>JAOVFP010000015.1:0-1244805 GCA_025738555.1 Cyathus striatus | reverse complement strand
ATTTAGCATTTAGGTTCTCCTTATATACAAACACATCTGCAGTTTTACTTTTCATAAAATAACTCAAATTTCAATGTTATGTTTTAGGAAGGTTGTCACTCTCGCCGGCTGCGGCACCGCGGAACACCAAATTCGAGGTTGTTTTAGGAAGGTGTTTGCAGGGTCCAGGCTAGTGTCCACGAAGTGCTCACTTCGCGTCGGTTCCCGGTCAAAAACTATTAACGGAGTTCGAAAGCTCACCTCGTCACGCTGTGACAACACTAACCAGTGATGGAACACTAACATCTGATTGACGATAGTATCGGCCACCTTTGAATCATGTCGCAATTAGTGTGGATTCTCGTGAGCTGATCACGAGTAGCTGATTGGCTGAGAATATCGAAAGGAACTCCGATGGGTGCGTCGTCGGGTCTTTCTAAAGTAGTACTCTTCATAGCTGTATGGGAGAGAGGGACGCGAATGACGCACAGTAGACGCTACTAACTGGCATAATTCCAGAAAATTTCTACTTATTGGTTTCTAGGTTTCAGTGATTATTCGATTGAAAAGCCCGCGGTAGATGCTGAGATTGCAATCCCATCATTTGTGATGTGATGATTGGAACTAGTTGGGAGATCTGGGGATATTTGGGCGGGCGAGGGAGGGGAACGGGAGCGGCGGGCGACCAAGCAGCGTTTACCTAACTTCGATTATGAATGCAAATAGAGTTTCGGCCCTTTAACCTACTGTATTACAGCCATTCACCACCTTATGCGACGCCAAATTTTGTTTCGTAAGCTGTACATGACCAATATACTGTTTTGCCCTGAAATTTTACAAATACATTATGTATAATACGAATCAAATGTCTACGGAATTTAAAGGCTCTAGGTTTAGATTTACACCTTCCACATGAATATCTTTCCGAATGGTGAATTTGGGGTAGTTACCACAGAGTGCATCATCGAGCCGAACTAAGGCACGGCGATGATTAATCAAGTAATATTTGTCTGGACCCTATTATGTAAACTAATCATCTAGATTTGATTGCTCAGGTAATAATGCATATGCCCGAATATCTGTCACAGAAATACTGGATGACTTCCCGTAAGGATCTGGCGTAGTCTGACGACGCCAGATTTTCAAACTCTGGTTTTTGCCTCGCTGACGCCAGACCGTAAGGTAGTTGTCCATCGGCTTCAGATGGGTTCGCAGGAGCAATGCGCTGTGATAGAGTAGGCGAGACCAGGAGGAAGAGGAAGGGAAGCGGACAAAATGGAGATATCGGTTGAGATAAGCCATGTGGAAACGTCACATAGGCGAGTAAACATACCTTTGGGGACATCTGGAGGCGTTTCGAAAGCTTTCGCAAGTCAGGCAGAGGAGGGGGGGGGCTCGCCAGATGTTCATGTCTGGCGCAGTCTGACGGTGCTCGAGAATTTGAAATTCTGCTCGGCACCTGGGCACATCAACATCTGACGCGTCAGACTGCGCCAGATCCTTACGGGAAGCCATCCACTTACTGTCCATTCAAAATTCTCCATGCTTTCAATATATTGTGTAGATATTATATATCTGTTTTATTAAGCACAATTACATCATAACTGTCAGATTTAAGGCTTCTTATTTTTCAAAACTGGTGCATTCGATGTAAGTATTGTACGTTGTAAAGCATTTTTATATAAGATAGAAATATATAATGCATTTTATTTTTGTACAGATGTATTACTTGTGTAAAATACAAAATGAATGAAAAAAATTGGTTATAATTTCGATGAGTTACGTGCAAAGTTCTTCGCACTGTTGCATTGTATGGGGGTGTTGCGTCACGTGGTGAATGACTATACAGTATATAGAGTTCGACGTCTTGTGAGTGACGCGGTGACGTGTCTCTTTTCTTCACGTCCCCCTAGTCGGTCCACTTTCTAGCTACAGATTTTGATCTGCATGAACGACGCCGCCGAAAGCGTATATGTGTTTAGATTGCTGCGTTGTACGCATAGTACGTGAGCTCTATTATGCCGTGGCGTATTCCACTAACTTACTACCCTCACAACAGTAATTTTCACTTTAATTACCCTTTATGATCACCGTAAGTTATCCTTTGTTTTATATTTTCGATTCAGTTCATAGAATAATGTATGAAGTGTGCACTGTGGACGCAGAGGTACGTGGCGAGACTCGAATGTTAGACTGAATGTACAGTCTCACTCTAAATAAGGTTAAATACATATGGGTTCGTCTCTGCTGGACTTTCTATTTGAACTATTCTAGATGTATGTGTCCAACTCTCTAGAGAAAACGATGGAGTAGCTCCAAAATACTTTTTATAGCAGTGAGTCGTACTTACATATATTTCTTTTTTTAAAGTGAATCGTATTTAGACTCGTTACATTGGGGATTCACTCGTTATGTGAGGAATTTCCGGTGTCCGCCTGATCCTTTAGATAAATTACTGATCCCTTGTAGATTCCAATGTTACTGGGGTAAGGTATCTGGTATCTGATCTGCGCACGTTCCAACTAATCATCCGGATCTCTCCACTTAGCATTTCTTTCGAGACCATCACAAAACGTGTGTTCTCCATCTACCTGACATATGGAATATATGATCTGATAGCCATTGCATCTAGATGTATTATTTCTTTATTTTTTTTGTTCGTCCTTTTGAAACCGTCACATTATTCAGGTGTAAGTCACAATCTACAGCGCTCTTCTGAGTATGGCTCGTACTGATTACTACAGGCAGGATCACATACAATATAGTAATCCCAAGTGGTGTCTGTTCTCTTATATACCTTTGTCAAGGTTAGTACCATTCTTCATGCTTACCCGAAATTCTATCATGAATCACTCTTTTTATCCAGCTACTCTTTGTTTCCGGCTCTCAGCACTTTATAATAATAGCAGACAATTCGTCCGAGGAATATCTCTAATGTTTCTTCTAGAAGTATCTACAACCGTCACCATAGTGATATATCGTGTAAAGAACTCTTCTGGTATGTGAGAATTGTACCATTTGGCATTAGTCTTCTGACCTGTCGTGATTAGTGATCGTGAAAGACCTACATGGTACTGCTATGTGTTCTTTAGTACATGGTCAGATTAATAGTAGTCTGGTGGAGTCACTTTACTGGATGACCATAATTCTTTTCGAGACAATTATATTATCTCTCACCCTTTGGAAATTCGTGTTTGATATTAGACGCACACCCGCGCTACGTAGATCCTCTCTCAGCAGGCTCATTGTCAGGGATAACATACTGTACTTTATCGCGTGAGTTATTTTATATTCTCTCTCCCAGCACTCATTCGCACACCACTTATATGTAGAGCATTCATGTTATATTTATCGGTTGGGGTTACATCATGGGTTTTCGAGAGTGTAAAACAATCATTCTGATTTAGGATACATGCTTACCATCCAACTTAGAGATTAATTTTCGCAATATTTGCGTGTTTTGTGCCGTCGTTTTCAACGACAGTTGGATGCCGGCTTATCTTACATCTTTCTGAGGTACATGAACACGATGTTCATGATCGTCGCAACGTGTGGTCTTTAGACATCCGTGCCACCCCATTTAGAACCAACTAAATGTTAGCATTATAATCATAATCTAATTAGCTTCTACACCCCTCAAAGGCGTTATCACTCGACTTGTGGCAACTCGTCTCAGTCATCTCCTGATGCACGCACTCGTAAGTTTCCTCTGGCGTTTCTTGCACTATAGCTGATGACAATTAGCTGATCACAATCAGTCACTCAGTGTGGCTTTCAGAACGCTGATAAGTGTTGCGCCGCCGAGGCCCTTGTATTCTTCGTGGCGGTATGGGAGGGAGAGGTACCTGTTTATAACGTTTCAATTGTATAGGTTTCTGGATTTTAATTATTATTTGATGAAAAAGGTGGTAGATGCTTAGCTCTCAATCCGATTGTTTGTAATGTGAGGAATTATACAGTGATTGATTTCGAATTGTTTGATATCAATCAGCATTACCAAATCACCGTTTTATAACCACTGACATACCAATAAGTACCACACGTACAGGGCCTGACCTACATACTGGATATCAGATACTCACTTACATACTAAGTCATATTATGAATATCGGCTGAAGGTTCATTTTATCGCTCTGGGTGGCTTATGATAAAAGGATTCCATGAACCATTGGATACCTTTCCGTAGGAATCTATTCACGTTTATTCTGAATAGATTTGAATAGATTGCTGTTCGCCGAGATGCCGATGTCCGCTTTGTGTCGTGTAGCTCAAGTGGGGCCTTTACAGACCTTCATAGATTCTGAAGTCTGTAGAGGCCTCAAGACCCCTCGCCGGGTTTTAAAGCCTTGAATAAACCTCGCTAAGGCTCGTTTAGGACGCTTACACATCCTTGGCCTTCCTGTTATAGGTGAGATGATGCCGGGCTCACGGCACAGGTGCTACTTATCTGAAGTAGACGTAGATTTTGAAACTCCGATCTATGAAATATTCGAATCTATTCGTAATAGATTCCTATGGAAAGGCATCCATTGTACTTATTCCCACTAAACATGTAAGTATTCTTCCGATCATGTATCCCATTACGAAATGATTGATTAATCACATAGCTAACTGTGACTATAAACCTAGCAACGTGGGGAAACTAAGTACCATTGTCAATCTTGTCTATTCCATTCAAAATTCGAATTATATTAGTGTCTCAGTAGTCTTATCTATTTATATTCTACAAAACATTTGAAGGCTTTGCACGGCTCCCTCACCTGGGTTGTATGAAGTGCCCAGGAGCCGAGCCATTGTATAAATATAATTCAGCCGACAATGCTACAAATTAATATATACCGTAACCTCATGTAATCTGCAACCTATGCCAGGACCCTCGAACATCCCTACTAAGGTTGTTTCCAAAATGTTCGATTTTGGGGGTTATATGTCCAGACAAAAAATCACAAAATTTGAGGAAATATGTCGGGAGAGCGCCTAGGGTACCAGCTGGGGCCGAAATATGTCTGGATTTCAGGTTCTAACCTCAAAAAAGCACTATTCATCATTATCTTTATGTTTTTTTGTGGTTTTTGCACGAAATGGCGCTTTCTAGACTCTAGAGCAACTCTAGAGAGACCAGGGATGTTGGAGGGCCGCGTGCAACACGTATATAGTGTAATATACCATACAAGAAAATGAGTTAACTACTGATGAACATACCAACACACTAATCTTCGCTATTTAAGCATCTAAGCCCACTCTAGGTCCCCTTGCATTAAAAATCTTGACTGCTGCAGTGGGCTTTCTTTCCTGCACGATGAGGTCTTGGAACACGGACATGTAATATCCATTATCCAAGGCTGGACCTCGATTTTGTTGGATTGTAATGACAGAAGGGAGGACCATCATGAATTGGATAGAAGGGACATGTTGAAAATAGTGTGTATTGAGAAGCATCGTTGAAATGATTGACGCCATTGGAAGTTTATAGTCGAGTATTTCGTGGATAAATGCATTGGAACCTGGAAGTAGTCTCTCTCTCTCTCGTGGCGGTATAGAGAGCTCGGATTCTGGTAATATGGATAGGCATTTTAGATGTAATTGGATTCAAATATACTGTCACATACCGATCCATTCATTTTCAATAAATTCCAAAGAATCTTCGCCAATCACAATGGGATCGTCTTTCATGAGAGGCTGTAGACTTGTTTACCAGGTTATATTTGAGATAGTTGATTGATACTAAATAAAATGTTGCTTCGGTGAAAGAGAAAGGAAGTTTGTGTGTTGGTGTCGCAACCTGCGTCCCCATTGATAACGTGTTACGATATTTCCCGACATTTCTGAGATGCTCAATAACTGTTAACAATAACGAAAGCTATAACAAAATATTGAGGTCACAAGGGTTCAAACTCGCGTTCTGAAAAATTCTGTCATTCCAGTTACAAATTGTACCAATGGACTATATGTCCGGATAATAATACAAGTTACAGGCTCGTCCTTAGCTCATGTCCGGACAAACGTACCAAGAGAAACGCCCGGAGAGCCCCAAATCTGTCTGGATTGCACCTAACTTGTATATGTCCGGATAGGCGAGAAACCTTAGTAGGGATATTCGAGGGTCCTCCTATGCCTGAGTTAGGAGATTTTTGGATAATTAATGTTCCTAAGAATTAAGGAAGAACGGGGGCGTTGCTTACTTAACTTCGATTTTGAATGAGAATAAAGTTTCGGTTCATAAAACTTAGGTCTAGACTCTAGACCTAAGTATGCAGTGCGGATTCCGAAACCAGCTTGGAACCAGCTATGCATAATGGAGGCGACTATAGGGGAATTCAAAGTTGGCGTAACACGATACGCTACAGTGATTTCTGTATCGTTACTAAGGAGAACAATCGGCGATCAGTTCGGAGTTTATAACATTGAGATAGTGCTGACAGGGACCACATCCTTTCACATATACATTTTACTAGATATATTGTCTAAACATAATAATATCGATACAAACTCCAAATTTTTAACGAGATATAGAGGTAGGAAAGAATAAAACATAGTGAATGTGTATAGCGAAATTCTCCGTTTGAATTTCCGATCACGGTTTTCGGCAAGACTGTAGCGATTTGTCCGTAGCGACCAGTCGCAACGCGACAAAACAGCCAACTTTGAATTCCCCTTATAACATACACTATTGCGGTTTTTCTCAACTTCTGTTGAGTGTTAGTACTCATGAAAAGATAGAGTCAGGAACACAGGGCCATATTCTTTCCGACTTTACATCTGGCGAAGTATTACCATGTTGTAACTGTGTACATACATTTATTAATACTGTTTAGCCCGTCCCACTTCGAAGTTAGCTGATCTTCGTTCACGTAATTCTGGGAATTAAATTACACCAGGCGTTATATAAAGGCTTTCACGCGAATAACGTGTCTTTCCCGCTCACTCTACTTATTCTATCGCAGGAAGGCGCTTATTTCAGTCAAGCTACATGAACGAAGCAACTACCAACACAGAGCTGATTAAGTGGGTGCGTTGTACACAAAGTATGTATGCACGTACCATATGGCATGGAAATATTCCATTTAACAGTCTAACGACAGTTATTTCTACTTTAATTACTCTTTATGATCACAGTGAGTTATCCGTACTAAGCCGTTACCCATTCGTTATTGTTGAATGGGGCGTAGTCTGTACCTTGGATGCAGAGGCAAGTACCAACTTGTATAAATCTGTATGACAATATAGTCTCACCCCGAATTACTAGATCAAATATATATGGGTTTGTGACTGCCAAAGTTCATACCTAAAATGTCTACATTTAATTTCTTTCAACTCTGCAGAGCAGGCGATGGACTGGCTTTAAAATTCTATTTATATCTGTGAGTCAAGTGATAGTTATTGGTGTATCGTATAACCCTTTGAAAGTGAATTGGATTAAGACTCGTTACTTTGGAGATTTTCTAATTGCGTGAGCAGCATTCCAGCTCTCGATTTTCTTATAAAAACTAATGCTCCTCGTAGACTCCAATTTTATTCAGGTGAGATATGTCACATGTGCTATATCATTTTAATCTATCTATCTAGCATTTCCATTGAGACGGTCCCAAAGTGTGCGTTTTCCTCTATCTGGATCTACCATCTGATGGTTACTGTAATTACCTAGTTGTATGAGCTTTGAATTATTTTTATTCACCCGATCTTTTAAGCTGTCATTTTTCTTCAGTTGTAAGTTTCAATCTAATCCTTCAGCACGTGTGTTCACCTTGATTACAGGTACTGTTGCATGCTATGTAGTCCCGTGCGGAATTTGTTTTCTTATATACCTTTGTCAAGGTTAGTATTTCTCTTTGATGCACAGTTAGGAATTCATTTTCGGTTTGATTTCATCCAGCAACGCTCTGTTACCGGCTCTGTGCTCTATACGGGAACAGCAAGCGGTTCATCCGTGCGATATCCGTCTTATTTCTGTTAGAAGTATCGGCAACAGTCAGTATCGGGATATATAGACTATCAAACTCCTCTGGTGCGCTACTAAATGAATCCCAGGATGATTGTCACTATCCCCTCACAACTCAAGAATAGTGATTATAAAAGAATTGCCACATGGAACCTCTATGTGTTTATTAATGCATGTTGATATTAATAGTAACCGTGCGGACTCTGCATATTGGGCCACCGTAATCGCCTTCGAGACAATATTATTATCCCTCACTGTGTGGAAGTTCGTGTTCGATATTCGGCGTACACCTCAGTTACGCAGATTCTCGCTTGGCAGGCTTATTGTCCGACATAATATACTGTCGTACAGTGTGTGAGACATTTTACATCATTTTATTTCGTGGTACTCATGTATTGGTCACCTTTTCATAGAGCATTTGTATTGTATTTCTCGGTTGGGGTTATATCATGGGTATACAAGACGGTAACTTTTTCGTTGGCTTTCATTTTTCGGACTTACATTCAAATTTAGACGTTCAATCCCATATTATTTGTGTGTTTCGTACCAGCTTTTTCAACCACTGTCAGCTGTCGGCTTATGTTACATCTCCCGGAGGTACATGAACACGACGTTCACGGTCGTCGTAACGTGTGGTCTTCAGATATCCAACTCACTTCGCTTAGGATCGATTAAAGTTCACTAATTTAATCATCTTAGCATTAGTCTGGTAAAGTCTACAACGAATATCCATCTTTTAAAATCTCTTTAATTAAAGTAGATCGTATTTGATTAATCATTAACATGATGTGCTGTGATCGCATAGCGTAAATCCTGAAGCATAAAAAAAGTATTTTGATGGCAACTTCACCAAAACTGCAATAATGAAATTTGAAAGTTGGTCATGCGTATGGTAGGCGGGAGTTCCATGGTTCGATTTCCAACTTCCTTCCAACTCGCTTTAGTCTAGGTGGCTCGGTCAAGCTCGGTCCCAACTCGGTCCGCTCGGACACATATGGATTTTTCACGTGACATTGTTCTTAAGGTCACGCGTTGACGACGCGTAGTTCACCGATTTTCTAAAAAGTAGACTTAATTACAGCTGCCATAATACCTGCATCTCAGCACCTGAGACATAAACAGATTCTATGTGTTATATACTCAAGAATCATCTTTTGGTGTAATTTCATGTGAACAAATATTTCAGGGAGATAATTTCTTCGCGCTACAATAATTTGTAAGCATCTTAGACACTGACACTGACAGGGTTGAAAGGTAGCTTGGGGTCACGTGACCAAAACTAGTGTGTGATTATCCTGAGCCGGTTCGTTGGCTACACTGCTGTGGGCCTGTGGCAGGCTGTGTACGGTTGATGGGATGTCCAAGATTCGTTTCCAATGCTCGCTTGTAAATGCCCCCGGCGCGCCGTACCCACCATTGTGTGTAACTCCGAAACTTTGTAATTACAGTATAACATGTAACGTACGTCGCTTCGCGACGCACGTTAAAGGGCAAGCTTGATGAATCCTAGTTTTTTTGTTATTTCCTTTTTATACATAATAAGTTTACTTGTTAGATACTCATTCAGGAGTTGCTGACACCTGGATTGGCAGAAACCTCACTTGGATAAGAAATTTACTTTCACATTTCCTGTTAGGAGACAGAAACCTTTTTATTGATTGCCTGTGCATTATTTTATTTATTTTACCTTCATTCTAATTATATTATCTTCATTATAATATTTTTCCTTTGTTTTACTAGCTGCAAATAGCTGTTACAGCATTTCCACAGTTATGCACTCATTTTAATAGCTCCCATTTTATTTTAATTATTCAACAGCGAGAAAATCAAGGGTAAATATATGGAAACACTTTATATGGGAGTTATGTATGTGGCAGTTACCTAATAAGTATCCAATAAGTAGCATTTGAAGTGGTTATGGAAAAGTATATAAAAGAATTTAAAGTAATTTAATATACAAGCTATTTAAATAAGCAGAGATATTTTAATGATGAGAATGTGTCTAATTTATGTGAGGTTTGATACAGTAAAATTTTGTGAAATTGTGTTCTGTGCACGGTGCGCGACAACTTGGCGACAACTTGAAGAGAGGTAGGTGCTGACTAATGCACCGTGCATGCACAGCCACTACGCATTTTGGGTCGCCAGAGTCGCTGACTAACGTTCCGTGCATGCACAGCCACTATGCATTTCGCGTCCCCAGAGCTGCTGACTAACGCACCGTGCATGCACAGCCACTACGCATTTTGGGTCCCCAGAGCTGCTGACTAACGTTCCGCGCATGCACAGCCACTATGCATTTTGGATCCCCAGAGCTGCTGACTAAGAAATTCCGTGCATGCACAGCCACTATGCATTTTGGATCACTAACGCAAACAAATAGGGAGAGCAAGCTCTCCCAATAAATTTATATGTTCTTCCAAATCAATTCGTATATTTCATGTATATTTAATGTACTTTTCACGTACTTTCTTTAAATTTAATGTCCATTTTATTTTTTCATGCTTTCAATGTAAGCTACGGGACTAGCAAGGTTTGATTTATATAACTCTGTCTCAGTACATGTATGTATATGTATACTGTATAAATAGAAGTATTATATGAAATGCAGTTTCCCGATACCTGAGCGCGCCCGGCTAGACCCCATCAAGCTCATCGAATACCTATGCCCTACCCGCCCGCAAGGCTTTTACCCCCACCACTGGCAACGTTAAGTGATGCACCAACGTCAACGAGAGACTACCGTACGAGGCCAGGAGCGCGCATCGTCTATTAACGGTGGCAGTAAAGGGTTACTTACATTGCATAAATGGATTTATTATTTTAATATATATTTTGGTTACATTTAAAATATTTACATTAACTACTTAACATATGTAAGTTCCGAACGTTCCTCTTCGAACTCCGGAGGTTACGCTGCACGATGCGTTTTCTGATATGGTATGGTATATAGGTCACGTGACCTGTTCGGTTCCCTTGGACATCTCGTCAACCGTATGCTGTGTCCGAATTTGAACCATGGAACTCTCGCCTACCTTACATGCGTGCGTTCAACTTTGAAAGGCTAGATTAGATCGCTATTCAACGACCAGATATGTGGATATATAAGCATAGGATGCGGTATGATAAAAACGAAATCCCTAAGATCTGGTACTATCCCATTTAAACAACGGTAACGAACATCTTCAGCCTATCTGGACCCCGACTGTCCAATGCCAACCCCCTGAAGCACTTCTTCTCACCTAGGAAGTCGACCCTCTCGACACTGACGGAGGACGTCTTCCTCGCTGTTCTGCATCTCTCCCGGGCTGCATTGCGTACCTTCCTCCGCTCGTCTTCTCCCAACCCCCTCAACTCGGCTTCAGTTACAGGCTGATGCGTGCACTTATAAACTTCTTCTAGCACTTCGCGCACTGTAACTGGAGATAAACTTTTGATCTCTATCGGCCACTTTGGAATCAAGTCGCATTCAATTAGGATGCTCGTGAGCCCTTCACGAGTAGCTGATTGGTCGAGAATATTGTAGGGAATTCTGATCGGTGCCTCGTCGGGGTCCTTCTGATACTCTTCGTGGCGGTATGGGAGGGAGAGGTCGACACTAATCTTGTTTACGTTGAGCGCGTCGTGGATGTGAGCTCCTGCGGGCGGGGGAGTCTTACGAGCAGGTGGGGAGTTCTGGACTTTATATTGGATGCTCTTGACTGCGGTAGGAATGTTCTTGACTGCAGACAAGGCTTTCGTTGGCGTAGACCGTGAAGGTTTGTTACCTTCCTGATAGCGTATAGGAGGCTAGGTAGATAAGTAATGACATTCAGAATTTATGTTTGTACCGTACGTTCCATCCACATACCTGCTTAGAAAGACGATGTTCTTTCTTTACTAAGTTGTCTTTACTGCTGTCGTCGGGGCCTTGCTCTGATATACCCGAGCATGAGATCCCAGCCAAATTATAGTCTTCAGTGAAAACTGGGTTATAATATGTTAAAGGAGAGCGATAGACAAGCGCAAGAGTAGTGCATGCCTGGTAGATATTCTCTTGTTATCTTAGACTCCTGCACACACCACTCCCCTCCGTACTGGACAAGCTCCTTTTTTGAGAAGGTCTCGGAGATTGTAGTCGTTGTAGGCATGATTGTGACGACGTTGGGTACTTTATTGAAGTTAGTACTGTGTGAGATGGGCCTGACTATGGTGTTCGAAAGTGAGTGGATAAGGATAACCTTTATATATGTATCACAGTGGGTCCCCCCGCAGCGCTTATACAAGTTTATCGCTCTTTGCTGATCCAGCGTTAGTATGTACATGTACTGCCATTCGCGGGCGGTTAATCGGTGACATTCAACTAATGCACTGGAATACAGCAGCCATTGCTGTAGCAAAAAATGGAAGGCATCGGTGTTATGAGTCAGAAGCCTATCAGCTCACGGACTTCTATGATGATTCCCAATGGCTGAAGAACAGAGGGCTTGTAGAGAAAATGGAGTCGGAAATATTGGCGATCTGCGTGGAGGAAACAGTGGACATTCAGCTTAATATGTGCTTTGCACTAGATGATAAACAACGTTAATAACCTCATCTTTCTTATCACTTGACAGCGATAAGTAGAATCCCTCGCGTCCAAACATCGTAGCGCCTTATAGCGCTCAACAGCAAATTGGTCCCGGGCCAGCCGCAGTTTTACTGCCACATCCCCTGGAGTTTATGTTGACAGTGGCAGTCGACATATTTTTGTCCGCAGTACTAGTATACATACTGATCGCACTGAATGCTGTGCTTTTCGGAAGGTACTACCTCTAAGCCCATATGTTTTCCTGTTCTTTACGATCATCCTGTCGACATGGCCTGTGTAGGGTTACCGGTTACCCATCCTACCCACTGGAATGAGAGGACTCAAACGAGTCGTACCTCCCACTCCACAACTTTGCGCTATCACTGCAGTGGTGATAACGAAACAAGCATATTGGTGCTGGATTTCCAAGCTCGCTCGGACATTTCCCACAGGCAAGATCGGAAGTACTCTGGCACCAATTATCTCTAATTGAACCTCGTCTAGTTTCCATTCCGCTCTTTAATTACGTCCATTATCCTGAACCAATAATGTTATACGATGTTCCTATGCTGATAGAATAGTGGAAGTGCTGCGTAAAGTCCAACGCATTATAGGACACACCTATGACGCGTTGATGTTCTAAGGTTTAGGATGCGATTTGTCAGTGTTGGAAAACACTTCAAAGACAATGTAACAAAAGATAATCGATAAGGACTATATCGAGAGTAAGACCGAAGACGATCATAAAGGCGAGAACGATGAGATGGAGTGGCCTAGGCCTGGCCGGCTCAGGCCGACTAAGCAGAGCTGCCCAGGGCTAGGGATACCCGGAGGCTGCCGGCTGGCAGCTTAGCTAATCCATAGCTAATCGAGACAAAGATCTCTGTATCACGTGCAAATATAGATTACCGCATGAGAGATTCACTGCAGATTGTCAGACCGACATATTACAATGCTATAAGTGCACAATTTTACATGCTTGATTTTCCATAAATAATATAGAATATCAAAGATCTTATAGTGCTTTGCATATCGATATAGACTTTACATTCTACAAGCGTATAGCTGAGTTGTATGGCCATCAATGGCGACCCCACAGCCCAAACCACCGGAATTTAGTGGCCCCACTGGTTCCCACTGTGCTGCTTGCCTATAGCTAGAGCTGCTATCCATTTTTGGGATGGTCTGGTCAATCGCACCTTCAGACCCGGATCATGGTCCCGGTGGAACTCAGCTATATGCTACCGAAATTGTAAGTCTATATCGATATGCAAAGCGCTGTAAGAGAACACAATATTAAGTATTTTATGCGGTTTAGAAGGTGAGTTCATGCATTATCCATTCAGGACGATTAACCATTCATGAGAAGTTCGTTGTGGTTTGTAGACTAATGGTAGTAGATATAAATGACTATCTCTCGTTAATTGACATGAAAATAAACGATGAGCTGAAGTAAACTGACACATACTAGCTGGGATACCTGGTACGCATCATAAGTAAATGATTCAATTTACGATATGGTTCGCAGCTCGACTTCCAAACATCAAGCTACTTGAAGCTAATACCCATGCGTCTGGTCATAAAATGTGCCATCTGGATGGACGTGCGGTGGTTTATGGAGCATTGGGCGTACTAGACCTAGAGATGCTTCCTCTATTTAGGCGTGAACGAAAATATTGGACCGATTTGAACTGTATTCAAAGTAGAAAGTAAAGTGCATCTTTCTACATGGGTGTGAGTTTCAGCTGTTACTTAAGTTATAACTTTGGGCAGGATATTGCCAAATACATTAAAATTTAGTTTGTTTAAATTAGAAGACGAGCTTTTATTTCCTCCAAGATGAAAACAACATGCACACGCAGGTTTATGTTCGGGTGACCGGCGACTCGGAGGGTCAAAGTGTGTAATATTTGGCGGCCATGTACGTGGCCATACCAAATGTAAATGACGAAATTAGCTGCATTCAAATTCTCATATGGCTGGCTTTTCGATCGTCTGAGATCTCAAGGAAGAACGAGAAGGTACATTGATGCTATTATACGTATGGATGAGTCGTGGTTGGTTACTTTGTGCTGGACCAGTGGACCTTGCCTATCATGGTTTTTCCTTTGATTTACGAATATATTGGATCATGAAATTGACTTTCAAGGGTAGACTAAGATATATTGAAACGACTTGCGGTTCTCTTCAGGCTCGGTGGTTCGTGATTCGTGCATACAAAAATCTGGAGGGTGAACTGAACTATAAGGTCAGCACATTGATGAGATTGGGTACGTGGTACGTTTTCTACTTTCCGAGAGAAAGTCTTCCACTGTGGAGTGAAAAATAAGGTTGATTCCAAGAGGAAATAAACATGTAGCTATGGGCATATTTTGTTAGCCGTCCGACAGTTTGCGTTAGTTCATAGATTCTGAAACGAGTTAAATGGAGTAGTTTGAATGTAAACTTTAAACTTACCTGTCCCTTGAGGAAATGAAAATGCATGCAACGACATATGGTTTTCATCTGAGGGTCGTAAATAGCGTCTAGGTTGACGAAGTGTGAACTATAACTAAAGGACATTGATCAGGTTGGATACGGACATTATCTGCCTTCTCTGCGGTCCGGTCTATCCGGTGAGATTAAATCCAACGTTAATAACACATGCGACTCAAAAGTTGTTCCAATAGGTATACAAAATGCACTTCACGACCCATGAACGACTCCTTTTCATAATCTTACTCAAACCTGAGCCATGAAGTACCGCCGATTGATACTAGATAAAACTTTTATTATGTCCGCGGGGATGCATGTATTATGTTTATACGAATTCCATGCATACAAAGAAAGGCGCTTGAGTATTTCACCGGCGGTAACGGAGTGAAATATGAAATGTCATAATTGAAAGGACAAGTATTGGATAGATGCCCTCTCGTCCAGTATGGAATAAGTCGGTATTAAAATAACTTAACCAGTCGGTGGGCATGTAAGCATACGGTCAAGATTATGAACGCACCTTGACTTGTGGAGTTTGCAAATTGGATATTGAATAATACCGAGACGAACTGATGCGGGGATCAAATGCCAGTCCAATCGTCCAGGATAAAATTAGATATGGTGCGAAACGGAATGTCGAGGACGAGCGAGAGGAATTTCTTACATAAGAGATGAGATAACTTCCAGAACTGTCGGCGGTGAAGAGTCGTTGTGAGCAGATTGAACCAGTGGGAGGAAAAGAACATGTATGCGAACCTTTTTTCACAGCTTCAAGTTGTTCACCGCTGATGGATATAATTACCCTATATCTCTTTGGGAACTGAGCTTGGATGAATGGTCCGAAATATCAAGAGCATTCGACGTTCTATGTCGAGGTCTTCCCAACATCCTTGAAGGGAAGTAGTGATTGTCATCCATCCATAATTACACGACCAGTCTTCTCATCGCCTTCTGCTGTATGAATGGTACTAAGAACCAACGCGACCATCAAATATCAAATGTCAGTCCTTCCAGGTTCACTGGGCGTGGTGAAGTATAGAAGCTGAAGGCGCGTGGAGCTGGAGGACCGAAGGTGATAAAATAACACGTGCCGCAGCTTGAGAGTGTCCTATGATTACAACAAACACAAGAGAGAGCCTGAACTATAATTGGAAAGATTTTCAGGGACAGAATGGATTTCTACCAGCGTCGATGAATTCCATTTAGACCATGGATTCATATAAATTAACAGACAGGATGTAACACCAGCGTACTATTCATACCTGAAATAGATGAGCATGGAAAAAGTCGAAGAGAATGTCTTACAACCATGAAGTTTAGAATAATAAGATTCACTTGATGTCGACGAGTAACTTCAGCTGTAGTCCAAAAATGATTTGGAGAAGCGTAGGCGGTGAAATTAGGCTAGTGAGTGGCGTTTTATGAGGGAAAAGTAAGCCTATGCATAGTTATTCGGTTGGGGGCTGGATGAAAAAATGTTTGGATGAATAATATGAAGTGGTTAGTGGCGTGTTTGATATTCAAGCTCAAGTTGGACGCAGGCACTTCCTTTTCGCCGGCTCTTGCTCTGAAGACTGAAGGAGCCAGCGCGGCGATCAAGTTGCACATGTCAGCGCATTTCCCAGACTCACTTGCCACAACGAGGAACAGAAGCATAAGACACTTTAAACCGTATTTTCGTAATCGCTTAGAAGGAAGAGAGCATTGTTCGCTATCGAAGAACGTCCGAGGTTATTTTAAGGTATACTGTGAGAGATAGGTGGTAGCGAGTGATTTATGATATGTATAACCTGAGTGCCGTTGTAAGTTGTCTAGCATCTACATTTCTGAGAAGATAGACGACCAGTGGTCCAATTAGGAGGATTGAAGGTGATAAGACAGGGTGGCCACCGATGATTTCTGAATTTGAAATCTGGTTAGAAGGAAAGATCTGGAATGCTACACAATCCTGTGGTGATGAAACTTGCGAGATAAGATCATGATGTTCTGTACCAAGGCCTCTAGCAGAGGTTAAGGGCTTCCTTGAAATCAAAATACTTCAGTAAACATTGTCTGAAGGCGAGCCTTGCACTGACGTAGGATATTAGATAATATGTTGAATAGGAAAAGGTGTCGAGGGTGGGCGGTACACGTTGTGCGTTAACAGAAAACGTTTAAACGGGCCCGATTGTAGAACCAATTTTGTTCAGAAGCCAAGCATCCGTAAATGTTCGTGTAAACCAAGTTGGCCTGTATCGGTTTCAACAAAGTCAATCTATCATTCGTGCTGGTTCGCCTGAATGTTGAATAAAACAAACGGCAAGGTCGAGGAAATTTTGAGTCTTTTAGTATTTTTTGTAATAAAAATAAGCAATGGGAATTAACAGCAGACAATTGGTACGAACAAATGCTGCGATCAATTCTTAAACGTCAGTCAGCCTGTCATCTAGGTTCGTTAGGTCCGCTGAAGATTGAAGGTGGAGACGCGTGGAGTTGGAAGGAGTGGAGCTTGATAGAAAGCGACAAGTCCGCGATCAACGAACAACGTCCGCGGTTATTTAAAGCTCGTGATGTTTCGAAAGATCTTTGATATTTATTTTTAGCTTGACATCTGCTTTCTAGGAGGACTGGCGAACCTGAGATTATGGAGGTTGGTAAGATCTGATTAAGTAACACCAATAGATTTAGAAGTAAGGTATGTAAGGTAAGGCTGGAAGGAATGGTCTAGAATCATTGGCCGATCTAGTCGTTTGAGATATCAATGACATACCCTGTAGTTCTGACGAAGTTCACGAAAGTCCGATACCATAATGCTCCATGACTCCACAGCCTTTTGTTAAGTGCTTTAAGATCGTGGAATTTAAACGAGGTACTTTGGAACTTCTAGCCTGAAGGTGAGATTAAGTATGTTGAATGGCAAAAAGTGAAGAGGATGAAACATACAGGCTTGTGAGGCAGTGGATAAAAGTCATTTGAAGTAAAACAGTTGCGTAAGGCAAGTTATTGGGCCTGAACAAACTTATAACCAAGGTTAAAAGTTAAACCACCATTCGTGCTGGTTCATCGTTCCGGAAGAACAGCTTGGGAAAACGTTATTCTTTCAGTATGTTTCGTGAAAATATTAACGGGATAACTGATACGAACCGGTAAATCGATCTAGGTTAATATCAATCCACCCAGGTTCAGTATGTTCACGGAAGAATCGAAGCTGTGCAGTGAGAGTGGTTATTTTAAGGTAGATTTCGAAAGGTTCCCGGCAGATCTTGCATAAGTGGGATGAGACATTCTGAATGTCGTTGCACTGTATTCCCTGGCGTCGGCTTTCACTGACATTGATTGGAATGGTCTGGAATAACTGATATATTCCCTGAGAGGCTAAATGCCAGTTTCTTTTAATATAGTTGATGAAAGTCGATAAGATGACGCGAGATCTGTGTAATAGCTTTTGAAAACTAAAGTGTTATGATTGAAAGTGCATCGCGGATGGTAGAAGAGTGGGTACATTGAATAATAAGGCAGGGGCGGACTTGATAATGGGAAATTCCTGGACCAGGTAGATTTTGTTTATTAGCTACTGCGTCTTTGTTGAAGACAAGTTTAAACTCTGAGCCTAGACCAGCATCGGCCATTGAAGTTGACACATCGTTCGCCCAGCCTGTTTATCCGAGTCCTGCAGAGCGAAACGCGTAAAGCAGGAAGCTTGTGACCCTTTCACTGTTCAGTACTTTTGGGGACAACAACGAAATGTAGATACAAAATCACACGAACCAGTGCATCCATCCAGGTTCACCAAGTTCGCTGAGGAATAAGTGAACTGAGAGCCTAGTCATTTATAAGTATGGGAAGTAAGAGATAATTGACACGAACCATACGGCGATCAAGTTTAACGTCAATCCATCCAGGTTCATTAGGATCGCTGAAGAAGAAGGAGAGCATTGTCCGCTATCAACGAACAACGCCCGCGGTTATTTAAAGTTTTCGATTACATAGATGAAAGTTGGTATGTTTTCGTAATCGCCTCGAGTGAAGAAGGGTGTCCGTGGTTATTTAAAGGTACATATAAGCATTATGAAAGATCGGCAAGATTCAGGAAGGAATACTATGTATAGCTTGAATGCCGTTGCATGTTCCCTCGTATGTGTGTTCTTGGGAAGAGTGTTGATGACTAGCGATGATACTCGAAGATCGTGAGTGCGAATGTATGTTTGCTATCTGGGGTCGTTAGGAGCCTTGTGGAATGCTGTAGAAAGGAGGTGAAGATGAGGAAGGGTGAGGCTTGAGAAAGATTTGATAAATGTGAATTAGCGAATTTCATGTCGAGGAGATAAGTATCACTTTAATTTCAGGTGTATGTGTAGTTTAGAAATAATGTGATCCACTGGGTGAGCGTCGGCGGCGGTGGAATGAGTCATGTGAGCTTGTTGTTCTGAGGAAGAGAAATTGTAATTGAAGGTCAAATTCACTGGCAATGATAAGTTTGCTATCAATCCATCTAGGTTCATTGGGATTTTTGAAGGATTGAATTTCTTAGCAGCTAACATGGAGAGTGCGTTGTCCGCTATCAACGAACAACACCCGTCCACGGTTATTTTAAAGCATTAAAAGAAGTTCGTAAGACATACGTTTTCGTAAGTGCTTCGTTCGAAGGCTGCGAGATGTTCGCTATCTACAAATGTCCTTGGTTATTTAAAGATATGTACCTATGTAGCATCTTGAAAGATCCGCGCAGCTCCGGTATGGGCGAGTCCCTTAAGAAGTTGATTAAACATATTTTGTTTGCCATATTTGGAGGTTAGGCTTGGAACCGCCTCGACAAAAGATAAGATCCAGGAGAATGCGACTCTTTTAGTATGTTCTATAATAATAATAAGTTATAGTGGGAAGTTGGAAAGTGGATGAATCATTTACACGAACCTGCGCTGCGATCACATTTGTCATAAGCTCGTCCAGGTTCAGTGAGCTTGGTGAAGATTTGAAGTTGAAGATGTCTATTAGTTACTATTGGAAGGTATGGTACGACTCGTTGAGACTCGGTTGAGACTTCTACCGCTCATAACGGATGTTCTGATAGAGGGCTTCTACTTAATTTTGGAGATTTATAGGGGTGGAAATGGTTTACATTTCTGAACGCCTGTACTTGAAGTCCATGAATATATCTGCTGCTAGTATTAGTTTATGAGACAAACTAACTTAGTAAGTAAGTGGAAACTGAGGTCTATAAGACCTTGAGCTTGATTAAGAAATTCGAGAGAATCGATAGATTTTCGTGTGAGCCGGCGGTGGTTGTATTTGAATAGAACATCAACGGGGTCGGGATTGGAATCAGATTGCGGCTATCGTAAAATGATGATGGTGTGCACACTGCATCTGATGTCGAGGAGATAAGTAAGCATCATTCATCAACGAGATGTGGTTTGTAAATGATGTGATCCTGGTGAACGTCGGCGGTGGAGTGGGTCGGGCTGGATAAAACTTTTACGTGTTGAGCGCGGGAGCGGTTGTTGACTTGTGTTAAACGCTGGTGTATCTCGCGTTGCCTAATGGTTTCGGTAAATGGCGGCGATGGACGAGTTAAACTTGAGGAGCTTGGTAAGGTTTGACGATGATATGGAACTGGATTGTAGGGGTCGAGAAGATAAGTATCAATAAAGAGCGTCGGCGGCGGAGTGAGCAGGTTCTGAGGAAAAGAAATATTTTTGTGGAGGTGGTGTGTCGATGAAACTTTTACGTGTTGAGATTGTGTTTGTGAGTGCTTCAGTCGAGCTAGAGTATTGAGTACTCGGTGGCGTCAGTAAAGTTGATATTGTCAGTGACAAGTCGAGTGCGGGAGCGTTTATTGATTGGGGTTAAACGCTGGCGTGTCCTCGTCTTGCCTATTGTTTCTGCAAACGGCGGCGATCAACGTCAGTTCATCCAGGTTCAATAGGCTTGTGAAGATTGAAGTGAAGGATGAGAGTAATGATCTCCCATCGATCTCATCCTTCACTTCAGTGCCCAGCTATCGCCAGTCAACTGCCAGTATTAGTGAATTGCAAAATGTCTAGTTTGAAATGAATGCCCTTTCAAATCCAGCCAGTCTGGAATACTCTGGGTTCGTATTCATATTCATGAGATTCACGGGAAGACTGACAGGTGCTGCGGAAGAATACAAGTAAAAGTTAGGGGAAGACAAAAGTGATCAGTGCGGGGATCAAACGCCAACGTGTCGGCATCAACGTTGATAAACGAATCCGGGGATGCGAGGCCGTAATATTTGTATACATATAAAGCCAATACCCACCCAACCAAACACATTCGCACATTCCACACCATTTCACCACCATCCAAACGTGCGTCGTGATAGATATATATAACATACAAAGCACACTATCAAGGCAGTAATACCAACCACCTCAGCAGACATCTCCATATTTGTCTTGGATAAGATAAGATAAGGGACTCATTTGAATCGAATCGCCGACTTCTAGAATCAGCCAAACAAGGGGCAACAGAGAGGCCCACCAGCTCACGCTAGCCTGCCCACTGCCCGCTCCATCTCCCATCTCCCATCTCCCATCTGCCTCTCTCACTCACCCACAACCCACTCACCCAACAACAGCCATGCCAGAAGAAATCGACTTGCCCGACTGTTTCCCGCCCTCCAAGCTAGGCGAATACACCGTCATCCAGGATATCGCCGAAGGCACATTCGGAAAAGTCAAAAGTCGGTATTTTATCTATCTTTTTTGATATCATGCGCTTACTGATGAGGATACAGTGGCTATGCATACGATTACGGGACATAAAGTCGCCATGAAGTATATCTCCAAGGCTGTCATTCAGAGGGAGAAGACCAAGACGAGAGTGAAGAGGGAGTTTGAGTATATGAGGACGCTGAGGCATCCGCATATTATTAAGCTGTGCGTTCTTCTTTCTCCCTCTCTTCTATACTAAATCTGTTACAGGTACGAAGTAATATCAACACCAACAGATATAATCTTCGTCCTCGAATATGCAGGAGGCGAGCTATTCAACTACATAGTAGCAAACGGACGCATGCCCGAACCCCGCGCCCGCCGCTTCTTCCAACAAATCATCAGCGGAATCGAGCATTCCCACAGATACAAAATCGTCCACCGCGACCTCAAACCTGAAAACGTCCTCCTCGACGACGACCTAAACGTCAAAATCGCCGACTTTGGACTGAGTAACGAGATAAGCGATGGTGATTTCCTCACTACCAGCTGCGGAAGTCCGAATTATGCTGCCCCTGAAGTTATTCGTGGTGGTGTGTATGCGGGTCCGGAGATTGATGTTTGGAGCAGTGGGGTTATTTTGTATGTTATGCTTTGTGGGAGGTTGCCGTTTGAGGATGATGATGTGCAGATGTTGTTTACTAAGATTAGTCGTGCGTTTTTTTCTTTCTTTTCTTTCTTACCTATGTGCTAATGTGGACGATAGAGGGAAGCTTCCATATCCCATCGTACCTCTCACCCGACGCCAAATCACTCATACAAGGGATGCTCACCGTGGACCCCATGAAACGCATCACAATCCCCGATATAACACAACACCCCTTCTTCACCACCGACCTGCCTCGCTATCTCTCCCCTCTCCCTCCTGCGCCCGGTCCTGTCTTAGGAACACTAAGTACCCTCGTTCTCCCGCCCAAGCAGCTCGATTTCGAGATCATCGAAGGGCTAGGGAGGATCGAGGAGGACGTGGTGGATGAGCTGGCGAGGAAGCTTGAGGGGGTTGAGAAGGATGAAGTGTGGGAGGCCCTTCGGCGTGATGATGGCACCCAGGGGAATGCGATTAAGGTTGCGTATATGCTTTTGAGGGATAAGAGACGGTTGGGGAAGGACTGTACGTTGTTCTTGTTACTCACTTTGGTGCGGTGCTGATTACTGGGATAGTGTCGATCTTTGCGGAGCAGGAGAGGGATGCTGAGTTGGCTGCTATGGACGTATGTACCCTATCCCTCTTCGCTGGTACCTCGCTTATGCTCGCTACAGCCCCGAAACGCCTTATCCCCCGCCTTATCCCCCTCAACAGGCGAAGACCAAAACCCTTTCGAAGCAGAATTCAACGCTTCCCCCTCATCCTCCCTCTCCTCCTCCCCCAGCTCCCCAACACTAGACGACCTCCTCTCCCCTCCCCTGCCCACCGAAAACCCAAACTTTGCCGTCCTCAACTCCTCTCTCCCAGCCAAAGACGCAAACGGGAAGGAAGAGCACCATCTTGCTAGCTTTGTGTCCGCGCGCAAGGCGGGCCTGGGCAAGGAGAAGAGGCAACATAAGATCAAATGGCATTTCGGGATTAGAAGTCGGAGTCCACCTATGGAAGTTATGCTGGAGATCTATAGGACCCTTAAAGCGCTCGGTATGGAGTGGAAGGAGAAGAGGGATCTCGGTGGACTCGGGGGTGTTCGACCTACATCGCCTTCTTCTCCTTCCCCCCACGACAAGATCGAGCGGAATAGGGATCTGGATGGGTCCGGTGGGGTGGATATGAAGAAAGCTGCTGGGATATACTTTGTGGAGACACGAGCGAGGGTGCAGGACGTGGTTGTCCTGATGAATTTGCAGCTTTATATGGTCGATTCGATTAATTACCTCGTGGATTTTCATCATAAGAGGACGTATAAGGCGTCTACGGAGCCTGGGGCTGGGAAGTTTGATATGGCCAGTCCGGATATGGAGGATGGTCTTGCGGCTTCGAGTGCTATGTATGGGAGTGGGGTTTATGCTGGTGGTGGAGGAGGGGGAGGAGCCAGTGTGAGTACGACTGGGGTTGGGGGCGGTGGGAGTGTGGGTGCGAATAGTGTTATGGCTGGTTCTGGGGGCGGTGGGGAGAATGAGGTTGTGTCCCCATTTGTGTTTATGGATGTTGCGTGTCGGTTGATTTTGGAGCTTGCTGGTGGGGGGAGTAGGTGCGTTTCTTTTTCCTTTTTTTGAGGAAGGTGCTGATTGTGTTATAGGTAGTCGTGGTGGTAGTTCTGGCGCTGGGATTATTTTCGGCTCGACTTTCGAATGGTTTCGGTGGATGTGGATCTATTCCCCTCTTCTCATCCTTCTCACCTCTGTTGTACATTGTACATTGCACTTCTCCTCCTTCCTCCCCCTGCCACTCGCTGTTCCTCACTTGTTCATGAGCTTCATATACCTCCCTGTTGTTGTTGTTGGCATCATATCATGTTTGTATATACTCTGTATGTTTTTTGCTTGTCTTGATTGTTGTTGCTATCTTGTTTGTTGAGTAAATTTGCAGTAGTTTTTTCTTTCATTTTTTTATGTATTGTATTTTTTTGGTTTGTGTACTGTTTCTTGAAGAAGTGAAAGGATAATGTGTGGGGATGGTTGTTGTGTATATGCTATCTCTGGGTATGTGTCACTGGAATATGTTGTGACATCATATCCATGATGCAATGCAATCTCCTTGGTATAAATGGAAATGCTCCCTTACAGGACCCCTGAAAATCTCTACTGAAGTTAGATCCTGGGAAAAAAAATTCTTGTCTGGATTGAATTTCCAAAATTTTGCAAATTTTGTCTGGATAGCATCTATGTCCACACCGGGGGCTCTAGATTGTGTCTGGATTAGTGTTGTAAGTTCCAAAAATTGCTATTTTACCAAATTTTCTTTTGTTTTTTTTTGGTGAAATATAGCTTCCAGGGAATCTTGAGCATTGATAGAATGTGTATTTAGTGATTTGAGTACAAGAATCTACCTAAGGAGACATAAAACTAATTGTGCCCATTTTTTCTGTGACTATTGAAAATCTTCAGTGCTGCTGCAAGCTGAGATTTTTGAGATTGAAGGTCTTGGAATATGTCCATATAATATTTGTTTTCCAAAGTGAGACCAATGTCATACTGAAGAGTGGTAGCAGAAAATGGAATAACCATTATGAACTGAATCAACGAAATAAGTTCAAAGTAGAAATTGCTAAGGAGGAATGTTATTTTCAAAGTACTGTATCAATACGACCAAGTGTTCACCACTTTTCAGCATGACAGCCATGAACACTTGGACCCTCTGTTCAAAGGGCCATGCTGGGTGTGACAAAAGTTGTAAGTGTTCATGGGGATCTATGCGAGCGAAGTGAGTGGCTGAAAGTCCAACCTTAACCTCAATTTTTTTGCTGTATCTCTGTTCAAAATGCTCTGTGACATGTGATAAACAGGACATCTGTTCCTGTTCATGACCCTGTGTGACATGTCACTGAATACTTGGTTGTATTGATACAGTAGTACTGAAATAATTTGCACACTGAGGGTTGAAATAGCAGATATAGTTGAGGAGTCTTTTATGGCTAGCATGTTTGGAATTCCTCCTTGCAGTTTTTGAGTACATGGTTATAACTGATAATGATTAAACATAAAACACATTGGCTAGTAGAAATAAATGTAAACTCACTATGCCTGATACAAGGATCATTAGTAGTGATAATAAAACCAAAGTCATCCAGTTGAAGTGGGTGCAAGATGGTAATGCAAACCTCACTAATACATTCAAGCATGTTATGAGAAACACAAGCTGCTTTGAATGCATTCTTCCATTTAGTCAAAGCCTGGTATCATACATAGACATCAATTTTAATGTATATGAGCTTTACATATGAAGTACTGACCATCTCAGCTATCTTTTCTGCTACAGCTGCTGCATTTCTGACATTTCCAGCTGCAGGTGTTGATGCATTCTCCATCCATTGATGAGCATGTTCAAGGTCAGTTCCTATGTCATGCTCAGCTTGCTGCTCTTTTAGAACTCTGTGCATTTCATGTCAGATGCTTGTTTTTATCTTTTCATACAATTGTTGTCCATAACAAATTGCAAAATAGTGAAAAGACAACTTCAAGACTTTGAGTTGGTGATCCAAAGTGATGATATAGCAAGTGGGTGATTTCTAAGACAAAGAGATAAGTATTAGCAATGTAGATTTTAGATAGAGCAATGTGAGATATCAAAGGAATTTGCAAGGTAGACACAATAGCGATAATGAAGTTTGAGCACTTCACAAATTGAGAAAGAAATCAGTTTAAGTTGAGTATGAGAGACAGAGTACTGAATTTCTGCATAGCAAATATAACAATTTATATGTAACAAAAGGACCTGAATGCTGTACAGTACAATAGAGGTAAATGACCGTGCTCATGAGGTCTTTACACTCACCCCCCCATTCCATTCAGGCTCCGTGGATTCCATGGGCTATCCAGGCAGACTTCAAGGGTTTTCCAGATAGTCCGTGGATTCCAGCCAGACTCCAGGCAGACACATTTTCACTGTGAGTCCACTCAATTTTCCAAATCCAGTCTGGTTCCAGTCCACCTGGAGTCTGTCAGGAATGCTTTCATTAGCTGGAGTCTGGCAAGTTTAGCAGGAATTCCAGCAGACTAAATCCGTTCAGAACTCACCTGGACTCCAGTTGGACTAGGCAGACATGGACTTATAAGTACCCACTATTACTAGTTAGTTACCTTTAATATTCTATAGTAAAAAATTTACAACCAGTGTGAATCGAACCAGCAATGTAGAGACAAGTCACATGCACACTGGAATTGTATGCAATACTGATACACCAAATGGTCTTATATTTTCTTAAGTCAGTAAGGTATATAGTAGCCATATATGTTACTTTCCTAAAACAGCATGTAGTTTTTCCCACTGCACTCTCTCTTTCTCTCACATGTCATTGCCTCACCTTCCCATGTCAGTGCCTTCACCTCAAGCTCCATTCCCACATTGTCACCTCAAGCCCCCTCCCATGTTGTCACCCCAAGCCCCCATTCTCAAGTTGTTGCCTCAAGCCTCCTTCCCATGTTGTCACTCCACCAACACTTAGCAGGCGACAATCAATTTCCTTCAAGATCGATAATGCATGGTAATGGCACAGGTGCCATAGTGGAAAGGGAGGGTGTGTATGTGAGTGCATACATGGTACAGGTAAGTATTGCTCTTCCCTCTTCCCTCTTCTCTCACTTGCTCACTCCTTCTCATCTAGTCATCACCCCCTTGCCTCCTCCCTCTGCCTCATCTTGTAAGTGACAAGGATGAGCAGCCATCCCCCCTCCCAGCCTGCCTCTTGTCTCACAAATGACAAGCTTGCCATCCCCCCATGCTCTGCTGTCTTCTTGTCTTGCAAATGATGAGGATGAGCATATTGTCCCCCTCTCCTCCTCATCCTCATCTTGCAAGTGACATGGACAAGTGCTTGTTCCCCCTCTCCTTGTCCTCATCTGCAAGTGATGTGGATGAGTGCTCATCCCCACCAGTAGCTTTCAATTTGATTGATCACTCCTGGTAAGCTGCTGGACAATGAACTGTTTAGTGAGCAAGGGTTTCATTGAGTGCATTTGGAATCATCATTGGCATGTGAGATCATTAAATTAATAAATTTTGGATCAATCAATGAAATCAATCCTTTTATAGTTTGAAATCAATTCCAGTTCAATGAAATATCATTAGGAATCATTAGAGTGAAATCAATGACAATTAGAAAAGAAATCAATGAGAAATAAATGTGCAATCAATGAGAAATCAATCAAAAATCAATCAAAAATCAATGAATAACTCGAAATTGTTAGGTACCCAACTACAGGATATACTAAATAGTGGGGTGGTTAACTACATACACACACTTACTTTACCTACTAGACCATAAGTCCTTTTCTAACAAGTAAACTTTTTCCATATTACACATACCTGGAGAGTGAAATCAATGTTGAAATCAATGCTAAAATCAATGTTACTACATAGGGAAATCAATGATAGTTCAATAGAAAGTCAATGGGAAATAAATATGAAATTCAATGTTAAATTCAATGTTATTTCAATACTTGTCTTACATTTATTTTCTTCATACATAAATGCACATATTATGTAAAAAGTATTATATTAGTAATACTACTGCTTAGAAAACATGATCACATGATTTCATTATTCTAGCATTTTTGAAACTAGTACACCTCTGTGAAGGCTATAGAATAAAATGAAATAATATATTGATTTTAGTGTTTATTTTGCATTTGTTACCATTTGTTTCTCATTGATTTCCTTATAATATAACATTGATTTTAGTATTTATTTCGCATTTATTACATATTTATTTCTCATTGATTTCCTAATGATTTTTCATTGAACTGGAATTGATTTCATTAATTGATCCAAAATTTATTAATTTAATGATCTCACATGCCAATGATGATTCCGAATGCACTCAATGAAACCCCTGCTCACTAAACAGTTCATTGTCCAGCAGCTTACCAGGAGTGATCAATCAAATTGAAAGCCACAACTTTCATCCCCCCCCTTCTCATCCTCATCTCACAAGTGATGTGGATGAGTGCTCATCCCCCCCCTTCTTGTCCTTGTCTTGCAAGTAATGTGGATGAGTGCTCATCCCCCCCCTTCTTGTCCTCATCTTGCAAGTAATGTGGATGAGTGCTCATCCCCCCCTTCTTGTCCTCATCTTGCAAGTGACGTGGATGAGCACTCGTCCCCCCCCTTCTCATCATCTTGCAAGTGACAAGGACCAGCACTCATCCCCCCCCTTCTTGTCCTCATCTTGCAAGTGATGTGGACGAGCACTTGTCCCCCCCCTCTCCTCCTTGTCCTTGTCTTGCAAGTGATGTGGATGAGTGCTTGTCCCCCCCCTCTCCTCCTTGTCCTTGTCTTGCAAGTGACAAGGACCTGCACTCATCCCCCCCCTCCTTGTCCTTGTCTCACAAGTGACAAGGACGAGCACTTGTCCCCCCCCTCTCCTCCTTGTCCTCATCTTGCAAGTGACAAGGACCTGCACTCATCCCCCCCCTCCTTGTCCTTGTCTTGCAAGTGATGTGGATGAGCACTTGTCCCCCCCCTCTCCTCCTCATCTTGCAAATGACAAGGACAAGTGCTCGTCCCCCCTCCTCCTTGTCTTGCAAGTGACAAGTGCTTGGCCCTCATCCCCCTCCTCCTCCTCCTCCCCTCCGCTACCTCCTTGTCTTGCAAGTGACGAGGATACTGTCCTTCCCCCCTGCCTCATCTCCCTTGTCCCTGTCATCTGTTGTCCCCTTTCCCCCCTATCATGCCATCTCTCCCCCCCCTTCTCCCTTTGTCTTCATGCATGCTGTCAATGGGCCAAAGAAGATCAAAGGCTGTGTCTCCTTAAAATAGTTAGATAGTTATGTTGTATAGCCAATGACATGTAATATATATTTAGTTATATTCAATGTAGCCTATAAAAGGCTGTATATTTTTAATTTTTTGATCATGAGAAATTGCTGTGCATCATCAGACTTCTAAGATTTTGGTTTGCATCAACCCTCCCCTCCTTCTCAACCCTCAACCACCACTACTATCTTGCTATCTCAAAGCATTTTAACACTTCTACACACAATGGCTCCTCGTCATTCCACTCACTCTGCTACAACTCAGGCTTCTAGTATTACTCCTACTGAGTCTGCTTCTCTGTCAGTTGCTACACATGAAACTCATAGCGAGTCTCGCATGCATGGTACTTCTGCTGCTGATCTTACAGCCCAACCACCAACAAAGAAGCAGGCCACAACCAACAAACCTATTACAGATAATGAGGAGAGTGAAAATGTGCAGAAAAAACAGAGTAAAAAAGTTGTAAAAGCCAAGAAAGCCAAAAAAACTCGGTATGGTTTCATAACTTTCTTTTAGTGTTGCCGCCGCTCAGCTCAAAAGCTGCTGAGCTGGACAACTGAGCCGATAATGAGCTGAGCTGAGCGAGTACCCACAAAAGCCAGCTTAGATCTCACCAGCTCAGCTTAAAGCCAGCTCTTGGTCAGCTGAGAGCCCACTTAGCTACCGCTTCATACCCAATTTGGAAAAAGTCATTTGATTACCTACTCGTTTCCTCAGCGTTCAGCATACTTCGGACCTTCGCCCATTATCGCTTCCTCCATACATGTTGTCTCTTTGTTGTCTCTGTGCTTTCGTATAGTATTAGTTTCTATGTCACCTTGCAAATATCCAGTGTAACAGTTCAATGAAAATGCACACAGCCCGGGTGTTGTTGGATGGGTGAGTTGTACTGTGGACTCATGAATCCTTGGTCATTGGGGCCTGTTGGTGTGGGTGCAAACATGGGGTAGGCTCCGTGGACCATTCACCATAGCATACAGAAATGTTAGCTGAAGATTGAGCCTCGTTTGTTACAGAGGTTATTATTACAATTCAGTTGTTGATGAAGTATGAGAAACATGCTACTTGATAACTCTGCAATGGCCTCAAGAGTGCATTGTCTGACTTGCTTCTGACTAAATTTCAAGGCCACAGTACAACATGTTGGACACCAAGAATATCTTTTTCTGAGTTTAGAAGTGCAACAAACGCTCTGCAAAGGTATAAGAGTTTGACTTATCAAGTGTCCTATACCATCAACATTCAATATGGCACCTAAAACTCAATGCACTCATGCTCTTGCTAACAGTGCAGCTAATACTGTCCCTCCCGTGAATGGTTAGTAACTACGCTGATTTTATTGTAATGATTTCGTACTTATTCTCTTGGTTTGCATTAATAGCACCTGAAGCCGTTGAGACCCAGCAACGCAACAGGATTTCAATTCCAGACAGCAATGGCATGGGACTCGTCACTGAGCAAACTCGCATGGAAGGATCTTTAATGGTTCCTAGTCTACAGAGTAAGTATATTAACTATTTTTATAGTGTACTATCATCTAATATAAATTATTTTAGCTGCTATCACCCGAAATATCTTGTGTGAAGTACTCGAAATTGGTGATCCATTTATTACTTTGACCCAGTGGGCAACCAATCCTTGCACACCACCTCGCAATCGACCCACTGCACATACTGTCCCTGGATCGGTGGAGTCGTTTCCTTCGCCTCATTATACTTCAAGCACTGAGGAAACCCCACTTCAAGCAGAACCTGTAGAATCACAGCACAGTGGAGGTCATAATTGCAACACGATTCTGAATTCTCCTCATAGCCCAAGTGGGAATAAATCTGGCAATTGAGCGAAGGATGTATGGGAATTTTTCAAGGAAATAGATACCTACAACTGTTGCACCCTTTGCCGGTATGTCTATTCAATTGTTATTTTCGTTTTTTCACCTAAATTGAATCTGTAATCAGACAGGAAAAGAAAGTGACTCGGTATGGTTGGAAGACAGGAACAACTGTTCTTTGAAAGCATCTTTGTGATGTACATGGAGTTGCTTGGATCTGTGCATGCGAAGACTTAAATATCAAGATTAGAGCAAAAATTGCACAGAGTACTCTCCGTGAATACAAGCGAAAGCAAGGACAGGTCTTCAATGACATGGATAGAGAAGATAGCCCCATCCCACGTCATAGGTACTCTCTGGAGGGGTTTGTTGACGCTATTACTGAGTGGATCATCCAAGATGATCAGGTATTTATACACTGTTCATATTGCATAACCATATTCACTTGTATTATTTCCAGTCTATAAATGTCATTGAGCATCCAAAATTGCGAGCAGTTTTTCTGATGCTCTGTGTTGACCTCCAGGATAGTGATATTCCACATCGGACTACTATCTGTGACCGTATCTTGGAGATGTGGGACCAGCATCTCGATAATTTACAAGATGAACTAGGTGTATGTTTCTTTTTGCGTTTACACTGTTCATTATAACATATTATCTTCCAGAAAGCATTGGGAAAGCTGTCTACAACTACTGACCTGTGGACCGACCCCAATCTTACACCATTTATGGCTGTTACTGTCCATTGGGTTGCAACAAAAATAGTACAGACATTACGTGGACCTCAGTATACTTTATCTCTTAGATCTGAGCTGATTTGATTTCATTGCATTCCAGGTCATCATGATGGCCAAACAATCTGTCATACTTTTCTTTATATACTTGACCATGTCAGAATCAGGTCAAAGGCGTGTATTTTGATAATTTATTAAAAGATATGCACTTATATTACTCTTATAGCTTGGATGGGTAACCCTCGATAATGCGTCAAACAATGATACATTTTTGCAAAAGCTTGAAGAGGAGCTACTCAATGAAGGTATTATATTCAAACACATAGAACAAAGAATACGGTAGGAGTCAGCTTTTGGCATTCTTTACTTAATTTTGATGTGTTCATTTAGTTGTTTCCCTCATATAGTTAATTTAGCATGCAAAGCGGTCATGGCAGCAATATCAAATTTGTTGTTTGTGTCATTGGAAGAACTGGAGCATATGGATATCGAAAATATGACATGCATAGAGCAACTAACAGGAGATCCAGTTGCTAAGGTACGAATACTTATTAACAAGGTGTGTAGTGAATCTTGATCAATGTTCAAGATGTTTTTAATTATATTACTAGATTCGCTCTTCACCTATTCATTGCCAGTGTTTCTCCGAGATATGCCAGTCAGTATATCGCAATAATGATGGCTGTGCTAACTTACAGTTATTGCGAGATGTTGACACACAATGGTCTTCAACTTTGTTAATGATTGAACGAGCTATAATGCTTCGTCAGGTGGGTTTACTTATCACAATTAACTTGAGCACGTTTATCTAACAGCTAATGTAGGCTATTACAAAGTTTGTTTCACTGCCTGACTTCAATGCGGCCCTTAAACGGCACATATTGACTGATAGCGAGTGGAAAGCATTGGGGATTTTCCAAGACATATTATTAGTAAGTAAACTATGCTCTATTATATGCTTTTATTCAAATTGCAGGGATATTTAGGTACCCCATGCTTTTCAGCAAAAGCTTTCTGCTGAAAAGACACCCACACTTTGCAATGTAATTCCCGCATTTAAAAATATGGAAGTTATATGGAAGGAACATGCTCATGATGGTCCTGATACATCACAAATCATTCAAGCTGGACTGGATAAGCTAAGTAGCTATTTTGAGCGCATTGAACTTGTTCTGGCATATGTCCTTTCTCTGAGTAAGTACGTCACTTTAATTTTTGGAAGCCTTGCTAATGGTAACTTCATTAGTTCTAAATCCGGAAATGAAAATGAACTGGTTCTATGAGAATGCACCTGAAAAGGTGCCATGGGCAAAAGCTATACTTATTCAGGAAGTGAGTTTTAGCGTCTCAGTTTAAATAAATGGCTTCAACTATCTAATTATATACATAGTTGAAACCATACTATAATGCACTGAAGAATCAACGTGATGAGGAGACTCCTCCTCTCCGTCATCGTGACAGTCCCATTCAGCAATGAGTATTACCACCCTCTGGACCAACTCTATTACGGGGTAGTACATGGGCTAGCATGATTCTTCGTCTGAAGTCGAGTTCCAATGCAGCATCACAAGCATGCCCTTCACTTGAGGAGGAGATTAATGCATACCTCCTCGACAGAGAAACAGGAACAACTGACATCAGTTACTGGCAGGTAGTTTATTAATCTGTTTACTGTAGACACAATTTCTTATTAATTGTCAATCAGGAGAACCAATTGCGCTACCCCACATTTTTTGCTGCAGCTTTGGACGTTTTGCCTATTCAAGCATCTTCAGTACCTTGTGAGCGCGTGTTCTCCTCAGGAAAGGAAACGGCAACAGCAAGACGGAATCGAATCACACCCGAGCTAATGGAAGCACTTCAAATGATTAAATTTAGCCTTCGTGCAGGTGGAGAATCACTTGATTTCTCTATTGGAATGGGTACTGATGACGAGCTGATGAAACTTGAGGCATCCAACAATGATCAGGATATAAAGGAGGACAATGAAATACTACTACTTTAATAGTCATCTTCACTATCTTTTTGTACTCAATGTTCTTGAATGATAGCGGCTGTAGTCAATAATATTAAATCTAAATATAGTCAGAACATTCCAAGCTGGCAGCTGAGCGGCAGCTTAGCTGCTAACACACTATAGCTACCCTGAGCGAGGCGACTGAAATTGCTCCGCTTATTGAGCTGAGCTAATAGGCACTTCCAAGCCAAAAAAGCTGAGCAAAGCAGAGCGGTGGCGACAGGACTAGTAAAGATAAAGGTATGGATTTTCAGTAATATTTGTATTTATACTGACTCAATGTTTGCAGAGCTAGATATTATCATGAATAGTCCACTGGTTAGTCCACCTTGTACCACCAGTAAGCCAGGTACAGTCAACACTGTGGATATTACCAATATTAGTCCCAAAGGTTCTTCAAGGAGTGAAGGTAAACCTATAATTTGTATAAAAATATATGTACTAACTCTAAGTAGGTGGCATTCTCAGAGGAAATGCACTTGGGAATCAGCCAAATGTTGCCAACTTTCACAGTGCTGCCAAAAGCACTACTGTTGGTTCAGTTAAGGGGTGAGTATGGTTGTATATGTCTAATGCAGATCCAAGTACTGTTATGGTACCTGGAGTTGCTTCATTTACATTGAAGCCTAATCTTATGGCAACCATTGGGCCTGTCTTGAAGAAACTCAAAGACAGAACCGAACATTTCTTTAGTATGTTTTCTTTCATATTTTATTCATATACTAATATCATTTTAGCTGCTGATCACTGTTTGTATGTTTATGAAAGTAAAGCCTGGAACATTCTTGGAAACTTTGAATCTGCTGTCAAGGATGATGAGGAAGTCAACTGGCTAAAGATAGATAGTGAATTTATCTTGCCAATTCTGAGTGTAGCTATATATTTTATTCTTTTATTCTTGTACCATTTACTTATATTGTGTTGCTTTATAGTCTGGATTTCAGCCAAATGCACCACTCTCCCTTGATATTGAGATATATTCCATTCAGTCTAAGTCAGCTGGAAGCTCTGCATTTTGACCAAGTGTTCAGACCCTTTTAGGTGTGACAGTCCAAACCTCTGTTCACAGCCTAAGCCATTGGGCAAGCAAAATTCAAGCTGGAATAGATTAGAATGGCTTTCAGCTGCAATCATTATACTCATTACACACTTTAGGATTTATATATTGGTATAAACACTGTTTTAAATATCACTACTAGTTTTATTCTATTTTTAACGATTTTTCATGATTTTTCGATTTCCTTGTACCTGTGTTCATGAGTCATTGTGACACATGGCCAATAGCTAAATCTGTTCTGTTCATTGCCCCATGTGATGCATGTCCAAACAGTTGGTTGAAATTATACAGTACTTCCTGTGAGAACAAGTGTGAAGACACCTGGGAGGCACTGGAGAACTATAATGAAAACCCAAAGTGAGTATGGGTACAGAAGTATAAAGCAGGAGTGCAGGAATGAATTGTTGTTAGTTTAAGATAATAATTATCTAAGGTGGCCAGCAGGAATTGACTTTGTTCATGCTTTGCACCTGAGTGTCAGGGGATATTACTTGTAGATATAACAACTAGAATTGTGGCAAGAGCTTGCAGGTGAAGAGCAGGCTGAAGGTATAGAATCTTAGGCAATGTCACAGGTAACCCATGGGTAGGGCTACCTGTACCCATACCAACACTAACCTGTACCTGCAGATGACAGGTATATATTTAGTGGGTATACCCATGGATTTGAGATGGAGCATGAAGCTGAGTAAGTGTGGAAAGAATTAAAGAGGTGCAATTATGAATGCTTCAATTACATCATGAACCTCTGTGCATACCAAGTATGAACTCAAGTTCATTGTCTGTGGGTGTTTTCAAGCATGAGTTTGAGTCCATCATCTATGGGTCCCTGACCAAATCCACTTTAACCCCCCACAGAAGGCATAGCACTGTCATATAGAACTTGCAGTATGTGATCTAGGTGAGGTTTTTTCTGGATTGGATGTGGATTGGATGTCTGGAAACAAATGGGGATCAGGTGTGTATTCTTTCTCTTGTGTTTCTTCTCTACTTCTAGTTCTCTGTCTTTTCCAGCCTTCATGTGTGTACACTGCAGTGTTCCTCCATCCTAACAGGTGCTACTTGAGTAACAGCACATACACCTTCTCCACTCACACCTTTCCCACAATGTTCCCACTCCCTCCCCACACCATCTCAATTTCTAAAGCTATACACCACATCTGTGAGTCCCACAGCTGGTTTGTGACATTGGAGATGCTCACTTTTTCATAAACATCTGCAAGTCTCACAGCTCCAAGTTTGTGACATTGAAGATGCCTGAGGAAGCTAGCACTAGCCTCTCAGCTCCACCTAGAATCATGGGAAAGACTGTCACCTTCAGTGGCAGCATTGACTGTGTTGACAGCAATGTGTACCTACTCTCCCCCCCCCTCCTACATTGACTGTGCAATGCTGATGAGAGTGGGGGAGAGTGGGCATGGTGGGTACTCAATGCCACAGAGGGGGATGTGATTTGAGGACAAGCATACTGTACCATTTCGACTGATTGTTCACTCATTTTGAGCATGACCGAAAATTTGGGTTCATTGTTTAGTTCAAGAACCAATTCAGTGTGTGACATGCTTAAGATTTGTTCATGCCAACAATGTTCATTGTCCTCAGATTTTTAACAATGACAGACATGAAACACTATTTTATGATATAATACATACATCTAATGTAAAAAAAAATTTGTCAAAATTATGCCTTATTTGATTGCCCTGACCCTTTGTTCAGTGCTCTCTGGGATGTGTGACAAGGCCTGAATTTGTTCTGTTCGGAGACCCTGCGTAACGCGTGACTGAACAATCAGTCGAAATGATACAGTATAGGTGTACTTGACTGCATGATGCTGATGAGGGTGGGGGAGGGTGGGCATGGTGGGTACTTGATGGAGGGGATGTGATTCGAGGATGAGTGCATAAGCATACTTGACAGAGGGGAAAATACAATAGATATACAGTATATGCACATGAAATTGGAACCCAATTGAAACTGTCTACATTCCAGTTTTGACAACAGCAATAAGATTTATTACACAGATATGCAGTCCCATCCTACTTTCAGCTCTTCCAGATCCTCCCCTTCGAGCTCAGCCATTCGCACAACAGCCTCAATATCAGAATCTTTGATATATCCTAATTTACTCCAGCTACCAAGACATAAGAGAGCACAAGTTGTTTGGACAGAAAGCCTGCTATGGACATGCGATAGCAGGAGGTAGCCATGACTAAAGACATGCTCAACATCTACAGATGTAGCTTACACTCAAAGTTAGTCAAACTAATCTAAATAACAATAAGAAGACTCACCTGGAATACTCAGGTAATCTAATGCCATTCTCAAGAGGCATGGAAACATTGCTTTACATTCCCACCACATTAAGACATCCTCTGACTTGATATTCTCAGTATCCATTGACAAGTAGCAATCAATTTCATCTTGAAGAAGTTCTAATGGCAGTTGGGAATGAGCAGGCTTGAGAATGCTATTGAATATATTTGCTTCATCACTCATATCCTTAAAGTCAATGAAGAAAACCAATCAGTACAAGCAGTAATTAAAGACATAGAGTATAGTAATGTACCACCTCAGCTGTAGGTGTTCCAGCTCTCATCCCAGATGTCTCAGCAGTGCTTGAGTAGTATAGCCTATACTGAGTACACAACACCTCCATAGCAGTATCAATCCAGGATTCTTGCCACCCTGTGTTCTTGAAGTACTGTAACTTGTACTTAGGATGAAGTACTAGAATATAAAAGTAAGAATACTATACAATAGTGAGAAACAAATAGAATGATTACTCATTGCAATTCTGTATGCCTCTGACTCATCTGTCCATGAATAGTACCTGTTGAGGGTTTTCTTTGCAAGTCCAGAAGCAGTGTGAATTGAGGCAGGGACCCCATGGTCAATTGCAATAGAGGTGAGCTTATTGTTTATGATGTCCATTACTGGAATCACATTGGCAATGTTGGGTACCACATGAGAAAATACAAGGGTAGCATCCTTGAGAATCTACAGTGGATTAAAATTAGCCCAGCTTTGTAATCGACTCATGGGACAGCCTCACCTTCAGAATCTTACACATCTCTTCAATTATATGCCACTCATCCTCATTCAATTTGTATGTATCTCACAGGCCATTCTCAACATCACCTGTAAACTGCATATATGCATGTTTATGTTCAAGCAAGAAAAGAAGTAAGTCATAGGTTGAGTTCCATTGTGTTTTTACATCATGTGGTATGAGCTTAACAGGTTGTCCCAACCCCTCGAGGCACTCCCTCCATGCAGGCAGTAACTTGATTGTAGAGTACACAACAGTGTATGCCAGCTTCTGAACCTATGTCTATGGTGAGCAAGAATTGTTATTGAAGTAGCAAATACTGATCTACCTTTGCAAGTATGAGCTTCACAGAATGAAGCTTCCCCTCCATCCACTTATGCTCAGCTTGTGATAGTGCAGAAACTTCATCAATCCAACCATCAAGATTATTATCATCCTCTTCTGCAAACAATGTGGACTCTTCTTCAAGTACAATACTCAGATCTGAAGTGTCGATGTCTTCTGTCAGAAGTAACAAGAGTAGAGAGAGGTAGTTGAGAGAATAGATGAGGATAAGAGTGTAAAGCTCAGACACACACTAACACAGACACAAGATGGGGAGGAAACTTGTTGACAACTACCAAGTTACAGAGTGTTTATATATACTGAAGGTGTCTACCAAAGTCCAACCAAGGTCCATGTAACTAAGGTAACAGACAGCTGTCAATCTGTCAATCACAGAACTGTCAAGTATGACAGGTGACAAGTGACAGCTGTCAAAGAAGCTGTGCAACCCAGAATATCTAACATCTTCCTCACAGCAAAGCTCATAGAACTGGGTGTCTTCAATGGTACTCACCTGTGCAAGTTCCTTGAGCTGAAGCTTTGAAACTTGAGGTGTGTCAAATTGTCTAATGAATGTTTGTGCAATAAGATTGTTAACATGCAAAAAGCACTGTATATGGTTGACCTTTGTGAATGAGCCCAGCATGTCATGAAGTTTTGAGATCATGGTATCATTGTTGGCAGCGTTATCGCAAGTCATACCTAGGATCTAACAGTATGCTGTTACAACTATTCTATTTGATCTAAAAGAATACTAACTCTGTAAGACAGCCTGAAATCCTTTAACATCTCTGCAAATGCTGCTGCTAAATTTTCACCAGTATGTGACCTTGGGACCTTGACAATATCAAGAGTTAAAGTTATCATCTTCCTGTCATATTTGAAGGTGATCATGAATGCAACAAGAGCACAATGGTTTGGGGATTCTGTACCGACATGCAGCTTGCTATCAAGTTTCTAGTATGTTATGCATTATTATATTATCTTTCTTTAACAACATGATTACTTACTTGTAGTATTGATGCAATGTGCTCTCAAGTACACTTAAATACCTGTTGTATGTCTTGACCAATGGTGCTGGGGTATGGTATATAGCACTCAGGTCAGCCAGTCTTCATCATGCATCAATATCCACGATCATCGACAATACTGAAAGGTCTAAGACTCTCAGAGACCCAGCACACCATCTCAGCCCTGTTGGTGAATCAGTGAAGGTGGCTATAGGTGGAGGAAGTACATACTGTGCCTCTGTATGTGTGTGTTGGCAATGAGAGTATGTCACTTTCCCTACCCCCCTTTTATGGAATGCAGCTGCTATTGAGCTGTCTTTAGATTCAGCCAGAGCCTCACAGGCTTCCTTCACCAATTTTGTTGCCATCACAAGTTGTAATGTATCCTTACCCCAACACTGGTTGGTGTGCTTATGCATATTCCCTGTTGAAGATGCATCCTTTGTGTCAAGATATCAGTGGCTCTTTGACATACAGGACTTGGAATAGCAGTGGAACTCATGGTATCGATGATTGTCATTATCATGTCCAATCTTTGGAATAGGGTGATAGAAGGCATAAATAGGTGAGGTTCAGTCAGACATTAGATGCTCTATTGAATGCTAATTATCTTTTGTTTCAGGGAGTTGTAACATACTTCTTTCATCCTCTGGTGACTCAATGACCTCCTCTTCCTCACTATTATCAGACAACTCTATAGTCATCTTATTGTGCACAATAGGTGCTGTCTGCATCTTGGGTACTGGTACTGGTTGAATAATAGTAGGTACCATTACCTGCTGAATAATAGATCGTAAGTTATGTCTACTTCTATATAAACAAATGACTACTGACCTCATTAGCAGCCTGTACTGAGGGACCCTTCACTGTGTCTTAATGCCATCCAGAAGGGGTAAATCCCTTAGGCTTCTTCTTCAGTGGCTCATCCTGTTGAGTGGGTCAGTGCTCATTTAAGTATAATTGGTAAATTATCATGTATGAGATCACATTATCACTGCTGGGTTTCTTGCCTCACTTTTTTGGAGCTAAAGATGCTATCGCCTCTGCTGCTCCTTCCTTTGGTACTGGAGCACATTCTGAGCATCTTGCCATACTGTCTGCCATAGTGATGATATGTTAGCCTGACTATCACATTTGTTGTTGATGTGGGTAGTGTAAAAAATTAGTCATCATCAATCAGGGGCTTGAGACTATACAGGACCTCCAGGTGAATTAGTAATAGTATGAGGCATATGTTGAGATCTGGTCATTGTAATTCTTGGCTCATAATAAAATGATTCATAATTATTTCAGAGCAGGTATGTACATGGGTAGCAGGTGTGATGAACCATACCCATACCTGTGACCTGCATGGGTATGTGGTACCCTTGCTCTTGCCTAGTATAGATCACTGTTATGTTGAAGGTTGAAGCAGAGTTGGGGGCCCTGACAATTTCTGCTTCTTACTTCACAGCTGGGGTGCATAAGCTATAATTAGTAGGGCAGTTGCAATATGACAGATACAACAGTAGTTACAGGACAAAGTTACAGTGTCTCACTATCTGAGTGGATACAAATGCAATGCTGCTGCAGTTATATTATGAAGATACAGTGTCTTACTATCTGAGTAGACACAAATAATACAAATTAGTTTCACACTTTACAGTTGACACTTTATATGTGACTCAGACAATACATGTACTGAGTAGAGTGGAAGTATATAGATTATATATAGTAAGTTATAGTTGTGTGCTACAACTGCAAATGAATACAAACAAATGTAAAGTAGGTAAAAGTTGTTAATTCTACAGGCCAAACCCTCCTTATATAACAAATCAGGCTGGCTATCACCAGTAAAGCCCACTAACTACAATAAAATTGAACAAACCAATACTATACAAGCAATACTAGGTAGGGTAAGCTACAAAGTTGCAAAAGGGAAAGGGAAAAAACACTAATACAAATAACAGGTACTTAAGCAAGGTGTTACATACTGATTACTTCCTGTGAGAACAAATGCAAAGATGCCTGGAAGGTGCAGAAGAACTATAACAAAAACCCAAAGTGAGTATGGGTATGGGAATGTAGAGTGGGAGTGCAGGAGCTCTTTACACTTAGCCAGGTGTTCTGTACAGATCCACACGGAATCTGTGCGGAATCCATACGGAATTTTCGGAATCTGTGCAGAATCTGCACAGATTTTTTTCTTTTTGGCAGAGGTTTTTTTGGGTCTGTACAGATTCTGCACAGATTCCACACAGAATCAAAAATTCTGTGTGGATTCCGCAGAATTCCGCATTACAGACCTGAAAAATTCTGTACAGAATCTTATTATACTTATTTCCTTATAGAAAATTAGAATAGAAAATTGCATGATACTAAGCACTAAGTGTGACACTAAGGGTTAAGTGTGATGCTAAGGTTTAAGTGTGACACTATACATTGATTGTGACACTAAGGTTTAAGCGTGACACTATACATTGATTGTGACACTAAGGGTTAAGTGTGACACTAAGCATTGAGTGTGACACTATACATTGATTGTGACACTAAGGGTTAAGCGTGACACTAAGCATTGAGTGTGACACTATGGGTTGAGTGTGACACTAAGTGTTAAGCATGATACTAAGTATTGAGTGTGACACTAAGGGTTGAGCGTTGTCGTGGGTGAAACTTGATTAGTCATAAACACACACATATGGCTATATGGCCCGATGTCCGGAATCCACATCATCCGGATCTTTCTGAATACACTACCAAATAATTCTCATGAGGCACTGCTTCTCTAGAAACAAACATATGGAAACACAAGCCAATACCCCACTTCTTGGTGACCAATAATCGATACTGTTAAAAATAGGTCACCATTGTTCAAGAACAATGCCTATGCATTCGATTACCAAGGACATGCCATTGTTTCTAATAATAGAACTTCATTGTTCTTCACACCCATTGTTCAGAACAATGCCTATGCATTCGCTTACCAAGGACATGCCATTGTTTCTAATAATAGAACTCCATTGTTCTTCACACCCATTGTTCAGAACAATGCCTATGCATTCGCTTACCAAGGATATGCCATTGTTTCTAATAATAGGACTCCATTGTTCTTTTGCACCCATTGTGCAGAACAATGTCCTCCTATTCACCCATTGTCTTCATGCCCATTGTTTGCTGGGATCTATAAATAGAATTCCATTGTTCATTGCCAGAACAATGTAATACTATTTCTGTCACCATTGTTCAAGGCCTGACTCATCTCCTGGAACACCATTGTTCTGCGCAGCCTCCACCTCAAGACAATGGATCCACCATTACCAAATTTGAAGGACAATGCAGGATTGGTTTTGGATAGGATTAGTCAGCAGTAGGAGGAAAAGAGCATAAAAGGAGAGAGGAATTGAGCCTTAGACAGTAGTTTATCCATTACCAAATAGCCTGTCACTAGCTAGGATCTTACTCACCAGTCCATCCCCAGTAGTTATTCTTACACATTAGATACAGAATCTATTGTGCTTTTCTTCAGTTCTATTATTAACGTAAACAACACAGCGCAACTCACCGTATAAATAAATTCACAGTAATATCAAAGTAACTCAACTCAACTCAACGTAACGCAGCTCAACTCAACGTATCGAATCTCAACGTCACTTTTATCATATCTATTCAGTAACAGCACATATTAGTTTATGCGCTGCAGCCACCAAGCTACAGTCAGAAACAACCAAGGCCCTCAACTTCGTTTCGACCTTCACCACAGCACCAATCTTTATATACAGCCTTCGCTGTACATACAAGCTTTCCTAGTGTTTCTAGCAGTTGTTGTTACCATATACAGCTTTAGCCGTATACTCTAGAAACTCCCACAGTTCATCTCTTATTTACAGCCTTTGCTGTACCTCACCAGTCACGGGCCAAGTTCTAAGCAAACCTAGCAAAGCCCCACAGTTCATTGCCCATTTACAGTCTTTACTGTACATCCCATATCATAGGAGTTTGCAGGAATACATACGATCAGTATCCCTCGACCCCCAGGTGCTAGGTACGAATAAAGTCACTTCCTGCCGAACACCTAAGGTATCTATTACCTTGAACGACAGCGTGACACTAAGGGTTAAGCGTGACACTAAGTGTTGAGCGTGATACTAAGCACTAAGTGTGACACTCTGCATTAAGCGTGACACTAAGTGTTAAGTATGATACTAAGGGTTGAGTGTGACACTATGGGTTGAGTGTGACACTAAGGGTTGAGTGTGACACTAAGTGTTAAGTATGGTACTAAGTGTTGAGTGTGACACTAAGAGTTGAGTGTGACACTATGGGTTGAGTGTGACACTAAGGGTTGAGTGTGACACTAAAGGTTTAAGCATGATACTAAATGTTGAGTGTGACACTAAGGGTTGAGTGTGACACTAAAGGTTTAAGCATGATACTAAATGTTGAGTGTGACACTAAAGGGTTAAGGATGATACTAAGTGTTGAGTGTGATACTAAGGGTTGAGTGTGACACTATGGGTTGAGTGTGACACTAAGGGTTGAGTGTAACACTAAAGGTTGAGTGTAACACTAAGGGTTGAGTGTGACACTAAAGGTTTAAGCATGATACTAAATGTTGAGTGTGACACTAAAGGGTTAAGAATGATACTAAGCATTGAGTGTGACACCACTAAGTGTTGAGTGTGACACTAAGGGTTGAGTGTGACACTCTGCATTAAGCATGACACTATACATTAAGTGTGATACTAAGTGTTGAGTGTGATACTATACATTAAGCATGACACTATGCATTGAACATGATACTATATATTGAGTGTATCACAGATTTCGTGTAGTTTCACACTTGACACCTGTGACAAGGCAGCAATGCATGAATCCACACAGAATCCATGTAGAATATGTATGGAATCCATATAGAATAATCACCTCAAATAATAATAATAGCCACTATATAAATTATATATGTATCTATACAGGTCTGTACAGACCTCTTGAGGGAGTGTAAATTACTGGAGTGCAGGAATGAACCGTGGCTTTAGTGTATGTGCTGCACTGCCTGGATATCTTCTGGGGATGGTTCATATTTCACAATGAAGGCATTCCAGTAGAAGGGAACATTCCAGAGTATAGAGAGAGGCTTCACCACTACACTAGGCAGTGGGAGAGAAACCCAAAGGAAAAACCAGAGCAGCTTTTGGACTCAAGAGTAGGAAGTAGTTGTACAGATTTGATATGAATACTAAAGACTAATACTACATCTGGAAGACTATATATACTAACTAGAAATCTGTGGGCATGAATGCAGAAGCAGGGAGCTAAGGACAAGTCAAAGGGATAGGTAAGAGATATAGTCTGGGCAAAGCAGAGTAGGGGCACAAATGACATGCTCAGAATGAAGATAAAAGATGGTGGCATAAACTAAACTACATTGGCCACAATGAAACATATAGGTAAGAATGGAAGTGAGGAGTAATGCTATAATGATGAGGTAAGGCAGTCATAAGAGAAACTATATATCCAAGATACCTGAAGGAGAACCTGATGGGTTCTGGGTATAAACCCAGGCAGGAATGTCTGTAGAAACAGCAAGGACTCTGCACAGAGCAGTTGCTGATCTGGGGTATAGGCTCACCTGGAGAGGTAGAGTGTAGATAGAGGCTTAGAGTGACTGTAAGAAGAGATAAGACTTTCTTATTGTTACAGTGTAAAACTAGGGGGTTTATATACCCTACAGGATGTGTATATAAATAACTATTTACTATGTATAGTATTATCAATCTACCTAAGAATAAACATACTAGAAGATTCTAGTATGTACTATGGAGTTCCATGATTAGATAAGATCCGCTTGATCCGCTTTTGTCGAGATAAGATAATCTCAACAATGTCAGGAAGTATAAAACCATAGCAGGTCTGTTCTGGGAATGGACTGGGTATGTTAGAAGGTCATGTGGGTGCCTATAACACAAGGTCAATAGGTTTAATAACTGAAAGCATCATGCATCAGTACTTAGTACTTGTTGAAGCAGAAGTGTTAATTTATGTAAATACATTAAAAAGAGGGCACTGGTAAATAAAATCTGAACTACTATATGACTATGAATGGGAATTGATACCAACTGTTGAAACAGTGCCCCAAAAAAGATAAGAGGAGTGCATGAGCACAAATGTAGAGGTTAACTAAATAAATGAAGAATGAAGGAGCAGCTGAAAAGCTGAAATATTTAACAGGTGCAAACAAAATGTGATTTACTGCCAAAAAATATTGGAGCCCAAGCCCCATAACTCTACTAACTAAAGTTAGTGGGAATATATTTCATCCTCCTGCTGACTAATCATGTCCTACAGTACTTTTCCATTGTTCTCCAAATGGGGGAAGCATGAGTCATCTTCTTAGTCCATTGTTCTCCTGTTAAGGAAGTATGAGTCATTCTTTTTCTGCATTGTTCTCCAATTAAGGATGCATGAGTCATCATCCCCAGTGAAAAGTCCATCTACTGAATCTAATGATACATAGTGAGATATAGGCTCTATACACCATCTATTGTTATTTAGGGACATATAGTCAAGAATAAAATGAAGGCCCATCAACAATGTGAAAGACTTTGGTAATTTTTGCTAGCATCTCCAATATAAGTTCATCATTTCTCTAATATAACTGTGGCACTTCTAGCAGAATGACAACTTTCTTTCTTTCTCTCCCACCAACACAACATGCAACTTTGCACATTTCCATTAAGTCCCTTTTTCTCTTTCAGATTTATTGTTTCTCAAACATGGCAGAATCTGAATCATTTGATGCCAGGAGGAATGAATGCTTGTAAGTACCACATTCCTTTCTATAAATCATGCCTTCTACACTGACTCAGATGTTTTGTCAGTGTTGTGGTCATCATATTGTTATTGGAAGGAATTGAAATGAGCAGATGCAGAAATGTCACTTTTGGTAGGAGCTGGGGCATGTTTAATTTTAGCTGCAGCTGGTATGTAATACATCAGCTCTAGGTATGTGCTTTGTCACTGATGCTAAACAGCTAGCCACATAGTAGATAATATTACCAACATTAGTGCATAGAGTAGTAATTTAGTCCATAGGTAAATTATATTTGTATCTCTAGCTGCATGCATAATACATTTTTTATTGGTTTAAATACCCCTCTTCAAAGCATATTCAATAAGTATTAGCCTCAATTATACAACTATAAATACATAGATGAGATTATAGTGCACCTATATGTTGCTAGATGTCACTAGATATTGCATATAAGAAAATCTGATATTTTCTAGGTATTATACTAGTCTAGATGAGCTTTGAGCACACTAGAAAAAAACCTATATATTCTCCTTTTTCTATGCCTATCTAGTGATAGCTAGTCCCTTGATGTTACTAGACCAGACATCAGGAAAAACTGAGATCCATAATTTATGCTAGTTAGTACCAATTATTGTAATTCATATAAACATATCTAACTGTGTTTAGTTAGACATAATTTACAATAACTTAGTTACAATTATTGATTCTTGTCACAAGGTGCTATTTGCTTAGTATAAAAAATGCATAAAATTACTCTCATGAGACATAGTTAATGTAATTATATTCTGGGTATTTTGATTATCATGAATTGTCTCATAATTATATATATTTAACTTAATTCAACAATGGAGCTTTGGTTTTACATTCACTTATGGTGAATTATCTAGTAATTATGTATATTTAACTTAATTCAACATTGGGCTTTAGTGTTACATCTAATTAGGTATAATTACAAGTGATTAACAAAGACATTGAAGATGGGTTTTATCTTAAGTTGTAACTAGATGCTTTCATACAATGATTATTCTTATTTTAAAAGTTATTTACATAGAATTTACACAAAAATATAGTACATATGTTTGCTAGTAAAGCTATTATTAATATAAAGAATTGTCATGACTGTGCCCCTAGCCTGACTTGGCAGTGGAGAATGAGAGAGTGACTATGGAGAAGCAAGGGGTGAGTATGAGACAAAAGCAGAGAATGATAACTCAGGGGGTAGGACTTCAGCTTCAGCTTATGTGCCCCACCCCTGGGATTCCTGGTCCTGGATTTCGGAGTAAGGGCAAGCCCTTTGGAGAAGACAAGAGGCAAGAGGAGAAGACAGAGGATGAGAGATGTAACTCAAGTCAGATGAAGGGGTGAGGATGTAGTTCAACACAAAATTGAGTACTACTTAAATACTAGAGACTTGGAGTAAGTAAAGGCTGCTGGCCAAGGCCAGTGGAGAAGTACAGTCATGTACCAATTCCTAAGAATGTAGATTAATCCTAATTAAATATAATAAAACATGTTGGGGAAGTGGGTACATATGGCGGTGTAATGTGAAACAGACAGTAGTGCACTTAAGAATGATAAGTGACTCACTGTGAGTTGTACTCTACAATATTAAGGAACTGGATTGACAAGACAGAAGAAAGGAAAGCATGAGTAAACTACATATGGTAATCAATAAGTAATAATAGGAATGTAATCAAAGTTTGGAGTAAATGAAGGCAAAGATGGAGTAAGGGACTAGGAGTCCAGAGGTAGACAATACAGGATATAACAGTATTCCCCCCTTAAGACTGAGCCTTGAGGCCTGAGCATGTGATCAAAACAATAGGCTTTCTGAAAATTGATCAGTGTTTTGACATCAGGCCCAGATAGATAAATGTATGGGTATGCCATACCCACACAGGTCATAGGTAAGGGTACCAGCAGGTATGGGTATGGGTCAGGTCTTGAAGACCCATAACCTGCAGGTACCCATAGAGGTTCATTGAATAAAAATGTGAATGATAATATTTTTGCAACAGTAGTCATTTGTATAAGGTTATAGTGTATATTAATGTAATTGGTGCTTGTGTTTCAAGCAAAACCTCAGTTTTGCATCCTGTTCAGCTCATGGGGTTGAGCTTAGGTGATATACCTATATGCAATTCAAATTAATGTTACTACTCCAATTCATTTTGTATTTCTTTGATATTATGGATATGGATAGTGTATTTCTGTACGGTCATAATGACTCTACATTCATATTTTATGGCCATCTTGTTCAGGTTCTATAAATAATAATGTCTGCCTCTTCCCCAGCACACATAAATTAGGATTCCTCCTCTGTATCACACTCACACCTTTTGTATTTCTACAGAAACATTGCATTGTGAAATAATAGTTACATGCACTACATTTCATGCTCCATATCACCATGTATTGTACATGATACATGTATATTTAATATTTTTCTATGTTTTGTAGAATTTCCTATATTCTGAAGATGGTATGATACAACCAACAGTTATCACACAACTCCTTTGTCTTTTCGTGTACTTATACCCATGTTTCCTATGCACAAAATGAACTACTATACATAACATTGGTACATCTGGTTCAAGTGCTATGAAATAGACATTCTGTATCTCTTATATTCTGGAGATAGTGCAATATAGGCAGTAGTGTTCATTCAACTCTCTTGAATATTTGTGTACAAATACCTGTGTAGTATACATACAAAATGAGCTATTATACAGGACATTTGCACATCTGGTTCAAGTACTATGAAATAAGCATTTCATATTTCCTATATTCAGGAAATAGCACAATAAAAGCAGCTGCTTTCACTCAAACATTACATGTGCTAGTGTATGAATACTAGTCCTGGCTATGTACAAAATAAGCTATTACTGTACTATTTCAACCAATTGTTTGGTCACACATCACACAGGGTCTCTGAACCGAACAAATTCAAGTCTTGTCATGCATCCCAGAGAGTATCGAACATAGGGTAGAGACAACTAAATAAGAGCTTAAAATTGACAAAAATCCATTGTGGATTTGAGTAAGTGGTTCTTCTCAAAAATTTCTATATGGACACTGCTCACTCATTGTAGATCTATTGTTAATAATATTCATGTAGTTATTATTGTTGAATAACTCTTAACAATGAACATGGGCACAAACAAATTGTAAGCCTGTCATGTACTGAACAGGGCCTTGAACCAAACAATGAATTCAAAATTTCGGTCATGCCCAAAATCAGTGAACAACTGGTCGAAATAGTACAGTACACAAGATTATTGTACATCTGCTTCAGGTGATATGAATTAATTTCTGAAATATGTAAGTATTAGTAAAACCCATGGGCACCCATACCTGTGGGAATGGGTATGGGTTGGCATGGGTACAGGTATGGGTCGAGCTCCAGACACCCATGGGTTACCCATGATGTTGCCTAGGCCCAGATATATTGTCATATCTGTGACAAAGCCCCTAGGACCAATACAAGTCAATGTTATGTTTTCATCTGAGGATTGTATGTTTCCTCTGGACTGTATATGTTTGTTATATATGGAACTCTTACTTACATAATGTTTACTTGTCACTGTTTACTTGTCCCTTCCCTTTATTACTATTATTCATTCTATGCCTTTCCATTCCTTCTAGTTCATTCCATAACTCCAGTCCCCATTAGTTTTACTCCATTCTTCATTATCTTACCCTATTCTTTATTCTTATCATTACCTTCGGTGTTATATGTTGATTGTAATCTAGAGGCATTAGAACTAGTCTACTGTAGTCTACATTCTCTGGAGTTACTTATCCCCCAGTATGCCACAAACCCATAGACACTAACTCCCTTCACATCTGGGACAAAGTAATTACTATATAAACTACTTCATATTGTAAGTAGACTACAGTTTTGAATCAACTATTTTAATACCCTTTCCTTCACTTGGGCTTTGTACCAACTCTAAGATATCATCATTCACTCTGCCCTGTTCTAAATATGGAATGAGAAGTTCAAGGGGTGCAACATATAAGTTGAAGCTAACATTCCACTACTCCTGTATATTGTTCATTACTCCTGAGCTTGTACTTACATGCTCTACCTTTGTCATTAGACTTTCTTCCATGGTTCAATCCTTAGTGATTGGAACAGGACATGACATATATAAAGGTCAGCTGTGGAGGAAAAAATCAAACTCATATTTACCCTACTATGCTAACTCGAAATCATGTGACTGCTTCATCAATATCTTCCACTGCACAATCAACTCAAAATTCCACCCACAAGAAGAAACTCCAATTACTTGACCAGAAACAGGTGAAGTTGGAAGCTCTTGAGGAGGAGTTGAGGGGGATCAAGGAAGTGGAGAAGCAGAGGGATGAGGGAAAGGGCAGAGGATGACAAGGTGGTGAAAGAGAATGAGCAAGCTGGAATGGGAAAGGAAGACACAGTGGATGTGGATGAGGGAATGAACAGGACATGGCTAAGGCTAGGGTGCCCAGGCAATAGTGAGGTTAACTGGTTGTCCCATGGGGGAAATGACAATGCAGGACAATTCTCCAGCACCACACTCAGAGTACAAGATGACAGTAGCAAGGTTGGGCATTCTGTCATTTAGTCATGAATTAGTGGAAAAGTCCTTACATTACCACAGGGAGGCTGATGGGCTGAGCAAGTAGCAGCAGAGTTAGGACCTATGAAGGTAGGAGGTTCAACTCCTGTAGTACAGCCAGAGGTAATGTTGTCTTCACAAGTGGGTGCTTACGTGAGCCCAGAACAGATTGCTGATTGAGATTGCACTGTTTAGAAGGAGATGTGGAGAAAAGTGACAGCCAGGTGGAGAATGAGAGCAATGTGAAGAGAAAATGCACCAACAGTAACCTGGAGGATGCAACAGAGGTGACTCCAAAACCACTCAAGAAGAAACCTGCAACCCAGACTTCCCAGTGAAAGGGAGCAAAGAGCAAGGCTCTGGTCAACAACAAGGCAGAAGAAGACAATGCTAGCAAGGCTAGCCAGTCTCGAAGCAAGAGTCATACTGGAACAGAGAGCCAGACTGGCAACAAGTCCAATGTTGAGGTGGAGGAAACAAAGACCTCAATGGAGAAGAAGGGTAAGGTGGTTGAGAAGGCCAAGACAGCCATGAAGAAGAAGAAGAAAGAGGCCTACATTTTACCAAAGGTCCTGTGCAACATACACTGGAGTGCAAAAAGAATGAGCACACATTATTTTGCAATATCTCTGGAACAGTTCTATATATTCCTAAGCTGTAAAATGTGAAAAATAATATACCTTCTTTTCTTTGAAATAGTGGTAAAGCATTTCCTAAAAAGGAAATTCTTTTGATATACTAGCAGAAGTAAAAATGGCACACTTTTCAGAGGGTTTAAGGAAGCACCTACAGAACCTGGAAAAAATATATGTTATAGTACTCCATCAACTAACAACAGCACATTTTAGATCATAAAATTATGACTAGTGGATCACTAGATACAAAAATAAGAAATGTCCAAAATTCATCAGTTTTTGGCAAAATTTTGGCTCTCAGGCCAAAAATTGACATGTTTTGAATTTATTTTGTAGTGAACTACATTATCAATTTCTATGATCTAAAATGCATCTTGTTCAGTTCATTGTGTAGTATAACATATATTTTTTACAGGTCCCATAGCTGCTTCCTTAAACCCTCTGAAAAGTGTGCCATTTTTATTTCTGCTAGTATAACAAGAGAATTTCCTTTTTAGGAAATGTTTTACCACTATTTCAAAGAAAAGAAGGTATATTATTTTTCACATTTTACATGTCAGGAATATATAGAACTGTTACAGAGATATTGAAAAATAATATGTGCTCATTCTTTTTGCACTCCAGTGTAGGAAATATAAAGTAATGAGTACTTATGAGTACACATACTAGTATTACAATAGCAATAGGAATCATACAGTAATGAGTTTTTATGAGTAACCTGTATACTACATATAATATATGCCTCACTCATAACTCATAGTCCTTATATGATATCTCATATCATATAACACTGCTGTTAAATGATAAATTTGGCTGATACTTATGTGCCAAATCATTGACCTTTCTATACCTTAGAAATTGCCCTTGTCCTGACCTCCCTCCTGTTGCTGGGACTAGTGGGTCCTTGCAGACCACACTCAACCTGGGGTCCAATGGCCCTGCTCAACCTTGAGTACTGCTGCCATCTCCCATTATACTGCTAGTATGATGATAATAGTTGCTCCTGAGGTCACTGGATCTAATGACCCTGATACACCCATGTTGGATTGCCATGAGGCCCCTTCAGCAATGGATGTGGATGATGGTACATGGCCTCCTCAGTCCTTGATGCCTTAGCTGCCACTTCACCTCTTGCCACTACCTGGCCCATCTTCCATGTAACCCAGTACTCCTCTCCTAATGTCTCAGACCATGTGGACTCAGTCTCAAGGGGGTGGGTGTAAGGCACTGTATCAGGTGCTGCTTACATACTACTATTGCTTAGTCATACTTGTTTGCCTATGTACTGTTTGGCAATGCTATTAGGTATTGCTTGTATATATATATCCACTATTTGTACATATTTTGACAGACTTTTCACTTGTACACTCATAGACACCAATACACTTTGTCTGGTTTACATGGTGCATGAGTAAGCTAAGTCACCATAGAGGACCACAACCTCTACAACACTCCCCCTCAAGCTGGAAGTAGGCCTAAGGCTTGCCTAAACTTTTCATGCTTCAGTTTAGCTAGTGCCTTGGTGAAGATGTCAGCAGTCATTTCATCAGTAGGACAATAGATTAATTCAATAATAGAATTTTCAACTTTTTCTCTAACAAAATGGTTCTGTACAGACCTGTATAGATACCATACAGAATTTATATAGTGGTTATTATTATTATTAGAGGTGATTATTCTATACAGATTCCATACATATTCTGCATGGATTCTGTGTAGATTTATGTAGAATCTGTAAGATCTATTTAATACCTTAATTTTCCTCTTTCAAATCACAATGAATACTATTAAAACTGTTAATTTATAATATCATCTCATTCCTACCACCATCTTGTCTCCATTTCTGCCTTGTTACAGGTGTCAAGTGTAACCCTACATGGAAAGTGTGACACTACATGAAATCTATGATAAACTCAATATATAGCATTATGCTCAATGCATAGTGTCATGCTTAATGTATAGTATCACACTCAATCTAGTGTCACACTCAACACTTAGTGTCACACTCAATGCACAGTGTCATGCTTAATGCAGAGGGTCACACTTAATGTCACACTCAACCCCTAGTATCACATTCAACCCCTAGTGTCACACTCAATGCACAGTGTCATGTTTAATGCAGAGGGTCACACTTAATGTCACACTCAACCCTTAGTGTCACACTTAATGCATAGTGTCATGCTTAATGCACAGTGTCACACTCAACACTTAGTGTCACACTCAACCCTTAGTGTCATGCTTAGCCCTTAGTGTCATGCTCAGTGCAGAGTGTCACACTTAATGCAGAGGGTCGTGCTTAATGCAGAGGATCACACTCAACACTTAGTGTCACACCTAATGCATAGTGTCATGCTTAACCCTTAGTATCACACTTAACCAACTCTTTGTGTCACATTCAATGCATAGTGTCATGCTTAATGCTTAGTGTCACACTCAACCCTTAGTGTCACAAAATTCTCTATTCTAATTTTCCATAAGGAAATAAGTATAATAAGATTCTGTATAGATTCTGTACAGAATCTGTACAGAATTTTTCAGGTCTGTAATGCAGAATTCTGCGGAATCTGCATGGAATTTTTGATTCTGTGCAGAATCTGCACAGACCCAAAAAAACCTCTGCCAAAAAGAAAAAAATCTGTGCAGATTCTGCACAGATTCCAAAAATTCCATATGGATTCCACACAGATTCTGCGCAGATCTGTACAGAACACCTGGCTAAGTGTAAAGAGCTCATTCTGTACATCAAAGTGTTTTGACTGCACATGAAATTGTGGATCTTGAGTGAGTGTGATCATAGATTGATTGTTGCAATACAACATTGTTGGCTTGACTTGTTGATGGTATAAGTCTTGAAATAAATTTCTGAGCCAAATGATTTGACATGTTGCATGTGCAGCAGCACTATATTTGGCTTCAGTTGAAGCTAGCACAATGGCAGTTTGCTTCTTGGAACTCCAAGCAATTGCTGCACCACCCAGCATAATTGTTATATCCATGTCCAGATACATTGTGCCAATGTTCCCATGTGACCTTCCAACATACCCAGTCCATTCCCGGAATGTACCCGCTTCGGGTTTATACTTCCCGATGTTTCTGCCTGGGAACGTACCCGGAACCTGTCGGGTTTTCCATCGGGTATCCCAGATACATACTTTCTCTTATGATGGCCTCACCATGTCATCATTCTATTACTCCTCTCTTCCATTCCTACTTATACATTTCATTATGGCCTTTGTAGATTAGTTCCTTATTCTTCATTCTGAGCACATCATTTGCACCCCTACTCTGCTTTGCCCAGACTTCATTTCCTACTTACTCCTTTGACTTGTCCTTTGTATTATACTTCTACATTCATACCTACAGGTTCCTACTTAGTATAAGTAGTCTTCCAGATGTAATAAGTAGTCTTCAGTATTTGTATAAACCTCATATACTTCTTCCTACTTCTAAGTTCCAAAACCCGCTCCAGGTTTTCCTTCGGGTTTCTCTCCCACTACCTAGCATAGTGGCGAAGCCTTCTCTTATACTCTGGAACATTTTCCTTTGTTGAATATCATCTTCCTCGAAATATGAACTTTTCCCTGGGGATATTCAGGCGGCACAACACACAAGCTGAAGCCACGGTTCTTTCCGCACTCCTGCTCTACGTTTCTGCACCCATACTCACTTCAGGTTTCCATTATAGTTCTCCCATGCCCTCCGGGTGTCTTCGCATTTGTTTCCCAGTAGGAAGGGAATTGGTATGTAACAATAATGGCATACCTGGAAATGGGCTTACAGCCATCAATATCTGATGCATAGTCAGCATCGGAGTACACTGTAAATGAAATGTTTTGTTCCACATTCAGATCAGTGCAATAAGTGATGATGTAATCATGTGTTCCTGCAAGATAGCAAAGAATACACTTAAGTGCTGTCCAGTGTGTCAGCTCCAGTCTCACATTAAACTTGCTTAATTTTATCACTGTGTACACTATGTCTGGTCTTGTATTCACCAGTGTACAACAAGCTTCCAATGGCTTCTGCATAGCCTCAAATGAGTTATCCATCAGTGGAATCAGTGGAATTGGAGTTGTCTGAGTTGGTCTCTGGATTTAGATGAGTTTCTGACTCTTTTGACAAGATCACATTAGGATCTAATAGTGTTGCAACAGGGTTGGCTTTGTCCATACCATATTTCTTCAGAACTCTACCAATGTAATTGCCCTGGCCAATACTGACTGATTTACTGGCTCAATTTCATGTTATTAAAGTACCTAGTTTAGCACAACATAGTATAAATTAAAAGATTCTCTTCCTACTGAGAAGCAGATCCAAAGACACCTGGAAGGTGCAGAAGAACTATAACAGAAACCCAAAGTGACTATGGGTGTGGAACGTAGAGTGGGAGTGCAGGAAAGAACCATGGCTTCAGCTTATGTGCTGCACCACCTGGATATCCCCAGGGAATGGTTCATATTTCACAGAAGATGATATACAACAAAGGGAAGTGTTCCAGAGTATGAGAGGAGGCTTCACCACTACACTAGGCAGCAGGAGAGAAACCCAGAGGAAAACCCAGAGTGGGTTTCGGAACTTAAGCATAGGAAGAAGTGTATGAAGTTGATATGAATACTGAAGACTACTTAGTACATCTGGAAGGCTATATATACTAAGTAGGAACCTTTAGGTATGAATGTAGAAGTATAATACTAAGGACAAGTCAAGGGAGTAAGTAGGAGATGAAGTCTGGGCAAAGTGGAGTAGGGGTGCAAATGATGTGCTCAGAATGAAGAATAAAGGACTAAACTACAAAGGCCATAATGAAACATACAAGTAGGAATGGAAGAGAGGAGTAATAGAATAATGACACAGTGAGGCCATCATAAGAGAAACTACATATCCAGGATACCCAATAGAAAACCCAACAGGTTCCAGGTACATTCCCAGGTGGGAACATCAGGAAGTGTAAACCCATAGTGGGTACATTCCAGGAATGAACTGGGTATGTTCAATGGTCACATGGGAACCTTTGGTAACATCAGCACAATGTATCCAGACACAGATATAACACTCACACCATGTACACTCACTAAGAAAGCGCTCAGTGGGTAAGACTCAGATGCAAGATGCTTCCAGGCAAGGTAAGGTAACAGGAAGGTGTCAAAGACCAATATTCAAGAAGGAATGCAAGTTTAGCAAATGCTTTGATGCACATTTTGATGTGTGTTCCTTAATCTTGGACTTAGCATGGGCTTATAACTTCTCACTTTCATTGCACTCAGAATCTCATTGCTCACACAAATATGAACACAAACTGCTAGGTGGTATTTCTTGGGGCACAGGAGACTGCCTTTTTCTACTTAACTCTACCTATTAAATATCATACAGAACTACAGCTAGAGGAACTATATAGTTAGTACAAATACAGTAATTTACACCTTAGCTAAGCAGTAAGATAGACTGTTGAACTGGATACAGACACCTGAGATGGACTAGAGTAAATCATGGACGTACAAACATACAAGTGCCAAGCATGCATCCATATGGGAAGATAGTGAAGAACAATAAATCATCCTGCAGGAAGAACACTCCATATGGAGGCATGATGTCATGTGCTTTGATGCATGGAAATGGGAACTGCTGAATCAGCCTGCTGGGAATGCTGGGTCTCAGACCTAGCCAGGCACCTATGATGTGCTGATACACAGTGCTGGTACTGCATGGTTAGATAGCAGTACTTGCTGGGAGTCTCATCCTCATGCCTTTTCCTATAACACAATAACATAGCTTCAATAATCTATTATTAGAATAGATGTGTGCTTAGCTCAATCTCTGGCCTTACTGGTAACTATTTCCCACCAATGTCAAGAATAAACTCTGACTTTGATATTTCTATTCTTAGACATTTGCCTACTTAGGCTAGAAATGTCCCTTATTAGTGTGAATCATTCTCACACTAGCTAACAGTCTGGGACCTCTACCTTAGCTACTAAATACAACCCAGATATATTATACCATTTGTAAGTAGCACTTAGAATATGGAAATAAATGTTTTATAGTAGGTAGAAGTATGCTAGGCATATTATTATCTCAAGTCTTAGAAGCAGTTTGGGCTTTCCCAACTACTTAGTTTCAAATGCATGCTTTAGGTGAGTTATTGCTTTGTTCAAATCACTCATTTTGTTGGCCAATAGAATAATATCATTGACCCATACTGCTAGCATTGATAGTTGGCCCTCATTCACATGTGTGTACACACAATGGTCTGCTTCAGATCATTAAATCCAATATCTGTTAGCTCACCATTTAACTTTCAATTCCACTCACATCCAGATTGTTTTAAGCCATACAATGTCTTCAGTAATTGACAAACTTGTTCTGAGGCATTGTTAAATCCATCTGGCTGGTCCATATAAATTTCTTCTTGCAAATCACTATTCAGGTATGCTCCCTTAACATCTAACTGTTCTATTTCCATGTCTCAAATTGCTCCAATTGCTAATAGTGATCTTAAGAGGTCTAAATGAACAACTGGTGCAAATAGACAATAGCATGAGTAACCCATGAGTAGTTTGGGGGCTACCCATACCCATACTGACACCTACCTGTACCTGCAAACAATGGGTATATATTTGGCAGGTACCACAGGTAGTGGGCATACCCATGGGTTTTAGACAGGCATGTGAGTAAAACTCATGTTCATATAGCACTAGTAAATATTGTCTACTGTATAATGTGATTCCATCCAACTTTTAGTTCCTCCCTGTCCTCACCTTCAATCTCAGGCATCTGTGCAACAGCATCAATATCAGAGTCCTTAATATATCCTAGCAAACTTCAGCTACCAAGGCACAAGGCTGCATGTGTGGTCTGCACTGAAAGCCAACTATGGACATGGGATAGCAGTAGTTGACCACAGCTGAAAACACACTCCACATCTACAGATGTAGCTTAACAACAACTTTAGTAATGAGAATACAAATGGAACAATGGAAGAACTCACCTGGGATGTTCAAATAATCTAATGTCATTCTTGAGAGGCATGGAAACATTGCTTTACACTCCCACCACCACATCAAGACATTCTCTGACTTAACATCAACAGTACCTGTCAATAGGTAGCAATCAATTTTGTCTTGAAGTTCCAATAGCATTTGTGAGCAAGCTGGCTGTAGGATGCTATTTAATACACTAAAGTTGTCAAATGAACTCTTAATACCAACAGAGAAAGGCTATTAGTAAAACATGTAAATGATGACAGATTTAGTTGCTTACTGTGTCACCTGTGGGCATTTCAGTGCTTGTGGTGGTCATTTCATCCAAGTCTGCATAATGGAGCTTGTACTGAGTGCACAGCACCTCCACAGCAGTATCAATCCAAGTGTCTTGCCACCCAACATTTTTGAAGTACTATAAGAGAAAAGTTAGAATGCACTAGTTACATATAGATAATACATGTACTCATTGCAATCCTATACACCTCTGAATCATCAGTCCATGAATAATACCAGTTGAGCATTTTCTTAGCAAGTCCAGTGGCAGTGCAAATCAAGGCAGGAACTTCATGGTTGACTGCAGCAGTAGTAAGCTTGTCATTTATAACATCCATTACAGGAATGACATTGGCAATGTTGGGGATAGAGTGAGAAAATACAAGAGTAGCATCCTTGAGAACCTAGAACAGATTATTATTAGTAAACAGCTTAGTAATCAATCCATGGGACAGACTCACCTTCAGAATCTTACACAACTCTTCAATTATTTTCCATTCTTCCTCACTCAGCTCATACATATCTTGCAGACTGTTCTCAACATTATCCATAAACTGCATGTATGCATGTTTATGCTCCAGAAAAAAGAGAAGTAAGTCATATGTTGAATTCCAGTGTGTCTGTACATTATGAGGTATCAACTTCATAGGTTGTCCAGTCCCTCCAGACACTCTCATCATACAGGCAATAGTTTGGTGGTGGAATAAACTGTTGTATATGTGAGCTCTCAAACCTACAGACATGGTGAGTCAATACTTGTTTTTAAAATGAGTACTGATCATACCTTTGAGCACAAGACAAGACTTATGGGCTGTAATTGCCCCTCTATTCACATGCACTCTGCCTGTGATAATGCAGTGATTTCATCAACCCATCCATCAGTATTGTCATCATTTAACCCTTCCTCAAAAGACTCCTCTTCAGGAACAACACTTGCATCTGAAGTATTGATGGACCATCTTTCCCTCATACTCAAAGGTAACTGTAAACACAATAAGAGCTCAATAGTTAGGTGATGTCCAGCCATCTGTACCAACATGCAACTTGCTGTCAATATTCTGGTATGTTGCTTGTTATTACAATGTGATATCTTTTAATTCAATTAACAACTTGTAGTATTGACACAATATGTTCACAAGTACACTTGAATACTTGCCAGACATTTCAGCCAACTGTACTGGGTGATGGTACATAGGTATTGGGTCGACCTGTCTTCATCAAGCATTAATATCCATGGTCTGGGTAGTAGTAGAATATGATATAAATGGTAGACCCCATTATAAAAGAGTGTTTAATACACAAGTAAGTTCTTTTATTGCTGATTTATATTAACAATTAATAGTTTAATAGGCATGTGAACAACTCAATGCTTGGCTAGGAGGATATCAAAGTATTCTTAATAGAATAACTGTGGCAAATTTTGGCTGGACCATTCATGCTCTACTGTTTATTCATACTCAGAAATTTATTCAACATCAGCTTAATAATGCTTCAAATAATCATGGGGAGGAAGAAGAGGAGCAAGCTGGTAATGAATATGATAGGGAGGAAGAGGAAGAAGATATACCTGATGATCAGATAATATAATATCAAATAGCTCTCATTCTTAGGTTGATCTGTTTATTTAATTATTGTAATATAAATTTCTTGTTGGGAGTTTATAACTAATTGCACAAATAAATTTTGTCATGATAATTCTTGGGTAATAGTCGAGTTGTGGCTTCGATTCTGATTGATCGCTGTCGGTAAGCTGCGGGGCTGCGAAATGTTTTGTCACCGAGAGGGTGATTGATTTCAATATGGTAGGGTGGAATCAAGTACTTACCATTTTAATAGTTTGAAATCATTGCTTGTATGTAGAAGTAAATATAACTGAAATTGTTATGATAAAGTTCTGGTTGGGACGTTTATCGTACAAGTCCGATAGTCACGTGATTTACGAGTTCAAAGAACAAGTAAATCAGTATTGAGTTCAAGTTCTCTATTCACGAGCTCTTAAGCTGATTAGACTTAAGTACAAGTGAAGTGAATGAATCAAAGTAAAGCTAGTTTGATTTAAGCTGAAGCTTGAGCTCTACAGCCCAAGTTACCACTGTTTAAATACAAATAGACTTGTACTAATAATAAGTAGAAATGTAACTAAAATGGGTTAAGATGCTACACATCGACTGCGCATTACTGCGGCGCAGTAGGAAGAAAGAAAAGTAAACTAAGTAAGGTAAAATGACTCAAGATGAGTCAGAAAGAAATGACAATCATGTAAGTAAAGAAGTTATGTGTTTGGTATCAGAGATGATATCAAACAAGCTATCGGAATGTAAGGAAATCAAGTGTAAATAGAAGAAAGTAAAGAAAATCGTAACTGAAATCAATGCTAATTAGTACGAAATCAATGAAAGATCAATCAATTAATTACATTAAGTAGAAATCAATCCCAGTCCAAAATCATTAGAAATCATTAGAGTGAAATCAATGACAATTAAAAAAGAAATCAATGAGAAATCAGTCAAAAATCAATGAATAACTCGAAATTGTCAGGTACCCAACTACAGAATATACTAAGTACTAGGGTGGTTAACTATATACATATACTTACTTTATCTACTAGACCATTAGTCCTTTTCTAATAAATAAACTTTACTCTATATTACACATACCTGGAGAGCGAAATCAATCATTTGTACTTAGTTTAAATTACATTTCAAAGTGAAATCATTGCTGAAATCAATCCTTTTGGACTTTGTAATATTATTAGTGCAAGTTTGAAATCATTGGGAGATCAATGTAAATTCCAAGGGAAATAAATGTGATATTAATGTTAAAATCAATGTTATATCATAGGGAAATCAATGGTAAATCAATACTAAAATCAATATATTATTTCATTCTATTTTATAGCCTTCACAGAGGTGCACTAATTTCAAATATGGTAGAATGATGAAATCACGTGACCGAATTTTTCTAAGCTGTAGGAGTATTACTATTATAACACTTTTACATACTATGTGCATTTATGTATGATGAAAATAAATAAAAACAAGTATTGAAATAACATTAAATTTAGCATTAGTTTTAGCAATGATTTCCATATTATATAACATTGATTTTTACATTGATTTTTGCATTTATTTCGCATTTATTTCCCTTGGAATTTACATTGATCTCCCAATGATTTCAAACTTGCACTAATAATATTACAAAGTCCAAAAGGATTGATTTCAGCAATGATTTCACTTTGAAATGTAATTTAAACTAAGTACAAATGATTGATTTCGCTCTCCAGGTATGTGTAATATAGAGTAAAGTTTATTTGTTAGAAAAGGACTAATGGTCTAGTAGATAAAGTAAGTATATGTATATAGTTAACCACCCTAGTACTTAGTATATTCTGTAGTTGAGTACCTGACAATTTCGAGTTATTCATTGATTTTTGACTGATTTCTCATTGATTTCTTTTTTAATTGTCATTGATTTCACTCTAATGATTTCTAATGATTTTGGACTGGGATTGATTTCTACTTAATGTAATTAATTGATTGATCTCTCATTGATTTCATACTAATTAGCATTGATTTCAGTTATATTTACTTCTACATACAAGCAATGATTTCAAACTATTAAAATGGTAAGTAATTGACTCCACCCTACCATATTGAAATCAATCACCCTCTCGGTGACGAAACATTTCGCAGCCCCGCAGCTTACTGACAGCGATCAATCAGAATCAAAGCCACTGGTGAATAGTCAGGTAAGAATCAGATGAGAGTTAGGTGAGAGTCAGATGAAAGTCAGATGAGAGGAAGGTGAGAATCAGGTGAGAGTTAGGTGAGAATCAGGTAAGAGTCAGATGAGAGTCAGATGAGAGTCAGGTGGGAATTAGATGAGAGTCAGGTAAGAGTCAGGTAAGAATCCAAGCTTAGCCCAATTCTAGTTCAGGAAGTCTCAACTGACTCTCAACTGACTCTAATGAGATTCTCAGTTGACTCTTGAAACTTATTTGAGACCTAGTTTAGACTCTCAGCTGACTTCTGAGACTTAGTTGAGAGTCAAATGACAGTCAGATCAGAGTCTAACCTGACTTCTGAGGCTTAGTTGAGAGTCAGTTGAGACATGTGTGGGAGTGATACATACAGGCAGAATGCCTGCTCTACAGAGCATGACAATGGAGACTTGAGATGGGGAAAGTTGAGGCATGTGACAGAGTTGGGTGGTAGGGGAGGATACAAGAAAGAAAGGATGATCTGCATGATTGTATGGCAAACATTTTGGACTAACCTCCATTGAAAATGAACAGGTGAAATCAAATCATCAGTACATTAGCCACCAACATATTACATCAGTCACAAAGTGTCACTTACAAGACATCAGCCAATCAAGTGGCCAGAAAGTGAGATCCCAAATAAGATCTATAAATTGCCTTATAGGGACATCTAAACAACTCTATAACTCAACTACCTTAAAAGGTACTGGAAATATCTACCTAACAGTAAATGTATCTAGAATGTTACACTTTCTCTTTCCCTTCTTTTGTTTACAGTTACTTTGCTTTGACATGTTTGGTACAACCTTTGATGCCAAATACTTCTATACTTAGTTATATTTTTAGTTTTGACTCATAGTGAGTTGATTAAGTCATCTTTTATTTATACTTTACATTTTATTTTCACACTTCTTTTACTGTGCCTTAGTAATGCAAAGCATTTACATACTTTCTTTGACTCATACTTATCTGTTATTAGTATGAACCAGTTTGTATTTAAATGGTAGGAAGTTGGGCTGTAGAGCTCAGGCTTCAGCTTTATCATATCCATGACAAAGTCCCTAGAACTGTTCTAAGCCCACCTTAAGTTTTCATCCAGAAATTGTACATTTCCTCTGGACTGTGTACCTTTGTTATAAATTGAACTCTTACTTATTAATGTTTACTTGTTACTGTTTACTTGTCCCTTCCCTTCATTATTGCTATTCACTCTATGCTCTTCCATTACTTCTAGTTCATTCCATTGCTCCCATCCCTATTAGTTTACCTCATTCCTCTTCATTACCAGAACTATTGATGTTATATGTTGACTGTAATCTAGAGGCATAGAACTAGTCTACTGTAGTCTACGTTCTGTGGAGTTACTGATCCCCCATTATGCCACAAACCCATAGACACTAACTCTGTCTGCATCAAGGTAAAAGTAACTACTATATAAACTACTCCATATTGTAAGAGTCCGTAGTATGTTGGTATATCTAGATTTGCCAAATGCGGCAATGCCACTGGCCACACAGGGTTATGCAAGGGTTACAGAGCCACACTGGCTCACAACCAGCTCAATCATTCTATACATAATGAATTGCTTGTCAAGTATACAGTAGGCACATTAGTCTACAAAATTGATGTTGTTGATTAAAAATGCGAAAATTACATTTGGACAATAAGTATTTTTAACAAGAAGTGAAGCAGTTAGGAAAAGACTTAAATTAATAATCAACTAATGTGCTATATATTGTACTGTAAACATTTAAACCATGATGGTTATAAGTAATTCATCTGCAGGATATACATCTAAATTCAACATAAGTATCACATTGCTCATTTCGTTAACAAAAAAACAGTGTCCAAATTAAATAGTCACACATATTGCTTGCAGTGTGCCATGGCGTACAGGGATATAAGTGTGATGCATGTGTTAAGGTAGGCGACATCCAAATCTGACACCCCTTACATAATCAAAACCTTGTCTCCACAACGTTGGAAATTCCTTCCTCATGCATCATTTCTGGGCAAATATAACTCCAACAATCTGTAGTTAATGGTTTCTAGAACAAAATGTTCGAAATATTTTTTCAAAATATTGAGTATATCCTGAGATATTTAAGGTATATTTTTATGAGTATAAATTGGCTTAAAACATCATTTTAAAGCATTTGCAAGCATCTGGAAGGCATTTTGTTTTTTCGACCTCAAACATTTTGCGCCTTATGTAATACGTACCTGATTATATAATTATGTACACGTGACACAAATGGAACACATTGTCACAGTGTGTGACTTTCGGCATAGTACAGGAACAACATTTGCAATATTTCTATAGCTCGTTTGCCTTAAATTTTTGCATATCATCCTTAAATGTATATAATAAATTCATATAACCTCGATTTCCAACAAAATATTGAGGTTCATAATTTTTTTTCCCCCTGAACCCAGGATTTTGCACCTCTTGGCGCTTACTAAGCTGCTTACATAAGGGTGTCGGATTTGGATGTTGCCTACCTTAACAATTTCCATAAAAACAACAAAGTAAGTTTTTGGGGCAGATGGCAACTTACAGAAATATAGTCAATTAAAAATTTAGATATAACAAGATACAGAAGACCAAACTTATTTTCTACTTACTCTTTGGTGGCTTGGCCTCAAATTTTATATGTTATTGTGCAGTTATTAAACTAATAGTAATACATAATCATTAATATTTTAATTTAATGTGTACAAGCTTAATAATAGTGGAAGGGCACCAGTGGTTTGCTTGAGTTTTCATGTTCGCAGTTTGGCACTTATAGACATGCATTGAGGTTTGCGAGTTTTAGTGAACTGACATGTCAGGATGTCACATGATGCAATCTAGATATACCAAGATACACAAGACCAATATTGTAAGTAGACTACAGTTTTAAATCAACTACATTAACACCCTTTCCTTCACTTTGGACTTGTTCCAACTCCAAAATATTATCTTCAACTCTGCCCTCTTCAATATACAGAATGAGAAGTTCAAAGGGTGCAACACACAAGTTGAAGCCAATGTTCCATTACTCCCATACATTATTTATTATCCCTGAGCCCTTGCTTACTTGGGAATCACCGCCTGCGTCAGCAAGAACCTTGCTTGGGGAAGGGGAAATTGGACTAATAGCAGAAGGTATGTAAGGATACAAATATATAATTATTAATGTACATAAGTATAGTTGAGTTATGAGTCATGCTTAAAGTTGAAGGTGAGGTACGAGGCCATTGTCAACTATTGCGTGACTCTATTTTTCGCAGGTGATAGTACCAGAGTTTTGGTTGTAGTGGACGGAGGAGCTTGTCATCATAGGAGGGGTTATGGCAGGAAGGAGAGGAAAGAAATCTACAATAGGAGGTAGTGTTGCGATACCCACAGGAGGGGGATGGATGGTTCTAATGGAAATGAGATCAGCATAGTAGGGTTTACATAGTATGTTGTTGATAGTAGGCAAGTGGGCGAATTCGAAGTTCATTCTTACGGTTGTGTTGATGAGGTGTCTATATTCGGAGGCTTGGATTTCGAGTTCATTCATGTCATATATGGTGGAGTGATTGATGCTGTGAGTATCATAAAGAGTTGGCATAGCCTAATGGGAGGCCTGTGGGGTCACAGGCCAGTTGCCCATGGCAGTGTAGTCTATAAGAAATAATTAGAGATGAAGAGGTGATGAGAAGTTGCATACCACTGGTGTTGTTATTACCAGGCTAGTGCAGAGAGCTGTCAGAACTGGGAAACTGAGAAAAAATGAAGAGCCTTGAATAGTTTGTGTCTTATTTTGATTCAGGAAGAAAGGGGAACCAACCATGATGGATTGTTGGTGAGTGTTCCTGGATATAGTAGCCTGAGCAAAAGCAACTTCTTGCAGAGGATGATCGACTTTCAGAACATTATGGTTCAAGTTGCAAACTTGCACTGAGCCAATAATAGGAGGGTGAGAGCAGTTTTGTGGGTTGTGAAATTGCATATCAATTTCATGGGTGGCTGACGCCAGTGCTTGAGACTCTAGACATGGTATGCAGTTGTCTAGGCTCACTTTGTGGGAGCGCTCTGGTCAAGGTTCAATGGAAGAAAACAGGGATTGAGGCTATGCATCCCTCGCTCCTCCTGCACCAGGTGCAATTCACCAACCTCTCTAGTTTCACACTAATGGTCGCTCTTCCTCTTGCACCAGTGCTTCTTAGTACTATAGTAGTTCCTGTTTCGAGTCTTCACATTACCCACCCATCCCGTACCACAGCACTTAGACATATCTTCTCAGTTTCCGTTCCTTTTCTCGCTTACAGCTATATTTTACTTAATTGTCGATAGACTGTCTCACTAATTACTGTCTCACGTCCATCTAGTTTCCCTTTCCCTTTCACACTTACATCCCTTTCTTTTGGTGTCTACTCTCTATGTGTGCAATGTGGTCATTTCCTGCGGTGTCGAGGTGTGCCATGTCATTGGGTAACACCTCACCACACCCTGCTCCTATTTCTTCATTATGCGAGAGACCTCAATTGGAGGGTGTGGTGGCAATGCACCAAAAGCTATGGCCAACAGCACAGGTTCGACAACACTTCAATAAAGAAAACGAAATAAAATAGCTAAAATAACACCTGCAAGTGCTGTAATATTATAGAGTCATTGTAGAACAATGTAATCATTAATGAACACCCACTTACAACAAACACTAATCACATATAATGTTGAGTGCAAGTTTCGGAGCCCCTGCAGCAGGAAGTGAAAATGACGCACGTTAACACAGAAGTTGGAGCGCCTGACGCCAGCTATGAGCTTACACCCACCTAAAATAGACAGAATCATGCAGACCGTTGAGTGCAAGTCTCAGAACCATGCAGCAGGAAGAGAAACCGATGTGTGTTAACACAGACATTGGAGTGCCCGACACCAGTCACGAGCCAACTTACAAAACCAACGTGACACATTACGCATAACATCATGCAATATGAAAAAGGCCCTCAATTATCGCAGGTGAAAGACCTTGCCAAGCAAGGTAATGTACTCTACCTTTGTCATTAGACTTTCATCTGTGGTTCAATCCTTAGTGAATAGAACAGGATGTGACAAGCTTAAAGAATACTACTGAATTCTTACTCAACTTACACTTAACTTTGTTCAACTTAAGTCCCTTATTTTTGTAACAAGACTGCTTCAATACTGATTTAACTTGTTCTTCAAACTCATTAAGTCACATGACTTTTGGCTTGTATGATTAAAGTCTTGACTAGAACTTAATCATAACATAGAACTTTCTAGTGCATGCTATGAAGTTCTGTGATAAGATAATTTCAATATCCTGTACTTTGAGGAATAGGCATGACAGAGTTACTTTCCTCAGCATGAGGTTTCATCAGGATATTCCTGTCACTAAAAGTTGCACTTACAGGTTTATTGAAAAATCTTCAGTTAGAATGAAAGTAACTACATTGTATAATAGCTAAAATTGTACTAAAATGAACTATAATTTTATTAACAGTCTGTACACTTGACATAACAAGTCAGAGGTGCTGAAGATGAAACTGTGCTGATGCACTAAAATATGAAAGCTGATAACAGAAGGAATATGTCCATGCACTTAACATAACAAGTCAGTGGTGCAAATGAAATTATGCTGAATAGAAGAAGAAATAGAAAGAAAAAAGTAGGCAGTAGCCATTGAAATTAGTTCAAAACATATTATGACATATAAGCAACCAATTTTAGTTGTCTTTATTTTGATGAACTTTATAATAACAAATTGTTACACAATAAAACATATCAGAAGGAAACTCAAACATACCATGACAACATTCAAGAACAATAGGATAAATATCTGAATATATATCCTTCCAATCAGAATCTGAATATGGAAATTGATTGTATTTGTGAAGAGCTTTCTCCACTTTTTCTTTTAATCCAGTACTTGTAAAAGATTTAAGTGCTTCTTTGAATGAATCAACCAATGTTGATTCTGAATCATCTACCCAGAATAAAAATTCTGTGCAAATTATAATACCTGAGAATGAAATAAACATATTAGAGCATTAACAACAAAAGTAGAGATATAGCACACTAGCAAAAGCCACAAGTGTAGGTTTCTGAATAAAATAATAAGCATTTATCAAATTATATAAGTAAATATAAACTAACATTCATTTCAACTCCTAAATATCTCTCAAATTCTATGGTAATGCCAGCCTAAATGCATATTGTTTAGATGTTTCTTAATAATTATAATATATGACTTACAAGCTAAATATAGAATGATTAAGATAATGAGTTAAGTTCAAAAAACAAGAGACTCACATCCTAAATAGAGATTGATCAGACAATAGGTGAAGTTCAAAAGCAAGAGACTTACACCCTAAATCCAGAATGATCAGATAATGAGTCAAGTTCAAAAAAAAAAAAGAGACTTACATGCTAAATAGAGATTGATCAGACAATAGGTGAAGTTCAAAAAGCAAGAGACTTACACCCTAAATCCAGAATGATCAGATAATGAGTCAAGTTCAAAAAAAAAGAGACTTACATGCTAAATCCAGAATGATTAGATAATGAGTCATGTTCAAAAAACAAGAGACTTACATGCTAAATCCAGAATGATCAAATAATAAGTCATGTTCAAAAAACAAGAGACTTACATGCTAAATTCAGAATGATCAAATAATGAGTTCTGTTCAAAAAACAAGAGACTTACACCCTAAATCCAGAATGATCAGATCATGAGTCAAGTTCAAAAAACAAGAGACCTACAGCCTAAATCCAGAATGATCAGATAATGAGTCATGTTCAAAAAACAAGAGACTTACACGCTAAATCCAGAATGATCAGATTATGAGTAATGTTCAAAAAACAAGAGACTTACATCCTAAATCCAGAATGATCAGACAATGAGTCATGTTCAAAAAACAAGAGACTTACATGCTAAATTCAGAATAATCAGATAATGAGTCAAGTTTAAAAAACAAGAGACTTACAAGCTAAATCCAGAATGATCAGATAATGAGTTACATTTGAAAACAAGAGACTTACTTGCTAAATCCAGAATAATCAGATAATGAGTCAAGTTTAGAAAACAAGAGACTTACAGCCTAAATCCAGAATGATCAGATAATGAGTCAAGTCCAAAAAGCAAGGGACTTACAACCTAAATCCAGAATGATCAGTTAATGAGTCAAGTTCAAAAAGCAAGGGTCCAGAATGATCAGATAATGAGTTACATTCAAAAAACAAGAGACTTACAACCTAAATAAATGATCAGATAATGAGTCAAGTTCAAAAACAAGAGACTTACACGCTAAATCCAGAATGATCAGATAATGAGTCAGGTTCAAAAAACAAAAGACTTACATGCTATATCCACAATGATCTGATAATGAGTCACATTCAAAAAACAGGAGACTTACATGCTAAATCCAGAATGATCAGATAATGAGTAAAGTTCAAAAAGTAAGGGATTTACATGCTAAATCCAGAATGATCAGATAATGAGTCAAGTTTAAAAAACAAGAGGCTTACACGCTAAATTCAGAATGATCAGATTATGAGTCAAGTTCAAAAAACAAGAGACTTACAGCCTAAATCCAGAATGATCAGATAATGAGTCAAGTTCAAAAAACAAGAGACTTACACCCTAAATTCAGAATGATCAGATAATGAGTCACATTCAAAATACAAGAGACTTACACGCTAAATTCAGAATGATCAGATAATGAGTCACATTCAAAAACAAGAGACTTACACGCTAAATCCAGAATGATCAGGTAATAAGTCATGTTCAAAAAACAAGAGACTTACAAGCTAAATCCAGAATGATCAGTTAATGAGTCATGTTCAAAAAACAAGAGACTTACACGCTAAATCCAGAATGATCAGATTATGAGTCAAGTTCCAAAAACAAGAGACTTACACCCTAAATCCAGAATGATCAGATAATGAGTCAAGTTCAAAAAACAAGAGGCTTACAACCTAAATCCAGAATGATCAGATTATGAGTCAAGTTCAAAAAACAAGAGACTTACACCCTAAATGTGGAATAAATGAATTGGTTTTATACTTATAAAAGAAGAAACAATTACATGCTATATGACAGTCATGATGTACTTCAACTTTTGGAAGTGCAAAGTAGTAACAAATTACTTTAACTCACATACTGTAAAGAAATTCTATAAGTTAAATTGGTGAAGTTTTAGTGTTACTTACCATGTAGTTCTGTTGCTTATTGTATCAAGTTTTCTCTTAAATTGTTTTAGTCAATTTGCAATATAACTTTAAATATTAAATTACCTGAAATATTGTTGAGGTGCTTACCTTTCCCTATTACATAGATTAGATAAGTGATTAAGCAAAATCTGTGCTTACATATGAATGAGGAAACCATGCAAAGCAAAACTCTATGAGTGTTTTCTTTATAATAATATTGGCCATATCCAAGATATTAATATGATTTTACACACCACTGTTATGAACTCAGAATTATAAGAAAATATTTCAAGGTATTCCTTGGCTCCACTACACCAGCTTTGAGTCACACATACTTATTTTAAAAATGAATACTTACTATTTTAAGGCATATATTATGCATAATTCCAGATTATTCTGCTGAATTGATATGAACAGCATTTTAAGTGTAATATCATCCAGGGATTTTGCTGTTTTTTCAACTAAATCTTTTACCTGATTTTGGTGATTGCTATTTTCATCATGTAGATCTGTAAGGAACATGTCAGAATGGTAGTTGTAAATTATCAGTTAATGCTATCACTATAAAGAGAATAGCTGCTATGCACCTTCCATCAATGTATATGCCTTAGGAGGATAACTATAATCATGTAATGGATTGATGAACTTGTCTTGCACTTCTTTTTCGGCCTCATGTCGGTTCTTTTCATCATCTAAATCCTCATCATAGATCTGAGCCATGAGGTCATCAAACTTAGTTATGATCGCAATAACAGGGACTGATGAGATTATTTAATATGCATTAGAACATTTTATTAGAGATACTCTTACCTGCTCTTTCTTCGTTGAAGAACTTCTCTTCTAGTTCCAGAAGAGGCCTCGATGTGTCTGGTTTAAGACAAAACCTGCAATCCAAGGTTATGTTTTGGCTTTTTTTTAGGTAACTTTGGTGGAAATGTACCAAATGGCATGTAGTTGATGAGTGGTTTTGGTGGATTTAGAACGTTTTTCAATGAAGTCTTGAACTTCCTTCAGCTGACGCTCATCTCCTGCTTCGAATCCTGGAGAATCATGGAAGATGAACCCCGGGTTGCTCCTGAAAGAAAAGGCACGATTAATATCATGCACTCCGCGCTGGTAATTTAGCCAGTCAGTGAACTATTAATGAGCTGCATCAAGTTAAAGGTAGAAAACCTCTGAAGTTGGTTCGAGTTGCTGTATGTATATTCAAAATGCAGTCTTCTTACTAATTGACAACGGGACCTACCAAATTTCCATCTTTATCATAGATACAAGGGTCCTCCGTTGTGTCGCAGACTCGTTTCAAGAGGGTCGTCTTGCCAGCATTGGCCCGGCCGATGACGAGTATACGAAAACATTCATAAAGATCAGGCTTGAATCGCTTGTCCATAATGTTGAGTGTATCGGTTAAAGGATCAATGGTAGGAAACCAGTGGGCGGGCAATCGATGAACTTCATGTATCCCTGTGTACAAATTATAGTGCCCGCAACTTTGAACTCCGAATCATCACAGCCAATTACAAGTGAACGTCTTTTTATAATCCTATTGCTATTCTTACGCAGAACCACATGATACAAGAGTGAAACATATATAGTAAGTGCCTGCTTCGACGCCTCCCACCTTAACTCCATACGAGTGGAATATCGACGAGCCACGTATCGGTACGGTCTCCGAGAGCCTTGTGTTGGCCTTGTGTAAGCCCAAGCCCCTATTGACATTACACTTACTCGTGCCTTCATTCCCATACATGGTGAAGGACTCAGCCGCTTGATACCAACTCCTCTACCAACACCCGATATTCTGTAATCCCCCACATTTGATGCATCGTATGGATCCGAAGGCTCCATGATGTGGACTAAGGCTGTATGAAGTAACCGGGGTAGGCGTAGTATTTATCGCGCCGTAATCGAGCAGCACGATTCTGCAGGTTGCCTTCATATAATCTTATTTTAAGGAATGGTCCTGCACAATAAGCATTATTTAGTCCTGGCTTCGACCGCAATGAAAGAGTATTACTAACGTGCCCCGCTTCAATTTACTCACAGACGAACAACCGACATCCACGTACCGAAACAAACGGTACTACCCGCACTAAACTCGCAAGCTTTCAATTTCTTGGCACCGTGCGTAGCAGCCCGTGTGTCCCGTCGATTTCTATTTGAAAGACCTGCATACACGTATCGAGTCCTTTGTGACATGAATAGATTATGAATAGTTAGACCTGTATATGACGCAACGCATATTAGAACATGGTTTATCGTATCAGAAGAGAAGGTTGTGTTTCAGAATGGATATGCATACGCTACGAATTAGATGCCGCAGTCTACGGGACTTCTGTGGTGGACGACGCTTGCTTCAGGACCAGGCTAGTACCACGGCCAGGAGTGCGTGTATGTCAATCTGCGCAACATACGTTGATGACTCTTCGTTTCGGTGCTATCTGTAGGGCGAACCAGGTGCACCTCGTAGTACATACCAACAGCACACGCAGGTGATGCACAGCGCTTTTACATTGAGGCGAGCAGTAATAAGGGGGCACACACGAAAACATGGGCACCATCAATGAGAGCGAGGAGTCGGCAGTTCTGGGACAATGATGGCTGTGCAGCTGACCCGTTGTGATTTTGTAGCTTCCTGTTGCAAACTACCACTATTTAGGTGTCTATAAGGACAGGAGTTTAAGTGGACGACATAATTGATACAATACATACCTTCTACAATCCCACATCGCATACACGATGGTCCCCACAATCCAGGGATTGTACACCTCCCTGAGAGGAATTATGAACGTTTGAACCCTGAAGCTAGCAGGATTCCTGCGGGAACCTCTGCTCCGCCTTGTGGTTGAAGCGACAGACAGAACGGGAGCTTTGATGGTACACGGTGCAAGCTTGCAAGGTACGTGTGTGAATCGCAGGATGGTGGCAATCTCACCAGGGGTTTGTCTCACCTATGCTATGTTGAGTCTATCGTCCGTATAAAATGAACAATGAACAAAGACGTACTCGACTTGACGCTCCCTAGTGTAAGTATTTGAAATTTCCATTCTCCAGTACATGATTGTCGGCCCAGTGATACCTGTAGGCTCTAATTGATGCTCCCATATAGTCCGCAGTAGAGTAGAGGATACTCTGGTGGTAGGCTGTGGAACACTATAAACGCGAGATTCTAGCTGTGGGTGCAAGCTGGAGAATGTAAGAGGTTGAAGTTCCAGGGGCGCAATATCGAGAACGAGCGTAAAACATCGCCGAGTGTCGACATCCGAATTCAATTGAAAGCTTAGGAATGTCACGTGGGCCGGACACCGCCCAGACGACCGAGATCCCGCTTCTCCTTCCACACCATGCCGAGGGCTTTTACATAGAGTCCTGTAAATCTCCGAACATGACCTCGATAGGTGGATTCCAACTCCTAATCCCGAAATGCCGCTTGATCTTGTGTTGCCTCTTCTCCTTGCCTAGACCCGCCTTGCGCGCGGACACAAAGCTAGCAAGATGGTGCTCTTCCTTCCCATTGGCGTCTTTGGCAGGGAGAGATGTATTTAGGACGGCAAAGTTTGGATTTTCGGTTGGGAGGGGAGGTCGTCGAGGGTGGGTGAGGATGGTGAGGAGGAGAGGGAGGAACAGGGGGAGGCGTTGAATTCTGCTTCGAAGGGGTTTTGATCTTCGCTTGTTGAAAGGGATAGGGCGGGGGATAGAGCGTTTCGGGGCTATAGTCGCGTAAGCGAGGTACCAGCGAAAAGGGATAGTAGGGTACATACGTCCATAGCAGCCAACTCAGCATCCCTCTCCTTCTCCGCAAAGATTGACACTATCCCAATAATCAGTACCGCACAAAAATGAGTAACAAGAACAACGTACAATCCTTCCCCAACCGCCGCTCATTCCTCAAAAGCATATACGCAGCCGTATAGTACCCCCCTGGGTCCTATCATCACGCCTAAGAGCCTCCCACACCTCATCCTTCTCGACCCCCTTAAGCTTCCTCGCTAGCTCATCGACGATATCCTCCTCAATCCGCCCTAGCCCTTCGATGATTGACTAGTGCACTTAGTATGCCGAGCACAGGATCGGGCGCAGGTGGAAGAGCGGAGAGATAGCATAGCAGGTTGGCTCGGGAGCAGCACAATTCGGACCTCATAGTCAAAAAGTCCCCATCATTTATCTCGCTACTCAGTCCAACGTAGGCCATCTTGACGTTGAGGTCGTAGTCGAGGAGGGCGTTTTCCGGTTTAAGGTCTTGTAGCTGTGGGAGTGCTTGATTCTGCTGATGATTTGTTGGAAGAAGCGGCGGCGCAGGGTTAGGGCATGGGCCCGTTCGCTACTATGTGGTTGAATAGCTCGCCTCCTGTGTATTCGAGGACGAAGACTGTGTATGTTGATGTTGATGGTACTTCGTAGCTGTGAGTTTGAGGTTAGTATATAGGGAGGAAGGGGGAGGGAAGGGACATACTCCTTATGTACTCAAACCCCCTCTTCTCCCTCCGAATGGCCGCCTTGGAAATATACTTCACCGCGATTTATGTCCGGTAGTCGTATGCATGGTTACTGTTCCCTCGTCAGCTTAGATATATAAAAAGATAGATAAAATACGGACTGTTGACTTTTCCAAAGGTGCCTTCGGTGATATCCTGGATGACGGTGTATTCGCCTAGCTTGGAGGGCGGTAAACAGTCGGGCAGTCAATGTCTTCTGCCATGGTTGGGGGAGATGGGAGAGGGTGGGTGGTAGCTGGTGAGCTTCATCGATCTTTTAGTGTGCCTAAGACTAGACCAGATGCGGGTGAGAGACGGGGTAATCTCGGCTAGGGACAGGACCGTGCGTACAGTCTTGTGTCGATTGTTATATCTCGATTGGATCTTCAAACATGCACGTGACCTCCTGCAGGCTAGTCCGCAGAGCTGAATGCACGTTTACCTCTGGTTCAGGCGTCTACCCGCGAACCAGGTGTGAGAAATGCGCGCTTCCGCAACAAATTCAGCGCCGGTTCAGCACCTTCAGCGTTGTTTCTACCATTCTTGGGTGTTTTTAATTGCAAGTACTTTAAAACACAATTTATTCCTTAGATAAAAACTTCTAATCATTTTTAATATGAATTGCGCATTATTGAATATTGAACGTAACGGGTACTAATGTAATTCAATCATGGAACATGCCTATAGTATATAAGTAGATGACGAGAGAGACAAATAGGAAGCAAGTATCCTGTCATCAAGCGGCTTTAAATAGAGTATTAGCGGAGGAGACTATCGTAACAATTGTTTAGTACTACTGGATGTTCGAGATGTGGGTGTCTAATTATTTCTTAAACCACAATTTAGAATGGCTGCAGAAATATTTCACTTTGATTAAATTGTCGTAGCGCTGACAAGTTCATGCTGAGCTTAGTATGATAGTCCTCGTTAATATACTGTATTAGTATTCACTACTATTCTAAAATAAATACATACACTACCAGGTTATTTCGATAATATTTCACGTAAATATAATATATATTCTTGTCAGTTTATAATAATAGTATGAGCTAGTAATTGGTGCTTGTGAACTATGAGGCAATGTACTTATTCTTTTTCATAGTCAACTACATTTGTAGCCTGCTATACACGAGAGCGGTCATTATTTATTAACATTATTAGACATAAGGCGAGCGCCGGCTAAGTTATCGTTGGCATGCTTCTGAGCTGGCGTGGCGCAACCCTGAGCCGGAACAATTCGCTTCCGCATATGGTACAGATCCACTATCAAGATATAACAGGGGACTACAGACTCCCGTGCGTAATAGGTTTGATATACAACTGAATACAACAAATGGAATTTGGCCGGTTTTGTTCTGTTAGTCCCGCATCGAACAGTTACCGCGTGTAGAGGTCACGGTGGACTTCATCATTATCGTCCTTCTCATTCACTCTCAACCTCATGTACTCGCTCTGGTCCCGATCAAAGCTTGGAACGCCATTCGTTGCCGTAGTCACCTATATCGACGAGGTTCCCCGTAGTGTTTGCAGTGCGTGCTTTGTGTGTTGTGGAGGGTACGGTTCGATTCCCCTCCACTTTCCTCTGCCCCTCTTCTTGCTAATCAAGATGATCAATTTCTGAATAAACTAGCGTCCTTTGTTCGAATCTCAAAAGGGATAAATATGGATTACGCATAAACGACGTTCGTCCCTCCTCTTTTTCTATTTTTGTGGTTTTTTTTCTGATAGAATGGGGTATAGTAATGCGCGATGGCGAAGATGCCACTATGCACGCTGAAGCTAGTGCGAGTGACGATGGCACAGCGTGTCCCAGCCTCGTACGTGTCACAGACGGAGACGTGATCAAAAATTTTACGACCGTACGCCCTCCTCCCGTCTCCCCTCATTCAACACTAACACCAAAGCAAATCGCACCAGGCGCTCTGGAGGCCTTCCACACGACATACGATACCCTCCTCAAAGCATCCTTCACGAATCTCCGCAAGCGCGACAGAAAATGCGAAAAGCAGCGCTTGGGGCAAGCTGCCAAGCGGGAGAAGATCTTGGAAGATGTCGTTGCTGTGGGGCCTAAAGGCGACTCTGGGAGGAGGATAGGACGAAGGAAGGAGAAGTTGCTGAGGGAGGTCGAGGAGAAGAGACGGTGGTAGGAGGAGAGGGAGCGGATGAGTATGGAGTAGGAGGTGAAGGGGGAATTTGTGGGTATTTTTCGTTGAGTTTTTGGGTTTTGAGTGGGGCTGATATGGTATATTGATTTGGGCAGATGTACAAACGTATGCACATGATGTATGGTGTATGATATAATTGATCCTGCTGTCTGCGTGCTGCTACATAAGCGCAAGTTGGTTGTCGAGTCGGATTGGATACCTTTGGTTGTCTACTGCTAATCTCCCCTCTCATCTCTAGCCCCACCCTAGTCCCGCACCTCCAGGTCAAAGCTCAAAGTGAGTCCCTTTCTCTCCGCTCCCTACCATAGAATGAAATCAAAAAGTAATTTGCACGTCAGTCCTAGTGGTACACGTACCCCAAAGCCGATACACATCGCTTATCTCTGATCCCCTCCCTCTCACATCGTTCTCAACACGATAACTGACCAATGCTCTTGTAGGCCTTTCTTATAAACCGCACCCGCACCCGGATCCAGAGTGCGATGAAGCCGGATACACCAACGCACGATGTACCATGGGCAAGCTCATCCTACAGCAAAAGGCAGCGAAGATTCGTGTGAGTCGTTCACACTTGTGACCTGCCCCCCGTTCTTGATCTCGTAGTATTTATATCCATCATAGCGGTGCTCATACACGCAATGTTATTACTTAAACCTATTCTGATCTTTGCCTTTATTACTCTTCTTCTGGAAGTTGATTACTGACTGCGTTCCTACATAACCCCCTAGCTTAAATACCTGTCCTACGATCAACGTGAGTTATCCTATTCCTCCACTTCCACTTCCACTTCCACCTCCACCTCCCGCCCTTCCCCTTCTTCGGATGAAACTACAAAGTTTATTTGCACGTCAGTCGTAGTGGTACTCGTATCCCAAAGCCGATATCCATCGCTTACTTCTGGCCACTTCTCTCTTTCTTCACGCATGTCAGGTTCGAATCGTAACTGACCTCACTTCTACAGAACATCCAAGCTCGTTACGCTTGGCGGAAAGCAGGGGAAGGTGCTTCCAGGGCTTTCACTCGCGGGCGTTGTTAGGTGAATTTTCACATTCTGTCCCCCCACCCCCCACTCCTCGGACGAAACCATTAAAAGTCAGAATTGCCCCAAGCGGTGCTTGTCATCCCGATGCGGACTCTCAGACCTTACTTGCCCCTCCCCCCCCTTTGTTGCTCTTTGTTGTTCATGAACTTGATTGCTGACCGACTCCCGTGTAAACAGATAACCTACCCCCCCTCCAACCCTAGCGAATGCGTAATCAACAACGCATGCCATGAAGAGCGATGAGGCTCTCCAAGCTACCCTCCGCGACAAATCGCATGCCGCATGGGCCTATGCCTATGCGTGGAGGAGAGCGGGGGAGGTGCTTACTTGGGTGAGTTTTCGCATTCTGCCATCCACCCCCCTCCTCGGATGAAACCATTAAAAGTCAGAATCGCCCCAAGCGATGCTCGTCACCGCGATGCCGACTCTCTAAGACATACTCTGATATTTCCTTTTGCTACTCTTTGTTGTTCCTGAAGTTGATTGCTGACCGATTCTCGTGTAAACAGATAACCTACCCCCCATCCGACCATGCCATGAAGAGCGATGAAGCTCTCCAAGCTACCCACAGCACCAAATCGCGTGCTGCATTATGGGCCTATGCCTATACGTGGAGGAGAGTGCTTGGGTGAGTTTCCGCATTCTGCCACATACCCCCCTTTCCTCTTTGCGTCCTAGATCAGAACCTGAACCTACCCCCCAACCTTCTAGCTATCACCCGAAGCTGCAGCGTGAAAGACCTCATTGGACACAATTATTTAAATAAGAAGTTCTTTGACTGGCTGCTCAGTGCTCAGCCTGCGATGCACTGCAGTGTTTGCTTGGAGTGTGCTCTATTGATCATCACCTTCACATGTAAACAAATTCCCGTTGTTTCCGAAACCAATCCGAAACGCTGCTCAGTACAAGTTCAGTAGACTCCCAACCAAAGGCAACCAACCGTTCTATGTGACACCTGCCAATTATGCTGGAAGACATCGACTTCCAGAGTATCTACTACCCTCCAGGCTAGGCGAATGCACCGTCATCCGGGATATCGCCGATGGCACATTTGGAAATGTCAAGAGTCTGTATTATATCTATCTTTTTTTATCTAAGCTGACGAGGGAACAGTGGCCGTGCATATGACTGTGGGACGTAAAGTTGCGGTGAATTATATTACCAAGGCGGTCATTCTAAGGGAGAATACGGAGACCAGGGTGAAGAGGGAGTTTGAGTACTAAGGAGTATGTCCCTTACCCCCCTTCCTCCCTCTATACTTACCGTAAACTGACAGCTACGAAGTAATATCAACATCAACATGCATGATCTTCACCCTCGAATACACAGGTGTCGAGCTATTCAACTACCTCGCCGCTTCTTCCAACAGATCATCGGCGGAATAGCTACAAGACATCAAACTGGAAAATGTCCTCCTCGACGACGACATCAATGTTCAAATCGCTGACTTTGGACTAAGCAACGAGATAAGCGACGGTGATTTCCTCACTACGAGCTGTCTCTCCGGATGCCAAATCCCTCTTACAAGGGATGCTCACTATGGACCCCATGAGACCTATAACAACCTCCGATATAACGCAGCACCCCTTCCTCACTATCGACCTGCCGGGCCATCTATCTCCTCACACACCCGTGCCTGGCCCCGTCCTCGGTAGACTAAGTACATTAGTCCTCCCACCCAGGCAGTTCGATTTCGAGATCGTCGGGGGTTTAGGAACGATCGAGGACGATGTGGTGGATGCGGATAAGAGGAAGTTGGGGAAGGACTGTATAGGTCATTTACCATCCTTGTCCAGCGATACTTCGCTTACACTCGCTACAGTCACACAACTCCCTATCCCACCATGCAACACCCTCTCACCCACCCTATCCCCTTTACCAGGCGAAGGTGAAATCCCCTCTGAAGCAAACATGGCTAGACCATATGCTCTAATCAGCACTCCTTGTCAACGCCTTCCTCCCTTCTTGTGTTACCCACCCGTCAACGAGCTCTGCCTGCCTCTCCCATGAACGATTTAGAACTTTTCAGTCCGTAACTGGTCCCTCCTATCCACTTGACGAGAGATGAGAATTGAAAACCGGAATACCTCGTCTCTTGGTTTACGGACGTTGCGTTCGGTTGATATTGGGGCTTGCTAGTTGGGGTAGTAGGTGTAGAGGAGAATGGAAGGCGGGTGGTGGACATATGGATGACGCAATAGCTATTACCCGAGTCCTTTCTCCCCGGAGGTCTCATGGTTTTCCTCTTCTCAGCCAGCGATATCGCACTACGGCGTACCGGTACTTAATCCGGTACTGCTGCAGGCTTCGATGTGGTTTCTACTACTACACATTTTCGACCTGTTTCTGCTCCTTCATCCCTCACCCTCTTGTGGACTACTTCTTAGCCATCGATATGGTGTGACAGCGTACCGGGTCTTAAACCATGAGGACATTGAAGCATTCGCATATTATTAAGCTGTAGGTTCCTTCCTCCCCTCTCCCTACCTCTATATCAACCCACTTTACCCAGCTATGGTGGTATGTCAATACTAACGGACATAATCTTCGTCCTCGAATACGCTGGAGGCGAGTTATTGAACTATATAGTAGCGAACGGGCGAATGCCCGAACCTTGCGCTCGCCGCTTCTTGTAACAAATCATCAGCGGAATCGAGTAGTCCCACGTGTGGAGCAGTAGGGTTATTCTATAGGGAGGTTGTCGTTTGATGTTGTTTACCAAGATCAGTCGTATGTTTTCTCTTTTTCTTCTTTTGTTACTTCATGCTAATGCGGAAGATAGAGGAAAGCTTTCATATCCCATCCCGCCTCTCTCCCGACGCCAAATCTACAGTGGATTCCATGAAGTATATAACAAACTCTGGTATAATACAACACCCCTTCTTCACCGCCGACCTTCCACGCTATTTCTCCCTTTCCCACCCGCGACAGGTCCTATGCTCGGTGCACTAAGTACACTTGTCCTCCCACCCAAGCCGCTTGATTTCAAGATCATCGAAGGACTAGAAAGCATCGAAGATGTCGTCAATAAGCTGGCAGGGAAGCTTGAGATGCTAAGCTGGCTGCTATGGATGTATGTTACTTTTATTGTTGTTCAGTGAACCGACCTAACGCTAACGCTCGCTATAGCCCCGCAACGCCTTGTTCCCTTTAACAGGAGAAGATCAAAACCCCTTCAAAGCAGAATTCAACGCTTCCCGCTCATCCTCCTTCTCCTTTTCCTCGCCACCGTCACCTACCCTCGACGACCTCCTCACCCCTCCCCTTCTCACCAAAAACTCAAACACTGCCGTCCTAACTCCTCTACCCGCCACCCGCCAAAGACGAAAACAGGAATGAAGAGCACCCGTGACCCGCACGTCAAAGACAAATCGAGCGGAATGGAAATCCGGATGGCACGGCGCAGGGTGGATATGAAGAACGCTGCTGGGGTCTATTTTGTTGAGATAGCGCGAGAGCGTTGGATGTTGTGTTGTGAATTTGCAGCTTTATATGGTCGATTCTGTCAGTTATTTGAGTGTGATGCGAAATGCGCGTTACCAGTCTCACGTGAATAACACGTGATCGCGTTAGTCTACGTTATTGCACTTTGTTAACCCAGATTGCTTGCATTCATCAGTACATCACCGCAATGGATTGTCCACCATACGAGGCTATGTATGTATTGCGTAGCTGTGAACACACGTTCGATGCTAATACAAAACTCAACGATTAGTCCCAAAATTGACGGCGTTACCCTTTCCCTAATAGCTTTTGGCGCAATCTTGTTCGTACCTCGATCTCGCCATTTCACCTATTATTGAAGCTAACCAACTTGACAGTGAACTTGGGAACACACTTTTCTATCATGTTACTGACAGAAAAGCGGCGGCCCTTCTCGCTCTAATCGGGAACGGGGTGGTATTCGGTGTCCCCGTAGGTTCTCGTGTCTGGGGGGCGTACCGTCTTCCGGAGCCGCTTTTCGACCAACGCCACAAGACAATCATAGCAGTCGCAGGCCTCTTTACGACCCCGGTACTGCATGGAGCAGTGTTTCGCGGGGCAACAGGTTGAAGGAGGACTTCTACCGGATGGGGCGCAGGGAGGGTGCCTAGCAGACGATGTCCAGGAGGGGGTCGAGTTACAGCCTCAGAACGAGCAAGACCGTGCCCCGGATGGCGACAACATTCATCTCCTGCGAGACCAACACGCTGAACTCGCTCAAGAACCCGTAGGATCTGATGGATGGTGGGAGTGGGCAGCAAATGGGTTATATGCACGAATTGGCTGGTGAGGACTGTTATGGATATGATATGGGACTGACCCTTCACATTTTCCTTGAACTTTATCATTATTCTTATCGTAACTGCATAATTCAAATTGTAATTTTTACCAATATTCATAAACAGCGTCCATAAGAATCTTTACTTGAGTTAAGGCCACGCGCCACGTCCCGTCTTGTTGCTAAAAGGGTAGATACATATAGGTATACTGCCTACTCACTACGTAACTCGAAAAGACACGAAAAGCCTACGTCGCCCTCTTCACTAAAATTGCTTCTCTAAATAGCTGTAACGCACTCGGGTGACCCGTAGAAATGTTGATCAGTTACCATTCGAGCGCAGATGAAAAATGAGACGGGAGGATCAGAAATAAGCAATGAACATCGGGACATCGGCATTGACGGTACACAAGGCACCACTAGGACTGATGTGCAAATAAACTTATGGTTTCATTCAACGAAAAGACATGACAGGGTAGGGAGGGAGAGAACAATACTCACTTTTATCATCAGCCGGCATCGCGTTTCTGCGTCCCTACCACAACTAAGAGATGCGACCTGCGTTACGTCGGGAAGATCGCAACGATCTTCATGGTGCTGCAATAAAATAAATCAATGGTCAACTTTGCGAAAAAGGGGCAGCAAAGGGGAAGGAGAAGATCAGAATATGTCTTAGAGAGTCGGCATCGCGGTGACGAGCACCGCTTGGGGCGATTCTGACTTTTAATGGTTTCATCCGAAGAGAGGGAGTGGGGGACAGAATGCGAAAACTCACCCAAGTAAGCACCTTCCCTGCTCTCCTCCACGCATAGGCATAGGCACGTAATGCAGTACGCGATTTGGCGCGGAGGGTAGCTTGGAGAGCCTCATCGCTCTTCATGACATGCGTTGTCGATTACGCATTCGCTAGGGTTGGAGGGGGGGTAGGTTATCTGTTTACACGGGAGTCGGTCAGCAATCAAGTTCATGAACAACAAAGAGCAGCAAAGTGGGGGGCAAGTAAGGTCTGAAAGTCGACATCAGGTGACGAGCAACGCTTGGGGCGATTCTAACTTTAATGGTTTCGTCCGAGGAGTGGGGGGTGGGGGGACAGAATGTGAAAACTCACCTAACAACGCCCGCGAGTGAAAGCCCTGGAAGCACCTTCCCCTGTTTTCCCCACGCATAACGAACTTGGGTGTTCTGTAGAAGTGTGGTCAGTTACGATTCAAACATGACATGCGTGAAGAAAGAGAGAAGGGGCCAGAAGTAAGCGATGGATATCGGCTTTGGGGTACGAGTACCGCTGCGACTGGCGTGAAGATAAACTTTGTGGTTTGATCCGAAGAAGGGGAAGGGCGGGAGGTGGAGGTGAAAGTAGAGGAATAGGATAACTCACGTTGATCGTAGGACAGATACTCGAGCTCGGGGGTTCTGTAGGAACGTAGTCAGTAATCAGCTTTCAGAAGAGTAATAAAGGCAAAGATCAGAATAGGTTTAAGTAATAACATTGCGTGTATGAGCACCGCTATGATGGATATAAATACTACGAGATCAAGAACGGGGGGCAGGTCACAAGTGTGAACGACTCACACAAATCTTTGCTGCCTTTTGCTGTAGGATGAGCATGCCCATGGTACATCGTGCATTGGTGTATCCGGCTTCATCGAACTCTGGATCCGGGTGCACGTGCGGTTTCGAAGAAAGGCCTACAAGAGCGTTGGTCAGTTATCGTGTTGAGAAGGGGGGTTAGTAGTACAGAGCCAAGGGTGTTGAATCCGACTCGACAAGCAACTTGCGCTTATGTGGCACACAAACAGTAGGATCCAAGTCCAAATTATATCATACACCATATGTCATGTGCATACATTAGTACATCTGTCCAATATACCATATCAGCCTCACCCAAACGCATAACCAAAAAAACCCACAGATTCTTCCCCTCCCTACACCCACTCTGTCTCCATACTCATCCACTCCCTCACCTCCCACCCCCATCGCTTCTCCTCAACCTTCTTCAGCACCTTCTCTTTCATTTGCCTTATCCTCTTCCCAGAGCCATCTTTCGGCCCCTCAGCAACGACATCTTCCAAGATCTTCTTCTTCCGTTTGGCAGCTTGCTCCAAACGCTGCTTTTTGCGCTTTCTGTCGCGCTTTCCGAGAGTCGTGAAGGATGCTTTGAGGGTATCATGTCGTGTGGAAGGGCTCCAGAGCGCCTGATGCGATCTGTTTTAGTGTTAGTGTTGAATGAGGGGAGGGGGGAGGAGGGCGTACGGTCGTAGAAAATCTGATCTTGTCTCCGTCTGTGACGCGTATGAGGCTGGGACACTGTTCAATCGTCACTCGCACCAGCTTCAGTGTGCATATCGGCATCTTCGCCATCATGTGTTACTATGCCAATTCTATCAGAAAAAAAACCCAAAAAAACAAGAAAAAGAGGAGGGGGAGGGACTAACGTCGTTTATGCGTAATCTATACTGATCCCTTTTGCGGTTCGAATAAAGGGCGCTAGTTTCTCAAAACTGTCCATCTTAGTTAGCAAAAAGAGTGAGGGGGGAAAGGGAAGAAAAAAACGAACTGTATCGTTGTCAACGAGCATTTCCCGTCGGTCTCTGAGAAAAGCATGATTATCACGCCTATGCATGTCTCTCCTAGTCCAATCCTAACAAGTTACAAGTTAGTATGAACAAGTCCTCGGACTCATTCACCTTCTCTGACCTAAACGACGACGACGAACGTACGGGTGGCTCGGACGACTTCACCGACCTCTGCACGTGGTAAGTGTTCGATATGCGGGCTACGAAGAATTTGTTAACGGAGGCGCAGATGATTGCGTATGTCAGCGTGTGTGGGCTTACGCGCCGCGAGATGGCGCGTGCGTTGAGGGAGACGGGGAGGAAACTTGAAAGAGCTCATCGAGCAACTCTTAGTCCCGAGGGCCGAAACCGAACCGTCTTTTGCCGAGATCGCACGTATCGTCACATGACTAGCGTGGGGTATCTCTCAATACGCGAAAGACATCAAAAACCAGAAACTGCTTTAACAAACAAGATAACTTGAATAATCGAGCAGCGAAGCAAGCAAAAAAATGTACACGTGTTACAAGTATGATATTTCATCAATAACAAAAGTAGGTAGGTAGGATAGAGGTACGAGTAGGTATGTAAGCTCACATGCTAATGCGGAACAGCGAGAACGAGGGGTGGAGGATGGAAGTACAGTGTGAGAGGGAGGGGGTAAGGACAGCTCCACATCCACGGAGACCATTCGAGAGTCGAGCCGAAAACGGAAACCAAAATTGATCTCCTACCTCACCCACTTCATAACCCAGAAAAAGATTGAAGGCATGTACAGCCATGCACAATACAACATTGATCATCGGCGTAAGTCTGAGGATAGACTACACGCGACGCGACTTCTGTGAATGTGTGATGGCATCATAAAATGTACAGCAGTCAATGCACGTCATATTTGAGAAGAATGGACAACTATGAGATCCGTGATGGGGAAAAGTGTTCTGCGAGGTGGGTTGAAGTAGCAGATGTCAGACACGTCATCAGCACGACCAGAGGCAGGACATGCTGTTGCAGGATGAAGGCTGCGATGACTGAGCTGGCAGCTGTAGGTGATAGGTCCTCACAGGAATACACCAAGTGAATGGGGTGTGAGCTAGCGCGGAGAGGAGTGCAGAAGTCTAGACGCCTAGGAGACGATGGGGAGATGGAAAGTACGCGATGTCATGGTGGTAGACGGATGTCATCTTGATTAGTGAGCATTAGAGATAACCTGAATTTGAGCGGTATGAGAACGAGATCTAGCAAACTATTGAGCAAGACATACCTGTCCCCTCGTTCATTCCACTTCTATTTTCATCCTGCTGGCATACACTGCCCAAAGAGCCGAAGTTATAGAAGTCCCGTCCGTTAAGAAGGCGTATGATGGTGAAGCAGGGAAGAGGGGCAGGTAACAATGGTAGGTGTTCTTCCTTCCAGAACGACAGAATCAAGAGCCCAGGGCACAAACAGGAGCAGGGTGCCAAGTCAAGTTGGTAAGTGAACAGAATCGCAATCGAACTACGGGCACTGGGTTGGCTGGAGGTCTCCATGCTACACTTTGCACAAGTTGTGACTCCGATTTGAATGTGGCATAAAGCATAACCCTGTTTCGCCCATCATATCGGTACCTACATCCAACATCAGTAAAGACCAGGAACAGAGGAGGAGGAACGAACATTCTTAGATTACTTCAGTCGTCTCCTCCACACTCTTGTAAGCCTCCGCAAACTGATGTTCCCATATAGTCCGCAGTAGATTAGAGGATACTTTGGTGGTGGGCTGTGGAACGCTATAAACACGAGATTCTAGCTGTGGGTGCAAACTGGAGAACGTAAGAGGTCGAAGTTCCAGGGGCGCAATGTCGAGAACGAGCGTAAAACATCGCGGAAGGTGACGTGGGCCGGACACCGCCCAGACCACCGAGATCTTGCTTCTCCTTCCACACCATGCCGAGCGCTTTTAGAGTCCTGTAAATCTCCAAACATGACCTCGATAGGCGGATTACGGCTCGCCTCTTCTCCTTGCCCAGACCGGCCTTGCGCGCGGACACAAAGCCCGCGAGGTAGTGCTCTTCCTTCCCATTGGCGTCTGTGGCAGGGAGAGATGTGTTTAGGACGGCAAAGCTTTGATTTTCGGTTGGGAAGGGGAGGGGAGAGGAGGTCGTCGAAGGTGGGTGAGGATAGTGAGGAGGAGAGGGAGGATCAGAGGGGGGGCGCTGAATTCTGCTTCGAAGGTGTTTTGGTTTTCGCCTGTTGAGGGGGATAGGTGGGGGATAGGGTGTTACATGGCTGGATAGCCATCAGCGATAGCGCTGGGTAAAAGTAGAGGAAACATACATCGTTAGCAACCAACCCCACACCTTATCTTTTGACCCCTTCAAGCTTCCTCGCTAGCTCATCGATGATTGACTAGTGTACTTAGTATTCCGAGCACAGGATCAGGCGCGGGTGGAAGCGGGGAGAGATAGCGTAGCAGGTCTCTCGAATCATGCAGTGTTCTTCATATCCACCCTGCGCCGGGCCATCCAGATCACCATTCCGCTCGATTTGTCTTTGATGTGCGGGTCACGGGTGCTCTTCATTCCCGTTTGCATCTTTGGCGGGTAGAGAGGAGTTTAGGACGACAATGTTTGGGTTTTGGTGAGAAGGGGAGGGATGAGGAGGTCGTCGTGGGTGGGTGATGGTGAGGAGGGGACGGAGGATGAGGGGGACAGGGCGGGGTACAGGGCGTTGCGGCTGTAGCGAGCGTAAGCGAGGTACCTGCGAAGACGGATAGTAGGTGCATACGTCCACAGCAGCCAACTCAGCATCCCTCTCCTACCCTGCAAAGATCGACATTACACCTCATCAGCCTCCCATCACAAACACGAACGTAAAAAGACCTACAATCCTTCCCCAACCTCCACTTATCTCTCAAAAGCATACTTACATGCAACCTTAATCGCATTTCCCTGCGGGAGAGATAGCGTGGAAGGTCGGTGGTGAACAAGGGGTGTTGCATTATACTATGTGCTTCATGGGGTCTACTGTAGATCGGGTGTCGGGAGAGCGGTGGGGTGGGATATGGAAGCTTTCCTCTATCTTCCACATTAGCACGTAGGTAACAAAAGCAAAGAAAAAACATACGACTGATCTAAGTGATCAACATCAAACGGCAACCCTCCCTACAGAATAACCCTACTGCTCCACACCTGGGACTGCTCGATTCCGCTGATGATCTGTTAGAAGAACGGGCGAGCCCAACGTTCGGGCATGCGCCCGTTCGCTACTATGTAGTTCAATAGCTCGCCTCCAGCGTACTCGAGGACGAAGATTATGTCTGTTGGTGTTGATATTACTCCATAGCTGAGTAAAGTGGGTTAATATAGAGGTAGGGAGGGGGGAGGAAAGAACGCACAGCTTAATATGCGGATGCCTTAATGTCCTCATGGTTTAAGAGCCGGTATGCTGTCACACCATATCGCTGGCTGAGAAGAGGTGATCCGCAAGAGGGTGAGACATGAAGGAGCAGAAACAGGTCGGGAATGTGCGGTAGAAACCACATCGAAGCCTGCACCAGTACCAGACTAAGTACCGATACCCCGTAGTGCGATATGGCTAGTCATACTGGGTGGAGAAAGGGCCCTGGTAGTACATCTTGCGTCATCCATATGACCACCACCCTCCTTCTATTCTCCTCTGCGCCTACTAGCCCCACTAGCAAGCCCTAATATCAACCGAACGCAACGTCCCTAAACCGATAGACGAGGTATTCCTCTTTTCAATTCTCATCTCTCGTCAAGTGGATAGGAGGGTCCAGTTACGGACTGAAAAGTTCTGAATTGTTCATGGAGGGGGCGGAAAGAGCTCGTCGGCGGGTGGGTAACACGGGGAGGGAGGAGGGCTTTGACGAGGAGTGCTGATTAGAGCATATGGTCTAGCCATGTTTGCTTCAGAGGGGGTTTCGCCTTCGCCTGGTAAAGGGGATAGGGTGAGTGAGAGGGTGTTGCATGGTCGGATATGGAGCTGCGTGGCTGTAGCGAGCGTAAGCGAAGTATCACTGGACAAGGATGATAAATGACCTATACAGTCCTTCCCCAACCTCCTCTTATTCACAATCACCACATCATCCTCGATCGTTCCTAGGCCTTCGATGATCTCGAAATCGAACTGCGCGGGTGAGAGGACAAGTGTACTCTACCACGGACAGGACCAGGTACGGGTGGGTGAAGAGAGAGATAGCGAGGCAGATCGGTGGTGAAGAAGGGTGTCGTGTTATGTCAGGGATTGGTATACGTTCCATGGGTCCATAGTGAACATCCCTTGTAAGAGGGATTTGGCATCCGGAGAGACAGCTCGTAGTGAGGAAATCGCCGTCGCTTATCTCGTTGCTTAGTCCAAAGTCAGCGATTTGAACGTTGATGTCGTCGAGGAGGACGTTTTCCAGTTTGATGTCTTGTAGCTATTCCGCCGATGATCTGTTGGAAGAAGCGGCGAGGTAGTTGAATGGCTCGCCACCTGTGTATTCGAGGACGAAGACCATGCATGTTGATGTTGATATTACTTCGTAGCTGTCAGTTTGCGGTAAGTATAGAGGGAGGAAGGGGGGTAAGGGACATACTCCTTAGTACTCAAACTCCCTCTTCACCCTGGTCTCCGTATTCTCCCTTAGAATGACTGCCTTAGTAATATAACCCACCGCAACTTTACGTCCCGCAGTCGTATGCACGGCCACTGTTCCCTCGTCAGCTTAGATAAGAGAAGATAGATATAATACAGACTTTTGACATTTCCAAATGTGCCATCGGCGATATCCCGGATGACGGTGCATTCGCCTAGCCTGGAGGGCAGTAGATACTCTGGAAGTCGGTGTCTTCTGGCATAATTGGCAGGTGTCACATAGAACGGTTGGTTGCCTTTGGTTGGGAGTCTACTGAGCTTGTACTGAGCAACGTTTCGGATTGGTTTCGGAAACAACGGGAATTTGTTTAGATGCGAAGGCGATGGTCAATAGAACACACTCCAAGCAAATACTGCAGTTGCTGCATCCCCAAACTTATCCTCCAATGGGGTCGTTTACTCTGCAGCTTTAGGGCAACAGAAAACAAACGCAATATGAAATCGGCCCTCAGTTGTCGGGGAGAGAAACTTTTAAACCTCGCTTGGCAAGGTGACTCTGTATTGCGTAAGTATTCGGTGTACTTATCCGATCGATCATGGTAAGTATATGATATTGGTCAACAGTGCTCAGCCTGCAGTGCTTGCTTGGAGTGTGCTCTATTGATCATCACCTTCGCATGTAAACAAATTCCCGTTGTTTCTGGCTTCGATGTGGAGCAGTAAGGTTATTCTGTAGGGAGGTTGCCGTTTGATGTTGAACGTTGATCACTTAGATCAGTCGTATGTTTTTTATTTTCTTTCGCTACCTACGTGCTAATGTGGAAGATAGAGGAAGGCTTCCATATCCCACCCCACTACTCTCCCGACGCCAAATCTACAGTGGATCCCATGAAGTACGTAACAATCCCCGGATAACGCAACACCCCTTCTTCACCACCGACCTTCCATGCTACCCCCCCCCTGTCCCACCCGCGCCAGGTCCTGTACTCGGTACACTAGGTACACTTGTCCTCCTACCCAAACAGTTTGATTCGAGATCATAGAAGGGCTAGAAAGCATCGAGGAAGCTTGAGGGCGTTGAGAAGGATGAGGTGTAGGAGGCGCTGAGGCCCGATGATGAGACGCAGGGAAATGCGATTAAGGCTGCATATAAGTATGCTTTGAGAGATAAGTGGAGGTTGGGGAAGGATTGTAGGTCTTTTTACGTTCGTTTTTGTGATGGGAAGCTGATGAGGTGTAGTATCGATCTTTGCAGGGTAGGAGAGGGATGCTGAGTTGGCTGCTATTGACGTATGCACCCTACTATCCCTCTTCGCTGGTACCTCGCTTACGCTCACTACACCCGCAACACCCTGTCCTCCTACCTGTTCCCCTCAACTAGCGAAGACCAAAGCCCCTTCAAAGAAGAATTCAACGCTTCCCCCTCATCCTCCCTCTCCTCCTCACCCCTCCCCTTCTCACCAAAAAACCAAACATTGCCGTCCTAAACTCCTCTCTACCCGCCAAAGACGCAAATGGGAAGGAAGAGCACCATCCAACGAGCTCTGTGTCCGTGTGCAAGGCGGGTCTGGGCAATGAGAAGGGGCAGCATAAGATCAAGTGGCATTTCGGGATAAGAAGCCGGAGTCCGCCTGTGGAAGTTATGTTAGAGATTTATAGGATCCTTAAAGCGCTCGGTATGGAGTGGAAGGAGAAGAGGGATCTCGGTGGACTTGGGGGTGTTCGTCCCACATCGCCTTCTTCCCCTTCCCCTCATGATAAAATCGAGCGGAATAGGGATCTGGATGGGTCCGGTGGGTTGGATATGAAGAAAGCTGCGGGCATATACTTTGTGGAGACGAGAGCGAGAGTGCAGGACGTGGTTGTCCTGATGAATTTGCAGCTTTATATGGTCGATTCGATTAATTACCTCGTGGATTTTCATCATAAGAGGACGTATAAGGCATCTGCGGAGCCTGGGGCTGGGAAGTTTGATATGGCCAGTCTGGATTTGGAGGATGGTGTTGCGGCTTCGAGTGCCATGTATGGGAGTGGGGTTTATGCTGGTGGAGGAGGGGGAGGGGCCAGTGTGAGCACGACTGGGGTTGGGAGTGTGGGTGTGAATAGTGTTATGGCTGGTTCTGGGGGTGGTGGGGAGGATGAGGTTGTGTCCCTGTTTGTGTTTATGGATGTTGCGTGTCGGTTGATTTTGGAGCTTGCTGGTGGGGGGAGTATGTTCGTGACTTCTTTTTCTTTTGTACTCGGAGGGTGCTGAATGTGTTATAGGTAGTCGTGGTGGTAGTTCTGGCGCTTAATCCGGCGCTGGTGCTGGGATTGTTTTCGGCTCGACTTTCGAATGGTTTCGGTGGATGTGGATCTATTCCACCCTTCTCACCCTTCTCACCTCTGTTGTACATTGTACATTGTACTTCCCCCCTTCCCCCTGCCACTCGCTGTTCCTCGCTTGCTCATGAGCTTCATATACCTCCCCGTTGTTATTGGCATCATATCATGTTTGTATATACTCTGTATGTTTTTTGCTTGTCTTGATTGTTGTCGCTATCTTGTTTGTTGAGTAAATTTGTAGTTCTTCCTTTCTTTTATGTATTTTAATTTTTTGATTCGCGGGCTGTTTCGTGAAGTGGGATTGATGGGAGGTGTAGAGGTGTATAGGTATGGTGTTCTGGAGAATAGTACTGTCGTTGGGTATACGCGGTTCTGGTGTATTCAGCTGCGTCATTGAAATATGTCGTGATGACATATCTGTGATGCAATGTGTTCAACTTCAGTTTGGGGACCATGGCATCCACGCGATTATGCAGTACTTTACACACACCCACCTGTACACGTGTACTCCACATGTAGTACACATTTCCATGTGCACTACATGTGTACTTCACAAAAATACACTTAATTGTAGAATTTCCACATGCACTTCACCTAATTCCACATGAAGTACATGTGAATTCCACTTCTTAAAAAATTTCATGCAGAAGGTGAATTTGGCTATGAAGAAAGTGAACTACACATGAAATTGTACATGTGGAATCCATGTGTACTTCACTCAAATCATTTAAAAATAATAGTATATTTAAAACTATTTAAGTACAACTAATATTTAATATCAGTCACGTGATATTGCGCCCTGCTCACCTTGCCTGCTCATCGCCCCCCTGCCCCACCCCCCTGCCTGCTCGTCGTCATCAACACCTTCCCCCCTGCTATCGTTGCCTGCCTTCCCAATGGCTCTTGTCATCGCCCGGCCACTCCTGCCCCCCATGCGCGTCATTCCCCCTCGTTCCTGCCCTTCCTGCCCTTCACGCACATTGTTCCCCCTGTTCCTACCCTCCACGCGCGCCATTCCCCCCCTATTCCTGCCCTTCACATGTGTCATTCTCCGCCATTCCCGCCCCTCACGCTTGTCATTTACCGCCGTTTCTGCCCTCCACGCACATCATTCCCTACCTTCCCTGCCCTCCATGCATGTTGTTCCCCACCGTACCTGCCCTGCACATCTGTCGTTCCCCCCCGTTCTGACCCTCCACGCTTGTCGTTCCCCCCTGTTCTTGCCCTATGCACTCGTCGCTGTTCTACCCCTCCTACACTGCGCGCATGGCCCTCTTGCCTTTTTGGTGCTGTCTTGCTTCGGGTTAACCCTCCTGATAGGGGAGAGAGGTCGAGGGGAGTGGGGGAGAGGGAGAGAGAGAAGGGAGAATGGGAGAGTGAGAGAGGAAGGAAGAGTAGGGAGAGTGGGAGAGGAAGGAAGAGTAGGAAGAGTGGGAGATGGTAGTGGGGAGTGAAGAAGCGGGGCAAGGAACAATGAGCTGGCAACATGTTAGCAATATGTCACATGATGTATATGCATGGAAATGTGCTGGAGGTCGTTATGTAGCCTTTGCCTCAAAGATATTATACAGCTGGTTGGCTTAACTGTTAATTTGAGCCTTTTAGTGTGATTAGTAATCAAAGCTGAGATCGATGGTTCAATTCCCCTTTGTGCTGTTATGGTAAATCATTTATTTTTATTATAATAGTAACTGGTAAGTGTATTACATGTAACTTCAATGTGTACTGTACAAGTGTAACTAGTTCATGTGCACTCCTTGTGAATTTCACTTTGCAATTCCATGTGGAATTTTGATATTTCACCCCTACATGTGCACTACATGTGTACTTCATGTGTACAAAAATCACAAATTTGAATGGAAATTTGCTGATTTAAATACATTTGAGGTGGAGTGTAGTACATATGAAGTACACATGAAGTACACATGACAAGGTGGAATTCATGTGGATTCCACGTGTAACAGGGGGCAAGCGTAAAGTGCTCCGATTATGGTCAACACCGATCCTAGTAAACTATGTCTTTAGAACCCCTCTCTAACTACAATGGAGATTACAGCTATGAATTACTAGTACTCATACTGAGTGGATCTAGTGTAAACCATATTTTTTCTCTAACTGCATACTCAAACAAGCTAAAGAGTAATGATGAATTAAATTAATGCTAACATGTATATATAAACCAGTTTCTTGTTTGGAGTTATGCAGTACGATTATGATTGTAAGTTGTAAATGGGGAGACTTGGATGTCTGAAGTCCATACATTGTGATGGCCATTGATATCTCGCTCGTGTACCTCTGAAAGATGTAAGATAAGATGACATCTGACTGCTGTTAAAAACGCCAGCACAAAACAGGAAGATATTATGGAATTCAACCTCTGTGACAGATACTAGTGAGTGTTATGCATCTTAAACTAAGTCAATGAATGAATTACGATCCTGAACAACCATCCTGTAACCCCAACTGAAAGATATAATATGAACACCCTACAAGAAAAGTAATTCATGCTTGCGTAAAGAGAGAGATATAATATAAAACAACTTACGCACTGTAGTACAGTATATTATCCCAAACAATGAGCCTGCCAAGGGACACTCTTCCCAGTGCGGGTGTAAGCCTAATATCAAATATGAATTTCCAAAGGGTGAGGGATAATATTATTGTCTCGAAGACAATTACGGTTGTCCAAAAAGCTGACTCCGCATAATTACTAGCAATGCTACCATGCACTGGCATGCACACAGTGGTTCCATACAATTCTTTAATAATCATTAATCACCACTAGTCACAAACTGAGACCCAACAATGCAATTCAAACACACCATAGGAATTCTTAAGTCTAAATGCCACAAGGGAGATAGTTCCTAATATTTCTAGAAGAAACATTAAAGATATTGTGCAAACAAACTGTTTACTGTTGTTATATAGTGCAGAAAGCCGGTAACAAAGAATTGCTGAATGAAAGGAGTGAGCAAAAAATAATTCTCTGCTAAACATCAAAGAATAGTACTCACCTTGACAAAGGTATAGAAGAGAACAAGTTCCGCCTGTGATTACTGTGTTGTATGCAATACTACCTGGAATCCACATGAATAATAAGCTGATGGATTAATGTGACAAAAGTCGTTTGTTGTTGTTGAGAGTTTTGGCACACAGAGGAATCACCGGGTTAAATGGTATTATAATTCACTGTAGAATTACATGGCTACTCGACAACTTATATACTACTAGTACATAGGGATTCCTAAATAAGAGATATCAGTAATGTAGCTGTAATAGCTACAGTAATGTACACAAATCAAAGTAAGTCAGCCTGAGTCATAGCTACTCAATGTAGCAGGAGGGATGATACAAAGTTAATACAATCCTCAGTAGCGAGGATAGAGAAGGAATTGAGAGAGAGAAATAAGAGGAAAGCATAGGTCGATAATGCTGTACAGAGGCAGAGGAAACAAATACACATATTGACAAGTGATTATGGAACTGAGTCCTACGAGGAGACTGGAGTTGTTACACCCGCCCTCCAGTGATTCAAAGAGAATCACTAATCTTCACTGGCTATAACCATAGAGTCCTTGACCGACTCCATGATAGCGCTGAGGTCATCGACTCCAAGTTCTGTTTCCTCAGTTTCTTCGATAATGACAGGATCAATCAGGTCGTCCTCCCCACCAGCACCGGCTTTGTCATCTCCTTCGAATCTTTCGTCGACAGGTAAGGCATCACTTTCCTCAAGTTCCTGGTTGATATTGGGGTTGGTTAAACAAACAGTTTCGTTAATAGTAACCTGCATGGTTACTGGGCCAGGGTGCAGTTGTTCGTCGGTGGATTGAGCCAATGGCTGCTCCGTGATATCACCCATTTCGGAATCGTGATCAGGGATAGGAGCAAAATGGGTCTTGAAGAGAGCAGGATGCCAGTTGGTTATGGAGTTCCAGAGTTCATATCGAGGAGGGGGTTCACGACAAGGTTCGTTTCGAGTTCTCCTTTGAAAGGCACGAGGACCAGTGAAATGGACGTGATGTCAAGGAGGTCCTGTGGTGCTAGCCATTCGACGGAGGAATCCTTCCCAATGTTCCGCCGTTTCTGCAGTGTTAAGGGCCAGTCACATAACTCTAGCCTGTTGGGGACACTCAGACAAGAGGCTGGTGATCTCGTCACGAACAGGAGGATGATGGAATAAAGGCTCTTGGTGAGAATGAGGGTTGCGCAATATGCGTCTCCAAGCGAGGAAAAAATTGTGATAAACTCGGTTGGGAGGAATATCATAACTTTGAGTCGTCAGGTCGTATATGCAGAATCTGGCCAGGGTATCTTCTCCATCGTTGAACAGCCTGGCAAATTCGGTGTACCTGTCTGGTTCAGCTCCAGGGGAGATATGATTCCTAACCCTCCTGTCAAAGTCAATGTAACTGACAATTTGCTGGACATTGTGATGCAAGTGAGGAGAATTTGGATCGTCTGGATTGCAGATCCTAATGAGGAAGGGGGATAGGGATCGAATATAAGGATGAATAATGTGGTGTCAAAATTGCTGTTCCATAATAGCAGTTAAGTGGAATAAGATGATAAAGTAATAGAAGATTAACAACTGGGGGATGAAGAAACAAGGACCAGGAGAGGGGGTTTTATATGACACCAGCTCCAAATATGCCATAAATGTATCATTTTCATTGATGAAAATTTGCTCGTCATCTTGAGGTGGTTTCCCAGTTCCAGATGGCAACTTTCTGATATGTGATACATTGAGTAAATCAAGATATTCTTGAAGAGCATCTAGATGAGAAATCTGATAGTAAGGGATCCAAGTTATATCACCTGCCTTCCATTTTACTTCAAATGTTGAATTCTCTTTTGAGCCATGATGGCTAAGAATTGAATCAACAGCCCATTCTCCATCTGACTCCTCCGAAATACTCAATTGTGTATCCATTCGCCCAGGGAAGAGGCGATCATCATTGGGAATGTGGGATTGGAGTAATGAGGCATGAAAAACATCATGAATTCCTCTTTTTCGCAAGTGGGCAGGTAAGTCAATGTGGAACAACTTGTTCTTGAAGTCGTGTAAAATCTTGTAAGGACCGATATATTTCGGAATGAGTTTTCTGGCCAATCCTTTGGGGAATCAGATGTTTTTTGAGGAAACATAAACTAAATCATTGTTTTCGAATGGAGCGGCACGTCATTTCCTGTTAGCATCCCAGGTTTGTTTGGCTCGTGAAGCTATAATGCTGTCATGTGCAGACATTAATACCAACTTTCTTTGGAGCACAAAATTATGAACTGAAGGATATTCATTCTTAGGTGCAGGGCCCCAAATCATGGAGCGAGGCATATGGCCACTGTTAAGGAAGAAGGGAGCATAGCTGGTGCTCTCAGATCTTGCAGAATTAATTGTGAATTCAATAGCAGGGAGTTTGGCTACCCAGTTGGTTTGTGTTTTATTAACACACTGTTGCAACATTTGTGTAATGGTCCTATTTGTGCGCTCTGTCACTCCATCTGTCTGAGGGTGATAAGCACTCAACATCTTGAGCTTAGTTCCTAATAGCTGATGTAAGTGCTTCCAAAATGTGCTAGTAAAAAGTACATCTCGATCACTAACGATATTTTTTGGTATTCCATGGTGTTTATATACCATTTCAAACATCAATTCAGCCACTTGTTTGGTGGTGTAATTGTCCCGGCTAGGGATAAGATGGACCATGCCAGTGAGTAAGCAAATAACAACAGTTATGGAGTCAAAAGTGCCATTGCGATTGCTGGATTCTGGAAGTGGTCCAATGAAATCCACACCAATTGATTCCCAGGGTTGCACTGGGATAGGTAGAGGGTTGAGAAGCCCATATGGCTTGTGATTGGAAGGTTTGCTCCTCCTACAAATATTACAACTATCACAGAATGCTTGAGTGTCAGACACTAGGTCCTTCCACCACACATGTTCACAAAGATAACTAACTGTCTTTGAGGTTCCAAGATGAGCAAGCAAAGAGTGGGTTTCTGAGATAATGATTTCTTGAGAACTGCAACCATTAATGATGACTTGAGGAATACAAAGGAGTTTGGTAGAACCAATTCCCTTCAAGTAGATCAGCCCATCTTCGGTACATTCAAAGTTCTTGTGGCATGAGTGTTAGCCAGAATGATCATAAAAGTGTAGTGTTTTATGATTGCGGCAATCATCTATCTCATGATTGCCTGTTTCTAATGTAACTACTATATGCCTATTACAATTATAAATGGTGATCATATGCAATCATTCGTTAGTTTGAAGTGTATATTACTATTGTAGACCTATTATAAATGGTGATCATATGCAATCATTGGTTAATTTGTAGTGTATATTACTATTGTAGGCCTATTATAAATGGTGATCATATGCAATCATTGGTTAATTTGAAGTGTATATTACTATTGTAGGCTAATTAAATGGTGATCATATACAATCATTGATTAATTTGAAGTGTATATTGCTATTGTAGGCTATTATATATGGTGATCATATGCAATCATTGGTTAATTTGAAGTGTATATTGCTATTGTATGCCTATTATAAATGGTGATCATATGCAATCATTGGTTAACTTGAAGTGTATATTACTACTATAGACTTGTTATAAACAGTGATCATATGCAATCATTGGTTAATTTGAAGTGTATATTACTATTGTAGGCCTATTATAAATGGTGATCATATGCAATCATTGGTTAACTTGAAGTGTATATTACTACTATAGACCTATTATAAATGGTGATCATATGCAATCATTGGTTAATTTGAAGTGTATATTGCTATTGTAGGCCTATTATAAATGGTGATCATATGCAATCATTGGTTAACTTGAAGTGTATATTACTATTATAGACCTATTATAAATGGTGATCATATGCAATCATTGGTTAATATGAAGTGTATATTACTATTGTAGGCCTATTATAAATGGTGATCATATGCAATCATTGGTTAGTTTGAAGTGTATATTACTACTGTAGGCCTATTATAAATGGTGATTTGTCACGTCATTCCTGCGCTCCACATACTTCCCGCGCACTACATTTGTCACACGTCCACACGCGTCACATTTGTCACATCATTCCCGCGCTTCACATATTTCCCGCGCATCACACTCGTCACATTTGTCACATCATTCCCGCGCTCCACATATTTCCCGCGCATTACGTTTGTCACGCATCCACGCGCGTCACGTTTGTCACATCATTCCCGCGCTCCACATATTTCCCGCGCATTACATTTGTCACATCATTCAAGTGCTCCATATATTTCTTGCGCATCACACGCGTCACACTTGTCACATCATTCCCGCGCTCCACATATTTCCCGCGCATTACATTTGTCACGCATCCGCGCGCGTCACATTTGTCACATCATTCACGCGCTCCATATATTTCCCGCGCATCACACGCGTCACATTTGTCACATCATTCCCGCGCTCCACATATTTCCCGCGCATTACATTTGTCACGCATCCGCGCGCGTCACATTTGTCACATCATTCCCGCGCTTCACATATTTCCCGCGCATCACACTCGTCACATTTGTCACGCTTTAACGCGTTTGTCACGCTTTAACGCGTTTGTCACGCTTTAACGCGTTTGTCACGCTTTAACGCGTTTGTCACGCTTTAACGCGTTTGTCACGCTTTAACGCGTTTGTCACGCTTTAACGCGTTTGTCACGCTTTAACGCGTTTGTCACGCTTTAACGCGTTTGTCACGCTTTAACGCGTTTGTCACGCTTTAACGCGTTTGTCACGCTTTAACGCGTTTGTCACGCTTTAACGCGTTTGTCACGCTTTAACGCGTTTGTCACGCTTTAACGCGTTTGTCACGCTTTAATGCGTTTGTCATGCTTTGGAAGCGCGTCACATGTCACATTTGTCACATTTTGCATGACCATCACATATGTCATGTTTTTGAGATGCATGATATGTTTTTCATGTGTGTTGTGTTTGTCAAGCACTTTGCAACTTTTTGCAAATGTCACACTTTCCAATCATGAGATTTATCTGTCTCTACAACTATTGAAATTACCATGAAAGTGGAGTAAGTATCTAATGGTACAGAGTGAATTACAAATACAGATGAAACAATATGTACTTGTAGAATTGGAAGACTTAATATGGAAAATGACAATTGGAATGTTGTGGAATTGTGGTAGTAATAAGAAACTAGAATGAAAGATGTAGAGTGTTTATGTAGCTGGAGTCTTACCACTATTGACAGAGCATGAGATATTTGAAAATGAGATGGTATGAGAAGTTTTTAATCAGGTCTAGAGATGTAATGAAATGACATAGTAGAAACTATAATGGTTTGTCTGGATATGAGAGATGATGAGGTTATAAAAGATCTACATATGTATGACAAATGTGAAAGAGTGGTGAATATGTAATTTCACATTACATCAAATTCACATGTATCAGTCGTTAGATAGTCATAATTCTTGTATCAACTATTGGTTATTCTTATATCTTCAAAACACATCATAGAGTTACATACATGCTTACTCTATATGATTACATGACACTTCTATACTGTCATATGTGTTTCAATTCTCTGACATGTGATTTTGCTCTTTTAGTATCAGTATGCATTCTTACATATGAAAACCACCTCCTGTACTTCTCTACACTTTCTTGTGCTGTGGCCATTACTTAATTGCTTTTCTATTCTTTAGTTTAGTATTCACTGAAGGCCTCTTTGCCTTTTTTTCTCTCTTGCCTAAAACAACTTACTGTTACTTCTCCATAGTCATGTGCAGTATTGTTATTGACAGGATCTGTGAAAAGTATACAAACATTTTTATTATAGACTTGCTGGAATCCCATCAACATGTTACAATCATGACACACATGCAAGCATGATGTGCTTGAAATGTATGACACTCCTTATAAATGTGACACATGTGACATATGTGACGCCCTTCCAAAAAACGCACTAAAGCGTGACAAATGTGACGAGTGTGATGCGCGGGAAATATGTGAAGCGCGGGAATGATGTGACAAATGTGACGCGCGCGGATGCGTGACAAATGTAATGCGCGGGAAATATGTGGAGCGCGGGAATGATGTGACAAATGTGACGCGTGTGATGCGCGGGAAATATATGGAGCGCGTGAATGATGTGACAAATGTGACGCGCGCGGATGCGTGACAAATGTAATGCGCGGGAAATATGTGGAGCGCGGGAATGATGTGACAAGTGTGACGCGTGTGATGCGCAAGAAATATATGGAGCACTTGAATGATGTGACAAATGTAATGCGCGGGAAATATGTGGAGCGCGGGAATGATGTGACAAACGTGACGCGCGTGGATGCGTGACAAACGTAATGCGCGGGAAATATGTGGAGCGCGGGAATGATGTGACAAATGTGACGAGTGTGATGCGCGGGAAATATGTGAAGCGCGGGAATGATGTGACAAATGTGACGCGTGTGGACGTGTGACAAATGTAGTGCGCGGGAAGTATGTGGAGCGCAGGAATGACGTGACAAATCACCATTTATAATAGGCCTACAGTAGTAATATACACTTCAAACTAACCAATGATTGCATATGATCACCATTTATAATAGGCCTACAATAGTAATATACACTTCATATTAACCAATGATTGCATATGATCACCATTTATAATAGGTCTATAATAGTAATATACACTTCAAGTTAACCAATGATTGCATATGATCACCATTTATAATAGGCCTACAATAGCAATATACACTTCAAATTAACCAATGATTGCATATGATCACCATTTATAATAGGTCTATAGTAGTAATATACACTTCAAGTTAACCAATGATTGCATATGATCACCATTTATAATAGGCCTACAATAGTAATATACACTTCAAATTAACCAATGATTGCATATGATCACTGTTTATAACAAGTCTATAGTAGTAATATACACTTCAAGTTAACCAATGATTGCATATGATCACCATTTATAATAGGCATACAATAGCAATATACACTTCAAATTAACCAATGATTGCATATGATCACCATATATAATAGCCTACAATAGCAATATACACTTCAAATTAATCAATGATTGTATATGATCACCATTTAATTAGCCTACAATAGTAATATACACTTCAAATTAACCAATGATTGCATATGATCACCATTTATAATAGGCCTACAATAGTAATATACACTACAAATTAACCAATGATTGCATATGATCACCATTTATAATAGGTCTACAATAGTAATATACACTTCAAACTAACGAATGATTGCATATGATCACCATTTATAATTGTAATAGGCATATAGTAGTTACATTAGAAACAGGCAATCATGAGATAGATGATTGCCGCAATCATAAAACACTACACTTTTATGATCATTCTGGCTAACACCACTCCTTGTGGCTCTTCGGATCATCTAAAATTGCTCTGAAGGTGGGGTCTGCACTGTAGTTGTGTCATATATTATTGATGAAGTCGATGCCATGTGTGGATGAAGCAGCATCGACTGAGTGATCGTTATTTAAGAGAGTTGTCATCATTTCTTGTTCTGACATGTTCGTGTCGGAATCCAAAACTAATATTTGTTCTTGTTTAGTTGATTCAATTTTGGAAAGGTCAGGTGTATCTGAATTGTATTCATTTGTTATTGTACTCCTGCCCTCCCTTTGTTCTCGTGGTCCTTTGAGAACAAAGTGGCCTACCATTCGTTTCACAAAGTCTTGTGAGCTTTCAATTTGTTTTTCTTGGGGTTTGGCTGATATGCTGGCAGCTGATGAATCTCACTTAGGAATTGGAATGTTGTGATCCAACTCTCATTTGGATGCTAATCAATGAGAGCATCGTACTTTGTTGTTTGGATTAGTGGGTTGAGGTATGGATACATGGGCCTGTATCCCAGCTAAAAGTGGAGTACTGGTGGTTATAATCTCAGGTGTGTCTTCATTTATTATGTCAAAATAAGTATATTCTGAGGGGGATCTAATTGTAGCAGCATCATCATGTGAATAGATATGAGATAGAGCATCAGCTACTACATTATCGGCACCAGGAACATATTCTACAGCAAAGTTAAATTCGCTGATCTTCTCCATCCAGTGTGCCTGTCACCCTAAGAGATTTTTTTGGTTGAGTAAGTATATTAGTCCTTTATGATCTGTGACCCACCTAAAGGTAGTGCCTTGTAGGATATCTCGGTGTCGTAACATCATTTCGACACCAGCCAACATTTCTATTTCATGTACTGGATAGTTCTGTTGAGCAGAATTCAATTTGGCAGAATAGAAGGCCACAATTTTTGCAGTTTTCCAGTTCGTTCCTTGGCTTACAAGACTGGCTATGCCTGTAAGGCAACTGTCAGTGATCAGCCAAATTGGTGGTGCATTAGGTGAGTAATCAAGTGGTTTGCAGCTATGGTTTCTAAATTTTTGTACTAGCTGCTTCACATCTTCGAAAGCACACTGTTCCATATAAATCCAATGGAACGATACTGCATCACCTACTAGTGCACTCAAAACCCCCATTGGTACTCATACAAGGGGGAGATCATCTGCAAGATATCCTACTGAGTCCAAGAAACCTCACAAAAGGTCCCGATTCATTGGTGTTTTCCAGTTAAGGACACAATCTACTTTCTCAGGGTCCATTTGTCTCCCATTGTGATTGATTATTCACCCAAGAAGCTTTAGTTCTGTGGGGAGGAAATTTAGTTTTTTCTTACTGAGGTATAGTTGTTCTGTCTTCAGGATATTGAGTATGGTTTTAACATGCTCGATATGTTCATCCAGGGTTTTTGAGAATATAACTATATCATCAAGGTATACATATACAAATTTACCAAGATGGGCAGAGAAGATGTGGCTCATGAGAGCTTGGCATGTCGCTGGTGCATTGGTGTCCCCTTGTTGGATGACCAGGCTTACCATGTTGCCATCAGGGGTCGTTACTGCTGAACATTCAACATGTTCCAGTATTATTCGGATCTGTTCAAATGCTCCTTTGAGGTCAAGTAGTGTTACAAACTCACCCTCTGTAGCAACTCATCAGAAAATGCTTTCTGGGTCCAGCAAGGGTGATGACATTTTGTGTGTATTCTTGTTACGTTCACGCAGATCAAATACTGTTTGCAATTCAGGTGGTTCGCTGTTCTTCCTAGGCTTGGGGATTAGTAGCATAGAGACTGTGTTGCAAGCTGTGGTGATCTTCCAATGCCCAGTCCTCAAATATGCATCCTGTTTTTCTCGCCACTAGTCTTTGAATGCTTTGGGGCAGTGTGATGGTCTCCAAGGATAGATTTTATCCTCATTGATCAAAGGGATAGTGTGATTTATGGCATGAAACAGCAGGAGACTGGTCTCCTCAACATCTTTACAAAGAGGTTCGGCATACTCGGTCAACTCTCTTTGTGCTGCCATTATTCTATCCTCATTGCATGGCTCTATATTTCTTGAGACCACACTAGTTGTGGCTATTCCTTGGATGGGGAGTGCATTCTTGCTTCCTATCAGTATGTGAGTAGGGTTCAAACCAACCTATACCTGGTGTTGGTAGAGCCATGGAGTGCCGAGAATCACATCATAGTTAGTTATGTTAACGATGTCAAAGGTATGAGTCTCATTGATAGTATTGTAGCTAAACTTGACAGTGGTACTTGCATTTATTACAGAGCGAGAACCCTGGACTGCCAGTTGAAAACCTACTAGTTTTGACAACTTATCAAGCTTCAATTTCAGCTGGGTGGCTAGTGTTGTCGACATGAAATCACCCAAGGATCCTGAGTCAATTAATGCTTGAGCCAGATGGCCATTGATCTTTACCATGAGCACAACAGGTTTGGGGACCATGCAGCTCTTGTTCTTTGAGGCTGCTGCATTACATTGAAGAGCTGGATAAGTCCCTCAGGGTACCTGTGTGGAGGGGATGGTTGGACAATGGGTAGAATGGGGGTGTTGTATCAATTATAAGTTTATTGCTTACATTTCCCACTGTTCCCTTTATTTCATTCTTATGAGATTCTAACCTATGCTTTTTCTATATGTCTACCTTTTCAGTTATTTATTTTATTCTTTATTCTATGTACTTTAACATATGCCTTTCCTCAAGCCTTCATTATAGGACTTGCGATGTGGTGGGTCAAATGCCATAGCCAAACAAGCCTCTGCCAAACAATGTCAGCTGACCAACATGTCAGCCAGCACATGTTCAACACGCTTCTAGTATTTTCATTTACCTTCCCTTACATCAATTATCTCTTGTTTCTCCTTCCTTCACCTTTTCTCTAGCCCCAAGCGTTACTTCAAGAGGAGGATCAAGCATGGCAAATGGGTTTTACCTTTGTCGTTCCTCACATGTTGTTATCTCATATTGGAAGGATAGGGGTTTCAGGCTGAGGAACTGGGTGTCATATCTTTGTTCTTCCTATCTCGTATAACTTACTCTTTTCTTTACTTCTTATTCTAGTTCTTGTTATTGTACCATACTAGGGCACACAATGGTGCTTGATTGCTGTTCTTTACCGACACTTCAGCACTCAAAGGATCAATAAGGTGATGATTCAACTCTTCAATGCTCCATGATACCATGCTGCACCAGCAGCTTGGGCAACTGCAACTACCCTTGGGGAGGGGTAGAACAAGTCATCATGCCGGTGCCGTGGAGCCTCCTCAAGAAACAAGTTGAGAGTGTCATCTGGTTGGTCTCAAGAATAACCGAGTGTTGAGTCTTCATTTTTACTTACCTTTTGTGTCTCCTCAACAGTCTTTGTATGTATTAAATGACTTTGTAGTTATATTGTTATTCCTCTTTGGCTCTGATGGCATGAGAGTACGTGCACATCATCCAACTTTGTAGTGCAGCTGCTGTATATTATGTGAGTGCTTTGGCATTCAAGAATCTTACCTCTTTCTATGGCTTATTCCTTACTGCACAATTATACACCTTGAGCCTTAAGTCAAACGAAGAGTGTCAACGTCCCAATTTCTCAAGAATTGTTATTAAAAAGCTAAGTCTTTCTCAACATTTTATACTAATGTTGTTCTCTAGTTTCAAGTCCTGTGGCCAATGAAGAAGGATATGCTAGCTAAGCATTCTTCAACTCATTCTTCCACACCTGTACACCACAGAGCTCAACACTGTGAACCGAGAGTGTTAACCCCCTTCCTTGAGAATTACTATTTCCATCCATTATGCCCTCTGCTCCATCAACAGTGTTGTTAGGAGGTTCGTTCACTGGTATGGGAGCTGAGGAATACCTGCTACTGTCAGAGTCTGAACTGGAGGACTCATCCAGTATATTTGTTCCGGGTTGGAGACGCAATGGGTAAGTTGTTCCTTTGGCATAATTAGATGGTTGTGCTAACGCTTGTGGGTTAACAGATTGTCGCACTAAATAGTCACCCATGTGATGCTCATACCATTCCTGCACATCAAAACCAGGAACACGCGCACACTCTAGAGGTAAGAGAGTCTCACATTGTCTTACTATATCCTTGATCTTAATCATCCCCTTAGTACTTTCCACTTGGAATCAAGGTAGCCTTGAACTTGGAAGAGGAAATATGTTGTCATATATATATGGCATTCCGTCTACAAGCTGAGCTTTGAAGGTAAGTTCAATTATCAATAGATTGCTATCAGGTTGCTTAGCACACTTCCATCTATTCATAGTTTCCTTATGTCATATCACATAGACCCTGGCTGAGAGCATATTAGCATACCAAGTTGCCACCTGGATTTCTTTTTTCCAAAATGTATCCTCAGCAAGATAGACTTGGAGTTCATGCCAATGATCATAAATATCAAAGTGCCGTTCAGGTTCAGTGGAGAACAAGACCTTGAACCTCCACCCTCCTATTGGTGGAACTTCATCTCCAGGGTAGGGCTTATACATTTTGAGTGAGCACTCAATTATTTGACACAAATGATCTCCTAACTCAGACTGCACAGATTCAATACTTGGATTAGTGGTTACTTCCAGTGCTTCATCGTCAGGCTCATTATTGTTGCTATTGTTAGCCACAGGGTTGCTGGGGGTAACTGTATTTACAATATCAGCATACCATCCTACCAAGTCAAATTCCAGGTCTTCAAGATGAGATCTATGGATGATTTGTGTCCATAATCTGTCAGCATCATGGACTTCATATGTCAGTGGGACATGATCAGTTAAGCACATGAAGAACTGTTCTGAGTCTTCAATAGCAGGGTTATGAGTGGGGTATAAGGTCCTTATGCCATCATGAAGGAGGCAGTCAGCTACAAAAGCTGAAATGTCTCCAACACAGCTGTCATCGTTAAAAGACGTGTTTAGTCCTCGATGTTGTACCAACTGTTGTCCATACCATGAAACCAGATGGAAGAATGGCTCTCGAAGCAGTTCTCGCAGAAGATCCACTTCAAAATCAGCCACTTGGTCTCAAATTCAGTACAGGGAATCATTAGTGGGGTGGTTGGTTACTGAGAATCATTCTCTCTGCAGCTCAAACATAATAACCTCATCTCCAGGATAATATTGTCCTCCTTGGAGGATGTATTCAGCCATCATCCGGTAGCAGTCACCTATATGACAATGTGGTCTTCTCCTGGGGTTATAACTTACCCACTCAAATTCTCCTTCCTCACTGGAAGTACCAACTGGTGACAATCCATCATTTACATTTGAGGCATCAGGTTCATCAGCAGATTGAATATCAATATTGAAGAATATGGATAAGAAAGGTAAGCTTTCTAATTCTTCAGTCTCGTCCACTACTTCCTCACTTATCTCCATATTAAAGCTGGACATGCCAGGAGGCTTATTGGAGTCAGATTTCACAGTATTACCTAGCAGACAGTTGCGGGACAGATGTCCAGTTTCTCGACACCTGAAACATTTCCCTGCCGCTAGCAGCTCCAATTTTTCCTTGTCTGTTAGCTTGGGCATTGTTCCTTGCTTTGATGAAGATGAGTTACTCTTTTTGAAGTTATTGCTATTACTTCCTTTGAAAGTTTGTTGTTTGCCATTCCAATTATTATTATTGTTATTCTGACTGGGACCAATATAGTGACTGGAATGTGATTGATTATAACCACCATAATTCTTAGTTGAAGAATGGTTATGTGCTCCATTTGAGGACTTAGATTGTCTGCCACCATTTCCCCCACCACTATTGCCACCATTTGAATTGCCTCCATGTCAACGACTCACTCAGCGGCTCATGTTTAAAGCTTTCTCAATGGTTTCGGCAGTGTCAACTACCTGCTTCCAGGTATTAATGCTTGGGTTTAACTTCTCCAACCACAAGTGCTCCTGGATACTGGGGTGGAACCCATCCCACAGGTATTGTACCTGTTCACGAATACTTATCTCCCCTACTGATTCAATTAGTTCTCTAAGCTCATGTGTATACTTAGAGACAGACTTGGATTCTTGTATGAAAGCTTTAAGCTTTTTGCGTTGTATTTTGCGATAGTCAGTGGGGAATAAGTAATTGAACATCTCTATGAAAAATTGGTCTAACATCCACTCAGAATAATTATCTGCAACTTTCTGGATATAAAATTTGTATGCTTCATCCTTCAGGTAGTACGAGACTGTGAAGACCTGTTTATTGTGCAGAACCTTCCCACTATGAACATACTCAGTTGCCTCAGCCATGAAGTGGTGGAATTGGCATGCATCTGGCACCCCATCATACTCCTTAGGCATGATTGGCTTTATTAACATCCTAGATTTTCGATGTCTGCTTCGACTCTGTCATTGACTATGACTTCTTTGGTGCCAATGGTGCTTTCATTCATGAGTTCCTGGCTCAGATGGGTCTGGAGATTCATCCCCAGAACTAGAGCTGGAGTTGTTGGAGTCCAAGTCATATGGAGAGGGTGAAGAGTTCTCTCCTGAGTCAGATGGAGATGATTCCTCAGGGTCTGATGGGGCAGGGGGACCATCTTGACTATTTGGGATGGAATTATGCACTGAAGGATTGTCCCTTGAGCTCAGCCTAGGAGGATTGGTATCCAAGCTAGATGACGATGAGCTAGAACTCGAGTCATCTGGATCTGAAGGTTCATGAGCTGGAGGAGGTGGTGTTCTGGGAGGTTCCTTACCTCCCCCATCCCTATGCATATGCTTGTTTCACTTGAAAGCATGTCCAAGATGGCTCATAAACAGGACTTGATGTATTGGGTCCAAGTTCTTTCAAGATTCGTCCACTCTTGGAGCTCAAGGTTTTGAGGCTGGAGGCACATTATGCACGGTAGAAGCTTTATTTCATGGAGTGCACATATTTTTGAGTGATTCATATGTGGCATGTTGAGCTTCGATGTCAAGGTCCTCATCATTGAGATTAGCATTACCCCAGTTGCAGGGATCTACTCCCTTGCCTTTACAAGATGGACCTTCAGCTGGCACTGGGCTTTCGGAAGGCGGATTCACACTTGTTCCTTTGCATGAAGGAGTTTCCACTGGTGGGGTCACAGCCTTGTCCTTGCACAAGGGAATCTCAGAAGACGGACATATGCCCTTGTCTTCATGCACAGAGACTTCAGGTGAATCCATTCTCTTTTGTTTGTGCAAAGAGCCATTGCTTCGGGATGGTACGGCGGAGGGAGCTTTTGAGGGTGTAAGAGAATGTCTTACAGCCCTGTTGCACTTCTCAATCTGTATGCGCTGTTCTGGAGTGAGGGCTTGTTCAGCCCTCCCGACAGCTTCTTCTTGTGCAGGTGAGAGATTTGGGTTCCCGCTGCTTCTTCGATTGGTTTCTAAGCTCCTTCCCCTTCTGGATTGGGGACTTCTAGCTGCCCTTTCACTGGGGCAGGTGTTCTAGAGGTACCTGGATTAGTTTCTGAAATATGTTCAATTTGCTCACCTGAATCCGATTGCTGGCCAGCGTGTTCAAGTTGTTCTTGAGCTTTAGTCATTGCATGAGTAGAAGGCATATTACTGGTATATGAAGTTAGTTAAAGAGGAAAAAATAGATTTTTTATATGGTTTATTGAGGTTTTCTTGAAAAGAATTAAGATAGACAATTAGATGACAGATGGTCCGGGGTGATCAATCCTAGATGTTCCAGTCGAGAGAGAGATAGAGAGTAAAGAAGAAAGCTAGAGTTTCAAGATAAACTAGAGTATAGGTGTTGTCAAGTAGCGATAGTCAGGTGAAAAGATGTGACAAAAGTCGTTTGTTGTTGTTGAGAGTTTTGGCACACAGAGGAATCACCAGGTTAAACAATATTATAATTCACTGTAGAATTACATGGCTACTCGACAACTTATATACTACTAGTACATAGGGATTCCTAAATAAGAGATATCAGTAATGTAGCTGTAATAGCTACAGTAATGTACATGAATCAAAGTAAGTCAGCCTGAGTCATAGCTACTCAATGTAGCAGGAGGGATGATACAAAGTTAATACAATCCTTGGTAGCAAGGATAGAGAAGGAATCAAGAGAGAGAAATAAGAGGAAAGCATAGGTCGATAATGCTGTACAGAGGCAGAGGAAACAAATACACATATTGACAAGTGATTATGGAACCGAGTCCTACGAGGAGACTGGAGTTGTTACAATTAACCATATTGCAACTTACAGCTGAAGCATTGTAACAGATTTAAGAGAGTGATGAAAAGCATAATTAACAAACCATACAACTAGATGTAAGTTGAGGGATTGGATGCTATATTCCTTATCAAGGTAGTGGATAACACATGTTTTGGGACTCTGGTCTTAACATAAATGCTAAGTGGAGATAATTAGCGTTTAAGAGAGTACATAGATAAAATAGTATATGACTTACTACAATACCATGCAAATCTACAGAAGATCATCAGATATTCATCTCAAGGACAAGCACTGGAAACTTAGCTCACAATATGTCTAAATCTCCAATGTAATGAGTCTGAGTAAAATTACTTATAAGAGCTATTCATAAATTGAAGACAATATGACTCACCACTATAAAAAGGATTTTGGAGCTACTCCATCATTTTCCCTAGAGAGATGGGAATATGAATGTGTGCAGGAAAGTTCAATATGAAGTTCGGCAAAATGAACCCATATGTATTTGGCCTAATTCAAATTGAGGTCATATGCTAGTTGGCAGGCGTACATTCATGTATTGCTACATACCTCAACATCCAAAGTGCACACTTCATACATTATTAAATCAATAAATCAAATATAAGTCTTATGAGTTATCACTCACCATGATCATAAAGGGTAATAAATGTAGAAATTGCTGTCAGTAGACTGATAAGTGAAATGTCTTCATGTCATATCGCGCACACATACTCTGTGTATATCGCATCAATCTAAACATCTGAGCAATGTTAGCCAGCTCATCCATGTAGACTGATATGTGTGTGTTCCTGTGATGAATAAGTGGAGGGAGAAAGACACGCCATTCATGTGAAAGCCCTCCTGGTTCCAAGCACAATGCAGATCGACTAAGAGTCAGCTCAGCAAAATAATACGGGGTGTATTCTCATTTTGATGAGAATATAATCAAAGCCCCAGGCCCCATTTCTAGTAAAGCTGCACCACTGACTGATTTCTGGCACCAATTGACAACGCTTCACCTCCCAACCTCCTTCCTCCGCTCCCGCCTCCCGCCTATCATTTTGCACACATATTCAACCACATATCAAGTTAAAAATAATAACCTAATGTGATCACATGTTATTCACATGAAACTGGTAATGCGCATTTCGCATTACACTCAGTTAGTGTTGCCATGGCTCAGCTTGGCTCAGCTTGGCCTTGGCTTCACATAGCTTAGGGATTTTGGAGTCTGTAGTCCCCTGTTACATCTCAATTGGATCTGAAGATTATGCTAACCTCAAATGTATAGTCATGTGACCAGTTCGCTCAAATATACAAGTCAGTTTGAGCGGCAAGGTAGCGCTTAGAAGGTGTTTATACGCTAATCCTTCACATTCGACATACTTGTAGATACTCGCATATATGGCACCTGCATGGCATGTTGCGCTCCATAGAATACAACTTATGGTAGATTAATATAATTTTACAAGTGTTATAATAAGTAATAAGTAATACTTTGGTGCATTTATTGCACTTGCCATAAAAGTTCAACCTGCTCCCTGCTGTATTTTAAATAGCAAGTTAATGTAATACTGAATGGGGCCAGATATAATCAACGTGCAGAATTGTAAATGTCTCGTGTAGGTTTATAAGCTTATCAGACCATTAAATGAGTGCGGTGGCAATTTGCCACCGTGCTCATTTAACAGTCCATAGCATTGCCACTGGCAATGCTATGGTCAAGTATTATTTGTTGATTATTTGTAGAAATTATCGAATTATTGATAGGACATGTTGACTTTGAGGAAGTAATCAGTGTCTTTGTATAGTATATACATGTGGGTATGTTTTTCTCTAGCAATTCTACAAATCTATTAAATATATACATTTTTTAGTTTACCAGATATTTTGTACAGTATTTCTTACATAATTATGAAGACCAAAACATATTGTTGCCAGAACTGTAGTATACATATGATAAAGGCCACACACAACGCAAAACTAATACCCCCATCATATACATAGGCAAAATCAGAACACCAAAAAATATCAGAAGTATTTGACAGAAACCTGCTAAAGAAATGATACACAATGAGTCAAACAATCAACACACAAGGCTCCCAGCACGCATACTCTCTATGTTTTATGATATCTCTAGTAATTACTTAATGAGTGGTTCACTGCCAATTGAACTGGATGGTGGGAAACGAATATCTGAGGTGGTGCTTACCATTTTGGGCTTATCGAGATGTAACAGGGGACTCAACACTGCAAGTTCTACTCAACTCTGACTGATAGAACAGCCCCAGAATGACTTGCACAAATGTGTGTGCACATTGAACTAAGTACTTAATTTATTACTTACCAATCAATATATGCAAACAGGGATAATAGCATAAGTTACATAATCATCCCTGAGCACCTCTCCACCTAACCAAAGCCTAACCCCACCCTACCAAGATTCAAAACCTCTCATTTCTATCTTGATTTATTCACTTAAATTTTAAATATACACTGTCTATAATTATAGCATTATATATACCTTAAATACAAGGGAAGTAGACGTTTAAATGAGTTCAAAATATTGCAAGACGATATCAAAGATTTGTCATTCCGGATATGAAAGGTAGGAGCAGCTAGTGTAGCTTTGCTATGGCTTTAGCGGCTTTGAAGTCATAACACTGCTAGAATGGCTCAGTCTGGCACACGAAAAGCCTACGTCGCCCCCTTCACCAAAACTGCTTCTCTGAATAGCTGTAACACACTTGGGTGACCTGTAGAAATGTTGGTCAGTTACGATTCGAGCACAGATGAAGAAAGAGATGAGAGGATCGGAAATAAGTGATGGATATTGGCATTGATGGTACACAAGGCACCATTAGGACTGACGTGCAAACAAACTTATGGTTTCATCCAAGGAAAAGACATGACAGGGTAGAGGGGGAGAGAACAATACTCACTCTTATCATGAGCCAGCACTGCACTTCTGCATCCCTACCACAGCTAAGAGATGCCACCTGCGTTACTTCGGGAAGAACACAATGATCTTCAAGGTGCTGCAGAAAGACGAATCAGTAATCAACTTCATGAAAAAGGGGGATCGCAGTGATGAGCACCACTTGGGGCAATTTTGACTTTTAATGGGAGGAGGGGGTTAGGTAACAGAATGTGGAAACTCACCCAAGTAAGCATCTTCCCCACTCTCCTCCACACATAGGCATAGGCACGTAATGCAGCACATGATTTGGCATGGAGGGTAGCTTGGAGAGCTTCACCATTCTTCATAACATGGTTGGATGGGGGTAGGTTATCTGCTTACACGAGAGTCGATCAGTAATCAACTTCATGAACAACAAAGAGCAGCAATGGAGAGGATCAAATAAGGTCTGAGAGTTGGCATCGGGGTGACAGCATCGCTTGGGGCAATTCTGACTTCTAATGGTTTCATCTGAGGAGTAGGAAGTGAGGTGACAGAATGTGAAAGACTCACCCAAAGACACCCACAATGAAGTCCCTAGTAAACACCTTCCCCTTCTTTCCCCCACGCATAGTGAGCTTGGGTGTTCTGTAGAAGTGTAGTCAGTTCATGCAAATAAACTTCATAGTTTCATCCGGAAGGGAAGGGCAGGGTAAAGTAGGGAAGGGGAAGAACACTCACTTCTACTTTGATCAGATAATGCAGGTGGACGGTCACTGAGGGTCCTGCATATGTGTGCTCTTCGTCTAGCAGTAGAAAGAAAAGTACTTGGGATTGGGTGTTCTGTAGGAACTTAGTCAGAAATCAATTTCACAAGGAGAGTAACAAAGAGAAAGATCAGAATGGGTTTAAGAAAGCAGCATTGTGTGCATGAACACTGTGCTATGATAGATGTGTACCTTTGACACTTAAGAAGAGTGGACAGGATGCGAAAGACTTACTCAAACCCCATGTATACCTAAATAAGCTCGACTATGCATCTGCCGTCCCCTGAGGTGAGCACAGTTATGGTACATTGTGTGCTTCGTACGATAAGATCGATGTGCCTAGCTTCTGGATCCTACAGGCCTGTAGGAGTGTTGGTCAGTATCATGTTTAGCACAATGTGAGAGGGAAGGGATTAGAGATAAGTGATGTGTATCGGCTTAGGGTATGTGTACCACTAGGACTGACATGCAGATTACTTTTTGGTTTCATCCTATGGTAGGGAGAGAGAGAAAGGGACTCAGTTTGACCTGGAGGTGTGGGGCTAGGGGTGGGGCTAGAGATGGGAGGGGAGGTTAGCAGTAGATAATCAAGGGTATCGAATCTGACTCGACAAGCAACTTGCACTTATGTAGCAGCATGCAGACAGCAGGATCCAATTCCAAAGTATATCATACACCATAAGTCATGTGCATACATCAGCACATCTGCCCAATATACCAGATCAGCCCCACCCAAATACATAACCAAAAAAAAACCCACAGATCCCCCTCTCCCTACATCTCCTTTTCCTTATTCATCCGCCCCCTCTCCTCCCACCCCCATCTCTTCTCGACCTCCCTCAGCACCTTCTCCTTCCTTTGCCTTATCCTCCTCCCAGAACCGCGTTCAGGCCCCTCAACAATGACATATTCCAAGATCTTCTTCCATTTGGCAGCTTGCTCCAAGAGTTGCATTTCGCGCTTGCGCAGGGTCATGAAGGACGATTGAAGGAGGGTTCCATATGTCGCATGGAAGGCCTTCAGAGCGCCTGGTGCGATCTGTTTTGGTGTTAGTGTTGAAAGACTGAGGGAGAGGGAGAAGGGCATACAGTTGTTGAAATTTTGACCTTGTCTCCATCTGTGACATGTATGAGGCGGGGATACTATGTTGTTGCTTGCACCAGCATCAGCATGCATGGTGGCATATTCGCCATGGTGTATTACTATACCAATTCTATCAGAAAAAAACCCCAAAAAAAGAAGAAAAAAGAGGAAGGGGAGGGACGAACATCGTTTATGCGTAATTAATACTGATTCCTTTTACGATTCAGGCAAAGGGTGCTAGTTTCTCAAAACTGTCCATCTTAGTTAGCAAAAAGAGTGAGGGAGGAAAGGGGAGAAAAAAAATGAACTGTATCGTTATCAATGACCATATCCTGTCAGTCTCTGAGCAAAGCATGATTATCACACCTATGCATGCCTCTCTCCTAATCCAATCCTAACAAGTTACAAGATGAGCAAGTCCTCCGACCCATTCACCTTCTCTGACCTAAATGACGATGGCAGATGTATGGGTGGCTCGGACGACTTCACCGACCTCTGCGCGTGGTAACTGTTCGATATGCAGGCTATGAAGAGTTTGTTAACAGAGGCGCAAATGATTACGTATGTCAGTGTGTGTGGGCTTACGTGCTGTGAGATGGCGCCTGTTGAGGGGGACGGGGAGGAAACTTGAAAGAGCTTACTGTAGACTTTTGACCAACTGTTCAGACATGCATCACACGATGCTTTGAACTTGAACAGATGTCTCATTAATCACACATCACAGAGCAATTTGAACAGTGGTATATCTGATTTGAATAGAGGTTAGGGTCTATTTTTCGGTGGCTCACTTCACTTGCAAAAATTCTCACAAACAGATAAACATTTCGTCACACATTACAAAGAGCCATGAACAAGAGGGTCCAACTGTTCATGGCTGTCATGCCAAAATCTTGCGAACAGTTGGTCAAAAGTCTACAGTATTGACAAAGTTTATATCTCCGGAGCAACTCTGAGCATAATTTTGCTTTTCGAACTGCATGTGTTCACTTCGGCAGCCGCCGGTGAGTCTTTCCCAGGACCTCGATGCAGACTACGTATAAGTAAACTCCATCTTCCATCCTCGCTACCTTCAGCGGAGCTGTTTGGAGTCCATTTTATTATCATGATCCCCACTCGAGATACCAAATTGATTGTCGTGCTCAGGTTCTCACGATATAAGTTAAGTATGTATTATTACGCTTGTGGTTTGTTCCCAGATGGTTGTTTGGAGCAAGTTTGGAGTCTTTGTTCATGGTATTTACCCATAAGTATATAATGTCTTTCCAACCTCATATTTTGTACTCCATCTCTGGGTCCGAGCTATTTATTGTATTGCTCAGTGCTCCCCGAGTTCAAGGGGCATAAAACCAGTTGTAACACCAGTAAGTCACAATACTATAGGCCTTATACTTATCACAGCAGGCAAGACTGTTTTATTCCAGGAGTGATTATGATAAATATCTTGGACACATTTTAACAAATTTTTACTATACAGAATTTTAAATCATATACCACTAATCTCTGCCATAAAATACATGAATTATTTTAAATCTCTGACAGCCACATTCCTATTAGAATACCTTATAAAATTTTAGATATTCAATGTATATACAAGATAAAATCACTTTAAATTTTGTGAGGGAAAGTATTGTCAAAATAATCTTAGAATATTTTACATTTTCAAGAAATAATTAACAAATTTCTTGCATATTTTCATCAACTGGATATACATAGAGTATTAGCTGTTTACTTTAAACTTTATGGATATATTTTATGAAAATTAACCAGCAGAATGTTTATACTTGTAGTTTGCAAAATATTTGCAAAACATGCTTTAAAAACATATAATATTATGTCAATATTCTGTGGATCACAAATTATAAAATTTAAAATATTCTGCTGCTTAATATGTCTAGAATATGTTCAGAATATTTTAAATCAATAGACTGATTTTTGTCAATACTTTCCCCAGCAAAATTTAAAGTAGTTGTCATTTAATAATCTCTTATATATACACTGAATACTGTAAATAAATAGAAGATATTCTATATATATTCTGCTGGTAATAATATGCAAGAAATTTGTTGATCATTGACTAAAAATGTAAAAGATTATAAGATTATTTTGAATATACTTTCCCTCACAAAATTTAAAGTAACTTTCTCTTGTATATACACTGAATATCTAAAATTTTATAAGGTATTCTAATACAAATGTGGCTAAGGTAGAGGCATTTCATACTCATCAAATGTCATGTGATGTGACATTGGTGTGACAAGAACTTATCAGAGCAGGATTCCCGCTACAAACCAACCACCAACCATTTATTTTCATTCATTGTCATTGTCCTTTTCCACTTTCTCTATAGAAATGCATACTGTAATATTTAAGTAAATGGAGAGGTGGTGTGGAAGTATATAGTAGGTATGGCAAAAGTTAGTGCAAGCCTGAGCTCAACCAAGCTAGAGTTGTAGGATTCAAGTAGGATTTCGTTAGGAAACTACAGTGAATATGTTTTCTTTCAGTAGTTCTTTCAAAATAGATTCAGGAAGTTCAAAGAATATGGTGGTGGCGATATTTTCGTGCTATCCAAGCTGGATGCAAATTCTATTCAAACCTGAGCAATACAAATATGTTTCTGACATTTGTATTGAGTTCTTAGCTTTGTGTTTCTGATTTATATATCCAATAACTTATCCAAACTCTAATTTAATGTTCATCCTTTATGTGGGCTTACATCCAAATCTCCTAGTCAATCTATGTATACAGCCTCACAACAGCTTCATCATGTACCAATGTGCACATATTTAACCTTGTCCGATAGTTCATGCTTTCCACATCATTACTGAGAAAAATCGAAATCCACTGCAAGGTAGGTAGACAGAAATATATAGATTTGGTGGTCTTATAATTTGTAGAATGTTTCATTGTGAATTGTGAACAAGATTTCTTTGGTTTGTCACGCAGAATCACGCTTTTTCACGTGACATTAGATGAGTATGTACTGCCCCTACCTTACCAGAAATTTAAAATAATTTTTGTATTTTATGGAAGAGATTAGTGGTATAAGATTTAAAATTCTGTATAGTAAAAATTTGTTAAAATGTGTCCAAGATATTTATCATAATCACCCCTGGAATAAAACAGCCTTGCCTGCTGTGTATGGGTATAAACTGAACGGACTAGCTAACTCGGATATCTGAAGACCACACATCACTACGACTACTAAGATCCTTTTCGTGTGCCTCCGAGAGATGCAATATCAGTCTACAGCTAATCGTTGTTGAAAAAGCTGGTATGAAGCCTGAAGCCACTTGAGGATTAAAATCCTATCCGAAACTAATCTATCAAAGTTCCACCGTTGGTTCAAGCAGCTAGACATACCGGCTTCACAATCCAGAGAAGGCCAGCTGCTAAATACCACGTGCATGTCCTAAAAGAAAGACATGTCAAATACGTACCACGGTCACCCAGTGTATATAATAGTACATAGTATGGTATCACTTACATGCTGTAGTATATTGCATTATCCCATAGAATGAGCCGGCTAAGAGAGAATCTCAAAGTTCATGTATGTCTAAGTTGGAGCACTTATGAGTAACGAAGTAAACCTACCAGAAGATTGTTTTTGTTTGTACACCAATGCACCCGCAGATCCAGATATTTCAAGGAGAAACAGAAAAAACATATTCCGTATGAACTGTTTGCTGTTATTGAAAAGAGCCGAGAGACGGAAACAGAGAGTCGCTTGTAATATAAGCGGAATAAGATATATCTATTGTCGAATCAGAACACTAACCTTGACATAGGTATAATAGAAAACAAGTCCCCCATGGGATTATATAAAATGCAGAAGTGCCTGTAAAGCAAGGTGAATACTACTTAGTATACACGGAGATGATACTTGAGCAGTGGCTTACAACTAAAGTAAATTTGTAAAGATTCATCCGAGGTTAACTGGAATTAATTACTCTTACAACTAAATATTGTTGTGATCAGGCATGTCATATAAGGGCAAGAATCCTGGATAACATACACTCTGAGACGGTCGTGCAAGAAATGCTAAATAAAAGGTTCCAAGCACTGGCCACTCTTATGACTCACTAACATAATGCAATGTGTGACTTACCAGCATACCATTGTAGACTGTTTCGATTTTCTCCGTTTCAAGATGATAGACGGTACAATATTGAGCTCACATAAGGATCGAATCTCCAGCGTAACGGGACTGTGAACCGTTCAATTAGATATATCGTTAACCGACTAAGGAGTGGCTCACAATTACGAAGAAAATCTTCGAGTTATTCCATGGTTTGTTCTGAAAGGTGGGACATAAGTTTGTAAAAGTCATTCGATTACAACTTTCACTTTTAAACAAAAACGAACCCATATATATCTTGTCTAGTTCGAGGTAAGACCGTATAATATTGTGTAACGTGTCTGAATTGCCGCGTACCTCAACGTCTATGGTACAAGCTTTGTGCACATATAAGCTGCTGTAAACTAAGGCATAAGAAAGTTCCGTAGTAACTTGCCGTGATCGTAAAGCGTAACTAAGGCTGCGATTGCTATCGCGTATCTGGTAAGCTGAATACTTTCATCTCATACAAGGTGCACATACTTTGCATACAGCGAAATAGCACGATCACATGCGCGCTGGTATCTGTGTCCATGGTGGGATATGTGCGTCTTGCTGCGACAAGGCCTCACTATATAACTATAAGGAACATCAACAAAGGGCCAAGTCAGCGTGGAACCTCCCAAAATATCAGTGATAGTCACTTACGAAGCCCCATCATTCTATTCTTAAGTACTTCTACGTGATGTTGTTGGAGCTTGGTTGGGAGTGGTAGCAAGACCTAATCAAACTTGTGCACACTCCGGTTTGTTTCATAGTGACCTCGGTCATGTAGTTTAACAATCTTCGTCATCCCTTTGGGACCGGCATCCATATAATATGCCTGTAGCTGTCGTGCCACTATCATGCAGGGATTCTGATGTTCCTGAAACTGTGCCTCTCCACTGTCCAGCTAGTACTATTGTAGCAGATACATCAGTATTTTTGAAGTACTTTAAGTGAATGGATAACTTGAGTTTACAAATACTTTTTGAATACTTTGCTGAATGACTTTGTTCCCAGCTATCGAATATATCGTGAGAATGGAGAGAAGTAACCAAATTATTAACTTTCCAGATGACAGTTTTCGTATGATACGACGGAAGAATAGAAGAGAATAGACCTGGGAAGATACATATCACTGTTACGTTTTCATTGCTCTTGGGACGTTCGTGGGATTGAGATGGTCGGTAGATCTAGAACCGAGGTGAGTGATTGCAACCGATAGCATACCTTGGGATACGCTATCATTTATGTTTCAGCACTTGAAATTACCTGTTTAAAGGTAGTATAATAATATAACGAAAGAAGGAATGAGACATGATATTTTCAGCGAGTTGAAGTACGTACGAGTGTGAGTCATCTACTGAAAGGCAATGAGAGGGAAACTCAAAGGAGTGCATATCACTGAACTCGACTAGAGCTATAGTTGAAAGAGGTTCGTTGCGATACGGCCCAGCTCGGGGCACTTGTTGATCCTTAGCACCGTTATTGATGATGTGAGAAACTTCTTCGAGTGTTAGACATACGATATTGTGTATCCATGTACATAAGTATCAGTAGTTCTTCAATGTTCATTACATTGTTTCAGCCACTGTCGCCCGCATCTCCGAGTTGTCCCCGAGATAACATTACGTATCGTGCGCGCGATTGGTATCAGTGCTTCGTGAGTCCCGAATATCACAGTCAATACAAGGCTACCGTCTTCATAGGATTGAAAACACATTTTAGACTTGTGTTTTTGTCTTTATAATGTAACAGTGGAAACTGACTCGGGGGGATGCAGTGTGCTGCAGGTGTGTTACAACTTTCCAGATGGCCGCAGCAAGATGGTAGAGTACCCGATTCGTTTGGATTTGTAAGTTGTTTGGTACTTGTTTGCATCGGTCACCCGACTTCGGGGGGGCAAGGGTTGGACGGCGCGTGTGCCGTGGTCCAACCGTAGTCACCGGTGCACCTGGTCTGCTGAGAAACTTGCTACCAGTACAGCAAGTACAATTAATTAACTTCATGTATGTATCTATAGTTCTTCACTATTTACATATGATAACGAAGATTATTTCTCAAAGCAGCTTTTCAATTTTCGTTTGATTCCTGCGTCAGCTCGAGAGGCCCACGACTCGAGTCTAGTTCTCAGCATACCTAGTCATCGAAATACGGCGCAAACCGTTCGATTTTGCATCGGTGGTTAAGCTGTCGATGACGCGAATGTAATGTCGGAGGCGTTGACGATTGTACGCAGAAGAATATGTACATGCGAACACATATTTTCCCTCACACAGCTGATTGCACGGGTAGTAGTGTCTATCTTTGATAAAGTCGTGAAGATAGGACTTATGTACACTTCAATCTTTCCTTAAATGGTATCATGATGCTATCCCTGACTAACAAATAGCTAAGGTACGATCTGTTACGACTCTATTCTCTTTAGTAAGGGAATACTAAGACGCCGTCGAAGCAGCTCTATACTTGTGCTACTCTAAACGTTCTGGGGATGGAAAGAAGATATCAGCGGCCCGGCTGACATGGGCTCCACATATCATTTCTCGACGCACTGGCATGAAAGAAAATTTGAACGAAATGGGATTTAGATGAGTTAAGCCCCTTTGGAGATGCGGATTTGAAGTTGAGTGCGAGAGACGGAGGATCAGAAGGATATGTAACATGATTTCTGATTCCTTCCACGCTAGCGGTGTATCTGGTTCACGACTTCCTCTTCAGCCAGGCGTGGTCGTTCAATTCGATCCTTTCCTCCGTCCTCACTGTCGCGTAACCTGGCGCTGGCGCGTTGTCTTATGATTCTTGTTTGACTTTGAATATTCTCGTTTGTGCTATTTTGAACGTAAACTCGCTTCACCCTACCTCACGGATGTTCTTTCCATGTACTTACGTCGTTCCAATAGACTTCGATCCCAGTTTAACTGGAGCCAGGTGGTCTTAAACTTGTCTATATCGCAAATTGAGGAACGTATTAGTTGTTCGGTCTGTGGGAATAAATATATATGTGTGTAAGTTGTCTAAGTAACGGCAGCTGACCAAAAATGTAAGACCATTAATCAGAATCTAAGAAAGACCAAAAATCGTTCCCAATGTTCATACCCAAACATATTAAAAATTCTCCCCAAACACACTTCATTCGCTTTGTGTCTTCTCCGTAGGCTCCATCTTCTACCGTCTCTCCATTTGCCCACCTGCTTAGCCACCGGTCTTTCGCGTCCACCACGAAAAAATCATAAAACGCTTTCCATATAATCGCCAAATTTGATCTTTGAAGCGAAATACATGCATTGTCTATGATCTTCTCCATTGCACTGTTATCGTTTGAATAGGTGTCATACTTCAGAATTCTCATCTGGAAAATTGTTCCACTGGTCGGACCAAGGGTGCAAATATGCGTAAGAAGTTCATCAAGCCAAGTATAATTCCATTTGACTCTGTAGTTTATGTTTTCCAGGATATTTAAAACGCGCTTCCGTTCTGCGGAGACATTTATCCGCGGTAATGACCATATATCAAACGGGATGCCATCGCTGGTTATGTTTTCTACGTTTGGGAAGAGGTCAACCAGGTAAGCTAACATCTCTTCGTATCCCTTTGTATTGATCAGGTCAAGATACTTTATTCCTGTAGCATGGAAATTCATTTTTTTCAAGTATATGTCATCTAGCTCGACTGCGTTGTCGGGTAGTTGTACCCCACTATTATCACGAGCCAACTGATACAACGACCACGAATACGGATTATGGTCTGTGCTTTGCCACATGAAGAATGTGAATTGCAGAACGAGATTATTGACCTGACACGGAATATGGTGTATCCAAGCCCACATCGATATATTATCTTTCTCTCGATATCCCATCTTATCGAATTCCATGACAATAGTTCTCAGATTTGGATATCGTGAAACCGGAAATTTTGACAATATCGGCAGTGGAGAAATGTAATTTTGGAAACCTTCATCTTTAAGCTTTAAGATTAGCGTGGTGCAAAGCCGTGCCATCCTCCAGTCAGAAGACAATCGAAAGTCGATACTAGTATGGTTCCACTCGTGGTTGACGATATCAGGATGTCCAAGAAAGATTAGTTTGGAAATAGAAGACCATCTCTTGCTAACCAAAAAGCAGCTCATTCGGAATAGTCTGCGCTGATTGTGAGGGAAGGGAAATATCCATGCTAGTGTGATTATTTGAATAAGAAGCTCGCTGGGGAGGTTGAAGATGTTGGGCATCGATAAGAAGTGGGTAAGATGCAAATCATATTCAATTCGTTATAAATATAGAATTACAGAATTCAATGATGCTTTGTAAGAGCGTTGTTGATGAACTAAATGTTAACTCTTGAGTCGTCCTTCTGTTGCAGCCCCATAACACGCCGAGAAAATTGAGATAGCAGGAGGGGATCTTGGATTGAACAAAGATGTGCGCACAAGAAGACGGCAGAATTACGTCGTTCTATTAACTAGCGCACAAACCATTCTTTTCTCAAGGTGAACAGAGTTAGCGTGTACCAAAAAGTATAATAAATCACCCATTAATAACTTTCAGTGATACCACTAATGACAAAAAACACCGACGTTCTATTAACTCGTGTCCAAGCCATTCTTTCTCGAGGTGTAGTGACAGAGTTCGAGTGTATCAAAAAGTATAATAAACGACCTATATTTTTTAACGACATCACTAAGTAACCATCAAAAGTTGACAAAAATATGTTTCAACGAAGCTTATCCTCTAGTTGAATAAGCTTATCAAGTATGCTCTGAAGAATAAAATCTTGAGCATCACAGCGTGCGTCAAACTTTTTTTCGAAACTGGTAATAATCTCCATACATCTTTTGATACGCCGTCCATTATCCCCCATCCCGTGATAGGTCCTTTGAGACAGGACTTCCTAAGAATAACAATCAGATTTACCATTGAACAATTTTGACATTGACGCATACCACTGTCCTTGATCTAACGTGATTTAATTTTTGCATAAGGTCTTCGGGCTTTATGACGATGTCGGACTTCTCAACCATGTGAAGCACTACGTTCTTTTTCTTGCAGTGCGCATTAATAGATTTAACGGCGTCATCTAGAAGCCTGGGATTGTTAATCGCAGTTCTTTACTAGGAAGGATTAAAATGAAATGGACACACTCGCGGTACTCCTCAATAAACTCAAGAATCTTTGGATCTTCCTCGCATTCTGTTCTTAGTTGTTGGTATAAGTCAGAGGCGCACTGGTAAGCTTGAATTGTCAGTCGAAACAACTCGACTTGCTGTCCCCGGAAACCATTCAATTGTAAACGATCAGCACTAATAAATCTTTGAGTAACGGTATATATCGATCCAACTTACGTGGGTTTTTGCTATAATACCGGCAAACGCAGCCACTCCTTGAAATAGCAGTTTCAACGGAGCACCGTAAGTTCCCAATGCACCGGCTATGCCAGCAGCTGTATTAGCCATACGCTTAACATCCTCCAGCTCCAACGACTTTTGCTGCTACTCGTATAAGTACTATATGAGCGACCTTCACTTGTTAGGTATCGGAGCTGAACCTACATGACCTAAAAGAAGTCGCTGAAGATTGTTTTCGATCGTGCGGTCCAGTCTAACAGCAGTTTCTTCCGGGATATCAGAGGTCAAACTTTGACCTAGAATGGTTAAAGTTTGCTGTTGTAGAGCCGAAGTCGGTGATGATGACATTTGAGTGAGGAAGTGCGCAGGTGGTATAAGACCTCTTGAGTCTGGTATCCAAACTTATATACGTTCCATGATCCATATCGATGGTCAAGGTACGACGTTCAAAAGTCTTGTATCCAGGAGTGAGCAACTGAGAACTTTACATCTTGAAACGTGTACCGAACTTCGAAGTAACTAGGTTTGGAAAGTCCTCAAGGCCTTGTGCCCAATTCAGGGCCCGAAGCAAGCCTATCAAACCACGAGGTAAGTGAGGGCAAGTGCTTTTCTTACTCTGTAATTTATTTGCGATTGGCCATGTTTGAGAAAGTGGTGACACTTACGTTCGGGGGGTGCTAGAAAGCTCTAGCTTGTCATACATACAACAGTAATATTATCATATTTTTCTATAACATTCAGTAATGGAAATGCAAGATACACTGGTATAGCATCAATAAAATGCTTTGCCTTACAAACTTCTCGAGTTCGTCATTTAATCTCCGCCATCCGCTTCCTCGCCTTCTCATTCTACTTGTCGAGGATGTGGACCTGTTTTACCTGCTTGAAAAATATATCGAGGGTGGGGTATGCGCCGTGGAGCTGCATTACATGTCATTAAATCACTGTTATTCTGATTCAACTGTATATAGTGTATGAAGATGGCGTTAAAAATAGTTTGATTTGTTGCTTTTCCTTGAGTGTTCGCATCCATTCACCAAGAAACTGAGACTTTACCGAGAGAAAGGCGTCAACATACACTGTAAGTTGACTACAGGGCCCGGGCCCACTAAATGTTGAAGTTGAAATGAGAAGTCAAGACGCCGGAATCTGGTATACTTTACAGCTAGTGTAGAGGGGAAGAGTATTGAAGTTGAAGCACTGAAGCATAAGGTTCTTGGACGTAATGAGCAAGTTGCGACAACGTTGCGGGGGGTTACGAGTCTCAGTCTGTCTCGGTGTGCGACCAAGCGAGCTGTGCACCTGTTTGTTGGTTGGTTGCCTTTGTTTATCTTTAGTTGCTCCATTGGCTGTTGGCTTTGCATGCAAATAAGTGCCTTTCATTTCCGAAACCCAACCGAAACAAATCCCCAACGAAACCCTTTCGACAGCTTCACTTTGGCTTCATTACGTAGTGTCGCTCCCACATTCGTGGTCGATCATTGACAAGTCAAAATTTCAAAGCTCTCTACAAGGGATAGTATCACTCACATATGACAAGACCATATTGCACGAGCTTACAACGCCCTCAGACCATAGGCTCAACAATGCTGTTGGGTATGAAATACTTGCCGTCAGTATAAGAATGAATCATGGTTACATGTAAGCAGCACTTTCAATCATATTGGATCATCTCATCAATTTCAAGCCTGCCATCCCTCCCCTCCAGGACTGTAACCGGTCTCCCCACCACCCAGCCCGCGTTCGAGTTTATCAAAGGCCGAGGAAAGATCGAGAAGAACGTGACTGAGGTCTATCCCCTTCTTTTCTTCCACGTAACGTACTGATATTTGGTAGTGTCTATTCTTGTGGAACATCAGCATGATTATGCCCTCCTTCTCATGGTCTTGTGGTTGATCGCGCTCTCAGTACTTCGCCTTCGTGCCTACCTACTTCACTTTCAAGATTGTCAAAGATCTAGCAACGGTTAGAAGGGATGGAATGACGACGTCGCAGGAAGGGTGAAGAGGGATGCGGTGTTTGCGGCGGTGATGGTGGTCAGGAGATTACAGCTCATCGTGCTATTGCCAACAGCCACATCGTCGTATAACGCTGCTCTATCGCCTTCAAAGCCTTCCCACAGTTCATGGTCCCGTGGTTGATCGTACTCTCAGGACTTCGGCTTCGTACATGCCTACTTCGCTTTCAAGATTATCAAGCGCCTAGGAAGGATTGATAAGGACGTGGCTGATAGCGGTGTGCAAGGTGGTAATGGCGACCGGGGGATTACGGCTATCTATATGCTTTCGAGGGAGCGACAGTGTGTCTATATGCAGAACAGTAGTACGATGCACATTTGAGTACCGTAGACGCACTAACCAAGGACTAACAGAACAAAACGGCGAAGTTCCACTTGTTGTATTCAGTTATATATCAAACCTGATTATGCACGGTCCCGTCCCTAGCCAAGACTACCTCGTCTCCCACCCGCGCCTGGTCCAGTTTTAGGCACACTAAGTGCATTGGTTCTTCCACCCAAGCAGCTCGGTTTTGAGATCACCGAGGGCCTATGAAGGATCGAAGGGGATGTGATGGATAAGCTGGCAAGGAAGCTTCAGGGGGTGGAAAAGGATGAAGCTCACCAGCTACCACGCACCCTCTCCCATCTCCTCCAACCATGGCAGAAGACATCGACTGCTCGACTGTTTACGGCCCTCCAAGTTAGGCGAATACACCGTCATCCAGGATATCATCGAAGGCACCCATGGAAATGCCAAAAGTCCGTATTTTATCTATCTTTTTTATCTAAGCTGATGAGGAAACAGTGGCCATGCATACAACTGCAAGACGTAAAGTTGTGGTGAAGTGTGTTAACAAGGCGGTCATTCGAAGGGAGAAGATGGTGACGAGGGTGAAGGGGGAGTTTGAGTACATAAGGAGTATGTCCCTTACCCCTCTTCCTCCCTCTATACTTACCGCAAACTGACAGCTACGAAGTAATATCAACATCAACATGCATGGTCTTCGTCCTCGAATACACAGGAGGCCAGCTACTCAACTACATCGCCGCTTCTTCCAACAAATCATCAGCTGAATAGCTACAAGACATCAAACCAGAAAATGTCCTCCTCGATGACGACATCAACGTTCAAATCGCTGACTTTGGACTAAGCAACGAGATAAGCGATAGCGATTTCCTCACTGCGAGAGCTAGATCATGTGCTCTGGAATCAGCACTCTTTGTCAACGCCTTCTTCCCTCCGTGTGTTACCCACCCGTCGACGAGCTCTGTCTGCCTCTCTCATGAACGATTCAGAACTTTTCAGTCTGTAACTGGTCCCTCCTATCCACCCGGCGAGAGATGAAAATTGAAAAAAGGAATACCTCGTCTCCGGTTTACGAACATTGCGTTCGGTTGATATCGGGACTTGCTAGTGGGGCTTTTCCGCCCAGCATGGTTTTCCTCTTCCCAGCCAGCCATATCGCACTACGGCGTACCGGTACCTAATCTGGTACTGGTGCAGGCTTCGATGTAGTTTCTACTACTACACATTCTCGACCTGTTTCTGCTCCTTCATCCTTCACCCTCTTGTGGATCACCCCTCCTCGGCCAGCGATATAGTGTGACAGTGTACCGGCTCTTAAACCATTAGGACATTGAGGCATCCGCATATGATTAAGTTGTGCGTTCCTTCCTCCCCCCTCCCTACCTCTATATTAACCCACTTTACCCAGCTATGGTGTAATATCAATGCCAACAGACATAATCTTCGTCCTCGAATACGCTGGAGGCGAACTATTGGGCTACATAGTAGCGAGCCTCGCCGCTTCTTCTAACAAATCATCAGCGGAATCGAGCAGTCCCACGTGTGGAGCAGTAGGGTTGTTCTGTAGGGAGGTTGTCGTTTGATGTTGTTTACTTAGATCAGTCGTATGTTTTTTCTTTCTTTTCTTTGTTACCTACGTACTGATGCGGAAGATAGAGGAAAGCTCCCATATCACATCCTACCGCTCTCCCGACGCCAAATCTACAATGAACCCCATGAAGTACATAACAATATCCGGTATAATACAACACCCCTTCTTCACCACCGACCTGCCACGCTATCTCTCCCCCTTACCTCTCGCGCCTGGTCCTGTCTTAGGAACACTAAGTATACTAGTCCTCCCGCCCAAGCAGCTCGATTTCGAGATCATCGAAGGACTAGGACGGATTGAGGAGGACGTGGTGAATCAGCTGGCGAGGAAGAGAGGATTGAGAAGGATGAGGAGTGGAAGGCTCTTAGGAGTGATGATGGCACCCAGGGGAATGCGATTAAGGTTGCATATATGTTTTTAAGGAAATAAGCGGAGGTTGGGGAAGGATTGTAAGTTTTTGTAGTTCGGTTTTGTGGTGCAGTGCTGATTACTGGGATAGTGTCTATCTTTGCGGAGCAGGAGAGGGATGCTGAGTTGGCTGCTATGGACGTATGTACCCTATCCCTCTTCGCTGGTACCTCACTTATGCTCGCTACAGCCCCGAAACGCTTTATCCCCCGCCTTATCCCCCTCGACAGACAAAGACCAAAACCCCTTTGAAGCAGAATTCAACGCCTCCCCCTCCTCCCCCAGCTCCCCAACACTAGACGACCTCCTCTCCCCCCCCCTCCCCACAGAAAACCCTAAATTTGCCGTCCTCAACTCCTCCCTCCCCTCCAAAGACGCAAATGGGAAGGAAGAACACTACCTCGCTAGCTTTGTTTCCACGCACAAGGCGGGACTGGGCAGGGAGAAGAGGCAGCACAAGATCAAGTGGCATTTCGGGGTTAGAAGCCGGAGTCCACCTATGGAAGTTATGTTGAAGATTTATAGGACCCTCAAAGCGCTCGGTATGGAGTGGAAGGAGAAATGGGATCTCGGTGGACTCAGGAGAGTCCGCATGACAAGATTTTGCGGAATAGGAATCTGGATGGTTCTGGCAGAGTGTATATGAAGAAAGCCGCCGTGATTTACTCTGTGGAGACGTGTGGGCGAGTGCTGGATGTGGTTGTAGTTGTATTGAGGAATTTGCAGCTTTATATGGTTGATTCGATTAATTACCTGGTGGATTTTCATTATAAGAGGACGTATAAGGCGTCTATGGAGCCTGGGGCCAGTCCAGATTTGGAGGATGGTGTCGCAGGGACGATGAGTGCTATGTATGGGAATGGGGATGGGGGGTATGGAAGGGAGGGGCGGGGGCGAGTGCTAGTACGACGGGGGGTGGGGGAGTGGGGAGTGTTGGTGCGAATAGTGTCATGGCTGGTGGTGGGGGCAGTGGGGAGAACGAGGTTGTGCTGCCGTTTGTGTTTATGGATGTTGTGTGTCGGCTGATTTTAGAGCTTGTGGCGGGGGGGGGGAGTACGTGTGTTGTTTTTTGCTTTTCTAGAGGAGGGTGCTGATTGTGGTTATAGTGGTGGTTCTTCACTGTAGCTCTGGCGCTGGTTTTTTTTTTTTGATTGTTTTCGGCTCGAATTTCGAGTGGTTTCGATGGATGTGGATCTATTCCCCCCTCTCCTCCCCTTCTCACCATTCTGTTGTACATTGTACATTATACTTCCCCCCCTCCCCCCGCCTCCCACTCGCTGTTCCACGCTCGATCATGAGCTTCATATACCTCCCCCTACCCTTTTGTTCTTGTTGGCATTATATCATGTTTGTATATACTCTGTACGTTTTTTTGTTTGCTTGTTGTTATCTTGTTTATTGAACGTTAATTGTAGTAGTTTTTTTTTTCTTTTTTTTTTTATGTATGTATGTTATCTTTTTTTTTTTTTTTTTTTTTTTTTTTTTTTGCGTTTCTGAGTTGTGTTAGTGGGAGGTGTAGAGGTAATGGTGTACTGGAAAGATCTTCTGGTATAAATTTAAGCGTGGTACCCAACTTTAGTACTAGAATGTTTACTCCTTCCTCTCATCCACGCGATAATGGTCACCGTTCAATCACTAGAGATCCCAGTCAACCTCGTCTTCTTTATGAACTACAGGAAAAAATTGTATCGATCCCCTGGAACTTCCCTCTAAGTACAACGGAGAGGAGGAAAGTCATTTTTACGACATTGCTCACAAACAAACGCTGGAAGGCCTTACTGGAGGCTTTCGACCGATTGTTCGGTCACGCGTCACGCAGGTCCTCCGAACAGAACAATTTAGTCCTGCTGTCACGCGTCATGGACAGCTGCGAACAAAGGTTCTGTGAAACTAAAAGTCTGATTTTTTTTTAAAAAAACTTCAATGATTTGATACAAAATATAAGTGCTCTGTTACATTATAATTGTCTAATTTCCCTTCCAAATTTACCTAGATTATGGGAAATTTTCATGACCACCATGAGATACGAACAAATTTTACCCCAGTCACGCTTAAAATTGGGAAGTGAACAGAACAATGAGTAAAACTTTCGTGTCACGCTGAAAATCGCCGAAAAATCGGTCGAAAGTCTCCAGTAATCCTTCGATATGCATTTAAAGATGTGCGTTTCAATTCAGAGGAACGTTGTAATTGGTACCGGAACATCACGTCTAATGGACGTGTCGTGTCACCTTTGATAGTTGCAAACCTCAAGGAATCGATGACTGCAACACGATCAGTCTGAATAATTTAAGACATTCAAGTCATATATATATATCCGACGTAGATAGACAGTCACAAACGTCGGTCACTTACAAATATCTCTCTTTCGCAGCATGTTCTTTCACAGGTACGTTGGACAAGATTTGTGAGGGGCATTTCGTCTCATGTGTTAATCACGGAACAGATTTCTGTTGGAATGAATAGCTTACTGATAGCCATGTTGAAACCGGTAGTATATGATTGTAGTGTTTTAATCAGACCTAAACAGGGAGAATGGAATGTCTGAAGACCATATCTTGTGACCAACATGAACCTCCTAGAGATGTAATATAAGTCGACTGCTGACAGCGATTGAAACTGCGGATAAAAACCAAGTAAATGTTATGGCATTCAAATTATAACTCTTAATGTACATCTGCAAACTTAAACTATCAAGTCGAGAAATGAGTACCGTCTTAAAATAACCATAAGCGAAATAAAATATGAAAAAACTTGAAATGTGCGATGTATTGTGATCGAACCAGTCATCTTCGAAGCACATTTGAACAAGCTGGAGAATAAAGATAAAATCATGCATAACATCTAAAAAAATAATACTAACGCAAATTCGACTTGGGGATTACGTAGTATGATTATTATTATAATACTGAACTTTAATCGTTTCTAAATGGGGTGACTCGGATGTCTGAACTCCATACAGTGCGACGACCATGGACATCGTGCTCGTGTACCTCCGATAGATGTAAGATTAGTCGACATCCGACAGTCGTTGAAAACGCCGGCACAAAACACGAAGATATCATGGAATTCAACGTCTATATCAGATAGTGAGCAAGTATCTTAAACCAAGACAAATAATGAGTTACAGTCTTGAAAAACCATGCTGTAACCCCAACTGAAAGATATAGCACGAATGCCCTACAGGAAAAGTAATGTACACATGAGTACTGAGAAAAATATAATATTAAAATGACTTACACGCTGTAGTACAGTATATTATCCCTGACAATGAGCCTGCTTAGGGAGGATCTATGCAGCGCGGGTGTAAGTCTAATATCAAATATGAACTTCCAAAGAGTGAGCGATAATATTATTGTCTCGAATAGAATTACGGTGATCCAATAAGCTGATTCCGCATGAACACTAGTGATGTTACCATGAACTATCAAGCAAATAGAAGTTCCATGCAGGTCTTTAACGATAACTAATCATGACTAGTTATAAAACTGAGGCTCAATGGTGCAACTCTAACGCACCATAGGAATTCTTTAGCCGATATATCGCCAAGATGGCGGTTCCTGATATTTCTAGAAGAAACATTGAAGATATTGCGCGGACGAACTGTTTGCTGTTATTATAAAGTGCAGAGAGCCGGTAACAAAGAATTGCTGGATAAAAGGAGCGAGCAAAAATAGGTTCTCGGCTAAGGATCAAAGAATAATACTAACCTTGACAAAGGTATATAAGACAACAAAATCCGCCTGAGATCACTATATTGTATGCAATATTACCTGTAATCCAGGTGAAAAATACGTCCACGGACTTAAACATATTGCGACTTACAACTGAAGCAATGTGACGTTTTAAAGAGTGAGGAAAAATCATGGTAAGTAATTCATACAACTAGACGCAACAGGGATCGGATATTACACTCCTTAGCAAAATAGTGGATAACACACGTTTTGGGATGGTTTTGACATAAATTCTAAGTAAAGGAATCCAGATGATTAGTTAAGAGAGTACGTAGATAGCATAGTATAGCGTTTACCACAATAGCATGTGAATCTACACGGTATCATTAGATGCTCATCTGAAGGAAGAGCGCTGGAAACTTAGCCCACATAACGATTAGATCTCCAATGTAACGAGTCTGAACAAAACCCACTTTAGATAAATAAGTTAATGCAATATGACTCACTGCTATAAAAAGTATTTTGGAACTACTCCATCGTTTTCCCTAGAAAGTTGGGCATACGGATGTAGAAAAGTTCAAATATGAAGTCTTGAAGAAACGAACCCATATGTATTTGGCCTAATTCGGAGTGAGATCATATAGTTGGCAGCTGTATATTTGTTTATCGCTACATACCTCTGCATCTACGGTGCACACTTCATACATTATTCAATCAACTGAATCGAAAATAAGCCTGAGGATCACTCACGATGATCATAGAGGGTAATTAAAGTGGAAATTGCTGTTAATAAATTGCTAAGTGAAATACATTCATGTCATATCGTGCAAACGTACTTTGCGTATAACGCATCAGCCTAAACATCTCCGCAACGGTAGCTGACTCGCTCATGTAGACCAATATATGTCCGCTCCTGTGACAGAATAAGTGGAGGGAGAAAGACACGTCATAAAAGCGGAAGCCCTTATATATAATGCTTAGTACGCAACCTATTTCATATTTAATTCCCAGAATTACGTGAACAAAGATCCCGATCAGCTAAGTAAGGAACCGGCTAAGCAGTACACGGTTACAACCAAGTTATATATAACAAACACTTGACCAATACAGTTACCTGCACTTACAAACGCCCAAACAACGCTATAAGTATGTGAAGTCCAAATGAAATTTGGCATAGACCCTGGTCTTGCTAACAGAGTTATTTTAGTATGTACAGTATTGTCGAATCCTGCTCATTTTCTCGACTCTATTTTGTTGTAAGGACTAACAGAATTTGAAATCGCAGCAGTACTGTAACGTGAACGTTGCTTTCATTGCGCACAGCTGTTTTTTTTTTTAGTAATAATGATAGTCATCGCCAGCGCACCGATCGAGACCTCGAGACCTTTGTAATGTTAATAGTTTAAAGTCGAACCGAAATTCTATTGCATTCAATATCCAACCTAATTAAGCACGGCCCCCGTCCCCTGCTCCCCGCCCTCTTGATATCCCAAGAGTGTCCCAACTCAAGCCTGGTTGGAGATTACAGTAGTTCGCAATATGTAATTTATAGTGCGAATGAATTATATTTAAGTATACACCGCTCAGCTTGTAATAAATGAAAAGCCCTCCTGCAAACCTTTGAGCGCTTGAGCATTCCTATTCATCGGCTTTTCATATGTCGGAAAAATCGAGATCAGCATATTTGTTCAGACCTGGCCATATCTGGTCATGTAAGGCCATCAGAGTTTGGGGGGGTCTATAGCCCTTAAGAATCAAGCAATAGTTGATCATGAGCATGATCAGGTATCGCTCAGCATGATGAGTATAGATAAGTCTGAAAAGAATGTATATAGAGTATAATACTGAGAACTATGATCACCAATGACATGGATAATCCAAAGGGTCCAGACTGATAATTGCATTCAGTGTATATAATGTAAATATGTTTTCTGTGATTCCCATTTATACCTATGGAATGTATCAGCGCGGTAACATTGCATACAATTAAATCTTCGAGGTAAAAAAAATCATATACATTCAAATTCATATAGCTGTACAACACATGTAACACAACTGTCGCCAGCAAATCTAATTCTGCTATTGATCTCGGAAAACTCGTTCTCCAACCAATCCAAACCTTTGTCTTGGTCGAACGCAAGGCGAGCAAATTTTGTAGGGTGTTCGTCCTTGTGAGATTGATGAGTGCATCATCCAAGCATTCATATAATTGAACTCAGCTCACCATCAATCGTTGTTTACTTTTTGCTACATCAGTCATATTAACAACTTTCACGCTTCCAAGACTAGTTGTTGGTTGCCGAGGTTGTGAGGGAGGCGGGGTATTGCGAGTTAGAGAGTTTTTCCTAAGTACATATCAGCTATTCAGTTAGCATTATCGAGATATCGAGCACCATACCAAAAAATGGAGAAATGGAGCCTTTAGTGGGTTTGGACTTAGAACCATGGTTAGAGCGAGACATTGGGGGGTTTGTTACTTCAATACTTGTCCAGATTCTGACTCAATTATATATGTAGCGTGAACGTGTTGTGTAGCCTGTCGGGTCCATTGCGGGTCCATGTTATGTAATTAATTTTGGAGCATTGCTCCAACTCCAAGGATGTATTAACAGATTTGGGTGGAGGCGAGCTACGCAATTACAACATTCGAATGATAGCTTCTGTACACACCCCGCTGCAGGATGTGTCCATATAAAAGAAAAGTATCGTCAACCTTACAGCACCAAGACACACATTGAAAACCCTGGTCAACGCATTCAATGCATAGATGGTGGTCGGTCCCAGCCTGTCGAAATGTGTTGTGGAGTTAATGCAATGTACTTATGACGCTTGATCGAGCGCCAGAAACGGCGCTGCTCCAACAGATGCAAGCGAACTCATAAGGGAACATGAAGGGAACTGCATTTGACCGTTGATATAGATATTTCATATTTGACAGTGAGCGCTTGAGCGCTGAATGCTGCTGCATACGTGATGCATTCACGTGTTCGACGCCCTCGACTCTTTTTGATTCCTTCCACCACCTCATCATTCACCGCTCTCCAGTTCCCACCCTGTCTCATCCTCCAGTGAAACAACTTCCATACCCCAGCCGGGCTCGAACATCCCCTTCCAAATGCTCCTCAGTCTCCCCTGCAGCTGTGTCCTATTCTTCACAGGCGAAGCAGGATTCAGTCACCGTGCAATAGAGCCCACAACGAACCCACAGCGCCAATCATCCGTACTCCTCCTTGCAACGGACTCTTCCCTTCTCGTGGCAGGTACGGCTTCCTCCTTCTCGTGGTTGCTCTCCAAACTCGCGCAATACTGTTCCTGTTTCACTTCCACACTCTCCCAGATGAAAGCACAGGCAGAGATACACCTTCGCGAGTAAACAGCCTAACCCGACATTGATACTAGTATTAGTACTTTGATTAGACACAGTGGCTAGGAGCTGTGAACGCATCTGACTAATTTTTATAAATATATGACTTCATAATATAATGCACGCTGCAAAGGATTTTTCAGTGGCTACAGTGAACTACATGGGGGAATATGCAACATACATACTTAAAGGGACAAGCTTATAGACACAGATATACTACTGATATTTTTATTCAGATACATCTATCAGCTATGTATGGTATTTATCATGAGTGTATGACCTGGTAAATAACTGATATGATTGCCCGAGAAGCGTTACAATACCTTACATGGTAATGTACGTTGCTTACAAGCCTAGAGCGTTAATGTTATGGGGTAATATCAGTTTCTGACCTAGAGTGTAAGTTCATTTATGGACTGATAAATGTGATGATATGGCTGGAAGTGAAGCCTGATGAGCACTGATATGGCTGTCAGAATCGTAAGCAGCTTATCAGGCTATTTCGATTTTTCCGACATATAATCAAAGTAAGGGACGGGGTAAAGCTTTCATGTTTTCTGTAGAATTCGAATAGTTAGTGTGGAGATATCAATATAATTTCAATTTTAAATGGGATAGATACTGTAAGGTTGGTAGTTTCCCTACGTTGCTAAGGCCACAAAGATGAATGTTTCATTGAAGCGGTAGTTAAGTGACTGATCATATCCTAACGGAGTAACGTAGATGTAAGACCACACGTCTAGTAGGAGAGCTTTCGATGGTTCAGGACATCCTGATCATGATGCACGAGCCACTGAGATATGTGAAATGAGTAAATTACAGCTTGACTATGGCCAATATTCGTAACAAGACTTGCTACGTTCTGTATTATATCTGACAATACATTTTCTAGGAGAGTATATACACAAGGCGGGAGTAAATATGGAGTTAGTAGCGAAACGGCAAGCAGCCAATGCTCATTACTGTCACTTCCAACGGATTTTGAAGGTGGGATATTGAAGGATATTGAATGTGGAAAGTAGCAGTGATGTTGGTTGGTTCGGTTAGTATTGGCTTTACACGTAAACATTGAAACAATTCTGTCGAGCAACCGTCGAGGGCTAAAAGTATTCCAAAATCCAACCAAATTACAAATCATCATATCACAAATGGTCTGATTACTAAGAGCTCGCGCTCATCAGCGCCCAGTACCTGCAACCTATTCTAATAGGGGGGGTCAGAGTAGGTGGATTCGAAGTGGATTCTGGACAGTCAGAATCGTGGGAGAATCACGGATCCAACTTTATGGGCGAAGCAACTTTTTAGTTGCTTCGCACTCTCGAATCCGGATTCAGCTCTGCACTCAATCTCACTTGGCTGTACGTGCTCGACATCTTCCTGTATACTTCTCCTTTAAATTCATTTGGTATAGCTTGATGTATCATATATGTATATGTGAGCTCTCTAGCTCGTAACTTCTGTCAACTAGTAGGACAGATCATAGTATATAAAGGCCATGTAAAGTGTATGTGAGAGACAACAACTGGTCAATGGAGCCAGGAATACTGTAGATCCAATAAGCGTAAGCTACACTTAATTATTCATAAATGCATTATAATATATGTTTATGTTAATTATCAACTAAAAGGCAGATATAAAATCATATGAGGTCGGCAGAAACTAGGAGGTTGAATCCAGCTGGAATCGAAACCGCAGCCGGGGCGGTCAGAGTGAAACGCGATTCGAGGCTGATTCTGATCACTGAATCACACTCCGAATCCAACTCGAATCCAAGTCCGAATCCACCTCGAATCCACCTACTCTGACCCCCCCTAATGAACAATCATAGAAATCCAGAAACCGATCGCTAGGTGAAGCCGAGAAGTACAAGCTTGAAAGGTTGTTTGAGTGAGCCAAGCACTTCAACTTCAAGTTCCAACTTCCGACACAACATCGACTACGTACGCTCGTAACGAAATCGCCTCGAAACGACGTTGTGTCCTTTCTTTTGTTACCGTGGGAAGGTGTTTTGTTTCGACCGCCAATCGTTTCGTTTTGCCAAGAGGGCAAGTTTGATTTCCCCTAATGCCACTCCGCAAATCAGCTGTGCGTCATCCCTCTCTCTTGCTTTCTAGCGTGTTAATGCGTAGGGCAGAAGGAAGCTTCCACATCACATCCTACTTCTTCCTGACGCCAAGTTCCTCATCCAAGGCATACTCATCGTGGACCCCATAAAGCGCGTCACAATCCCCGATATAACACAGCACTCATGCTTCATCACCCACCTACCTCTCTAAGTATATTTCCCTCTGGCCTTTTCCTCTGGTGCTCTCTTCGGCACACTAAACATGTAGTGGACCTGCCCCCCATCCTACCGAAAAGGATGTGGTTGATGAGCTTGCGAGTAAGCTGGAGGGGATGAAGTGGAGACGGACAAGGTGTAGGAGGCGTTGATGCACGATGATCGATGATGGGAAGTCGTACACGCAATCGAGGGACAGCCGGAGGTCGGGGAAGGATTGTGTATCGCTCTCGTTGCGTTTCTTCGCTTATACTTATTAATGCTGGGGCAGCGTCGATCTTTGTGGACCAGGAACGAGATGCCGAGTTGGCTGCTATGGACGTACGTCGCCCTCCTCCCCCCCACTGATACCTCAAGTTACGCAGCACCCTCCCCTTCGCCCTCTCCCCTTCAGCAGGCGAAGTCCAAAACCCCTTCGAAGCAGAATTCAGTGCATCCCCCCTCCTCCCTCTCCTCCTCCCCCTCTCCCTAACACTCGACAGCCTCTACACCTTGCTTCTGCTCACCGAAAACACGAAATTTGCTATCCTAAATTCATCATTACCTTCCAAAGACGCAAATCGGAAGGAGTAGCACCATTTCGTGAGTTTCATTAGTGTGAGGAAGGCGGGGCTTGGGATGGAGAAGAGCCATCATAAGATTAAGTGGTAATTTGGTATTAGGAACCAGAGTCTGCCTATGAAGATTATGCTTGAGCTTTATAGGACTCTTAAGGCGGACTCGGGGGTGTACGCCATATTTCCCCATCTTCCCTGCATGACAGGATCGAGCGGAATAGGGATCTGGGTGGGGTGGATATGGAGAGAGCTGTGGAGATTTACTTTTTGTAGACGCACTCGGGGTTGCGAGATGTGGTCGTGTTGATGAACCTGCAGCTTTATATGGTAAATTCTATCGATTACCTCGTGGGCGCACTTACGAGACATCCACGGAACCAGGTGTTTCGGAGGTTCGATACGGCTTGTTCGGATTTGGAAGATGAGTCTGCGGGGGCTTCGAGTAGTACTATGTATGGGAGTGGTGGTTATGCTGGATGGAGAAGAGGGGCGAGTGTGAGCACCACAGGGGTGGGGAGTGTTAGAGCTGGGAGCGTTATGGGCCTATGACTGATAGTGGGGGTACGGGGAAGAATGAGGTCGTGTTGCAGTTTGTGTTTATGGATATTGAGTGTCAGCTGATATTGGAGCTTGCTGGTGGCTGGCGGGGGGGAGTAGGCCTCACCTACTAGGTGCCTTACAGGGAGGTAAGTAATTCCTTTTTTGAAGTAGGCGTGTACTGATTGAATTCATGATAGTGGTTTTGTGTGAGTTCGTTTTGGCTCACGGTGGTTCTCAGTCCCTCCTCAATGTTTGGATGGGCAGACGCCGTTCCGACGCTGAATTCGGCGTTGGCGCTGGTTTTGTAGCCCCCACTACTTTTCGATTGTTACTAACTATCCTGTAGTAGGAATGATGGTCTCTCGACTATATCCAAACTCACTCAACTCTCCTTTGCAGCTAACTGTCTTCGAGCTTTTTTCTGATCTTTACGAGACGTGTACATCGACTACGCAATCGCTGGAGTCTGTAAATGTAACAGTAGGGAAGATACGAGATCAAAGAAGCATACTTGGAGTTAGCATCATCGAAATCCTACTCGAGCTTGCGTAAACAAGATTCGTTTCTCTGATTCATGTAATTCTTTAACTATCTCGACCAGTCCTCCGATGTTATCGAATTATCTTCAAAGCGCACTCGAACAAGCTGAAGAATAACGATGAAATCATACTTGATATTAAAAAAATTAATGCTGACATTGACAAAGGTATATAAGAAAGCAAATTTGACTCGGGATTATGTAGTATGATTACTATAATAATATTGAACTTTAATCGTTTCTAAATGGGGTGACTCGGATGTCTGAACTCCATACATTGCGACGACCGTGGACATCGTGCTCGTGTACCTCCGATAGATGTAAGATAAGTCGACATCCGACCGTCGTTGAAAGCGTTGGCACAAAACACGAAGATATCATAGAACTTGACGTCTGTATCAGATAATGAGCAAGTATCTTAAACCAAGATAAATAATGAGTTACAGTCCTGAAAAACCATGCTGTAACCCCAACTGAAAGATATAACACGAATGCCCTACAGGAAATGTAATATACACATGAGTACTGAGAAAAATATAGTATAATACGACTTACGCGCCGTAGTACAGTATATTATCCCTGACAATGAGCCTGCCGAGGGAGGATCTATGCAGTGCGGGTGTAAGCCTAATATCAAATGTGAATTTCCAAAGGGTGAGGGATAATATTATTGTCTCGAAGAGAATTATGGTGATCCAATAAACTGACTCCGCATGAATACTAGTAATGTTACCATTAACTATCAAACACAGAGCAGCTCCATGTAGGTCTTTAACGATCACTAATCACGACTACTGAGTCATATAACCGAGGTCCAATGGTGCAATTCTAACGTACCATGGGAATTCTTCAGTCGACATATCACTAGGGCGACGGTTCCTGATATTTCTAGAAGAAACATGAAAGATATTGCTCGAACGAACTGTTTGCTATTGTTGTAAAGCGCAGAGAGCCGGTAACAGAGAATTGCTGAATGAAAGGAGCGAGCAAATGTGATTTTCCACTAAGGATTAAAGAATAATACTAACCCTGACAAAGGTATACAAGACAACATATTCCGGCTGAGATCACTATATAGTATGCAATGCTACCTGTATTTCAGGTGAATAATATGTTGAAGGACTTAAGCATACTGTGACTTACAGCTGAAGCGGTTTTAAAAGACAGAGGAAAAATAATAATAAATATATCATACAACTAGATGCAATAGGGATTAGATATTACATTCCTTAGCAAAAAAAATGGATAACACACGTTTTGGGATGGTCTTAACATAAAAGCTAAGTGGAGGAATCCTTATGATCAGTTAAAAGAGTACATGGATAGGGTATGACCTACCACAATAGCATGTTAATCTACAGGAGATCATTAGATGTTCAACTGAAGGATGAATGCTGGAAATGTAGCTCACATAACGAGTAGATCTCCAATGTAACGAGTCTGAATAAAATCCACTTAAGAGCTGTAAATAAGCTAAAGACAGTATGGCTCACTGCTATAAAAAGTATTTTAGAGCTACTCCATCGTTTTCCCTAGAGAGTTGGCACACGGATGTAGAAAAGTTCAAATATGAAGTCCGGAAGAAACAAACCCATATGTATTTGACCTAATTTGGAGTAAGATCATATAGTTTACAGGCTTACATTCGTGTATCGCTACATACCTCTGCGTCTACGGTGCACACTTCATACATTATTCAATCAACAGAATTTAAAATAAGCCTGAGGATCACTCACGGTGATCATAAAGCGTAATTGAAGTGGAAATTGCTGTCAGTAGATTGTTAAGTGGAATACTTTCATGCCATGTCGTGCATACGTACTTTGCGTATAACGCATCAACCTAAACATCTCCGCAACGGTAGCTGGTTCGTTCATGTAGACCGAAATATATGTGTTCCCGTGACAAAATACGCGGAGGGAGAAAGACATGTCATTCATTCGAAAGTCCCTAAGTTATATATAATGCTTAGTACGCAACCTATTATTAAGTATATTTAATTCCGAGAATTACGTGAACGAACAGCAACTAACCCTTATTCTGGTTCTAAGTGGAACCGGCTAAGCAATACACAGTTACAACGAACACTTGACCAATACAGTTACTAATGGTATCCAGTACAGCGCCCAAACAACGCGTGAAGTCCAAATGAAATCTGTCATAGACTCTGAGCGTCACTAACAGAGTTATTTAGTATGTACAATACTGCCAAACCCTGCCTGTGTTCTCGACTATATATTGTTGTAAGGACTAACAGAACTTGGGCGACATCGCAGCAGTAGCTTGAATATTGTTTCCATTGCGCACAGTAATAATGATAGTCATCACCAGGTCATCACCAGGACATCGATCCAGACCTATCCGGACCTAATGCTAATAGCTTAAAGTTGAACCGAAACTCTATTGCATTCAATATCCAACCTAATTAAGCACGGCCCCCGTCTCCTCAAATATCCCAAGAGTCTCCCAACGCAGGTGTGGTTGCAGAGTACAGTAGATTACGCCATGTAATTTGTAGAACGAATGAGTTATATGTATTAACTCAGCTTGTAACAAATGAAAAGCTATCTTGCATACATTGTCAATTACCACTTGAGTACCCCTACTCTTTGTCTTTTCGTGACATGTCTTACACTCTGTAGTATATAACATATTTTATCCGGCATTATACTTTCTAGGAGAGTATCTACACAAGGCGGGAGTATTACCACATATGAATTTGATAATGAAACGGCGAGCAAGAAATGCTCATTACCGTCACTTTCAGCGTTTTTGGATGTTAAACGTGGAAAGTGACAGCGATGTTCAAATGATTTGGTTAGTTTGGTTATTAGATTTACATGCAAACATTGAAACAACTCGAATGCCAAAAACATTTTGAACCCAAGTAACCAAGTTCCAAATCACCATATCACAAATGGTCCGATTACGAGCTCTTGCTCAGCACGACTTGTTTGCATCACGAATCGGGTACTTACATCTGCTACCTCTGCCGCCATCTGGCAAGTTGCAACACACTGCATCCCACCAAGTCACCTTCCACTGTTACATTAGAAAGACAAAATATAGGTATATCATGTGTTTTCAATCCTATGAAGATTCTGGCAGCCTTCTTTGACTGTGATATTCGGGACTCACGAAGCACAGGGTGATGATCGCATGCACGACTCTACGTAACGTTATTTCGAGGATGCGGGCGACAGTGACTGAAATAATATAACGAACATTGGGGAACCACTGATACTTATGTACATGAACACACGACATCGTATGTCTAACACTCCAAGAAGTTTCCCATGGCACATCATCAATAACGGTGCTAAGGTCAACACTGAACCAATCGAGAACTTCACTGAGATTGTTGCAAGATTGTTGTTGATGAAGTAAATTATGACTCTTGCACCAGAGCAGGCCCCGAGTAGGGCTCTCATCGACATCCATCGTTTTCGCCTCCATACATAACACGCCGGAAAAGAAGAAAAGAGCGGGAGGCGATTTGGGAGAAGTGAACAAAAATGCGCGCACAAGATCTGGTCGTTCTATTTGCGTTAGTGCAGTGTGGATTAGGTCCTACAGCCTGGTTCGCAGATGTGAATTAGGTTAGGGCCTAGAGGGGTCTATTTTGCACTGATTCACAATGCAAATTTGCAAAGGGGATGGGGGGCTTGCCCTCCGGGGAAATTTTGCTAATTTGCATGCAAAATAGCATATTATTTTACTGTTTTGCATCCAAATTAGCAAATTAACATCACGTGACAGTACATGCACATTCAGATTCCTATTGGCCTCCGTACAGCATATGATGCAACTGCAGACCTTGTACTATATCTATCCCCATTGATCAAATCTTTAACCAATCCTCCACACTTGGAATGGTCTAGTTTGTGAGAGAAGTAGCTTCAACTGACAAATTGCTGGTATCACAGTTAGTTATTGGTCCCACAGCACTTGAACCTCCATCTTCAATACCTTCCACATCTAGGATGTCATGGAACTGGGAGATATTGAACTGGGAAGAAAGAGAAAATGATTCATCTTCTTCAAGTGATACTCTGTTTGGGAGTTCATCAAATGTTATTATCATTCTCCTATATTTCCATACCCCTTTCTCTTGCTTTTTCAGTTGTAGAATGGATGTCATGCCATCAAACATGTGGTGGTTTATTCACCTGTTGATTAGCCCAATTATGGTAAACACAGGGTATATGTCAGTGATATCATGGGGTACAGAGAAGTTAGAACAATGGTATGTCTACCTTTCAATATCTGGTTGAATTGACATATAGTTAGATGATTAAAGACTGTGCCAACAGTCTGGCTTTTACATTTAGAACCATTGAGCCAAGTTATAGCAGACATGGCTCACTTGTCAGCCATAGACACCAGTATTACAGAGAATATCTTGATAGCAAGAGCCTGGTGTGTAGGTAATATTTACAATATGGAGTACTTAATGCTTAAGTCTATTTTACTGATAGAACATCTGCATTTTCATCATTCAAAAGTTGATCCCAATACCCATGAATAGACTGGTTAGATTTCTGAGAGTGATTAAATGGCTCATCACCATTACCATAAGCATTGAACTGGGCCCTCAGCCATGCCAGAGCTTCCATTGGAGTGTGGTTGGATAGTCTTAGTGATGAGCAAGGGGTACAGTGTACCTTGGGGTTTCAGGGTAGGGTACAGGAGGAGTAGGGGTAAGGGTCTAGATTTTTCAGGATCAGAAATACCCCTACCCCTGGCAAGGGTCCAGGGGTATTATGGATGTAAATAGTGAAAATACTAAATGAATATGTTCCACTACTGCAACATGTTTGAAACCCTGATTTACCAAAATGATTGGTCTGTACTTAGCAACAGAGGCTATTTAGTGTGTGAAACCCCTTAACATTAGCAACATTAGTGACTGGTGACCCTAAGTCTTGAGATTTTTGTGGAAAATATATATCTTTCATGCCTTTTGCTTAGAAACAAGCCCCCTGTTATACATGACTGGATGCTGTTTTAGCAACAAAACAAGGGCATCATTAAATGTGATAGTTTCCTTTATACATGTAACTACAATAAGTATGAGATGTAAGCCATGGCCCATAAATAATGCATATATCAACAAGTGTACTTGTCAAGTACTAATGCAATGTTGTAAAACTATTCCATCTGTGAACCTTGCTTCTTGCTTAACTGGCAAGATGAATTCAAATCCATTCTCCTTCTCTGAATAACTGAGATATAATTCATACTACAACATTAATTTTAGAAGTATACTGTGAATAATGGAAAGACCATTCTGTATTGATAATTATAAATTATACATCAGTGATCATTTAGTATGTACCCCTCACCTAAAACCCTGGGGGTACAGGTAAGGGTCTGGACCCCTTGGACCCTTCACAAATACCCCTACCCTCAGTGAGGGTAGGGGTATTTGGAGGGTAGGGGTAAGGGTACAAACCAAAATACCCTGGGGTTACCCCTGCTCATCACTAGATAGTCTAGGGTTCACCAGCTTCATGGCAGCTTTGTCTTGTTCCACAGTGCACCTGCCTTGATCATACTCTGTTCCATATTCATTTTTCAAGAGGACTTGCAGCAATATTAGACTTTCTTTTTCAATGCCAGCCTCGGCTTTGGGTTTTAACTGATGGGGTAGTTTCAGTAGATTGATACTAGAATCATGTTTCATTGGTCAGCTAGATACATACATACATGGTTCAGTTTCCAACTTCAATGACTTCTCAATGGAATGTAGTAGGACACTATTAAATTTTGGTCCTGGCATGAATATGCTAATTAGCACTATTTGACATGGCATTTTCTAGGGGCTTGGAGGAACCAGCTAATTAGCAGCAAATTAGTGGTGCAAATTAGCACGTGCAAATTTCAGGTGGCTGTTCCACACTGCACTAATTTGCGTTCTATATCAGTGTTTGGCAAGTGTTGGTTATTTGCTTTGTGTTGCTCCCTTTGACTGGTGGCTTTGCATGCAAACAAATACCTTTCATTTCTGATCCCCAACTAATCCCTTTCAACAGCTTTTGGATAACTTCATTTGACTTCACTAGTTTCACTCCAACATTCGTGATTCATCTACAATCAGAAGCTCTCTACAAGGGATCGTACCACATACAAGACCATGTTACAATGCCCTCATAGCCTCAACAATGGTGTGGGGCATGAAAAACTTGCTGTCAGTATAAGAACGAATCACGATTACATGTAGGCAGCACTTTCAATCATATTAGATCATCTCATCAATTTTTAAGCCCACCACTGCTCTCCTCTAGGGCTGTACTTGGTAGTGTTGTCGCACAGAGTGATCTACTGCAAACTGAAATCAGTTCAGTCTGCTTTTGCTGACAGATCATAATTTGTTTGTGAACTGAACTGAAAGTGATTTGAGATCGCGAATCCATGAACTGAGGAATGATCTGGCTGATTATTCACATGATGTGTGTTGCATCGCAAGTACTGTACCAACCAAGGGTGCTCGTGGATTTTTAAAAAAGACCCGGGGTCAATTTATTTTTTTCCACGTCGTCGAGGTACCCTACCTACCTATCAGGATGACTAAGCCGATCAAATTACCAAATATAGAAGGTGCATCTATTTTTAGATGCATGCATACAGACTATGCCTGACTCCAACATCTACTCAATGTCTCTTACTTTTGTCTTCGCTTACTCCCTCTCAGGCTCCCTCCCATATCAGTTACCTTACACATATCACAGATCCAGTTATGATAAATTAATCTATCAATTCAATCATGATGAAACTGTTTAACAAGTGAGTTAGTAACAATACTAATGCTGAAAATTGTTAAAATTGCATTACCCATTCAGTTTTGCATCCACCTTGACTGCAGTTTACGGTGTTTGGAAGCGAATTGTTGACAACATTCCCACATAAGCAAGAATTCACTTGAAGCACTTTGCAGACTTGCTTTCAACAACCTTCAACCAATTTTGTGGCAACAACTGTGGTTGGCACTGAAGCAGAAGTACCCTCAGATGTCAACTGCTCAGTAGAGACTACAGCTGGAGTAACTATGGTAACATTCTTGTACCGAAGTAAGCAGATTGGTTCCAAGTAAGTGGAATAGATGATGCCCACAGTATTGTCTATGGCAGAACTTCATAATACAGGTCCTTCCCCAATTACCACTTTGTCCTCACAAGTTCCAGGTATGTGCTTGTCTACCTGTGTAGATTTGCTTCACTGAACCTGTAATGTGCATGGCACAGTCTCTTCATGCTGCAGCTCTGACATAGCAGACACGCTGTATGCAGCTTATTCAAGCACATACAAAGTATCTGTGAGTGTTACTGTGCTGTCATGTTTTTATGTGTTCCACATTCAGGGCAGACTGCATATACCTCTGAGTCAACGATGCCTGGTGGCAATGGAGTGGGTAACTGTATCTGTGGTTAGATAGCTCAGCTACATTATAGCAATTGTATAACATACATCTGAGTTCATTCAAACAAATGTGAGGGGTTTCTGTTCATTACTGCAAACAGCAACTGGCATGCATTACAAGCGTGCTGCTGCGCAATAGAAAATAAGTTGATGACATAATCATTAGATAAGATAATGATTATCTATTAACACACAAATCTTTGTCAGCTGTGTCTTAAACTCCTTAGAAGTGCTGATATAAGTACAGGAAGTGAAAACAAATATAAAATATCATAATATATAGCTTGAAATTGATTGAGAACCCTCATTTATGACCTCTCCAAGTCTTGGTACGGAGGGTTCCTTTTTTTTTTTCCGGCCCCCAGCCAGACCCTACCTACCCTACCCCCCGTGGGAAATTACGATCGGCACACCCCCTTGGTACCAACTTTGTACCAATTTTGAAGCTCACCATGTATAATTGTCTCTGATGCAATGAATTTAATGACTAGAAGCTTTACATAACCCAATATAAAAGTATAATGCATTTAAATTCCTCTGAGCTATGACAGAAAGGTGGAACTAGGAAGCTGAACAGGTGAGTGAGCTCCATGTGGGCTTATTAAACTGGCAGACTCTATCGAAAATTGCTGTATATACAGTCCAGTGACAGCCTATGCTTCACAAGAAATAATAGGGATTAATAGTCAAGACTGAAAAATTCCAGTACTTGAATTACTGTAAGTACACTCTAATTTGTCTAATAGTATTGGAGCACGTAAGGTTGCTTATGCAATCCGTGCGCTATTGATGTGCCGTGCATACCCCGGCGGACAAGCACTGCCAACATTATTCCAATGATTCGATATGAGTTGTTTTACAATTTTCATTTTTATCCAGTATTTAAGTAGTTTAGAAGAGGTCTTGCTCTCCTCAGTCGTCGCTATTCTCTGCGAGAACTGAGGTGAGCAAACCCTATTGAATTAGCTGTAGTATTACTTACTAACATTACCTATGTAGTATTGATTCTACTTACTAATAGGTAATATATAGTCGTCGCTATTCTCTGCGAGAACTGAGTATTGATTCTACTTACTAATAGGTTATGGGCCCCGCCCCTGCCAATTGAACTGCTATACATTTATTATATCACACACTTATACAACACACTGCTACTATGTTGACTACCAGTAACCCTAGCCCGATGAACCTCTCGCAAACTGTTGACAAGCTTGACAGTACTGGAGCAAATTGGGTCATGTTTCGGACCCGTTTCATTGGCGCCATGAAAGCACAGAAGGTCTGGAAGCATTTCACGGGAGAAGCCAAGAAACCCGCGGAAGGCTCGACTGGACCAACTGGACTCAAAGCATGGCAAGAAAAGGAGGATTTGGCATCGTACTTGCTGATGCAGAAGCTACCGGATTCAATACTCGCGAAGTACTTATCCAAACAAACCATTGCCCAGATGTGGTCTGGGATCATGACCGAGTTCACTAGCAAGTCCGTAATGATGCAGACGAATTTACGAACGAAGTTTTTGGCTAGGCGTTACCGGGCAGGTGCAAACTTGCACGACGAGTTCGACCAGTTGAACTTGGAGTACGAAAAGTTGAAGTCAATGGGTATTTCGATCAATGACAATGAGTACCGCAGTCTTGTTATAAACTTCCTAGAACCACTGCCCGACCTATCGACCTATATCTCCCAGATTGTCGCAAACGTACGTGCCATCGTTAAGACCCTAGAAGACTCAGAAAGCGAACTGGCTGCTACCCCTGATGCGACTCCATCCAGCGAGACCACTGAGGCTACAGCTGCAACATCGACCACACTCAACACCAAGCCCGCTACCAAACACCTGCAGGCCCAACTCAAACCAGAATATATGATCCATCTTGTTCTGGAAGAGTGGGATCAGGTGTATGGTGACAAGAAAACCAAGGGGGTTGGCAAGGTGAAGGACTCTGAGTCATCCGGAGTCGCGGCTGCAAGCACCATGGCAAGTGAAAAGCCCGGCTCGAGGGCAGGTGGAGGACGTCGCAAACAGGGTCAAAATCATCGAAACCAGCACGCCACGGGTGAATGTTGGAACTGTGGTGGCCGTGGACACAAACAGGACCAGTGTCCCTCCCCGAAGAAGGACAATAGCAAGGATGGGCAAGGCTCATCCAATGCAAAGTCCAAACCGCCATTCGGGAAAAACAATGGGTCCGCGTCCACAGCAGCTAGCCTTGATGAGATAGCTGGCGCATGGACGGTTTTCTATGCAAACAATACGCCACTTGAAGAAGAAGACAGGGTCAATAGTATCCTTACTGAGCCTTCCACAAACCACACGCTTGCGACGGGAGCCTGTTGGACAGAGGTAGATGAAGCTTTACCCTATGACGATGAAGAAGATGCAGCAGGCACCACGGTACTCACTAACGAAGAGGTTGTGAACCTATCGCAGGTTAGGATGTCGAAAGCTGTTGAGGACATAGCCGCCGTCGCCGCCGCTGGGATGAAACTGGATCCTTGCGACCTTTATGACTCAGGAGCATCGCACCATATGTCCCCTTTCCGTGATGATTTCATAACGTTTACAGCCATTGAACCACGATCATTAACAACGGCAAACCAACAATCATTCCTAGCTGAAGGGATTGGGGACGTTATTATTTCAATCCCAAACGGCAAAGATAGGGTGAAAATACGACTTACCAATGTATTATACACCCCATCTATTGGTTTTTGCCTTGTGTCAATTGGTCGCATTGACGATGCAGGCTATTACTCCATATTTGGAGGGGGAGAGTGCGAATTTCGACGCAGCAAGGGTGGAGACTCGATAGGACGTATTACGAAGTTGCGGGGACTTTACATGGTATTAAGGGATGGGCAGGCTACTGCAGCTGTAGGGAATCCTGTGACTAGGATGTCGGTAATGGAGTTGCACTGTCGTATGGGCCACATCGCACCGCGTGCTGCACGAGAGTTGATATCTAAGGGGTTGATCAGTGGTATCGAGCTGGAAGACAAAGATGAGCCATTGCAATGCGATGTTTGCATTCAAGCTAAAGCATTGCGACGCCCGGTGCCAAAGGCTCGAGCTGGTCCTCAAGCTACATCTTTCGGCAAGGAAGTTCACTCCGATATTTGGGGACCTGCTGATACTGAAACATTGGGTCGTCGACGTTACTTTATCAGTTTTATGGACGATTTTTCACGATGGACAACAATCTACCTACTACGTACCAAGGATGAAGCCTTCACATCATTCAAGAGCTTCATCGCATGGGTAGATGTTCATATGAAAGCACGCATTGCTTGCCTTCGCTCGGACCGCGGTGGAGAATACCTATCAGATGAATTCCGCAACTACCTCGACCAACTCGGCATCCAACAGAAACTTACCGTGCACGATACACCAGAAGAAAACGGTGTCTCTGAGCACCTTAACCGGACTCTACTGGAAAAGGTACGAGCTATGCTGTTAACAGCAGGTCTTCCTACTTTCTTGTGGGGAGAAGCTCTGTTGCATGTGGTATATTTGAAGAATCGTACATCGACAAGGGCCCTAGGAGGACGAACACCTTATGAGAAGGTTCACGGTATTGTACCATATCTGGGGAACTTACCTTTGTGGGGTTCACAGGTATGGGTGCACGACCCCAATGCTGGCAAGATACGAACACGCGCACATCTGGGCCGGTGGGTAGGATACGATGTCCATAGTAATGGTCACCAAATTTACTGGCCCGAAAAGCGTAGTATCAGCGTTGAGAGAACCGTGTACTTCTCTGAGACCGACATTCCTGATGACATGGAGGATGTTGAACTCGAGGGGGAGGAATTGGTAGTTGGCGAGTCCAACACAGACATAGCTGGAAAGGACATGGGAGATGAGGGGGAGGAACACTCGGGAGAACACATTGACGAACCTGAACTACCGAGCAACTCATCTCTACCTGCTATTCAACCCGAACCCCGACTGACACGAAACCGAAAACCCTCTCAGTATGTACGTGACATCCAAGCTGGAGTGGGCAGTACCACTATTCGTCGATCTCCTCAAAACAACCTGCCAAAAGGAATGCAGGTCCCTGGCAGTTTTGGTGATGTCCATGAGACCCCTGAGATGGATGAAGAAATAGGAGGACTGGCAATGGCAGCCGCAATGGCTGAGGCACATGGTTTGGAACCTCGCTCACTTGCGGAAGCAAAACGCAGTCCGGACTGGCCACAATGGGAGGAGGCAATGCTCGAAGAGCAAGCGGCACTAGAGGCGCATGGAACTTGGAGATTGGAAGTTCCACCTCGAGGCGCAAACATTGTAGGATGTCGTTGGGTGTATGCGGTCAAACGTGACATGAACGGTGCAATTCAGCGCTACAAGGCCCGGCTCGTAGCTCAAGGTTTTTCTCAAGTCCCTGGGGTGGATTTCTTCGACACATATGCACCGGTTGCGAAGATGGCGTCGATACGTGTTATCCTTGCATACGCCACACGACTGGACTTCGAAATTCACCAGGTAGACATAAAGAGTGCATATCTAAATGGAAGCTTTGAGCAAAACGAAGTAATTTATATGAAAACTCCACCAGGCTTACATCTGACCTCAGATCCCAATAAAGTCCTGCACCTCCTATGCCCATTGTATGGTCTTCGTCAGAGCGGTCGTCACTGGTACAAGAAGCTCAACTCTATCTTGAAGGACTGTCTAGGAATGTCACAGTGCGAAGTGGATCAGGCCGTATTTTATCGAGTCGACAAAGGTGGCGCAATAATTATTGCTGTGCATGTCGACGACCTGACCATAGCAACGTCGAAAATGGCCCTGATGGATGAGGTTAAGAGCACGTTAAGGAAGGAGGTCGAAATATCGGATATAGGAGAAATTCATTGGATATTAGGATTCGCCGTGCATAGGGACCGCGAAGAACATACCATTTCGTTATCCCAGAAAGCATACATTGACTCTATCCTTGAGTGTTTCGGGTTTACCAGTCTGAAACCACGAGCAATGCCAATGAGCCCTGGCCTTCGACTGTCAAAGTCCCAGTCTCCCCAGACAGCGGATGAGTTTGTGCGCATGTGTGACAAGCCGTATCGTGAAGCCGTAGGCTCCCTCCAATATCTGTCACTTGGGACCAGGCCAGACATCACCTACGCTGTAGGCCAGCTCGCTAGCTTCAATGATAACCCAGGATTAGCACATTGGCAAGCTCTGACCACAGTGTACGCTTACCTAGCTGGGACACGAGAGTATGAGTTGACTTTCGGACATAAGTCGGTCAACCTCGCGGGATTTGGTGATGCGGATGGCAGCAATCTTGAACATAGAAGGGCCGTATCTGGGTATGCGTTCCTCATCGATGGAGGAGCAGTCTCTTGGAGTTCAAAAAGACAAGACCTAGTGGCGCTGTCAACCACGGAAGCAGAGTACGTGGCAGCCACCCATGCTGCCAAAGAAGCCCTGTGGCTACGCACTCTTGTTGGCCAGCTGTTTGGCAATATTCCTGGACCTACAACCCTGTTCAGCGACAACCAATCTGCTATTGCGCTCACCAAGGACCAACAATATCATGCACGCACAAAGAATATCGATATTCATTTTCACTTTATATGCTGGATTGTTGAAGAAGGGAAGATTGAGTTAGTTTATTGTCCTACTGATGATATGGTTGCAGATACCTTGACCAAGGCGCTACCGAGCGCCAAGGTTAAACATTTTGCGTCCAAATTAGGACTCAGGGCATGCAAGGATTGAGGGGGAGTATTGGAGCACGTAAGGTTGCTTATGCAATCCGTGCGCTATTGATGCGCCGTGCGTACCCCGGCGGACAAGCGCCGCCAACATTATTCCAATGATTCGATATGAGTTGTTTTACAATTTTCATTTTTATCCAGTATTTAAGTAGTTTAGAAGAGGTCTTGCTCTCCTCAGTCGTCGCTATTCTCTCCGAGAACTGAGGTGAGCAAACCCTATTGAATTAGCTGTAGTATTACTTACTAACATTACCTATGTAGTATTGATTCTACTTACTAATAGGTAATATATAGTCGTCGCTATTCTCTGCGAGAACTGAGTATTGATTCTACTTACTAATAAATAGTACTATATGTGTCTAGCCCTTAAGTCGAAAATGAAAGTCGGTCTAGAGTCTAGGGCATTTGCTCAGGTTGCAATTTGATTGGCTACCACTCTAACAACGACCTACCGCCGACATCATGAACTAGATCACCACTCCAATCGCTTCAAATCGTTGTTGACGATTTGACACGAACCGTCTACAAAATGTCAGATCAGTTCACTTCAGTTCACTCCGCAGCAACACTAGTAAGTACTCGGTACTCTCAGCCATCTTGCCTTCCCACTGCCTAGATCGCGTTCGAGTTTACCAAAGGCCTAGGAATGATCGAGAGGGACGTGGCCAAGGTCTGTCCCCTTCTTTTCTTCCACGTAACGTACTGATATTGGATGACTTCCCGTAAGGATTTAGAGAGAATATAGCGAGCTATAATTTTAAATTTAAGGTCCGACTGATCACCTGATTTGTCTATTTCCTGGCTAACCCGTAGGGCCGTATGACAACTGCATGAACAGGCTGTCAACGACTTTAGCATTCTATATCACCAATAAGCATATCACTGTCTGATATTTTCTGCTCTACATGAATCCACTTTCTCTTGTACTCTATTTTGTGTGAAGGAGTAGTAAGGGTCCCTGACGGGATCTGAAGGCATATTGGTGCAGTAGAATAGTATATAGTTCATAGAGGAGACAGAGACAAGCACGAATGTGAACAATGCGCTGTAGATAAACGAAGTATGGGAAAGGCACATAGACATGCCGAAAATGGTAAACCGGATCTTCAACAACGAATAGCTGTGGTTTAGCGGTGTGTTAGTGTAATAGTGAGGGGTCTGGGGGCCTCTCTATTTCTCGAAATCTAGCAGAGGTTGAAAGTAATCAATTTCTGATCCGAAACTCGGCATCGGAGCTTCAAATGCAATTTAGACCTCTAGATTTCGCTAATTCCTTACGGGAAGTCATCCATTAGGCAATGACCACTGTCTATCTTTGTGGAACATTAGCATGATTATGCCCTCCTTCTCATGGTCCTGTGCTCTATCGCACTCGCAGGACTTCGCCTTCGTGCCTGCATACTCCACTTACAAGATTATCAAGGGTCTAGCAACAGTCAGAAAGGATGGAATAACGAGGTCACCGAAAGGGTGAAGAGGGATGCGGTGATGGTGGTCGGAGGATTACGGCTCATCGTGCTATTGCCGATAGCCACATAGTCGTGTAACGCTACTCTATCGCCTTCAAAGCCCTCCCACAGCTCATGGTCCCGTGCTTGGTCGCAGTCTCAGGACTTCGCCTTCCATGCCTACTTCACTTTCAAGATTATCAAGCGCCTAGGAAGGATCGATAAGAAGGATGTGGCTGACAGCGATATGCAAGGTGGTAATGGTGGCCGGGGGATTACGGCTATCTATATGCTTTCGAGGGAGCGGCAGTTGGGGATGGAAGGTATGTCTCCTTTTTTCTTCGTTGTAACTTACTGACGTTTGAGTAGTTTCTACATTCAGAACTGGAACTGGATGTACAGTTGAGGACCGTGGACGTACGTCCCCCTCACTTCCGCAGTACCCATCGTGCTATTGCTGACAGCCACATAGTCGTGTAACACTGCTCTATCGCCTTCAAAGCCCTCCCCCAGCTCGTGGTCCCGTGGTTGGTTGCGCTCTCAGGACTTCGCCTTCGTACATGCCTACTTCACTTTCAAGATTATCTTGGACCTAGCAACAGCCAAGGATGTGGATGACGAGGTCGCCGGAAAGGGGAAGAGGGTCACGGTGTGCTAGGTGGTAATGACAATCGGGGGATTACGGCTACCCGTATGCTTTCGAGGGAGCGACGGTTGGGGAAGGATGGTATGTCTCCTTTTTTCTTCCTTGTAACTTGCTGACGTTTGAGCAGTGTCTATATTCAGAATAGGAGTGCGACGTACAGTTGAGTGCCGTGGAGGTACGTCTCCCTCACTTCCGCAGTACCCATCGTACTATTGCTAACAGCCACATAGTCATAACGCTGCTTTATCGCCTTCAGCACATCCTCTGGAAGCAGCACCCTATCAATGCATCCCATCAGTACACCTCCAGGCTCCCTCCCCGTGTTACCCACCCATCTACGACCGCCCCTCTCCCTCTCCCAGCAGATTTTCTGAACTTGTCTCTGTCATCTTAAGACTTGACGAGAGATGTGGATTAGAGAAGGAGGCACCTCATCTCGCCGTTCGTGTTCATGGATGTTGCGTGTCGGACCCTGTCGGTTGACATTGGGGCTTGCTAGTGGGCGTAGTAGGCGCCGCCGCATAGACAAGATGGGAAGGAGGGTGGTAGGCTTATGGATGACGGGAGAACTGTTGGCCAGGCCCCCTCTCCACCACAGCAAGTTGCAATTCGGTCTCGCCGTCTCGCTCTTCTCAGCTAGTTGTACGGTACGTACCGGCGCTTATTCCGGTGATAGTGCAGACATCAATGTAGTTTCTATTTCATGTTCTCGCTGTTTTCCTTCACCCTCTACTTACGGGATATTCGATTCTTCAATCCCACTGCTTACGGGCTTGCTCTAGGCTCGTTCATTGTATATGTATACTTCTTTCCATGCTGTAATACAATTTTACCAATCACTAAAGGTTCAAAGTCAACATTCACAGGAATCACGGCACGTACAGCATTTCCAGTACCACGCGAGCAGTACTGAGATCTGATCCGAAACCCTTTGTCATCGTTACTGGCGATTTCGACACTCTTATCATCATCGCTGTCAATGTCCTCATCCCCTCCCTAGTCAACGTTACTGATGGCGTCGACGATGTCTCGATTTTGGCGATATCTTGTCTTCTTGCCTTCTCATCGTTACAATCCTTGCCGTTACTGGCGATGTTAGCGCCTCCTCATCGCGATTACATGCAACGTCCTCACATTCTCCCTCGTCACCGCAGCTGAAATATTCCTCACATCCTTCCTCGCCACTACTGACGATGCTCCAGAAACTCCGTCCTCAACCGTCAGTGTAAGCACCTCGTCATCATCATTGCATCTCATGTACTCATAAATTCCTTGGCGCCGTTATCAGTAACCTATTTACATCGTCCATTGTCACCGTTAATGGCAATGAACCGGCGCTTTCTCTTGCCACCGTTACTCGCAATGCCCTAAACCATCCCTCCTCGCTATCAATGTTGGCAACACTTCTCCCGTGGATTCTGTTCTAGCCTTTGACATACGTCCTCGTATCTACTACCAATCTTAGCCCCTGTAACGATTATTGTTATACAGCATGTAGTGCAATTACACATGTACAGCCGGACTATCCAGATCTTGCATCATGTCAAGGCGCAGGTACTGGTTCTGACAAGTGGGTCACTTCGACCTTAGAACGTTTACTTATTGACATTCATGCAACGGTTCCTTTTCAGCAGTGGAATCCCTACGCTGACGTGACGGAGAGCAACAGAGGCTAACAGAACAAGTCTATGTGTAGTTGTACATATGTGCACTGGAACTACTATGCGCTTGCCACAAAGAATTGGCGCATGGTTAGAGTCCAAGGGAGGTAGCATTTGGGTAACATTGAGGTTGAGAGCCGCTAAGCGGGACCCGCTTGCTGTCGCATGTCGCTAAGGACACACATACATCGGCTTCTCTAGAGACCTGAGCGGAGTCATAACGGCCGCTTCTCCCGTGTTCTCATTCCTTACTGGTACGCTGTCGAGTATCCGCTTGCTGGATGGACACGCCAGCAGCGGCTCATACTAGCAAACCTTTTATTTCCCTCTACAAAGGGGAGCCTGGCACAAGGGGTTTCCAAGGTATCCCTTTAGCTCTATCTTCGTATCAATGATGTTGTGTTATTCATGGCTGAGTCTCGTTCTCCAGGATCTACATCATCCTCCTACTCCTTTCTGAAGCTTCGATAAAGAAGCTCGTCTCGTGTCCTTTCATCTTCTGGGCCCCGGAATGAGTTTGTCCATCGGGAGTGTTCCCTTCAGTCCTCCGAGTTCCTTAATGCTGTACTACAGTCCTACCGATGTGACGCCAGCGGCTCACATTCCTTCGTTTAGGAAACACTGTCGTTTCCTTTTCATATTCAGTATCATTAGGCTTTAATAATAAGTACGACGTTTCAAAGTGACATCCCGGATCCGTACCATTTGTGCGCAAGAGTCTAGGCCTAGGTGCGAAGCATCCTCCTCGAGGCTGGCAACAAGTTCAGAATACGTCAACCAAACTTTACTACCCCAAAACAAGTGAAATAACTCGAGCAATTGGCATAAGGAGGTTTGCGCGGGACGATGACATGTTCTAAGATTTCGAATCCGCTCTGTAATGAAACAAAAGACCTTCCTCGGACTCCATATAAGAGGCATTTACACCCGAAACGATGTATCTCCCAACCTCCCTCTAGCCCACTACTAAACTTGCATCATAATCTACTCATGTCCGACTCTCAGACGTATAACGTGAAAAAACCATTCAAAGTTTTGTATGTACATTCTTATAGCTTAACCTAGTAGATGCTGATAACACTTTATAGTTTATGTGCTATCATGTACACGATTATTATGACTTTTACAAGTACAGCATTAATGTTCGTAAATCTCGCCCTTAACCTTTAGCGTTGGCTCTAATGTCCGAAATATATAGGCTCTTAGGAAAATGGGCCCTAGAGGACAATTCAATGTCTGCTTACACTGCTTTCAAGATCGCCTCGTCCGGATCGTCTCTTTTATCCCTCATTACTGTTGTCTTGTTTGGATCGCTCTTCTGGACAATTATCGACGCTTACAACTTTGAAAATAATATCCTTCGAGGACTTGTGTGCACACTTGCTGCCCTGTGTATGGTAATACCGTTTGCTTCAGCATCTCCTGCGGTCGGTATTTGGATCTGTAAGAAGGTCAAGCTCAAAGGAATCGACGGAATCGCGAAGGAGGTTGCTTCCAAAGATGGGTTCACGGGCTCCTGGTTATTCATTCTTGGACTTGCATGCATATCGGCGATCGCGTTGTGGGTCATTAAATGCGACAGTGCATGTCGCCCGAGACGGAGGAAATACGAAGTTCGGAACGACGATTCTTCCGAGGAATTCGAAGTTGATAACAAGACAGTTGAGGCTACCTTACGCAAAACGAAGGAGAGGGCCAAGGAGGAGGGGACTGAGGCTGCGTCACCCAGAACGAAAGAGGGGACATCGCCAACGAGGCAGAGGGCTTTTCGAACAAAGTCACCCAATGCGATAGCTGGGCCTAGCAGCCGGCAGCACCTGTTGGATGGCAATTATGAGTTACAGAACTTGGAGAAAGTATGATGCAAAGGTATCGTATACATATTCCATTGAGAAGATTCAGGGTTCTGATGGATAGATAAGTACGCATGTGCATATAAATATGCAATAGAACGCAGTGCGCATGCGTTCAAAGTGCACATTCGTTCGGCACCGCGCCCACTTTGATATGTGAGCGCCACTTTTGGTACCTTCCTCTCCATACTACATCTTGTTATTACCTCGCCACTTCCTTGACTTGCCGCCACTTTCTTTGAGTCATCCACTTTTTGGGACCTTTATACACACTGCTTATCTTTGGTATTGTGCCACTTCCTCGACTTGCCGCTACTTTCTTGACTCTTACACCGCTACTTTTGTTGTTCTGCGAAAATTGAGACGTCTGGTCTCAATTATGTAACTGTCCAAGTCCAAGTAACCAGTTACATATCTTTAACAAGTGATTGTACGTTTAATATACTTTTAACTTATGTTGATAGAGAGAGTCTAGTAAGGTGGAAAGGGAGCAACAAAACCGATGGTCACAGACTTTGAAAAACATAATCTGAAGACCGGCGTACCACTGTATCTGCCCTCCTCCACAATAAAGCTGATGGTTACAAAAGTGCGTATACAATATTCCTTTCTTGCACGCCATTACTTACACAATAATATTCTTTCTACCCATCACTAATGTCAGCAGTGCCTTAATGTCTCGACCTCTCCCCACCTTGAGACGTGCTCGACCGATGACTCAGCAGGCCGTGGGGAAGGAGCTGTGAGACCAGGCCTCCTTGCATGGGTGCTAGGGGGAAGCCCTCTCAGAGATCATCACTGTATGACTCGACTAATTACGGTAGTTACAAGTACAGTGTTGGAGGAAAGCTAAACTGGGTACAGGTACAGTACATATTTCCAACATATTTCCGACAAGTCCTTTAGACCCTAACATTAGGGGAAATCAAAGCTAGCTGTTTTGTTTTGCCAAGAGATTTGATGGTGCGTGTGAATAATGTTTTGATTTTTGCCAGCTTTGACAGCCTCAAATCACGTCAATACGAACGACTACTTTTCGCCGATACGCTTAGGCGGAGATTAAAATAACTAATACGCGGAGTACACAAAATGTTGAATGTTGAGTAAGCCCAGACCATAGACCAGTAGTATCAGAGTAAGCACATTCTCTTTGTCAGCCTGGAGGGCGGAGGTAGCTTCTGTGGTGCTAGTCTTGGACTTCAGGCTACTAGCCTTGAGAGATGTGAGTTTTTCATCGAGGTCTTTGCTTGTCGAAGACTCAGACTCAGTGAGTGTGTTGGAAACAACTGAAGAGTGTGAATTAAACATAGGAATAGAAGTAGTAAGAAGGGAATGTAGCCTATGATATTGCATGAATAGGTCATTAATATGTACATTGACGAACGATGAGCCCAGAGCCTCCCAGAGGTAGCTCTTATTCAAGCTCCGACTTAAACAGGTAGAAGTCTGCCGCCTCGGAGCAACATGCCACCTCATGGAACTGCCTCGTTGAGTTCTGTGGGAATCTTTTAGGCTCGCCCTTGATTTATTTCGTTTTGCCAAGAGGCAAGCTTTGATTTCCCCTATTTGAGTCCTTGATCTCTCTAGTCTGTCCTCCCCTTGTTATGTTTTTCATTGTTTCGTTGTTTCATTTGTTTGTTTTTGCGTTCTCTGTTATTTCTGCCTCTCTTTCTGCCTCTCTTTCTGCTTCTGCATCTTGTTCTGTCTTGTCCCTTATACAGGCTGGAGTAGGGCATGTGATAAGGGTATATACACGCGTCCCCCGGTCGTACTAACACTCGCCCCCGCCCCTCCCCCTCCATATCCCCCCACCCCGATTCCCATAAATAGCACTCATCGCCCCCACAACACCATCCTCCAAATCTGGACTGGCCATATCAAACTTGCCAGCCCCAGGCCCCATAGATGCCTTGTACGCCCTCTTATAATGAAAATACACTATGTAATTAATCGAATCGACCATATAAAGCTGCAAATTCATCAACACAACCACATCCTGCACCCACGCACACGTCCCCACAAAGTAAATCACAGCAGCTTCAACAATCTTCCCCTCTACACTAGCTATAAAGTAAGTATGACGATTTGTTGACTCACACCCAACTCACACCAACCGTATCGTCGAAAACTATGATTAAATTATGTTCAGGAAAAAATTCAAGTATGTCGTCACTAACTATACTTTATATCTACTAAATCCGATTAAATAGTTTAAATTTATATTCAATTCTGGCATCAGTTAAACTTCTTCCACAGTTACTGCTACTTATCCAAGTTGTCACTGTCTTTAGACATTAATATTGGAAGCTCGTGTGGGAGTTGCACAAGTTATTGGGCACATTGATAACGAACGATGGTAGCATCAACCCTTTTCAGAAAGAGCCGAGATCCTGATGGTGCTACATATGAATGTACGTCACCTTCTAAGTTCCTTTCACTGCATTACGCTGCTATCAATGTCAACCATCAATCCATAGAATACCTTGTCCCACATTTAAAATTCAAGTACGCCATCACCGACTATAAGTACTCTATATCTACTAAATCCGATTAAGTAGTTCAAACTCATACTCGACCCCGGCACCAGCCAGACTTCTTCCACTACTACTTATCCAGCCCCCAGCACTGTCTTTAAACATTGGTATCAATATTGGAGGCTCGTGTGAGAGTTGAGTGACTCGTGTTGGACATATTGATAACGAACAATTAGCTTTTCAGAAAAGAGCCGAGATCCGGTTGAAAACTATTATCAGCTGAGACTGTATATTCAAAAAACGAACCATGAAGTTTTTCAGTGAAGATCTACTGACATGTCTGGGCCCTGACTCCTTGACTTCTCCGAATGATGAACCAATCAGTGGATTTCTTCTCCCTCTTTGAAACCATAGGTTTACTTCATGGATTCTGAATTATTGCAGCCCTGCGACTTTTAATATTGAAAGCCTTGAGGATAGATGAGAGTGAATTCTCCAGATAACCCAACAATGTTCGCTTTTTGGATTTTGGCGACCTGGTGTTGACAGTCACTGTTGTCTTCTCCCTGGCCACCTCTCTTTCATCCCCATTTCCCTTTCTTGTCAATAAGAGAATAAAGTGTGCTAGTCTATGGTCCTGTGCAATATCTTCAATGTAGTTATATTCACATATAAGTAAAAATGCATTCGTGAATTTCATTACAACCGTTTGATAATCCATTAAGTTTTCTCGAGTTATATAGTTATAAAATCGATTTGCCTTTTCATTGCGACTTTCCCTTTTGCTCGTGTTGGACATGTAATCTTGAAAGTTTGTTATGTTCTGAGTGGTGATGCTGTGGAGTTGAGTCGGAGGACGTTCCATGCAATGACTATAGCAATCAATTGTGCCAACATTAGGAAACAGATGTCCTAATACATCCCATGCCAAGTTTGCATCGTCCATGCCTTCTATGTCGAGATGTTTGATAGATGCTACACCCTTTGATGCCCAGTCATCTCTCCAATTTGTCATGCGCTTATAAAGTGGATCATGATATCCCATTTGCACAAATCCTAAATGAAGAGAATTGATATGTGGAGGGATAGAATCCAGCCATGGCCAGAAGTCCTCTGGTCCCATGTAATGAATGCAAATATCTTCATAGAAAACATGGTGAAGATTCGGAAAGTTTGATGCTGGAAATCTACTCCAGTCAAATCTTGGCAAGGAGCCACTCCAATTTAAATGGAACGTTATACTGTGACATAAATCTTTTGACACAACATCTTGACCTAGATATTGATTATTTAATGTGGCCATATACCACTCGTACATTGCTCTTGAAGAAAAATGATAGTCTCGGTATGCACAAAAAATCAATGTGCTCTTCCAATGATTGTTTATGAGTGATGCAGACCATATGAACTTGGCTCGTGCTTGCAGAGTCAAATGAGAATTCCATAAAGTAGATATGATTTCTTCCTGCAACTCGGGAAGAAGTTTGGCCCTTCGGAGGGTCATGTTTGGGTTTTGAAACATGTGATAGTAGTGTAGTAGGTTTGAAAGTTAGTACATATAAGGAGGCTGCTTTCAAAGACAAAATACTCTTATATTAATTGTGATGAATTCATTTTATATGTATTAAGATGTAACTCCAATGACGACCCCACAGCCAAACCCTGGAATTTAGTGGCCCCACTGGTTTCCACTGTGCCTGCTTGCCTACGGCGAGCTGCTATCCATTTTGGGATGGTGTGGTCAATCGCACCTTCAGACTGGCGCGGATCATACTGCCAGTGGAACTCAGCTATATGCTGCCGAAATTGTAAGTCTATATCGATATGCAAAGCACTGTAAATGATTAATTCAATCTACATACATATTCAAGTCTAAATAAATCGTTCAATTGACAGTGATGTGTATGATGCCGGCATTGAACATAGTCCGTATCCCCAACACCCCCTTTTCTGTTCAGATTGAAAGCTGTGATTGTAAGAGTTGGGTTAAGGTTTACAGTAGTACATAAGTAGACTTGCTTACATCACCACTCTTTAGTCTTTCTTACCATCATCCCTATGCCTGTGTAGCTAGTTTCTCCCTATAGAACTGGTCTTATGCACTTGGGACTGAGGAAGGCTCACCCTGTAGAGGACTACACCTCTACAGTGATGGAGGATGAAACTAGTACACTATTGATATGTCTATGCCCCTGGTGAGCGCTTCACTTCCACCGATAACAAGTCCTCTTGCATCCACCATGGTAATTACGATGAATGTGGTGGCAGAACCAGGGAATCCGAAGACTGTGAAGAAATGATCGAAGACGACAATATGGAAGGCGGATAAGTGGCCGGAGCAGGTGGATATGTCGTCCTCCCCTCACTCTCCAATGACGCTCTCACAGGCTTCACCTCATCCCTCTTCCCAGTCAACCAAGTCCACCACCCCTCAGTATCATGCACACCCACCACCTCCACATTCCCAAAATGCACGACAGGCAAAAACACCTCCGTCATCCTACTTTCTGCCGCCTTCCCACCCAGTTGGAACTGCAACACATCTTCTCTATAAATGCTCACCTCAACCTTGACACACACCTGCCCAATATCAAACTCCAACGCGCTAACCTTCCCAGCAAAGCCTTCGACCCGTTCGTCAGTGTTGGAGGACAAATAATTCGGCATGCAGGACGAGGAAAGCGTAGGCGTCGACGCGGAGTGCAATCTCGACAAGAGAGAAGGCTGTAACTGGGGCTGTGAAAACGTAGGCGGACAAAGCATCGCCTCCGTCTGTCCTCTTCTGCAAATGTACCGGAGGAGGCGGGACAGGCGGAACCGGAGAACCCTTGAGCAAACAACCGCTGAGTGTAGCAAGTGAAAGCTCACTCGCAGCTGTAATAGCACGCATGGCCAATCTCCCCCCCATTCCCCACCCTCATCTGACTTGATTCTTCAACAAGCCAAGTGTTCTCCTGGCCCATTCCCATGCAGGGGTAGGATACATCCCCTTCTTAGGTGTGCTCCCCTGTTTATCTGGATATCAGGCCAGCCCACAGGCCCCTCAAATGGCTCATTCATGCTGTCCCAGCCAATGACATACGCTGCCATCCGGTCTGCGATATATCCGAACACCTCTATGAATCCACCCCGGAGTTAATCCCAAATGTTTATGATGCATCTTGGGGCAAAGTCGCAGCTGGCGAAGGAGAGGGTGAAGAGGGTCTGGGAGAGGGAAAGTTGGAGGGAGAGGGAGAGTAGGGTGTGAGGTATTCGGAGTGGAGGATGGCGGCTTGGGTTGCTGTTATGTTTTGGGGATTTATGCCGCAGAGGGGGAGAGTCCAGAAGGGTGCGCCGGAGCCTCTTGTGAGCGGGACCACTGTTGGGTTGTTAGTAGGCATTTAAAAGTATTGTTATATCTGTATCTGACCACTTTTCATCATGGAAAGTCCCCCTTCAAACAAGAAAAGCATTGTACTCTCTTCATAAAGATCAAGTTTGCTTTTCTCTAACCATAGTACACTGCAGATATGACTTTTCACGAGTGTTTTATCACACAGTCACTATTTTAACATTAATTATTATTCACTGGAACATATTTTACCACTGTTGGCGCAGATTGAGACCCCACAGAATTTCAGATCGCCAACAGACATGCAAAAATCATGATTACATTTCTGCAGGTTATACTGAGGCTTCTTCATGATATAAACTAGTTTTAACTGCATATACATACACTAAACAGTCATGACTACACATATGTATAATTATTTGGAGATAAAACTATTGGAAACTTCATGAAATTCATGTATTCTTCGCCAGCATATAGTATAAACAAGGGGCTCTGATTACATAATGTTCCTTACTTAATCCAGCCATGTAGTAAGCAGTTGAACACTGGAATAGCATTATCCATCGAACAGGTAAAAGAGTGAGTATTTTCTTCATGCACTGAGGCGGATATACGAGGAAGAGGAGGGGGGAGAGAGGGGACATAGTGTTACCAGCCATCTGTTGTTGTTGCTGTCTAGTTTCATCGCTGAATGGGTACTCGAGAGCCGGATTGCAAGCTTGAAGCTTAAGCACTGAAACAACACGAGTACCAATTGTGGGCATCACATTAGCTTATGTAATATACTTGGAAATTTACGCGTCTTTACCAGATACAAGCGCTTATGCCACCGTCGTAGCCTGGAACCCCGAACCACACTACCACGCGTCAATATACGATATGTCCATGCGTGTGCTAACTTATCATGAATTTGTAACATTAGAGTCGTACAGCTGCTACCAGCATTAAAAATACGACAAGATTGTGCTGTCGGGCTGTAGGCTGAGAGATCGAACCCAGGGGGTACGTCAATAGGGGCCGTCAACTTTTCGAGTTACCGGTAACTTGAATGGAACTCGACTGACACTCAAGTGGAACTTAACTTGGGAACTTAACTTGTAACTCGAAAATGTAAATTATCTTGATTTGTATGGTTTATGACAGACATTTCCTCACCTCTATGGATTACTAAATTGTTGCGCGCTCACCATTGCGCCTCGCAGTCGTTATTTCCCATGCCCTGAATGTTGATTCTATTTTTTGATGCCGCTCGGCGCTCTCCATCAAATTGATTAATGTGCACCACGCGCTGTTTTCCACAGTGCATTTGATCGCGTACATATCGCTCATCACTGTCACACACAGTGAGCAACTAGTATTCTCGTTTATGGTCGAGTTTTTGAGTATTTCATACCAATTTTTGCGAGCACATATATATATTAAATATTTCCACAGTGCAGATAAATCATAGATGAATATTATATGAGAACCTGAGATTATTATTATGCATTTTAAATTTTATGGAGGCACAGTGCACTATATTTGTGAAACTAATAATATATTATATACTAAATAATGTACTTCTTGTTGTATTAAAAAAAATAATGAGAAGAGGGCAAAAAATGAGTGAGGAATGCACAAAATGAATGCTCACTGTTGAGCACAGCGGTGGAAGAAGCGCGACACCACCACCATCAATGCATTGGAAGCGAGTGGAATGATTGGGAATTTGATGGATGATGTGATGGCACTATTTTTACACATCTGCGGCAGCAGGGGTGGGTGTGGGAAACAACGAGCTAAGGGATCGCGACAACAATGAGGACAATCATAAAGTATGGGTTTTTTGTTATGGAACTTGAGGAACTTAAGTTAGACACTCAACTGGAACTTAAGTGGAACTCAAATGGAACTCGACTCAAATTCGAGTGGAGTCGAGTGGCATTTATCACTCGAACGTAACTTGATGGTAACTTAACTGACACTTGAATTTAGCATAAGTGAGGAACTTAACTCCACTCGACTGACACTCGAAAAAAATTATAAGCAAGAAACTCCACTCGACTCGATAGAACTTAACTTTCACTCAAAAAAAATAAGCGAGAAACTCGACTCCACTCGATGGAACTTAACTTTTGCTCAAAAAAATAAGCGAGAAACTTAACTTTACACTAGGGAACTTAAATTTTACTTGAAAAATAAGAATGTTCTACAATTGTATTGTATGAAATACCCTACAATAATACATACAGTAGTTGGTGTTAATGGCGCATGAAACAGCCAAGGACAGTATATTTGCCATCACGCACTATTGATGCGCGCATCAGCAAAAGCCGTTAACTCCGGAATCCCTGTAGCCAAGTGCGTGTCCTGGCGCATATACTGAAATAGTACTTTATGTTGGTGGTGCTACTACTGGCATAATAGAGTACATCTAAGAGTTAGTCTTATCAGAACTTAACTTTGACTCGAAATAATTAAAGGGAACTCGACTTTCATTCAAAAAAAAATAAGACATGAACTTAAGTTTACTCAAGGGAACTCGACTTTCACCAAAAAAAAATAAGGAAGGAACTTAAGTCCACTCGAGGGAACTCAACTTTCACCAAAATAAAAAAGTGGGGAACTCGAGTCCACTCGAAATAAGAAAATCGCCACTTGAGGTAACTTAACTTTGACTCGAAAAAGTTAAGCGAGCTCAAAAGTGGAACTCGACTATAACTCAAGTGTAACTTAACTTTAACTCGAAAAACTTAACTGGAACTCGAAAAGTTAGCAGCCCCGTCAATAGTACATGTTGAGAAGTGTTATCTCAGTCCCGGTACAGTTTGTGACTCAGTGAGTACTATATTTTCTCTGCTATATTATTTTTCGTTTTTATGAGTGCTTATTCATGTTCGCAGCGTGCTGGAGGATGCAGAACGAGGTGTTTCCAGCCGCCACGCTGTCCCATACCGAGGTATTCTAACACGAAAGCACGACTCCTCTAAATGTCATCCCAACTCCCCTCTTTGAAGCCAGCCGTGCCCATGCACTTTCCACACGTATCCCACTGGTAATATGGGAAGAAATGTCGCTAGTTTATACCCTCCTACGCTAACTAGTTGTAACTACAACACTCATCCCGCATCCGCAACTGGCAGTAGAGTCGTAGCTTCAACAGTTCATTCTTCAAGCTGGTGTAAATATATTTCATGATGTGGCTTTGCGGCATCGAACTTTGTTAGGTTATATAGGGATACATAATATGCATTATTGAAATGCTCTGCGAAGATTAAAATACAACTGAAATCTGATATAATTTTTCACAGTCGGGAAGTAATTGTAATTTAACGGAAGTTTGTTGGCTGACACTGTCAATTTAGGAAACTCTTCGTGGCTGACACTGGAGGATGGCTTTAAAATCGAGGCATTGCCTTTTTTATCCTCACCTTTCTCTCTGCCTCTTACCACCAACTTCACCATATTTTATACACTCGTCGTATATCCCACCTTCAATCCTCATTCCACCCGGTGTCTTTCTATCTTATAAGAGCCTACCTCACTCTCCCTTTTATACCACACCCCTTCCCCTTGGCAAATGTCACTCGAAACAAAGTCAGCCACAAGTTTCCATAGAATATGTATACTGTGAAACTGACATTTAGAACTATTGCAACAAGATTTCAAAACGACTTTAAAGAGGGGATGATACACGGGCTTGAGGATGTACGTACAGATATCTATATTTTGTTCGTAAATGGCTAATGCAACGGACCAGTACCAGTATCGGCTCACGGAAGAAGGAGAAAATGCCATCGAACTCATCGCAAGGGGCCTACAGGATCTCAAAGTCTACATGGCAAAACAAAATGTAAGATACTCGGCACTCACCTCTCACAACAGTTATCAACTAATATGGTCAATAGTCAGCATTGCAGTTGAAAGATGTCATCACAGTTGTAAGAAATGCCATCGCTGGCACAGAAGGTAAGTAAGACGGAGCTCCTTTCTTTATTCACCGTTAACATGAAACTATTTATGCTAGTAGAAGGGAAGGAGCCAATTCACAAAGAGAGCGAACAGACAAGAAGTAAAGGAAAGGGGAAGAGGATTTATTGCACCGAAGAAATGGGCTGGAAGGAGGATACCCAATCAAAAACAGGCTGTAAGAAGGGGGTTCGTACCGATGAGGATGTGGAATGTGGTGAAGAGCCCGCCACTATTTCAGAGTGGCATTCAGACACCAAGAAATGGCTGAAAGCGGCAAGCCTGTTTGAAGTACGTTCTGGTCATGTATGTCTTTCCTGGTACTGAAAGAGGGTATATTATCATTTACAGACATCCAAGGAGAAAAAAATATCAGACCTTACAATGCTTAACGTGAAGATCGCTAAAAGCTTGGCCAGCGAGGACCTTCCAATCCCACTCAGCGGATGCATTAGTAAATTTGTACGACTATCAAACCTTCTTGAGCAGACAAAAGTATGTGCGCAAATTTGTATACTTCACTTTTATCACTGACTGTGCTACTGTTTAGACAGCACCGTTATCAGTCAAAAGAATTGTTTTGTGGGGCCGCAAGTTACTGCTGATTATGATGATCATTATTACTCATTCAAAACAAAGGGATGTGCCGCTGTTCCTTTTACAATCGGTATACGACCTGCAAGCGTATGGTTATTTCTTTGTTTAAATTTAAGTATAATCTAGTCTAACTTTTAATCTTAGACTTCTAAAGGCAGCATGCGCTGTAGTTAAAAAGATAGACGAGGACGGAAGTTCTGCGAGAATATTACGTTCACTTGACGGCACCTATTCAGAAAAAGTGAGATGTTTAGAGGAAAAGAAGAAAGAGGTCTTAGACGAGCTCTTGGTACGTAGTTTTTGAGTTTAATCAAAGACTTCAATGCTTAGATTGCTTTTAATTTCGTGCAGGTTGCCCTTTGTGCTTCAGCGCAGCTAAACACCGGGAAAACCTTGAACACTGTAAGGGATACCGGACAATGAGTTATGTCCTTCCAAGAGGGGACCAATAGTGTTTTTTTATATCTCTTTTGTTTTATGGCATGGTCATATTTTTTTTACGACATTCGCGGTGTTCATGTACTCTATTTTTATTCCTTTTCATTTATACCCGCTCCGCTGACTTGTTATGTCAAGAGCATGGACATATTTTTATTATTACGATATTCGCGTACTCCTTTTTATTTCTTTTTATTTTATACCCGCTCCGCTGACTTGTTATGTCAAGAGCGTGGACTATTTTCTCTCTACTCCTTTTACCTACTATTTGTTACGATATTCTAGGCGACCCAAAGCATATTCATAGAGTCTCTGCCATATTGTTTATTTTAGTTACTATATACTTCATGGATGACATGGATGACATAATTGTGCGGATATACTACTGACACGGCGCATGGAAGCGCCGCCAGCGCTAGCCTCTGATCTACAGGCTCAGCATAGCTTTAAATTTGCATACTACCCGTCCTTAGAGCTTACCATCTGCAGATAGTTTACTGACGCTAAGATACTTAAAAATTTTCATCAGCATTGTCTATTATTCGCACACGAATTCCCTTACGGGGTACATAGTTTAGATTAATACTTTCCATCACGATGAGTTCATTGGTCATAAAAGCAATCGCCAGGCGGTATATATATTGGTATAGTAATCCGGTTGGGATTAGTTCTTAGAATATCTATGACGGGTTGGCCGCTGGGTGCTTTTGACGACCACCATACAGTGGATATGTTGCGAATGGGAAGTGTGATAGAGGACCTCTGTACAAGTATTGGCCAACTGAGCGATTACATCCGTCGAGAACAAGGAGCTGGTTAGGTCCATGAAAGCCTTTCTAGAACGTGGTAAAGCCATCAATTGTCGACTAAACGCGTTCACTAGACCGATCAATCGCCGGAATGGCTGCGATGGGTACACACCAGCGAAGTATAAGAACGTCCATCTTCCTCCCCCTCCTAAGACGCGAAACAGTTATTCGCCCGATAGAAACCAACTCTTTCTCATCCGCAGGCCCCTTCAATTCCAATTCCAATTCCTCATCGTCCTTGACCATTTGAATAGTCGAAATATCCTCGATTCCTGATAGAGATCTTTGAATGCGGTGGTGCATTCGGAGGAGGATGTTACGAGTCTCGAGATCGGCTGAAGATAAGGGGTACTTGTACGTGCTAGAATTTCCTGCCTCTTTATTTACCCTTCCCGTCTCCAGCTCCCTATATCCTCTGTGTCGTCCTTCATCCAATTCCTCCGTCTCATAAACACTCTCTTAGTACTGATTCTAACACGTGTATCACTCCGACCTTAAATCGGTGGTAGTTAATTGAGAGTCGGCATCTATTTAATGATGTTCGCGGTACGTACCTGTACCTTCGCTTAAATGGACCTGACCAACAAATCAATCGCAGGCGCGTCTGCAAAACCTATGCCTCATACACAGGATGTATTTTCGAGGGGAATTGCATCCGTCACCCATCAGCGCTCAGCGTTCACCTCAATCAAAGGCAATCGTGAATTATTCGAGGGACAAGCCGAAAGGAGGCCTTTAAGGACGAATTGAGGACCGAGAAGATGAGAGTATCTAGGGATGGGTAGCGGTTGGAAGGCGGAGAAGCATTGGAATCTGCATAGAACGTGTTTGGTGGCAAGTACGTGAGACGAATAAAGGTGGGACAAGATATTTCATGGCTAGATGATTGACATCGATAGCAGCATGGTACAGTGAAAGGAACTTGGAAGGCGACGTACGTTCATATGTAGCACTATCAAGATCTCGGCTCTTTTCTGAAAAGGGTTGATGCTACCATCATTCGTTATCAATATGCCCAGTAGCTTGTGCAACTCCCACACGAGCTTCCAATATTAATGCCAATGTCTAAAGGCAGTAACAACTGGATAAGTAGCAGTGACTGTGGAGGAAGTTTAACTGATGCCAGAATCAAATATGAATTTAAACTATTTAATCGGATTTAGTAGATATAAAGTACAGTTAGTGACGACATACTTGAATTTTATCATGACCATATTTTAATCGTAGTTTTTCGACGATACGGCTGGTGCGAGTCAACAAATCCTCATACTAGCTTCCATTCTTTGTGGTCTTGTGCGACAGTGGGATCATACAGAACACTAAAAAGTAATTCTTGAAGGGAGGGCCTACCAGGAAGAGTGAAATTGACGCATGATTGGAGCCCGAAGGCCAAAGTTACATAGGCAACGTTGAGGTCGAGTTACTAGGCGAGGCAAAGGTTCGAAAACAGCAGCCGTTTGTTTGCATGTAAAGCCGACAGCCCTGATCAATGCAAAGAACACTAAACAAACTCAATCAATTTTGAACGCGTGACGTCACAGCAATAGTGTAGACTCGTTGGTTCCTTCAACTTCCCGGTACCCGGCCTCTCGCGGCTGGCTGGCGACTGCCCGCTGCCTGAAACATACAACGATAGTCATCTCTCGCTAATTATACTCAAGTCCATAGATTGAGAGGGATTACACAACAAACCCATCAATGGTTCTTCGGGTTGGGGAGAGATAACAGTATCAAGACACTAGACGATCATAGTATGTCATAAGTTCAACTTATACTAACTTCTAACTTACTAATGATTGGACAATGCCTACCTACAGTGTTGGCTACTATGCTATGGACGTACGTCACCCTCACCTTTATAGCACTATCTTTGGTGCTGACAATCGCATAGTCGTGTGATGCCTCTCTGTTCCCTTCAAGCAACAACTTACGGAGACGAAAATATCCTCTTAGGTCTCCTTCCCCCTTTCCCAGGACTGTGCCCCGATCCCCCGACGACCTCCTCTTCCCGCCTATACCTCGAGAGAAGTAGAACTTCGTAGTTCGGGTCCACTCACACTATGACTCGGCAATGGACGTGACCTGAATTTAGAAAAGGGGTGGTGGTAGGCATGGGGGGGGGGAAGGGAAGGAAGGTGGTGGTGTAGGTTCAAACATCCTAGGCTCTTAACAATCTTCGGAGACGAAGGGTGTTTCATAGTACCATCTTTTGGTGGTGACAATCGCATAGTGGTATGATGTCTCTCTGTTCCCCTCAAGCAACAACTTACGAAGGCGAAATCCTCCTTTTAGATCACCCTCCAGTCCTCCCCTAGCTCATAGTCCCGTGGTTGGCCGCACCCCCAGTACTTCGCCTTCATACCTGCCTACTCCACTTTCAAGATTATCAAGGGCCTAGCAACAGCCAAGGATGTGGATGACGAGGTTGCCGGAAGGGCGAAGAGGGCCACGGGTGCGAGGCGGTGATGATTGTCAGGGGATTACGGCTATCTATTTGCTTTTGAGGGAAAGAAGGTTGGATGGTATATCTTTTTTTTCTTTGTTGTAACTTACTGACGTTTGAGCAGTGTCTATAGGCAGAACATGAATGCGATGCACAGTTGAGTACCATGGACGCACGTCTCCATCACTTCTGCAGTACCCATCGTGCTAACACACCCTCTGGAAGCAGCACTATGTCAACGCCTCCCATTACACATCCAGGATCCCTCTCCGTGTTACCCACCCGTCGACGACCGCCCCCCTCTTCACTTCTCCCAGCAAAACACCTGGACTCGTCTTCCTACCCTAAGACTCGACGAGAGATGTGAATTGAAGAACGGAGCACCTCGTCTCGCCGTTCATGTTGGGTACTGCGTGTCGGTTGACATTGGAGCTTGCTAGTGGGGATAGTAGGCGTCGCCGCGTAGGCGAGATGGGAAGGAGGCGTTGAATTACGCGTTGAAGGGCTTGGTTCCGGATCGATTGTCAGTAATGGAAGCACCATGATAAGACCGGATTCCTTGTTCGAACAACAGAGCCTTTCTTGGAACGTACCTATGTAGTGCGAGAGTTAGACCTCCGGTGTAAATTTAGGTCCTTAACTTGAATTTACTCCAAGATGAAGAGAATAGAATTTTAAGAACATGACGTAAAAGTAGAACACTGAACCTCAGATTAGGACCATACCGTGTTCCCCATGCTCGCTCAACCGCTGGCACCATACACACCACTGCCAATTGAACGTTTTGAATTGGTTTTGAACGATTAAATATATACATTGATTTAATCAATTATTTCAGTGAGTTACATCATAGAACCAAAAGACAATTATTAACTCAATCGTCACCATCTACATAAGAGCATTTTTTCTCTTGAAAGTAATAATCTACTCATATGTACTAACGTTCAGGCCTACTACCGCTACCACATGTTTCAAAACCTAAACGTGGCCCTTCGAAGGGCCAAACTTCTTCCCGAGTTACAGGAAACAATTATCTCTACTTTATGGAATTCGCGTTTATCTCGACAAGAAAGAATCAACTTCAGATTGTCTGCATCACTCGTAAACAATCATTGGAGGGAAATTTTACTTTTATGTGCATGCCGAGACTATCATCTTACATCGTTCAAGATGTACAGGTGGTATATGGCCACAACAAGTCCAAAATATAACAGTCAAGATGTTGTGTCAAAAGATTTATGCCGCAGTATAACCTTCTATTTCGGTCTCTATGGAAGAGAGATTATACCATCATACGTCTGGAGTAACTTTTCAGCATCAAGCTATCCAAATCTTCGCCATGTTTTCTATGAAGATATTAGCATTCGTTACATGGGACCAGAGGGCCTCTGGTCATGGCTGGATTCTATCCCTCCACATATCAATTCTCTTCATTTGGGATTTGTAAAAACGAGATATAAACCGGTATACAAGCGCCTGAGACATTGGAGAGATGACTGGACATCGGAAGGCGTAGCATCTATCAAACATCTCGACATAGAAGGCATGGACGATGCAAACTTGACATGGGATGTATTAGGACATCTGTTTCCTAACGTTGCCATGATTTCTTGCAATGGTCATCATATTAAACGTCCTCCGACTCAACTACGCAGCATTACCATTCAGAACATAACAAACTTTCAAGATTACACGCACGACATAAGCGAAAGGCTAAAACTCAGACAAGAATTGAACATTTTTATTAAAATTATAACTCAAGGAAACTCAATGGACTATCAAAATGTTGTAAAAAAAACTATGCAGGGGTTTTTATTACTGTGTGATGTCACCATTGCACGTAATCGCATCACATCGGACTATAGAATCGCACACATTATTTTCTTGTTGACAAGAAAGGGAAACAGGGACATAAGAGAGGTGGTCAGAAAGCTGAAGAAAGCAACCATCAACGCTAGTCCGCCAAAACCTAAAAGACGAACAATGTTGGTTCCTGTGAGGAATGCATTCATATCTATGCTTAAGGCTGCCATAATACAAACTTCATCAAGTAAACCTGTAACGTCGAAGAGGGAGAAGAAACCCAACTCGAAAGCGTGAAGTCAGGCGTGCTAGTATATGCTGACAGAAATACTTTAGTTCCATTGAAAGCTACTGATTCTATCACGTTAATTGCCTGTACAGATATACAGATATGTACATGTAGGATCACAGTAGCTCACCTGTTGTAGCAGTCCCTGCGGGAGAGGCCGCGACATGCGAGAAAGCGATTCGAGTAAAAGATTTTGGTTCTTCCAAATATACAGTAGCTGATGCATCAATTACCGTTTGAAACTGCATGATCGAAGGTGTTGTTCCGTGGGTTGTCGTATCCTAGCTCATTGTTAGGTTATGTGAGGAGAGGGGAGCAAGGGAGGGTGTACTGAATCCTGATAGGCTACTGTAATTCACTCATACACTGCCAGTCCAATGTGCAATAACACCTCAAGACCTCACCCATGAAGATACTCGGGACGCTTCCGGGCACGCTGAACACATTCCTGATATTGGGATCATCTGGGTACGTGTCGGCGGGTTGGGTTATAAAATGAAGCCTGAATGTACGAGGAGAGGAAGGAATACAACAACATACCCAGGCGCAGTCTACACAAAACTAACGAGCGTTCGGTTCGTCGTTCCATTTGTCTTGATACTACTCCCTGTTAATACTCCCCCCCGTAGTAATAACAGGTGCTCCTGTTGTGCCACTGGGGAACACCATACGTCTACAGTTGTTAGAGCGTCTGCGAGCTGGCGCCAATCACAGGTGCTAGGAGACTTGCTGAGAGCCTTATTGCTAGCCTACCACCTGTATAGAATATGGAATTAGGGGAAGCAAACCGGGAATTTCGAGTCCACTCACGCCTTCCTCGCACCATCGACCATCTACTTGTGCTTGTGGAAGAAGATTTCCGGTTGAAGGAAGTTCTTGAACAAAGAACTTGCGAGCGGATAGCACATCCGTCTATCCTCAGGTCCTAGTGAGGTTCGTTGAGAATGTGAGAAGGGGGGGAAAGGAACCTGTATTCAAAGAATGTCGAGTACTGTACTTAAATAGGTACAGAAACATGTAAATGAGTGAACTATTAAAAACCGACACGAGGCCGATTTTACGGTACAGGCAGAATGCCTGCTCCACATGCTCCAACTTCTTCAAGTCTTCCCAAATCTCAAGTATCTACGGATCAACCTACACAAACATAACATCCAACCATGCCAATCCCAACTTCTGCGAGAGAAGCTTGAGAAGAACGCGATAGCGCGCATTGCACACACTGTCTTCTATAACTATGGACATTAAGGCCTTGAGGAGGAAGATAAGGTTGGAGAGGACAGTCCAGAGAATCTCGAGGGTTAGTGTCATCGCTAGGTAAGGCGTTGAGCTAGTTGGTAGGTGTGGTTCGAGGCTTCGAGCTCATATCGGCGTAAGCGCCCGCGGTGCTTGCTGAAGATCTCACGTGCCTGCGGGTACTACTTACTGGCTCCTTAGGCAAGCTGCAAGTCCGGAAGCCGAACCGTCTTTGACCAGCTAGAAAAGGCTACTATAGGCACGAAGGATTTAATAAGATTCACTCACTGTTCAATAAAAATAAGACATAAAAACGTCTTCATTGCTTAAAAGATAGTGACGAGAGTGGGATTCGAACCCACGCCCCGAAAGACCAGATAGAGTGGACAGCGACTGCCCTGATCCTTAGTCTGGCGCCTTAGACCGCTCGGCCATCTCGCCTTGACATAAATGTCGTGGACGCATATCCGTGGGTAATACTGATCTATCTCAATTGTTTGTCAGTTATCTCGCAATTATCATGGACGTAGTAATGACGTAGAACGTACGTACATTATGCTATGTTGATCTAGTAAAAAATTTTTTCATGCACTTACTACGCAAGTTCATAGAGGTGGAGATAGGGATAGGAAATCATCAGCTTTTGTGGGTATCATACTATCATGGAGAAAGCCGTCTGACTTACGGCAAGCTGCCCCCAGTGATATCCAAATTCACCCATATAGTACCACTTCCTATTCCAGGTTCGCGCAAGGCAGCCTTAAATCTTCAGTTTTCCCGTTTGAATCCAAGATAGCAACAGCAGCCCAGCCTAAGGCGGCAAATATGCCTACCACTGTGGCTAGCAGGCTACCTGAGGCCTCTAACCAGTGGTCTCAGAATAATTTGAAGATCATTCATCATTCTAATTTTGTGTCGTTCTGGCTTACATAGGACTACTGTTATTGGTAAAGATCAGCCTTCGACGTCTCGACGGTAATTAGTATAGCTAGACAAGTGCCAGACAATCACGACAGCCTCTTGACGACAGCTCACCGACATGATAAAGATTGCGCTTGACAGTTACAGATTAAAAGCAACTCTGGGTACAGCAGAGGCACCTGGAGCCTCCAACGGCATTAGAGCAGCAGTTATCGTGGTCCCGGAGGCTGGGATGAGCACAGAAAATGGATAACAAATGTATTAGGACTGAGGAAGAATCAAGTTGCATTCCGATTTCGGATTCCGGCTTTGTCAATTGGAAGCCACGGTCCGAGGTCCGATCGTCACAAACACATGACCGTGACAGACTCAACGAGCGTGACATCCACTTTTGCTTTGGTCGTCAAGTCGTCGTCCACTGCGGCGACGAGGCATCCACCATCGTTCTTACTCAGTAATTCATATGGGCTAGACGATTTCGAAAGACAGAATCGAAAAAATAAAGAAAAAATAAAGACTTAATGAAGGCAAAGAACGGTCACTGTTTGCCATCACTCTCGCTTCCTTTCTCCAGCCTTCTCTTTTTCAGGCTTCATATGGCGATTTATGTTCTGAGTCTTTTTCAATGAAATTTCATCTAATGAAGCCTCGCTATGCCAACACATATCTGTTGCCCTTGGCTACGAGATCGTTCAATAATTGTCTCATTGTTGTCTCCTTTCATGGGCTTCGTCTTTGCGTTTCAAACGGGTCTGACCTACGCAACCGGTGGCCTCTTCACCTTCAAGCACTCTTGGACCTGCTTTACATGATTTGCATGATATAAATATGGCATAAGGTTCGTTAATATTCCTCCTTCCACTTATTATCACGCTTAATGGCCCGGGGCAACGCAGCCGCAGAGGTACCCACAGAGAACCGCTATCAACACCCTAAATCTACCGCCCCGGCATCTTCGACCAGTTTACCTTTACCTCTGCCTTCGTCATCGACTTCGGCTTCCCAACCGCCCAGGAAAGGCAAAGGATCTACCAAGCCTATTATCAGAGCGTCACGTCCACTTCCTAAAACCACGGGTATACCAAAACGAGTCCATAATGCCGGGCAATCCCAAACCAGCTTACAATCCACAACCAATCGTCCCTCGTTTTCGTCATTATTTCATTCCGCATTTATATCCTGGCCTAATCCTGTATCACCAACCAAGGCAAAGTCAGCAGCAGCAACACCGAGTGCGACTTTCAGCTCAGACTCAGGATCGTCTTCAGGCCCGTCAAGACGCAGCGGCACCAAACGCACATATCCATCCGAATCCGATGTGTATGGAGACGACTCGGTGCCCCGCGAATATCCTCGAACGAGACAAAGGACAGCGCCTTCGCTGGAGACGATTCATGTGGACAGACATACTCATATTCTTGCTCCTCCATCTCTTCCTTTCTCTGCCGCTACCCCTTCTACTAGGTCTGAATATCAATCTCGTCCCTCGAAGACAATGCCACATAGGTTGACTATGGATATGGATTCTAGTGGGGCGAATAGGACGACGGCAGGGATGGAGAGGGGAATTGGGTTTTCAAGCGAAGCGCTTTCTTCTGCTGCAAGCAAACTACGAGATAGGCTTCGTCCGTTAGCAGCGAAAACTAGATCAAAGTCATTGTCGAGTTCAACGATTAGCATGAATCCTGCATTCTCATCCTCCTCTTCCACCGCCACCGCTTCCTCGACGTACTCCTTGCGTCCTGCGTCATTCTCCTCGTCCACCGCCCCTACTTCAACGTACACTCTTCGCCAATTGTCCTTCGCCTCTTCGTCATGTATACCGCCGCCACTACCACCACCCACATTGCCCATCCCAATCCCTCCTCCGCGGAACTCGTCAAGAGGTACTCGCAACAGCACTTCCGACAAACCATCAGCATCAGCGTCAGCGTCAAGCTCCAGCCTCCACCCAGACATATCCCTGATCCCATCAACTCCTATTCCTATCCCCATCTCACCATCCTCTTCGTCCAATAGACGTCATCCGCGTCAAGAAAATACGAGCTCCTTCGAAACTTCTGGACACGGGACGGTCTCCCGTTCGTTTTCGGCTACCGCTTTTGACTGGGATGAAGGGACTGAGAACGTGGGTGTTGTAGAGGGTGATAGGGAATCTGATAAGGGTCATCGAAGGGAGGTGGATTGGGATAAATTGCGAGAGGGGAGTGATACAGGGTTCGATTCTACGTCTTCCTCTGCCACCACACCCACTACTTCTATCCCCCTCACTTTCACCTCTTCTGCGCACTCAATCGCTGGCCATTTACGGACTCCGAATCCCAAGCCTACGCATACTTCCGACAAAGGTAAGGGCAAGGGCAAGAGCAAGGAAAGTAACAACGAGGACGCCAAATCCCAAGCCAAAGACCAGGAACTACGGTATCTAGGAACAACTATCGGACTCACAGGACTATTCAGCCTCGACAAAGAGAACGGAGACGCCACCTCCATAGAAGAGGTTTTCAAGTCTGTATCAGTGCCTACCCAAACAACGACGACGACGCGGTTCGAGGATGCTGCATTGCCTTCGTGGCTTTTGCCTCTGTCTCATCCAGGCTCTACCTCCGCGTTGGCTAGGTTAATTCCTACCTCGGGATTGCCTGATCTAAATTCCACGTCAAATTTTCCGATTTCCGAGATCAGGTCTTCGCTGTCTCATCACGATGCCAATGCGCCAGCTTCACCCCTGAGGACATTGAACTCCAACATTTCTTCGAGTGAGGCATCCAGTGCATCCTCATCCTCCTCGGCACAAGATGAGAAGGTACGAAAACATCGCCTGGATTCAAAGACTGTAGATCCACGGACATCTCATTTTGTTCGCCCACTCGAGATAACCGGCAAACGGACCGCATCCGCAGAGAGAATCGAGATTGAAAGACAAGCGCCAAGGATGGGGACGGGGCCGCTCGTATTGGAAGCAGATGGGAAGAGGGACGTAGATAGGCTCATCCATCTCGGTGCGGAAGACCTGAGTTTGTATGTTGTATTTGACAAAGGGCCGCATTTCGAGTTTTGGGATATAGAAGACGAGTAAGTTTTCTTCCCTTATCATTTCCCATATGTTTGGTTTTTTTCGCTAACCCTTACTCCTAATCATCAGTGGCTTCCTCGTTTGTCGGGGAAAGCTTTATCTCCTCCCGAGGAAGTCTAAGGAATATAGTTCAAAGCATCTCGCCTCGCCCGAGGGAAGCATCTCCGTCATCGATATCAAATGCAGCTCCATTACGAATCCCAGCTTTACCTTCCTTAGCGCGCCAGATGATGTATCTGAACCTAGTGGCGAATTCACGACGACGTATGTGGGGTCCACCATAAATGAAAATAAAGGCAATAATGGAGCACTCTCAATGTCACACGGAATTGTGATCGATCCCAAGTGGCATTATACCGACTTTATCCCTGAAAATTTGAAGATTATACTAGCACGTATAGGTACCCCTTTATCTTCAGACGATCTCGAGGGTGTAACATCCTCCTCCGAAGCCACCACCGTATACAAAGAGCTTCCCCTATCAGAAGTCGACTCACAAGGGTGGTTCATCGATATCTGGATCCCTCTACCTGCCCGTTTGTTCTTAAAGAGGGAATCTAGGGTATTTAGAGTCATTGCGACTATTCACATGGATAAGGACGACGAGGATTCGGAGTTGGAGGAGCCTGCAGATGAGAAAGAGCTGGTTTCTATGGGGCGGATGACTGTTTCCCATCTTAGGAGGGAGAGGGAGATGGACGTTCTTATACGCCATTGGTATGTATCCATTGCAGCCATTCTTGACTGATCAATCTAGTTAATGCGTTTAGTAGACAATAGGTGGCTATACCACGTACTAGAAAAGCTTTCATGAACCTACCCGGTGTTCATTGTGCTCGACGGATGTAAGTTAACTGTTCTGTTGGTCAATATGTGTGTCATTCTCTAAACTTATCTTGATCTAAGAATGTGCTATATGGTGCTCGTTGGGAGCGCATGGCACTGATCAACCTGTCATATACTATATTCTATGTAATATCCGGCCCCCGGGTGAATGGACTAAGTACTGTAGCAATATATACAACGCCTTGCTCTTGTGACAGATGGACTCATCGTGACGGAAAAGTATTGCGAATAATAGAAATCTCGATAAAACGTCAGAGGATCTAGGGCGGAGTGCGAGATTCAAGCTATGCTAAGCCTGTCGTTAAAAGGCTATCAGCTCGTCGTGCATATACGCTGTGTGTCTGAACTCTGTCCTATAATCTACGGTTTGTGTCTTTCACTGTGAAATACTTTATTTAAACAAGAAATAAGGCACAGATTATTATGCCTATTGGATAGGCTCGAGTAGCGTGTCGGCAGTCGAGACAACTTGAGGAACGACTCTCAGACGTATTCAATGAGCTAGCAGGTACGGAATGTTCCGACTCGAGAATGTCCCCTTGTTGTATGTCATCACGGTGTATGCACAGCAGAGTGGTTGAGCTGGCCAACTGGCTGAGAAGAGGGAAACCCGGACCGAGAGACCGAACCACAACTCGTTATGGGTAGAGAAAGAACCCGGTCAACAACTCTCGTGTCATCCATAAACCCACCACCCTCCTACCCTGCTCCTCTGCATCTACTACCCCCACCAGCAAGCTCCAATATCAACCGAAACACAACATCCATAAACATAAACGGCGAGACGAAGTGCTCTTTTCTCCAATTCGCATCTCTCGTCGAGTTTTAGAATGGTAGAGAAGAGTCCAGATATTCTGCTGGGAGGGGCGGAGAGGGGCGGTCGTCGACGGGTGGGTAACAAGGGGAAGGAGCCTAGAGTCATAGGTGTAGGGGGAGGTGTTGACATGGAGTGCTGCTTCCAGAGGGTGTGCTGAAGGCGGTAGAGCAGCGTTATATGACTATGTGGCCATCAGCAATAGCACAATTGGGTACTGCGGAAGTGAGGGAGACGTACGTCCACGGTACTCGACTGTGCATCGCACTCCTGATCTGAATATGTATAGACTGCTCAAACGTCAGTATGTTACAGTGAAGAAAAAGGGAGACCCATCCTTTCCCAGCCGTCGCTTCCTCAAAAGCATATAGATAGCCGTAATCCTCCAACCAGCATCACCACCTAGCACACCGCAACCCTCTTCTCCTTCTGGTGACCTCGTCATCTCATCCTTGGCTGTTGCCAGGCCCTTCATAATCTTGAAAGTGAAGTAGGTGGGCAGGAGGCGAAGTACTGTCGACATCGTCAGTAACGATGACGAGGGGTTCACGGTCAGGTCTCAGCAGTGCTGGCCTTGGACTAGAAAAGCTGCGTTCCGTGATTCCTGTGAATGTTGACTTTAAGCGCTGAGTAACATCCTGGGAGTGGAAGGCCACTAGCAAACTCTGATGTCGACCGACACGCAACATTCATAAATATGAACAGCGAGACGAGGTGCTACTTTCTCCGATTCGCATCTCTCATCGAGTCTTAGGATGGGAAAGACGAGTCCAGATGTTTTGCTGGGAGAAGTGGAGAGGGGCAGTCGTCAACGGGTGGGTAACACGGGGAAGGAGCCTGGATGTGTAAGGGAAGTGTCGATATGGAGTGCTGCTTCCAGAGGGTTTGCTAAAGGCGATAGAGCAGCGCTATATATGGTTGTCAGCAATAGCACGATGATTACCGCGGAAGTGAGGGGGACGTACGTCCACAGTACTCAGCTGCTCGTCGTACTCTTGTTCTGAATATAGACACTGCTCAAACGTCAGTAAGTTACAATAAAGAAAAAAGGAGACAAACCATCCTTCCCCAACCATCCGTCCCCCAAATGCTACATAGCCGTATTCCCCCAACTGCCATTACAACCTAGCACACCGCATCCCTCTTGTCAGCCAGGTCCTCTTGATATCCCTTCCTAGGCCCTTGACAATCTTGAAAGTGAAGTAGATAGGCAGGAAGGCGAAGTACTGAGAGTGCGACTAAGTATGGGACCATGAGAAGGAGGGCATAATCATGCTCATGTTCTGCAAGGATAGACACTGCCAAGTGTCAGTACGTTACGTGGAAGAAAAGAAGGGAACAGACCTCAGCAACATTCATCTCGATCTTCCCTAGGCCATTGATAAACTCGAACACGAGTTATGGGAAGGAAAAGCTAAAGAGTACCGAGTATGGGGCCTAGAGGAGAGGAATGGCAGGCTACTGGCGACAAGTTTTCATGTCCCACACATTGCTGAGGCTATGGGGGTGTTGTAAGCCCGTGTGGTATGGTCTTGTATGTGATACTTACCTTGTAGAGAGTTATGGTTTGTCGATGAATCACGAATGTGGGAGCGAAACTAGTGAAGCTGGAGTCGTAAGGGATGTATCGACGAGTTTCGGAACGACGGGAACGAAAAGCGTTTATTTGCATCCAATGCCAACAGAGTCTGTTGGCAAACAGCGCGCCCAAAATCACGCGTCGCTTGGTCGCAACGTGCTCATTACCTCTAACCAACTCTAACCAGCCTCTAGCAAGTTACAACTATAAGCTTCAACACCTTCAATGTCAACACTCTTCCTCTCTACATTCGCTACAAATTATACTATATTTATGTGTCTATGACTTTTCATTAATTTATTGATGCCTATTGTCAAACTTGAAGCAAACTTGAAGGGTAGAGCCTGAGATTAGCGAGGTGCACTGTGAACCCCGCTCTGGTCAGTAATCAACCAGCAATAGATTGTAGGTTGAATTTGGAACCTATAACGAAGGCTGACGTTGGTCGATGAATACAAGCCAGCACAATAGGTTGGTAGTCGGCCTTGACAACGCCAAAATTCAGCTTCTAGGAGTCTAAAAGCCATATGTTGAAAATGTACACTTTTGGTCGGTAAGTAGCCTATCCAAACATTCTGAACTACCTGCTGATCACCACCCCGCTACTACTTAAATTCGACCTACATAAACCGACATTCAACCTAATGAAGGTTGTATTCTTTGGCTGACAAACAACCAGACCGAGATCCACAGAGGAACCCATTATGCTCCCATGCTCCCTCCACCATGGGCTCCATGAACGTCATAGTCAATTGAACGATTTATGTACATTGAATTAATCGATTAGCGAGTTACATCATAGTGGCATATCAATACTAAGTCATCCGAATCGTCACCATCAATATAAGAGCGCTTTTCTCGTGAAAGCAAAGCAACCTCCTCATATGTACTAACGTTCCAGATTTACCACCGCTATCACATGTTTAAAACCTCAAGCATAGCCCTCCAAAGGGCCAAACTTCTACCCGAGTTGCAGGAAGAAATCATATATACTTTATGGAATTCGCGCCGTTTACTTCCGGATGAACGAACCAAGTTCCTATGGTCTGCTTCACTCGTAAACAATCATTGGAAGAGCACGATTATTCTATGCGCATACCGAGACTATTATTTTTCTTCGGAAGCAATTTACAAGTGGTACATTGCCACATTAAATCGTCAACATCTTGGTCAAGATGTTGTGTCAAAAGATTTGTGTCGCAGTATAACCTTCTATTTACGTCCTGGAGAAGGGACCTTGCCAAGATTTGACTGGAGTAAATTTTCAGCATTAAAGTATCCAAATCTTCATCATATCTCCTTCGAATTCTTTAGCACTCGTTACACGGGATCAGAAGGCTACTGGGCATGGTTGGACTCTATCCCCGCACATATCAATGCTCTTCGATTGGGATTTGTGCAATTGACAGACAAATTCGAAAGAACTTTGAGGCGCACAGTGACTGTAGATCATTGGTATGATTGGAGAGATGACTGGACAACGAAGGGTGCAGCATCTATTAAATATCTTAGCCTAAATGGCATGATGGACGATGCAAATTTGGCATGGGATGTACTAGGCCATCTGTTTCCTAACGTTGCCATAATTGGAACGTCCTTCGACTCAACTCTGCAGCGTCACTACTCAAAACATAACCAATTTCCAAGATCACATCTTCAACATGGACGAAAGGCGATACAACAATGAGCGGACAAGCCGATGTATTAACTATATAACTCGAGAAAACTTAATGGATTATCAAAGTATTGTAATAAAATACGTGAAGGCATTGCTGATTTTGGGCAACTTGAAGACCAAACCTTACTACATCGAAGATAAGCTAGCACACTCTATTCTCTTGTTGACAAGAAAGGCAAACGGGGATGGAGAGGTGATTGAAAAGAGGAAGACTCAAGCGACCGTCAACACTGGCAGGTCTCATAGACCTAAGAATCAGAAATTGTTGGTCCACCTGGAGAATGTATTCTCGTGTATGCTAAAGACTGTCAATATTCGAAGGTGTAGGGACAGACTTCATCACGTAAGCCTGTAACGTTACAAAGAGGGAGAAGAACTTACCCAATGGTGTTATCAGATCCGAAGAGTGAAGTCAGATGGTGTGGCACTTGCTAGTAGTAAATGTTGACAACAATACTTTGGTGTCATGGAAAGCTGCAGATTCTATCACATATCCGATTATGTCAAATTTATCAACACCAGTAAATTGCCTGTAAAGATATGTAGATGAGTCATTCTCACCTAGGACTAGGACCATAATCTACTATCTGTTGCAATTACAGTAGCAGCCGATAACAATGAGAAGTATCCCTGGTGAGGGAGGTCCACATCATCAAGAATATAACAAAAACGTGCCGTTACTGCGCAGAGGGAAGTCGGGCTGAGCGATGAAGCGCCGATTAACGAGAGTGTTGAGGATGGATGCTTTGGGGATCGAACCCGGGACCTGTAGTTCTTGGAACCGAGTTCTTGACAGGGAACGGGATTCCGGGAATGGCAAAATCGCCTACCCATCTATCGACCTAGACAAAACTTGACTTACCGCCATACACTTCCATCTTTAACTCACTGTCGCTCTTCCGTATGAATAAAATGGAGTCTATTTCAAGTATCATTGATGACTGTCAGCCCCCGACTCCGAACCGAACATCATCACACCCCCAGTTCCCCCAAGCGGATTCTGCGTCACCAAAAGGGATATCGAAAAGTATTGTCTTTGTATACGATTCCGAAGATGGAAAGAAGAAGCTGGAGGACAGAGGCGCAAACGTATATCCTACAGACGGCGCTACGAACACAAAATACTATCCCTCCTGTCCCTGGACCCGTAAAAACCCCCATGAAGGGGGCTCGACATCCTCATCAAAAGGCGTATTCGCTGACAACGTGTCAAGTGGTTCGACGGTAGATATGAATTCTTCCCTCCCTGCTCCGGATCAACGCCGATCAGGGGGGGCGGGACGATATTCCACTATCGCTAGCGATCCCACTCAGGGGCGTACTCTGTTCCTGCACCTGCATCGATCCAGCAGAAGCAGCAAGCTGACTCTGCACCTTCGTACAAAAAGGCACATCTATCTCCTTCGCGTTCGCATCTCCTAGCACCTCTTTAATCTTCGCCAGATCAAAGCCTCCATGGACACATTCGACGTGGAATATTAGGCATGACAGTTTAACGTTTAACGAAGACGCAGTCGATGCGCTTGTAAGCGATGTAGGTACAGAAGTACTTAAGGGCCCATACGTGAAGGAAGCTCTTCTTTCCCTCCTATCGATGTGTCGATGTGTGTGGGGGTATATAGGAGCCTATTATGTGGACCCGTGAACATATCATCTTGAGAACACCAAGCATGTTCCCAACCACGCCTAGTTGAACGAGGTAAGCGTGGCACTGCGGATGAAAATTCCTGGATGACACGATAGTAGTTCAATTTTGCGAGCTCGAGGAGTGCATAGAAGATCACACGAGCACTGAGGAAGAAGCCAGTGAACATTGTAGGCCGCATATCGAGGAGTCGTTGTATAAGAACCACAGCGAGAAACACGTTCTGTGTGGTCGAGGGTGTTGCTAAACGGATTATCAATTAGGTATCCTATTTTAGTTAAAACTGTTAAATATAAGACATTAGATTAGAAGGAGAGGGGGGAAGTACACACAATAGACCACTGCAATGCACTCATACGCTACCGTGCTCACCGTCTCTCAAGTCACCTATGGCTTCCAGAGCAACCTGAATATGTTCTGACAATGGGCTCAAGGACATTGAATGGGAGGAGTATGTCATCGTTATTCCGTTTATGAATCTACGGGCTACGACCAGTTAGAAGGGGGAAAGAGAAGGGAGACTTTGTATTCATGAAGGAATAAAGAGGACAAAAACGTACCTTGGGACAGTCAAAACATGCCCAAAATTCACCGCTACCTTTCCTTTTGTACTCCCCGGTAGTAATAACAGCAGTGCATGCGAGACTGGTGCTGATTACGGCGGGTGCTAGGAGGCCTGCGAACAACTTGGCCTTGATTTTATAGTCAATATATTTTGATCCCGTCTTTAGAAATTGTATAGCCCATATATACGAGTTATAGAGTATGACGGTGGATGCCCCGTCGCGATGGACGACGTCGACAATGAATTGATGACAATGGTGGACGAAAGTAAAAGTTATGTCATGCTTGATCAATTAGCTTGTCACGGTCATGTGTTTGTGATATTCGGAAATCAACTAGTCACAACGCTGGAAAGTTCAATGCATCTCAAACTTCCTCAGTGCTTATCCATTTCCGTGCTCATATTAGTAGCCTTCTGGGACCACAGTAACTGCTGCTAGAAATCTGCTAGAAACTCGAAGTACCTCAGCTGCTGTACCCCAAGTCTCTTCAAATCAGTAACTGCCAAGTGTGATCACTGAGGTCTTGCGATCTTCACCATGCCAGCGAGTGCTGAGCTGTCGTTAAACCGAGCTGTCGTGAATCTTGTCCATCCTACGAGTCTAAGTATTGAACCTGGAAAAAGAATTGGTGCTGTTTGGGTTACTTTAGGCATCACAGTAGATAGTAAGTCAGATGGCTTTCTTGGTGATGCGTACTAAAGCTAATGGAGGTTGTAACTTGTCACTTCGTCACATTTATATTTCGTATTCGTCCACTGCCTCCATGAACATATGCAGCAAGAACATGAAACACTCTCGTCAGTTCCACAAAGCTTAATATACGTATGTACTACTTCAGTACTACATCTGACATGATAACTGAAAACAATCACAGCATTGGACATCATGAGATCAGTATTGGGTATGTATGTGCGTCCAGGATACCGAAAAGAACGTCAAGCTGTAAGTCTCCAAAGTGGAGATCCGGGAATTTGCTATTCTACTCTATCTTGTCTTTCAGGGTGTGGGTTCTCTTACTATCATCAACTCAATTTATGCTTCAGTGAGTGATAGTATGAAATCCTTAGTGCGTCTCCCTTCTCCTGAGTCCTTTTATTATTCCCTGCCCTCTCCACATTCAAGAGAGATCCCTACGGCACCTACGATCACGCTGTCATTCTCAAGAATCAAGAAAAAATACACTGTAACTCACCTAAGCGAGGACCGCAAGGGATGACAACGAGCTCGAGGTTGCGCGCTATCCAGCGCATATCAATATAAAACAGCTGGAATCTGGGTAGGTTTAAAAATTTAACTACCTGTAATTGCTACCAGATTATCCCTACGAAGTTGAAGGATGCGGCATGCCCCCGGTAAAAGTGGAGAGACCGGAAGTATATCACGAGATAGTAAGGATTCAATATTCATCTCTCCGTTCTTTTACACATGATGGCGTAGATAAGTACTAGAGATGACCTTGCTGGTTAATAGATTAGCTTGAATTGCCTACTTCCATAGTATAGTGTTCAGTAATTGAGCTACTTGAAACACTCTACAATTCAAATCCTAAGATATTCATATGTCTTATTTTGTACTATAATACAATTGTTGCTGTTGGAATGATGTAATACTCCACAATTCAAATATGAACTACTTATAAGAATATGCCTTCACTGCCAGTCTCGGTCTTCAACAATGCCTTCACCATTATTTCATACACTCTATTACAACAAGAACTCATCAAATGTTCAAAATACATCTCTCATACAAAGTCCACATCTACTTCCAGAGCTACAAGAAGAGATTATATCCAAGCTTCGGAACCTTCCTCTAACGACGAGGGAAAGGAAGCAAATCATTTCCTCAGTGATGCTCGTCAACAAACATTGGAAGAGTGTGTTCCTGAAATGTGCATTCCGTGACATACATTTCACTTCAGAGGGACATTACCAATGGTACCAAAATATAACTAAAAACGGGTATTTCACATTCTTAGACTGCACAGCTCACTGCCCGGAAGACTGCCAATCCATCACCCTTAATGCTTCAGATGCATTGATCAAGAAAAATACAGTGATGTTCTCCTGGATAGACTGGAATATATTTCCAGCGCAGTACTTTCGAAATATTCGTCGCATTTTTGTGAACAATGTGGATATTCAATGTTTGGGGCTGGAGGGTAGATGGGGTTGGGTGAAGAATATTCCTGAACAAGTGAATATTCTTGAATTAACAATTGTTGCCAAGAACATTGCAGTTGAGTATGACGAGGACCAACTGCAATGGCCAAATGTTGATATCTGGAAAGATTGCTGGGAGACTAGTGTGAACAACACATCCATCACACACCTCTATATCTGGGGGTTGGATGATAACGAGATCATATGGAATCTGTTCAGCCTTCTTTTCCCAAACCTCGCTACAATTTTCTGCAATGGGAACTATGTAACTCAATCTTCAACATCTGGAGCTATGACATTAGATGAATTAAACAAAACATCAATTGAGTACGACATACTCGTATTCACATCTCAAATTATTTCGACTTTGATGATTGTTGCCCATTGCGGGCTGGATTCATGTCCTCTTACGGATTGTGTTGTTTCCCAGGTTACAATATGCATTTGGGAATGGATCGACGGCTTCAAGGAGGATGAAAACTTGAAGAATTATTTTGACTCCGTATCAAATTTCTTGACTTCCGAACCTGACTTTCATGATGTTATGATTAGCATATGGAGGATATTGAAACATAATGGAAGAATACCTTTGACAAATTTTGAGAGATTCTCAAGTTCTTTCCCTACTCCCAGTCGTAGAACAATAAAGACAAAACCCAAAACATTTGCCACAGAGCTATATAACCGGTTCTGGGGAAATTTTTTGTAGTATTCAAGAATCAAATTTAAGGATTTGCATAATGTATAACATGTAAATATGAGGTCGTAAGTATTTTTCAGATTGTCTAATAACATGTTTAACCATTTGAAGAGGATGCTTTTTGTCTAGTCTCTGCACAGTTGGTTGCAAAAATCGTATGGCCAGCCTGAGCATCACAAATTCATGTCAAAGAAGCACATCAAGTTAGTATATTTAGTATAATCAGTTTACTAAGTATTTACGCAGTAAGAAGACGTAAGATCTTCGCCAGGGTCGGGCAGCCAGAACCACATAACCAGCGAACAAAATGATTTGCTTACAGCTGAAGAATCTACTAGGGATGAGCAGAGGAAAGTGTTAAATACCGCTAAGTCACAGTGACTTAGCGGTATTTAACAGAAAGCAGAAGATAAAAGGAGGGCTTACCCGGAGCCAGCACAGGATCATTCCAGAAACAGGAAGTTGCATTAAAGTGAGCTATCAGTATGCCTCTCTTCACCCCTCCTCTCCCCGCATTATCTAATCTCCTTATGTTCAAGCGAATGGCCATTTTTGGCTGATTGAATGATGGCAGGCATGGGACTCAGTGGACGTACATATATACACGACAGAGGGTCTCGGACCATATCCTACTAATATACCTACATATATAACAAAAATACAGCTTATAATAATAATTTTAGCTAATAAAAGAGTTTTTAGATACGACTTGGTCCGGCTGATATACTGTACATAAATCAAATAAAAGAAATATCCTGTAGCAAGAACATCATAAACAGCAGAAAATTCCTATACAGATTGTTCGTCTTCTATAGGATCGTAGAGACTCATCACAGAAAATTTTATCGATTGTGCTAATGAAGCTAGCTGCAGAAATGTAAGAAAGTATGTCAGAAAAAAGAAATAGGGGCTTACGATAACTTCAATCCCAAGGTCATCAACGTCCTTCTCCAAGGTGTTTAGTCGATCGATGTTTGTTCTATTGATGTAATCTCGTTGCCTGACCTGCCACCCATCAGTAGAAATCTTGTTCGTCAGTCTCACCACTGACTTAAACAACCTGATTGATAACCATGTGATAATGCTTACACTATTTTGGGGAGATAACATACCTTGTAGATTTGCGTATGCATTTCAAAAGAGGTTTCACCACATCTTCATCACCTTCTTCTGCATAGATCATTATATCACGCAGGAAGTCCATAATGGACTTCAGCCTGATAATAATATCACAAAAGAGGAACGGGATCTCCTAATAAAATGGATAAATATCAGCACTCAAAGTAGAGAACTGTACACTTTATACATACGTGAATCCCTTCCGCCGCCCTAATTGCCCCATCGGCAGCCATACCAAGAGCTTTAAGAGCTCCACCAACAACTGGAACTCCACTAACCCCTTCGCCTGCGAGAACTGCCGACTTTGCAGTCAACTTCAGGAGTGATCTGAATGATGACCCAGCGTCATCTCCTGCCTATAGTGGGTCACATTGTCAGTTACTGTTAAGGACAATAGTAGTAGCAATAAAGGTCTTAACGCACTTCGTATTCGTCCAGGTGTTTTTCCCAAACTTGATAGTCATCATCTTCAACCTCCATCGCACTTCCCCAATATTTTTCCAACGTATCAACTATGTCATTTGATTCCTGAAACAATGTCAGTCAGAATATAGATACTAAAAGCCATCACATTACTTCGATCTGTTGGAAATCTTTCGGGACATGTCTCCGGGGATGTGCGAAGGATTCTGGTTCAATAATCAATACCACATATACAAAGGCACAAAAGAAAATGATAGTTACGGATTTTACGCCCGGCTACTTTTGTCGTTTTGCTGACAACACCTTTCGTTTTGTCTCTAATAGCTGCCAGACGAGACTAGTATCAAATTTTATTAGCTATGTATACATAAAGATATAAAAATAAATGACATACCTCAGCTTTGTTCTCGTCTTCCCCCTCTTGTTGCTTATGGGTGGGGTGGTCAGAGGACGAAACCTCACGGGGGGGAGGTTGTATCGAAACTGAGAGGTTTGGGGGAACTGTAACATGTGGTTAGAAAGAGAATTTGGAATAATAATAGATAGAAATGATACGTACCTATATTCTCGTCGGGAGTCCCTCGTTCGAGAGGCTGGCTTGTGCCTTCCTTTTTGCGCGGAGTGGACACAGAGGCAGCGCTGGAAGGGGGTGTAGGACGGCGGGGGGGAGGGTGAATGGAGGAGGGGGGGTGAGCAGAAGTCGGTTTGGACGACGCAATCGGGGGAGTGGCTGACCAATGTTTGACAAGAGGAAGTTTTGTTGAATAAGAAATATGAATGCAGAAAAATATCACTGTACCTTTTTTCTTGCCCTCAATTGATCTCATCTTCGACTCCGTAAGTCGTGGAAGTCGGGATGGGGGTGGTGGCGGAGGAGCGTCTAGTGACTTTTCGGCGGCTGGCACCAAAGGATCTGGAAGAGTGGCGAGTGAACATGATGATGCGAGGTAAGAACGACATAATTTTACTTTACCTTTTGCAGCACCTTCGTCGCCGACCTGAAGTACACGGATGGGTGTAGATTATGAGTAAATATTGTATAAACTATGCAATTGTAGACGCACCAGGGGCAGAGTGCCATCCACCGTAATGTTTATAATAAACCTTGAGTTGCAGCAAGGGCATCGAACATTAACAGACATCTATAAAGGGGGGGGGGCTGAGAGGGGGGGAGGGTACTGCGGGTGAGGGATAAAGGGAATGAGTGAGGTGGGTGAAGGGAGGGAGAGGGAAGTAAGGATGGGAAAGGTATTCCTTCGATCTTAAATCCATCCTCCAGTGTCAGCCACTATAGTGTCCAGAACTTTGGACAGTGTCAGCCAACAACGTCCTGAAAAATCACGATCACTTCTGGTCGTGAAGAATTAAATCAAATTTCAGTTATATTTTGCATTCACCTCGCCACCGCGGAGTATTGTATATTCTAAGTGTTAACATACATATCTGCAGACCACATAATAAAATACATTTGCGCAACGAACGATAGGGCGTGGAACTTTCGAAGCTCGGGCTGAATGCTGTAGGTACTGGCGCGGTAAGTATAGATATAGGTAACGTACGAAGGTATAAACCGACGAGGTGTCTTCCCAGAGTGCCAGCGAAATACGTGTCGTGAGCGCCTGGGCGTCGGCGGCTTTCATCTCAAAGGGGGGGAGTGGGGTTGGGATGTAGGCGGATCTTGGGTTGGGATGTTTGGGTATGGGACAGCAGGGCGGCTTGTGCGCTTGCAGTTGGAGGAGGAACGAGAAGCGCAATATGGTGGCGTTATTAGGCAAGACCTCGCTCTGCATCCTGCAGTACGCATAGTCTTCACATCTACAAACGCGAATGAGCTCTCGTGAAATGTCGCAGAGAAAAGGAACTACTCGCTGCTCACCAAACTGTACCAGGACCCAGTGCCAGATTCTAGTACTTTCCCTCCCTCCTCACTACGATCTTCAAGGTGGCAACTCACGGCCACAGAGTCCTAGTGTCGCCCCAATCCTCGTGCTAGCTGCAGAGGCCCACTTGAGCCGTGTTGTTCAGTGAATCCCCCGAGCTTTGAAGTCACGTAGCACAACTTGAGACGGCGAAGAGATACGACAAAGTATCATTCGGACTCTGGAGTCTGTTAACCTCAACAGAGTTATTATTATCCCATCTAAATTTACGACGCGTATCGTTGGTGTACCATTCAACACGTCCCGGGTTCGATCCCTCCTCTATCCATCTAGCTATTCAGCAATGCCCAACTTCCTCTGCACCATAACGGAGCTATCTTGTCATATTCTTGGTACGGTATGTTACAAACGTCGACGTTGCTGGTTCATGATCAGCAAGCACGGAAACGAGACGAACACGTCGCAGAAGACGTCTAGCAGCTTGCTTAAGTCAATAAGTTGCACCCGCGGACACGTGAGATCTTCACCAGGAACGGGCGCTTAATATGTCAAAAGCTCTCTTGTGCTGCATAATTGTTCTCCCTACCCTCGTCTTATACCACTCTCCTAATAGCCCATAGTAGCAAGATCTCTTACCTATTCACCGACCTTGGTGGCAACGACTCGGGGTACCGCTGGCTACGGACGAACGCCTGAACGACGAAACGATTAGCTCAGGAAGACAAATGTTGAGCTGGAGGATTCTCTTGGGAAGAACGGAGAAGAGAAGGAGATGATGAAAGGAAGGCTAATGACGCTGAACGTGCTGCGCAGGACGAGTACCAGCTCGACCTTTTCCCTCTCCCGCGCCTATGCGCTAGGTACCCATGGCAAACAGCATGTGTGCGGGACGATATTATGTTCTCTTCCAGGCTCTCGCACAGACGTTATGATCGTTAGATGTTTTTAAAGGGTGGGGGCACTTGAGATTCGGAGGGATACGGAGATGATTGATGATGCGAGAAAGGCGATGCATCGTCAGGTTCGGACTTGCAGCCCTCGGTTCAACGTTCGTTTCTCCCCTCTCTGTTAACTCAGCTCCCTTCCTAATCCCCTTTTTCCACGCAGGTGGATGACTTCTAAGTGGTCTCTCAGTAGGCCTCCTAGCACCCGTAATCCGTAGAGCCTTCTTTAGTGGCACAGCGGAAGCTGCTGTTATTTCTATAGGAGGGGAAGTGGTATCGTGAACAAGCAGGTTAATTTTGTGTAGACTGTGCCTGGGTAAGTCGTTGCCCTTCTCCATCGTTCCATCGTGCTTCATTCTATAACCCAATGCTGACTCGTACTCAGATGATCCCAACGTCGGGGTACGCGTGCTTTGGTAACCAGAGATGATTCAAGAAACAGGAAGCACACTGAATATCTTCATGGGTGAGACCTGAGGCGTATTGCAGATTGGACTGGCAGATCGTAAATCATAGTGGTCTATCAGTACGCTGTCCCTTTTCCCGCCAGTTTCCTGCTTCTTCAAGCATAATCTAATCTCTTATACAGTTTTGACTAAACTATAATTTCTCATTGTTACCGGCTGCGACTGTTGTAATTTCAAAAAACGAACTAGGATCCTAGGTGAGACTCACTCATCTACATATCTGTACAGGGAAGCTTTCAAGACATCTACTATAACGCCTGACATCACTCCTTCGAATGATAAAAGAATTGAATTTCTTCTCCCTCGTTGATGTTACAGGATTACTTGATAAAGCCTACTATCACAACCCTACACCTTTGGATGTTGACAGTTTTAGCATAGATGAGAATGTATTCTTCAAACGAACCCCTCATAGAGCGATAGACGTGTAATTTGAATGTAAGTGACGTTTTCTGGATGTAGGGAGATGGAACCTGCGATTGTATCCAAACTGTATCTTATAGTATCTCCTGTTTGACTGACATAGGATGCTGATAGTACCAACTCATAGATGAGCACCATTGTATTCAATATATTCAATATAAGTATACTTAGTCACATACAATGGAAGTCCAACTGATGAGATCGATTAGAGATCTCAGGCCACAGCTATTGACATCCCGGATTCGTTGTTGATATCATTGTTTACGCGTTTACGATGGACTTGAAGTATAATCCGGTTTAAAGGTACTCATTGAATGTATTGACCCACTGTCATATTGAAAGGTTTTCCCTTTTTTGTAGCTACGCGTGCCGAGATCGGATACTGGATTCTATGCTTTGCTCAGTGACAACAATAAGGCTGAATACGGTGAGGATGTTTGCCTTGGTAGCAATGGTACGACACATGCCTCATTTAAAGACATGTTACAAGCGGCGAAAGGTACTACTATCCTTTGGACAATGGCGAAAGGAATCGTATACCTTCCACTGCTCTCATCAAGGTATTACGCATTATTCCTCATTTTGGCACTCATTATAGACGACCAGTCAATATGTCAAATGACGAACTCTTCTGCTGGGTAACAATGCGTTAGGAGGGCCTTATAGATGGAGAGCTCTGAAAGTTCGAATGCCCATCAATCCAGCACAGCGATCATCCGAGTATTAGTGTTATCGCCATACTCTCAAAACCAACTTCACATCCTCTGTTAATATGTCCTCGAACAAAACTTCTCGTTCCGCCAAAGCCACTCCTACTTGGAGCAGAGGCTCGACTCCAACTCCAAACAACCCCCCCAGGAGCAAAGGATTCGGTGGGATCAATGTAACCCTAACACCTCTCAAACATACCCCAACACCCGCTAACCCCTGGACCGTTCATCCTGGACAGCTCTCTAACCCTTATTCTTCACTGTATGGCGAACAAGAACTTCGTTCTTTGTTCGGTTACCTATGGGGTGACGAAAATTCTGACGCCCCAGCGGCTGATGAAGCTAAGGACGCTCCGCTATCTCGCCGTCTCTCGGAAAGAACAGCAGTACCTCTCCGCAAACACTCTTCAATTTCAATACTTCCTCTCCAGTCAGTAGTACCTGACCGCAAACAATCTTCGATTCCCTGTCTTCCTCGGTCAGAGGGGAGTTTGTATCTGGAAGAATTGATCAATCAACCACAACAGCCTGGTCTATGTGACGTATTGGATGTGTTGTTCTCAATGCCTCCGTCACCCGAGAGGGACGAAGATATAAACCGTACATTGGACTACTGGGGCTTGTCGAAATGGCGTAACAAGTATGTGGATGGGTGTCTTTAATTTAGAACGACAGTCTACGTACTTCTGTTCTTTCTCTTCTGCGATATGGACTACGATATACTTTACATGTTCTATGCGTACTTTTCCTTCCCCCGTGTATTTATTTACTTTACGAGTCGTCTAAATAGAGCTACATTTGTTTGTGTCACTGGAACTCGTTCAACAGCTGTGACTTTAGAGGCCCAGAATTGAACAAACATCATACACGTTCATCTAATAAATTTAATTATACGAAAAATGTGTGGCTCAAGTTCAGGTACTCACATCCTTCATTTCTCCGTCAGTACAAGCTTACGTTCGTGAGTTGGGATGTTCCCATTGTTGATTTGGTATTGCCAGGCTCGCATATTCCGTCCCCATTGATTTCACTTACTAAGGAGGGTGCCACGAAGTGCCGTCTTGTACTTTTATTGGTTTCTTCTGGCTCTCTGTCTTGTTTCTTACTTTTATCGATATAATGAGCGCCATATCAGTGTATCACTCCTAATCAACTCTTTATCTTGTGTCTCACACTGCTCATTCAGATTACCAATTATCACATAGGCGCACCGCACGTCGTTAACCAATGTCTACACTTGGCAAACTTGGCACCGTTATTGTGGGACAAACCCTGAAGCTCGGCTATACGCTGCTTAGTGCTATACCAACATAAGTACTCAAGGATTTTCACTGGATTTCCCTATATAACTGTCTTTACAACACGGAAGATATTAACGCAAACGCGCGTCCGAGTCCTAGGGCTATGTATTCCACGCCAGCGTACACCAGCTCAGTCTCGACACTATCACGATTCAAAATTCCTTGGTAATTACTAATTAGTAGTACTGTACTGTATGTGCCACGGATACGAATCCATAAAGATAATATTATATTCAGACAGTCGGTAATACTGTTAATACTATGCGCCTAGCGCGGTTCTAATTTCTAAGCCATTACTTGAGTATATGTGGCTACATACATGTCTGTAACAAACGGGCCCAAACCGGACCTAAAATCCCCCAGTGCGTTGTCAAGTTTAGCTTAGCAATGAAGTATTTCAGCGTTCAAACAGCATTGGAAAGTTGGACTGCTGAGATTAACATTATGTTAAAATTGTATAATCGTCCTTTATCTTTCCCTCATTCGTACTAAGCGCGGAGGCTATATTTCGGGTATAGCCAAGGTGCCCGCCAGAAGTATGTAGTTCCCTAGTTATCATTGAATTCTCGCTCAACTAGCCAAAAACAACAACCCCTACAACTCCTGTGCGTGATATGGTACAAGAAACCTCTGCTGATACGATCCTGCATGCTGCACAATACGCTTCTTGGTCATCTTCACAGGTATCATCGTAGCACTGCACTAAAAGGCGTAGATGGCAGCAGAAATAGTGAGGAAGGGAAGGGAAAATGCATCATCTCACACTTTCCCACGCCTTCAGGACTCCTGCTGGCTGTCTATAACGTTATTCTGTAATGGCCAACCATTCAAGTGCCCCAATATTTATGCTTGAGGGACGGGGCAGCGTGATGTATTCTCACATGCATTACTGCCTCCTTGATGTCTGTAAATTCTTCAGTATACTAAATGAGGTTCAACACACAATGGCAAGTGATATCTGTGCACAGCAGGAGAGGAAAAGATGGGGTTGAGTATATTTCATGAAGTAAACTGTTCAGAAGCTTATGGATAATCATGTGGTATCGAAAATATACGTGATTGAGATACTGGTGCTCTTGACCAATGCGGAATTATATATTTATTTGACTCTTTATCCATGTCAACACCTCCAGTACAAGACTTATATCCCCATGATATTAATACTGCAAGATTGCTTGAGATAAGAGATATAGCTTCCTGGAATCATGCCCAATGAGATGTGATACGATATATCGTAACTTTAAAATGTTACCTGAACATGAGTCATTATTATCAAGACAAGAAATGATCCAGGTCCTTCCATAAGACCGGAGTATGCGATGGCTAACGTTAAAGTACCCATTGTAAGAGTGAGAAGACTAGATGAAAACACTATTAAAACCAATGAGCGAAGAGACGTTGGAAGCCGAATTTTCCACAGTCGATGAAGTGGAAGAACAACGAGGATGATATCACCAATTATACCAGCTAGATATATAGCCGAGAGTAATCAGTATTATTCATATGGCATTAGAGAAACTTACCAGTTACGCCTATCGGTTGCACTATATAAATAGCAGGGCACTTCAGTAAATCGGCATCAATATTTTGCCAATCCTTCATGATGGTAGTACACGCCACGACTGCAGTAACTGAGATCGTTACCCATATGAAGATGAATAGCAGGGATAAGTACACAGTAAGGCGACGTAATCTTGACCACTCTGGAATGATTCGTACGATTGAAAGTGCCATACTGCACCGAGGCCACCTTTCATTGATAAATCTAAGCCTGTTATGAAGGAAAGATGTGCAGATTTCATACCATGCAGATGCATTGAGAGAGACTGCTGCGATCATCGTTACGCACAGTTTCAGCCTGTGCTGCAAAGCATCATCGTCATCTGCATGTTTAGAATATCAATTATAAATCATATAGACTTCATAAACTATACCGAAACTCCTCAATTGCATCCAAAGTAGAATAACATTAAAGCATTCGAATAGTAAGGTCACCATGGCGACATGGTCGTCCCACCAGATGCGATGAGTCCGTCGACGATATTCAAAGCGAAAGCTCGTAGCCGAAATAGCGATTGCATGAACGATAGTGGCACAAACTAATATTAGTTCCATCACATTAGTGAACATAAAATGATAATACCCAGCGAAGTATTGCTGACCTTTCCATGGTAGATATGGCTGCCGAGAGACATAGATCATCTGCGTAAGGAGGAAAGGATGAAGGAGGCAACGCGCCCCACGTCACACCCGTTTATGAATCTCGTCGAAAAGTCGAACGAACCTGGGTGGGCGTATCCTTCTCTTCGGATAGCCCTGAAAGCAATTCAGTCAAGCAAGTATGGTAGTAATGGTGCTTACCGTTTAGCCTTAGTAGTGTAGTCAGCGGCTGTCACAGTGATGTCGGTATTGATGAAGTTAGAATGGTGTTTCGATGCTGTGAATATCCCATCACGATTATTTAAAATGTAAGTTGGAAACGGTTTGAACGTATGGATCTTGAGTGGTTTGTCTGAGTCGATCTTGTGGTGGACCGTGGACTACTCGGATGACGATGATCATGTCCGAACTGTGTCGCAGCCTCAGTTCGATATATTAGGGTTTAATAAATGTCGTCGAGGATGGTCGAGCCCATTTCACAAATCAATTAATCACATATCTATATGGTGAGACATATTGGAGACATACGCTCGCACCACTGCTGGTACCATGCAATCTACCGAAAGAGATACTAGTATGTATCGGTATGAAACGTGAGGATGTCTATAATAGCTGGTTGGTACCAAAACATGTTGAACCTATCCAGAAAAAACATACCAATTGCGTTCCCTGATGGAGGTCTTAAACGAGACTTCGTACTTTAATTTTAAGGTCGGAACTGCACACGAATAGTATCGACGTATATTATGGTGCTAAGAATCACGACTTGAAACCCCCTGGTGACTCCATTTTCTGGGTTTTCCTTCACAGAGTGTAATTTTCTCAAGATTGGTGGTGAGACAGCAGAGAATGTACTAGAGTCTAGAGAAACACACAAGTTTTCTACATCGGTGTAGACAGTAGGGATCCTTGATCCTGTGGATATAACGTCGCCGTAAACGGTGAATTTGACGACGATGGTTCAAGCGTATAACGTTTACCAGTCACTAGCACTGGATCTTTGCAAAGCATATCGAAGGTGACACAGTGTTGGAGGTGGTACTTGGTGGCGGAAGGTTGTTCGTTCGTCAAAGGGCCTTGTGCCCTTGGTCCCTGGACAATGTCACAGTTTGGTCACAGTGGCCAGCAGGATATTCGGTCCGATCTCGCCAGATCTCACTAGTACTCCCACGCTCAGCAGCTTGAGCGCGCCTTGTTCGAAAGCTTAGCGTTTAGCGCTTGACTCTAAACCATTCTCTCCTTCTACAGAACACTGAGACCCAGCACGAATGTTGGTATAGACCAACTATAACAGTGGTAGCATAGATAGGCAGATAATACATTGTTTTTTGACGACATCAAGCTCATTGAGTATGTGAGGCGCCCTCAGCGTTATTGTCTAGTATTAGGATACTCCTTACCTTTGAACTATTAACACTCTCAAGCTCTTAAAGACTATTGTGAGAAACTCAAGTAGTATTATTAGAATAGTAGTATCAATACATTGTGTGGTAGTGCTATTACTGTAAACTACCTGTAGTCCCGCGGTAGCACTATCAATAGTCAGATGAAAGGAAGGAGAAAGAACTGGTGAAGATGTTAGAATGAGGTAGCATTCAAGCTGAGGTAGCATGAACTGAAGCGAGTGTTTGATACAGTGAAGTTAGCTGATTGATAAGTTAGAAGAAAGGGACGGAAGTCTACTACTCAACCACACCTGCTTGAGACAGTGTTTGATTCAATTGATGCTATCTCCTTCACAATACATCAATGTCCTCTATCTGCCAACGTCTATGAATTCGCCCTCCTTTTCCAAAATGACGAAAATTTATGCTTTTTATACCCCTTGGACTTTGGTTTACTCGTCGATAGTACATCCCCGCCATTGGGCGATCGGCTTTTAAAACCATGCAGCATGAATGAGAACATTTAGTTGAGACGATTCATCACCTTTCCTTGTCCAACCATTGGTCTCTTCGCCCCTTTTGCCTGTATAAACCACTCCAAATCCAAGTCCTTAAGCTTGGTATTCAGTATGTAGTCTCCTTCAATGTAATTTAGCTTTGAGTCGCCATCAAGACACCGAGATATCTTCAGAGATAGTTTGTTCCTTTTCCCCTGTCTCATCAACAAGGTAAAAAATTGCGCAAGTGTGTATTCGTGCAGATATTCTTCCACAGGATAAAAGTTGGGGTCGCCAGAAATACGCCAAAATAACTCTGTAGGTCTTCTTTCAGCACCCCGAAGACCTCGTGAGATTTTTTGGACTATAGTTTTGAAAGCTCGATTCATTCTTTTGTTGAGTTCCTGTCTCTTGTTTATGTTGGACATGTAATCTTGATAACTGATTATATTTTGAGTATTAATACTTTTTTGTTGAACTGGAGGGCACTCTACAAGATGACCACCGCACGACATTATTGTGACATTAGGAAACAGATAACCAAAGAGACCCCATGCCAAGTTTCCGTCATCCACACCTTCTATGTTAAGGTGTGTTATAGACGCTGTGCCCTTCGATATCCGGTCTTCGCTCCAATCTCTCCAATCACGTGGGATCGACCATTTCTCCAATAACTTATCAAATCGCGTTCCGGTTGGCAGCACAAATGTCAAATGAAGAGAACTGACATGCGCAGAGATTTTATCCAACCATAACCAAAAGCTAGGGACTTTTGGCGGCCATGGCTAGCGGCGCTGTGATCCCAGATAGCACATAGGAACATCTTCAACATAAATGCTATGGAGATTCGGATAGCATGATGCCAACAAAAACTTCTGATAAAATCCAGCCATGTACCTAATGTCAAGGTCAAGTTGGGGACAGAAGGTTATACTGTGGCATAAATCATTTGATATAACATCTTGACCAAGAGATTGATGATTTATGGTAACAAGATACCAATTGTACATATCAACTGATGAAAAGTGATAGTCTCGGAATGCACATAAAACAAACTTGCCCTTCCAATGTTTGCTTACGAGTGACACAGACCATATAAACTCAGTTCGTTCTTGCGGAGATAAACGTGAGTTCCAGAAAGTAGATACAGTTTCTTCCTGCAACTCTGGAAGAAGTTTCGCTCTTCTGCTAGCAACGTTTAGCGTTTGAATCATAGGATAGTGGTGGTAGGTCAGGAGTTTGCTTGAATGTGGAGAGAAAGTGTTGTGATCACTGATATTGATGAATGACGAGCTCATTTAATATACTTATTACTATGCCTACGTCACTCATAAACTGATTAATTCAATGTACATATGCTACTATCTATCATGCGTACATCATAGTACACATTTTCTTCTCTCTTAATAGAAAATGCATACATATATAGTGTGACAATATTTGCAAAATATAGTTGTCTAAAATCATACCTGAAAAAGATACATCAAGCATCCAACCAACTATTAAAAAATACAAAAAGAAAATATCATATGAAAAGTATGAACAACAGTGCATGCCGACATGTTCAAAGCAGAAGTACACTCGAAATGTATCTCATTTATGCAAATGAGAATTCACAAACCAACCGTCCAGCCACTGGAAAGTTCACTGACACAAACCAGTCTACACACAACTACTTACAACTATGGTTTCGACTCAGCTCCGAATGCCCCGGTCTTCTTCATACCATAGTCCCCAGGAACAGACTAAGTAATGGTCCCATCCGCGCCCAAAAAGGAAGGCCCCGATTCCGAGCTGAACATTATCACTTCCCCAAATGGATTCTGCGTCACCAAAGGGGTCATTGAGAAGCATCGTCTGCGTATACGAGTTCGAGGCTGGAAAGGAGAAGCTGGCAAGCAGAGGTGCAAAGGATGAGTAAGATGACGAAGGAGATGTAAAGGAGGAGTATCCCATCCCTAGATCCATAGAAGCCCCCCACGAAGGAGGCTCAACATCCTCAAACGCACGGTACATTAGCCTGCCTTGGTGTTCTTGCCGCATCCCAATCAAATGTCAAAGGCATGTTCCACAACGATGTAGACTGCGTCGAGTGGCTCGATGATGACAGACTATGCGGCCGTGTACAACACCTCTTTGATCCTCACTAGATCAAAGCCCTCATGAACAGGGAAATTTGGTGCGGAATCATTTGGCATGATAGTTAACAAAGACGTGGTTGATGTCTGGTAGGCGACGTAGATACCGAAGTAGGACCCATACATGGAGGAAGCTCTTCTTTTCCTCCGATCAATGGGCGTGGAGTAGTCGTACCGGGGTATATAAGCAGCAGCCTTCTGTGCGAACACATGAACATATCGTCTTGAGACCGCCAAGCATGTTCCTAACCATGCCTAGTCAAACGAAGTAAGCGCTAGTAGCACTGAGAAGGAAAACTTCTTGGATGACACGGTAGCAGTTCATCTTTGCGAGCTCGAGGAGTGCATAAAAGATCCCGCGAGCGCTGAAGAAGAAGCTAATTTGCGTTGTAGGGGGCCGCACGTCGAGGTGCCAGCAAGAAACGTGTTCTGTGTGGTCAAGGGCGTTGCTACTTTGGTTATCGATTAGGTATCCTACTAGTTTAGTCAATGCTATAGAATATAAGATATTAGATTAGTAGGAGAGAGGGGGTGTACGTACTGATGATACTAGGCCACTGTAACCACTACTAACGCACCCATACTAAAGCGTCGCCATCGCTGTCGCTTGCAGCACCATCAATCAAATTTGCAATAACACCTCCCCCACGAAGAGCTTGTTAGGCGCGTGGCCATTGTTGCAGTTATTCTTGTTATAGTTGGCATCCTTGTAGTGGTCTGCGTGTTGGCGGTGGAGTTATGGTTTGTGTGCCATGGCAGCAGGAAGGGGATTAGTACGCGAGCCTAGCTCGCCATTCGGGCAACACCAGACTTCTCAGTCTGGTGCCGGAACACAGTACGTGTTGTATAACTAGGATAAGTTGATACCAAATCAAAGAACTAGAAACCTACTTGATGCTGCGTCTGAGAGCAGGCGGTTCGCCTGCACGCGAAGATTTTACTACATAATTTCGTTATCATAGCATGCAAGCGTTATTTCCTTTACGTAATCAGCTGATGCGTGCGTCGACGCGCTGTTCGCGCTCTCTCTCTCATTTTCCCTCCAACGCCGACACGCTCTTGCATCGCTTGAACGCCGCTATTACTTAACAGTAATTCAAGATCGTCGGTATCGCGCACTACCAAGACCCACTGAATCCGCAATTTGCTTTACCAAAGGCCGTGTCACCACCCCATGCCTCCCCCCCCAAGTTCTACTTTACAAATTTTCTTTCAATTCACCGGTATGCTTTTGTTTCAAACTTTTCCTTTTTCTTTCAATAAATCTACAATTTCTAAACCTTTAATTTCCGTTTTATTCCACTATTCCTCATTAAGTATTCTCTTTATTCTAATTTTCTTTAAAAAAAATCCAGTTTATTTTTCCCCTCTGAGTTTTGACTTGAGTCCCAGTTTTTGTCTTCAGGTTAATGCTAGCACTCTCGACTCGTGTTCTACAGCTTCTCTTTTGAAATTTCATCAAATCCCCGTGTTCGACCTAGTTTCGAATGTCCCAGTCTTATTCATACCATGATCCTCAGGAACAACCCATGGCTCAGCGACATGTAACTATCTTTCATTGTGAATTTCCTCCTTTAGTTGCTCTCTTATTTTGTATCTCAAGTGATATTGCTCAAACGAGTGCTACGGAGAGAAAGTTTTTCATGTAAGTGATATATTATCTCATACTTGATCTAGGATTAGCCTACCTCTAGTTCACTGTGCATAGCTTCCAATTTTTTCTGAAGCTTTGCTTCAGCTATCTTGTATGAAACTCCATAAATACATCTTCTTGCCCATCCGTGTCTGTCAGCCTTTTGAGCTAACACTGTGGCTCTGTTGAAGAAGCTGAAAAATAACAATGAATTAGCATGAAATTTGAAGGAGAAGAAATACAAACATCTGTGCTTTTAATACTGTATCGAAGGTATCTGGGAAGAATCCAGTATATTCTGATGTTTGAGCCTTGAAACAATCAAGGAGTCGGATTGTTGCTCTTCCCTTGAGAGCCATTTCCCAGAACCGGCGAGAAACGTTCTGAAGATGAAATGGAAGAAGTTTAGTAGGTAAATGTTGGGGATCCAACCAATGCACTTACACGTGCCTCCGAAACTACACGAATGAATTTGTTGACAGCATGTATTACAGCATCAAGGTCACGTCCAAACGGTATGGTAGACTTCCCCAATGTTTTTGCTGCCGATGTTAGCCTTGCGATCGACTGCGAACTGGTTTTCCAGTTACGGTGGAGCTGCAAAAAAGTGATAGAAATGTTATTAAGCACACAAGATATGCCAAATATCAACACACAGAATTGTTGTACAGTAGGTCCGCCCATTCCAAGGCTTGGCTCCTTAGCTCGTCCTGCGGAGGGGGGATGTGTGGAAGGTCGGAGTCATTTTCATCCTATAGGCAGTAGTAATCAATGGTGCAGCCGATAACAGAAAAATAATTAAGTACTTACATCGTCGAGACAACTCGATGACATCCGGGGAGAGCGTGTCCAAGGATGCGACACTTCATCTAAAATTAAATGTTAACATTAGAAATGAATAGTGAAAAAGGCTTGAATAATTACGAAAGAAGTCTCTCATGCTTTGGAACCGTTTCTGTGTTTGGATGAATGAATAATGTATTACTTAAGGACAGAGCTCTATACATACTTTATGTGCCACAACTTGAAGGTGCATCATTTTCATTCCATCAGATACCATTAATGTATAACGGCAGTGTGGATCAAGCTATACAGAAAATGGCAAGGATCCAACAAAGAAAACATGCAGATTTAGTAACACGAAAAGATGGAGGAATGAAAGACATACTTCAAAGCTTTTCACATTTAATACAGTCGAGGGCTGTAAGTAGCAGAGTTGAGACAAGGTTAGTAAGTAGGGTTTGGGAGGTGAACATACCTTCTGATGACCCATCCTCCCCCTTCCCTTCTCTAAATCCAAGTCCTTAAGCTTGGTGTTCAGCATGTCAATTTCTATGGGATTTAGCTTGGAGTCGCCGTCCATATGCCAGAATATATCCACAGATTGCTCTGCAGATGTTGCTCGTCTGTTCCTTTTTCCTTGTCTTGCCAGAAAGGCAAATAATTGCAAAAGGGTGAATTCCTGCATGAATTCTTCCACAGGGTGAAATTTCGGGTCTCCAGAAATCCTCCAGGCTAACTGTGCAGTTTTCCTTGCAGCATCTTGAAGATCTAGCGAGACTTGTTGAACTATAGTGTCAAAAACTCGATTTATTCGTTTATTGCATTCCTGTCTCTTGCTTATGTTGGACATGTAATCTTGATAGTTGATTATGTTTTGAGTATTAATACTTTTCAGCGGAACTGGAGGGCGCTCCACAAGATAACCACCACATGACATTATGGCAAGGTTAGGAAACAGATCATCGAAGAGATCCCATACCAAGTTTCCATCGTCCACGCCTTCTATGTTAAGGTATGTTATGGATGCTGCACCGTTCGTTTTCCGGTCTTCGGTCCAATCTCTCCAATCACGTATGACCATGCAGCTCTTCCAATAGTTTCCATATCGTGTTCCGGTCGGCAGCACAAATGATAATTGGAGAGAACTGATGTGCACAGGGATTGTCTCCAGCCATATCCAGAAGCCCTCTGATCCCAGGTTACGAATAGGAATAGATTCGACGTAAATGCTACGGAGATTCGGATAGCATGATGGCAAAAATAATTCCTGGTCAGAATTTAATCCAGCTGGGCACCCAAAACCAAGTTGGGAATAGTAAGTTATACTGCGACATAAATCTTTTGATATAACATCTTGTCCGAGATATTGACGATGTATTGTGACAAGATACCACTTGTACATATAGACCGATGAAAAATAATAGTCTCGGAATGCACATAAAACAAATGTTCTCTTCCAGTGTTTGTTTACAAGTGACGCAGACCATATGAACTTGGTTCGCTCTTCCAGAGATAAGCATGAGTTCCAGAAAGTAGAGATAATTTCTTCCTGCAACTCTGGAAATAGTTTCACCCTTCGGGTGGAAATGTTCAGCCTTTGAGCCATCTGATAATGGTGGTGGGTCAAAAGTTATTTGAATGCTCAGAGATAAAAGGACTCTTATATTTATGGATGACGAATTCATTTAATTGTCCACGCGATGATGTAATTTATAAATTGATCAATTCAATGTGTTATACTGTTCTCCCCTAACGTCGAGTTCTCAAGGTAACGCCAGTCACTTGGTAGAGTTTATTCAAGGTGGAAATGAAGGATAAGTGAAACGGACGTACATTCATAAAACATCATATACACAGAAAACAATATATTAGCCTCAGTTTTCTTCGTACCTAGGTCCCCAGGAATAGCCCACGGATCCGCAACAGGCGGCGATGGAAGTACAGTCGTAATGGACCCGTCGGCACCCCCGAACGATAACCCCGACTCCGAACCAAACATCAACCCTCCCCCTGCTCCCCCAAACGGATTCTGCGTCGCCGGAGGCGATGCAAATGGGTTATCGAGCGGTATTGGTTGCGTGTACGAGCTCGACGCGGGGAAGGCGGAGAAGCTGGCGGACGGAGGCGCAAAGGCCGAGTACGACGACGATGGAGGTGCAAAGGATGAGTATCCCGTCCCTGGACCCGTAGAAACACCCCACGAAGGAGGCTCAACATCCTCATCATCAAACGCAAAGGGTACATTCGCCACCCTCGGAATCCCCCCTGCATCCGGTTCCTGATCAAACGCCGAAGGCGTATTCAACAACGACGTAGGTGACTGCGTCGACCGGCTCGATGAAGATATATACGGACTCTGATTCTTTCCCCCCTGCTCCGGCTCATCACCTATCGACACCGATCGAGAAAACTGGAAGGAGAGTCTATTGTCCCTGACGATCCCACCAGGAGGTGTACTCTGCGCCCTTCAAGGGCTGCAGGCGCTAGTGCCGGTTACACCTACAGTTGTTAGCGCACCTGCGAGTCCGGTGCCGATTACGGGTGCCAACAGGCTTGCTGAGAGGCCAATAATATTGTCATTGGTGGGCGGAGGGATATTACCGAAATTTGGTGAGAGATATAGGCGTTGCGTAACGTAGAGCGTGATTGTAGCTGGTAACAGAGAATCAATCGAAAACTATTAAACTTCGACAACACTTTTCCAGTTTGCTAAGTATGGTCACTAGTGGGCTCTGCCGCTTGTCGGCCCTATTTCTTTATATATGTATATATGGTCACTAATATCAATTCACCTTCATAGTACAGCTCATGTCACTTTAGTGAATATATCAAGCTACCTAGTTCCTCAAGTGTAAATATTGGGCCGCTTGAATGGTTGCCGATTACAGAAAATCATGAAGAGATCTGGGAACATATGTATGAATATTTCCCATGCCAAGTTTTCATCATCCATTCCTGTTACATAAAGCTGCTTTACGGTTGTAATTCCCTTTGTGTTCCAATTGACTTGAAAATCCTTGTCCTTTCTTGGATTGTTTGCTTGTTTAGTAAAAGTTATAGCAAGTGTATCCACTTGTTCGGGAATACACTCTATCCATTTCCATGAAACATCTGGGTCCAAACAGATGATATTCATGCAATCAATGGAGACCCTTCGTAAATTTGGGAATTCGGATTTTGGAAAGAGGGACCAATTCATCCAAAAGAATGGTTCTACTGAAGGTAAATCTTCATTGCCACCATATACGAGATTTATAGAATGGCAGATCTCAGTTGGAAAGTGTTGATATTTTTTGGCATATGTAACGAGGCGAACATGCCACCAAGCAAGGTAAAGTGAGCCGAGATACATATCTCGAAGCGCACATGTCCGAAGCGCTTTATTCCACTGGCTGTTTACCAGTGATGCGGAGCGTATAAATTGTGCTCTATCCTCCCGAGATAGAGTCAGTGAGTTCCATAACACATCAATAATTTCACATTGTAACGCTTGTGGAACTCGAGGAACTTCTATATTATCTGGAAACTGTTTTGGAGAGGAATCCGTGTTTGGATGTGATTTGCTGATTGCAGATACTTTGCATTTGAAGATTCTTCTGATGAAAAGTCGGAAACTCTTGGGAAGATGCAGCATTATGGAGCAATTGCAAACCCCAATAGCATAGAACAGCTCTTATATATCCAGAGAATGTCACATTAAGTCATACCTTGTATTTAATTATGATTATAATAGAATTAGAACGATTTTTGAATGCGATATTGTCAATGTATTACTTAACTTGTCTCCACTCGTTTTTAATACAATATATTCACCCTACTTATTCCAAATTCCGACAAAATTGGTTGACAAGTTAGCTCCAAATTAGCTCATAATTAGGATATTATAGGTAAGTTTTGATTCATATCTAATAAAATATATTGCTCACAATATGCTTGCATTACTTATAGAATACAGAGGGTAGAAGCATCACTAGGGCTACTGGACTCGGACCCAGGGTTGTCGACGTGGTAGGAATAATATTTCAACTTGAAGGGGGAGCGTAACAGGTGAGGATGAGCACTGAGAAAAGATGATGTTGGTCTGAGAAGTGTGGATGTGGGGTGTGTGAGTAGTGTACATGCGAGGTAAGTACTGCCAAATAAATTAATGTAGTAAGTCATTGAGAAGAGAATTCTCCTTAGGGTCGGAAAGACAGAGCAGCAGTAGCACGAGCAAGCGGTTACGTAACGAGGATGAGAGAGTGAATGTTGTAGCATTGAAATGCTCCATGTTGACAAGAGGGTTCAAGGTCAGAAAATGGGAAGAGTCTTTACTCGCTCAGTTTTTTTAACTCTTGATCATTATAGCCAATATATTTGTATTAAACGAAGAAATTGAAATGATATGAAAATTATGGACAATGCGCTCTAAATGTACATGATTTATAAAACCGTTGAGTTCTGAGTTCTCAAGTTAACGCCAATTCAACGCCAATCAGTTTATTCAAGGTGGAAATGAAGGATGCACTCAAGTTCAACGAAAAATCATCTGGTGGTCCAGAAAGATAAGTGAAACGGACGTACATTCATAAAGCATACACGGAAAACATTATATTAAGAACAAACCGACTACTAGAAAATGCAAAAAAAAAAAAAACCAGATATAATATGAAAATTATGAACAATGCGTGCCGACATATCCAAAACAGAAATGCGCTCTAAATGTACATGATTTATGCAAATGAGAACTAATGAACCAACCGTTCATCCAGAAAGTCCACTATACACAAGACCTACGACCACGGATTCGATCCAGCTCCGAACGCTCCAGTCCTCTTCGTACCAATATCCCCAGGAACAGCCCACGGATCCGCAACAGGCGGCGACGGAAGTACAGTCGTAATGGACCCGTCGGCACCTCCGAACGATAACCCCGACTCAGAACCAAACATCAACCCTCCCCCTGCTCCCCCAAACGGATTCTGCGTCGTCGGAGGCGATGCAAATGGGTTATCGAGTGGTATAGGCTGCGTGTACGAGCTCGATGCAGGGAAGGCAGAGAAGCTGGCGGACGGAGGCGCGAAGGCCGAGTATGACGACGATGGAGGTGCAAAGGATGAGTATCCCGTCCCTGGACCCGTAGAAACACCCCACGAAGGAGGCTCAACATCCTCATCGTCAAACGCAAGCGGTACATTCGCCGCCCTCGGTGTCCTCCCCGCATCCGATTCCCGATCAAACGCCGAAGGTGTATTCAACGACGACGTAGACTGCGTCGACCGGCTCGATGAAGACATATACGGACTCTGATTCTTCCCCCCCTGTTCTGGTTCATCACCTATCGACACTGATCGAGAAAACTGGGAGGAGAGTCCATTGTCTCTAACGATCCCACTAGGAGGTGTACTCTGCGCCCTTGTCTGCACCGATCCGGCAGAAGCAGAAGCAGCGAGCTGACTCTGCACTTTCGTAGATACAGGCACCTCCGTCTCTTTCGCATCCGCGTCCCCTAGGACCTCTTTGATCTTCGCCAGATCAAAGCCCGCGTGGACAGGTAAATTCGATGCGGGATCGCCAGGCGTAACAGTCGACGACGTTCTCGTAGGTGACGTAGGCACGGAAGTAGGACCCATACGCGGAGGCAGCTCATCCTCTCCTCCAATCGATGTACGCGGTGTAGTCGTGCGGGGATACGTAGCAGCCGACGGGGGCCTCGAGACATACGCCGATTTGGGCGGATTCGACTTCCGCCTCGAAAACCACCCCTTCTTCTCCTTCTGCTCCTCTTCCCTCACCACGATCCTCTCTTCCGTGAAATCAGGCTCCTACATACAACACAATCAGCCCAATCCATAAACAAAACACCACATACTTACCTCTGGCTCATCAAAGAAATCCGAAAACACAGGAAACCCAAGTTGATCCAGAATAAGAGGCATGAAAGTCCTATAACTCATATGACCCGCAATTTTATCCGTAACATCGACATTCTCCAATCCAGGGACGTTCATTACGGGTCTTAGACCCGCTACAGTTCCGACACCACCACTTGTAGCTCTGAAGAGGTAATTCAGAACCCAATCGTTCTTTGCGAATCCATTCACGTATCGTCCTGAGACTACCGATCTTGTTTCCAACCATGCCGAGTTGGACGCTGTAAGCGTAGCACCGAGAAGAAAGACATCCTGGACGATACCATAATGCTTCTGCTTCGCAAGCTCGAGGAGGGCGTAAAAGATCACACGAGCACCGAGGGAGAATCCAATGAGCGTTATAGGCCGTACACCGAGATGTCGTTGAATCAGCACATCAGCTAGAACGCGTCCTGCTGATTTAGCACGATCGAGGGCGTTACTCCATGGGTTATCGATTAGATAGCCTAGTTTAGTTAAAACTGTAGAATATTAGATTATGTAGGGAGAGAGGGAGGGGGACGTACTGATAGGCCACTGTAATGCACTCATTAGCGTCGTCATTGCTGTAGCTTGTAACACCGTCAGTCCAATCTGCGATAGCACCTCCCCAGTGAGAATCTTTAGCGCGCTTCCGGTCTCTCGAATCATCTCCGGCTCCCAGAGCACACTGAACACGTCCCCGACGATAGGATCGAGGACACTAAATGGGAGACGAACATCATCGTTTATCCCATTCATGAATCTGCGGGATACCATCAGTTCACGCTCGAGAAGGGGGAGAGGACAGGAAAGTGAGATAGAGGAGAGAGAATAACGTACCCTGGAACAGTCAAAACACAACTAACACGCTTATTATTGTGCAGTGGCAGAATATCAAACGTTCGAACGTATTGTGTGCGATTTGCCATTCCTTTCATCGCAATTCCGCTTCCTGTAAGTACTCCTCCGGTAGTAATAACCGCAGCGCCAGCTGTACCGCCTAAAAAGGCGCCGGTGCCGGTTACACCTACAGTTGTCAGCGCACCTGCGAGCCCGGCGCCGATTACGGGTGCCAAGAGGCCCGCTGAGAGGCCAATTACCAGTCCACCGCCTACAACTCAAATTAGCAAGGAAAAGAAAGAAAAAAGGGAACGGGAGACAAACCAAGAGTCGCAAGACCTAACATAACAATCCTCCTCTTCCTTAACGCCTTCCTAGCACCATCAATCATCTCCCTCTGCTCCAACTTCTCCACGTCCTCTTGAATCTCCAATGCCTCAGTTACCCGACTTTCGAATTTAACCACGTCTAGCCAGCCTAACCCAAGTTTCTGCGCGAGGAGCTCGAGGAGGACGCGAGATCGCGCGTCGTAGACGCTGTCTGCTATTAGAAGGAGGAAGAGGTCGCAGAGGACTGTCCAGCGTATGTCGAGGGTTACTTGAGCGTCTGCCGGAGAGAGGGAGGTGCTTACGCCTGGGATGGCGGATGTTGAGGTTGAAGGGAGGACTTTGGCTGTTGTTTTGGTTGGATTGGACATTGTGTGTACTGTTGGGCCGTCGGAGGGGTTGGGTGTGGTGTGGATTTCGGGGTTAGGGTTTGGGGAGAAGTGGGGTTGGGAGGGTTTAGGGGAAGAGACGGGGGTTGTGGTGTCGGCTTCTTTGGAAGGGGATGCGAGATCGTCTTCTTCGACTAGCGTTTCGGATATTGAAATGTCGTCTGTGTCGTCTTCGGTATCTGCTGAGGAAGAGAATGGATCGAGCTGGTACGCCTGCTGTGCTGCACGGTCGGCTTCTTTAGCTTTCTTTTTCTCGTCTTCTGCTTTCTTCCGTTCTTCTTGAGCATATTCATCCGCTTTGCGAGTTTGTTCCTGGGCTAAGCGTTCTTCGTTCATACGGTCATCGATGGCGGATTCTTCTGCCTTCCGACGACCTTCTTCAGGATCGTACTCTGGATTGGCAACGGTGTGCGTTGTCATGAGCGCTGGAACTAGGTCCATGGCTTGGACACCGTGTTCAGCTAGAGATTCTATCATTTTCTGTTCTGTGTCATCATCAGTCTTTCATATAAGAATAGAATAAAGGAGGTAAGATATACCTTGTGTCTCCAACTCCATATGATAATACAACCTCCCCATAATCTTCAAAGCCCACAACTCCATATCAGCCGCAGCACCTTTGAGCTCTTTCCTCCCGGTGCCCCTTAGCGCACGCACCATCTCGCGACACGTAAGCGCACACACGCCGACATACGCAATCCTCTGCGCCTCCGTTAACAGATTCTTCGTAGCCTGCATCTGGCTAAGCGGCGTCATAGCTTTATCCTCATCGAACAGGTACCGCGTGCGCAAATGGACTTCATCATTATCGTCCTCCTCATTCACTCTCAACCTCGTATACTCGCTCTCGTCCCGATCGAGTTTAGAGCGCCATTCGTTGCCGTAGTCGTCTATATCGATGAGGTTCCCCGTAGCGTTTGCGCGTGATTTGTGCGTGGTAGAGGAGGATGAGGGGACATAGTGATACCGCTTTTTATCCTCGTCGTCGAGGCCGGTGAAGTCGTCCTCGCGGACGACGGGCATGTCGAGCCAGCCATCGTCGTCGTCTAGGTCGGAGAAGGTGAATGGGTCGGAGGTCTTGCTCATGCTATTAGCTATTAGGTTAGGAGAGAGACATACAGTAAGCGTAGGGTAGATGGTGGCGGTGCAAGCTCTCCCGGGTTTGGGCGGAGATTGAATTACTTAATGCCTGCCGATGGATAATCATGCTTTGCTCAGAACGACGGGAAATGCTCGTTGACAACGATACGGTGAGTTTTTTTTTCTTTTCTTCTTTCCTTCCTTGTTAATCAGATGGATAGTTTTTAAAAGAGCTAGCGTCGTTGTTCGAATCGACAAAGGGATCTGTATGGATTACGCATAAACGACGTGCGTCCCCTATCCCTTTTTTTTCTTTTTTTCTGTTTTTTCTGAAGGGTGGATGTAGTTACGCACGATGGCGAAGATACCACTATGCACGCCGATGCGAGCAACGATACCACAGAGTATCCCTGTCTCGTACGCGTAACAGACGGTGACAAAGTCAAATTTTCAACTACCGTACGCCCCCCTCCCCCCTCCTCTTTCCTTCCATACTAACACAAAAACAGATCGCACCAGGCGCTTTGGAAGCCTTCCACACGACATACGGCACCCTCCTCAAATCATCTTTCACAACCCTGCGCAAGCGCGACAAAAAGCGCGAAAAGCAGCGTTTGGAGCAAGCTGCCAAGCGCAAGAAGAAGATTCTGGAAGATGTCGTTGTGGAGGGTCCTAAGCGTGGCGCTGGGAGGAGGATTAGGCAGCGCAAAGAGAAGGCGCTGAGGAAGGTTGAGGAGAAGCGGAGGGGATGGGAGGAGAGGGAACGGATGAGTAAGGAGAAGGAGGGGGTGTAAAGGAATTTGTGGGTTTTTTTTTTTTTTGGTTGGGTTTGGGTTTTTGGGTTGGGCTGATTTGAGTTTGCAGATGTACTGATCTGATGTATGCTCGTGATATATGGTGTATGATATGCTTTGGACTTGGATCCTGCTGTCTACGTGCTGCGAAGTGCAACACCTGTGGTTCTCTACTACTAACTTTTCCATTTTCTTCATCTAGTCTTCGAGTACTTCCCTCCGCGTTTCCTGATGGTGAGTCTTCCTTCTTCATTTTCGTCCCCCCCTTCTCCCCCCTCCCTCCTCATATCCATTCAACACGATAAGTGATCAACACTTCCGCAGGCCCTTCAAAACCGCACCCACACCCGGATCCAGAGTACGATGAAGCGGGACACGCCAACGCACGATGTACCATGGGCGTGCTCATCCCACAGGAAAAGGCAGAGAGGAGTAGGGTGAGTCTTTCGCACCCTATTCCCCACCTCTGATTGCGACAAAGAGAGATTCCGTCATAGCGGTATTTATACTCGCAATGTTGTTCCTTACTAAGGAGTTCTGATCTTTCTCTTTATTACTCTGCTTCTTGTAAAATTGATTACTGACTACGTTCCTACAGAACCCCCGAACTCGGGTACCTGTCCTATGATCAACGTGAGTTACCCTCCCTTTCACCTCCACCTCCACTGCCCTCTCTTCCGGATGAAGCCATAAAGTTTATTTGCACGTCAGTCCTAGTGGTGTACTTTGTATACCACAAAGCCGATATCCATCGCTTACTTCTGATCCCCTCCGCTTTGAGCATGTTCAAATTCTAATTGACTACACTTCCACAGAACACCCAAACCCGCCACGCGGAGGAAAGTAGGGGAAGGTGCTTACTAGGGCTTTCATTCGCGGGTGTAGTCGAGTGAGTATTTCATATCCTGTCTCCCCCACCCCACCCCCTCGGATGAAAACTATATCAAGTCAGAATCGCCCCAAGCAGTGCTTGTCACTGCGATGCCGACACTCAGACCTTATCTGATCTTCTTGTTGCCTTTCGTTGTTTGTGAACGTGACTACTGACCAACTCTCATGTAAACAGATACCCTACCCTTTCCCCACCCCCAACGGATGGTAATCAGCAATGCGTGCCGCGAAGAGCCGAGCCCGTTGATGAACTTATCGTACTCTCCAAGCTACCATCGCGTGCCATCGAGTGAGTGTACGCACTATCTCTTTCAGTTGCTGCCCTTCGTTTTCTTCCGGATGAAACCATAAAGTTTATTTGCACGTCAGTCCTAGTGGTGTACTTTGTATACCCCAAAGCCGATATATTTCGCTTATTTCTGATCCCCTCCTCTTTCCACGCGTGTTCGAATCGTAACTGACCAACATTTCTGAAGGTTACCCGAGCTCGCTATGAGCCTACGGCTACGCGCAGTGGAGAGCGGGGAAGGTGTTTTCTAGGCCTTAGTGAAGGTTACCCGAGCTCATTACGAGCCTATGCCTACGCGTGGAGAGCAGGGAAGGTGCTTACCAGGGCTTCGTTAGGTGAGTTTTCTCATCTTGTTCTTCACACCCCACCCATCTCCTTGGATGAAACCATATCAAGTCAGAATCGCCCCAAGCGGTGCTTGCCACCCCGATGCCGACTCTCAGACCTATTCTGATCTTCCCCCTTGCTGCTTTCCGCTATCACGAACGTTATTGCTGACCAACGTTCCCAGATCCCTTACCGTTTCAGCGCCCTTCCGTCGCACAATACGAATGAGCACTGCGATTCGACCGTACGAGCATGTGAGTCCAACCCACCCTCTCCCAGTCCTCCCTTCCCCCACCCTTCGCTTCCGGATGAAACCATAAGTTTATTTGCACGTCAGTCCTAGTGGTATACTTTGTGCACCATCAATGCCGATCTCTTTCGCTTATTTCTGACCCTTTGTTTCTTTCTTACCATGTACCCGTGCATCATAGCTGATTATCACTCCTACAGAACACCTGTGCTCCCCGTACGCGGAGGAAGGTCAACGAAGGGAAGGTTTTCATGTGTTGGAGTATTTGGTATGTCTTCCCTATCTTGTCGCTCATCCCCTTCTCCTCGGATGAAACCCAAAAAGTCAGAATCGCCCCAAGTGGTGCTTGTCATCCCGATGCCGACTCTCAGACCTATTCTGATCTTCCCTTTGCCCTTCTTTCAGCGTCCCGTTTTAGATAAGATAACTGACCATTATCCCTAGATTGCCACTACAATCTGCCTCTTTCGATAGAGAGTGAGTGCCCTTGTCCTCCTTGACTTCTGCCGCTTTCCCTTGTTTTCGGATGATATCGAATTTATTTGCATGTCAGTCCTACTGCTGCGGGGAGGCAACTCTCCGTGGTATACATGCCGACATTTTTATCGCTCTTTCTTTTCTACTCATTCTTCACATTGTGTTCATGGCAACCGTAACTGACCGGCTCTGCTAGACTACCACTCTTAGCAGACCTTCACGTTTTCTGCTTTCCTGGCTGTATCCGCTTGTGTGAGTATCTTATCCTCCTTCACCTCCCACTTTCAATTTTGGCTTTTCTGTTACTTCCTGGATGATATCGAGTCTATTTGCACGTCAGTCTTACTGCTACGGAGGGGTAACTTTCTGTAGTATACATGCCGACCTTTTTATCGCTCTTTCTGATCTCTGCTCTACGTTTTGTTCTTCGTTACTCGTGAGTTTCGTGGCTAACTGAGGAATGCTATAGTAGGATAACCTAGAGTCCAACGTTGCCATCTAATGCTAACGACGACCTGCTACCTCCGCTATGAAAGTGTTTATAGATGGTATGAGGCTATACTAAGTGGGCAGGTCAACTGATAATGGTGAGTACCATTCCGTCTCTTCACTCTTTCGCATGTTACTTCTATCTTTCGGATGATCCCATAAGTTATTTGCACGCCAGGCGGTGTGGTGGCTTCAGTGCTACTTGCTATGTCGATATTTTTCGCTCTTTCCCGTTTTCTTCGCGCTCTTTTGATCGGATACTGACTGTACCTTTCCCGCAGATTATGGTCGTCAGTCGCATGTTTTTTGTGACAGGACTTGATGCTGCACAAAGATTAGGCATTCGGGCGTGTTTACCTAGGCTTTTAATCTTCGTCTAGGTGCAGCTTTCGCTGGCAATCATTAACAGTATATTCGTTATGTATGGTCACGTGATCAAAGCAATCACCTTGATGTTCATGAAGTTCAACACGTTGCGACATTTTGCGTCATGTCGAATATGAAAGTCGTCCAAGTTATGGAATATCATGAGGGGAAACGACCATTTCATTCTTCAAGCATCGGTAATTTCCCATTACCAAAAATAAACGGAATGATATCACCATGTGTAATGATCTTCTACTGCGCGATGCGAGGCTAGAGCACACGATCTGAACAGCATTACCATATCGGTCTCAGACGAGCGTCTCCCCACTTTACAGCTTACCACCATGGTGTCTATCCCTAGCTTTCCTTCCCCGCCAGCCACAGGTGCAGAGTCGGGCGAAACTCCTAGTTCAGAGGTGGTGATGGTAAACTCCAATGCTTGCGTAACTCCCCCGCCAGAACCTTATATACCTCCCCCGCTACAATTTTTTCGTCCTGGAAGTATCATTAATGGACCTGATCCCGTAGGACCTAATCGTGTATATATACCTCCCCCGCCAAAAATTTCTCCCCCGAATATTCCCTTGTGCTCAGGCTTTCCCAGCAGACTATGGCCTCCAGGTCAACCTTCAACCGAAAACCCCGGTGGTCCGTGGTATTCCCAGCTTTATCCAACTCAACAACCAGGTCCAATTCTACCACTAGGTCTAACTCTCCCAACAGGTAGTGATCAAGTTGGAGCAGGCTGGGGAGACCATGAAGTACTACCTGGTGGTACTCCCAATTATCCACGACCTCTACCTCAACCCGCTCTGGCCCGACCAGTCTATAGGATTCTCGTAGGCAAGATGTTCGACTCCTATGAGCGCACACTTGTCCCCAATCAAAGTATAACTGTGGACAAGGAGTTTGGGGTCATACTTGATGTGCGGTCTTCTTCTGGACCGCCGTACTCGCAGCCTGGGACGATTCCTGGAAGTGAGAAGGTAGAGATTATAGATTTGAAGAGATTGACTGTTGTTCCCGGGTTCGTGGATGCACATGTTCATCGTCAGTATTTCCTATCTGCCATTGTTGTCAATGCTAAACAAAACGCAGTGTTCCTCCATCCGTATTCAGAGACATCGTGGACGGACCAACTAACAAAGGAATCTCTAGCTGAGAGAGTAGCGAGAGCTACAGTTCATGCTCGTCGTACGCTATTGGCTGGGTTCACGACCGTGCGGTACGTATGACATTCCCAGTACTTGCGATACACGCTGAGTTTTGAATGTTCCAGGGACCTGGGGACCGAGGGTGCATTTGATGCCGACATAGGATTACGCAAAGCTATGGCAGGAAAGGATCCTATCGTCCATGGTCCGCGGTATTACTGCGCCAGTAGAGCAATCGTCTCTACTGGATCTTACGGTACGGTTTTTTGGAATTCAACATTTGGATCTCTAACATTCGCTATTTAGGACCAAAGAGCTCGGTCAATCCATCGTCGGAAGGTATCGAAGGGGTGACTGGAGCGGAGGTTGCGGATGGAGTGGATGAATGTGTTCGTGCTGTGAGGAGGCAGGTTGGAGCTGGGGCTGACTGGATTAAGGTAAGCTTCATTCCATACCACGACAAACTAATGCTAATATCGTTCTAGATTTACGGTGGTACGTTTGCCTCACTACACGCCTTATCTTTTCTAAACACCATTAGACTACCGAATTCGCTCTCGCATGAGCGACGTTTCACCACTTTCCAGCGCCTCGGACCTTTTAGTTTTCACGGATAAGGAAGTTAAAGCAATGGTTGAAACTGCACACGCGCTCGGTGTGAGGGTTGCCGTACACGCCCAGGGATGGGAGGCTATAGAGCAAGCTATGAGATGCGATGCTGACACGATCGAGCACGGAACGCAGATGGGCTACAGTCATTCCCATCTTTACTCTCGTGCATCATATTACGAACCAGAGTCGCTTCGCCGAGAGCAGATCTGGGTCCCCACTCTAGCTGTGTTCCATACTACATTATCCGATGCCTCCAGCCAAAGGTGGACGGAAGTGAAACAAAGCTTTGAAAAGGCACTTGAAAGCGGAGACGACAGAATTGCATGTGGAGGCGACACGGGTACCTTCGCTCATGGGAAAAACGCACTCGAGTTGGTCCTCATGAGGCAGCTAGGGGCGAAATGGAACCAGGTGTTAGCGTGGGCTACTCTTGGTGGTTGGAAATGTGTTCGAGATGTCAAATGGGACAATATACGAGTTGAGGGGGAGCATGAAGAGAACCCTCTACGTGTTTTTGAAAAGTTGGGTTATTTGGCGCAGGAGCGAGAGGTTCCCTTTGGTGTCATTCGGAAAGGATGGGCGGCGGATCTGGTTGGAATTGAGGGCGATGTTGAAGGTGATCCTGCTGCGTTTGAGAAGGCTGTTACAGAGGGAGTGAAGTTCGTTATGAAAGGAGGGAGGTTGTATAAAACGGACGGAAAGCCTGTTGTTGATGTATTCGTTTGAGCTTTTGCTCAGGTACTCTAGAGATGTGTTGGGCTACCTTGCTAATTGAATGGATTCAGGACATATCGGCGTGATTTTTCCCCCTCTGGTTTCAAGAAATGTCAGCGTGACCTTTGCCCCCTCTAAGAACCATTAAGAGCCATATGGTTGGAGAGCATACAGGGTAGAATGTTCATTGAAACTTACACATCAGCGGTGAGTATCTCGCTTTCTCTTCCCATGTTCCTTTTTCCGGGTTCCCCACTATATCGATATCATTCACTTTGTCTGATTCTTTTGTACGTGAAGGAAATGCTGACCATATGTTGCTCTAATACAGTATTTTATGAACCTCATCGCCTGCTAGTCAATATTATGTCCCGGCGTACTCGCCATTACTATGCTTCTTGCAGCAGCGCCCATGTTTCACCCATGCTCAGCCGATCTCTCAGTACGTCATCTAGTAGCTACAATACAGCAACCTATACCAGTAGCTCAGTGCGTTCGATATCGCTCTTATACGCTTGTCCCCAGTTGACACAGTGGTATCATATTCGAGCTCCTTGATGGCGACGAACCGGGCGATAGCTTGGAAAGTGAGTGTCCAACGCCGTTAAGTGCCGCAATAACCCCGATGGTTAAAATAAACCCGATGGTCCTGGATGAGCTTATGTTGTGCAATGATCGACTACGCGAGGGTACACACATGATCGCTGCAGAACTCCCATAGCTCATACTGAAGTATTAAAGCATGTTGGCTTCCTGCTTCACAACTTACAACAATGGTGTCAGTTCCCAGATTTCCTTCCCAGTCAGCCTCTGGTACAAAGTCCGGAGAAACAGCTAATTCTCCCGGTATAGAGCTACCACCTGCCCTGGACTCCGCCGCAGCTCAGAACCCTCCACCTCAGCCGACTCCAGCTCGACCGGTTTATCGGATTCTTGCAGGCAAAATATTCGACTCACTTGCGCGCACGCTTGTCCCTAATCAAAGTATAACTGTCGACAAAGAGTACGGTGTTATCCTTGACGTTCGGTCTTCCACCGGGCCACCGTTCACGCAGCCTGGAACTCTTCCTGGTAGTGAGAAAGTAGAAATCGTGGATTTGAAGAAATTGACCGTTGTTCCTGGCTTCGTGGATGTACATGTTCATCGTAAGTTCCTACGAACCCGTGGTTACAATTCCACCCACTCAAGCATGTGTAGTTCTCCTTCATACAGAGTCGGAGGCATCTTGGACCGACCAAGTGACGAAGGAACCTCTGGCTGAGAGGGTAGCGAGAGCTACCGTACATGCTCGTCGTACGTTGCTGGCTGGGTTCACGACTGTACGGTATGTGCTTCTTTTCAATCTTTCTGATGCAAGCTGAGTGATGTATGGCGTAGAGATCTGGGAACCGAGGGCGCACTTGATGCCGACCTAGGTTTACGCGAAATTATGGCGGGAAAGAATCCCATTATTCCTGGTCCAAGGTATTACTGTGCGACTAGAGCGATTGTTTCCACTGGAGCTTACGGTACGCGTTTGTGTATCTCGCGTGTGGATATCGTACGAACGTTTCTTCAGGACCAAAGAGCTCAATCAATCCATCGTCGGAGGGCGTTGACGGCGTGGTTGGAGCGGAGGTCGCAGATGGGGTGCATGAATGTGTGCGTGCTGTAAGGAGGCAGGTTGGAGCTGGAGCAGACTGGATTAAGGTAAGCCCACTTCTATAACGCGAGGAGTAGAGGCTAACAATGTCTTAGATATACGGTGGTATGTCAATAATTGCATTGCTGCGTACCTGAGTCCTTTCTAAACATCACTAGACTACCGAGTCCGTTCTCGCACAAGCGACGTGTCTCCGTTTGCCAGTACCTCCAACCTGCCAACTTATACGGATGAAGAAGTGAATGCTATGGTTAAAACTGCGCATGCACTCGGCGTGAGGGTTGCTGTACACGCCAACGGGTGGGGAGCCATCGAACAAGCAATAAAATGCAATGCAGACACAATCGAACACGGAGCAGAGATGCTACATGCCTACCGACCAACATATCACGAATCAGAGGTACAACGCCGAGAGCAGATCTGGGTCCCTACTCTGGCTGCGGTTTATACTATGTCAGAGGACGCTGCCACAGGAAGGTGGCAGGAAGTCAAAGATAGCTTCGAGAAGGCTCTTGCAGACGGAGACGATAGAATTGCATGTGGAGGCGATACGGGTGTGTTTGCTCATGGGAAAAACGCGCTCGAGATGATCCTCATGAGGCGTCTGGGAGCGAAATGGAACCAGGTGCTGACGTGGGCTACGTTTGGAGGCTGGAAGTGCGTTCGAGATCGCAAATGGGATGATACTCGCGTCGTAGAGGAAAACGAAGAGAACCCTCTACGCGTGTTTGAAGAGTTGGGTTATATGGCACAGGAAAGAGAGGTTCCTTTCGGTGCAATCCGGAAGGGGTGGGCTGCTGATTTGGTTGGGATTGAGGGAGATGTTGACGGTGATTCTGAAGCATTTGAGAAGGCTATTACGGAGGGTGTGAAGTTCGTTATGAAAGGAGGGAGGTTGTATAAAATAGATGGAAAACCTGTAGTTGAGGCGTTCATCTGAGCTTTTCGCCTGGTATCCTGAGGTATCCTGGCGTGCTCAGGATAGTTCAATGGATTCCGGAACTTGGTTCACTGCTTGTTGTCTGAAGGATCGATCAAGGAGGTTGGAGTGGCCCTTCCGTTGGCATGCTCGGCTGACAATGACAGATTTTGAAATACTCACGTGATGGCGTTTCGGCAACCACGCAGAACCGCGCTCTAGCGCTCCTTGAGCGCCCCGCCGTTTCCCTTTTGTTTCGACTTTATGAACACTGCCCTCTGTTACCAAATAATCATCGCAATTTTCTTACATCGTACGAGTTACGATGAATTTATGATTTTCTCATATTCTTACTCTACCAGGTACGCCTCATGCTGCAATTGGGTTTCTCGGGAGGGTATATGTGCGGCTTGATGCTTGAGCTTTAACGAATCAACGATGGGAGTGGTGGAAATAGAGAATATATGATTGCCTTTACGGCTAGAGTGCAAATGCCTATACCATTTCTGATGGTAGACGTGTTTGATGAACTACACTTGAGATCTGCAAGCTGTGCGTTGGTATAAATCTTACTTACATGCAATCAGGTACGATTCTTTGACCATTCTTATCCTTACGGATTCGAGTGACATTGGTTTGTGGAGAAGTATGCGTGAGCTTATAATAGGCATACGACAATATTTTAAGTAAATTTATTGCTTAATATCCGATTTTTCAAATTGGATCGTTACAACATTTAGTGCTCAGCCACTCACTCTCAGCATCAAGAAATCACTGGATCCATACTAGCTCAACAGCGGATATCCATAAATACATGGCACACCTGCCACTGGCTACACCACTACCTAGCGTCCGATTAGCTGTGCCGGTGTGAATGATCAGTTCATCAAAATGTTATACTCATTTCATGATGATAGTAGCACGCATGATGCGCACGAATATGTCAACTTAATATTCTTGAAAATGAACTCAGTAGGGCGCTGATTTATACAATGGTGAGCTTCTGCGTGTCTGAGAGACCCCGCACAATACATAGATCTCGGTGTGACTGTAATTTATGAATAAGGGACTGATCTACATGATGTGATGTCGGTGCGCTCGCGGCATGGTCCATATTCGTCCGCTGTTGGTAAATGCGCGACTTTCTGAGAATTTACGGGGAATTCTGCACCCAACTAAGTAATTATTGTGTGAACACATATTTCAGAATGAGTCGCGACTTACTTGTATTCCACAGGTCTTACATGATTTTCTGTACTTTTAGCATAAAATTTCCGGCCGTTTGATCCTGGATCCTCGCAATGCATACACTACGACGCCAGGTTCGACATGCGTCACTTGTGCGTAACCTTTCCTGAGCTCGGGACTAAGCTCGGCTATCACCATCTTAAGCAAGCAGTGCACTATTTCCCCGTTATATTCTCCAGACTCAGCTCACTGACTTGTTTCGTTCATATCGAGAGGTAATATTGAATTTTAGCACGTCTTGTGCTGATTTATAACTTTCATTTTCCTCGGAACGTCATCATGATCTTCATTTCCCAAGGTTTTTTGGGCAAGAAGGTCGTTTGGCTAGGCTCGCCATCAGAGTATCCATGGACGAGAGGAGGCTGTCCGACTGAGCTAAGCGAAACCGGTTTCGTATCAAAAGCACGTGCCGAGGCTGACCCTGGCGACGTTGATGATATATAAGCTCACAGCGTTGAACACGATGTCCACCCCCCCTGCTGGCAGTGTGTGTCACCGTTAACCTTAACGACCTCCTTACGAATTTACGACGTTCTGTACGCTCTTTTTCTTCCTTTTATTCCTTATATTAACCCTGACTTTCTACAGTTGCTTTGTCCTGCTGGCCACGACATTGCATTTGTTCCGACACTCTAGTACTTGCAACTAAAACTTCTTTCATACCTTCCAACTCACCTCTGCAAAAAGTTGCTTAGCGCATCTATGGCGTCTCCAACTGTCATGAGAGCAACTCTTAGGTCTCCCGCTCGAGCAACCTTCACCAAGTCAAGCCTCAAAGTGCCTCGTTCCATCCTGAAACGCCCTGCACCGCTTGCGCTTTCTCCGAATCCTTTCCCGTTCTCGTCTAGCGTTACTCTGCAGCTATCCCCCGCGAACTCATCCCCACATGTCCACTTCCCTCCTTCCCCGACTCTTTTTGCAATGTTCACGGCGCACTCGCCGGGGACCTACGACCGTGCTCCAATTATCGTTTCGCCCAATCCGCTTGCTCTACCGGATTGGGGAGATAGGATATACTCACCGACACTTAATGGCTTCAAGGCCTTTGCCTCACCTCAGCCTTTCCCGATGTCGATATATAACTCACCTACGATAGCCGGTTTTGAAGATCCTCGTTCACCAAAAGAAAGTATTAGCAGACAACGGCTGATATCCTTCGCTCCACAACCTTCGGGTCGACGTTCCCACGAGCTGGCGAAGGCTTTATCAAAGTACCCCCGCTCACCATATCCGTCCGCTCCTATTTCGCCTGCAGAGTTTGAGGATCCCGGAGGAGAGGATATCAGCCGCGGCCGGACGCAATATCGAGAGAGAGGGGACATGATTAAATCTTTACCCGCACGAGCACGCGCTCGTGCGAAATCGTTGGAGGAACATAAGCAGAAACGACAAGTTACACCTCTGAATGTGGCGCCTAAACAATTCAAGGCCGGACTCCTCTCACCTTTCATGCCTGCGCCTTCTCCCCTGTCTCAGACTTTTCTGACAGCCAATCAGGAGCCAACACTCGCAAGAGCCAATAAGCCGCCCCCTCTGCCTCTGATGGTCGAACCAGTCAGTTCAAATCTCAGTCAAGCGTTCTGGCAGTCGGTGTCGTTGGAGGATACAGAGACAATGCCATCTCCGGCGTTCCCGGAGTCGGTGAGTGGATCAGAGGGCTCAGCAGAGGCTGTTCTCCCCACTCGTCGTGAATCCGAACAGCTGATGTTCGCAAGTAAGGATGGGGCTCTATGGTCCCCACGTGCTGTTCATGAACCAGCCGCCGGGTCCATCTTGAGCCCCGCTCAGAAAGTCGCTTTCAGAAATCTTACTCACTCCATGGTGGCCTCACCCTCGCCGAACGACCCGTTCGCCGCCTTCCCGTCGTTCTCTGTGGTTCTATCTAGTTCAAGTGGAGTAGACGCTTCCATCGCGTACCCTCCAAGGGCAAAGGTTGGAAGAGCTTCTGAGAGAGTCTAGTCTTTTGTTCTGAAGGAAATGTGGGCGGAATGTGTTGTTCGCGCGTAGAGGGAGTTGGTTGGTAGATAGGAAAGTTGGATGTTGCTTGTGCTGGTTTGTCGCGAACAAGAATGTCTGTGGAGCTCCTCTGGAGCTCCCTGTAAATCCCGTGCTGAGATGTGTGATATTTTTCGACCTCTTACGTTCTCGGACCTCCGCGTGCGCAGTATCGTATAGAACCCACGTACATACACATTTACGAGAGTTGTTCACGCTTTCTGTCAAGACTTGGCCGGCGGTGTCGTACAGTTTTATTGTCCAACATTCCCCTGCATTTTGGTTTCATTTTGTTTCATTTCAGCTGACGGTTCATTTTAGAGTCGTGCGAGCATAGCCAATTTGCGATGTCAGCTGATGGCAGATGCGTGTAGGGTCTATTCCTAATTCCATCGATCGGCGACATCTCAGTCAGCGTGGTTTGTGGAGAATCATTTCAACATTCTCAGTCCTTCTCAGCCCCACTGATGTCTCCTTTCCTCGTTCGTCCTGTAGACGTAGTGCTCTCCAGTGCTCATGGGTTCAGCGTTTTCGTAAGAACGAGCTCCACCTGTGTCTACAAATCTGTGGCGTTCCGTGGCAACTGTTTCCTCAAATATCCAGCGATACTTATCGATATGTGTTTATGTCTACGTCCGTGCGCGCCTATTGCCTATACTACAAAAGAACATGTTCCGAGCTCCACTTGTGTACTCACAGCCCGAGGCAGACATTCAGCTTGCTCAACAATTGTTCCATGAACAACGAACCTGCATTCTAGGCCCTTGATCTCGGGCCAACCGCCAGTCCATTTCGGGCCTGCTCTCCCGTAGCTGTCCTTGTGTTGCCGGACAAGATATAAGGCCGACATTTCCAATATCTCTCGTTCACCCATCTTTCGCTGTTTCTCTGCCTTGCTGGCAAGTCGCCCTGTGCGCGCCCTCTCTCCCCCGGGAGAGTCTCTCAGTGCGTGCACACCCCATTCTCCACCCGTTCTTACCCGCAATACCATGTCGCCTCGACCTATACTGAAGTCCCTTCCGTTGCTCAATGAGGCTCTCGCCTCGAGCCCTCTTCCATTCGCATCATGCCCACGAAACCTTCATGTCCATTTCCCGCCCACGCCCGCCCTTACGACCACGGAGACCACCCATTCTCCATTCACTTATGACCGCGCCCCCATCATCGTTTCGCCCAACGCTTGCGCTCTTCCCGAGCGTGGCGGACGGGTATACTTTGACACTATTGCCAAGCGGGAACTCGAAAAAGAACCCAAGGACAGCTATTTTCATCCTCGTGCATTCGAAGAATGCGAGTACGAACGTGCGATTGACGATTGCACATCTCAATCTCCTCCTTCTCGTACATTCGGCGAGGTCTCCTGTGATTCTCCCCCACCGACCCTCACACCCGACATGTCATCTGAGTCCGATGAATCAGATATCTGCTTATCGCCGCCCCTGTCTACCCCGATACCCCGCGTTATTTCGAAATCGCGCAATACGTCATACCCCCTGTATCATCGACGTACAGATACCCAGCATCATCAAGAAGTCGTCGAGCAGATGGCTTCTATATCATACCCACCTTCACTGGTGAAGGACAAGAAGCATGGATGTAAGGAGAAGTGTGGGGGGAAGAAGCGCGATAGCAGATTGAAGATGGAAGTGTTGCGAAGGTCTTTGCTCAGCTTCGATGAAGCCCCTTTGGACGAATGTCTGAGTGGGTTCTAAATTCCGTATGATTATAAAGTTTCAGAGTTATGGTATTATACGGTTCGGCACTATATTATGTACTTTGCAATAAGAATGGTTAGATACAAAGCTTGATTTAGGTGCCTGCTTCTCTTCCATCTGTATCGATAACGCAAAACGATGACCTACCTTAGTGCATATCGCTATCGGCGATTTGAGGTTTGATCTACAGGGACCGTCGACCTACGCTAGCTCTCTCTGAGATGGTCAGGAGCCTGTCAGCTGTAGAGGTTGTGATCCTCTACTGAACTCGTGCTTACTCACGCACCACGTAAACCAGACCAAATCTATTGGTGTCTACGAATGTGCGAGTAAAAAAGTTACATGTAAAGATTAATCATAGTAGTTATTTATACGTGGCAACGCCGTTAGGCGTTGCCAAACAATCCGAGGGTGAACCACAATATGTACAAACAATACCCCGCGATACATAGGTAAGGTGCCGCCTTACACACCCCCCCTTGAGACCGAGTATACTCGGTGTAACCATGCTAGGGAGGCGATGCGGGTACAGAATCGTTAAGCTGAGGGCGGCCCCGAGGGGGGGGAAGAACGGGCTGGAGGTTGGGGCGTCATGGGGCGGTAAGGCCGCACCCCCTCATCGACCTCCATGTCCAAGGGTATTGACGACGTACCCTCCCCAATGAGAGGAAGGTCGTTAGATCCCCCTTCCATGGGCGTTCCTTCACTAGCGGGCACGGGGTCGTTAGACCCTGCGTCATCCGCGGTTGCCGTAGGGGGGTCTAATGACCCCCCAGCGTCCATACTGGTAGGTTGAGGGATAGACACCACGGGGGCCGTTACCGGGGTTTCTTCAAGACCCGCAGTAGGGTCGTTAGACCCCACGTTGAGAGGGTCCGGTAACGGCAAGGTGGTGCTGGAAGTGGATGGCATACGTGCCAAGTCGGATCGGGGCGATTGTGTAAGTACAGGAAGGTGGACGATTCGGCGTATGTCAGCCACCTCCCTTCTCGTTCTGGTGTTCTGCTATGCGTTTGATCAATCCGCATCAGAGTGTGGATATGGTCAAAGTCCTCGGGGGAGGGAGACCAAAAGCCTGACCACTCAATGATCTCCCGAGGTTCTCCATGATGTTGCAACCGCTCCAATCTACGGTCATCTGCATCGAGGAAGAAGTCCCTCCTTAATGGTGAGTTGGTAAAGTGGGCGTCCAAGTAGTTCAGCCCGAAGGGGTATGCATGTTCAGTCCATGCGATGGGCACCCCGTTAGTGATGAGCGTGGAGACGACATCCGCCATGCTCACGTTATTTGCTGACGTGGCAGGGCAGTCAAAACGTCTGCTTATGAAGTCGGGCCCCTGTTGGGGGGTAAATGGTGTATTGGGGTGGGATGCGTCCCACGCCGCGATTTCTTCACGGTACCTGTTAGGTTGGGCCAACAGGAGGGCGAATTCGCGGATGAATGCAACCCTTGCTTCCCTCGCTGTTGGTCCCAATGCCCGGCCAAGCAAGTATCCAAAGACACTGCGACGGCACACCTGGAATGCTCGATTGACAGCGATCCCTACGAAGGGATTGCTGCTGCTGGGGTGGCCGTGGTGCGCGATGTACTGACAGTAGAGATCCACCATCAGTTGATGTTCGGGAGGGGGCATTAGCAGCCCTGCTCCGCCAGTTGCCGATGAGGAGGCCTGTCGTGAGAACGACGTCTGCGGCCTTTCGATTCGGGGGAGGCCGGGGTTGTATGGGATGTCGAGGGGAGGAATCCCCCCAGCGAAGTGTGGATCGGTTAATATGTGACGCATCGACCGGTCCCTGTGTTCAGGGAATACCCATCCGGCCATGGTCCTGAAGACGCTGAGGAGCTCGTGGGCTTCGAAGCGTACATCGTGGCTGTATTGCGGATCACTAATCATGTCGGCCATGATGTCGACTTGGAGGGGATTCATTGGGAACCCTCTTGGTGCGACGTTATACAACGCCGAGCGAGGTTGATAGGGTTGGGGACCCCTAAGTTCTATACGGGAGGCTTCCTCGGCCATCCGTCCCGCGAAAGCTCGATTTGATCTTCGAGATACATAGATTGATGGGCCAAACATCCCTGAGAACCAGTTGTCCCGTTCAATTCGTCCCCGTCGCGGTTCCACGACTCCCAGGGCGTCAGGTATACGCCCCGGGATCGCTCTCGTATTCAGCTCTCGTCTCCTCTTCTTGTCGTCGAATTGCTGTTTCGCAACATCGTATCGTCTCTTCTCATGGGCTTGTTGTCTATCTGACAGCCCGTCGAGATCGGGGGACAAGGGGGGACTGTCGGGATCCTCCTCGTCATCCTCTAGCGTCGGCTCGACGTAGTCCAGGAGAGCTGGGTCTTTCTTCTTCGTCTTTGGGGGCTTAATCGGCCCTGGTACCGCAAGTCGAGTTCCCCGTGATTCGACCTGTTGCGTTGGGGGGCCTGTTCTTGGTCCCTCGACGCGTCGTGACGAGGACGCCGTGTTGAAAGTGGTTGCTGTACTTCCTGGTGCCTGCGGGGGGCCCCGTTGGCCTCGGCGTGCTGGAAGGCTCTTCGTTGTACGTTGGGCGGGTGCTGTGGATGGGGAGATGTCGTCCCCATAGTTGAGCCTTCCCATTCCGAATAACCCTGCCCTCTCTTCTTGCTCGTACCTCCTGGGGGGTGGGCGGGTATCCCGCTCACGTTTCCCCTCGCGGCTTGCTGGTCTCTTGGACCTGAGGCGTTTCGCCTCGTGTTCCAGTTCGTCGTTTCTTTCTTCTACGTTGGAGGCCCATTCCTCCAGCTTCGTGTTACTCTGTCGAAGTCGATCTACTTCCTCGTTTAGTTCGTCGATACGACGAAGTAATGTCATGACGGTGAATCGTACACCATCTGTCATATCGTCGTTGTCTTCGAGGGTTGCACCCTCTCTGTCAAGTTCTCAGAGGAGGCGGTTGAGCTCTCACCTCCTTTCTCTCCGTTCCTCATCGTTGTGTTCTCTTAGCTCTCGGGAGGTCGCGTGTTTCTTCCCTTTATCTTTCTTCTTTTCCTGCTGCCATGATGATTCGGTTGTAGTGGCAGTGGATTCGGGCTGGGGGTGGGAATCGTCAATTTCCATTGCTTCTTGCAGTGTTGGTACACCATAAGAGGCGGTTGGTTGGTTGGTTGATGGGGCCCATGCCGGGCCCCATGCACCATGCTGTGTTGGCATTGGGGGGTATTGGCTGTGGTACGGTGGTGGGTATCCCCACCACCGTACATCATTGGTGGGTTGGTGTGTGTTGCATATGCAGGCCTGAAGTTGGCGGCGTTGTGGCCAAGCATGGGGAAGTGGGGCGGCACATCCCACCCCCCCGCACTAGGACCCGTTCGCAGGTCCTCGTTCCAGGTTGTTGCATGGGGTTGCAGATGTGGCGGGCGGTTAGCGCCGCCTGCCTCGGAGGAGTTGGCGAGGGGGGTGTTGTGGTCGGGGTGGTGGTGAGACATGGCGGTTGATATGTTGTGGGTGGTGTAATGAGCTAAGAAGGAAAATTTGTCGGTACGCGTTTTAGTGGGTGTATATGTGAGGGTGTTTGGCAAGAGTGTTGATGGCAAAGTCACGTAGGCCGCCGCGTCACTGAGTCACGGCGTGACCCGCTTCTTCGCCAGTTGGGTGTGTCGGCAGACACCCTGCAGTTCCAAGTAGCGGTCGAGTGCCTCAAGCTTATTGCACTTGTGGTGAGGTTCCCAGGTGGTATCACCTAGGGACCACCGAACCTCGTACTCGAGGGTTTTGTCGTTGGGCCACCGATGGCCAATGATCTCGTTGACGAACCACTTGGTGGAAGGGTCAGAACCGAAATCGTACGGTTCGGGTCTGGAACGGTTGGGAAATAACGTGTCGTTTGACGCGTTGTATGGTCTCAAGAGTTTGACATGGAAGGTTGGGTGAATTCGTCGTGCCATTAGAGCTGGTGGCAGCTCCAGCGTGTATGTAGACGTCGATGGGCTGGCCTTCAGTACCTTGTAAGGGCCAATGAATTTGGGGCAGAGTTTTCTAGCCCTGCCCTTTGGGAGGTTCAGGTTCTCCGTCGAGAGGTATACGAGAGACCCCTCGTCGATGCGAGGTTCTTTGCCCTGTTTCTGGTTAGCATAGGACGCCTGGAAGACACGGTGGGCGATGATTGCGTCGTGGGCCTCGGCTAGGTTAGCTAGTGCTTGTTCTGCATAGGCGCGTACGCCCTTGTGAACAACACCGTCACTCCAAATTTCATGGAGCATCGATGGGAGGTATCCCCCGTTGAGCTCGAAGGGGGCGTATCCCGTTGTGCTGGATACGCTGGCGTTGATGGCAAATTCTGCGAAGTCGACTTTGTCTATTCAGTCTTTCTGGTCTGGGCGAACCATTGTGCGGAAGATTTGTCCCGCACTGCGGTTCATGCGCTCCGTTTGTCCGTCTGTTTGTGGGTGGAAGGATGTGGACATAAGGAGCTTTGCGCCCAGCAGGCGGTGGAGTTCTGTCCACCACCGTGAGGTGAATTTCGGATCTCGGTCGCTGACGATGGTACTGGGGAGGCCATGTAGTCGTACCACCTCTCGGCGGTATACCCAGGAGAGGTCTGTCACCGTCATGGTGGTATGTACGGGGATTAGATGGACCATGCTGGTCATGCGACATACAATAACCCAGAGGTAGTTGCAACCTTTGGCTTCCAGGAATGGTCCTACGAAGTCCATTCCGATGGAATCCCAGGGTTTCATTGGAACCGGCAGTGGGTGGAGCTTACCCGCTGGTTTCTGGTTGGACGTTTTGGCCTGTTGGCATGCGCTGCAGGTTCTGCAGAACTTGCGAACGTCTTTCGCGAGTTGTGGCCACCAGTACCAACGGCGGATGTATTCTGCCGTATGCTGATCGCCAAAGTGGCCGAGGATATGGTGAGCTTGGTCGAGGAGGGTCGTAATAAGGGCTCGATCGCGAGGTATACACACAACCTCGTCATTGGCCAGGTTCCTCGCGTATATGATGCCGTTGCATACCGGGAGACGTGGATATGTTTCTGGTGAATCCAGGATGATGCTGAACAACTTGTCCTCCAGATAACCGGCTTTGATGCGTTCTAGGAAGGCGTCGTCTGATATGGTGGGGGGGCGGTCGACGATGCCTTGTGGAATAATATATCCGCGAGCGTGGTCGATTCTGCGCTTCTATTGGGGGTGGCTGTTTCAGGCGTTACGCCTGACCCGCCGTGTGTATTGGGCGTCACTGAAGCAGCTTCTCGCATCTCCAATGCCTCTATTTCCTGTTGTTCTCGGCGTTCCTGGAGGCGCCTGCTACGCCATACTTCTCTTGTGTTCAGGGCACGTAGCTCGACGATGTGTTTGTGGAGCTCGTGGTATCGTGCGGATGGGAGGTCCTCTCCCGTAGGGTCTATGCGTGCATCCGCGCGTACGTAGTCTTCTAGTCCGTGCACGTCTTCACTGGTATCGCTTTCATAGTAGCGGGATAGGCAATCCGCCACTTTGTTGTATTCCCCTTTTACGTATGTAATGTCGAAGTCAAAGCGCGACATGTAGTCCATCCAGTGCCGTTGACGGTTGGATAGGTTGCCCTGAGTCTTGAAGAACTCGAGCGCTTTGTGGTCCATTATGATGTGAAGATCATAGCCCATAAGCTTGTCTTCCCACTTGATCAATGCCTCGAGGATTGCGAGCGTTTCGAGTTCATAGACGGCGTAGTTCTGTTGCGCCGCCGTGAACTTCTTTGACATAAACCCGGATGGGCGGCATTTGTCCCAGGAGGGGCCTTGGCCATACATAGCCCCCACTCCGGTTTTCGATGCATCGCATATGAGCCATATCGGTTCATTGGTGCGCGCGTCAATCGGTCGTAGTATGGGCGTTTTGCAGCATGTTTGTTTGATCATGTCAAAGCATCGTTGGTGAAGGGGGCGCCATATAAATGGCGCTCCGTTCTGCGTCATAGCCAGTAGTGGGCTCGTATATGCGGACACATCGGGTAGGAAATGTCCTACATAGTTAACGAGTCCTACAAACTTTTGGATATCGTTATAGTTGCGTGGGGTCCTCCAGTCCCTGATGCGGCTAAGTTTATCTTCATCGGGGTGTATCCCCTCATTGTCGATGATGTGACCCAGGCAGTCAGTGCGTTCTGCATAAAGTTCGCACTTGGCTTTCTTCAAGTACAGTGCGTTAGCCTGTAGTTTCTCGAATACGAATTTCAGGTGTTCCTCGTGTTCCTCGAGGGTATCCGAGTACACGAAGATATCGTCAATATAGGCATGCATGAAGCGTCCTATAGCATCACAGAAAATTGCCGTCATTAGTCGTTGGAATGTAGCTGGGGCGTTGCAGTCGCCCTGTTGCATAATGTGACTGACGTATGTTCCGCTAATTGTGGCGAACGCTGTCTTGCCCACGTCTTCCGGTCGGATGCGTACTTGTTCGTACGCGTCCGTGAGGTCGATTTTTGACCTGTATTTCCCTCTCGCGACATCTTTGCGAATTACCTCCTGATCTGGTAAGGGCGTGACGTCCTTGACCATGTTGTCATTCCGTTGGCGCGCGTCAATGACCGTATGCAGGCGCTTATCCTTTTTTGCTAGACAAAGGAGGGGAGCAGCTTGGGTGACGGAGCGAGCTTCCCACCACCCTGCGTTTTCATAACGATTAAGTTTGTCGTAGAACTCTTCGCGTAAGGAGTTCGGACACCTAGGCATGTGGTATTTGTATCGCTTGCTGTCGTCGATGAGGTTGATTTTGTGGTTTACCTCGCGGAATGGGGGTAGCCGCTCCGGGGTACCGTTCAAGATGTCAGTGTAGGAGCTGAACCAGCCCTCGCGTAGCCTTGGAATGTCGTCTTCTGTGAGGGATGTTTCCTTCCCTTTCCCCTTGTTGATTCTTGGGGAGCTGGTTGCTCTCCTGACGGGAGTTGGGTCAAATCGACGCTTCAGCGCCGCCAAGGAGCGCTCGTATTCTGGTGTCTCGCATAGGGTGAGCTTCGCCACCCATTCTTTGGATCCTGGAGGCACGTGAAATTTCATGCGTTCCGGGATGTCGTCAAATTGGGCTTTCCCGAAGAGGTCACTCTTCGGGGGTTGTACGGCCCAGTTTGACGGGTACATATCTGCCACCATCATGTTCCATTCTGGTGGCATTCGTGGGTCTGCCATCCATCCCCACGGTGCATTAGGGGCAGGATTATCGATCAACATGCATTGACGCGGGCATTCTGCGTCATCGTCGTTTGAGGTCACTAGGTCTTCTACCAACACGCGGGACGATGTTGGTTGGCAGTATTGTACGTCGGGTTCTACGTACAGTGAACTTGATGCCGGTACTGCTGGTGGCGGAGTGCATTCGTCGGTTTTCGCCGTGGGTTTCGTGTATTCACGGAGTTCTTGATCGGTCATTAGAAGGGAGGGGTTGTCTTTGGGCAATGGGCGTAGTGCTCCGATCCCTTCATTGTCGGGCACATCTTCTATGGAGGGAGGTAGTCTCCCCCCTCGGAGTCATTTCTCCTTCTTGTCTACTGCACGGTATCGGCGGAGTCGTCCGTCGGTATCCTTAAGCTGAACTCGCATGGCTGGGATTCGTTCCCCATTAATGATAACGTCGTTGTGCTTGAAATCGAGAATGACATCGTTGGCGCGCATAGTTGGCGTGCCAATGATCATGTCGTAGTGGTCGAAATTGGCTACATCGGTGTAGATGGGTTTGTTCAGCCCTGGGAGTTGTGGTGTTAAGTATGTGCCGTATTTGACTGTGGATCGGCTTCCCACTGTTCCTAGTTGAAGGGTGTATTCCTTCGATAACCGGCTCACCGGAATTTTGGCTATTTCTGCATACGACGGAGTGATCCCCATTGTTGTGCTTCCAGAATCCCATAGTGTCCAGGCTTTGACTTCTCCCATGGTGACGTAGGATGCTAAGCATTCCTTTTCTTCAAGTGGGATTTTTGGGCGGTCAATTGTCTGCTTTGTAGACTTGACCACTACCCTACGGACGGTGATTATTTCCGTAGGTTCTTTCATCCAGTGTAGTTTTGCAACGACCGTCGTAGCCCTGATTGAATCGGGGTAATCCCTCCCGTAGTCCGAACCCGTGTCGTACTCGCTGTAGGGGTTTTCTTCTACGTCGAATTCGAACGTGGAGGCTTTGTCGTTCTCCTGTTGGTCTTCTTGGGGGGCGTTTTGCGGCTCCCGTGCCTCGGCGGGGAGTTCTTCATTATCCTCCCCTTCAATAACAGAGTGTGCGGCGCGTATCTGGTCACGCGGTGCTCTAGGGCAATCCTTTTTGAAGTGCCCTGTTTTCCCGCAGTTGAAGCATGTTTCCACTGCGCGTGGTTGTGCCGGGCGCGGTGATTCCTTCTGCTCAACTTTGGGTGTACCCTGCTTAGCGAAGGCGGTGTAGTCCTGGTTGGGCTGTGCTGGGGCAGCCCCGGGGCGTCTCCATGTGGCCTGGTTGGCCTGAGCTTGTTGGGGGGCTGGTCTCAGCCCTCCACTTTGGTGTGGTGCATTCGGCGGGGGTCCCCTGGGACGTAATGATTGTTCCATCGCTGGTCAGGTGACCAGCGGGCGAACGTGATTGTCGAGGTAGCGCTCCGTGTTGACATAGTTGCGCTTCCCTCTTTCCACGGTTCTCCCTACTGCTAGGAAGTCATCTGCCGTATTTACTTCCGGGGTGAGGAGCATATCTTTGATGAGTTTTCTCCTCATATCTTCAGGCATAGCGTTGATAAACGCCTGTGTGAACGAGTAGTCGTCCAGTGGTGTGGGCATGCTCTGAGCATGGTCAGTCATGGTGTCATGAAGACCTTGTAGTCCTGCTACTGGGCGGTATCTGACGCTGTAGAAAGTGTCTCGCCCATGCTGGTTCATAGCTTCTTCTACGAATCGGTCGTAGAGTCCTATGATTACTTCTTCAAAGGTCCATACAGTTTTGGCGCTAGCGGGGCTAATGACGTGACGTCTGTACCACTTAACCGCTTCGCCTTCAAGGTAATCCAGTAGGAGGAGTACCCTCTCCTGTTCCCACTCGCTTCCTCCTAGCTGTTGGGTCCGCATGTGGACACACAGGTCGAGCAGCCATTGCTCGAATGTGTGGTATAGTGCTTTGATTCCCGAGAAGCGTACTATTACTTTGTTTTCACTTCTCGGAGCACGGCACCCTTCTGGGAGTTTAAGTCGTATGGCTAGGTATTTGTTGATTATCGTGCGTATCTTCTCGTGCATGATATGTGTACGGTTATCTTGGGCATCAACTACACCCGGCCTGACCGAAGGGAGATTGACCTGGGGGGGCATTGAGAACTGCCTTCCCCAAATTGGGGCTCGTTGTGGAGGGATTGATATTCCTCTACTGTCGTATCGCAGGGTCTGTCCTTGAATTGGATCCAAGTGGAGATGCTCCTCCATCGGTTCTCCGGATTGTTGAGAGTACTGAGAGGGGGAGATTATCTCCCCTATTCGTTGGTGTTCGTCTGCGAAGGCCACCGAGGGTCTGTGGTGGTGGTTGTCCAGGGCTGGTGCGTATACCTCATTACGTGTGTGCTCGAATACTGCTCGCTCGCGTTCCCTGGCATTGAGTTCGACAATGGCACCACGGTCGAATCGTATGCGTTGGTCATCGATATCCGATCCGCCGTGTTCCCTCAGGTCTCTTTCGCGCATGCGTTGCAATGCTACGCGTTCATCCTTGTCCTGCGCCCTTGGGATACATCCTTCGCGTGACACCCTTGGGCGACGTGTAGTTACCTGTTCTGGGATAAAGCTTGTCCCGTGGAGCTGCGGGTTCTGTACCAGTGATGAAGCCACCGGGTGAAACGAGCTGGGTTCGGATGCTAGTTGTTGAGGGTGGAATCCACCCGACACCGTCCTAAACCGCTGTTGAGTCGACGTGTGCATGTGGTATTGCTCATCCTCCTCCTTCGGGAGACGAGGGCCACTTATTTGCGCAATTGCTGACTCGATATTAGGGTCATGGGCGGTGACGCTCCTGACCATACTTTCGCGCTTGACATTCCACGGCGCAATGATCTGCCGTGGGTCTAGTGATACCTGAGACATAGGGGTGCTCACGTGCGACCCCGTCTTATTCTTTTTTGCATTGCGGTATACCTGCGCTAGGCTGTTCAGGTAGATTATCACAGCGTCAAGGAACCTTTCGTCATTCTGGTCTATGTTAGAGGATGAGGCCATTGCCCTAACTCTGTCCACAGATTTGTTCACTAGTTGTTCCATGCACTTAGTCGATATGTCATTGTTCAGCACGTGGAAAGCGGCAACTCTTTCCTGCAGGGCCACCTGCAGTTTGTCCATGTCGACTGATTCACCGTCGGACTCATTGTCCTTGCCCCTTACCTGTGGTTGGTGACGTGGCATCGTCGCCGGTGCTTGCGTTTCATTTGTGGGTTGTGGGGGCGGCGCCGTTGCTTGCGCTGCTCTGTTCGTGTTGCTTGGTGGTTCAAGATCGCTGACGTGCAAGGGGCCGTTGTCCCCTTGCTGGTATTCACTTACGGCGACCGTGGCCACTGTTTGTTCAAGATTTTGTATTGGGGATTGTGCCTCTGGCCCCCTTCCTTGTACAGGTATGGGGGCAACGGGAGGGCTGAGCCCCCCGGCGGGTGGGCCTAACGGCCCACTGCTCAAGTGGGGGGGTAGTTGTCGACGGGAGGAATTGGGAGGGGAGGACATGTCTATATGTGTATGAAGGCTATGCTTCGTGACGAGTTTGGAAGGTGGTGGTTGATGAGAGTTGCCTTGTTGGGGACAATGCGGAGTTTTTTGGTCTTGATATGGAAGTCTTTTTATAACGCGTGGGGTTCCGTTCCACGCTGTCGCATGCCACGTGATCGTTCGCATGGTTCTCATAGAGTCGCAAAAACCTTGGTAGGTTTAAAAAAGTGTAGAGGTTGTGATCCTCTACTGAACTCATGCTTACTCACGCACCATGTAAACCAGACCAAATCTATTGGTGTCTACGAATGTGCAAGTAAAAAAGTTACATGTAAAGATTAATCATAGTAGTTATTTATATGTGGCAACGCCATTAGGCGTTGCCAAACAATCCGAGGGTGAACCACAATATGTACAAACAATACCCCGCGATACATAGGTAAGGTGCCGCCTTACATCAGCTGTCCGGGATACACAAGTGCCTGTTTGTTTACCTGCGCTAGCTGTTTAGAGGAGCGATGATCTTCGGACTCGGAGGCGCAGATGGGTCAATTCTCGGGCGTCCCCTTATTCGTGTTGCTAATCATGGGTCTTTAAGCCATGCCTTAACTTGATGGTCACAGCCGGGTATGCTAGAAATAACCAGTTGCTGTTCACTTACTATTGTGTAGTTTTTGTTGTTATTCCTGGTAAATCCGTCATTTATCAGCTTCACATCCTTTTTAAGTCATTCAGAAGCATGTGCTGTTTTTCACGTGTAGAATATTTAGATGATACATAGTTTCAGGTTACGAGGGGTAGCGTACTAAGTCTGATAGATATTAAGCCACTGGTGCTGCTCTAGATAATGTGTACTACAATGAACTACAGACAACTCCGAAAGATGTGTTCATAATTGCCACCTCAAAGCACCTACGAAAACTATAACAGCGAGCAGGCTCAGATGGTAAGGAAACCATCCGCATTAAATATGGAACCAGTAATGTCCAAATATAAATGGCTAAAACAGTCAAAGTAATATTGACAAGTATGTTAGCAGCAACAGCAATAACTCGTTTAAACAGTTTAAATGTTGACTGAGGATTACGACGTCAGTTTTCCTTTCCACGTACTACCTCATCAGCATAGGGAAGCATTGGTGAGCGCAAGGTGAGTGGCTCAAAGTTGCCAGAAGTGAGCACGAAATAACTTGATGATGAAGGAAAGAAAGGATAAGAGGGATGAGTGTTTACTTATGACCATGGACTTTATTTTAAGTTAGTTTGTTGAATTGAATTGAATCGGGAGATACATCATGGACTAGTAGTATTCATGAACTCATTCCCGCCGAGTCTAGTACGAAATCGAAGCTACAATAGGATTTGCCTTGTACAAGTATCTGTACTGGGTATCAATTAACTGTGCACAAAAATTTTACACGAATTAAATATCAATCTGCTTTAGAGAATGCTGAAGAGGATAACCTTAAACGAGATGCTAAACTAGCTAGGAGAGAGCAACGGGTGGCTGACCTGCGTTGATCACACGGTCCGCATTCCGAGCAGCTTATGACCTCATTGTTTGGCAGACTTGTCAAACGCAAACACTAGTGTCATGCGCAATGTCAACCATTTCGCCTAGCTTTTTGTCACTCCGAAAAAAACATCCAAGTTCAACTTCCTACTATAACACAAATATCTATGACGCTTACATATGAACGTCTTACCCAATGCTTGGAAGAGTTACAACTAATTCGCTGCTCACTTCTTCCAGGAGAAATCCTGACGTTTATTGATCAAGCAGTAACTTGGGAAAAGCTCCTTGAGGATCCATCTGAGCGGTCTCCAGAATCTGCTGAAGAACTCTCTCCTCCGCATTTCACATTATATATAGATGGATACCCCGTCGTTCTTGATATAGAGATGAAAAGTCATTCAGATGAGCTACAAGAAAGAATACCAATGTCACACATTTCTGTGAAGGGAAACTTGAAGCGGGATGAACATGCACGATGGCAGGAAGTTATTAGAGAGAAGGAACTTGAATTAAGGGAGGCCGAGTGAGTCTGGTAAAAGTTATCATTGATGGGAACATTCTAATTTCATTGGCCTCTAGATTTCCAACATTCGAGCTCATTTCCCTCTTTCTCCTACCACTCCTACACGAAGAACGTGACCAATTCTCTATAGACCTGGAGACTATCAAACCAGAAACCCCACTGCCAGCTTCCTCTAGAGAACGATACCATGCTTTGCTCATATCTCACCATATCCGATCTCCTCACAAAATCCGTTCCATGAAGAACTGGTCATCTTCACTTTCAATCACAGGGTTTCTTAAGGTAGGATACCCAGGTGTAATCTACGGCGAAGGAACGAAAGAAAATATTGAAGAATTCGTTGACAATATCAAGAATATGCAGTGGCTTGCATTGAGGGTTAGGTTTTTGGAGCCTCTACCTGAAGAAGTGGCTCCTCGGAGACCTGTTGTACCCGGAGAACGGTCTTGGACTGAGTTTCAGAAGGTTGGGGAAGTTGTAGAGGAAATGAGAAGAATAGGCCGAGAAGAATATGTGGTTGAAATGGGCATTGGGAGTGCGGGAATGTGAATAGGGGATAGGGACTGGTATGTATCCTTCGTTCTATCTCATGCACGATGAGTTTAATTATACATAGTACGTACAGATTCGAGGGGTTGACTTAGAAAATAGGGTAGTCAAGAAATGAAGAACAAAGTAGTTCGGCACGAATAATTGGATATCGGATATACGTTCATATGTACAAAGTAACAAAATAGGGTAAGGTAAGTAGTTATAGTTAAATTCATTCTTTTGAAGGATATCTTTGATTGTACATAATATCCACAGTACTCGGAAGAGTTGTCGAGGATGTGACAATAATATCCCAGGACGAATATACTGCGAAGGTGGGCCCTGACAATGCGATTGGGGCGCGCAAGTCTAACGTTCATTCCAGGTTCATTCTATCCCACGTAGCTTCTTACACGTATTAATGCGTGGTGCATGTTCACACTGGCACACCAATCCAGAAGACATTTTTAGATATACACAGTAGGAGACTTGTCGAGGAGTCTAGGCGGAAAATCCGCGAAGAATATGTAGTTGACATGGGTATTACTAAAACTTAAAGTACGAGGTTGCAGTGACATGTGACCGGTAAGTCCACTTTTTCATGCTACTTATCCCACACAAGACATATTTAATTATAAACAGACAGTAGTATGGAATGACAATGTGACTGAAGAATATGTAGCCAGCATGGTTATTGAAAATGCGAGGTTGAAATGACATGGGATCGGTAGTAAGTCCACTTTTTCATGCTACTTATCTCACACATAAGACATATTAAATTATAGGCAGAGAGTTCGGACTCTCGGAGTGATGGTGTGATGCCCCTTACCTGGTAAAAATACGTACTGATACGGGCTATACCGAACCGTCATTGGGGAATGGAACAATTACATAGATGATAGACATGGGAATAGGCTTCCAATGGCTATCACAGGAGAGAGGTAGCTCAATTCAGAGTTGGTATATGTGTTATTTTATTTCCATCACAGGCAACCAATCAGTTTCTATTCCCCTAATGATGATACACAATGATACAACAGCGGGACTAGAGAGGAGTCAAAGAAACAGCGACGAGATTGATCATGAATGTCGGCTATACTTGTAGCTTCAGCGGGGGGTTATCTGAGTGCGGTGATTTCGGTGATTTCGGCCTTCCGAAATCATTGAGCGGTACGCTGTAGTGCCTCCCCTTACCCTAGGGAGACCTAAGGAATTCCTGTTAAGTAGTAAGTGTTGGTTATGCCTGTGGGAGTGTACGTATCACGAAACGCACCGTGATCACTATCTGAGCGCTCAGGTTCAGCGGCTTCAGCCCAGACGCCAAAGTCCGTACATCATTCGATCAAGAAGCATGAACGACTGACTCTTCTTCTGTTCTGGCTATTAAGGCATCAGAACGAGGAACAAGTGCCGCCTCCTTTTGATTTGCTTAACTACTGCATATGTTGGAGCGCAGCACATCCAGCCTATTCTAGGTGATGACTCTGTTGCCGTGCACACTCGTTCTTCCCCTTTCATAGAGGAAAGTCGCATGGACAGTGGCAAGGGTCCAGCGGACTGAATTATAATTATCTCAAACTACAGCGGTGCACCGTAACCGATCGTTTCCATTTTGTTTGATAATCTATAGTATGCCGATTGATCCACGTTCTGCCTCTACTCAAGATGGCAGGCATCATCACTGTATATGCGTCTCATTGTTTCAGAGCGACAAATCGGTGCACGTTTCTCTTGGGTATCTTAAAATTAAGTTTAGAGTAAGTATGACCGACACCGACCACTAGCCTAGCATTGAATTCTTGTCCATCTTTACGAGAAGCATCTGTCGGATCACAATCATATAGAGCCATGGCGCGTCTGATAGATCACGTATCACACAGGTATCACAGTAATAACTACTGATTCAGCGTCTTCAATGGTTAAGCTTACATGTGGGCCAAGAGCACAAAACTTATATAAAATGTGGCGTTTAGTTGGTAACGGAGCCTCAAGCCCATAGCAAGATGGAGGTGCTCTCAGTCTACATCCTCATTACTTTGCTTCTGCCTTTCCTATGTTCCGCTATTCCGGTGGCCCCACCGACCATCTCAGGTCTTTTGGCAAGCGGATTCAAAGGAGACATAATCATTAATGGTCAACCTGCGTTTGCGAATGCTACTGAGCCTTGGGCGTTCAACTATGTAAAGGATCCAAAGTTAGCTTTGCTGCCTAACACGGCTAACGACGTGTCCTTGGCGGTAAGCACGTTGTTCGCCTTGTAGTTCCGTTATCAATTTCTGATGTCACTTATTTCGCGTAGATTAAGTGGTTGAATAAGTTATCTCTGGATTTCGCTGTTCGAGCTGGTGGTGCAGCTGGTTCGCAATCAGATGGCGTTATATTAAGCCTTGCACATCTGAACAAGTGGGTTGACTATTTTAACGCTGAACTTGATAGATAGCTAATAACACGTTTTTAGAGTTGATTATGTTGCTTCTGAAGGCGTTCTTCATCTAGGTCCCGGTAATCAATGGGGGAATGTTTACTCTGCCTTGGAGTCTCTACCCGTTACTGCGCTGGGCGGTCGCATTCCGCTCGTCGGCGTTGGTGGATTCACCCTTGGAGGTGGAATAAGTTACCTTATGAACCGACATGGGCTTGCGTCTGATAGCATCGTTGATGCGCAAGTGGTTCTTGCCGACGGTTCTATTAAATGGGCGAAGGACGATCCAGAATTGATGTTCGCGATTAAGGGCGCCGGTTATACCATCGGAGGTACGTCATATTACTCACTCTTGATTTCTGTCTTCTAAATAACTTATGTTGTATAGCTGTTACTGAACTGATTGTCAAGGCGTATCCGAAACCTACCGAGGTTTTCAGTGGATTCGTGGGTTTCCCATTCGACCAATTCGAGGCGATCAAGGAAAACGTTGTCAACCTAACTCAAACGAACACCGATCCCGACGTTTCTCTTCTCCTTGCTATAATCGCTATTAATGGCGAACCAGTAGTCTTGGTGAACCCCATTATTTATGGAACCGAGGCATTTGCAAAGGCTGCTCTTCCTTGGGTGTGGGAGCTACCTGGCGCAATTCTAGATACGACAGCCTCTATGACTTGGGAGCAGCTTCAAGACGTACAACGTAAGTTTATACTTTAATATTTCGTACATTACATATTACTTATGACCCTTCAAATATAGTGCAGTTTGTACATCATCCAGCTGAAACCTCAAATTATCAGCAGCATAATGTCGTGGTAAAGAACTTAACTTCCGAAGTTATTCAATCCGCGGTGGACTGGCAACTCTCTATTCTTTCTGATCCCAGGTGGTCCGGGGTGCAAATCCTGTTCGAACCCTTCGTCCCAGGAGCCTTTTCCACACCTGCAACAAAAGGGTCGTGGCCACATTCAAACCCCAACGCAGGCATCGCTGAGATTTTTATTGAACAACTTAATGCCACGTCAGGTGATGCTGAAGTGAACGAAGCGCAGCTACGAGCTGGTGCTACTGTTGTGGAAAATGTAGCTGGGGCGTCAGCTTTACTACCTAAATATCCCAATTATTATCTCCAGGGAACACCCGCCTCCGAATATTATGCCGATAACCTCCCGATACTTCAAGCTATAAAGAAGAAGTTCGATCCTCGTAATAGATTTAACAAAAACATTCCAATTGCACGTTCATGAGATACCCTTTAGCTTAAGACCTTTCATATATAATAATGTTCCATTGGTGTTGTGTACGTACGCGTAACGTTTACGATTATTAAGTATTCGAGTAGCATAGATCCTATTTCACGTACTTAGACGATATTTTTATTATATGTTATTGAAAATGATCCAACGAATATTAAAACAATTTCGGAAGACTGGATGAAATAATGCCGTACGAGCAGAAGGTAAAATACTTTTTTAAAGTTAGTAAAGAGTGTATGATTCAATTCCTTCGTATAAAATTATTTTCGAAGTGACACTTAAAGTCCAAGTTGGATTATTTAAAGCAATGAAGGAGCATCGAAGCACACCCAGAAATTAAGCGAGTTGTGACCTTTCTATTCTTATCGACCATTTCTCCGTTGATCTATTAGGGCTCTCGCAATAAACATGAGCACATTCAATAAGGCAATATAATAGATGGACATGCCGCGGCGATTGTATCCTCAGTTCACTGGCGTGAGTTCGCTATCGCTGTAGTCTCGTTGTAAATCAGAATCAAAGTCTAGAGCCTAGACGACGTCTTGCGAGAAATTACCTTCATTTAGAATTTCTACTAAAATGGATGATTTGGACATTGCTGTGTAAATCGGGGGAGTGTGCACTGTGCGTGCAATCACCGCATGTCCTTGGCTCACTTATCGTGATGGTGGAGTCGATATCAAAGTCAGGGCTGGCACCAGCCACAAGTCACTTAATCACCGGCACCTTCATCAACGCTCGTACTGGAGGACTTTAAGTGCATGCAGCGCTCATCCACAAGACCAACATAAGACCACTGTTGATATTTAGATGGCCCGCAGATTCTAAATGTAGCTATAGTCCAGACCAAAAGAGCGCTGATAGTTTCGAGAAGTAAACCCATGGTTCTATTGTATTCTATAGGCATATACCACATCCGTTTGAGTCTCAGACATTCGGGTAAGACGCAGAGCAGGGGAAGCGGTATTGAAAGCAGTTTCTTCTGAATTTGCTTCTGAAATTTTAAAAGAGACCGTCTCGCTTGCACAAAGGTACCTTTCTCTCGACAGAATATAACCTGGAGGCTGGGGACAATAGAACCGATGTCAAACGAAGAAAACGTATCGTGACTGAGGGACGCACATGTCGTTATCACCTGGTTCCTATCTGTTGCAAGTCCTCATCATCTCGGTGACGGGCTTGGGACGGGTAAGAGGTGAGAACGTTTGTTTTTCAGGCGACTCCGCGTTCTGATCGCAGGTACGGCAGTTTCAGTTGCTTTGAGCTTCACATCTCTCAGAAAAGTATACACCTCGCGGTGTATTTTTTCCGGGGCAGCCTTCTCGGGGATACCCACAAGTCGTCAGAGCGCCATGTCGAATGTATTTTGGTATCCAAAACCTCTTTTCTGTTGAACATTTATAAGTGATTCTCGAAGCCGTTCGAGTCTAACTTCATAAACGTCTCCTGCTGAATGAGGATTAATGTATACCAAATAGTAACTTACTACACTGCTTTTGGAAGAGAGAGTCGAAGGACGCAGCAACCTTGCCAGTAGTAAGACCAGGAACCATCATTGCTTAGATTTCTGACCGGAGTGATCTCTGTAAGCGATCGCCAGGACTGTGGACCAAATGCGTGGGTCGCCTCATCAGATTTGATGCTGAAGATCATGAATGCAATCTTATATCAACGAGTTGTGCGCAGAGAATGATAGAAGTCGAGCAAGAAAGATGGTACGTTGTGGTGTTGAAGCTTTGCTACTGAACCCACCCGTGCTTTCGTCGGAACAGCGGAACCGCGCCATGTGGCACAGTGAAAGGTTGGAAAGTATTTTCCTTAGAGGGAGCGTGAACCTCGAGGCTCGCAAGTATTAGAAAGCACAGATTGTGTTTTGTAGACTTTGTCGTCTACTTCTTTCTGCTATCTAAGCGTAAAGGTTCCTAAATATATGTCCTTCTTAGGGTCACATACCTCATTTGTTGCATGGCAAAACTTTCAAATGTTTTGGAATTTCCATTACATTTACTTACGTGCTACAGTAGCCAGGAGTGGTTACGCCTCGTCGAAAAAAATGCCTTTTTACCTATCGGCACAGAGCCTACGAGGCTCTAGATGCATGTACCCTTGTGTCTGTTTCTAAATTTATTTTTGTTCCCACTACGCATCATCATTTTGTGATATGTACTGTAACTGTATACGATGAAAAACTCACGTTGCGTCTCGGTTCAATGATCCGCTGGAAAGATCAGGGTAGAATACCTATCAACTCTGAATTTCTTACGTCCAGAAAGCCCTACATTCCAACTTTCAAATCTAAGTCACGACAAAAAAATGTCAATAAACCCACGGAAGAAGTTAGGGATAGCAACGAAGATATCGACACATTATCATGTCAAGTGTGTCAACTGAAGAAAGGAAGTAACCAATAACTACTTGCTGGTTGATAAATCAACAAATAGGCCGATCACATTCTGTCAAGATGTTGGCAAATGGGTGAGGGAGACCGAGACAGCTGTTCCGTTAGTCATGATTGGTGACCATCAACAGATACTAAGCTACAGTTTAAAAAAAGTATAATCCTGTGCTCGAAATCTTTTCGTTGCAGCATTTTAGACGTAGATATCTACACTTATTCACGTTCTTAAATGATGATCGACGTATCGACCAGCTGACTGACTAAATCAGACGATTTGCAAATTCCCCGCCCTTTGCAAAAGACTCCTGCATTATTTGTTTCTCCAATTTAAGAAATATTTTGCCCTGTCAACCCTATTTCTTTACACATACCTGGAAGGACCCCTAACGACCGGATACTGGGTTGTAGAAATGATCGCTACTGAAGAAAAGTCTAGTTACATGTTCAGCTGCTGAGAATTTTGTTGTCGCAAAGAGTAGTTCTTCGCGATTTTCCTCCAGTATACATGTAGTGTCATCCCAAGAAGAAGCTTAAGCTAAAATATAAGAAAATTCGATGGAACATACCGCACGATTTGACTAGTACCGTGGCAAGACGGGAGCTGACATGTTAGCCAGCTAACCTCAGTCTCGATCAATTTCTGATGAGTCATCGGTACCATGACATATGTGGTCATGAGATTATCGTGCTATAATAAGAATTATCTCCCTGACGTCTATGGGAAATGTGCTTCCGGACGATATTGTGCGTGTGTAGAGAACCTGAAATACCTCAGGGTGTTTTGGTGCCACGATTCATGGGCAGGAGAACAGGAACTGGCACAAATCTCTATCGGGGAGGTTCCTGTTTGTAACGGGGCAATGCATTCCATCAGCCGGTTCTGGAGCGGCAAAAACCCTATCTTGGGATCATGGACGCTTAAGTTTGGATCAGTTGACGACTTTGCTATCACGTTTGGGATGCCATGACAGATGATAACAATAGCCGCACATAGGTTAACTTTGGTTAGATATAAGATACTAACCCGTTAGATCCACGCTGTGCACCAATTGTCCGTCTCCCCCGTCTTCTCACTATGTCGACCTGTCCTGCTGGGTCTATCGACCAGTCCCTCTATGTGTCGTTGAGTAAGTTCTTCTTTACTCTTCTCTTCGTACGCGTCCGAATTCATTTGCGTAGATGCCTTCAAGTTCGTGCAGGTAATGACGCTGAGTGTTCTGACATGGGAGTATGTGTATCACCTTTCCCCCAGTAAACCACAAAGTTCTAACTAGCTTTGCTCTAGGGTGGTAACTACCTTACCTATGGAGGTGGCTCTCTATCGAAGGGGGTTTCAGTGGACCTATGTGATGCTCAGCTTCAGCCGTTACTATTCATTGGCCTGCCTTATCCTGGATGTGGCTCTCAATATCGCAACTGGAGTATCCCTGGAGTTTTGCAATAACGTTCGATGGGTTCTCCCTTTCCTTTCCAGTACAGTCCAATTCGCTTCCATTCCGCTTCTTCTTCTTCGAACATACGCGATCTGGGGAAAGAACAAGTCTATATTGCCGCTGCTTATCATCTTTTGGATTGCACCGATGGCGATTGGGATATACGTCTGCACGACGTACAGTGGAGTTCCCTATTCCCTCGTCGTAGGGCTCGATGTCGTTGGAGGATGTGCCAATGACCCCCATGACGCTGTATCAGCAGCCGCACCCTTCATTGCCAACTCTATCGTGGATTCCTGCGTTCTCTTCCTCACCCTCGGGCGTCTCATTCATCTCAAAGGAGGCACCCAAACCTCGTTGGTTAGGCGTTTGCTAATCCGAGATGGCCTTCTTTACTACATCGTGGTCGTGGTTATCAACGTTCTCAACCTCGTGTTCTTCCTCGCCCCCGGGCTATTACCGCTCGTCCGACCTCTTATTGCGACACCTGCTTCTATAGCACCCACAATTATGGTTGGAAGACTATTCTTCAACCTTCAGTACAGCTTCATGTCTGCTGATGACTCAGTTAGTAGCGGGGGGTCCAGGGGGTCCAGTAATCGCCATCGAATTCGCGGAAATGCCAGCGTCGGAGATAATTCTAGAGCGTTGTATCCCTTACAACCCATACAGGTTGCATATTCCGTCAATACATCAAAACATACCGATGATATTGAGCATGCGGCTGCACAGCGCGATGCCGATGCTTCTAGTGACATGAAAGGAAGACCTGTGATTGACTACCCATAATTAATGCCCTATTCACATATTTATTCACTCTTTTAAACTTACTATGGTGTACGGATAGGTTTGGTTGTATAGTACGATAATTATTATGCTCGATGAGTATTCCGTGGACAATGGAAAACACAACTTATTCTTCACAAGTTCGACCAATTTAGAATTGTTTCCGCTGCCCGTGTGGCTGAAACGAGAGCACCCTCAACCCACGCCCACTTCTCCGCGAATCCTTCACCGACGAGGACGATGCGGTCTCCGGATACTCCCTCCGGACCATGTGAAATTAGCGGGCCATTTACCGCCCAATCCTCTACTGTTTTGCGTGAGATGCTTGAGTGTCCCTCGATCGGTTGCTGTACATGTCTATTCAAGAAAGGAAGTTTACTACTTGTGTTGAGTCATCAGAATTGATTTTGACTTACACTGCCCCGTCGTCCCAGTAGTGCCATTCAAGCTTAATGGGATCAGGAATGTCCTCAGGCGGGATGACGAATGCCTTAGCTAATTCTTCCCGAATGTGTTGATACATGATTTTGTCTACAGCGTGTGGACGACGTGATTGAGTTTCGTAATCGGAACCCAGCTGCCCGGAACGGGTGACTGCGCTCTTGATGCACTCGCTCCAGAAACCGTCGCCATGCCTAGCATCAAAATCATTGCAATACGACAAATGAAGGGCAGCTTCGCCATTCGGCCCTCTCCCAGAGTATGGCAAAAGCATACTCAGACGGGACGTACTAGTCAATAGTGCCCCTCTGTCTCCAAGTGGCTGTAGGCCGTGCACTGCATCGTCCCACCAAGGATGGCCGTACAGAGCGGCCGCGCGGAAAGCGGGGACGCCAAAACAGCTTCTAAAAATAGGACTGTCCACTAATCTCCGCAGAATGTTGTTATCACAGTTAGATGGCGGCAAATCCTGATGGACAATACGAGTTATCGCGCTGGGTGGAATAGCAAGCACCACGGCCCGCGCTTTGATCACACTTATCGTTGCATCTTCATCAAAGTCCTGCGCAGACAGTGTGTCTGAGCCTGCGAGAATGCGTCCTCTAGTGGTGATATACGCAATTTCGTAGATTGGTGATTTATCCGGCGAATTCTCCCTTGATCGTGATATGTTTTTAACAAGAGCGCAGTATTGAAACAGGACCCCGCCCTTTCTGCACTCTAATTCCAAGATATTGATGATCTGGGACATGCCGCCCACAGGCCGTGTTGTTATCGATCCGGCGTTTGCGGATTCTAGAGTGCCCTTTCATATGATCTATGTTAGAATACATTACTGAGGTTCTGTAGTGGCAGGGCGTCCATACCATGATGTCAATATCATATTCTGCCAGCGCTTTATAACCATGACTTATGGCCGATAGGAACTGTTCCCCGCTCTCACCGAGGGACTTCCTCATCAAGTCTCCAAGACGCGTTGGGAAGATAGCACTCGAACTCTCTTCAATAGACTTCGCCAATGTTCGCTGGAGGAACTCAGGGACCATAGACGTCTTGAGGTTTGCTAGCTCTGACTCTGGTGGTATGTCCTGGTAGACGCGCGATCTCAACTCTTCGACAGAGTTAACGCAGACTAAACCACATCAAGCGATTGTCGCAAGAGAGACAGCGGGAGGGGCTCACCTCCTTTCGCTTCAACTCGTTTGACTTCAGGGACCCAAGGCACCATAGGAACTCCATGGCGTTGAAGTAGGTCCAGAACTAGCTTCGATTCAGTATCGATCCTCCATGCTCCTATCCCGGCCATTTCGATGCCTTCAGCAAACTGTACATCTCGTATTCTTCCACCAGGAGCAGAGCATCTCTCAAGAATAGCGATTGAAAGTGAAGGCTGATGTTGTAAGAGACTTGCTGCGGTCTGAAGACCAGCTATAATCGGGCTCAGAACGTGCCCTAGCGAGACAACGAAAAACTTACCAGCGCCAGCACCAACGACTACGACGTCAAATACCTTGGATGTGGTTACATCCATCACGATTGGAGATAGAGAATCCAGAACTCACTGCCAGAATACAAGAGCTACTTATGCTAGCTCGTCAGTTACACAGCAGCTATGTTTAATTAATATTTGTGACCGACAAATTGAACCGAGGTCCCAACGCGGTCCAGAGGAATTGCAAGCGCTGCTTGGCGCCAGCGGAGTCGGAACAGCGGAGTTTATCTGGCTTTAAAAATGTTGCCAGCACAATCAACATCGTACGCAGCTTCATATTCTTACCACATTTTATCCCTTACATTTCCAACGACTTTTTGCCATCGCATTGGAGGCTGACAATTAGTCCTCTTGTAACATCCCACATCCTGCTCATTCGTGTTAGAGACTGCACCCGACGTCACGACGCAGCGATCCGCCGATGCTCACTGTGACATTTGCCGGCTGATCCAAGACTGATGCGACCAAAAAAAACCCATTCAACCCATTCAAACCCTTCCCACTTCTGTGATATGCATGTGCACAAGCGCTTCGAAAGATACGATGGAAAGGTCTCTAAGCCTATAATATGTGTACATATTTATATCTCATCACAACCAAAAGGTACCCGGCACGTCCGGACACCCGGGGTCTTGGGCCCCCTGATGGATAGCACTAGTTTCTGCGTGTTTCTGCCTTGTTTAATCAGCTTTCCAGCCTCCGAATGTCATTCGCCTGCCAGTGGCGACAGGATTTCAGCAGTTATCCTAGCCGCGTAGGCGTATAGGGGGTATGTAGACGTTGATTGTTACTATCTTGACATACTGTAACATACCGGCCCTGTTTGATTAATATTGGTTTGGTCATGTGGGCGCAGTTGTGAAGAAGTATAATTATAGCAGGTGAAGATATAAACCCACCTTGACGGGTGTCAAATCATTCTTCAACCCATCCCGTACTTTTAAGATGATGGGCGCAGTCTGGGGTTTCTTCGTCTTTACTACATTCCTTCCCATTGCCCTGGGGGCTTTAACGCCTTTAACTTTAGTTAGTCTTATTGTGAGTGGTTTCCAAGGAGGCATCCTTATACCTGGAGCATCTGGGTTCATCAACGCCACCCTTGCATGGAGTTTAAACTTCAACGAGCACCCCGTATTAGCGCTGCAGCCTCATTCCGTTAACGATGTATCTCTGGCGGTAAGAACTCTTCCTTATAATAATGTCTCTCCGGTTGATCAATGAGTGCATACAGGTCAAATGGCTTAATAAATACTCAATCGATTTCGCTGTTCGTTCTGGTGGCGTGGCAGATGGGCAGTCAGATGGTGTAATTATAGACATGTCTAAGTTGAACAAGTACGTTGATCATCTCATTATCTTTGCTTCTACTAATACCTTTGCTAGGATCGTGTACAATTCCAAAACAGGAGTTGTTAATATCGGTCCTGGCAACGTTTGGGGAGATGTCTACAATTCGCTTGCTTCCCAGCCAGTCACCGTTCTCGGAGGACGTGTACCTATCGTCGGCGTGGGCGGGTTCAGTCTTGGCGGTGGATTAAGCTACCTCAACAACCGACACGGCTTAATGATCGATAGCATAGTCGATGCTCAAGTTGTCCTTGCGGATGGGACTGTCAAGTGGGCCAGTACAGATGCAGACCTTATGTTTGGCATTAAGGGGGCCGGGTTTTCCATGGGGGGTGTGTAATCGTCTTACTTTACGCAAGGTCGAATCTCATTCGGATTGGATCAGCTGTTACGGAATTGGCTGTAAAAGCATTCCCAAAGCCCACTTCGATCTTCAGTGGGTTCCTCATCTTCCCAATGTCGCAGTTCAATACCATCAAGACGAACTTTATTGCTACCACAAACAACAACACCAACCCGGACGTTTCCCTTCTTCTCGCAACCTTAGAACTTAGCGGCCAGCCGGTTGTTTTAGTGTTCCCAATCGTCTTTGGGACCGAAGCAGTGGCTAAGGCTGCGCTTCCTTGGGTATGGCAGTTACAGGGAGCAATCATGGATACGTCGGCATCGGTTTCATGGGAAACGCTTCAGACTCTACAAAGTTTGTTACGTTCCATTTTAACGTATTATCCGATACTAACGTTGAGTTACAGTGGCGTTTATCTCACACCCCGATCCCACAACAGTCTATCAGCTGCATAGCGTTGTCGTCAATAAGATGACACCTGAAATTGTTCAGGCAGCAGTGGATTGGCAGACGTCCGTGGAGACAGATCCTCGCTACGATGTGCTTGTGTTCTTCGAGCCCTACATCCCTGGAGCGTTCTCTTCACACGCAACATCGAGTGCTTGGCCACATTCATCCAACACGATGCATGTCATTCAGCTGAACATTCAGCAAGCGAACGCTACCACCAAGGATGCCACTGCTAACGCAGCTACTCTCCGCGCAGGAGCGAAGCTCATTGAGACCGCTGCTGGGTCCAGTTCTGTTCTTCCCCGATACCCGAACTACTCCCTCCAAGGAACTGCCGCTTCAGAGTTTTATGGCTCTAATTTGGCGAAACTGAAAACAATAAAAAAGAAATTCGACCCTTCCAATATATTTGACACGAAGATTAATATCTTACAGTAAACTAATGATAGGTATCCGTTCCACATTCATTTTTTGTGCTCTTGGACATTTATGGTTATTGTTTGAATTTATTGAACCGCTTTACCATACTTTTATTAACATTGTTAAATGGTAGGAAGAGTTTTAAAGTTAAACTTGTACGTTGTTGAATTTTCGAGAAGAATACAGGATGGTGCCGACTGTAGTTACGTGTAGTGTCTTGATACAAGCTCACTTAGCGTATACTAAATTTGATGGTGAATAGCGCGTCAAGCACTTACGGTGTCGTTGCATCAGCAATGCTTTTCGTTCATGCTTTGGTGCGTCGATGTTTACGGAGGATGGGATCCCACCGATCGGCCGGGGAACTTGAAACTCAGTTGAAAGCACCGCGCGCGACCGCATTGCATCGGAACGTGTACATACAATGAAACTGATGTTGCCTGACAGGTCGAACGACAAGCAAGCTTCTTTCTGATATCTTTGTCTCAACACTAAACAGCAGCTGTTACACATCAGTTGGTCAAGTATTTAACAACTAGAGATGATATTGATAGTTACGCCATCCTTATCCTCCTCTTTAATTACTTTCACCATTAATGATGCGACTACTCTCATCCCCTGTGCTAAACTTAGTCACGGACGGAGACGGACCTCCTCACCATGTTAGATGTGAACTGTAATACCTATGAGGGGCTAATTGCATATGAAAAGCAGTGCGCCCTGTGTGGAATACAAAGGAATTTCTCAATTCAGCAACATATTAACATCTACTCGATTCTTTCACTTGAAGTTCAGCTGGACGCTGAGCATGCTTATGATCGGTCATGGCGGCAAAGGTGTGGACCCCGAAACCCACCGATGCGCTCCAGAGCCCACGCGTACATACGTGAATTGAAAACGCAGACCGCTATTCAACGGAACCTTGTTCGGGTTAACTTCATTCAACTGTCAGCAACATCACTAAACGGTTAAGTCCTGTACATTGTAAAACATTGAAGAAAGCTCTTCCGTTTACCCAGCTTTTAACGGCGTTTGAACATTAAAGCCGAAGTACCTAGGATTAACGTTAACAAAAGGTACCTTGTGAGACATCTAATAATGCTCCATGTTCGGTCATCATGCATCATTGATCATCAGCATACCATGCAGAACTTCAGCGCTGATATGTACCAGCAGTAAATCTGGAGATGCTGTTATCCGCCTAAAGCGCGCACGATTGGAGAAACCACATTTACGGTTTCATGGTCTCATGTGATTTCGCGTGGCCAATCTGCACACGTTCCTAATAAGACGCAAGAAAGAAGCATAAAAAATTGGGAAATAATCAATAGGACAATACATGTGGCATATGTTCCGGGTCTAGATGTGGGGCTGTATAAGCGACTGTATTCAAGGTGAATCCCAGGATACAAAGCCGTTTCAAAAACAAATTTCACTAGCTCTACGCACACTACCTTCAGTTTTTACTTGACTCGGATCAATTCTCTTCAAATGCATTACGAGACTCTATATAGTTTTGTTCCTTTAAAAAATGGCGGCAGGGAAAATCCAGAGGTTTTTGAAATGCCCGGGGCCTTGATTTTTTTTATCTAACCCCTCCGAAGCCCGAGCCTCAAGCGGAAGTATGTTTAATGGTATGTCAAGAGGCCTTTTGACCACCAATTGGCTTCGCTGTTAAGTATATGAAAGCCAACAGGATATCTGATTTAGAAATATTCCAACTTCGGAGGTCTAAATAGCTTTAACATCTAAGATTCTAAGTTTAATCTAAATAAGTGGCATGTTAGATAATTGGATTTCGAACCACATCATTTCACGCGCTCTTCGATGTGGGCACGTTGACAGATCAACTGAGTTGAGTAATCGATGTTTGGTCTACTCTTCGATGATTCGATCAGATTTCTCTGCCATTGTTAGTTGTTGGTCCTAAGGCCCACTGACTCAAATCTTGGCGCAAGTCTACAACGCAGCATAAATGATCTATATAAAGGATCCAAAACAGCACTAACGTTTTTGCCATTGGCTTATTTTAAACTTCTATAACCGAGTGTTGAGCATAAATGACCCCCATCTAAGTCGATACAGCAGGAACAACCTCCCTCCATCATGCAGCCGATCATACAGAACGCGGACGTCACTTTTTGGCGCTCACTTGTCCTAGGACAGCTTAAAGTTCTCCTGGACAATTCTCCTTCATATAGCCCCGAACGTACTCAAGGATGTCTCGACTTGATGAATAATCACGTCGTTGGGGCGTTAGGCCCACAACCAACTTCTTCGCTGGCCCCATGGAAATCGTATCTTACCGACGACCACTCGCCTATCGAATACTCGTTGAGTATAAAGAAGGGTGCTTGCGTAGTACGACTGGCCATTGAGCCCGTGTCTTCTGCAAGTGGCACCCCCATTGATCCGGTTAACAGTATTGCACCCTCTCGATGGCTTTCAGGGTTCAAAAATGGCAATGACGGTGACATGGAATGGTTTACGAAATTGTCGAACTGTCTAACGATTTCTGCGCAAAACAATTCGCCACTTCACCCGTCTTCCTGCGGCCTTACACAATATGTATTCGCCCTAGACTTGAACGAGAATCCCATGCTTAAAGCCTACATATTCCACGATGCACTCGCACGGCAGGTTTCTTCTTCTCCATCGGCATGGGGAAAGCAGAAGCACATGGCATTGACAGAAGCGTTGACTTCTATTGGTCTAGAGAGGCCTTGGAAGAAAGTCCTGACCTATCTTGATACGCTTTCCGAAACTAATCCCGAATGTTCTGGTCAGGCAGAGTTTATTTCCTGGGATATCGTCGAACCCGAGAAGGCACGGATGAAAATATACGTTCGATTTTCCAAGGCCGATTTGCCTCAGCTGTTGTCCCATCTTGATCTCGGCGGGACATTGGACAAAACGAAGCAGCATACTCGGGAAATTAAAACAGCTGCTACTGAGCTTTGGAATATTTTTTCGGGAGAAGATGGGGATTCCAATCTCGTTACGGATGATATCAATGATCAGTCTGCTCGTACTCATGGCGTTATTTTGTATTATGAGCTCAAGCTGGGCTCAGACGAGCCAGTAGCTAAATGTATGTTCATCCTATTTTATTCTCTTATAATCGTAACTTACTATTTATCAGTCTACTTGCCCATCCGTCATTACTTTGGATCCGATCTGCGAATCGCTGAACGATTCGATGCCTTCCTCGCCAGCAAGCAAATTGCTGCACCGGGGTGGTATACATCGTTGTTGACTTCTTACTGCAATCACAGAGGTTTGGATTCAAGAGCTGGACTTCAAACAATGTTAGGATGTGCGGTACGAGGAGGAGAATGGGAACTCAGCATGTATATCAGTGCTGAGGCTTTTGCTCCCGAGAGATGGCAGGAATCGCGTAGACCTGGGATGGTCTCGCCAAGTTCTTCGTTCAACCAGCTGTAGAAAGCTATTATAATTATTATATTTGCGTGGTGTAGAGTGTAGTCGATTCGAATTGTACATGTGCTTTCGTAGTTTCCAGTTGCATTATTAAAATTGTGGATGCTAGATTTGCATAATCATTCCATGATACACTTCACTGAAGGGTGCGTACAAAGATTCGTACGCTAGACCAAAGTCCGGAGAGTGGGCAGGACGTATATGCGTTGCGTCGGTGGCGCATACGCCCCTGTACATTCTAACGATAGAAATGTAATAGAATTAATTCCCACTACCTTTAGGTAGTTGGGTTTTGGGGAATGAAATAAATCGCTATCTGGCAAGGAAATTCATAAAAAACCGATGACATCATATTATTTCCTCTTTGGGTAATTTTTACGGCTTTTCCCGGGACCCGTGTTGAGGCCCCATTCGCCGCTCCTTCGTCGAAACTGCCATCATATTCCTCCTTTCCTTCTTTCTCGTACCCGTTCGTCGCTCTTTCACCGATACTGCCCTACTTTTACCCTTGCAGTTCCAAACGTTTCACGCGAAGAACCTACTGCTGGGGAGGAAGATGTTGGAGATGAAGCATTCGGTATTCCCTCTTTTGATTTTGGTTGAATGCCGTTACTTACACTTGCCTTTTCTTAAGGTCTATGGTTGCCTTCAGAGCCAGCTGTTCACCATTGCTCTTTGCCCTGGTCCCGCTACTGATTATATTATATTTTTACTTTTCTTCCCTTCTGTTGCTCCTCTGCTCGATGTACGTACATTTACATCCTGTGGATGCTTTTTAAATTTCCTCTGCTTATATCTATGTATTTCTTACCTGTTCAAACAGGCTTTCTGCCAGGTTGTGATGTCGCTAAACTTTGAAAATGTCTTCACCTCCCTATATATTAAGTATTCATTAACTTATCTTTGCGCTACTTGGATATTTCTTTATCTTAATAGTGTAGTAATTAAAGTATTCAGGCAAACCTGGTAGTGGGCTATGCCGAAGACAGCCGGCCTTAGGGTTTATAAAGCAGAACGTATATGGGCTAGTACTGTTTTTCTGGAAAATAGAATGAAGGTATTAATAGAACATAGGAGGAAGCCCTTGTACATAATAGTAAGGATATATGCCTTTTTCCTTAAGAAATACAGGTAGTAATTGTGCCCCACTTTCAAAGACATGGGTTGCGCGGGGACCATTACAATCTCGTTGATATATGCTTTTGCTCATACGGTAGTAATCGAGCCCCATTTCAAATGACTTGCCGGGTTTGTTTACAAAATATCATAGAAATAGCGAAGTAGTGCGTATATGGTTTGTTACCATCTTTGGAAGCAGCCCATTACAATCTCCTCCGATAACAGCTGCATACATACCCCCCCTCTTTAAGATATACCGACAGTACCGAGTCACGCCACAATTCCAAGACACAACTTTAAAACCTCGAGATTCACTATGATCTTGAGAGTCGGACCTTCGAGTTTGATATCTGATGGAAAGTGAATTTGGAACTCCCAGCGGCCTAACTATGCTATGAGAAATTCTTGTATGATTGAAGTTTGACCTGAATTTTCAAAGTTGCAAGGTATTTATGTCCACTTTTGATGGCCATCAGTCAACGTTTCTGAGAATACGAACCTGAAAATAATCTTGAAAGTGCATATTACGAAGGCTCGTAATCTAGTAGTTCCAACTCCGGACTGTAAGTGACTTGCAAGTGGTAAGCATAATCATTACGCGGTAGCAAGCGGCCACACCCCTGTGTATTCTAACAATAGATATGTCATGGAAATAATGAAGGAAAACGTATATGGTATAGTACCAACTTACTATTAATAAAAATAGAACCTTGGACGTAATGAGCGCTCAAGCGCTCAGGCCCAGGAGTCAGGATGGACCATTACCTCCGATAAAGGTTGGAGATATGCATTCATCGGTAGTAATCAGACCCCGCTTTCGCAGACAAGACTTGCCCAGTTCTTTTTAGAGAACGTCGTAGAATAGTACCATCTTAGGAAGTTGCAGGATGAAGTGAGCGTTCAGAATGAACTCACCATTACAATCACCTACGATAGCGGTACACCTTTGATCGTAGTGATCGCGCCACTATCCCGAAGACACGACATGGCCAACGTTTGTTTTCCAAAATACCTCCAGCATAACCTCGATCATGACAAGACTTTCAAAGCTTGATGGAAGCTAATTTGAATGATGTCTAAGTAGACTTACTTGATGGAAGTTGAATTCAAATGTCAAAGGTGTGCAAGGTATTCATATTCGGGCTTGATGATGATCAGTTAACAATCAAGAACTTGTATTGAGTCTTGGAATACTCGCGTAAAAGCAATGAAACATTCCATATAGGACGTCACATATTAAACTTCACAGCAATCTTGGGGAGCGGTAAAGCAAATATGAGATGCAAATCAGAGAACTGCAGGCTATTATTGCTGTCACGACAGTTGCAAAAGATATAGGAACGCGCTCGGCAAAATTAATATTCGACATGTGGAGTTACTAGTACGATTCGTCTATAATTTTGTGACCCGGTTCTCTGGAAAGAGTCTACATGTGGAGTTGCCTGGCATTGGTAAACAGAAGCACAAGAGATGCGCCCACATAATTAATAGTATCGACATGTGCAATTACTGCCACATTTGTCTTCTTTAATTGTGTCCGTGTAAACCAAACCTCACCTGTAAGATCGGAGGAAAGGTGGCATAGAATCGCCGTGCGTGGAATAGTAGGAATGTAAAGTGGCGCGGTAGTAGGCAGGCTGGAGACTTGCTCTATAGTGCCTGACATTATTGGAAAATATCAAGTCTGAGACCTATTCAATGTCCGTTCAGCGTCCGTTCCATTTAGTTGTTCTGATGGGTTGTATCAGAAGAAAGTTGATTGATTGACGAGTGCGCGACGCAAAGACTGCTGAAGAGGTGAAGGTGTGTGTTACAAATGCCCGCCCGACAGGGTATTCCGAGTCAAAGGTAGTTAGAGCAGTAGAATTGATTGCAACTTAACGAACGAGGTCGAACTTCGAGACAAAGTTCCAGCCTAATGAGAGTTGGCAAGAATAAAAATGAGTGAAATTAACGGAAATATTGTGGAGACAGTGAGTAAGATTTAAACGTTAAGTGCGGGATGGAGTAAAACTTGATTAGACTATGCTATAGAGTAAACACAGCGATTTATATGCGAGATAAACCAGCTGGGATTTGCTGACTGCGCCAGCAGAAAACTCGCTTTTCAATAATTAAAATAAATATTCAAATTAGGACTGTACCAAATTCATATTGAAACAGCTGCAACAATGACATTTTAACCGTTCAACGGGTGTAAGGTGGGGATATATTTATTTAGCACCTTCATAGAATTCATAAAAGGCAGCCAATGGAAGAGAGAATAATGACCATTGACTAGTAATTGTGTCGGAAGAAGAATAAACTGAAAATTTTCGAAAATAAACTCTCGTTTATATAACTGTACATTGAGCACTTGAGAGCCTGGTTGAGGAGTTTGTGTTGAGGAGACGATGGGTTTCTTGTCAAACTCAGGGTCCTATGTCGGTTGCCGATGTCAGAGCTATTTCGGGACTCTGACATGTCGTAGGGTTGGGTAGTGGGACGGTGCACTAAAAGGTATAAATTAAGAAAGATGTGATAGAGGAGATGATGGGTGAGAGCGGAGATGCGAGTCGACGCGACGGAACGCGTGAGTCACGCAAACGTGAACTTAACTTTGAATGATGAGTTTCGTAGTGCAGGCCACTATTAGATATAACAGGACTGGGAGGCGAGACTCGGGGGATGATCAGGGACCACACTAACCGACAAATTCACCGAATTATATACTGAGTAAATAATTAGGGAAATTCGGGTACGATGAAATTTTGAGAGCCTAGTTAAAGAGTTTGCGAGGAGACAAGAGTTTTGAGTTCTTGTCAAACTCAGGGTCCTACATCGGTTGCCGATGTCAGAGCTATTTCGGGACTTTGACATATCGCATGGTCGAGTACATAGAGTGTCGGGATGGTGCACTAAGAGACAAATCAAGTTGAGCGAGCAGAGAGTGAGTAGCTATGCGAACGTGATCTTGACTTTGAAACGAGAGTCCACCAGAAAAAATTCGTAGTGCTCACTAATTTAGGGTAATAAGTCTAGTAAAATGGAAACTAGTACTCAACAGTGGACAAATCACGGTTGAAACTTGGAAATTCAAAAACGGCCTCAGAGCGTACTAACCAGGAAAATGGCATTTTACTTGTGCAACTAGCAGTCCTTACAAGCCGTACAAATGCCAGAAATAGGAGCAAGTTCCGATCGTATATATCCTGATAACTTATGTACTATAATTGCTTGGTTACTCGATTAAGGAGACCATAAAATGTACCCCTCCCATAGCGAATTTTTCTCGAAAATTTCAGATATAAAACCTGTCATATTAATTATAAATACTAAAAACAGTATATCTGTTACTATGATTAGCAATATTGCGTGTGAGATTTACAGTTCAAGGTAAAAACTTGCACTGGGCCAATCGTACAGGAGCGCCTTCAATCCATGAAGTTGCACAAACTTCATGAGCGCCCACTGTGGTCAAGGCCCAGACCGGGTGAGTCAGTAACGCTCTACCTCGACTTCGTGAGGTAGTGCTGACTTAACCTTTACATCACGATATTCAGTCGGTGTGGATCTTGTTTACATATCGGTACTTGATTCCACCTCTTTGGTACAAAGAGATCTGCAGGGATTGATTGTTCCGCATCCCTCGTCCTCCTGCACCAGGTTTGGTTTTTTGTGATTTGCCTCTGGATTCCGCATCCCAACTCCCTCGCCTTCCTACACCAGACAGGTACTCTTGACATCGTACGGAACGTTAGATCGCTTGCGCCCACCCACCCTCAAGCCTCGTTCTTATTTTTAATTCACATTTTATAAGCCCTTTAATTTCTTTTATATACATTTGTAACGGCCTTTCACCATCGTTTCACCTTCAGTTTCCGTTATATTTCTTTCTTTCTGTTTTTACTTAATTCTTGTGCGGCATCGAAGCCTGACTGCAATAGATGTTCTTGGTGGTGATGTCGCTTGCGTGTCCACGCGGGCGTTTCGCACTGCCGCTCCTATTCTCATTGGTGCGAGTGAGAACGATTGGTGTAAATGATTGCCGACTCACCCGCAGCTGAATAACGAGATGCAAAGAAAATCCTTTTTTAAAAGAAATTTACAGCCTTTTGCGATGAATGAAATACAATATTTATTCAGTGTATACTTTGGTATAGTCGCGAGGGCAGTGCTTTGAGAGAGGGAATCCGTAGTAACGATGAGATCACTTAATCTTATCTTATTGATAACAATCACGTGACTTGGGGGTAGATAAGACGAATCAAAATAAAACAGCGATATTGGGGCGTTCTTCGTACAGCATAACATAGAAACACGATAAACCTACAACAATCGAACCAATTCAAAAACTTTCCAAAACGTCCTAAATCTTAATACCAGTCTTAAACACGCCCCCCTTATCCAACCTCTTCTTAATCCCCCTCAACCGTCCCAGATTATCAGCATAATACTCTTCCGCGGGAACGCCGGCAAGATTATAATTCGGATAACGCGGAAGCACAGTTCCCTTCTCGGCCACTTTCTCCATAGCATCGATACATTTCCTCAAATGCTTGTTATTCTCCTCGATATCCTCCGGAGACGCATTCCGGTAGTCGATGAGGACGTTTATGATGTGCAAGGTTGGAGAAGAATGTGGCCATGCGCTTCTTTTGTCTTCTTTCCCGTGTTTTATTTGGGTGGAGGGGGAGGAGAAGGCGCCTGGGTAGAATGGCTCGAAGAGGAGTGAGGCTCCGTAGTACCGTGGGTCTTTTTGTAGTTCTGTTTGCCAGTCTAGGCCTGCTTGCATTATTTCGGGGGTTAGTTTGCTGAGGACGAGGTTGTGTTGTTGGAATAGTGCCCCGGCGGGTGGGGGGTGGATGTACATCTCTATTCATGGCACATTGTTATACTTTGGTAAAAGAAGAAAGGGAGGGAAACGAACCTTGAGTTTTAATACTCTCTTCGAAAGTCATACTTCTAGTCCAATCCATAATCGGACCGAGATCCCAAGCCCACTTTAGCGCTTTTTCCTTTGCGTACTCTTCCGTATCGAATACCATTGCTACTACAAGGACAGCAGGATTCATATCGGGAGGCATACGCGCCACACCCATCATCGCGTTCACCTTTTTATCGGTTATGGTGCACATCTTCTCGGAGAGCGCTGTGAAAGATGTTATTGGGAATAAGAGGACGCCGCCGTATACTGTGGATGGTTTGGGGTGGGCTTTTAGGATTAGTTCTGTTACCACTGTTCATGTTTCCTCATATTTAGTATGTATAAGGAGGAAGGGGGAGAAGGGGGGGACGTACCACCAAAAGCATGTCCCGCGCCTTTAAGGGCAAACAATAAATCTTCATCATCTTTAGCTCGTACGATACTTCCATCAGCGAGAACCACTTCGGCGTCAATCAGGCTATCAGCAGCGATACCGTATAAATTGGCCAAATAGCTCAATCCACCACCGAGGATGAATCCGCCTACGCCGACGTAGCCTACGCGTCCGCCTAGGACTGTGATAGGCTTATCGGCGAGGGCGGTGTAGGCTTTGTGCCATGTTTGGCCTGGGCCGATGTGTACGCTTGATGTGGTGGGGTTGTATTCTACTCTATGAATGAAGTGCGTTAGTTGAGGGAAGGGGGAGGGGGAGGGGGGGAGAGACACACTTGTCAAAATGGGCCATATCGACTATTACCCCGTTCGATTGAGAATCTCCACATCCGCCTGAACGAACTGCGAATTCGATGTTGTTGGTTGTTAACCATACGATCTTTCATTTCATATTAGAATCTTATCTTATCTATTTGAATAGGGGGAACGTACGGCTTTGGATACGTCCTGTGTCGTCTTGGGCCGTAAGGCGAGTTTAGGGGAAAGTTTCCCTTGCTCACCCCATGTTTGCGTTGAAGCTGTATACAGCTCGTCGGTGGGGTGGATTATTTCGCCTTGGTAGCCGGAGGAGGTTAGTTTGTTGACTGGGAGGGACATTTTTGCTTTGCAGTGGTAGTTGTTGTGTTGAAGTGGAGGGAGAGGGTAAGAGGCTATATAGTGACTGACCAACGCCGCAGTTACAACTTACATCACTCAACTACGATCATGGGTCCAGCTTCGAACTTCGAACAATCTAACTTGTCTTCGAGACTTCGAGAGCTGTTTCGTGGAGATGGGCGTTGATAGGCCTATTCAGGTGTTCGAGCGATAGGATTGGAATCAGTGATGATGAGAATAAACTCGAGCGCTGAGATTGACTCGAGAGAGGGTTATTTTTGGTCTCTTCGGCCATGCCGACTCTTACTTAGTCAGCTTCGGATCTTAACATGTGCAAAGGAGTACAAATACTCGGGGATCAGCCGTCCGCGTCAGCCAGTCTATTTCTCTCGTTTCACGTTTCAACAACTCAACTGCGTCTGCCGACAGAAGTTATACATGCATGATGCCACACTCAAGCTTGAGCTTATCACGCCGAGCCTGCCCATGCCTGCTGTGAAGAAACATCATTGATGCTCATCATCTCTATTCACGTAGCATCAGAAGCGAGGAAAGAATCAGATCGAATTCAAGTTAACGCAATTGCCTCCATTTGAATTGGTATGACCCCGGAACATGCATGATGGGATGATGGGATGGCGAAGGTCCGCGGTATGTCCACTCCACATGTTATACCGCGTCTGAACAGCTCAACAGCTAGTTTCCTAAGTTTAGCGTAGGGCTGGGCTCGGGATAGAGGGTACATTGTCCTCTATACATCCCTCCAATATCAATCCTCCTCATTCTATTCGCCTACACTACCAGTGGCCATGCCCCAAGAAACACTCCTCCCACTTCTCCTCCTCCCCATCCCACTAATCTACATCTACCTCACCAGGCGCAACACTCCCCCCTCCCCACCCAGCGCACCCGGTGCACTCCCGTACCTAGGACACATCCGCTCTGTCTCCGACCCCGCTGAGTTCCGCCAAAACCTCCTAAAATGGGGGAAGCACTTCAGCAACTTAGGCAAAGACATATTCCAACTTCGCATAGGGCCCCGCACAATTGTAATTCTAAACTCTGCAGAGGCGATATCGGAATTATACAATAAACGCGGAGGGATATATTCTTCGCGTCCTTTGGACGCCATAACTTCCGCTTTTTTTTCGGAGAAGAGTACGGCTTTTACGCCTAGTGGTAAGATGCACCGATACGCGCGTGCATTAATCAGTGAAACATTCGGTCCCGCTCCATCTACATCGGCAATCGTATCAAGCTACATAGAGCGCGAAGCGCTCTCTCTAATCCAAACCATCCATTCCCAAAGTCATCTCCCGGGGTTCGACTTGGGGGAATCACTAGGTCGAGCGAGTATAAGCACAATATGGGCAATGATATTCGCCGGCGAAAGTATCCCCACCTCAAAGGTCCCCGAAATATGCGTAGCATTACGTGGATTTTCAAAGGTCGCGGGTATAGGTTCCCGCCTCGTCTCCCTCTTCCCCGTTCTCTCGAAACTAGGCGTCCAAGACGCAGATATAAGGGCAGCAACGGAAGCACGAGAACGGTTGATCAATCTTATCGCTCCGCGATATCTACTCACCTTATCCCGCGTGCGCAAGGAGCGGCTTATTGAGAAGGGAGAGATGGAAGCGGAGGAACTGGATCGAACCGAGCCGGAATGTCATGCCCGACGCGTTGCGGAGGCGCAGTTGGATGGTGAAATTGATGAAGAGAGAGCTGTATGGCTCATCGTAGGCTTGCTTTCCGCCAGCATCGATACAACAGGAAGCACACTGCACTTCACATTAAGCTTCATCGCCGACAACCCAGAAATTCAATCCACCGCGCACACACTCCTCTCGTCCGTATGCGGAACCTCCCCTCCAAACTTTTCCCATAAAGGCTTGGAGTACCTACGCGCGATTGTGAAAGAGTCTACTAGGATGTGGCCGGTCTCTCCTACTGGCATGCCGAGATGCACGGATAAGGATGATGTGTATAATGGGTATTTTATACCGAAGGGTACGACTGTGCTTATGAATTTACGATATGTGCAGTTGAGCGAGACGGAATTTATGGATGCGGGGAGGTTTTGGCCTGAGAGGTGGTTGACTCGGGGGGATAGGGATTTGGGGTTGAGTGATGGTGTTAAACCTTGTATGTCCTCTCTCTCTCTTTGTTTTTTTCTATACTAACTTGACCTAGTCGGAACAGGCCGTAGAATCTGTCCCGGGATATACGTAGCAACAGACGTCATGTACATGCTTCTTGCGCATATTCTCTGGGCATTCAATGTTTCGCATAAACATGATCGGAAAGGAATGTCGACGGTTGATGATCCTGGGTTTGGGAGTGTTATTGTTGGTCCGGCGTGTGCTGAGTTGGTGTTTGAGGGACGGGGGGTTTTGTAGTTGTCATCTGGATTTGAAGATGTATATGAAAATGAAAATGGGGTTTTATGCACTTGTTGTTTTTGAGTTCGATGTTGTCGGTGAGGTCCATGATTCTTACAGTAAGGAGAAAGGTTCATGTTTTCAGCGATGGCATGTCTCGTCTCGAGCACGAGGTCGAGGTCGACCCTTATCTGACCCTGGACAGCTCGACGACTCAGGGTGACTTTTTGGAAATCTTGTGAAATCTGCTTCCGTGTTGTGGTCCTGGATCGCTTGCTACTATATCCTAGAGTATGTTACTGTATTGCCGTTGAACTCAAATCAACGTTTCTTTTTTCACTTAAATTTATTTCAGCTATACTGGCTTTTCTTCTGAATCTCTTAAGTTTATTTACTTCGTATGGATGACGAGTTTGACTTTGATTTGAGCAGTGAGATTGTTGGACGTATTTTTTACTCCGCGCCGCCTGAATCTTATTACTAGTGATTCGGTAGGATCTGTGTACGCCGATGATACTTTGCTAAGGACCAAATAATTTGGCATTTACGAAGACATGGACAGTCCTAGCTACGGAGACGTGTACCAGTACTTTAGTTTGAGTATTGGTCGTCGAGCTATCGTTTATTCCAGGCTTTGTTTCTAGAATTTTATACCTTCCAACGTACGTCTACTGCTGTTATCCTTTTCGGTATATAAAGACGTGATTAACAGTGAAGTCAAACTTGGTAGCAACTACACGCGTTGACTGTTAATACTATAACGAATGATAGGTGGGCAGAGTACTGGTAGGTAAACGTGATAGTAACCACACATGTCCACTATTAATCTGCTAGACCTATAGTGTATATGGTCTCTACAAGTTTAATTGCGATATGGCGTCGCACTTACGTCCACTGTCAATTATGCTCGCTATCAATACTATAAGGAATGATAGGTGGACGGAGTACTGGTTACAAGTAAGCAACTGTGATTACACATGCCTACCATTAATTCTGCTGGACTGACAATGTCAGTATATGGTTCTTCTCTCAGATCGGAGACATTGCGATAGTTGACTGATTTATGTTCCAAAGCACTTGTTTTCAAATTAATACAGTCGAACGTAACTGCACATGTCCCACTGTGTTCTCTTCTACAAGTTACTTGAGATATGTTGCTTATTTCAGATCCGAGGAACTTGAAGTAACTTACCAGGACTAGCTTTCAAGGACATACCAATGAAACCTACACATGTCGACTTCTGTGCCTGCTTTCTTGCTATTATAGTACTTGTTATAATTATCAATACCTTGATTCTGATTTATGATTTGAATCACGTATTTACTTTATTATTCCCTTAAAACCGCGGGGATGGTTATGTACAAAGGCTTGTGGCCGTCAGTATGAAAATATACATGTCTCAGCTTCCTTTGTTGATTTTCTCGGACTCGATAATGGACTGATGGCATCTTACGGACCATTTAAACTCAAACTTCTGTCAAGTAAAGGTCTACTTCTACTTTGATCAAGGAGGTGGTTATGACTGCAAGCGATGAAATTTGAAGTTTGGACATGTAACGTAAAATAATGTTATTTATGGTATATTTCCTTACTTGATGAGCATTCTCTCTCGAGTCTCAGAACCGACGCTTGACATTACCATTGATGAACATAAATACTATGCAAGATCTGAAATGAAATTTGACATCAATCGGAATGTGACGCATTATCACCGTGATGTTCAGCCACTGCATCAACTTCCATCAGATACTATAAACGTGGTAGACATCATATACAACTGATATCTATTTATCCTCCCACTCTCTCATGATCACGGTGAAACTCGACAATCGCGACCAAGTCGAATTCCATCAGATATCAAAACATAGAGGTTTATCTTTTTATTTTACATCTTGCGTAGATCGTTATGATTGGAAATTTGAAATGTTCACTTATCACCGCGGGGTGTTTTCGACCCCGATCATCAAATATATACATACATACGATATCATTCGCAAAGATAAAAACATATATTGACCATCACTTCCTAAAAAAACATACGCCGATCCTGTTAAACCCCACAAGGCTGGTACCTAGTCCCGCATGATCAAAGCAACACGTTCTTCACTCCTTGGCCGTACTCGCATGGGGAACTTTAGCGGGGACCTAAAATAGCAAATACTTATCAGTACCAGTTTAGCACTGCGCCTTTGAAAGTGGATCTTACGAAGTCATTCCATTAGTACAGTTATCTGGACTGATAGGCAACGGGTTCCCAGCTTCGTCATACTCCGGGCCAATGTCGAATGCCCACATCAATCTCACTGCTGCCATCCAAACTGTGGAGACTGCTAGTGCGATGCCCGGACATTTTCGTCTGTGTATTGGTGTTAGAAGAGACTCTGCTGCACTTGTACGTGGATATACCTTCCAAATCCGAAAAGGTAATGTCCCTCAGCAATACGTTCGTGGATGTTTTCTGCATCCCCTTCAAGCCAACGTTCGGGCTTGAATGCATACGCATCTGGGAACTCTTCTTCGTTGTGGTGCTATTCCAGGTAAGTATTGGGATATTCGGAAATCTAAAGATTTCGTACCATGTTCCAAGTACATGGTATAACCATCGTTCCTCCTTTTATCTAACCGAGAAACTTTAGTTTTTTAAAGATCACTTTCAAAGCATTAGGCACGTACCATATATCCATTGTATTCATCGTCTACTTCAGATAAATGGGGAAATCCACCCGGGGCGGCGGGATTCCATCTGCAGAGCTTCTAATGAGTAAAATAGCTTGTAAGGTTTGCGTTTGTACATACCTAAAGGCTTCTTTTACAATAGCAGAGCAGTACGGCAAATGCTTCATGTGCGCGTGATTTGGAATGACATTCGACTCTTTGAAGAATCCGTCGATTTCTTCTTGTGCCTTCTTCAAGGTTTCGGGATACAGAATCAATCCCATTAACAGCCACATAATACTTCCGGCAGTGGTATCCGTTCCTGCTTCTGTAACAGCTCCGCCGACTAAAAAAAAATAGAATAAAAGTTCGCTTGAGTATTCAATACTAAGCGAAGAACGCATACGATAGCATATCTCTTCCAAATCAAGCTTATTCGGGGATGTCTTTTGCTGTTCCCATATCCTTGAGATACAGCTCTCAGTAGTATCACCCTTCTCCATGCGCTCTTGCACTTCGAGTACCAGCTTCGAATAAAGCTGTTTACGCCACATCAGCCTCTGCATAGCAAAACAACAACCCACGAACCTTAATCTCATTCTCATGATTCTTCAACGCTTGTATCCGCCACGGACTCAAAAAGTCGGGAAGTAAATCCAAAATGGGGAACGTATCGACAAGATGACTCCCGGGATATGCCTCGCGCAAAAAGTTCTCTAATATTGCCACGAGACCATCTAAATCGCTCTCATTTTCTTCTGTGATTTGTTTTCCGTATACTAGACTGAACATGAGAGATGCACCGTAGCGAAATACGTTTCGTTGCATATCATCTGGGCGTGAGAGGATCGAGCGAAGCAGTTTGTGGGATTCAAGGTCGACTATTTGTTCATAACCCCCTTCGGCTTAGGGATTGTTAGTTATGTGATGGATAACGGGTAGATACTGAATTATACCTCGTGGTTGGAGCATGTGCTGGATTGAAGCTCGGTGCTTGCGTAGTTTCTCTCCGTAGGGTAGTAAGACGACTCTTCTGGTGTTGGACTGGTATTTTCCAGCATAGATGAGTGGTTTTCGCGAAGAGTAGTTCTTGGACCGATTTCCAAGCTAACATGGAATAATTAAAGTCAAGGTAAACAAAGAAGCGTATAGGGCTCACCAATGCTTCTCCATCTTTTCCTCTACTCAGCACGACGATCTCATCTCCTGCTAACGAAAGTCTAAATATGGGCCCTGCAAGGTTCACCGTAAGTCATAAAATATCCTAAAATGATAAATACCATACCGTATCGATGCCAGAGACTTTCAAAGTACCTCCAAGTCTTTTGAGTAGGCACTTGGAACGTATGTCCAACAAAAGGATGTGACGGGGGACCTGGCGGCGTCTTACTATGCTTACCCCGCCCAAAGGCAAACCATACCAGTAGACTTCCTACAGTGATAACAAATGGAAACACCCCGATGGAAAACATAGCCGTATAGTGGATGTACCTGACTAGGTTTTTGGAAGGGAAGAGGGAATAAATAAGCTATTTAAAGTCCTATTTTCTGCCACGGGACCACGGGGTATGAGGGAAGTGAGAATAAATAGGTTATTTAAGTCCTATTTGCTGCCACGGCCCACAGGGTATCTCGGTGTAGGTACCCATCAGTGTTTGATTTAATTTAGGGGCCGATAAGCACTGTAAGCTGTTCAGCTTTCGAGGATTTCGACTGATCCTTCCAATTAGGCCTGAGCGCTGAATTTTTGATTCTGCCAAAGACTGCCATTCCGAATCTGATATCAGAACTTTTGAGGATCGGAATGTTTACTATTAAGTCTCTCCATAAAGCATAGTATGCGCTTGCATGTTTCTGTTACACGCATATCAATCTTACCTTTTCAGTAAGATGGTGTTAGAACGCTCTGTGCAGTTGAGGTTGTGACTCAGGAACTTGAGCTCGTGGTTTGACAACTGAATCCTGATGACGCGACAGTATTTGCTGTGTTTGGTAACAGTATTGGGTGCCGTGTTCGACAGAATCCACTAGCATCTCCGCGTCCACCGCGAGCAACCCCTCGGCTCACGAGACTCGAGTCACCAGTACGCATTAGCATCAACTTGCTGCCATTGGTGCGTTGGCTGATACTAATATAATGCAAATGGTATCAGGCAGTCTCCTTCCCAGACCTTATAGGAGGTCTCTCTACTAGAGCGGTACACAGTGCTTATTCCGAGCTAAAGGGGAAATATATTATATCTCGTGATATATATCTCACGTTCCGCTTTAGGCCGTTCGAAATTTGAACCTTAATTCAGAGTCCATAGTCCCCTGTTATAACTCGCTTAGCGTTGACCCTGAAACATGTGCCCATCAGCAAACCAGCCCGCACAGCTAAGAAGGCGCTTACAAGCGCTTACTACATAGGATGCTCATGGACAGCTCGTTGATTTGATAAGTAACTAAAATGCAAAGCTCTATCTTCCGATTTTTCACTTTTTTCACTGGTAACACATGTTGTGAGGTATTAAGTATATTTTTTCCTATATTTTTAGTCTTATCTGAATGTTATTTCCACTGTACTTATCTGTAAAAGTGAAAATCAGTATATACTTAAAGTAATTTTGGATATTGCTTGTATGTTAAGTATACTACATAAAACATGTCACTTATATAATTTGTACCATAGCATGACCATGCAATACCGTAATTTTGTACTATCACTATTACCGTGATAGTACTTACAATACTACCACACCAGAATGTGATAAGCACTAGGACATTGTAATGAGCTAGTAAAATACTTAACCAGCTGTACTTCTCGTGCACTTGTAATCAGATGAATAAATAGGTATAATTTTCTCAGTCTGTGTAGTCATGATATGTAATGCTGTCACTATAAATCTCTCTTTGTATTTTATTGGAAAGCATCATGACCAGTTAGTATATTTGTGCTATGCCTTCAGTGTCTACCTTGGCAGCCTTAGGTACAATGAAAAACATAGATTTATTATCACCAATACTTATTTATCAATAATTGTATGTCTACTACATATTTAATGCCAAATTCAATGTATGTACCATCTAGAAAATATAAATGCATGCGTGGGAGAAGATATTGGCATAAAAGCACACTTTCATACAGTGCCATCATTTTAGTCTCGGCTACCCAGCCGTTAGCGCTGGGCCAAATCCAAATTAGGATTTCCCACCGTGAACGTCTGGGATAAAACCAACAGGTTTGGGAGGGGTATGCGTTCGGTGTCCTCGGGCTTCGCGAGTCCTCGTCTGCTGGCATTTTTGATGGTTTTTGATATTAGTAATCGTATTAGTCACCATTATGATGTAGTTTGATGTAATTAATCACATTATGTAATCGCGCTCATTTCAATCACCTTGTATCTGGGCTGCCCGATGGTACCGTCTTAACCACTGAGTCGAACAACACTGAGGTGGGCATTGAGAGCACTGTGTTGAGGTGTCTGGCACGAAATCTGAGGCTAACAGCTACAGCCTCTAGTCAGAAAATTGTACCTTTGGCCAACCTCCTAAATCCTCCCTTTCTACATCTGGTAACGACGATGGCGAGCGAGCTCCCTATGGCGTAGAAATTTGCAACTGTGGTCTGAGGATGTTGAAGAGTCGAGAAAAAATCGAGCAAGTGGATCTCGTTTGTTTACGGGTCCAAGCGACTTTGTCAGGTTCAACCGCGACCACCACCTTAACCTACTGCACAATTCATACTCCTTGTTCTTTGTGTTTTTTTGCCTCTTCTTGCCCCTCTCACCGCGGTTGCATGGCTCATCGACGTTGGTGAAAGCCTTCCACTGCTAGTGTAGAAAATAAGGCAAAAATCCGAGATAAAATCCGATTGCAGCATCATCTTCACATGTTGATCTTCATGTTCTTAGACACTTTCTCCACCAGTTCTTCATGGTCTCTTCTCCCCAGAGCCAGTCAATGCCCATCTTCTTCTTAAATTTGGACGAGCATAGTTTCCCCTTATCCCTCTCGGTATTTGGGCACTGAATTTCAAGTTTTGGTATTGATACCAGTTGTGTGCTGCAAGTATGGTGCACAATACAGAGCAAATTCATGACGATAGTCTCGTTCGTCAGTAAGGTCAAAAATTAAAGTCGAGGAGTACAATATTGAACAAATGGAGAATGGATGAAGCTCTTATTAGTACTACAGACCTATTTACAAATGTCGTTATTGCAGTTCAACCATGAATGACTATATTCTGAGGCTGCGATTACTACTATAGAGTACGTTATTGCGCACTCATTTATCAGAGCTTGTGATTGAAATCAACACAAGGCGACTGAAATCAACGCGAGGTGATTAATTACATCAAACTACATCATAATGGTGACTAATACGATTACTAATATCAAAAACCATCAAAAATGCCAGCAGACGAGGACTCGCGAAGCCCGAGGACACCGAACGCATACCCCTCCCAAACCTGTTGGTTTTATCCCAGACGTTCGCGGTGGGAAATCCTAATTTGGATTTGGCCCAGCGCTAACGGCTGGGTAGCCGAGACTACCATCATTTTTGGTAAAACTTAAACTACATTTTTTAATCATGTCCTTTCACTTCAGAAACACATTTAATGGCATTAGATAGACTAGTTCTAATGATGATGTGCTTCCCAAGTTGATTGGACAACTTTTTTTTCTTTTTCTTCTCGGGCAGCCAGAAAAATGAAACATGATGTATTATGTAATAATTAATTACCATATATGGTATACATTACATAATCGCACCACCTCAATTCTAAACTCGAGTGATGATGTCCATCCAAATACTTTGAGGTATGCGGGGGTGTGGGGTGTGTTTTTTAGCTGCATATGCATACTGTTGGATGTTAAGTTCAATTCTAAGATATTATCAGAGTCATAAGGAAAGTTCAGACATGAGGAGGATAGTTATTAGTGCTTACTGGTAGGCACTCATGTACCACCCCACCAACAATGACAAAAAAACCTTCATATGTGGGCTGTAGAAATTGCATCTAAGCATTGAGGAGCAAGCTTTTTAGCTTTCTTGAATGTTCCAACAGCTAAATTATGAAATTATATGGCAAGAATAAGATATTTAGTGAGTATAAATGTTGCATGTGAAAATTCAGCAAATTGAACTCACTGTACTTTGCTAAACCCCACACCATCTCAATAGTGTTTAGTGTGAACTTGAAATATATATTCAAGCTCACTCTCAAATGAAAGGAAATAAGCATGAGTGTGAATAGACTACAGATACACATCACACTCACACTCAACACTTCATGCCCACTGCCGAGTCCTTGAATTTGAGAGTAAGCGTGTATATATAGTATTTATATTCACACTCACACTCAAGTCACTGAAAATATGGGTGAGCATGAAAATAAATACTTACCATGCTCACCAAAAATCAACTAGTAAATTGGGTATAACATTTGTACATGCTCACACTCACACTGTCACGGGTGAAAGTTGATTTCACATAATGACATGAATACAGCTAAATCACTCAAAGATAGAAAAGCAAACACTTCGAAAACTTAATAATACCTTAACAAACAACACTTAATATGCACTTCTATTTCACTATTAATCAGGAAAACCATACACAATTAACTAATCAATACACTAACAAATAAAGCTACATAAACACTAATAGTCCATCACCAATCAGAACAATTATACACAAACAAGTAACTACAATACCAGCTCATTATTAATCAAGATAAACATACACAAATACTTAGTCATACTACTGGACCAGCACTAATCAGAATAAACATCATCATACAAACAATTATACCCTGTACAAAATAAGAAAGCCTTCAGGTACAAACAAAAGAGCACCATTGTTCTCAAGAGCTATTAATAGCACAACCATTGTGCTAAATATACCCATTGTTCTTTCAAGTACTATTAATAGCATTTTCTATTGTGCTAAATATACCCATTGTCTAAGATGCTGACTCATGCATCCTAAATTGGAGAACAATGGAGAAAAGGATGACTCATACTTTCCCCAGTTGGAGAACAATGGGAAAGTAGGTGTGGGATATGATTAGTCAGCAGGAGGGTAAAAGGCATATAAGGAAGAGGAATTGGCCTGTAGAATTAACAACTTATACCTAGTTTACATTTGTTTGTATCCCTTTGCAGTTGTAGTACACAACCCTTACCTACTAAATATAACCTATATACTTCCCCTCTACCCAGTACACGTATTGTCAGAGTCACATATAAAGTGTCAACAGTAAAGTGTGAAACTAATTTGTATTATTTGTGTCTACTCAGATAGTAAGGCACTGTATCTTCATAAAGTAACAGCAGCAGCAGCATTGTATTTGTGTCCACTCAGATAGTGAGGCACTGTATCTTTGTAAAGTAACAGCAGCAGCAGCAGCATCATATTTGTGTCCACTCAGATAGTGAGACACCATAACTTCATATAGCAACTGTTGTCATACCATATTTATGTCTACTCAGATAGTGAGGCACTGTAACCTTGTAAATTATATATGTGCCCCAGTTGTGAAGTAAGAAGCAGAAACTGTCAGGGACCTCAGCTCTGCTTCAACCTTCAACATAATAGTGACCTATATCTTCAGCCTACCCTTCACCTGCAAGCCCTTGCCACAATCCTAGTTGTTGTGCTTGCTATTTGCCTACTCTTCTAAACTTACCTACCCACCTCTACACTTAAATATACACCTGTGTTCATCACCAAACCTCTTGAGTTAAGGAGAATATCTACAAATAATATCCCCCAACACTCAGGGTGCAAAGCACGAACAAAGTCACTTCCTGCTGACCACCTTAGATATTTATTATCTTAAACTGACAATGCACAAGTTATGATAAATATGCATGAGCATAAATGGGAGTACTTATCATGCTCATGCTCAAGATTTTCAGTAGTACAGTATATATTTAGGATAGGTATATTTATTAACTATATTGCTTCATGCTCACTTATATATTTTATCACACTCACTTTTATACTTCATCATGCTAACTTACATATTATTCATGCTCAGAATCAGATTTCCACATGCAGACCCTGAGTGTGCACAGAATTATCTGCCTGCCCCTGCCCAGGGATACCACCAAAAATATAACCTCTCACCGGAAAAGTGAAACAAATAGATACACTGTGGGAGAAAATGAAATGACATGGTAAATCGATGTTTTTTCATAAGTTTCCTTCCTAAAAAAATATCAAAAAAATGCACAAAAAAATTTTTCTATGAGTTTCAGATGTGTAAGGGAGGTGCCTGTCAGCACTGTATGCCACAGTACCCAAACTGGTTTGCAAATTAATCACATGCAACACTATTTTTGGAATTTTGGACCCTTAGACAACCCTTAGATCCACATCAAGCTATAACAGGGGACCTACCACCACTTAATTCAGTGAGACCTGTCACCTCCCATAAGGTCTGGCATAAAACATATGCAAATAGGAGGGTTGTGCTGACTGCCACATAAGCTGATCACTTCTGAGCTCAAAATACTTTGCTGCAATTGTGTCAATACTTATGATATGTTGACCATAACATATAAATGAAGGGAATTGACAACATGTACACCATGATATCCTTCTCCTCAATGTAATTCCCTCATTTTTCCTTTGAAATTTACCCTCTAACACCTTGCAAGAAATAAAAGCATCATGATTAGTGAGACTAAGTGAGCAAACCTATCGCTATTGAGAGTAATACAGGTATAAGTCCACGAAAATCCCATTTCTAATCCTGTTTTGGACATTTAAATGACCTAAGAGACATTTAAATTATAATAAATAGTACAAGATAAAAAACAAGGTGCGAGCAGGCTAAATAGAGGAATGACTTATCATACAAAGATATTTCAGAAGGTTGTGTTTCATTCTCAGAATGAAAATCAGAGCAATGGCCATCATGTAGCTATGTTATTTGCATATATTTTGTGCCAGACCTTATGGGAGGTCTCACTGAATTAAGGTTCAAATTTTGAATGGCCTAAAGCGGAATGTGAGATATATATCACAAGATATAATATATTTCCCCTTTAACTCAGAATAAGCACTGTGTACTGCTCTAGTAGAGAGACCTGCTATAAGGTCTGGGAAGGAGACGCCTCTGATGTATCAATTACAGTAATTATTGTAAGTGAGTGAGTGATGTATAAATGCTAAAATTGTTGTGGGGTTCCTGGTGGAAAAGTAACTTGAGAAAAGCTGATAGATATTACATACTTATTCTCAGTAAAAAATTATGCATCATGCACAAAGTAGTGGAACCTAGTTCATTAATGTGATATGTTCCATAAAGTGTGCTTCTTTAAAGCTTTGCATCATATCCACTTTGAAATCGCAAAACATAGAATAATTGGGCAATCAATAGCAATTATGTATATTATCCTCACCTGTGTTAATGAAGGGTAAGCATGCAACAGTCAATGAAGCTGAAGGTGATTGTTATCTTGAAGAGTCTTTCTTTTTGGTATCTCAATAGGTATTTATCATTCAAAGTCAAGATTACATTCACATAGCTACCTACTCTCTGCTGAGTCACTCTATCTCACCTTCCTTATTTGTGCCTCTTGGTGCACTGTCCTGGCACTTTAGTGGCTTGGCCCAGTGACATGTCAAAGTCCCAAAATAACTCCGACATGAGCCCCAGTGAAAATTCAATCCAGTAGATTCAAGTGTCATCTAGCGAGATATAAGCACAGTTCGCCCATTCAGCAATGTGTAAAGTCACATAACTGAAATTTATCAACTCCAAATTCACAATTATGCTCTCTGGCCCAGTCAAAGATGCCCCCATGTACAAGATGACAATTGATTATGCAATATGTGGATAGACTGAGAAGAATAAGACCATAGATATTGCTATAAGATATCTAAGAGGAATCTAACATTCTCTACTCTTGAGGCTAGACTAGACTAACTTAGATAGCACTAGAAAAAATCTAAATATTCTCTTTTTTCTATTTGTATCTAGCTGCATCTAAACTCTAGATTTCAGTAGACTACATGTACTGTCCCTAGATTGACTTTTCACTGGGGCATGAGTGCTTGAGCAACCAAGACAGGACCCTGAGTTTGTTAAGATACTCTAGCCTCCTTGAAACTCCTTGACCAGGCTCTCTAAATTTCTTAGTTCCCAATTCTCTCTATTCTTCTGTAATATTTCATTATTCTATGTACTTTTAATAGTTTCCATTACTTTGTACTATTCATTTGTCTAGTATAAAGTTTCACTCCATCTTGCATTCAGTGTCTAAGTCTTGTTCTCTGTCTCCACAATCTTTCCATTAGTTTTACTCATTTGGGCACTGGCGGACTTTCGTCATGTTGGGACTTGTCTTGAAGTTCGACCTCGTTTGTTGGGTCCGAACAGTTCTACTGTTCCAACTTCTTTGTTTTCACTTTATTGCTTTTGTGAGCCACACCTTCGTCTCCCCAGTAATCTCTGCATCACACACTCATCAATCAATGTTCTTAGTTCCAACTTATACACCCCCGTGTTCTTTAGAATAATAAAATTAAAACAGACATTTGGCAACTGATGTTAAATACTAGGTGTGTGTAGGTGCTTTTATGGCAATACAGACACTATATCTGTCTCATGTTCACACAGCAGTGCATGATGTATGCAGGCAATATGATAAGTATTTGCTTGGTACATAATTCAGCAAATTTGTAGGTAAGTTTCATCTTGTTATAGTAGTGGCATGTGGGGCTTGACAAAAAAGAAAAGAAACTTTCAGATCTGAATGGTATCTGTGCAGATAACGGGAAGATAAACAGCCCCAAAATGGCCCCCTGTTCAATGTGGTCAAATGCTCGGCAAGAAGCCCATTGGTGGTCAGTATTGCATGATGTTTGGCAGCAGCCTTGTTCAGACATGAGGCAACTCTTAAATGTAAGCACCTATCATTTAACACTGCTACCCTGAGCACACTACCAGTGCATATCAATTTCAGACACAGATACTTTTCAAATCTCTGTCTTCTTGTATGTACATAACATATTTAAATTCTACTCTAAAATGTCATTTCAATATGGAATGAGTGCAAAAATCCCAACCACATGTGAGTGCTTCTCCCAAGCATTTCTGCTGTCTTGGTGGCATCCCCCTACAGGTTTCACCAAATAGCAGAGATTGAGTACAACTGTGACACATTTAAATATTATCTCTAGCATTTTCTAGAGAATTTGAAAGCTTTCCTTTTACACATTGGTATTTGTATCTGAAATCTATAAAAGAGGGGTGGTATCTAGAGCAGAGCTTTGTTATTCAACCTTGCCCATGCAAGCATGATGTGATCATATGAGAAAACAGGCCAGTAACATTTATGCTCAATATATAAGCTGTCTACTCATATCTTATATTGCAGGCTATTATTTGTACTGGCGAACACTCACAGTTCTTATTTTCTCATCACTCCTCCACTCATTTGAACTTAGATATATATTTGCATTTAATCTCTCCCTATTTTTGGAGTGTGCACCTATCGGTACATGCAGTCTCTTATTTTTATTTGGTGAGTACTTTAACAGACAGTCCTCTTATACTTAATGGTACATATATCATGCCCATATAGAACATCTTCTTAGATCATTGACATTCCTTTCATATTCAAGATTTACATATACATTCTTTAGTCAAGAAGAACACTTGAGTACAAGTTACATCACATCAGAGATCACAGTATTTGTATGTGGACTTCATAAATGCTCCATTCTGTTTTGTAAGTATCCTTCAATTAACAGCATAATATGTGATTTTTTTAATATTTTACTAGTGGTGCATCAGCATATGACAATTGAAGAGTTTATAGTGCAACTGGAACATCAGTTTTCTGATGTTCAATCTCAACACTATTATTTCACTGTTGGGCACACAATGCTTCAAATTTCCGACACCTCTGCTACCTTCTGTGATCTTGGACTAACAAGTGGTACAAATATCTTTGCTCACCTTTGAGTGAAAGGTGGAAGTAATCCACATAATGGTTTGTACATTTTAGATATGAAAGATTAAGTACTGAAATGTGTATTGATTACAGGCCCACCTAATGTTACTGACTTAAATACCACTGCCAAAATTGATACAGATTCAGATGGTCCCATACAGATTTCACCAAGGATATATGTAGACACTATTCGCCATATCACTGCTGCTCTGGAGTATTGGTCAGTGCCAAACACTGGTGAATCGAAGGTTGGGTATATTTTGGATCAATAGTACACCAGAATGTCTGGTGACAGGAAAGAAGATGATACTTGCTTTTATAAGACATGAGGTTTGTGATATTTTCATTTGAATAGTTATTTGTTGCTTATCAATTAATCTTTCAGTCTCAGGACTCTTGGAGGGGGGCTGCTGGTTCAGTTTTACAAACTACATGTATATTCCCTCTGGATGAGAATTCCCTAGATGGAATTGAGTGCATAAGAGCAACACTTTATTGCAACTTTGCAGCTTATGATTTTTTGAAGGGGTTTAAGCGATGGGATCTGCAACGTCAAACACATATTGCAGTCAAAGTGCACATTTAATGTGCAGCACAAACATTTTTGGACTAGTGCAAACATTTCATGCATTGTTCAGCACACACTTTTTTGGTCCCAGTGCAAATATTTCAACTGAGTGCAAAATTTTCTGTAGCACAAAGTTTTCAGGACTTCGTAAGGCCAAAGCTCAGATTATTAAGAGACAGGTGTGATTATGTTCATAAAATAAAATATTTATTTATCCTGAGAAGGTGCATACAACTTATAACTACAATGTGGATTCTACACTAATCAAGCACATAACATAACCTTACTCTGACTCACTGCCCTGACTCACTGCCACCACCTCCAAAGCTTGTCCACTCGTATTCCACCTTAAAACAACCAAGCAGCCTGCACAGCACATCTAATATGTTAAGCCCTATGATAAGCTGCAAACCAATGTGTCTCTGACATCCCCATCTCTCAAGGGAGGTGATACCACTCCAGAGAACAGGTATAGATAAAAAATGCAGTACCCATCCTGCCTTCCTGCACAGCATTGTCGAGCCTTGCACAGGCTTCAAAATGACACTGGCAGTGGGTGACATTGCACTGGAAATGAGGTTGGGTAAAATATTGGTAGAACATCCATGGGCGACAATGTGATTGGCTGGTTTTCAAGATTTGGAAGGCTTGAATGTGTAGGGTGAAGCCATGAGCTTGAGGAGGTGCTTGCAAGTTGGATGAAGCTTAGAGGGTGTTGACATATACAATCTGGGTGGTTGCATGTAAGAATAATGATTGCAGAATGGGCATCAAATATGGCAGACCTGTCAATACAATACTCCCTCATCATGTCCTGCCCACCATATGCATGAGCTCCTATCTTCAATACACATGTTTAAGTCATGAATGCATGAATGTCAACCACAACACTGGTAACAGGGGGTGTGAGACTTCGACATTCATGAGGTTCATTCTTTGAGGTCTAGAGTGACACACCACCTGGGACATCACATAGCATATCAAAGATGTTACAAGACTTTCAACTGTTAAGAGTGAATGTGAAGAGACGAGGAGTTTGGATCAAAGTTGGATGCAAAATTCAAACAAATGACTGCAACTCAACGCACTGGCATTGACAAGCAGAACCTATTGCCAAATAATGCCAATGAACACATACATAACATCACATGTCTAATATCTATCTTGTTGGTATCCCAGTGCCACACTTATTTTACATGATTGTACTTACAATTTGTGACAGTGTGACTAGTTTGTGTATGTGTTCATTGGCATTGTCAATGTTTGGCAATAGGCTCTGCTTGCCGGCGCCAGCATCATGTGTGTTTTGTTCCTTTGAATCTCACAAACTCTTCATCAACTCTTCATCTCTTCTGAGTCTTCTCATTCACTTCCATCATGCTATGTGATATCCCAGGTGATGCATCACTCAACTTCAAAAAACGAGCCCAGCACGCGAAGATAAACCAGTAGGACAAAGAAGCTCACAAAGTCCAGATAGGAACTAATACATATGGTGGGCACAACATGATGAGGGAGTGATGTGGTAATAGGTCTGTCTTATTATGGTGCTTAATCTCCAATTGTTATTCCTACTTACAACTACCCAGATTGTATGACTATGCCCTCTAAGCTACATCCCAACCTGTGAGTAGCTCCTCACAGGTACCCTCTGCACTCGAACCCCCTAAATCCCAAATCCCAGTACAAACTCATACATCTCTGCCCTCCCACCCTCACCTCTGGCATGCATCCATTACCTGTGGAAGGTTTGATCACACTGTGCAAAAAAGCAGGACTGGGACTGCATTTTGGACTGGTTCTTGTTCTCCGAGTGTTGTCAGCTCCCATGAGAAATGGTGATGACAGAGACACATGGGCTCACAGCTGGTTCTGAGTGTAGTGGGGACCTACGCCTCTGCTTGTGCTATGTCTGGCGATGAGCACACAAAGTCTGTTGTGATAGTCTCGTGTAACATGACTTCATTTGGGACTATGGATTATTGTTTTAGGCTACTGGTGTGTTGGCTCTGGTATTAGACCATAGTAACTGGTACCCTAGGCTCACTTACGACTACTGGCAATGTGACTCTGTTCCGTTAACTGGTCCATAAATATGGCAGGTGTACTACAGGTAATATGAGTGGAGGAGCCTGGGGTACTGAGAGTGATCCAGGGTTATGTCATCCTCTCGACATGTTTACTAAAGTAGTGTGGAGTCCATGCTATAGTTATAAGTTGTATGTACTTTCTGCTAGGGGATAAATGACACTCTATGAAAATAACCTTGCCTGTCTCTTACAACTCTAAGAGCTTTAGCCTTATGAAGTCCTGAAAACTTTGTGCTACAGAAAAGTGTTTGCGCTACAGAAATGTTTGCACTCGGACAAAAAATGTTTGTGCTCGGTTGAAATATTTGCGCTGGGACCAAAAAAGTGTGCGCCAAACAACACGCAAAATGTTTGCACTCGCATCAAAAAGTATTTGCATTGGTCCAAAAATGTTTGCGCTGCACATTAAATGTGCACTTTGACCACCATATTGCACTTCAAACTTATGAATTATATAACATGTAGATTCTACCATAGTATTATTGCTGAAGTTTACGATGCAGTGCTTCCCACAGGAGATAAATGCAACAGAAAGCCACTCTTGTGTCGATTTAAACAGGCAAGGTTACGGTTATATCATTTTATACATATCTCACTAATATATGTGAATCTTAATATAATTTGCAGCATGAAATGACCAACTTCGAAGAATATTACATTGGCTGTTCAAACCGGGCCAACTCGCGTGGTGCTGGGCATTACTTTCGCACAATTCCCCAATCCAACGGTGTATGCAAAGAAATTCTTAGCAAGTTATTCTCAAACTCTGAGATCTATGATCCTGCGTGACCAGGTAGCATTAGTCAGGATATGCGAAAACTGATGGGCGATTGCACTAATATTGTTCATCCTGCAAGTGTTCCCCCATCAAAACAATGTGGTGCGTTCTTTGCAATATTTCAGTGTCACGGTGAAAATAATTTAAATATATCAATAGGCTATATTCATCTTGCCATAGGAAAGCAAGAAACTGGCACTCTGTATCGTACACGCTGTGATGCTACGTTATCAGTGTTTGTTCCTGTCAATAGCTCTGATTATCGTGCTCTTATCATTCCTGTGGTTGGGAAACCTCACTCTCATCCAATGTTCCGTCCACACAAGGTTCTGTTCACTGTCCAGGATAATTACCGCAGATGTATTCAAGCCATTGGTCCCCTTTCTGCCACAACATCGAAGGTAGATAATGGTATGGAATTACTATATTCTTTCATTCATGTTTTATTTAACTTAATTATTTATAGCATTGACCACTAGAACACTACTTAATGGTCATCTACCTCAAGAGCTTCATGGATCCATGATAAACAATAGAAAACGTCGGGATATTGTTCATGAAGAGCGTGGTAAGCAATTTCCTGCAGGTGTTGGTGTCGAAGGTAATGTATTTGTGTAATTTATAACTTCTCATAATTCTGATAACATGGATAATAAGGAGTAATTCATGAGCGAAAGAAAGAAAGGGAATTAATGATAAGCGACAGATACATTCATAGCATTCACATATTTGGTGACAACCGCTATATAGTGGTTACATTAAATGCGTATCTTGCAGGGTTCCTTCTCGAAGCACTTTTGATTATGGTGGACACCACATTTAGATTGTGCATGGGGATACCAATGAATTTAAGGTGGTAATTTGGGTCGATAAATTAAATCGAAGTGAGATTATTTTTCTTCAACTTAATCTTTGGATTCACCCTCACACTTCGAATCAGGCTTAGTTGTTGGTCGTGGGGCTACTAGAATTTGACGTTGCCCTTTAATTTGACGTTGCCGTGGCGTTGCCTCACTGGCAACGTCAATTCTTGCACGGCAACGTCACGCAACGCCGGGCAACGTCACAGCAACGCCAAAGTGCTCGCGATCTATTTATTCCCACACCCTCGCTAACAAATTTCGACCGCGAGTCAATGTCTCCCGCCCCTCCCTTTTGGAATTTCACACATGTATCACCATTGCCCGCTTCCTGCTCATCGTTTCCTATGCTTTCTCTCACAACCTTTTTGATATTTTTCTTACACAAACACATAGTCTATTATTTATACTACAATAGAGTCATCTTACTTTACAAAGTATGGTACATGTTACAGTAAAAGATTTTAAAAAATGTGTCTAATTCGCATTTTTCATATCTTTATTACCATAATTACATAGTGAAATGTTGACTGATACATATGTCATAATTTATATTAAATGATGCAAAAATAATTGAAGAAAATGAAAATGAATTGAACTACAAAATAAGAAAAAACTTGCTCACTGCTGAGTATGATCACAAGGAAGTTTGATATGTGCTGCGGCAATGAGGAAGGGTGCTTGATGGAGTGATGGATGGGATGAACACTGCGTACAAATATAAACAAAGGCGGGGCGGAGGGCGTGGGAAAAATTGAACCTCCAGCAACGCCAAAGGCAACGTCAAGCAACGTCAAGCAATGTCGGGCAACGTCACGGCAACGCCAAATCTAACAAAAAAATTCAAATTGGCAACGTCACATCAACGTCACGGCAACGCCAGGAAACGTCAAGCAACGCCAGGCAACGTCCGGCAACGCCAAGCAACGTCAATTCTCGGATCGGCAACGTCAATTCTTAAATGGCAACGTCAGGCAACGTCAAAATCTGATTCCTAACAATTCTACAACTAGTATAAAAATGAGCAGAGCGTATGTATCTCTACCAAATCTTTACTTTTATTTTTATATATCATGTATTTACTAAACTACAAGCTGTCTAGAGTAGAAATGTTGTGTACAAGGGAAAAAAATACTTATTTCCAACTTATTTCACTGTGAGATTATAAGTTATACCCTGTTATACATGGCTCGTATTCTTTGTCAGGTGCTAATATGTGTTATATGAATGAAAGGTACATTTCTCATTGTGAAATAATACTAGTTTATCGTATTTATTACTAACTAAGCATGTGCACAAGCAGGACTCGAACACAGGACCTCACCAAGCAACGCCACTGCAACGCCAGGCAACGCCAGGCAACGCCAGGCAACGCCAGGCAACGCCAGGCAACGCCAAAATTAAATATGCAACGTCAGGCAACGTCCATGCAACGCCAGGCAACGTCACTTGAGCAACGTCAAAATATAGGGCAACGTCAAATTCTGTGGGCCCGTTGGTCGTGTATGGACAAATACAGCAACGCGTGAAGCGTTTCGCTACATTTGGAATGGGATATTTAATGGTGTGAAGGATATCACTGGACACGAGCTTAACTTTCGGATTTTCTCGCCTCGTTCATCCCTTTTAGGTGTTATTGGAGATGCGGAGGGTGCACAGGCACAAGGGTTTGGAGACATGGTCCTTGCTCGATGCCTTAATGATCCAGCGATATCAGGCATCGTACTAGACGGTTCAGATGCAGTTCTTATGCAATTGTGGAAAACGTGTCTAGTTCATTTTCACCGGTATGTAATGAGATATATGCGCTTATCAATTATACAACTCATATTTATGTATTTCAGTGGCATTCTAAACTTACAATCACACATATCAGACGAGGTTTTTAATTCCCTTCGATTATTTCCACTTCTTGAAACGGATGTGGATGTGGACACTTATCGCAATTATTGTCAGCATGTTGAACAGTATAATCGGAAGGTTAAAGGTCCGTCTACTTCTACTTTTATTGATTGTCGTGCTGAATATATATATAACAGACTGGTGGTCCCATAAGCTCAGTTATCCGTGGCTACTCCCTTCGTTGAATAGGCATCTCTCACTTATGCTTCCTGAACATTGGGACCTTCTCCCAAGTAATACCAACATCATTGAAGGTAGTCATGCGCATGATAATCAAGTTACTTCTACAAATCACTCCCTTCTACAGGCGATCTTACTGTAAGTTGGGTTGGAACTACCTGTTATTTATTAGATGACTAATTCTATTAACAGAGCAAAAACACTTGATGCGGATAGCGCTCGGATTTTGAAGGCATCTATTGAAAGCGGTGTTCTGTCTAATTCGTACAACTCATCTCAGAATCGATTTACGATGCAAGGAAAGCGAAAGGCGCGTACACAGCGCAAGAATGCAGAAGGCGAGCATAAGAAGCGCAAGACTCAGTCAGCATTACCCCCTAATTAAACTATAAAGACTGGATAATAACTCTTATATATCATTAATACTAATAGACTAACTACTACATTACAATGAAGTCACAGTAACATAATAGATGCTTTCCTACCACTACATTCATCGTTATAATAGCTAGCAAATACCTGACATAAACAGAACTGGGCATATCGATTTGATGTCGAGGCCCCGGTCAACCATCCGTGTGTCTACGGCGTCTCGGGATACGCAGCGGACTGATAAGAGGTGAAACGTCGGTTCCCATTCGGATCCGAACGTTTCTTTTCTTTTTCGTCTATGCTCTCAACCAAGCCCTCAAGTGCTCAATGTACAGTTATGAACAAGAGTCTATTTTCGACATTTTTCAATTCATTCTTCTTCCGACACAATTACTAGTCAATGGTCATTATTCTCTCTTCCATTGGCTGCCCTTTAAGAATTCTATGAAGGTGCTGAACAAGTCCTTACACCTGTTGAACGGTTAAAATGTCATTGTTGCAGCTGCTTCAATATGAATTTGGTACGATCCTAATTTGAATATTTATTTTAATTATTGGAAAACGAGGTTCATGCTGACGCAGTCGGCAATTCCCAGTTTGTTTATCTAAATCGCTGTATTTACTCTACAGCATCATCTAATCAAGTTTACTCCATCCCGCACTCAACATTTAAGTCTTACTCACTGTCTCCACAATATTTCCGTTAATTTCATTCATTTTTATTCTTTCCAACTCTCATTAGGCTAGAACTTCGTCTCGAAGTTCGACCTCGTTCGTTAAGTTGCAATCAGTTCTACTGCTTTAACTTTGTTTTCACCTTTGACCCGAAATGCCCTGTTGGGCGGGCATTTGTAACACGTACCTTCACCTCTTCAGCAATCTTTGCGTCTCAATCAATATTCTTTCTTCGGATACAACACATCAGAACAACTAAATGGAACGGACGCTGAACGAACATTGAGGAGGTCTCAGACTTGATATTTTCCAATAATATGTCAGGCACTATAGAGCAAGTCTCCAGCCTGCCTACTACCGCGCCACTTTACATTCCTACTGTTCCACGTACGCAGATTCAATGTCACTTTCCTCCGATCTTACAGGTTTGGTTCGGTTTACACGGACACAATTAAAGAAGACAAATGTGGCAGTAATTGTACATGTCGATACTATTAATTATGTGGGCGCATCTCTTGTGCTTCTGTTTACCAATGCCAGGTAACTCCACATGTAGACTCTTTCCAGAGAACCGGGTCACAAAATTATAGAAGAAACGTACTAGTAACTCTACATGTCAACTATTAATTCTGCCGAGCGCGCTCCTATATCTCTGCAATTGTCCTGACAGCAATAATAGCCTGCAGTTCTCTGATTTGCATCTCATATTTGCTTTACCACTCCCCAAGATTGCTGTGAAGTTTAATGTGACGTCCTATATGGAATTTTTCGTTGCTCTTACGCGAGTATTCCAAGACTCAATACAAGTTCTTGATTATTAACTGATCATCATCAAGCACGAATATGAATACCTTGCACAACTTTGACATTTGAATTCAACTTCCATCAAGTAAGTCTACCAAGGAATCATTCAAATCAGCTTCCATCAAGCTTCGAAAGTCTTGTCATGATCGAGGTTATGCTGGAGGTATTTTGGAAAACAAACGTTGGCCATGTCGTGTCTTTGGGATAGTGGCGTGATCACTATGATCAAAGGTGTACCGCCATCGTAGGTGATTGTAATAGTGAGTTCATTCTGAACGCTCACTTCGTCTTGCAACTTCCTAAAATGGTACTATTCTACGACATTCTCTAAAAAAACCTGGGCAAATCTTATCTGTGAAAGTGGAGTCTGATTACTACCGGTGAATGCTTACCACTTATAAGTCGGAGTTGAATCTACTAGAGTACGAGCCTTCGTAATATACACTTTCAAGATTATTTTCAGGTCCGTATTCTCAGAAACGTTGACTGATGGCCATCAAAAGTGGACATGAATACCTTGTGACTTTGAAAATTTCAAGTCAAATTTCAATCATGCAAGAATTTCTCATAACATAATTAGGCCGCTGTGAGCTCTAAACTCACCTTCCATCAGATATCAAACTCGAAGGTCTGACTCTCAAGATCATAGTGAATCTCGAGGTTTTAAAATTGTGTCTTGGAATTGTAGCGTGACTCGCTACTGTCGGTATATTTTAAAGAGAAAAGGCATGTGTGTAGCTGTTATCGGAGGAGATTGTAATGGGTTGATTCCAAAGATGGTAACAAACCATATACATTCTACTTCGCTATTTCTATGATATTTTGTAAACAAACCCGGCAAGTCATTGGAATGGGGCTTGATTACTACCGTATGAGCAAAAGCATATATCAACGAGATTGTAATGGTCCCCGCGCAACCCGTGTCTTTGAAAGTGGAGCACGATTACTACCTGTATCTCTTAAGGAAAAAGGCATATATCCTTACTATTATGTACAAGGACTGCCTCCTATGTTCTATTGATACCTTTATTCTATTTTCCAGAAAAACGGTACTAGCCCATATACGTTCTGCTTTATTAATTCTATTACATTTCTATTGTTTGAATGTACAGGGGCGTATGCGCCACCGACGCAACGCATATATGTCCTGCCCACTCTCCGGACTTTGGTCTAGTGTATGAATCTTTGTATGCATCCTTCAGTGAAGTGTATCATAGAATGATTATGCAAATCTAGTATCAACAATTTTAAATTAATGCAACTGGAAACTACGAAAGTACATGTACCATTCGAATCGACTACACCTACACCACGTAAATATAATAATCATAATAACTTTCTACAACTGGTTGAACAAAGAACTTGGCGAGATCATCCCAGGTCCATGCGATTCCTGCCATCTCTCTGGAGCAAAAGCCTCAGCACTGATATACATACTGAGTTCCCATTCTCCTCCTCGTACCGCACATCCTAACATTGTTTGAAGTCCAGCTCTTGAATCCAAACTCCTGTGATTGCAGTACGAACTCAATAAAGAAGTATACCACCCCGGCGCAGCAATTTTCTTGTTGGCGAGGAAGGCATCGAATCGTTCAGCAATTCGCAGATCGGATCCAAAGTAATGACGGATGGGTAAGTAGACTGATAAATAGTAAGTTACGATTTAAGAGAATAAAAATAGGATGAACATACATTTAGCTACTGGCTCGTCTGAGCCCAGCTTGAGCTCATAATACAAAATAACACCGTGAGTACGCGCAGACTGATCATTGATATCATCGGTAACGAGATTGGAATCCCCATCTTCCCTCGAAAAAATATTCCAAAGCTCGGTAGCAGCTGATTGAATTTCCCGAGTATGCTGCTTCGTTTTATCCAATGTCCCACCGAGATCAAGATGGGACAACAGCTGAGGCAAATCGGCCTTGGAAAATCGAACGTATATTTTCATCCGTGCCTTCTCGGGTTCGACGATATCCCAGGAAATAAACTCTGCCTGACCAGAACATTCGGGATTGGTTTCGGAAAGCGTATCGAGATAGGTCAGGACTTTCTTCCAAGGCCTCTCTAGACCAATAGAAGTAAATGCTTCTGTCAATGCCATGTGCTTCTGCTTTCCCCATTCCGACGGAGAAAAAGAAACCTGTCGTGCAAGTGCATCGTGGAATATGTAGGCTTTAAGCATAGGATTCTCGTTCAAGTCTAGGGCGAATACATATTGTGTAAGGCCACAGGAAGTCGGGTGAAGTGGCGAATTGTTTTGCGCAGAAATTGTTAGACGGTTCGACAATTTCGTAAACCATTCCATGTCACCGTCATTGCCATTTTTGAACCCTGAAAGCCATCGAGAGGGTGCAATACTGTTAACCGGATCAATGGGGGTGCCACTTGCAGAAGACACGGGCTCAATGGCGAGTCGTACTACGCAAGCACCCTTCTTTATACTCAACGAGTATTCGATAGGCGAGTGGTCGTCGGTAAGATACGATTTCCATGGGGCCAGCGAAGAAGTTGGTTGTGGGCCTAACGCCCCAACGACGTGATTATTCATCAAGTCGAGACATCCTTGAGTACGCTCGGGGCTATATGAAGGAGAATTGTCCAGGAGAACTTTAAGCTGTCCTAGGACAAGTGAGCGCCAAAAAGTGACGTCTGCGTTCTGTATGATCGGCTGCATGGTGGAGGGAGGTTGTTCCTGCTGTATCGACTTAGCCGAGGGTCATTTATGCTCAACGCTTGGTTATAGAAGTTTAAAATAAACCAATGGCAGAAACGTTAGTGCTGTTTTAGATGCTTTATATAGATTGTTTATGCTAGGTTGTAGACTTGCGCCAAGATTTGTGTCAGTGGGTCTTAGGACCGACAACTAACGGTAGCAGAGAAATCTGATCGAATCATCGAAGAGTAGACCAAACATTCACTACTCAACTCAGTTGATCTGTCAACGTGCCCACATCGAAGAGCGCGTGAAATTATGCGGTTCGGAATCCAACATGCCACCTATTTACATTGAACTTAGATGTTGAAGCTATTTAAGCTTCCGAACTTGGGAGTATTTCTAAATCAGCTATATCCTGTCGGCTTTTCGACAATTAACAGTGATACCAATTTGTAGTGCAAAGGCCTCTTGACATACCAATTAACATACCTCCGCTTGATGCTCGGGCTTCCGAGTGGTTACTAGATAAAAAAATCTAAACCCAGAACATTTCAAAACCTCCAAATTTTCCCTGCCGCAAATTTTTAAAGGAACCAAACTGTATAGAGTCTAATAATGCATTTGAAGAGAATTGATTCGACCCAGGTAAAAACTGAAGGTGATGTACGTAGAGTTAGTAAAATTTGTTTTTGAAACCATGACGGTTTTGTATGCTGAGTATTCACCCTTGAATACAGTCGGTTATACAGCCCCACATCTAAACCCGGAACATGTGCCACATGAATTATCCTATTGATTATTTCCCAATTGCTTATGCTTCCTTCTAGTGTCCTATTTGGAACGTGTACAGATTGGCCACGCGAAATTTCATGAGACCATGAATCCGTAAATGTGGTTTCTCCAATCGTGCGGGCTTTAGGCGGATAGCAGAATCTCCAGATTTATGTTGGTACATATCAACGCTGAAGCTCTGCACGGTATGCTGATGATCAATGATGCATGATGATCGAACAAGGAGTATTATTAGACGCTTCACAAGGTATCTTTCGTTCATATTAATCCTCAATCCTTTAGCTTTAATGTTCGAACACCGTTAAAAGCTGGTAAACGGAAGAGCTTTCTTCAGTGTTTTACAATGTATGTATAGGATTTAAACCGTTTAGTGATGTTGTTGACAGTTGAGCGTTGACTCGAACAATTAAAGGTTCCGTCGAATAGCGGTCTGCATTTTCGATTCACGTACGCGTGGACTCTGGAGTACATCAGCGAGTATCGGGGTCCCACATCTTCGCCGCCATGGCCGATCATAAGCATGTTTCAGAGTTTATCGACCCGGAAAAACCTCCAATTATAATACAAGCCACATCACAGCGAGATAGTACGAAGTACGACACCTTACACATATCAGTATCACACATTACACATTGATCGGCACACATCGAAGTTTACACATGGTCACGTGTGCATGGTATTGTGCTTTATCATAATTTTTTTTTTAAAAAAAAAAAAAAAAACAGAAATAATGTAAGTAAGTAAATGGAAATGAAGGTGCTTTAAGCTTTTATTTACTTACCATACATCACTTGGTGTTATATGCTGGAGAAGCTGCCGCCAGGCCCATGTTCAGTCAAGATTTTGATTACAATACTTACTGTATACCTGTGATTGGCTTTTGTATTTCAAGACTGAGAACACTAGATTTGTTGAGATGAATTTAGTGCTCTTCATTCTGCTCAATGGTATGAACACGAAATTTTGTCCAGCGACATTTTCTAATGTTTCTAATTTAGACATTGCCTTGCTCACATAGATGCTCTCGGTTAAATCCCTCCCTCCCAACGAACTTGCACTGGGTAGCTCTTTTGGGTCACAGAGAGAATTCCTTGAGAATTCTAACAGATTATTTTGAGCTAGCCCTCGCCCATGTACAGTTTATGTGCATTGACATCCCATCTGTTGCTGGGAAAGCAGTGAGTGATGAAGGTTAGGTTTTTAGATGTACGTCAATAACCATGAAAACTCAGCGCTCTTCATCGTACCAGCAATGTCGAGTACCAAACCTTCCAAGCTGTAGCGTAAAGTTGAAAAAGCGGACGGGACGGTTATGAGTGTACCTAGGCGGTATAAGATTCCAATAAGATTCCTTTGTTTTTTGCGGCAAAGTTGTTGTGGGAGAGTTTGCGGTTAGTGTTTTGTCCCGCTACCAAGGGTGGCGAAGGAAGGAGAAAAGGTACTGTAGGGATGCATCTGCCAATGGAGTGGGCGCTGTTTCGGAGGGTATGACAACCTCTCCAGCTCATCTAGCACGAAAACACTAGTCAGTCTCACATGCTCGCTGATACACTCATGTCCCCTTCCTCGCGCAAATGGATACATATTATATTATTATTATGAAACTTATACCACAGTTTGATAAGTAGATAAGGAGTATGTGTAATGTGATTTTCGATGTGTAATGTGTAAATCTCGATGTGTAATGAGTGGTCGTCATGTGTAAGGTGTCGTATTTCGTCCTACCCGTCACAGATGATCATTAAAATTTGCCGGACTTCTACGTCTCTTCTTAGCCTCTTTCTGCATATTTCCCACCATTTCTTTCACTCTTTCTAATTTACCTGTGCCCCCTACTTGCGGCTCTTCCAACTCCCTGACAACACTCTCAAATTTAACAATAACTTCCTCCTGCCTCTTTATCACATCTAAAGTCGCTGCTTTTGGTATTTCCAACTTATGGGAAAGTTCTTCCATAAAATCAGCGATTTCATCCATAATATAGCTCATATTTGAGTTTGAGTCCTCCACATTGAGAGATATCAATGTTAAATATTCTTCGGTATTATCCAAGAGCTTGTTGTAAGCTGATAGTAGTACATCGGAACGCATCGTGTTCGCCGGTGCGCACTGAGGCATGGTATTAGTACTGCGACAACGACTCCGAGACAAGTGAACATGTAACTTACCCATATTACTATAAAGTGAAAAAGGATCAGCGCTACAAAGAAATTTATAATGAGCCTGAGCAATCGTTTGGACATTTGATGGGTAACGAGAATGAAGAACAGTGGGTGAAGTGGTCAAGGTGAGGATAGTACAATATCAATGATCTGTATACCGTTCAAGATGAATTCATTCTTTGAATGCCCTTGAACACCCCACCCCACTTATCTTAATTGAGTACGCTGATCTCTTTTGAATACCTTACTTGCTTAATTCAGTTTTGTACGCGCAAGAATTGAGTTCTGAGGGCGAGACGTGCTCACTGAAAATGATACAACGAAAGCACAATAGATTCATAAAAGTACCCGCCGAAACATAACACATCCATCGAACTACGCGATCCCAAACCCGCCCCTTCCACCACCACCTCTACCGCTCGCTCCACTACCCCCATTCCCACCACCTCCCCCTCCAGCACCACCACTCCCCGATGCTTGACTAGCCAAATACGCACTAACAGCAGCATTAGCCATTCCATAGCTCGATCCCACCCCTCCACCGCCACCCATCCCACCACCCATCCCCATCCCCATCCCCATACCGCCCATACCCATACCCATCCCTCCACCCATCCCCATCATCCCACCACCAACGCCAAACGGGAAAAACAAACTCTCCTCCCTCTCCTCCGACATAGCTCTACACTCCTCCAACAACATCCTAAGCTCAGACATATGTCCCCTCCTCTCCTGATCCCCCATAGGCGTACGCCCGAACTCCCACTTCGAATCGTACTCTTCGTCTTCTTCCCATTCTTCCCCGCTCGCCCCTTCGCTCTCGCTATCACTTCCATCAGACGAGGAGGGGGGAAGAGTTCCAAGTGCTTCTCCGGTGCAATCTTCTAGCCTGATAGAAGCGCTGCTGAATGCGGCCCACCACCTTTCCCAGCGCTCCCATCCGCCGCCTTCTTCGCCTGGTCCGTCCGAGGCGTTGAGGTCCAGTAAGACGGTTTGACTGAGCACGCGCACGAGTTGTAAAGATGGGAAATTGGTCTTGTTCAGTGCTGCAATGTTCAAATCGTTCCATCTCCGTACTACGGTCGGCCAAGTAGCCGCCATCCCCGCAGATAAGGAGGAGGAGGAAACACCGAAAGCGTGCCCAAGCCCATGTAGTCCTATGTTCCGAATATGCCTATGCGGCGTAGACACAATCACAGCTGCAGTATCTGCCGAATCCGGGGGAAGTCTCCAGTCCGCATTGAATGCTAGTGTATTCACTAACGGACATACGTCTAGGACCTTCGAGAGATCCACCTCGGGTGTGTGGAGGTCTAAGAACCGTAGTTCGATTCCATGTAAAGAGAGGAAGGGAAGAACGTCGACTGGATCGTGTGTCTCAACCGATAACGCGCGGAGCGCAGGAAGACTCCACTCCGCTGCCTGTTCCAAAATCTCTCCAATGTACCCCTTCAGCGCGAGCTGCGCCAGACAAGGCAGAACGAGCCCTAACCCACCCGCAGCACCCAAATTCACATCACTCAGCGCTTCAGCTTCTCTCTCCCCATGCGGAGCCTCAACCTGCACCTGCGCAGAAACGACAAATGGTAAACTATCAAGTGCCCATATGACCTTGCTCATTTCTGTGTAGGGTGCGATCCAGCTTATTGTGCGAAGCGACTTCCATGTGTATGTCGCTAGCGTGTCTATGATCGGGCCGAAGCTGTCGCCGAGGGGCCAGTCGACGATGAAGATTTGGAGGTTGGGGCAGTGTCGGATTGTACTTGTGAGGGCGAGTTCCGTGTCGGAGAGGGTGGTGTTGTTGGATTGGGAGGCGTGGAACCGGGTTAGATGGAGTCTGCGTGTCCACCAGCCTGGTGATTGGGATTTGGAAGAGGTATTGGAGGAGGGCGCGGAGGAAGAGTCAAGGAGGCGGCAGAGGGAGAAGAGGCGTGTGGGGTAGTTGATGAAGAGGTATCGGAAGAGGGTGGGCGATACGATGTTGTGGAATAGCTTGCATGTTAGTTGGATTGCCTTCGTGACATATCAGTACGCTTAGAGCTACATAGTAAGAAAGAAACACACCTTCTTAGTGGCATAGCTCCGCTGCTGGAGCAGCACCAGCGCATCATGAGGCGTGCGCAGTGTCCACTCTCCGTCCGTGGGCTTCTGATACCACGCAGACTCGGCCATAGCGTTCGGGAGTGTATACTGGAATATGAGGTCCTCGTCTGCTGCTAGGTCGATGATCTGCAGCCATAGCTCTGCTGGGAGGGAGAGCGCGGGTGCGTCGGTGGATGGAGATGCCATGGTGGTATATCGATGGAGTGATTGCGATCCTATCTTATATCCTCTGTTCAGGGGTATTGGAGTCAGCGAGGTGAACCAGACGATACAACAACGCGTATCGTACCTTTAAGATTTAAATACCGTTAAAAATATGAGCATAAGCTCTTTCCTCGTCGTCGTTTAGGTCCAGAAGGTGTTAGGGTCGCAGTGCAATATGAGAAAGTATCAAATTGATGTCCTAGGTCATAGCGGCGTTAGAAGGCTCAAGAGCGCGAATAACGCCTAGCTCACCGTTATTCCTTAGAATCTATCCTAGTAGGCAGCAGTGGCGCGCTGGGGGGTTGTGTGGTAGTCGTGTACGAGGCGTGTTCAAACTTCGGCCTTTTTTGACAGGAATGTTGAAAAAGCGTTGAAATAAACGAACACGCGAACACGTGATTTACCTACTCCTATACCCATTCAGCGACAGAAAGGAGAAAAGAGACCTCCGACATTGTCCCATCACATTCAGAGTAACAAAAAGCAACAATAACATATACTCCTACTCCACAATACACAATACATAGGGGCAGTTTAACCACATGAACAACTACACTCCAACTCCACGGAACCACTGGCTCTCCCGAGGTCAGCTAATCCCCAAAGGATCATAAACATATCTCGAGTACCAAGGCACCCAAACCTTCTCAGCAGCGCGCTGTCTAACCTCTTTCACCACTCTCTCTGCATCCTCCTCTTTCTCCACGTGCGCCCATGGAGCCCCCGCGCTCCCCTCTCTCACAGCCTGCTCAGCCACAGCCACGCCAATTTCAAAGTTCACTTTTGCAGCATTCTGTACGTCCGGGAGGATAGATTCCCCGTTGTATTCCGCAGAAGATGACTCGGATTTGATTGCGGGAGAGAGGAGAGCAAGACGCTTTGCTCCCGCAAGGAGCATTGTATCCGTTACACGACGAGATTGGGCGAGGTTGGCGCCGAATCCGAGGCCGGGGTATATCAGTGCGTTGTTACATTCTGCTATTCTGTGTACGTACATTCAAGAGTGAGCTTTGATTTTGACAATAGAAAGAAAGACATACGCGAACACTCGCTTCCTCCCATCAACAGTAAGCTTGACACAAGGGAAGGGACTGCCGGTCCCAACCAACGCCCTCCCCTCCGTCCACCTCATAATAGCTTCAGGCTTCGCCTCCACGAGCCTACTCGGATTCGAAAGCGGCATAATAATCGGCCTCTCGCCCTCCCCCATCCCCATAAGCATAGCCCTAACAACCTCCCTCGTGAAAGCCCCACTAGCAGTCGAACACCCAATCAACACAGTAGGCTTGACCCTTTGCACAACTGTCAAAAGGTCAATCTTGCCCTCCGCACTCGTATCCCAGCCCTCTTCCGCAGAACGACAAAATTCCCCTCCTGCACTGCTGCTATTGCGGCTGAACAGCAGGCCGTCGCGGTCCACCATCCAGAACCGCTTGTTGGCTTCTTCACGTGTTATACCGTCCGCAGCGACCATCGCATCGCGCAGTTGCACTGCAATACCCATCCCAGCTGACCCCGCGCCCAGAATGACATAGCGCTGCTCTGAGAGTTTAGCTTGTGCTGTGTTGGGAGAGGCAACGCGGATAGCAGCCATAATGCATGCGAGCGTTACTGCGCCTGTTCCCTGTCTATCACACAAGAAACAAGATCAGACCAGGTGCTTGTGCAGAGAGGAGGGGAGGACGTACATGTCATCATTAAACACAGCGTGCGTGTCCCGATAGCGGTGCAGTAACCTGTGCGCATTTAAGACGCCGAAATCTTCAAAGTGCAGGAGACTGTTAGGGAAGTGCTTTCTGACGAGTTGAACGAATCTGGTGTGGATGGGGTGTTAGGGCGTGTTGGAGGAGAGGGAGGGGGATGGTTACTTGTTGATGAATTCGTCGTATTCTGCTCCGCGGATGCGGTTGTTTCTCCATCCCTGTACATGGATTAGGTTGGGAGGGTAAATGGTGGAGCAGGAGGCAGCGTACGACGTAGAGTGGGTCGTTTAGTAACCCTTGGTTGTTCGTCCCTACGTCTAGTGTGACGCTGAGTGATCTCGATGGGTCAATTCCTCCAATCAACCTGTGCATGAAACGTTAAGCATAAAGCACGAGCAAAGTGCCAGGAAAGTATAACGCACGTGTACAGTGCAGATTTTGATGTAGAGATCTAAGCATAGGTGCACAGTGAGACATGCGCCATAGCATACTGCGCATTAACATACCCCAATGCCCTATTTCACGTTCTATCAGCAGGGTTCAACGTTCAGGTTAATGAAAGCAGTGCGTACCCCAACGCCTTGATCGCCTATCCCCAGGATAGCTTCTGCGTCTGTACAGACGAATAGGTCAATCTTGCGCCCTTTCGTCTGTTCGAGAAAGTCTTCCTCCATCCTGTCGCGGTCGGGGAGCGTCAAGTACAGACCCTCGCTCTTCCTGAACAAATGCGAGTAATTCGAGATCGCCTCCGCCTTCGTGTTGAGTCGGTACATGAACACCATGGACTAGTAGACAAACTCACTTGTGTAGGCGTATAGATGACCGGCACAAGTTCCTTCAAATGTTTCCTCAAAAGCGCATAATAAAGCGTCCAATTCTGATCCTTCAGACTCTGCAAGAATGCATTCTTGCGTATCGGCGAGTCGTACTGCTGTAGCTGCTCATAGGAACGATCGCACTGTTCCTCGAGGGTGTTCACCTGGAACGGCAGACGTCCAGATAGTCCGAAGGATTTCCGCTCTTCGATGGTGAAGGCGGTGCCTTTGTTGAAACGTGGGTTGTTGAGGAGCGCGTCGCCGCGTAGAGCAATGCGGAGAGGCTGTAGTGCGAGTTTTTGGCTGCTTAGGAGAGACATTGGTGGAAGGTAGGAAGTTTGTTGGGGAGCATGGTGGGTTTATATGGGTCGATAGGGCGTTTTAGGTGTAGTTTGTGGCATTTTGCTGCGAGAGAGGCGATGCGGGACTGTGGATGGAAGTGGATTGAAGTGGAAGCTGCAACCAAGTTGCAACCGTTCGGTTTACGTTCTAGGTAGGGTGTCACACCCTGCGTAACACGTAATGTGACAGTGCGACTTGAAAAGTGCTTTATTCGTCATTCAAAATTTCAAATTGAATTGTCAGCTAAAGTCAAGTTATCCCATAGGCTACTAGGGTTTAATGTTTAACGTTTAGGTGTGTCCATCTGTATCAAAATCGTATGTTAGCGCTAATATAGAGCTCAGTGAGTACCAGTGGTCCGTGGATGTCTTACCACAGATGTAATCACGATTCAGTACTCACTACAAGGAAGGGGGCACGTAAGTATCGACATTATATTTTCTCTAGTACTACTCGGGGTTGTGTATCAGGTCTTCAAAGTACATGATGTGCGAAGGAAGATGTAGTGCGTAAGCAGGTGAATGAATGTGTGCTAGTCGTCGACCATGACGGAACCGACGTGCGTCGTCGGTCGGACAGCGCCGTACATAGCCAACTTCAATCTGCCGCCGGTCCGGTCCCTTTCTCTTCTCCCATCAGCATGATCATATGCCCTTGATATCCCCTGTCCTCAAGCCTCTGCGTCACGTAGCTCTGTTTTCCACCCGCGGTCATCATCATTATCGACGAGCTCAAGCAAAAATACAGGTCTGCTCATGAGTCTCCAACATGTTCCAAACGTTGAACAGCCTTGAAAGTGCTTCAGAATCATACAGCTATCTGACATTCGTCCGCGTCACTCCTGTAACATTCCAGACAATCACGTTCTCTCCACCCAAGCCAGCAGACAATTTCATGAATCATACAGTGGGTATATTCTCTCTCGTCTACCGAATTATTTACAGTAAAAGAGAACAATCACGGAGCGTGGCTGAGATGAAACCGAGAAGGCTATGACTATCATCCTACATCAATCTAGTGGATTTTGGTGTAATTTGTATGTGTTCTTGTTCTATATGCTCTTCTGGATCACTTTTTCTGACATTTTACCTCCCCTTACCTCTTTTAACATTTATATCCTTTCGTCTGCACCAATGAACACTGGTCACTACTAAATACCTCCACAGACAAACCCAAGGTACACATTGTGGCCTTCCTCCACCTACATACTCTTGTCGTATCATTCAATAGCGGACACTTGATATGGGTCGAATACATATGTCGACATTATGATAAGCTTCAATCTATTCTAACATCCTCGAGCGATCTTCTATACGCCTTTTCCCGGGGGTTTTTTTTTTGAATAACCTACCACATGTACAGATTAATACATGGCAGATGGATACTTAGACCATAGACATGCAAGACTTCAGTGACATGAACCTCGTTAGTAAGTTGACGTACGTTACACCTATCCTTCGCTTGTCTCTAGAGGGTAAACGTTGCAGTAGGGCTGCCATAGATGGAGGAACTCATTGTTAGCTGCTCTTGTACGTCGCTTTCGAGTGGAATGAGATTTATCACGATTGCAACGCTGGACGCTTTTCTCGCACCCATACTGGCTTCCATTGCCCAACTACTAAGGAATTGATTCCAGGAAACTACATGTGTCTATACATAGAGAACGTTTGAAATTCTGGGGTGCGTCTATTTTAGAGCTTCCAGCTTATGCGACTAGTGCATGCATACTATCTATGCACGCATGCCTCGTTGACGGCGTGAGCGAACTATCTGCTTTAATCGTGCGATATCGAGATTAAAAATGCGCTTTATCATCGACATTAAGCCTCGTCATGAAAGGCATGTCATTCAACACTCCAATTCTGGATGGACACGCATGTAAAAAGTGCATACGTGTGCATCGATAAGAACCACACTCCATATATATATATATGTATCCTTAGGTAGCACAACCTTTCCCCTCCAGCGCTCGACTTATACGCAACCCACGCAAACCGATAACCAATGTCTCAATCATCCAAGCATGTCGATAATCAAGAGGCCAGGAATGTTCATTCACTTAATACCAAACGGAATGATGTTTCTATACAAGCAGAAGATTATACTTTTCTGAGAACCACTGAGTTATCATTGCAAGATGACACTGGCCATCAGAAGCAGATGTCGCCCCGAGTGGCAATGCAGACATCTGTTACAATCGTAAATTCTTTCCAAGTAATTTATCACTACATTTCTGAATTACAAATTACAGGAGGGTAATACTGTTATAAACAGCGCAGGGCCTCAAGCATTTACTGGAGCTACAGGCCCAGTTAACATAAGTGATAATGCAAAAATTTACAATGCTCATTCAATAACAAATATTCACAAGAATATGCCTACAGAACTAAAAGATATATTAGCAGAAAAATTGAACCCAATCTTCGGAGCTGCTTATAATTCATCTGAGAGAGAAGGATCCACTGGATGTACTCCTGGTACTCGAGTTGATCTTTTGCAAATAATTGATAATTGGATAGCTTCAACTGAAAAAGCATCTATCTTCTGGCTCTCTGGTCTTGCTGGAACTGGAAAGTCCACTGTGGCATATAGTATTGCTGAGAAATACCACAACAATGGAGCCTCATTCTTCTTTCCCAGGGATTTTAAAGATAGGAGCAAGGCTACATATATGATCAAAACTTTGGCTTATCAATTGGGAAATCAGCTTTTGCCACTGAAAAAGAAAATTTTGGAAGAAGTTGGAGTCAACCAGTCAACTATAAACTCAGCTCTTCATGTACAGCTGCAGAAACTTATTTTAAATCCAATTCTTGAAACAGTGAATAATTTACAAGATATGAGAATAGTAATTGTTCTTGATGCATTGGATGAATGTCAGCAAGACATGCAAACAAATATCATCAAAGTACTAGCTGATTATTTATGTAAATTTAATTTTCCAGTCAAATTCTTTATTACAAGTCGGCCTGAGGCATCTCTTGAATATATTTTTAAAACCAAAAGAGTGGAAATGTTGACAAACCAATGCATTTTGCATAATATTGAAAAAGAAAAAGTTAATGCTGATATCCAATTGTACATTGAACATGAGATCAATGAAATGCCCATTGAGAAACCATGGCCAAAGCCAGATGAGATGGCTGACCTTGTTAAAATATGTTCTGGCTTATTTATTGCTGCTGCTACAGCTATGAAATTTATAAACAGTGGTCAGGGGGCTGGGGTGCAGAAAAAATTAACATTCATTCTTGAAAATCATGTTAAATCAAATGAGATAAATTCACAAGGATCACTAGACAACATGTATATAAATATTTTATTGGTGGCTGCTAAATCATTGTATTGGAAAGAAGATATATTCCAGGCTGTCATTGCGATTATTATATTAGGATTTAATAACTTGACAATTCAAGGTATATTACAAATTCTTGAATTGCAGCACAATGAAGATGATATCTATGAAATTTTACTTGATCTTAAGGCAGTACTACTGGTGCCACCATACCATTCAAATATTCCAGTGAATACTTTTCATTTATCACTTCATGATTTTCTAACAAACTCAGAATGATGTTCAGATATGAGATTCTATATTGACACAAAGAAACATCATGCACTAATTGCAACTAGTTGTTTACATACAATGATGAAAAACCTCAAAGTAGATATATGCAATATAGGAAATATGTCTATTGCAAACAAAGATATACCTATCTATGATACAATAACAGATGGGATTGAATATGCAGCCACATATTGGACTTTCCATCTTGCAGAAGCTAAAATTGATGATAATTTGTTGCAACTTGCAACAGATTTTATATTTCAATATCTACTTCAGTGGCTTGAAGTTATATCACTATGTGGTCAACTACCAAGAGCACTTGAAAATTTAAGACTGTTAAAAAATAATCTAGCAGTGAGATGCATTCATTTTTATTAATTAATTTTAACTGATAAGTTAATCTAGTTTAATTTGACAGCTGATTCTGTTGCATTACTTAATGATGCTGAGAGATTTATTCTTCAGAGCTATGACATAATCAAAAATTATGTATTGCAGATTTATCAGACTGCACTTTTATTCACTCCACAGAAAACTTTGTTGTACAAGATATATCAACATCAGTTAAAGTCTTTAAGAATAATTCAAGGATACAATAAAAACTGGGATCCATGTATACAAATAATTGAAGGTCATTTCAGTGGTATAATGTCAGTTGCTATATCATTAGATGGAAATAAAATTGTATCAGGCTCTGTAGACAAAATGATTAGAATATGGAATACCCAAACAGGTGAATTGGTCAATGAACTAAAAGGTCATTCTTCTTCTGTGAATTCTGTGATAATTTCACAAGATGGAAATTATATAATATCTGGCTCTGATGATGAAACTGTAATAGTCTGGAATGCACATGATGGGGAATTGATCCATAAGCTTCAAGGACAATCTGACAAAGTGAGCTCAGTTGGTATCTCACCAGATGGGTCAACTATTGCTTCTGGCTTAGGTTGAACAATTAGAGTGTGGGATTTACATAGTGAAAAGCTTCTAAATGAGCTTCAAGGTCACTCAGGGTCAATTACATCAATTGCTATCTCACAAGATGGGGCAACTATTATTTCTGGCTCACGTGACTGGACAATCAGAATGTGGAATTCACATAGTGGAAAATCAATCCATGAGTTTCAAGGTCATACTGGCATTGTCAGTTCAGTTGCCATCTCACAAGATGGGTCTAATATTGTTTCTGGCTCATATGACAAGACAGTTAGAGTGTGGGATTCACATAGTGGAGAAATTCTATTTAAACTTAAAGGACATTCAGAAGCTGTCAGCTCAGTTGTGATATCATATGATGGGAAAACTATTGTTTCTGGTTCATATGACATGTCAGTGAAAATTTGGAACTTGAAAAGTGGGAAGCTTCTTGGTATCTTTAATGGACATTCAGACCAGATCAGTTCAGTTGCCATCTCACAAGTTGGAATGACTATTGTTTCTGGCTCACATGACCTGACAGTTAGAGTGTGGAATCCAAATAGTGGAAATTTTAAGAATGAACTTCAGGACCATTCAAAAAGTATCACCTCTGTTGCCATTTCACAGGATGGAACAACTATTGTTTCTGGTTCAGGTGACAAGACAGTCAGAGTGTGGAACTTACATGGAGGAAAAATTCTCAAAACCCTCAATGGCCATTCAGATCAGGTCAGCTCAGTTGTAATCTCTCAGGATGGAACCATCATTGTTTCTGGTGCATATGATAAGACAGTCAGAGTGTGGAATTTACATAGTGGAAAACTTCTCAATGTGTTTGAAGGCCATTCAGACTGGGTCAGCTCAGTTGCCATGTCACAGAATGGGATAACTATTGTTTCTGGCTCATATGATAAGACAGTCAGGGTGTGGAATTTACAGACAGGAGAACTTGTCCATGAACTTATAGCTCATTTAAGTCTTGTTCTCTCAGTTGCTATCTCTCAAGATGGAGCAACTGTTGTTTCTGGTTCTTATGACAAAACAGTCAGAGTGTGGAATTCATATAGTGGAAAACTTCTCAGAATTCTTAATGGACATTCAGACCAGATCAACTCAGTTTCCATCTCACATGATGATATGACTATTGTTTCTGGTTCATATGACAAGACAGTAAGAGTATGGAATGGTTCAAATGGCACTTGTATTCATTTTTGGAATCTTAATAAAATGGTGTCTTCCATTAAATTTAGCAGTGATCAAAAATGTATTATTGCCAATGACCAATATGTTTTTTCACTATCAACATTCTCTGAGCTTGATCCCCTTTTCAAATCATTTAGTCTTGATTTTCCCTTGATTGTAGATGACTGGGTTGTAAAAACAGGCAGAAGATTATTCTGGCTATCTCATGATTTTAGACCTTCAACTTCAAAAGCAGTAATTATGAGTGATAGCAAAATTATTATTGGTACCCAGTCTAAAAAAGTTGTAGTAATTATACTAAATGCTGATAGTAAGGGAAAAAATGCAGAAATGAAGAAATCAGATATGGAATATGTACAGGAATCAGTTACAAGTGTAATGAGGTGGTGGGCTGGAGCAACTGAAGAGAAAAGGTTTAGGTAGTAAAAATCTTAACATTGATACACATAGTAAGTTAATAAGAATATTTTTTGGAATATTATAATCATTTTGCAATAGTATGTCAGGTGCCCCATTTATAATTTATAATTTTCCATGTGGTTTCTTAATCTGGCATATATGAAGTCCAGGAGGGTGAGGTGGTAGATATGCTTTGAGTGTGAAGGAGAGGGTGGACATAGTTATGAATGATTATTAGTGTAAATATATATCACAGGCATCATAGGAATTCAAGATGGTTCCAGCCAATCATGTCAAGATCTTATTCAAGGTCCTCATATTACCATATATGGCAGTTCAAATATTCCTAAAACCCAACTATCTTAAAAAGTAGTGGGAATTTGGGTTTCATGTTATAGACACAGCCACTACATTTATTAAGTAGTTATGTAATTCTATTGTGTTTGTATGTGCATCATTGCCTCTGTAGAATTTACTGCTGCATCTGTCAATGTTGTTGGTCTGCATGTTCAACCCAGTCTTTCTCCATGGTCAGCTCTTCAAACCCCTTCAATTCTTGACAGACTGATCTTCTGGTTCAACTTCATCCTCAACATGCAATCCACTCAAGGGGAAAAGTGGGCTTGCATATATTCAATCACTTAGGACTAAGTTACAGGACTCAGCATCACACAACCATGGCAATTCACAATCCACCACTCCAAGCTCAGGAAACAATATTTTGACTCAAGTGCCTACTGAAGCAGAATTATGAGCAGAAGAAAAAATAGCTGATGAAAAGGATAAGATGGCTGTTGCAGAGGAGCTTCAGCAGTACCTGTCCAAAGGAGTATTAGAAGACATGGAGTGGAGAAGTGACTTTTTGACATGGGATTGGCAAGTAAGGAGAATTTCTGCAAATCATCTTATATTTTTAGTCTCAACTACTAAATAGGCAGATAAACATTGCTATCCTATGATGTATCACATGGTGCTTGATATCCTTCTTATACAAGCATCATCAGCTGCTTGTGAATGTGTGTTTTCTTCATCAAAAGAAACTATTACCATGCATCAAGGTTGTCTATCAACAGCTCTCATGGAAATCCTACAATTTCTAAAGTATAGTTACTGATGAGAGCACCTTAATCTTATGGAAGGGGTAGTTTCATCTGAGGATGATCTATTACAAGACAATATCCCTAATGTGTCTCCTGAAGAAGATCAAGATTTATTAGGCATTGGACAAATCAATACACTAGCTGACCTGTTAAGGGACATACAGTAGCTATATTAATACTTAATTCTCACAATACTGTACATAGGGTTTAGTGTTATTGAAAAGTTAAGCACTGTGATGAAGAACATTGCTAAAATGCAACAGCACACCATCTTCTGTTAGTTATTAGCTGCTTAGCACTTAATTACCCACTTTAGCAATGTCACTTCACATTACAGCACACTGTGATCACTGTGAGACATGTCACAGTGATACAAAATTTCACTTCACTAGGACTTTACTATGGAAAGTCAGAGCACTATGCTCCAAGCCATTAAATAAAATAAAATTCTGCACCTTGGCAACTTATCTGCTAATTTACAATCCAGATTTACTCTTCAGATGTTCTTTCTTCAGATGCAGGGTTCAGTTAGTGTGCTCAGAAGTCAGAAGCCTTTGTTGGGGTTGTGACATGTGCTTTCTGACCAAAATTCTGTCATTTTCATAGATACCTACATATAAAACATATAAATAAAGAACTGTGTGATGGTACAGAAAATGAAATAAGAAACTGAGTGCTAAATAATACTTTGAATGGATGAAACAAGAATTTGAACATGTATGCTTAATGTTCAATTGTGCATGCTCATACATACAGACCTCAATTTAGATATCATTACTATCATGCAAGGCACCTTTGGTGTTCCAAAGTTTAGGCAAGGTTCATACAGGCCAGGAGTAACTATACATGGTCAGATATTATAATGAAAACCTACATATCCTTAGTTGGTGGACAAAATTCTTGTATGTGATATTCCATCTTCTTTACTGTAATGTGAAAGCATGGTTTAAGTACTTGTAAATTAAGAATGACTTCAAGGTTCAATTAGAATACCTAATTTTTACTGCACATGCACAAACATGAGCATTATTGAGCATACACACTCAGGTAACTCAGAGTCAAATTTTCACATTCAAAATAAATATCATTGACTTATATCACCCATTTCAAAGCTAAGTACAGCTCAGTATTGTTTCTCTCCTAGCTGCATAAGTTCTGTATGTTAATGAAAGATCATGCTCAGCTTGAAGGACATATGTGAGCATTTAAAAAAATACCTATAACATGAGCATGAGTATAAATATCATACTCACACAATTTAGCTGATTCTACTGTGGCCTATTTGTGTATAAGTAAGTTCTTCAGATATACCTGCTGTGAGTGTGACTGATAATCTGAAGGTGTATAAAGCACATGCAGAGCAACTCTAGTGTCTGCTTATTGCTGGTACTCTAATGGTTTTTGATGTGGGAATGATAAATCTGAAGGATAGTCTACCAGTGGGATTACCAGGAGACTCAAAATCAAAGGGGAAGGGATTTTGTTGACAGTAGGCAGGAAAATAGTCAGAAAAAGTGCTGTCAGAATGTAACTGGGTGGTATTAAACTGGAGAATAAAATGTAATTTTTATGTAAAGTAGTAGTACACACTGTTTATGTACATTCTATCACACCAATGGAATAATCCAATGCCTTTAAACTTCTGCAAGTAAACACAGAAATCATACAAGAGCAAACAGTGAGCATATTAATGAGGTTGGCATGCCAATAATATTTGGACTGAATGTTGAGCATTCTGAACTGCTGTGCTTTTGTGAAATACTAACTTATTGTTCTTCATGGTTTGGTTGGATACTTGTAAACCAGAGCTTTTCTGTAAGTTTTGAGCACTGTTGAGAACCTGAAAGTAATCTTTTCAATGGATGTTAACTGAATGTGTGTTGGGGGAGTTGAACTCAAGACTGGCTCAATAGATAAGTGACTTATATTTGGCTTGCTGTACTTATAGACCTGTGTTATGAATAGGTTACTGAATATGAGGGACTTTCATACACAGGCCAGGCACATCCCTCACACCATGCACATACATGGATTAGTAAGTTGACATCATTCTGTGCATTGACTCTAACTACTGTGCTATATACATGCTCATGCTTGTGTTCACACTCAAGCACAAGTTAATATAATGAGATGTCACTTTTTGTGACCTGGATACACAGGATGCATTTTCATGAGTGTGAATATGACAATATAGATAAACCATACATACATATACTTATATGCACTACAGAGCTACATAAATTTATGAGATACTATCTTTGTGCTCATATATATTATCTTCATGCCTTAATTTCTCATTGCCTGTTCAATTGGACCTTGTAGATGACATGGCATCTCAGGTTAAACATTGCAGTTGGAAATTATGTTAAGTAGATGAGGTCAAAAAAACAAAGAAAACTAATATACACTCTACATTGACACAACTACTCCAGGTTGCAAGCAACTGATGCATTTTTTCTTATATTTCAAGAACTTAGATAACTTTGATCCATTAAAAGTTGAAGAAAGGTGTCAGTTACAGTATTTTATAATTTTACAATACTTAGAAGGTCTAAGTGATGTAAATGGCTTATACACATTGCAGAACTAAAATAAAATCATAAACAATGTTGGAAAAATTACATTGAAGCTGAGAGTTTCAATAGCATTGTCACTCATCTTAGCTTTCTATACCTGCACCCTTAATTTATATGTCTTAGAAATATATACATATGAAAATGACAATATTTTGGTCTCAAAAAGCTCATGGATTATGCATTACAGCTCGAGCACACATGCTGCAACCCCGACAAAGGTGCCCGACTCCCGAGCACACTAACCGAACTTCGTATCCGAATAAAGAATGCCTGAAGAGTAAATCTAGGCTGTAAATCGGCAGACGGGCTGCCGAGGCGCAGAATTTGATTTTATTTGATGGCTTGGAGCGTGGTGCTCCGGCTTTCCATACTATCGTTTACAGTACATTAGATCACTACTCAATGAGATTGCTTCAATTTCTATACTTTCCCATCATTTTTTCCTCTCAAACTTTGCATATATGTCTGAAAAGTGATACTGTGTCTTTTTTATTGCGAAAATTCATGAAGATTTGAATGTTGAAAGTATGAGGGATGTCACACTTGCCGTGCATCGGAACGGCGGAAATTGAAATACATTGATGTGATGTCATGGTCTGTTTACTGTGGACACGGTCATGACACGTCTCACTTAAGGTAGGCGTAGTTCATACTCATCCAATGTCATGTGATGTGACATGGGCGTGACGATGAACTTAGCAAAACGTAACTTAGGCTCAGGGCCTCAGAAGTGTGTTAGCCGCGCATTCCGCCAATGTTACACACAAGAACAATAGCGACGTAATGTCAAAAAAGTGTGCTCTAATATGTATATGCTTCACTCTTTAGCATTAAATGTTGTATATATGTACAATAGATACTTAGTTCTTGGATAGTATAAAAATAGGAATGTATGCTTCACCTGCCCAAGTGAGATTTGGAGTATGTATACTTGCTGACAGCAATGCCATCTGGAGGCGGCACCTATGGTGAAGTATTATGCAATTGTACAGGAACAGCTTATGGAGCAATATAAAATTTCCATGTTTTCCTCTTCTAACTTCACTCTCCTGACTTTCTTTGCATGGAAGTTGTTGCTCTCGGGCTGCAGTCTTTCATGTTTGCTTAAGTGCTCCACCATCCGGCAGTACGCCATTCTGGTTTGTTTGTGTACATTATGTATATTCAGACACAATATTTACAAGGGTGCAAATGCCATGATTTAGTTCACGCTCTCAATTAGAGAAATCAAACAAAACTGTTTTCACCATATCCGAATTAGATATCACTCTAAAATCGTAGTGAAGTCAAATTTTTTTAAAGAGAATTACTTGAATTACGAAGTCAATTTCTTTTATTTGTCACGCTATATCACGCTTTTCACGTGACATTGGATGAGTATGAACTATGCAAGGACCCTGATAATCCCACCTTAGGTCAGATACTAATCCCCCTACAATCACCAAAAATTTCTGAAATGTCAGATACAACTTGGTGGGTGTCCCCCTACGGCGTCAATTTTTTTACCACGATGTCAAGTTTAGCATCCCCCTATATTCGAGGCTTTGCTGGTAGGTCAGATACGTGTCCACCTGTTTCAACACAGCCACACCGACCTTTCATCGCATCAACAAGGGCCGAACACGCAAGCACAACCCTCTTCCGGTGCCTTATGTACCGTCTTCCATGCACATCGCCATTCCCCACTACTCACTGCCTCAACCACATATTGACATAGGTCCTATTGGGTAGGCCTAACGCCTCACAAACATGTCCAGACACAGATTTTTCAAATCCTCACTGCCTTGCTATTTGCTCTGCAGTCTTCGGTCTATCTCTTCTGTCCCATTTTTGTATATATAATCAATGTGTGCTCGCAATTGTAAAATTCAGATCTTTTTCATTCACTGCGATATAAAGTGTGCACATTGGCATTTGCTGCTTCTCACTCCGCTGTGTTATTTTTATCTCATCTACTTGAAATTCTGACTATTCTATTCTGAACAGAAACGAATTTACTTTTTGATGGCATTAATGCTCTCTCCGAATGAAGTACTTATGGGGTGGGTTGGTACTGGAAAGGTGTACAAGAACATTCCAGATCATGTCTCTGAAAAGCTCAATCGATGGACAAAGCTTTCTAGTGCTTCCAGTGCAACATATGTTCTAGCTTTGACTATATCACCCATAGATCTAGCAAACATAACAATTCCACAAGTTTCAAAGTCTTTCGAACTCATACCACCTGCACAGAGATTTTCGTTGTATGCACCCACACATAGCATATCAATTTTGAACACATTTCCAGTTCCTCTGGCAGAATATCTCAACCTGCTTGATGGAAAGTTATCCATTGAAATTGAGCAGTCCCAGAATGGGGACCAGGTACTGGTTCCATTTTAGGCCTTAGGATGATCTCAGAGCAAAAGCAACTTGCTTTGAGTGCTGTAAACACCTCAGACAGGACCAAATCGGATCAGGGTAAATATGGTACAACCCGATGTAGTTAACAATTAGAATATGTACAAAAATATATCATTTGACCGATTCATGTTCATATTTAGAAAATAATTATGAATCGGGCGCGTATCAAATCCATGAGCATTATTGAGAATATAACAATAAGACATATGTAGAATATCATACAAAAATCGGTTACCATACCAATGTATGAACAAATCCTGAATCGGGGCATACATTTGTCCCTAGATCCTATCCAGATACTGATCCTAAGTGTGTCTTGTGTCCCTATCTTATCACATATTCTGAATTTGCCCTTGAAACAGATCTCGAATTGGATCTTTTATCATATCCTCATTCCGATTTAGAATGTAAACAAAAATATGTCGCTCGCCCCGATTCATGTACAGATTGTAAATATGACAATTAGAAATATTGATTGCCCACTCACAGGGCCACTCACAGGCCACTCACATCCGCTCACTGGACCACTCACGGCCACTCACTACCACTCACTACCCACTCCATTCCCGCCTGGTTCCCCGCTCCATTCCTACCCCACTTGTTGAAGGCTCTAATAAAATCGTGTGACGGCGTATATTGTGGGGGTAAACGCACACAGTAAACAACGTAGTGTACAGATTTAAATACAAAATATATAGTACATAAAAGGGATAGCATAGTGGCATAAAATAAAATGGAGAACATACTTGAAACATATAGTTGCGCGAGCGGGGATCATTGAGACATTTGAATATAGATGTCTCTGGTATTCCAACACTACTCCTCGCTAATTATCCCACTCGAGATCCTGCAAAACGAACAGCCCTAGCTTTCTTCAAGCTAGCGCCAACTTCCTTTGTAGTTGTAATTGACTTTCGGCAACCTTTCCTGTGATTCCGCAATATAATCTTGATGATATCGAGTGTGAGCCAGTTACAATCATATTTGAGCAGATCAGGATACTGGTTAGCAGCCTTTAAAATATGTCAATAAATTAGATACAGCTAATGTGACGAACATTAAATACATACTTTCTCGCAAACAGTAGTGAGTTTGCTTTGTTCCTGAGTCGCGTATGTGCAATTGAAGTCCAACACCTCCTTCGCAATTACTGAGATGCGGGTCTGAAAATCATGCCCACTAAGTAAGAATTTGCAATTTAAAAGATTTAAAAGCGATGTATTACCTCCATATCACTAAGTTGCTCCGGGCTACACTGTACATAGTTGACTAGTTTGTAAGTTTTTCCTGCTTCGCCTTTCGGTTTTGGAATCACTACCACCACGGAGCTGGTCTCAGATTCGCCACCCTCATCTAGTGGGTAGCAAGTCCTGAAGGAGCATGGCGGTGGGGTAAGCAAACGTTCTGGAGAGAATTGCATACGAAGCGTTGATGGAGAGAAATGACGCAAAACACGATAGTTTCTGGATGGAGGCATTTTGAGTCTTCTCCATGCCAATACATGATGTACTTATACCTACGAAACAATAAAAAGTTAGTTACGGGGAAGGAAACGCATACAAATCATACAAAAACAATATCTCTACTGAAAGGTGTTGATGTAGCATGGCGAGACAATAGATGTCGGAATCAGCAAGCGCTAATCAGTCAAGAAGGAAACAATACATATGTTGAACGCACTAATACACTATACAGCGCTGTAACTAAGGAAGGAAGTTAAAAAGAATAATGACATAAACCCAACTACGATAATTGTAAAAAATACTACTACATCTACATACCCTGAAACGTAAAGACAAAGCATACAAATGATCAGGATACCACCAAGGCCGTAACTGATTGGAAGCATTTTCAGTGGAGTTCTTTTGAAATCTAGCATTGGTTCAGGAGAACAAACTGTGCTAGTGCTCGATGTTTCCGTACTCAAGTCGGTGCTGGTACTTGAAGTCCATACCTTAATTTCGATATTGCCGTTATCCGACGTTCCAGTCGCAATGACACACTGCTTTTCGGAACTGAATACCTATTATATAGTTAGCATTAACATCGCTAGTATTTAGAAACTTTGCAAACCTCGGTTATTTGTACTAGCGTTTCAACTAGCAAAGTATTTAGATTTCTTCGTTCTCATGTGTATAACATTAATTACTTACCATAGCCATGGGGTAGTAGTGCAACCAAGGTTCCCAAGCGTTGATCATATACACGTACTACACCATCATCACTACCGACAACTACCAGTTCACCTTGCAGGGCAGATGAGACGACAAGGGGCACATTTGAGCGGATAGCATGCTTTAACGACCTAAGTGGCTGTACAGGCGGAATGGCATATATGTCAACGCCATCTTGAAGATTAGAGACTAGTAGAGTACGACTATCTGCGCCAATGATGGCATGTCCACTGTAACAACATATCAGGCGGAGCAGTTAACTATAAGGTGAGAGAGAGACTGACATTCTGGTACGGATCTCATGAAACCATCGCATTTTCCAAGGAGTCAGCTGATAGCAAAAGCTACAACCACATGTAAAAACTTCAAGGATAAAAGCATGATGGTGGGGCTTACATCTCACGAGATTCCAAATAGCAGAGAATTAATTCCGCCCCATTCTGTGTAAACATGACACTCCTAGCTGTGTGGGGGCGAGGGGTAGACTCTATGTACAGAGAAGCTTGACCTAAGAGATTCAGTGAGCGCAATATGGAACCTAGAGGACAAATAACATACCTGGGAAAACCAAGTTCCACACTTTGAGAGAGCCTGCCCCAAGCGAGGCGAGGCGACTACGAAACGGGTCAAATTTCAGGTCTTCCAAAGGGCCATCATGCGCAGATATCGCCAACACATGCTCATAACCATCTCCGGTTTTACTTTCCTGATATCCTCGGATTACACCGCCACCTGTTCCGAAATATAGTATCATGGAACCTGTTTCTGCGAAATGTGCCCAGCAAACAGTTGTAACTTCACCAATGACGGACGCTTCCCAAAGCTTTTCGCCTGTCGTTAACTCCCATACTACCATAAGTCCATCATCGCCTAACAGTATATTTTAAACATGCGTATAAATATTTCAGAGAACTTGCTGCTCACCACCGCTTGCAAGTTTAGAGCCATCCTGGTTTATCTTTAAGGCGTTGATCGCTCTCGAATGTTGGTTGAGCGTATATTTTAAGTCGAACTGAAAAAATGCAATTAGCAATAGTTAACCCAAAAATACCAAAGTACGTGCAGTAAGAGTAGCTGGCTTCATGTTGGAAAGTGATCTGATAGAGCTGGTGTCGGAAACGAGTACGGCGTTGATGTATTCTCTGCGTTATTGTTTCGTGGACTAGTTTCCTCGTATCCCCGCTCATTCCCCGCTCGGCGAAAGCTTACCTGCACCATAGTATTCATAATTTTGTTAGTCTAGCATCATACAAATAAAAGAAAGAAACTTGCCTAACAACTTATTGTACAAAGGCTTTTGTTCCGTTGCTACCATCCTACTACGCACACCGGCGCGATCGGGTATAATACAATTGCAGTGGAGCATTTGACAGACATTCCATTCCGTCTCCGAACGCCACCATTTTCTGCATCATTTTCAAAATCCGACGAAGAATAACCAGACCAATATACCTCCAAATTGAACGTACATGAAGAAATATCGACTGAGTAAGAGATTTCAGCTTGTTGTAAATTACAGACGGGATTCAGGTTATTGTAGATTTTATGCCCATTCAAAACAGGTACTCAGGCTCTATAAAACAAGACTCGTTTAAGGTCAGTATAATCGCTACATATATCAACTTCAGTTTAACTTCACTATCAACTTTTACGGCGATGGTCAATCTTAGAAATGTCATCTCTCTGGGCTGCAACTTGGTGAGCATTAACAATTTTCTTGACTGTAATTATGTTCTAAGCTTTTAATATGTAGGAATTGACGTCGGTTGCACGTGTATTTACACGGGCTTTTGCTAAGAGCCTCAGAGCAACTAGCACCACATGTAAACGTGGTTCCCAAGAAATCGATAATCTTTTGCCAGAATACGAAGGAATTAGAAAGCGGCGTAAACTGGTACGTTTAACTAAATGGTACTTACGAAATATTGTTACTGAATAGAATTGAAATTGAACATAGGTGACCGTCAAAAACCAATGCATGAAGGCTCAGCAGGACTCCTTCCCAATCCTAAAGCTTCCAGCGGAACTAGTAGACCTGATAATTACTCAGGTTGATGAGGGCGACATCTTGCAGCTACTCCACGCCAATCGTTACCTGCGCTATGCAGCGTCGGAGGTCTTTCTTAGAATGCAACAGATATTACAAACTGATTGCATTGGACGCGCCGTGATAGCCTTAACAGGAGACGTCAATCCGGCTGTGATTCATCTCCTAGAACATATATCGACACGCTCTAGACGCTACAGAGTACTAGTCAGCTTGTATTGTATCAGGGAGTACTGCGAAGGGCTTAGTACGTTCCTGAGCAAGGCTTTAGGAGTGCAGGAACTCACCATCACTCATCATTGCAAAAACAAGGACGACGATACTTTCCCTGCAGAGCCGTCCATTATTGGGTCTGTTGCTGTCATCCTGGCGAGTCTCCCCCCTTCTTGTACGTGCGTTGGGTTGGATGGCACAGGTGCTCCTCGAGTCACCAGCGTAACTGTATCGCCATTGCCATGTCTGCCGGAGATCCCTTACGAAAGGATTAGAGATAACATCGCTGCTAGGCTCCAGAACCTCCGTATATCGACCCACATCTTCGGTAATGAAAGCATGATCAACTTGCTGTCTATACTGTTAAGTGGGCCGTCTCTAAATTTCTTAAGTATCAGGGGGAGGAGCGGAAAGGATATTGAACCAGTCCTACTTTGCGGGTCTATGTCAAACCTTAGGACGCTCCTGATTACATGCGACGAACCATTCACGTTTGGATCCCGCTCTACTCCTCCGTTGTCCCAGCTACAACACTTATGGATATGCTGTACACGGCGTGGGAGTCGGTCGGTCAGTAAAGGGTCCATCAAGATACCAAAGAATGTTACCGACATAACATGCAGCGAGGACTTCAAGCTGACCAACATCTCGTCCCAACTGAAGGCGGTTCAGCTTCGATTAACAGATAGCTTTCCAAACATAAGTGTCAGCCAATTTGGATCATAAAAAGCCCAGGTTTTATGAAAAAGTGATCACAAAATCCCTGACTTCCATGATCACTGCTAAAATCTAATGGTATTCATTATTATTAATGAATGTATGAGTGATCAAAGGTGATCATTGGATGTTATAATAGTGTATGATGGATATTAAAGGGCATATTGACTACTAATGAATACTAATGAATGTGAAAGTGATCATAAGTGATCATGATATAATATAATAGTGTATTATAGTGCATAATGACTACTGGTGAATACTAATGGATGTGTAAGTGATCATAAGTGATCATGATATAATATAATAGTGTATTATAGTGCATAATGACTACTGGTGAATACTAATGGATGTGTAAGTGATCATAAGTGATCATGGTATGTCGTAATAGCATATTATAGTGTGTAATGACTACTGGTGAATACTAATGGATGTGGAAGTGATCATAAGTGATCATGGTATAGTATAATGGTGTATTATAGTGTGTAATGACTACTAGTTAATACTAATGAATGTGGAAGTGATCATATGTGATCATGATATGTTATAATAGTGTTTTATAGTGCATAATGACTACTGGTGAATACTAATGAATGTACAAGTGATCATAAGTGATCATGGTATAGTATAATGATGTATTATAGTGTGTAATGACTACTAGTTAATACTAATGAAGGTGGAAGTGATCATATGTGATCATGATATGTTATAATAGTGTTTTATAGTGCATAATGACTACTGGTGAATACTAATGAATGTAGAAGTAATCATAAGTGATCATGGTATGTTATAATAGCATATTATTGTGTGTAATGCCTACTAGTTAATACTAATAAATGTAAAAGTGATCATAAGTGATCATTGTATAAATGAATATAGGAATATCACATTTTCCCACATGTCACACCTGTCACGCTCGTCACATTCGTCACATATGTCACGAGTGTTACGAATGTCACGCTCCACATATTTGTCACATATGTGATATATGTCATGTATGTAGCATTTGTCATACTTGTCACACTTGTTGTGTATGTCACATTTGTCACACCTGTCACGTATGTCACGTATGTTGCATTTGTCATACTTGTCACACATGTCACACCTGTCGTATTTGTCACGTATGTCACACGTCTCATGTATGTCACACCTGTCACACCTGTCGTATTTGTCACGTATGTCACGCATGTCACGCATGTCACGCATGTTATGCATGTCACATTTGTCACACTTATGTATGTCATGTATGTCACATTTATTATGCATGTCACACGTCTCATGTATGTCACATTTGTCACACGTGTCACAGTACGAATGTCACGCTCCTCATATTTGTCACACCTGTTGTATATGTCATGTATGTAGCATTTGTCACACTTGTCACACTTTTTATACATGTCACACCTGTATGTATGTCACATTTGTCATGCATATCACATTCTTACATGTCATACTTGTTGGATTTGTCACACTTGTCATGCATATCACATTTATCTTACATGTCACACTTGTCAGATTCGTCACACTCGTCACATATGTCACACATTTTACTACTGGTCATATATATCACACTTATTACTCTCATCTGTCACAAATGTCATGCTTTCCACATCTGTCACCCTTTTTTCTGTCTGTTATACCTGTCACACTCTTCAAGCATCATTCATATAACACTTATCATATTTTACACATTTGTCACATTCCTTACATATTTGTCACATTTTCCATGTCTGTTATATCTGTCATATATTTTCTCTCATTTTGTGATACTTTTCTTACATGTCACATTTTTCAGTTATATTACACATAATACTTCTATAAATATTACACACATTACAAATTGAAGATTCTATTTCATTCCCCTACTTCAAACCTGTTTTGGTGAACACATCTTTAGTGTACCAATCTTAAGTATTAAAATAGAAACATATGACTTGCTATAATATATCTGAACACAAAGAACTGCATTGTACACAGCACACAAGTTGAAGTCAATGATCCTTATGTTTCTGATCTTTGTCAAAGCTCACATCAGTATTTAGACATTCATACAGTTACATGTGTAATAATTGTCTCAAGAATCTCATGTCAAATATGACATATATGACACTATGCCATCTGCAATCAGTTTGAAATTGTCAAGGTTGATAGCCTTCACTGAGTTATGGGAATTACACATTTTAAGCACTCACATGATTGTTACATTTAACTACTTGTTTTATTTAAGTCTCAGATGAGAGTAAGCTGAGAGTTAGTTGAGACATCTGTGAGAATGATACATACAACAGCTGGTTATGTAGCAGTTCTTGCTTATGAATAGATAAGTACTAGTAGGACATGAAAACAGTATCATATTGACATCAAGACTTCAGACATTAGAAAGTTATAAGTTTTAACAATAACATAGAACCATAGTAGAATGAGTGACATGAATAAAACAACACAATTGGACTAAACATGAAGTGAGACAAAGAGATAAGAGATGTGATAGTGGGAAGATAGTATACAGTTAGTACTATGTGATATATGGAAAAAGATGTGATGGATGTGGTGAATAGGGAAAGTGTGAAATGTGCAACTTGTCAGGAAAGTTGCAACAGGTGGCAGGAAAGGTACAATGTTAGATATTCTGGGTTGTACAGCCTCTGGTTCAGGCCTTGGTAGGACTTTGGTTGATAACCCTAGTATATAAACCCCCTGTAATTTGATAGTTGACCACAAGTTTCCTCCTATTTGTATTTGTGTCTGTGTCTGTGTTTGTGTCTGAGCTTTTCATCTCTTATCACCCCCCTCTCTCCCAACCTACCCCCCTTCATTATTTGTTGCTTCAGACAACAATTGGTGGCAGAAATGGTGTGATGGGTAGCAGGAAAAGAAAAAGCATGGCATGTGGTAATATAGGGGGACATATGTGACAAGTGGTAAAATTTGTGACAAATGTAATCTGTATGGCAAGTAAATTTACTTGTGAGATCAATATGCTAACAATTATATGTGGGAAAGGTGTAAATGTAAAGCATAACAAGTGTGATATAGGTGCAAGTGTAACATACAGGAAAGGAATGACAAATACAGAAAATGTGACATTTGTAACATATAGGGAAGGGGTGACATTTGTGACAGATGGGACTGATAAGTGAAACATATGTGACAAGTAGTAAAATATGTGACATATGTGACGAGCGTGACAGGTGTGACGAATCTGACAAGCGTGACATGTAAGAATGTGATATGCATGACTAATGTGACATACATAACAGGTGTGACATGTATAAAAAGTGTGACAAGTGTGACAAATGCTACATACATGACATATACAACATGTGTGACAAATATGAGAAGCGTGACATTCGTACTGTGACACGTGTGACAAATGTGACATACATGAGACGTGTGACATGCATAATAAATGTGACATACATGACATACATAAGTGTGACAAATGTGACATGCATAACATGCGTGACATGCGTGACATGCGTGACATACGTGACATACGTGACAAATACGACAGGTGTGACAGGTGTGACATACATGAGACGTGTGACATACGTGACAAATACGACAGGTGTGACATGTGTGACAAGTATGACAAATGCAACATACGTGACATACGTGACAGGTGTGACAAATGTGACATACACAACAAGTGTGACAAGTATGACAAATGCTACATACATGACATATATCACATATGTGACAAATATGTGGAGCGTGACATTCGTAACACTCGTGACATATGTGACGAATGTGACGAGCGTGACAGGTGTGACATGTGGGAAAATGTGATATTCCTATATTCATTTATACAATGATCACTTATGATCACTTTTACATTTATTAGTATTAACTAGTAGGCATTACACACAATAATATGCTATTATAACATACCATGATCACTTATGATTACTTCTACATTCATTAGTATTCACCAGTAGTCATTATGCACTATAAAACACTATTATAACATATCATGATCACATATGATCACTTCCACCTTCATTAGTATTAACTAGTAGTCATTACACACTATAATACATCATTATACTATACCATGATCACTTATGATCACTTGTACATTCATTAGTATTCACCAGTAGTCATTATGCACTATAAAACACTATTATAACATATCATGATCACATATGATCACTTCCACATTCATTAGTATTAACTAGTAGTCATTACACACTATAATACACCATTATACTATACCATGATCACTTATGATCACTTCCACATCCATTAGTATTCACCAGTAGTCATTACACACTATAATATGCTATTACGACATACCATGATCACTTATGATCACTTACACATCCATTAGTATTCACCAGTAGTCATTATGCACTATAATACACTATTATATTATATCATGATCACTTATGATCACTTTCACATTCATTAGTATTCATTAGTAGTCAATATGCCCTTTAATATCCATCATACACTATTATAACATCCAATGATCACCTTTGATCACTCATACATTCATTAATAATAATGAATACCATTAGATTTTAGCAGTGATCATGGAAGTCAGGGATTTTGTGATCACTTTTTCATAAAACCTGGGCTTTTTATGATCCAAATGGCTAACACCCCTCTTCCAAACCCATATACCCACGAATTCTGCAAGTCAATGGCGAACATCACCTCCCCTCTTCAACACTCTCACCGACTTGGCGCCGACGCCAGCATCAATATCGTACTTCCCTACTCACTCGATGAACATATAAAAGCGGACATACCATGCCAATGCTCTATTCCGGACATGAATGCCATATGCAAATGCCAAAATCTGGAGATCAACCATCAGTATTCAGAGCTATTGTATTATGTGCGTTGTCTTACCTTATTACTGCCTTTTTTCTAACGAGTTGCGATCAGGATTACTACATAAAGTTGCTCGAGGGTGCTTCAAAGCTACGGAAACTAACCATACACCCTCCTTATGGGAGTAGCACACAGTTCACAGACAGCAAAGAGGGTATGCAAACCTTCATCACAACACTTCGTACATACTGTCCCGACCTTGAATCAGTTAGTTGCTCTCCCGACATATGGAAATGCCAACCGGAAAGGGGAGAGTTCATAAGGCTAACCATTGAAGATTTATATTAAACAGCTTGACTATGGCACTCGCAGCTTGTTTTATGTACAGCGAACAATAGTATTTATTACCTTACCAATAGGATCTGCGAATGAAGTCTCTAAAGAATGTACTAAAAGTCCTATAATAAAATTTCACAAGTTAGGATAAGTTATCTTTAAGCTAACGTACACATACTTGAATAAACGGCTTCAAGGCCAGAACTCCATCGCTCCACTTGCGTTTAATAGCAGGGTAAATTTGGGTTTTGTTAGAAATTATGTGAACACGATCGTCCAATAAATCCTTCCAAAGACCTACACCGAACTCTTTGAAGTTGTCGAATGCACTTGCTACATCTGCTCGCCCACTGTAGGGGTGAACTGCGAAATAAACCTGCGGTTGACAGGCTACAACAAATATAGTTCGAATCACTGCTGGAATTAGTTGCGAAGAGTCTGGGTCCCTGTAGAATATGATACTATTCCTTGCCGTGTTATGTTTCGACGATAATTGATGTCCGCTGACTGTGTAACGATTGTGCTGGGTCACTATAGCAGAATTACCTCCCAAACCCGCTGCTTCTGCAACATCAGCGTCAAGCTTGATCCGCTTTCCACCTACGGGCTGACGTACGTCGTCCGCCAAGAATTGCATATCACTTATTAGAGTCCCCGATTGAACATCGGGAAAGCAGTCTTCGACGATTTTGCTGCTCTGTTTGAGAATTTCAGGACACCCCGGGCGCTGTAAGAATACCCGAAGTTCTGATGCAGCACAGAAAGCTCTCAACATAGATGCTTCCAGCTCTCCTAGAAGGGCCTTTAGTATGGATTCTACACGTTTGATGATCAGGACAAACCAAATTTGAAGTTAATGTTCTTCTTCTGCAGGTTACCGATTACCCGTTCAAACGGAAACATCCACCAGCCATGAATAGGCCCAAACAAGCGTAATTGTTCTGCCAGGTGAACTGCATTATGATGTATAGGATGGAGATCGACGTCGGGCCTCAGCTCTCGAATTGAGCGAAGATACGCTAACATAAACTTCTTGTATTCCAGGTCGTGATGACCAGGTTTTACTCAGTGAGAGGTAGCATATCTGATAGCGGTAGCAAGAAGCAACGTGCTTTCCAGTGCCATTTGTTTCTTTCCACCCATTAATGGTTCGTCAGTTTCGCTGTCCCACATCTTCGCCAATGAAACAGTCAAGTCGAAGTCGATACACGTTCGCCATTGATCGGCTTTCAATTTACCATGAGAAGGTGAACCAAAGTTCGCTGGTGGACCTGCCTGCCAACTTGGACGGATGGTGTGTAAAATGTCTTCTTGGATACGTTTCAAGTCATCGTGATCGAGAAGAGGGATGCTAGGGTGTGCATCAACAGTGGCCAACTCATTGATATCAATCTCAATACCAGCCAGCTCGCTGATGATTCCATGCGCTACTGGGCGGGCTTCATCACCCCCTCCAGACCTTGAGCTGTCAAGCTTTTGACTAATCAATGATGGTGAATCGTTTCAAAAGGAATGACTTACAAGCACATTAACATAATTCTGCTTCTTAACTCGTCGACCCATATGTTTGAGCCTGCCTAAGACACCAAAATGCTGGCAGAGTGATCGCAATACCGGTATAGACAATCTACGCAGGTTAGACGATGTCGGCTGGGACGACATCACCTGTAGCCCTTTCTGAATAGCCTTTGCTGTAGGCTCCTCCACCTCCGGCTTCTCATTAAGTTCCAGGTTTTCATCCCAATTCATACCTATGACGACGCGAAAATGATGTTTTACGAGACCTAGATAAAAGTTGTGCATCCCATCAACAACCGTGTACTTCGTTGGGTCCCAATATTCAAGCCGAAGAAGCTCAGACCAACGAATCCCGTTCTTTTTGAAGAGCTGATCTCTTTGGGATTTACTAGTGGCATCTTGCCAGGCCATCGCGGCTTTAAGATGTTCTTCATAGGTAACTGGCGTCCAGCTAACTGAAGAACAGTTAATATTGTTGATATCCTGCTTCCTGAGATGGCATAATGAACAAAAGATCGTCGCAGAATGGGACGCGCATCCTGTCAGCTTGCGAGAACCCGGTAAATCACATACTGCGGGAACAATGGCCTCCTGACCACAAATCCCATTAGAATGTTGATGTGTGCGACTATACCAAGTACCCTTATGATAGCTCTGGTGGAAAACATCTATAAGTGGAGCAAGATATGGATTCAGGCCATCTAAAGAGGTCATTACACTGACCCACAGTCTCACTGGAGTCCAGTGAGAGTCCAGTGAGAGTCTCAGAGACTCTGGTGAGAATTAGCATTAATTTTAGTGAGAGTATTGAGAGTCTGGAGAGAGTCCAGTGAGAATTTACTGAGAGTCCAGTGAGATTACATACAATTTTGTATCTCAGTAAACTCTCACTAAATTCCCATTAGTGAGACTCTCAGAGAGTCCAATGAGGTTATACTGAGAGGTATCTCAGAGAGTCCACTGGGAATATACTGAGAAATCGCTCCGAGCCCGAGACGTCACGTGATCAAAGTCACGTGACATGGTCCGTGCATATGTGTAGGTCCTATTGTCATAGTTTGTGTACTAATGGTCCGTGCGCATTGATGGTCCGTGCGTGGGAATGGTCCGTGCGTGCTAATGGTCCGTGCGTATCGATTTGATTTCTCACGTGACCAAATCATCGGACACATCCGGACTCGCTACTTGCACTACGCAACAACGACACACTTCTTCCTTCCCCTCCCCTCCCCTCTCCTTCTTTCTTGCTCGCTCGCACAATATGTAACCTTCTATCTAGCACTTCAAGCACGTTAGGCATTGGGCATTGGGCGTTGGACATTGGACGTTGGACGTTGGCAGGACAGCATTGGGATCGATAGTAAGTCTCATCTTTTTTGGTCTCTATTCGATCTCGTGCGTTTTTTTTTAGCAGCGCCTGAGATGTTTGACGGCATGGGCGATATCTTTGGCTTGGGCTCGCTTTGCGTGGGCGAATACGGTGCTCCGCATGGGCGATCACGGAACTTCCCTCCCCTCTCAGCGTAGGCGTTCACGGAACTCCCCTCCTCTCAGCGACGGCGAATGCAACGTTATCCCCTCCCTGCTGCGTAGGACGACAACGCGCCACCTCTGGTCCCTCGGTTCGCAGACGACAACGTCTGGTCCCCGGTTTCGCAGCGTAGGACGACAACGTACGGCCTCTCTCAGTGTAGGCGAATGCAACGTTACCCCCTCCCTGCTGCGTAGGACGACAACACGCCACCTCTGGTCCCTCGGTTCGCAGACGACAACACACCTTCTCTGGCCCCTGTTTCGCAGCCCCCCGTTTCGCAGCGTAGGTTGACAACGTACGGCCTCTCAGCGTAGGCGAATGCAGCGTTACCCCCTCCCTGCTGCGTAGGACGACAACGCGCCACCTCTGGTCCCTCGGTTCGCAGACGACAACGTCTGGTCCCCCGTTTCGCAGCATAGGACGACAACGTGCGGCCTCTCTCAGCGTAGGCGAATGCAGCGTTACCCCTCCCTGCTGCGTAGGACCGACAACGCACCACCTCTGGTCCGCGTAGCGTGGGGCTCTGATGCTCCTCACGCCCTTCTCGTTGCATCGAGCAGCGCTCTTCCCCCCTCACCTGCTCTGCCCTCCATCCTCCCCTCGTCGTGCATCTTCTCCCCACCCTCTTGGTGCGTCGCGTGGCACTCCGCTTCTCCCCCCCCCTTCCCATTGCGTCGGTGACACTCTCCTCCCCTCACCCGCTCTGCCCCCTACCCTCCCCTCGTCGTGCATCTCCTCCCCATCCTCTTGTTGCGTTGCGTTGCATGGCTCTCCGCTTCTCCTCACGCCCTTCTTGTTGCATCGAGTATCATTCTGCCCCTCGCCTTCCCTCATTGTACATCTCCTCCCCACCCTCATGTTGCTTCGTGTGGTGTGGCACTCAGCTTCTCTTCATGCCCTTCTTGCTGCGTCGAGCAATGCTCTTCCCCCCTTACTTGCTCTGTCAATTTTTCGAAGTTCTCTGCTTCGTGCAGAGGCTCTTTGGTCGGTTTAATTATAATTTTTGTCTTTCCTCTGCTTCGGCGGAGATATTCTTTTCCGTGTTAGGTCCTGTGGCCTTCTTATCCTGGCAGTTGCCAGTGATGAGAACAGCAGGACCTATTTGGAACTTTGTGGGAGAATTTCGGTAATTACTTGTCAAGTATTTATTTATAGTTTGAACCTGTGATGTGTCGCAGCTTGTAATATATAGAAACACCTTGAGGTTCAGTTCCCTTTCTTTCTTCCCTCATCTGAGTGCATCACTTAAGATCTGTCACCGCTTTTTTACTCTTTTTACTTTACTGTTTTCTGCTCTTTTACCATGGCACCTAGGTCTCTTAGATCTGCCACTGCTGCTGCATCTTCCATCCCTGCTACCTCCACCAGGTCCAGGACCAAGGATTCTGGGACTGCTGACACAACCAAGCCTCAAGCTTCTACCTCCAAGTCTAAGGGAGGAGGGCCAGCTAAGTCTGGAGGGGGGGGGTAGGGGGGGGAGAAAGGGGAAGGGAGGGAAAAGGATTGTGAGTGACAATGAGGAGGAGGAGGAGGAGGAGGAGGAGGAGGAGGAGGAGGAGGAGGAGGAGGAAAGTGGGACAGGGGAGGAGGAAGTTGGAGTAGAAAGGGAGGGGGGGAAGAGGGAAGGGAGGAAAGGGAAGAGAGGGAGGGAGGAGTGAGAGAGCAGGGAGGGGGAGCTAGAAAGAAGAAAATTAAGTGAGTAAAAGTGTATATTATTTTTAGTCATCTTATGTACTGGCAGGAAAAGCTCTGTTCAAAGACTCAAAGAAGACCAGCAAAATGAAGCTGCTGGAAAACCAAAGAGATTTACAAAGTATATTTTTTTATTCATATTCACATCTTTTCTCATATTGTTCTCATTTTTTAGAGTTGAAAAAATCTTAGAAAATAGCAATATTTCAGTGGCACCACCACCTCATTATCGTGAACGCTCAGGAACTGTTACACCAGCATCTATCCTTCAGGTACCTACTCCTCAAGATCCATTTAGTTCGCTTTCAAATGACATGGGACATCTGTTTAATGAGCATGAGACATCATTAGTATTTTCCTCACATCCAGGTCAAATTCAAGAAGAGGATATAGATTATGAGATTATTGAGACTACTCCCCGGAAGGCTACTGAAAAGCGGGGAAGATCCAGTTCTCCTGAGTCTCCCACTCTGAGTACTAGTAGCCACTCATCAAAGATTAGCCGAAGGTCTATTTCCCACAGTTCTGCATCAAATAGCCAGTCCGCTTCTAGCCGGTCTGTGTCCAGAACTTCAACTAGGAGTTCTACATCTATGTCTGAAAAATCTGCGAGGAACAATGTACTTCAGAATCCTGAGCAATTTGAAAACTTTATAAGGCAATATGAATATTCCACTCCAGATGACACATCTATTGACCTTCAAGGAGCATCAAAGATTATTGGTGGGCACAGCCGTCAGAATGCACTTGGAAATATCTTTAATATTGGAGACAAAGATAAAATGATAGTTGATACCACTGATACACCTCCATCAACTGGAGTTATCAAAATTTACAATGATCTTTTTAGTTCTCTCCCAATCTTTACATTCAGAAGAGTAGAGCTCCAGGTTTATCTGTACAAACTTCTGAAATATATAGGAACAAAGTACAAGTCCATTCAAGGTATTATTACTTTCTTAATTTCAAATTATCACTCTAAAATATTTACTATTTTCAGTATCTAATCCATATGTCTTTTTATGGGAAGATAATGGGTGGTCTTTAACTGGCCAATATTCTGAACTTTTAGAAGATAAAGACCAGGAAGTTCAATGGGAACTTGATGAAGATAAATCTACATTTTGTAAGATTTTACTTGTAAGTTTATAATTTATTTCAAGCATAGAATGTTACTTAATCTTAGATTAGGAGGGTCTTGGAACAACATTAGCTGCAAATATTTCTAATGTTCCATCAGTATTTAGTGAAGAGGCTTCTACATCTTCAGCTTCTAAGTTAGGGGAATCTACTGAAGCTCAAAAGAGAATAATCAATTTTTTCAAAGTTCCTCTTGCACTATGTGATCATGGAGCTGTTAGTATTCGTCTTCAGTATGCTAAGTGGGTATTCATTGAGAATATCATTAAAAAGTTCCCTACTATGATTAGTGCTGGAAAATGGCAAAATAAAATGCCTCCTATTAGTGTTATTGCAACCATTTTTACATCAGTTCCAGCCTATTATAGATGGAAGGCTCTATTTAGCAAGCTTCCTAAATATCCTAAAATGGAGCTTTGGTTTGAAGGGAACCCAGATATTCCAGATTATGAAGTTTGGAAAGGAGAACCACAAACTCAGGAGGCATTGAAGATCATTTTAAAGAAGTTTGGTAAAGAGGATAAGAAGCTTGCTAAGGAAAAAGATGAGGATAGTTCTGCAGATGACAATTATAAGAGCAAAGATAAGGGAAAAGGAAAGGAAAGAGTGAAAGAGAAAAGGAAGGATGGAAAGAGGAAGAAGAACAGAGGGGACAATAATTTGTAAGAATTTTTCTCAATGCCCTTTCATATTTTCAGTTAGACTTTTTTTCTATTATGATGCATGCATGCTTTCAACAAGTATGTAAAGTTGTACCATATTAAGTCTTACATTCTTTCAACAAGTTGTAAGACTTGTACAATATTTTTACTTCAGTAGTACCTGTTTTTCATTTTTCTCAGTCTTACATCCTTTCAACAAGTATGTAAGACTTGTATAATATTTTTACTTCAACAGTATTATTTTCTTGTGTTTTTTTATATAGCTATTCATGCTTTCAACAAGTATGTCAAGTATGTATTATATGAACTTCAACAGTTTTACTTTTGTACTATAGTTTGAATTCATATTCTGTTTGCTTTGCCTAACCTGCAAGAATAATAAGCTAACTTAAAAAATTTCAGTTTCTGGCACTATTTTATTTGGCTTTTTATATTTTATGGATTTATATCATGCATTCCTAAAGCATGGGCATCATCTACAGTGCAGGATCCATTTCCTGAAATAACATTTGTAGATTTTTCTGAATTTATTACAAGCAACTTCCATGCAGATATTACACTAGCAATGGTACTCAAAGTGTTATTTACTTTAACAAATAATACAGACCTATTGAACCTTCATGGAAAACAAAAATTAGCCTATAGAAAATCTGCAACAAGTTGGATTACAGCTCTTACTAGAGTTCTAAAAAGGGATCTAGGTGGTAAAATTAATAATTTGTTTACCAAAGATGAAGTTTCAAATGCTGAGGATATAACTGATGTGCAGAGAATTAATGCATTGGGCTCAAAACTTGATTCATTTGCAACATTTTTAAAACTTGATCCAATTAAAAAAGGACACCCTTTAAACTCTGTAAGAACCACAGAAGTTGAACCTGTTTTTACTGTTTGTCCAAGTCGTTACACTTGCTCTACACCATCTTGTAAAGAGGCTCCACTTCACCAAGAAGTTCGTAAGAGAGATGTTTCATGTATAACTCTTATAAAAGGAATGCATCCCCACACTGGTGCTTATGTGCTTAAAGGAAAATGTGGCATTTGTAACTCATTTTATTATGCTGATCACAAAAGTGTGAAGCATGCAAATGGTACACGTATCAGAGGATTGTCAAACTCAGCAAAATATTTAAAGCTTGGACAGCAAGTCTGGGCAGATAGATCTTACACCAATGCAGTTCTGCATGGAATTTATCATTTTCATGCATCTACAGCTGCATTCACAGAATTTTGGAATGAATCCTTTAGAGAGTCATCATTCAAGTTGTCTCGCAGACAAACTTGGCAGGCATTCATTTCTGAAAGTGTAAGACAGGTAGCTACATACAATAATAAATCACTTATAATAACATCAGGTGAACGTGAGATTCAAGAATTAACTAGAAAAGCATTTGAAATACTTGGTCAAGAAGGTATTATTGAATGTGCTAAAGATCATTCATGTAGTGAATGTACACATGAGTACAAAAGTACTGCAGACAGAATAACTGATGACACTCCTGCTGCAGTAATTGGAATTGATGAAAATCAATCAGTTCCCATGCTACAGGGGAAGATGCAGAACAAGCTATGAGAGAGGAAATAGAAGCTAGAGCAAGTGCTCGGCAACACATTAGTAGTACCACCAATGATATGGATATTGACAATGAGTCATCAAGTGATTCATCCAGTGATTCATCTAATAAAACAACCAATACTGATCAACCAACTCAGGCTGAAATAAAGCCAATAGTAAATATGGTTGTTATGGATGGCATAATTATGGGTCCAAGACATTGTGCATACCAGGATTGTGATGGTAATTTAGAAAATGAAAGAACTGGAGTATTTTGCATAATTCATCAAGCTATGCGTGGTCATTTATGTCATATAAAATTATGTAACAACCCAAGAGAAAATAACTCAAAGACATGTGTTAATCATCAGTCGCGATGGCGCCATCATTTAGTAAGATTTGGTAGACAAACACTTTTAGGAATAAGAAGAATTATTCGCAGAAGTGAAGAGGAACGGGTGGATTGGCTTCCTCGTATAAATCGGCAGGTAATACCTCATGATGATGCTCCTGCACCACATGAGGAGCGAAACCATTACTTCACTGCTCCACGGTTTTACTGTGTTGAAACATTATGTGCACCATGTGGAGCAGTTATTGCATGGACAAAGTTTACAAAATCTGAGGGACCTGGAAATATCATGAGATTTTTAGATCATGTTTATCCAACTCTTGAATCTCGTCCAAGCTATGTCTGTATTGACAAAGCATGTGTAGTGCTGAAAAATGCTGTGCTAAATGGTGCATGGAGGATCTGGAGTTTAACAACAAGATTTATTGTTGATTCTTATCACTACATTAATCACAGAACAACTGATTATACTTGTCGTAAATGGTGCAATCCAGCACCATTAAATGGATCTGCACCCAACTTGGTTGTAGTAGAAAATGATATACATGGAAGACCACATTATAAAAGAGCATTTAATACCCAAGTAAGTAATAAACTAACATGTATATAGAACTTCATCTAAAGTTTTGATACAGGCTTGTGAGCAGCTAAACGCTTGGCTTGGAGGATTTCAAAGCATTCTTAATAGAATGACTGTTGTAAACTTCAACTGGACCATACATGCACTTCTATTCATTCATACCCAAAAAGTTATTAAAAAGCAGCTTGAAAGAGACAATAATACTAAAGATGATAAAGATATGAGAGATGAGGAATCAGAAGATTCTGAAGAAGAAGAAGAGGAGGAGGAGGAGGAAGAGGAAGCAGCAGATGAATTTGACAGAGAAGAGGAAGAGGGGATAGCAGATTATGGATTAGATAATGATATGTAGGTTGTTTACTGTAGTTTTGATTTTATATGAATAGTGTTTTTGTTGTATTCAATTGTTATGTTATAGGGTCACTTCAGAACTTCCCTGTCTCCAAAGATAAATAAACTTGTACTTAATATATATGTCATTCTCTGTATATTTGTGGTTTACATATTTAAGGAGTGAGTACAGTGAGAATACAGTGAGAGTACAGTGAGAATATAGTGAGAGTACAGTGATACATGGTGGTGCATAGTGTTAGGCAGTGAGATTACAGTGAGAGTACAGTGAGAGTACAGTGAGAATATAGTGAGAATATAGTGAGAGTACAGTGATACATGGTGGTGCATAGTGAGAGTATAGTGAGAGTACAGTGAGAGTACAGTGAGAGTACAGTGAGAGTACAATGAGAGTACAGTGAGAATATAGTGAGAGTACAGTGATACATGGTGGTGCATAGTGAGAGTATAGTGAGAGTACAGTGAGAGTACAGTGAGAGTACAGTGAGAGTACAATGAGAGTACAGTGAGAATATAGTGAGAGTACAGTGATACATGGTGGTGCATAGTGAGAGTATAGTGAGAGTACAGTGAGAGTACAGTGAGAGTATAGTGAGAGTACAGTGATACACAGTGATACATGGTGATAAGATACTGAGAGTATAGAGTTGGGCTTAACTGAGAGTCCAGTGAGAGTCTCATCACAGTCTCGATAATATAGTGAGAGTCCAGTGAGAGTATCACTGTACTATCGAGACTGTGGTGAGACTCCAGTGAGACTCTCGAGAGTTTAGTGAGAGTTCAGTGAGAGTCCAATGAGAATGTGGGAGAGTGCAATATACTGCATCTAAAGATGGTTGGCGAGGTCCCGGTATCAACCCGGCGAGATATATATTCTCTGGTCGATAACGCATGCTTGCGGGTAAGCTAAGACATACAAGCGCCAATGACCCCACTGACGCCGACTTTCCTGCGGCTTTGTTGTGATACGGATTGAAGGCATCATAGCTGATGCTCCAGAGTGTACGTAGTTCCTCATTAGAGTCAACAAAAACTTTCCCATCTGCATCAGTGAACTGGCAAATTGCTGCTGCCTGATTAATATCTTGAAAGCCATCATGGGTCAAGGCTTGTCTGGTCCGCCTAATCAATTCCTCGACACCGGGGCGCGTGTACAGTGCGCCCACGAAGGCCGTGAAGTCTTGCATAACATATGGCCGTGCCGGAACCACAATGGTCACACCGTTCTGAACAGCGTGTTTCGTTAAGCGCACTCCACACGGCTTTGCATTAGCAAAGCGTTTGAACATACAGCGAAGCAGGTAGGCATCCTTTACACCCGGGGGATAAATTGAAGCACAAGATGGGCAGGTGGCGTAGGTTGTCGTTTTGGGGTCCAAATCGAACATTTTCCTCGCTGTCCGCAGGTCGTCCGGTATTGATCTGAGGAGCAGTGTCTGATCAGTCGAGGTAGCGGCACCCAGCAGAAGCTTGGCCATTCGGAGGATGAAGTTGCAAGTAGGGCGTGCAGCATTCGCAAAAACACTAACGGCGACCGTAAGGAAAAGGCAAACTGCCAGAGCTGGATGGCTGAGGCGTAAGGGATGGTCAAAGTGAACATCTGTTGAACGAGTTATTTATTGCACTATCCCCAGTACTAAGCTACTTACCAGTGTCATAGAATTTCCCGTAGGGAAAGGCCAAATTACTCCAGCATCCTACGCGCTTTTGAATATCCGCTAGTAGCGAGTCCGCACCCGTATGCACTGAACTTTTGAACAATTCGTTTGCACCATCTCCAGAAGTCGGGACAAGACGAACCCGAGCTATAAGATCTAGCAGCCAGGACTCTTGGCTCAAGAGATAAGCATGAGCCTGACTCCTAACAGGAAATCTGGCGGCTTCGTCCTGCATAGCTGGATTCCGTGTTCCGTTTTCAAGCCATTCTTGAAAGACTGCATGAATACTGTCGCGACAAAGTGTTAGACTATTGTCGCACTCCAATAAGCGCTGGAACGTCAGTTGCGCATCTATCTCATAGGGAGAAGGTTGGGGAATCGAAGGCGGAGGTATGTCCTGGGGAGAACATGGGCCAGCTTCAGCAAGGGTGAGCGAAAACACTCGATCTTCAATGCCCCGAAGATCGTCTTCAGCCTTATTTTCGCTCACATGCGCGATAAAGTCCAATTCGGTCATCGTGACCCCGTTGCATTTCTTGCAATAGCAGATCGCTAGTTTCTTCTCCTTCTTTGGACGGGGCATATTCCTCTTCGAAGAGTGATCAGTATATAGATAGAACCAATAGCTGGGAACGCACCTGAAACTTGATATAACACTGGAGATGCAGCAGTGATACAGCTTTTAAAGTCACTGAGACATGATACTTGATATATATAGAATAAAGGACGTACTGACATGACAACTTTTGGTGTAACCGATTGAATCGGACCAACGAAGGCACTTATAAAACAAGACCACCGTTGTTCACGATAAGCAGAACAAGGTAGGACACAATTCCGGATGAAGGAATACCTATAATGTTAATATATAGGTCAGAACACGAAGAACGACGTCACAGCAATGAATTCCATGCCTTCACATCTGAGCTTGCATCGAACCTTTACACTAGATACATTACCTGAACCTCGACGCACCCTTACCCTACGCAAAGAGTGGCCACTTGAAGTCCAATCCCATCGACAACAGCCACTTCGAGATCAGTCACTTCACGACAGAAAGTTGGTCTCTAAGCCACGAGGTGAATTGGGTCGACCAGGGAGGGGTGGGTACTCACTACATTCAATTCTGGGCTGGGACAAAAATCAGTATAAAAATGTGCAGGTAATAATTATTTATGCTCACCCAAAATGGCTTTAACAATACAACAGCAGTTCGCGAAGGATTGTGTTTCTGAGCACTTGATCAAGGGTCAGCCATTCAAGAAACAGTCGAAGGAGAAGATCGACCTCGTTATTGACTTGGTAAGGATTTCTGTACTCTTCAGTTTCAGTACTTGTCTAATGTTAATACGTAGATGAATCAAAAATTTCCTGTACTACTAGATTATGAAAAGAACTGGGCAGCCGTTGACTTTATATACGGATGTACTAAGAATTGTTCAAGGCAGCGAAAATGACCTCGAGTCCATTATACGAAGACAATGTCCATGTTATAACCACGACGATATCTACAGTCAATACAGTCATAACCACTACGTATATACAGCGAATTTAGGCCATAGGGCTGTCCCTATAGGTATATATGAAGTCCTACTGAAGTCCTACTGTATCAACTTTGGATCAGTCATTACTTCTTCAGCACAGACTGTAGAAATAAACAAACGATCATCAGACTTATAAACACTTAAGTATGAGAGAGTAACATACCGTATCGGGCAGATCTTCGACAGGACCGGCTTCAACGGAAGATCTTTGTCCCGCACTAAGGGCTTGGTACCAAGTCGTGTCATAGTAGTTGAGAGGAAGTCTGCGGACACAAATTTGTTCTGGTGACGGTTCGTTCGTCTTAGGTGGAGGAGCCTTAGATGAAGCCCCATTGTACTCCCTGACGCAATGAACATTTCCGCCTCCCTTTCTTAGTCCAGTGCCGTATACCTCCACGTCCCGGAACAACAAAGAAATGCTATCGTTAAGCCAGGCTTTCTTCTTTCGACGAACAACTTTGTTTTGGGTACTTGTACCTTCAACTTCGGTTTCATCTGAGCTCATCCCCATAGCTCCCAATGCATCGTGGACGCGTTCGACATCCCTCCAAAATTGATGGTTTTCAGCGTTATTGGTCAGGCGAGCCGAAACGACTTTCCCTCTGCGTTTCCATGTCTGAAAGTGCATTCAGTATGTGAAAGTAATATGAAGTTAAACTATACATGTACCCCTTCCCGACGAGTAAACCTACGATTCCTTGCTTTCTCTTGAGCTTCAGCGATAGCGAACTCAGACTTCTTTTTGGGATCGATACTTCGATGTAACTGCCTGTACTTTAGAACACTCCGTCGTAGTCTTTCACTGATCCTCTTCGCCAGCCTCGCCATTGTCCCTTCTCCCTTAGGAACACGGAAATTGACTTGACCATTCAGCACAATCTGGTAATCCAAGGCAAGGAGCCGAATCATCTCCCTGTTCCACTCGGAAGTCAAGGGCGCCATCCAATCCAATTTTGGCGATGCTGCATCTAGAGCCAGCTTGCGGTCCCTGAACTGTTCGAGTTCTTCTGTAGATGGACAGACAAATCCCGAAGCGTGAGTGCACCACAGCCCTTTCGTCTCGTTCAGGTAGGTGCGGAGATGTTGCTACGAAAAGGTTAACCTATGTGTCGAAGGATGGAGACATGAACGTACGTCAAACATCCGATCATGTTCTTCCTTTTTCTTATGCTTTCTTGGGGAAGGGACTAGGACACCGTTATCGCCTTGAACATTGTTCTCGGTTTCATCCCTGCTATCCATGGGGTCATCTACATCCTCTGAAGGAGAGGATGCTCGACCTTTGCCTTTGCCTTTGCCTTTGCCTTGGGGACTTTCAGTGGAGCGAAATTCCGAAATAATCTCTCGAATGGATACGTCAACTGAAGCCGTTATATATCGCGTAACCATTGTTAACTAACAACTTTAGTATGAGGTGCACTACTATGTAAGAAGACCTCACCTGTTCGGGAGAAAGATGGACATTAAGAACAGGACCAGCCGGCTGGTGTGGGGCGGGAGGTGGGCCATCTTGCTGGTGGACGTTGGGAGCAGGATCAGCCAGCCAGTGTAGGGCGGGAGGTGGGCCATCCTGCTGATGGACGTTGGGAGCAGGACCAGCCGGCTGGTGTGGGGCGGGAAGTGAGCCATCCTGCTGGTGGACGTTGGGAGCAGGGCCAGCTGACTGCTGAGAGTGAGAGGCAGTAGGTGGGCCGTCCTGCTGAGCGTGATTGGGAGCAGGGTCGGCCGGCTGCTGAAGGGTGGGAGGTAGGCCATCCTGCTGAATGTGGTTGAGAGTAGGGTCGGCTGGTTGCTGAGGTGGACTGTCCATCTGGTGGTGGGGAGGAGCACCAGCTAGCTGCGGTGGGATGGGAGGCTGACTGTTCTGGTGATGAGCATCAACCTCCATCGTTTCCTCCTGATGGGGGATAGGAGTCGGATTGGCCTGTTGCTGTACGATGGAAGGCTGGTTGATCTGCGGGTGGAACTGCGGGTGATGATCTACCGCCATGCTGGAAGAGGAATCTTGTTGAGGCGTAGCTTGCTCGTTGGGCATGAGGGGCTGTTGAGAGCTGGACGACGAACGGTTGACATTACCCACCTCCATTGAAGTAATATGGTCCAATGGGGGACTCTCACGAAAGGCTCCTGGGATCGACGCAGGTGATGGTGGAGTAATAATGCTACCATGCGCCGCCACTCCAGGTAGCAGCGATGGATGTGCCGCCATTGGTGGAATAGGTGGGGGTAATGCTGGGGGTGGACGAACAATGCTCCCCAGAGAGGATTGGGGGCGAGCTGACGTTCCAGGCAGCAGAGACGGATGTGGGACCAATGCGGTTGACGTAGGCGCAGGGGACATTGAATGTCGAGGGGGCGGACCAGATGCAGCAAGTATGGGGCCCTACAATTATATTGAGTAAGGGCATGTTGAGAATATTAAATGATACGTACCAGCGCACCCACTTCAGATGGCTGGGCAGGATTGTCGCTGAAAAATGCAGCTGAAGTTCCTGGGAGCGGAGATGGTGGAAGTAAAAATGCTCGCGTCGGCGAGCTCGATGTTATCAAACTAGGTGCAGGGGATAGCAATTGGCGTGGGGGCGGTCCAGATGCGCCAAGTCCGGGGCCCTACAATTGTATTCAGTGATCAACATCAAGACAGTAAAGATGGTGTACATGCCTGTGGATCAAGGAGTGCGCCTTGCGCAACCTCCGCCTGTCCCAGTGCTGGTTCATTGGGCGGCGATGGTTCTCGTTCCACTCGAATGCGAGTAAAACGCCGGCCTGTAGTGTTGGTCTAAAAGGCGGGAGTAAGAATTCGTTTAATTTATAGCGTATGACTTAGATGTACCTGCTCGACCGATTGTGTCCTGCCATGTAGCCTTGGTGGAACAGGCTGATACGGATGGCTGGGATCTATGGGAGGGCCTGTACCAGTAATCTAAAAAACTGGGTGTGAGAATACGTATAATGGGAGTGTATGACTGGACGTACTTGCTCACCGGCAAGTCTCGTCTTGCCCTGTAGCCTTGGTGGAACGGGACGGTACGGATGGCCAGCATCTACGGGAGGACCTGCAGCAGTAATCTGAAGAGCAAATGTAAGAATTCATACAACGGTCGTTTATGACCTGACGTACCTGCTCGGCTGCTCTTGTCCTACTCCTGCGCCTTGTTTGAATAGGATCGGGAAGGCTGCCCACGGGAGGGGCTTCATCGTTCGACATGTTTGAATGAGCAGCATGGCCTGCCGATGTCGCATTAAATAACACCTGGTTATTGTGTTAGTATATACTATTATGCCAGTAGAACAGATTAGCATACCCATATAATACCGTATCAAGGGAATACAATAGGACCTAATTATTCTGTTAATATACTAGTACGCCAGTGAGACACAATGACATACTTACATTATAAGAATACCGTATCCAGGATACACAATAATAGAGGGCGAGCGAGCAGGGGTAATACTAATGGAGGTTAGTACTATCAGGTCGGGGACGATACTCGAGTGGGGAGCGAGCGGGGAACTGTTCCTTACAATACTAATGGCGCTCATTCATGCTGAAAACATTGTATTGGTATACATTTTATTCTATCTACCTATAATACTACGCTATCTACTCTGAATACTAGTAAACTACTGTAGCTACGGGGAACATGGTGGTACGAAAGAGAGAGAGAAAAAATATTCCCACGGTTCGAGAGTTGCTTTGTGATAGGGCCCAGCTGGAGGGCAGGTCGTTGTGGATGCGGAGATAGTGCCGGCGTTTAGGGCTGGTCACGGCAACCCACGGCAACCTGCCCTTCAGTTGGGTCGTACCGCAAAGCAAGTGCCGCATCATGTGGACGCTTTCCCTCTCTCTCTTTCTTACTCCCATGTTCCCGTAGATACAATACATAGATAGTAATTAATATTCATGTAGCTATAGTAGATACGCATAAAGTAGGACTTAGTTGGACTGAAAGAAAGAAACAAATAAAAGAAAAAATGGATACGAGGTGGAACAAGGGTATGGACTAGGCTTAATGGATTAACTGAGTGGGGACCGAGTGGGGGTGTTCGGATGGGGACTATACGCCAGTAGATATGTTGGAGATTAGAATAATAAAACCAAGCGCCCCTTGGCACAAATCGTTATTATTCAAGGCCATCGCGAAGAATGGAAACGAAAAAAAACAAGAGTTCACTTACGGGTAAGTATCCTTGTTGTCAACGACGAAGAAATGAAGATAACAAAATGTCACTTCAGATGAGTCAATTATTTTATTAGCATATGCCTATCTAACGAACTAATTGTCTATTTATTGTACAGTCTACAATTCGACAAATTTTTGTCTATCAAACAATCAAGTACCTCCACAAGTATGCAACCGCCCTTTCTATAAGAATATCTTCCCTCACTCCGGTGGGAAGTATTCATAGCCATGTCGATTCAAGCTGATTTACCAAAGGTATGTGTAATCGTAACCTTCGTGTCTCGGAACTAACGAAATGTATAGTTCACCACGATCCATACCCTTCTTTACCACGAAAAGCCCATCAACATCCTCAAATTGTGTCCAGATTCATCGAAGTTGTTAAGCGGAGGTAGGATTGTCTCCTTATGTTTTAAACAAATATAGACTTAATGATGTACTACTAGCTGAAGACGGTACATTTGTCATTTGGGATACGTCTAGCGGAGTAATTCTCCAGACCGTTAGCCTAGTATTCCATGGTCCTGTATCCGCCGCAGTTTGGATGCCAGAACTTGAAGGCATGTGTTCGAGGTTTGCTGTAGGGTTTGCAGACGGCTCCATCATGGTATTTCACTATGAAACCACCAAGGTAACTCTCCCTTAGTTTCTTTTTTTCGTTTGTTCATTTTTTCTTTAGTTCGTCTGCAAAAGTGTTACAGAGGCGCATGAACATCGCGTGGAGGAGATTACATTTGACAAGAGTGGCCAACGTCTTGCTAGTATTGGAACCGGCTGTTTGGTGATGTGGTCAGTCAACTCTGAAGGTACGGCATTTGAATACCTTTGTTTCTTGACACTTACGAAAACTATAGGTGACCTCGAAGAGTACGCAAGGACACCATCTCATAACCACATCATCCGTAGCGTCTCCTTCCATGACGACGGAAAACAGATTTTATTTTCAGTGCTCGAAACGCACGAGCTGTGAGTGTTGCTCCTCGTTTGCAATAATAGCTGATCTCACTCTCATAAGGATTAATTACCAAGTTGATCCGTGGACCCCTCAGTGGAATTGTTGTCTGAGGTCTCGCATGTACGTTTCACTTTCTAATTATTCACGACGTTTACTTATACGGGACAAGTGGTCATGCTGTTGTCTCTAGCAAGAAGGAGATCCATGTTTCGAATCTATTCAATGGCGTCGACACATACTCGCTCCCACCTTCTAAACCACTCAAAACCTACGAACACCCAATTTCCCGCAATTTCCCCCTGCAACTTGCTTGCGCACTAGATGGTTCTCTAGTGATTGTTGGTAGCGATGACAGATCTCCTCGTGTATTTTCACGTTTCGGGAGTATGCAGTCGTGTTTGCCACACGAAACCAACGCTCTGACCCAGGTTGTTGAGGTAATTCTCCTTCTTTCGGAACTATAGCATTGGTTAACATCCTTTAACATAATCCAAGGCTGTCTCTATTGGTTCAAGGTGTATTGTAGCCACAGGCTCCTCGGAAAACAACGATCGCAAGTCACCTTATCCCATTAAACTATGGGATTCAACGCCCGTCGTAAGTACATATCTCGATCTTATATATCCCGTCCATCTCATATCCCACAAGAACACTGCTACACCTAAAGATCCTTCTGAAAAGGATGTCGTTGCGATTTCGAAATCGAAATCACTTACCTATACACAGGTAATTGTAATAATAGTCGCTGTTCTGTTTTTCCAAGGACTTCAAGCACTATTGTTAACCAACACGATTGGAGGATGGGTTGAGGTACTCTGTTCTTCCGTAATGGCGTTTACACAGCCAGCTCTCAACACAACCAGCTCTCAAGACAACTCTTCCGTGATAACAACGCTTACACCGCCAGCTCTCAACACATCCAGCTCTTGATTTTCGTAGATGCACACTTACATACATCATAATGGACTATGTATATACACAGGTTATGTAGCCTATAGTACTATGAACTCTGAGTTCTCTAGCAGCGTTCCCTAATCGAGGGAGCGGGGACTGAGCGGGGAGGGCGGAAATTTCACGTGACCATTGATGCCTTGATGCCTGCCCTTAAGTTGGGACCTATGATAAAAGGAACCATAGACGCGTCATTGAAGATTCTTTCCTCCTCGTCACGTAGATACTGTAGTTACATAGTAGTAGCAATACAATACCTTACTAAATACAATACCTTACAACACCTACCGATACAGATTCGTACAATGTCCCAAGATAACTGTGCTCAGAATCAGGACGGCTCGCTGAAGGACGCGTCACAGATTCAATGGTTTAACGACGTAGACGATGAAATACCGCTCTCGCAGCCTGGACCATCGAAGAGCAATTTGAAGGTAAAAACATACGTATTTATTAATTTAACAATACTGAGCACTGTCCGTACAGCCTAGTAAAACGAAAAGAGCAAGATTGGCGGTAAGACCCTATGCTATTAACACGATGAAACTATATTAACATCTCGCTTCAAAAGTCATTTTTAGATTTAGAAGCTGAAGTAGCCTCTGGCTCGGAGGACGAAGACCCTATTGATTCAGATGGTATGTAAGGGCTTTAAGAAATAGTTGTTATTACTAACTATACCTCTCCTATAGATGATTTTATTAACGATTTCACGGATGACAAAGATAATAACATTGATCGTCCCCGTTTGTCGTTAACACAGGTCGTTGAAGCCGAACATGGTTTCATTGACCATTTGACCAACAAATACGTTGAAAAGTCAAGGCGCGTAGGTAACCATTCGGGGCGCGATGGTGATCCCATGTTTTCGACCCATAAGCACAGTATCGCTCGTAGTGGTATAACACCTCAAGATTGGCCAATGTTTGACATCCCGGTTAAGGTCAGTAGTAGGCTGTATAAGAAACCCACGAAACCAGCTCTACTAGCCTTCTGTAGGAAGGATCCGAGGAAATAATAGTCCATATGCTCACAACCCAAGCTGGTCCTAAGCACATTCGCAGCGCGTTCGCGTCAGCTATGATTCCAGGTCATGTTTATGTCGAAGGACACAACCTAGAGGACGTTAAAAAGTGTGCAGCTATCTATAGCCAAGCTTTCTCCAATAGGATTCGTCAGACGCCTACTACGTGCTGGAATTCTTTCCCAAAACTATTGTCAACATACATTCCTACCCAGTATTCTTGGGTGCGGCTCAAAGGGAATTACCGCTATGATCTCGCATTTATAACCAATGTTTGCGACCACTCATTTCGAATCGACGTCGTTCACTTGCCTAGAATCCTCTACAAAAAGGCCTCAAAAAAGCGTGCTGCAGGATCTTCAAAGTCGAAGATTGTGCCTCTGCCACCTTGCGACTCATTCAACGTCGACCGCGCCCGAGAGCTAAGCCCAGGCGAGCTTTTAGTTCAATATGAAGATGCGGAGAAGAAGGTTATCAAAGGATACACCTTTCGGGGTTCGCAGTATACCATGGAAGGATTTATCATGGGTAGGAAACTCAATACTGATGACTACTACCAGGTCGACGCCATGCCGACAATAGATGAATTAAGATCTTTCGAGAAATGTAGGCAGGTTCCTGCGCATGTCATGGAACTCTCCCGATGCGCATCACTATCATTAAATATAAAGATAGGTGATCAAGTAAAGATTACCCTGGAAGGGGGAAGGGATTACTTGGCATTCGTAGAGGATATTGAAGAAGGAAATGCGTCGCTGAATCTTGTGGAATTTCCAACACAAGTCTTTTCACAATCCCTGGAACTTCTTCAGAAGTTCTTCAAGGTCGGCGATGGTGTTAGGGTTAAATCTGGGGAGCACAAAGGAAGAGTTGGGATGGTAACAACCGTGGAATGTAACAGAAAGATAGGCGACGAGACCATTACCTTTGTCGCCTTTCCATTAGGAGAGGTCAGTATTTTTACTAATGCGGATTCGTTTTATTCTAACAAGTTAAATAGGCTAATCACCTGCGAATTCGCTCGTCAGACCTAGACCACTGTAGCGAAGTGCAACGAAGTACCACTTTTCGGTGGCCAGACGGAAAAAGTGATTCGCCCGTAAATAGTGCTGCCTCCTATGGTTCTGAGGCCTACCAGATGCGAGTGGATCCATATCGGTACCAGTATGGGAAATACGCCTGGGTAAGGTGTGGTCCACTCAAAGGAACTCGTGGGATCCTGAAGAGCGTTAGCGCGAGCAATGTTGCGCAACTTGAGGTTCCGGAACGCCTAATGTTTTCGAAGGATCTTGTGGAGTGTCCTATGAAGGGCCTGTATATTCCAGGGTATTTGTACAGTATAATTTAACTCTCTTTAAATAACTAACAATATTACAGATACAGCGATAAGTCTATGAATGATTTTTTTACAGCTGAAACTACTGGAAAGGACACCGAACCTGCACTGGGCGTTTGTTCGACACCACGCTGGGAACATGATTCTGGGATTGGGTCTCAAACACCCGCTTGGAATCCAAGTTCAATGACCCCTCAGGTTGCTTCAGCCTCCTCTGACGCGTCTGCTGAATTATTTGCTTTCGCTCACCGCAGTTCGTTTCCCACCCAATTGTATCATTTATAACTAAAATATATGTAGTTCCAGAGAATACAGCATCGTCGTTCCCCTTGCAACCCTCTGCAACTCTCCCTGCCTCAATGCGGACGGCTGTCGTCGGTGAAGGCTCTGCTCGACAACCAACTGCATTTGATGGTACGTAGGCGTAGTATCATTACTTTTGCATGAAATATTGATTTATTGCATTATATGCAGAACATTGGATAAAGCGTATGATCGATGCCGATGGCGCCGTCTTCAAAGGGAAATTATTAAATGTGATAATTTCAGGTACGCAGCCAACTGATACAAGCCTTGGTTTCGAAAATGGACGCCTAGAAAATGCGGAGTGTCACTTTGAAGGGTTAGTAAGAGACAAAAAATGTTTCCGGGTGTGGGTTATTGGCGAGGAGGTCATTCATGAAATACCTCCAGAGTTCGTGCAGCCAAATCACCCGACAAGAATGCCTCAACGTGTGATTGTCTTCAACCCGGCTAACTTCCATGAATTCAGAAATACATACCAGGTATATGTTGTTAATGGGGAAGTAACCACCGTGATACCATACAAGGGGGCGTACAAAAATAGAACGAAACGTGATATACCAACTAAGGATCTGTGTATATACTTTGGATGAAATTCTTGGGCTTGTATACCATACAATTTTGCTAGCCACGTAATATTCTAAATATATACGCATTTACTACTTTTTACATTGTATTATACATTTGTCCGTGCAAAAAATCGCCCGTAGATATCCTTCAGAGTCCATAAGGTCCTCTAATTCGTCAGTGGTAAGTCTTCCCGGATTATACTGATAATATGGATGATATCTTTTACAGTCTATGGGCTACAGAGTTTCAGTAATTGACAGTGAGTAAATATACTAATTTCACTTACAAGAATCGTCGCTGACGTTTCGAGTTGCTTTTGAATTGTAGAAAGGTGGAGAGTGCCTTCGTCATCGACAGCACAAACTACTTCATGTACGTGTCTCCAGTCCTTCGCAGATTTGTACACTCGTACAGTAACATACTGAATACGCGTCACCTTCACAGTGGTATGTTTGGATGCTGCAGGATTGGATATATGTCTAACCGTATCCATAGGTGCACCCGATCTCTTGTCTACTAAGTGTGGAGTTGATACTGTTCCTGGTAGGTCGCAATTTATGTTCTCATAGGGGAGGAGTTGATACTTAGAATCAATATCGCTAGCACGTTCGTTTAGTCTGTCAGATTGTCAGTCCGTGTAACGTATAGAAGTCGTAACGGCTTGCCTATTCTTTTTTTTTTTTGGCGACTCTTCAGGTTCGTCTATGGCTGGTCGTTTCTTAGAGTTTTGTACAACTGATGACACCTTTTGACCGTTCTGATACGCAATAAGGGCTGCGATGAAGTCATCTTTAATCGGTACTCCCGGGTTCCTTCGACCTGTTGGGTGTACATTCAATTCGTTATCTTTACAAAGTTGCTCCAGTATGTGGTTTGGGAAGGGTCTAAGAGCTGACTTGCGAACAACCGCCCTTTGAAGAACTTGCTCTGCTTTCTGTACTGACGGGTTAGACATCACGATCTAGCGACTCGAAAGTGAATCACAGTTATAAGTACATACTGCCGAACACTTGCCGAGCTCAACGTATTATTCTTTTTAGGCGCGCAGACAGTTACTATTGTATTCTATTGTATTCTCCTGTCGCTGACAACTACAATAGGTATACAATAGGGGCTTTGTATGCGACCAACTACGATAAATGGTGTACCATGTCAGGATCATCGGTATGTGCTTCTACTAAATGTCATATTTGTATCATATCGACGAACAAAAGTCTATCTTCGCATAAAGCTAAACAGGATAACTTGGATAAGATACGACTGTCAGCGAATGATATCGAAGGAGGTAGGTAGATTTTGAGATTCAAGTGCCCTTCGAATAACTTACTCTTGCTCCATTGGTTCTACAAACTACATACTATACTAATGGATATACTTCGAACTACAGCACGTTCCCTCTTCCTTCGTCTGCTCATTCTTTCCGACTTTTCCTGTACGCGACAGCTGGGGAAAATGGTACACCGTGTCAGATTCTTCGGTACGTGCTGCTAAATACTACCACCCATTCATCCCTTTAGTTTATCCTTTATTCATTTAATTCCTTTATCTCCCCTTCTCTTTATTCGTCTTACTTCACCAACTGCTCACCATCCAAGCCAGTCAGAGTTGTCCGCTTAAGGTCCTTGGAACGCTTGGTACGATTTACGGTTGCCTCCCGAAGATATATATTATACAACTACGCATGAAGATACTATCTACTGCTTTAATTTCCATTGGTATGTCCATTTCAAGAACTGCTGGTTTCGAATGACTTACTCTTTATTAGTGATATTGGGTGCGTTGGGGGTAGTGTTGTTGTTATTCGACGACGATTCGACGACGTGCACTGTGTCAGAATTATTGGTACTGTTTCTCAAATCAGATTTGTCTACTAATTTATCTCATTTGTCGCGTTTTCATTATTCGATAGACGTTCACATAGAAAAGCGGGGTGGTAGTGTCAAATGTATTAGTTTGTAAGTTTGTCAAATTCAACCGAACTGAGTGAAGGACTTATTCTCCTTAAATCCTACACAGTATTCATCTTACACAGTATTTCCTAATTCATCAAAAACCCAACTACATACTTATGGACAACCGGATAACTATTTACACCTTACAATTCTTCTTTTTCCTTGCGCTGAAAAAGATAAGTACATAGAAGGTAAAACAATTCAAGAGAAAGCTTACATGGGGTAACGGATATTATACCAACTCACGACCCGACAACTCCTGTACGTTTTGCCGGTACAGATGTAGAAACGAACCGTCTTTACGAATAAAAATAAGTGCTTAATGGCTTGCGAAATATTGGTGACTTACCTCTTTCACTTTAGATTTACGACCATTGCCCTTCTTCGCATTCTTTTGCTTGGGCCTCCCTTGACGTTCATTGCGTACCAATTCCGCAGCCCTCCAACATCCTCTCCAGTACACCATATGTTCAATGCGCACCAATTCTGCAGCCCTCCAATGCCCTCCCCAGCGTACCATCACCCGATCGCCTATCTGCAAATGCATTGTAGAAGAAATGTAACGAATAAAAGAAGAACTTACCTCATAGAATGTAGCCTGGAGATCATAGGCGATGAATGTAGGCTCGACTACTTTTGGCATGTTCCTACTCTCGAGGTCCTAAACTTGTCAATGTAGCTCTACCAAGTGTACTCACCTCAGCAACGTTTGAGAACTTGTATTGGTTCGTTACAGAATACAGGAAGAGGAGTGAGTGGCTTTTGAACTCATCAAAAGCTTATTTCGAACTCCAGCACAAGCATTCCCGCCTCCAACCACTTGTTCCCGCCTCCAACCACGCATATCACCGTCCACGCATCCATTTCGTCTAACAACGACAACGAACGACGAACACGATAGTTGGATCTGGGGTAAGGGGGAGCGAGTTGCAGCTGCTGTTTGGAGAGGGCTTGGTTTCACATCCTATTCGTACGTTCGCTGCTTCTTCAGCTTCATCACTTACTCTCCTGCTATATCTCATCGACATGAGACCATCGTTCTTTGCCATACCACACGTAAAATCACGCCAACCATTCCACCAAACCCCAAATGACCAAGACGACGATATCAATGCTCGAACGACAACGGCGAAGGCGGCAACGTTCGAACGTCGAAAGCGACGACGCCCACACTCGAACGACGATGGCCCATTCAGACTCTTACTCCCTCGTCTCGTCTTGCAAGTGACAGGCACCGTCTCACCCCCTCCCTATTCCCCTCCCCTTCCTCCCCTGCCTTGTCTCGCAACTGATGAGTAGCGCCGTCTCGTCTCTCCTCCTCCATGTCTCCTCCCCTCATCTGGTGGCTGATGAGCGAGTGTCAATCCGCCCAACGCATCTTCCCCTCGTCTCGCAAGTGACGAGTTAGCCGTTTCGTCCCTTCCTCCCCTCCTCACCCATGTCTCCTCCCCTTCCCAGCAATTGACGTGCGTAATGTCACGAGTAGGAACGTCAAGCCGACAAGCGCCTCCACCTGCACTCCCTCCCTTCCCTCTTCTCGCAAGGAACGAGCATCACACTATCGCCATCGCCCTCCCCTCGATTTTCAAGTGACGAACGGCATTGGGCCTCCTACTCGTGCAAACGGCTCTATTTATCATTCGACCACGATGTGGACGACGAATATCTGGATTTGGGAGCGATGGCTAGTCGTACGTGTATCCACTCTTCATTCACTCCCCCCTCCCCTCTCCCCCCCAACCTCTGTGCGTGCTGACTACGCATGATAGATGCCGCCTCCACTTACCCTCCTCCAGATCATCTGTGATGTCAATGTTGCCCACAAGTCCCTGTTCCCCCCCCTCCCAGCCAACGCCTCCCACTCGTGCAAACGTCCCATTCAACATTCAACGACGACGAATAGCTGGATTTGGGAGCGAGGACTCGTCGTACGTGTATCCGCTCTTTATTCACCCCCCCCCCCCCTCCCCAACCTCCCTGCGTGCTGACAACAATGATAGATACTACCTCCACTTCTCCTCCAGATCATCCGCGATGCCGACATTGCCCACAAGTCCCTACTTCCCCAGCCCTGCCACACCTGCCACTCGTGCAAACGGCCCCGCTCACCAATCGACGACGACGAATAGCTGGATTTGGAAGCGAGGACTCGACGTACGTGTATCCGCTCTCCATTCGCCCCCCCTCTCTCCCCCAGTCTCTGTGCGTGCTGACGACGCATGGCAGATACCCCCTCCACTTCCCCTCCTCTAGATCATCTGCGATGCTGACGTTGCCCGCGAATCCCTGTCCCCCTTCCCCCTCCCCTCAGCCCAGCCAATGCCTCCCATTCGTACAAATGGCCCCATTCATCCCCCCGATTCGCCAGTCGCCAGTCTCCCCTCTCCTCACCCGTGCTACAGACGTTTCCGTTGAGCACCCATCTTCATGATCCCGCCAGCAGCCCCTCCCCTCCGTTCGCTCCGGCGACCCAAGAGCGCTCGCAATGAGACTTGAACATCTACAAGGCAACTCCGGGAATACACGCAGAGCAGAGAACTAGCTGCGCAAAACGCATCTGGTAAACCACCCGTCGCAAGAAGGGACACATCAAAGGCGCGGAACGCCGATCATACATAACAGTCGAACCTCTGCAGGATAACCCCACGGATACGCAACCAGAGAACAGGGTGCGCGAAACGCCTCCGCAAGCGAACGACACGGCTTAGAACCAACACCCCATCCTCGTCCGACGACGAGTAACAACACACTCCATGTCCCTGCGCGCCTCCAGCAATCTGCCCCAGTCCCCGCTCGCAGCATGCGTCATAAACAGCCGTACTCCACTGGCCCACACCCGCACTGTTGTCCCTTCCCCTGCTCGAGCAGGATTCGACAGCAGTCATCACCAACCATCTATCCCGCTGGGAAGACAACCATAAGACGCCGAGCACGCGCCCACACATTACTTCCTCATCTGTTCTAGTGCAAGCAACCAGCACTGCCAGCCGCCACGAATACCGTCTCGAGACTCCAAAACAGCCTGAGCCATCGTAGTTACAGCTGCACGCGAACCCCAAGCACGAACCGTGGTTGCAACTGCCCACTGGTACCGCTCAAGCAAAACTCGCAAGACGAGTAAAAACACCATTCCCTCCACCTCCCCGGAAACTACCACCAGTACCTTGCAGGGGCTGGCTCCTGCCTCCTGCAAAACTCGAAGCGGGGGAGGGACCACGTCCCACCTTCACCACCACTGTATCATTCATCGACCTCGACACATCGCCTGCACTAGCTCAACTCCATGCAAGTCCTGAATTCGCCTTCGTCTTCTTGGTCTACCTCAACAACACCTCTCGTATCTCTCATCCTCGCAAATGGACCGGTTCTCCCCTCCCCAGTGCTCCTTCGTACTGACGATGCGTGATATCACCTCCCACCCCTCCCCCCACCAATGATCTGACGTCGCTCGCAAGTCCTGTTGCGTTTTCGACACCTTAATCCAGCCAATGCCCCCCCCCCCCTCATTCGTGAAAACAGTCCTGATCTCTTGTATCCGCTGGCTACCCATGTCAGTTTCTCCCACCTGCGCTACCGACGTTATTACTGAGCCTCCGTCTCCTTAATCGTGCTAGAGGCTCCGCTCCCACCTCTCATCTGCGTTGGCGGTCTTTATGGATTTACAGGAAAAGGGAATGTTTTCCCTTTACATTCTCCGTTTTCATGGGCCCATTCATTCCTTTCCCTTCTTTCTTCCTCACTTCCAGCGTCACGCTCACTCACTGGGCTTACCCGTTCAACTCCGAGGTCAACATCTCCTATCCATTCACTAATCGGTCATTCTCTACCTTGACGTTAATAGTGCAATGTTTGTATATGAACGAACATGTATCTACGGTACATTTTATGTGTAAATGGATTGAGTGGGGAACATGGTGGGAATAGAGTGGGTAGCGAGCGGCTGTGAGCGGCCCTGTGAGCTGATATGAGTGGCCTGAGAATGGCCCTGTGAGTGGGTAATCAATATTTCTAATTGTCATATTTACAATCTGTACATGAATCGGGGCGAGCAACATATTTTTGTCTACATTCTAAATCGGAATGAGGATATGATAAAAGATCCAATTCGAGATCTGTTTCAAGGGCAAATTCAGAATATGTGATAAGATAGGGACACGAGACACACTTAGGATCAGTATTTGGATAGGATCTAGGGACAAATGTATGCCCCGATTCAGGATTTGTTCATACATCGGTATGGTAACCGATTTTTGTACGATATTCTACATATGTTTTATTGTTATATTCTCAATAGTGCTCATGGATTTGATATGCGCCCGATTCATAATTATTTTCTAAATATGAACATGAATCGGCCAAATGTCATATTTTTGTACATATTCTAATTGTTAACTACATCGGGTTGTACCATATTTACCCTGATCCGATTTGGTCCTGTCTGAGGTGAAAGCGGCTAACGACACGCTAGAAACATTCAAACAAAGATACAGTAGAGTAGAGATACTTTGACTGTTTTTAGAGGTCACATACATAATCCCCCTGTAAACCCAAAAATTTGTAACTTGGATACACTATCCCCCTAAAATTCGGAACTTTTTGACGATTTTTCGTCCCCCTATTACAGCTGGAAAAAGGCGATTTTAGTATCTGACCTAAGGCAGGATTATCAGGGGTCCTACTATGCCTACCTTACCTGCAAGTTGCGCGTCATTTCGCGTCTCGCATCTGTCAATCACATCCCATTTTTCTCCCTACGTGTATACTTCATCACACGCTATATTTTTACTCGTGCTTTTGCTTTCGAATGGGATGCATCATATCAGTGGAGCCCAAGTTGAACCTTCAAATTATCCACAGTTTGCTCTTAATAGTTTAGCTAACGCTGTACCATATCAATGTCCCCCTTCACTACATCACAATAATGATAATTCTGCTTAAATTCTGCGGCAGCACTAGGGAGGAGAGTAAGGGAACTTATCCGAACGACGATCGACACCATGGGAACTACATTGAGGTTGACGGCGCTTCGTTCAGTTCTCTCGCTCTCGTCTGTCTTGTCTACTTTGCCACCACTTTCGCTACGATCCCCTGACCTCCGCCTTCTCCAATCTCCAAAGACGATATGCGTGCATACGACGCATTCATCTCCCAGCCCACGAACTAAGCTTCGACACAGCCCGGGAACGCTAACCTGAGCTCACGAAGGGTCCTCCTACCACTCGCGAGTTGGTTGAGGGATCTGGCACGTATGCAGTGTATGCATATAATTTACGTAGTATGTAGCAAGTACAAGTATCCAGCGTGAATTAGGCAATCTACACCTCACTGGAACCCCTCCTTATCAAACACATAATCCCTATAAACCGGCACCCAAACCTTCTCCCCAGCTTTCTCCCTAACCTCATTCACACCAAGCTCAACCTGCGCCGACCCCTCTTTAACAGCCTGCTCAGCAACCGCCACGCCAATTTCGAAATTCACCCTCGGGGCATCAGCGAAATCCGGCAACAAAGAAGCGCCTTCGTAGTTCGCTGAATCTCCATCTTCGCGGATGGCAGGCGATAGAGCAGCGAGGCGCTGTGCGCCAGCGATAAGCATCGTATCTGTGATTTGACGCGATTGAGAGAGGATGGCGCCGAAGCCGAGCCCGGGGTAGATTAGTGCGTTGTTACATTCCGCAATTCTTAATGTATCCCGTTAGTATGCTTTGCTCGTTTAGATAGATAGAAACGTACTTGAAATCAATCTCCTTCCCTTTCACATCCATCTTTACGGTACCAAACGGACTACCAGTCGCAACAAGCGCCTCCCCATCGGCCCAATTCAAAATATCCTTCGGTGTAGCTTCCACAAGCCGACTAGGATTCGAAAGTGGCATAATAACAGGCCTCAACTTCCCTCCCAAACCACCCTTCATGGCTTTAACAACGTCCTGCGTAAACGCACCCGCGGAAGTAGAGCACCCAATCAACACAGTCGGTTTAGCCTTCTCCACGACATCAAGTAATCCCTTCTTCGAACCATCCCAGGACTCGCTCCTAGGGCGCCAATATTCTCCTCTCAACCCGCCTTCGCGATCTAGGCCTTCTTGTTCGGACAAGAGACCGTATCGGTCGATGAGGTAGAATTTGGAGTTGGCTTCTTCTCTGGAGATAGAGTCCGCTGAGACCATTGCATCTCGGAGCTGGTTGGCGATACCGAGTCCGGCGGAGCCAGCACCGTAGATTACGTAGCGCTGGTCGGAGAGTTTGTTGGGTTTGGATGAGGAGGTGAGAGGGGAGACGCCGAGGGCGGACATTATGCAGGAGAGTGTTACAGCGCCTGTTCCTTGGCTGGATGTTAAGTTAGCACGGGGAAACAAGGAGTGGAAGGAGGAACGAAAGGAGAACGCATATGCGTATGCGTTCGAAGGTAAGGATACACAAGAACAAGGAGCTAAGCTCCACAACAGAGAAGAGGAATTCGAACAGCGAAACACAACGAATCAACGAGCGTGCATAAAGACCAACCAACCCCCAGTGCCCACCAAAGAACAACCTCAAACAAAAAGCAAGGACAAAAACGTACATATCATCATTAAACACCGCATGATCACTCCTATACCTCTCCAACAGCCTATACGCATTCGATACTCCGAAATCTTCAAAGTGGAGGAGCGAGTGTGGGTGGTGTTTGCGGACGAGCTGGATGAATCTGTTGTTGCGACGTTAGATTGTGTTCAGCAGAAGTTTGAGAGGGAGTAAGATGGGAGGAGGGGGTAGGACGGAGAAGAAGGGGGTGGGAGAGTGGGATGATTATAGGGTAGAAAATGACGCAGGCGGAGGGTGTTACGATGTGAAGAATGGGGGGGGGACGCGAAGAACCCAAAGAAGTACTCACTTATCGACAAACTGGTCATAAGCTTCTCCCCTTACGCGCTTATCCCTCCATCCCTACACGAATAAGCACGTCAATCACCCCAATTCCAAACTCCCCACAATACCAACGCATCACTTACCACATACAAAGGATCATCCAAAAGTTTCCCATTGTTCGTCCCTACGTCGAGCACGACTGATACTGATTTTGCTGGGTCCAGGCCTCCTATCAAGCTAAGACACGTAAGTACGACGGTAGAAGGCAAGGGAGAAGATGTTGGTGAGCGGGAGAATGAGGACGTACGTGTACATAACTGATTTAGCCGTAGAAATCTACCATTCACCATCAGAACCATTTCACAAAACCCACATGAGTAAGTAACGTACACCAATACCCTACAGCCAACATAAGAAAACAGAACAACCAAGTAGAACGAGAACAAGAAAGAACGCACCCCAACACCTTGATCACCTATCCCCAAAATCGCTTCAGAGTCACTGACGACGAATAAATCGATCTCGCGTCCTTGCGTTTGTTCGAGAAAGTCGCGTTCCATTGTGTCTTGGTCTGTGAATGTGAGGTAGAGCCCTTCGGAGCGGCGGAAGAGGTGGGAGTATCTCATTATTGCTTCTGCCTGCGGGGGATGTTAGCGTGAGGGAGAGAAAAAGATCATAGGAATGAGATAAAGGTGGAGGTATGGGGAGCATGAGGGGAGACTAAGAGACGCGAAAGAGTGAAGGTAGAAAGACATACCTGCGTAGGCGTATAAATAATAGGCACCAACTCCTTCAAATGCCTCGAAATCAATGCATAATACAACGTCCAATTCTGATCCTTCAAACTCTGCAAGAACGAATTCTTCCTTATCGGAGTTTCCCTCGCTTGCAACTGCTCATACGCCCTATCGCACTGCTCGTCGAGACTGTTGACTTTCTGGGGTAACCTTCCAACGAGACCGAAGGACTGGCGCTCTGCGAGCGGGAACGCTGTGCCTTTGTTGAATCGGGGGCGCGTGAGGATCGTGTCCCCCCGCAGGGCGAGGCGGAGTGGAGGGAGTGGGGGCTTGACGTTTGCTAGCTTTGCTGGGAACGCCATTGTGGGCGTTTATGAGGTGGAAGGGAGGAAGGGGGGATGTGATCGATGTGGTGGAAGAAGAAGATGGTTGGAAGTGGGAGGGATAGGTGAATAGAAGACGGTTATATGTCATGTAACCAAGCGGGCGTTATCGAGTGCATGGTGCCTCGAGGGGGGGCAATGAATTGATACCGCCGGCCATAGAGTAAACTCCAAAATTAGCACCATCATGACGCAACCACCGCCGGCTACCATTGGTTCCTGCCTGTTGCACACGTTCGTTGGGCATTTTGTTCATGTCGCCTGTGAGGTCTATGAAGGTCGCTACTCTGGTCTTCTGCATCGGATACGCCGTGCTGAGGTCGAGGCAAGGAAATGAGCTTAATTTAGATTCATAGAATGTGAACCGGGTACGCAGTTGACGGAAATAGCTCTTCGTGGATTAGGTTTGGTCTTGAGTTCCTGTAAGTCTAGGTCGTGTCGTCTACATCGTGAGCACGCACCTCAAACTTTCCCTGCTCAACATGAAACCTAGCGAAAAATTCCAGAATTGGACTGGTTTCAAGTTCAGCCTATCCGCTCACACGCAGTATTGGATTTTCTTCGTGGTAAGAAAATTGGCGTTGATATCGACAAAATTCGAAAGAGAACAGGCCGCGGAGAGATTAGCTGAAAAGGTTGAGAGTTGCCATGGAAGTCTGAGAGAAAGACGGTTGTAAACGCCGAGTAAACGCTGGAAATCGAACATATTTAATCCACGTGACTTTACCTTCGGAGCTCGGCACGGCGGTCTTTCGAACAATTCACGATCGGCGTTGAAATCGCAACTCTGACGGACTTTCTTCCTACTCTTAGTTTTTCTTCACAAATTCACGGGTTAAAACGATAATGCTTTGTTGAACCAACCCCTTATCAAAAAAGGAAATGATATTCTTGCCAATGTTGTATTTCGCAAGTTTATCAGTGTGCAGGCATACTGTTATAGCTCAGCTATAGTATTGGTGTATTCCTATGAATATACGTAGTCAGTAATGAAATAGAGTATGGAATATACCTGTGTTACGGGGTGTTGAGTTGTCGATGTGGTCGGAAACGAGTCGATCTCAAGACTTGATTGAAGACTTAGTACGCGCTTACCGATGGAGATAAGTGGTATTCTTATCTCCGAGAGTGCCAGAGCGAGTCAGTGACAGTCTCAAGGTAAACGAGTGGTTTAACGTAGAGCAAACTCGGTACGTTAATAGTATTTTAGGTAGCTACTGCAGTACCTTTAATACTATATTCTAAGTATCGAATCTTCGAACTGAGGTAAAGGGTGTGAAAGTAAAAAAGATAATGATTGAGTATCCTATGTAGTCCTACTTATATGCGTTATCCTAGTGTTCCAGAGTGTTCTAATGTACTCTGGGTAGTTCTACGCTATTCTACAGGCTAGTATAGGATTATAGAAGTAGTGAGAAGGTTCTTATTGGTGAAGTAGTAGTATTTGTATACTACAGAGCGAAACTAGTAGACATGTAAGGTAGAATATCTCTATACTATAGGATACCTATAACACATACGGTTCATAAAGACGATACAGATCAAATACAGATTCCTTTAGACGAGAAGGCCAGATCGCTTTGATCCGTGTGTCTCTCCCATACTTACCACTACGACAACAACAACAATTCAGGTCACAGAAACAGACAGAAATCTAGCGGAAATCATTAGAATTAAGACGTAATAGAGTCAACCCAAGAACGGCTCAAGTCGATCGACGGTTCTTGCTGTGGCATGCGGACATCTTATCTGGTGTGCAACGAGAATTATTTCCTCATGTTTTCCTACTTTCTCGGCTAGAAACTAAGATTCTCAGTCGCAGCTACACTGGGACCCCAAGGTTTTCGGCACCTCGAGGGAAAATACCAAAACAATAAGACCAATAAAACGAAATACAAAAAATACAATAACAACAAAATACAGTAATCATACGACAGTTCCAAAAGAACAAGTTTTAGTTATCTGGACAATTGTAGTACTCGACCATGCCTTTCCTTGGATAACGCGGTATATTACTAACATCGATGCAAGAGCCTTCATATTGATATAAAGTCAGTACATTGTGTCACAAAGTCTCATCCGTAACATCGGTGCGCTCTTTCACGCGGATACAGATCATGGGGAGAGCAAACACCAGACCAGCAATGAGAAGAACCCAGGTAGATATGAACACATTCATGAATCTGCGCCCTATTAATTCATATCTACGAGGGAGAATAACTCGTTTAACTCACGGTAAGTGCACTGCATCAGCTCTCCATACTCCAGCAGCTCCAGCAGATTGAATCGATTTGTCTAAAGTAATGTAAGACAAAATTTCAATCTGCGTGAAGGACCTAAACATACAAAATCCCGTCAAATAAGCCAGTTTAGCTGGATCATTGGACAGAGCTCCCATAATCCAATATGCGGTAGTTTGCCACATCGCATCCAGCAATCCACAAAAGATGTACAGCCATATTCTACCAGCGTAGCCATGGTCTAAGATATCCATCTTCTGGGAGTCCACTGGAATTGATTCACGGGTATATTTCCTAAATGATGTATAAAGACATTTAGTACGATACATATAGAAAAAACGGACCTTTGGTAGAAGTAAGCCCAAATGTGAACAATGAATACCATAGCAAGTAGAATTGCCCATCCAGAAAATGCACGCAATCTACGGCTGAGACGCCGCTGATCAAGTAAAAGTCCAATTGAGATCGAGCCTACAATTTGAGCAAGCCAGTATACAAGGTTGTTCAATGAACGCGCCCTAATGTTGAAAAGTGCATCATTGTATTCATTGAATTCTACAAAATAGTTAGATATATCAACATTTGTGCAGAAGACACTCACGCCATGTATAAAACCAGTTTGATGCGAAAAACATAGGGAACAGTAACAAAATCATATGATCGGTTTTGAGTGTTAACCACAGGTTGTATATCTCGACTTTCCAGGATGGATGGCGGGGGGAAGCGACTCTCGTACCGTCAGTGCGGATCATTTTATTCGGGTCTGCCATGAGAAGCGGTATGGTGACGCCAATCAATGTTAAGACGAGGAACCCAATCTGTACCAAAGAGGTTGTCACTACGAGTCTCGAGGGCATACTGAAGAGTATCACAAAACATACATATGTTCCGTTCCCAACTACAAAACCATAATTCATAAGTAGTGAAATTTGACAGGAACCGAACGATTTTACCTGAGTTACCCTAAAAACGAATCAGCGTTAACCGAACAACAAGCAAGCACATATTTACGGTGGAGTGAAAGTTCTGACCCAACGACACAGATGCGCCAACAACAGCTCCAAGATTGAAAATGGCCCAAAATACTCCGATGTACTTCCCTTTCTGATACTCAGTTGGATAAGCTAACATCAGAGATCCTTGCGCTGTCCAGAGTAAACCAGCGCACACTCCTAGAATAGTACCTGCGGCAATTACGAAGGCTCGCGCATGCGCATTTTGATGTATGTTCAGAGCTCTGTATAAATTCGTTAGATCTTGATAATTAACGGTGAAAGAGTGGGCTTACAGATATGAACCGATATATAGTGCATATCCGCTGCTCCCAAGTAGAAGTGTAAGGCGAGAGCCGAGTTTATTGTTTATGGAACTAAATACAACATCAGTGGGCTTCCACTGCTAGAAGAATGTGTAAGCTCACCCAGAGAAGAATGCACCAGCAGCAAATGTAGAATAGTGCGCGGCGTTAGCGTTTGCACTAGTAGTGGGATCGACTTGACCACCTCCCCCTAGACCATTCAAGGCATTGAAAAGACCTTGTAATGATAGATGTAAGAATATATTATGCGTCAGATAAAGCTACGGTCGTACCTGGACACATGAAGCAGACCAAGCCTAACATGGTAACTTGAGTCAGCGGGTGGTAGTAAATGCCTTTAAGCCCTGTAGGCCTTTCGTAGGCTCGATGTTCCGACGAGGTATCGCTGGACGAGCGACCATATTCCTTATCCACTATTTCGTTCATATCGGACTGGATCAGGAGGGAGGACGGGGAGAGAATGGTGAATACGCAACATTGATACGCGCAGGTTTTAGTTGGTTATCTTTAAATACATGCCGAACTTCGAAGTCTTCTGGGTGAAGATAGAGAAGTGACAGCTCTCCGTTACCGATAGAGAAGCGGATTACTGCAGGAGTCTTAGATCGAATTTCCGTCTTATTCAGCATCGCAGGCTGTAACAGTGAATCGTCAGAGGTTAACCTGAATACGCAAATGCAGAAACATGAATATTTCTTCACTGAGTACAACAGTGGACAATTTAGCAGACCTTATTCTATCCGAGTGCCAGCATCACATGGACAAGTTTAGAAGAAGTAAGTGGTGTCTAGTCAGCCGCACATCGTACTGATTTGAAATCTGTGTCACTGACACAAGGTCGTGTGACGGAAGATATTTATGCAATCTCCAGTGCCGCGTTTTGTTCTGTAGTTATACATAGAATTGGCGTTAGATGTGTGGAGGATGCATCGAGTATGGCACATTGTAAAGCATTACTGTAATCTCACCTTGAACGCGCCACCCCAAGCCAAACTACAATAGGGGAATTCAAAGTTGGCGTAACGCGATACGCTACGCTAATTTCTGTATCGTTTCTAAGGAAAAAGATCGGCGATCAGTTCGGAGTTGATAACACTGAGATACTACTGACATTAACCATATCCTTTCGCCTTATGAATCTTTTATTATTATTAGATATGTTGTTTGAACGTAGTAATATCTACCCAACCCCCAAACCCATAACGAGATTCAGAGGTAGGAAAAAGTAAAACTTCGTGCATGAATACCCTGAAATTCTCCGTTTAAATTTTCGATCATGATTTTCGGCAAGATTGTAGCGAATGGGCCCGTAGCAGTGTTGTGCGGCACAGTGGATATCCATGCGACATCCACATCTCCACGTGAACGTGGATTTACATACATGCCTGTGGATGTGGATTTTCCCGTTTAGGTAAAACCCATGGATGCGCATCAAATGTGCGATGATGCGCAAATGCACAAGCCGAGCACCAACTAAACACAGTGATTTAGCTCGCTTTTTACTTGAATAAAACATATATATGCTCCTTCTGTACATGTGTAGAATATACAAGTGAGAATAAAAAGAATTTACAGTGAAGCACGAGTTATATCAGCCAATTCTTCGTCAAAGTCCCCATCAGCATCAAGGTCTAACAGCTCATGTAACTCCATTTCATCATCCAAGTTGCGAATCGAAGATTGAGACACTATGTTAGTCCAATAGGCATTTTTAAAATCAAAAGATCTCGAATAGAAATCTTTGTAGGCTCGTCAAAGCTATCTGAAGTAAAATCTTCGTCATCTTCATCATCCAGACGCTACTTCTGCCATCTTATCTGCAATATCTCTAAGAGATCGAACAGATGAGGATTCATTGGAATCCTCCTCCAAACCAAGAGCACGGATACTGTTTTCATCAAAACCTGTGCTATCAGCACATGGAGGTCCTGAAATAACCACCGTGTCATCATCACCAATCTGATCAGTTGATCTGACAGAGGTTACAGGTGTGTGTGAAGTCATATTTCTCTTGAGACGCTCCTTCACCAAACCTTGCTTCGTATGTAAATCACGTAAGTGCATGCGAAGCTCTGCAAGATTAACCATAACATTAGTACTCATTCTTGATCTGAGACGAGTCAATGTTATTCCAAACATGCTGAATAGGCGTTCACAAGATGCAGAGTTTGAGCAGATGGAAAGAAGTCGACATGCAATCTTCTGAAGTGGGGATTGAGGAAGATAGACACCATCATACATGAGGAGTGGATCGCTCTAACTCATGTGTTAGCAGAAATAAATAATGAAAATATTATGAACACTAACATCTTGTAAATTTTCAATGTACCCTGTCAGTGCAGAATAAACACCTCGAGATCGCAGATAGTCCATGAATTCATTAAATAGGCCAGAGGGGACTTCTTCATTGTAGAATCTAGCCCATAGCCGTCGCAAAAGATGCCACAGAGAAGCTGGGACAAGTTGTGGTAAGTTCTGTGCAAATGGGGCAGTCTTTAAGCCAGGATGAAGAAGAATAGCAAGAATAAATGCTTCCTGATCGCATTTTCCCCATCTTTTTTCAATACTGTCAATAATTGCTTGGATTAATCCATCATTATCACCATCCATTTCAGCCATATTCACATATTCACACATCAGTGTGCCAAAAATAAGAGGTACTTGATCGAGACGAGCATGTGCATCTTGCATAATACATGAGGCATGGGCAAGTGGTTCAAGATGCTTCTTTATTCTATTTATAAAACTGAATGAGCACAGGAATTATAACATTCATGACAGACGTACCTAGCAAGTGAGTGCCAGAACAGACTGTCTTCTATTATGTCCATCATCACCTGTCCTTTCTGCTTTGCTGCCCGGTTTCCAATCATAATACAACGATTACCAGGGTCCATCTCCTCATTTTCATTATCAACAAGAACTTCAAGTGGCCGTTTAAGCTCAAGAAGGCGACTATAAGCTAAAAAGTGAGAGGACCAGTGTGTGATTACTGGTCGGATGATACTAAGGACTTTATGTTTACTGGATGCTTTGGATTTATTCAAAGCTTCCTGCACAGTGCGAAGTCGTGAGAGCAAAAGGGTTTTGCTCCTTAGCCAAGATATTAAATCACTGGCCTTATCTGAATATGTGAGTAGTGGAGTGGTAGCATCATGTCGAAAGTAGTCGCCTGATACCAATGCAATCTAAAATCATATCAACATAAGCTCGAAAATGTATATAATCAATGGCAAACCTGATGTGCATAACAGTCTGGCCCAATAAGTTCTGGATACTCCTTCACAACATCTTTTCTAGCCTTTGATGACTCGCCTGAACCATCTGAAGTGAGAGCAATGACAGTGAGACCCCACTCATTTTCTATTATATTCTTGACATAATAAATGAGCTTCTTCAAATTTTCAGCAGATTTTCGCTCATTTGATGCATCATGTACATAAACAGTAAAAACCTAGAGAATAGATTAGAGCAGATAAATAAAATGTTTGAAGCACTGACGCGACGAAGATTGGTTGTAATCATAAATGCAATAAAATGATGATGGTTGCCACCGGTGTATCCATCAAATTGAATGGTAGCATATGAATATCCAGATGAATTTTGAGCAGATTCTTTTGCCTGCTCGCGGAAAGCTCTAACAGCTTTTGGAATCCAATTGTTAGTTAAAGATTTGCGAGAAATTGGTTCAGAACCTGGAATAAATTCATTACAGAGTGAATGCCACTCTGGATTTTCGACCCAAACAAGAGGAAATCCACAAGAAGCAGTAAGTCGTGCAACACGGATTGCAAAGCGATTTTGCAAGGAAGTATTCCAAACTGGTAAAGCTGGAGAATTTAATCTCATGTGACTTGAGCTTCGTTTTGATGTAGTCGTTTTGCGCCGTTTTGAATTTTGTCTGTTGTCAGTATCTTGAGAAGACCCTTGCATAAATTGAGATACTGATTCGGATGAAAATGAGTTGAAGTCCAATAATGGACTACCATGAAGACTAGAAAGCGCTGACTGAGCAGGGCTATGCTGCTGTAATTGCTGAAAAAGAAGAGCTCTGTGCAGTGTATTGGCAGAGTCTGGGCCAGATGATAAACGTGTTGCACCAGTATCAATGGTAAGAGGTGCTGGGAATGCAGATGGCGGTGATAATGATGAGTTCCCTGCCAAAAAGGAAGTGGAAGAGGATGGAAGCATGGATCTATTTCAATACCATCCAAGTTAGCTACATTGTGATCACGTTTGCGTGGGCTTTTTGCATATCCACGTATAACTAGTTCATCTCCAGCACTCTTATGGACTTCGGGTGGATGATTTACACAATGTTTTAAGTGACGAATAAGTGTCTCCACTCGCCCTTGCAGCCATCCAATGTTTGGTGATGCACCTTTTACTTCCCAAACTAATTTCAGTCAGTAACCTGAGTGTCATAAAAATAATTTAGAAACAGTTACATACGTGTTGCAAAGATCTCATCATCAGCTCTGGGCTGATGACGACGTCCTTCCTGAATATCTTTATTATCTTGTGCTACTGCTTTATGCCATGCAACTGTCCAGCAACGCTTGCAGTAAACCTTTGGGACCTTTGTTTCACCTCCTGTAACCGAATTTGGATCTCGAGGAGTTTGGTTGTAGCCCGGATGATCATAAAATTCAGATCGTGGATATTGATGGACTCTGAAGTCTGGTGGGAGCCTCATATCAGCAGGGAGAAACTCGAGTGCCTGTAGAGCAGGAAGTTGTATTGAATCTCGTATATATACAATTGAACTACACAAATAAGAAGAATATTAAGCTGAAGATAACGGTAATGAAGTGAATTAAGTCCACAAAGGACAAACGATGGCACGGCAACAAACCAATGATGAGTACTAGATTAATAGATCAGTCGTGTTCTTAATGTGAATAAGACTGAATGTCACAACGTACCAATAGTTTACTGAAACACTCGAGGTTTCCTGTCTCATTCAGCACAAATCTAATAGAAGTGTCAGTTGGACGAGGGAAAGCAGTGTGGCAGCGGCATGTATACCTGCTGTATTACCATACAATGCGACAGCTGGCCAACCAGTGTTGGGCAAGGCATGGGGGTCCATGTCAAACACATCCATACAACGTGGATATACATGTGGTTCTACATACCACATCATCGTGTAGATGTCGTGGGAGTCTGTCAGTACAGTCATGTGATGCTGATCTAAGCCGTTGGCCAGCTGTCGCATTGTATGGTAATACAGCAGGTATACATGCCGCTGCCACACTGCTTTCCCTCGTCCAACTGACACTTCTATTAGATTTGTGCTGAATGAGACAGGAAACCTCGAGTGTTTCAGTAAACTATTGGTACGTTGTGACATTCAGTCTTATTCACATTAAGAACACGACTGATCTATTAATCTAGTACTCATCATTGGTTTGTTGCCGTGCCATCGTTTGTCCTTTGTGGACTTAATTCACTTCATTACCGTTATCTTCAGCTTAATATTCTTCTTATTTGTGTAGTTCAATTGTATATATACGAGATTCAATACAACTTCCTGCTCTACAGGCACTCGAGTTTCTCCCTGCTGATATGAGGCTCCCACCAGACTTCAGAGTCCATCAATATCCACGATCTGAATTTTATGATCATCCGGGCTACAACCAAACTCCTCGAGATCCAAATTCGGTTACAGGAGGTGAAACAAAGGTCCCAAAGGTTTACTGCAAGCGTTGCTGGACAGTTGCATGGCATAAAGCAGTAGCACAAGATAATAAAGATATTCAGGAAGGACGTCGTCATCAGCCCAGAGCTGATGATGAGATCTTTGCAACACGTATGTAACTGTTTCTAAATTATTTTTATGACACTCAGGTTACTGACTGAAATTAGTTTGGGAAGTAAAAGGTGCATCACCAAACATTGGATGGCTGCAAGGGCGAGTGGAGACACTTATTCGTCACTTAAAACATTGTGTAAATCATCCACCCGAAGTCCATAAGAGTGCTGGAGATGAACTAGTTATACGTGGATATGCAAAAAGCCCACGCAAACGTGATCACAATGTAGCTAACTTGGATGGTATTGAAATAGATCCATGCTTCCATCCTCTTCCACTTCCTTTTTTGGCAGGGAACTCATCATTATCACCGCCATCTGCATTCCCAGCACCTCTTACCATTGATACTGGTGCAACACGTTTATCATCTGGCCCAGACTCTGCCAATACACTGCACAGAGCTCTTCTTTTTCAGCAATTACAGCAGCATAGCCCTGCTCAGTCAGCGCTTTCTAGTCTTCATGGTAGTCCATTATTGGACTTCAACTCATTTTCATCCGAATCAGTATCTCAATTTATGCAAGGGTCTTCTCAAGATACTGACAACAGACAAAATTCAAAACGGCGCAAAACGACTACATCAAAACGAAGCTCAAGTCACATGAGATTAAATTCTCCAGCTTTACCAGTTTGGAATACTTCCTTGCAAAATCGCTTTGCAATCCGTGTTGCACGACTTACTGCTTCTTGTGGATTTCCTCTTGTTTGGGTCGAAAATCCAGAGTGGCATTCACTCTGTAATGAATTTATTCCAGGTTCTGAACCAATTTCTCGCAAATCTTTAACTAACAATTGGATTCCAAAAGCTGTTAGAGCTTTCCGCGAGCAGGCAAAAGAATCTGCTCAAAATTCATCTGGATATTCATATGCTACCATTCAATTTGATGGATACACCGGTGGCAACCATCATCATTTTATTGCATTTATGATTACAACCAATCTTCGTCGCGTCAGTGCTTCAAACATTTTATTTATCTGCTCTAATCTATTCTCTAGGTTTTTACTGTTTATGTACATGATGCATCAAATGAGCGAAAATCTGCTGAAAATTTGAAGAAGCTCATTTATTATGTCAAGAATATAATAGAAAATGAGTGGGGTCTCACTGTCATTGCTCTCACTTCAGATGGTTCAGGCGAGTCATCAAAGGCTAGAAAAGATGTTGTGAAGGAGTATCCAGAACTTATTGGGCCAGACTGTTATGCACATCAGGTTTGCCATTGATTATATACATTTTCGAGCTTATGTTGATATGATTTTAGATTGCATTGGTATCAGGCGACTACTTTCGACATGATGCTACCACTCCACTACTCACATATTCAGATAAGGCCAGTGATTTAATATCTTGGCTAAGGAGCAAAACCCTTTTGCTCTCACGACTTCAAGACTGTGCAGGAAGCTTTGAATAAATCCAAAGCATCCAGTAAACATAAAGTCCTTAGTATCATCCGACCAGTAATCACACACTGGTCCTCTCACTTTTTAGCTTATAGTCGCCTTCTTGAGCTTAAACGGCCACTTGAAGTTCTTGTTGATAATGAAAATGAGGAGATGGACCCTGGTAATCGTTGTATTATGATTGGAAACCGGGCAGCAAAGCAGAAAGGACAGGTGATGATGGACATAATAGAAGACAGTCTGTTCTGGCACTCACTTGCTAGGTACGTCTGTCATGAATGTTATAATTCCTGTGCTCATTCAGTTTTATAAATAGAATAAAGAAGCATCTTGAACCACTTGCCCATGCCTCATGTATTATGCAAGATGCACATGCTCGTCTCGATCAAGTACCTCTTATTTTTGGCACACTGATGTGTGAATATGTGAATATGGCTGAAATGGATGGTGATAATGATGGATTAATCCAAGCAATTATTGACAGTATTGAAAAAAGATGGGGAAAATGCGATCAGGAAGCATTTATTCTTGCTATTCTTCTTCATCCTGGCTTAAAGACTGCCCCATTTGCACAGAACTTACCACAACTTGTCCCAGCTTCTCTGTGGCATCTTTTGCGACGGCTATGGGCTAGATTCTACAATGAAGAAGTCCCCTCTGGCCTATTTAATGAATTCATGGACTATCTGCGATCTCGAGGTGTTTATTCTGCACTGACAGGGTACATTGAAAATTTACAAGATGTTAGTGTTCATAATATTTTCATTATTTATTTCTGCTAACACATGAGTTAGAGCGATCCACTCCTCATGTATGATGGTGTCTATCTTCCTCAATCCCCACTTCAGAAGATTGCATGTCGACTTCTTTCCATCTGCTCAAACTCTGCATCTTGTGAACGCCTATTCAGCATGTTTGGAATAACATTGACTCGTCTCAGATCAAGAATGAGTACTAATGTTATGGTTAATCTTGCAGAGCTTCGCATGCACTTACGTGATTTACATACGAAGCAAGGTTTGGTGAAGGAGCGTCTCAAGAGAAATATGACTTCACACACACCTGTAACCTCTGTCAGATCAACTGATCAGATTGGTGATGATGACACGGTGGTTATTTCAGGACCTCCATGTGCTGATAGCACAGGTTTTGATGAAAACAGTATCCGTGCTCTTGGTTTGGAGGAGGATTCCAATGAATCCTCATCTGTTCGATCTCTTAGAGATATTGCAGATAAGATGGCAGAAGTAGCGCGTCTGGATGATGAAGATGACGAAGATTTTACTTCAGATAGCTTTGACGAGCCTACAAAGATTTCTATTCGAGATCTTTTTGATTTTAAAAATGCCTATTGGACTAACATAGTGTCTCAATCTTCGATTCGCAACTTGGATGATGAAATGGAGTTACATGAGCTGTTAGACCTTGATGCTGATGGGGACTTTGACGAAGAATTGGCTGATATAACTCGTGCTTCACTGTAAATTCTTTTTATTCTCACTTGTATATTCTACACATGTACAGAAGGAGCATATATATGTTTTATTCAAGTAAAAAGCGAGCTAAATCACTGTGTTTAGTTGGTGCTCGGCTTGTGCATTTGCGCATCATCGCACATTTGATGCGCATCCATGGGTTTTACCTAAACGGGAAAATCCACATCCACAGGCATGTATGTAAATCCACGTTCACGTGGAGATGTGGATGTCGCATGGATATCCACTGTGCCGCACAACACTGATCACATGACTGTACTGACAGACTCCCACGACATCTACACGATGATGTGGTATGTAGAACCACATGTATATCCACGTTGTATGGATGTGTTTGACATGGACCCCCATGCCTTGCCCAACACTGGTCGACGACGACGACGATGGAACCGACATGCAACAGCGTTCGGAACAGCGAGCAGTAGCGCGGAAACTTGTCCGGCCCCCTTCTCTTCTCCCATCACCATGATCACATGCCCCATCCTCGAGCCTCTCGTAAATATACAAATGTATCTATATTGGCATATTTGTCCTGCACTCATGGCTATGCTTTCTCGCTCTTACTGGTCTTTCATTCCCTTATTCGATTGATCTACTAACGAAGTGCTTCCGGGTGATTACACGTGTATACATATAAGCTGAGAATCGTTTGTAAATGTGTGGCATTTTCGCATACTATTCGAGTTATGTACAGCCTCGGATGAAGGCGTGAGAGAATGTTCTACTCTTACCAAGCGATACCCGGATCACAGATACGGTATGTCGGCGACACGCGAGAGTTTGAATAAGTATGGCGAACAATGTAGGTCTCATTCATATCATAATGCTTTGACTTTCATTACTTCATACTTCACTTCGATTCTTTATCATATTGAGGGAATCGGCATACCTAAGTATGATATGAGCGTGATGCTCATGAAGGAGACGAACATGGTTATTTATACATGATCACGGCCATCGGATCGTATGACTAGAGGGACATGTCATTCCTCTTTCCAAATTTGAATGTATACACACGTACAACGTGTACACGTGTACATCGATAAGAAAGACGATCCACATATACGTGCATTGTTCGGAAGTATAATCGTTCCCTCCGCCCAATTTACACAGCCCACCGTGTATCAACACCAATGTGTCAAACATCCAAGCATACTGATAATAAAGAGGCGAAGAAGGCTCCCTCGTGTAATGCCATAGTAAAACATGTTCCTGTACAAGCGGAAGATCATTCCCTTCAGACAGCTGCTAAGCTATCCTCACGAAATGATGCTAGTGATCAGAGTCTTACTTCGTCCCGGGTATCAATACCAACAGATGTTACAACTGTAAGTCTAGCCTAAGTGACTTTATATCTGCACTTCTGATTTTGGAGAAGCATGAGAGTAACACAGTGATAAACAATGCAGGGCCTCAGGCATTTACCGGAACCACAGGATCTGTTATCATAAATGATAATGCAAAGGTTTACACTGCTGCAACAATAACAAATATACACCAGACTATGCCTACAGAACTGAAAGATTTGCTAGCAGAAAATTTAAGCCCAGTTTTTGGAGCTGCCTATGATTCAGCTGAAAGGGAAGGAGCAACTGGATGTACTCCTGGAACTAGGGTTGATCTCTTGCAAGAAATTGACAATTGGATTTCCTCAACTGAAAAAGGATCAATCTTCTGGCTCTCTGGTCTTGCTGGAACTGGAAAGTCTACTATTGCACACAGTGTAGCTCATAAATACCACAAGAATGGAGCTTCATTCTTCTTTTCTCGAGATTTTAAAGACAGGAGTGAGGCTACAAATGTAATAAAAACTTTGGCTTATCAACTGGGAAGTAAAATTCCCCTGCTTAAACAAAATATTTTGGAAGAAGTTGTATTTAACCAGTCAACCATCAACTCAGCTCTTCTTGTACAGCTGCAGAAGCTTATTTTAGGCCCAATAATGGAAATAGAGAATGACTTACATGGAATTAGAATAGTGGTTGTTCTTGATGCACTGGATGAGTGTCAACAAGACATGCAGACAAATATTATAAAAGTGCTAGCCGAACATCTAAGCAAATTCAACTTTCCAATTAAATTCTTTATCACAAGCAGACCAGAAGCATCTCTTGAATACATTTTTCAAACTAAAACAGTGGAATCTTTAACAAGTCCATTCATTTTGCATAATATTGAAAAAGAAAAAGTTAATGCTGATATTAGATTGTATATGGAACATGAGATCAATGAAATGCCTATTGAGAAACCTTGGCCTAAGCCAGATGAAATGGCTGACCTGATTGAAATTTGCTCTGGCTTATTTATTGCAGCAAGTACAGCAATGAAATTTTTCAGCAATGGCCAGGGAGCTGGACTGCAGAAGAAATTAAAATTTATTCTTGAAAATTGATATGTTAGATCAAATGAAAAGAATACATATGATTCACTGGATAACATGTATATGAAAATTCTTTTATTGGCTGCAGAATCACCATACTGGAAGAAGGAGATATTTCAAAACATTGTTTCAGTTATTATTTTAGGTTTCAATAGCTTAACCATCCCAAGAATATTAAAAATTAAGAACATGGAGGATGATACTGATAATGTCTATGATATTTTGCTTGATCTTAAAGCAGTATTACTTGTGCCATTATCTGATTTGATGATTCCAGTTCATGCTTTTCACTTATCCTTTCATGATTTTCTTACACATTCAAAGAGATGTCCAGATCTGAGATTTTACATTGACACAAAGAAGCACCATGCACTAATAACAATTAGTTGTATACATGCAATGATAAATGACCTTGCAGTAGATATTTGCAATACAGGAAATATGTTCACAGAAAATAAAGATTTACCCATTCATGAAACAATAACAGATGGAATTGTATATGCAGCCACATATTGGATCTTCCATCTTGTGGAAGCTGAAATTGATAAGGATTTATCAGAGGTTGCAACAAATTTTCTATTTAAGTATCTTCTTCAGTGGCTTGAAGTGGTATCACTATGTGGTCAACTACCAAGAGCACTCAAAAGTGTGAGGCTATGGAGGAATAATATTGCAGTGAGACTTAATCATTATTTATAATACTGTGTTTGCTAATGCATTAATTGAGTCTAAATTTACAGCTCAATGTCTTGAGTTATTGAATGATGCTGAGAGATTTATACTTCAGAGCTTTGATGTTATTAAGGCTTATGGGATGCAAATTTATCAGACTGCTCTTTTATTCACTCCACAAGAAACACTGTTGTACAAGACATATAAAGATTATTTGCATTCTTTTAAAGTAATTCAAGGTTATAATATATACTGGGAACCATGTCTGCAAGTACTGGAAGGACATAAAGAAAGTGTAAATTCAGTTTCTATGTCATCTGATGGTAATCAAATTGTATCAGGATCCTATGACAAAACAATAAGAATATGGAACACTAAAACAGGGGAATTGCTTAATGAATTAAAAGGTCATTCTGATTATGTAACTTCTGTAGCAATTTCACATGATGGAAAGTACATAATTTCAGGATCTTGTGACAAAACAATTATAGTCTGGAATGCACATAGTGGGACATGTATTCATGAGCTTCAAGGCCATTCAAATAATGTCAGATCAGTAGCCATATCACAAGATGGTAAAACCATTGTTTCTGGCTCTGATGATAAAATGATAATGGTTTGGAATGCATATAGTGGAAAAAAAAATCAATGAGCTTCAAGGTCACTCAGACCAGGTCAGTTCAGTTGCCATATCACAGAATGGGAAAATTATTGTTTCTGGCTCCCATGACAAGACAATCAGAGTGTGGAATTCACATAGTGGAAAATTACTCCATGTACTTCAAGGCCATTTAGCCTGGGTCAGCTCTGTTGCCATATCATGGAATGGGACAACAATTGTTTCTGGATCATATGACAACACAGTCAGAGTCTGGAATTCACATAGTGGAATACTTATCAAGATGCTTAAAGATCATTCAGCCACAGTTTCCTCAGTTGACATCTCACATAATGGGACAACTATTGTTTCTGGCTCAGGTGATGAGATTGTCAGACTGTGGAATACACATAGTGGAAAACTTCTCCTTGAGCTTCAAGGTCATTCAGTCTGGGTAAGCTCAGTGGTGATTTCACAGGATGGGTCAACTGTTGTTTCTGGCTCTCATGATAAGACAGTCAGAGTATGGAATTCAAAGAGTGGAGAATTACTTCCAGATCTTCCAGGCTATCCATGCCAGGTTGAATCAGTTGACATCTCACAGGATGGAAAAACTATTGTTTCTGGCTCACATGGAAACACAATCAGAGTGTGGAATTCACATAGTGGAAACCTTCTGAATGAGCTTCAAAGTTATTCAAACTGGGTCAGCTCAGTTGTAATCTCACAGGATGGTACAACTATTGCTTCTGGCTCATCTGATAAGACAATCAGAGTGTGGCATTCACAGAGTGGAAAAATACACCAGGTTCTTCAAGGACATTCAGGCTGGGTTAAATCAGTTGCCATCTCACAAGATGGAATGACTATTATTTCTGGATCACGAGACACAACAGTCAGAGTGTGGAATTTAGAGAGTGGAAAACTAATTCTTGAGCTTCAAGGTCATTCAGGCTGGGTAGAATCAGTTGCCATCTCATTAGATGGGATGACTATTTTTTCTGGATCAAGGGATACAACACTCAGAATGTGGAATTCACATAGTGGAAATCTTCTTAATGTGCTTCAAGGCCATTTAGACTGGGTCATATCCATTGCCATATTACAAGATGGAACATCAATTGTTTCTGGCTCAGGTGACAAAACAGTCAGAGTGTGGAATATTGAAAATTGCACCTGTATACATGTTTGGAATATAGATGAATTTATCTATATGGTCAGATTAAGCATTGATGATAAATATATCATTGTAGACAACAAGAAAGCCTTTTCCCTCTCAACATTCACTGAAGTTGACACTCTTTCTGAATCATCTGGTCTTGATTTATACTTGGTTGTAGATGACTGGGTTGTGAAAAAAGCAAGAAAATTGTTTTGGCTCCCTCCATTATTTAGACCTACATATCCACATACAATTGTTATAAATAATAGCAGAATGACTATTGGTACACACTCTGGAAGGGTTGTGATAATTTCACTAAGTGCCAATGATGAGAGTCAAGATGCAGAAAGTGTGGAACAATCAGCTGTTGAACTCATAGAGAAACTTGTTGTAGAACAGGAGAAGGAATCAATTTTAGAGACCAAGAAAAAGAATTCAGTGAAAAGATTGGTGAAAAAAGTTTTAAGAATAAAGAAGTAGTTTTAGGTATATTTGTAGTATTAATAATTCAAAGTTTAAATTTCATCTTTTGCTTTCATCACTTTATTTTTTGTAGAGTATTTGCTTTCTGAAAGTAGAAGCTGTATCAGGAAAGAATTGTAATATGATTTGGAGTGAAGCCATACTGTCAGCTATCAGGAGGCTAGATACACCCTGAATTGGAATGCTCATGTACCTTCAGGTATACTGATACACCTAGTAAAATAATAGGGCTACAAACCTATTATATTTGGGCAGGCAGAAAATCCCATGCACACTCAATTGTGAGCATGAGTTGAGCATGCATGCTCAGGGTCTGCATGTGGAAATTTGACCCTGAGCATGATTAATATATATGTGAGTGTGAATAATATTTAAGTGAGCATGTAGTGATATGTGGGTACTGTTAAAACAACATACTTTATTTATTTTTCTTTTATATCTCATCTTGAGATATCAGACTGAGGGCATTGAGTGGGACACAAAGGAGAGGGGCCAAGGTCCTGTGTCACCTCCCATAAATCACTAAGGGATGGATATAACTAAAAATATAAAAACTTGTGCTCCACCTCAGTACTGAACTTAAACAATTTAAACAGGAAAATAGGAAGAATCACATGGCATTCTTCCCCACCCACAGACAGGGCAGTGTATCAGACAGAATTAGTTAGAAAGTCCAGTTGCATGCCATGCTATAAATAATACAGAGACATTCTATTTTTAGTTTCCTTTGAAAAGAATTGATATACATGTGCCCTCAAATTTATTAAATCCTTGTGCATAAAAACTTAGAATATAAAAATACTGGAATTAATTGAAACAATTCTAAGTACTATTAAAGTGTTCTAAACTTGCATGCTAGTACATTAGTAGCAATATATAAGTGATTGAGAAACTACTATTACTCTAAAGATATACTGTAGCATGTCCTTATGATCTATTCTAAAAGAATTAAATATCATACTAATGCCAGTTCTCACCCAAGCCAATCCAGTTTAAGCATGAGCATGATAGGTATTTCTTTTCATACTCTCACCCAATTTACTTCAGTTTGAGCATGAGTGTGATAGGTATTCAGGTCCCTATTCTTGCTCATGCATATCTATATATACTCTCAATTTAAACAAGTTCAGCAGTGAGCAAGAAATGTTGAGCATGGATATTCTATATGTGAGTGTGAATAAAATGAAACAGGGCTATCATAAATCAACCTTTACATATATTAATTACTTGGTGTACTATGGCATGTATCTAATAGTATATAAAATAAGCCATCAACTTATGCATTAAAAAATGGAATGGGATAGATTGTATGAGGATAAATATATTATGCTATATGTACATTCATGCTCATACTCTATTAATGAGCATGATATGTACTATATGACCACATATCCTTTAAATTATGATAAGTGTGAGTGTGAATAGATATACCCATCACAATTATGCTTATAATTGCTCACTGTTAATTTAAACAAGTTTGGGAATGTGCATGAAGTGAACATATATTCACAGTCACACATAAGTATTAGTATTCACACCTACATTGAAGTGTGGCCATGTCTATTGTACTTATTAACACTTACTACTCCTCCCACATGTAAGTGAGGTCAAAATATAAATACATTATTTAATCTTATAAAAATGAATACTCACACCATGAGCATGAAGTAAAGACATTTAGCATGAGTTGACAGACCTTGAGCATGAAGACTCAGATGCTGTGTGTGAAAGTATGGACCCTGTGCATGAAATAAAATCTTGAGCATGAAAAATGAGTGTGCACATTCAAGCTTGAGCATGAAATTTGATTTTTATTCTTCAACTTCTGAGTGTTTATCTTGCTCAAAATCCTTATTTGTGGTGCCAATAAGACTACAATGGTACAGTACAGCACATACACTTGATTTACAATTAATTTGACTTAAAAATAGGCCTTTTACAGTTATTAAATATGTCTTGACTGTGGCATGCTCACTTTTGTGTGTGCACGGTAAAAACTAGGTGCCCATTATATTTAGGCTATCAGTGATTCATACCATAGGCTACTGGATGCCTTTCCATAGGAATATATTCATATTTATTTTGAAAATATTTGAATAGATTACTGTTTGCCAAGATGCCAATGTCTGCTTAGTGTCACATAGCTCAAGTGGGGCCTTTACATACCTTCATAGATTTTGAAGTCTGTAGAGGCCTCAAGACCCCTCACCAGATTTTGAAGTCTTGAATAAACCTTGCTAAGGCTCACTTAGGACACTTACACATCCTTGGCCTTCCTGTTATAGGTGAGATGATGTTGGGCTTATGGCACAGGTGCTATTTATCTGTTGATAATAGAATTGGCTATGGGAATATGCAACAAAATAGGCATAGATTTTGAAACTCCAATCTATAAAATATTTGAATCTATTCATAATAGATTCCTGTGAAAATGCATCCACTGGCAGGATATAATTATAGTATAAGAATTAGCAACCACTATTAAGTCCCTCCTCATACCTTGAATGAACTATCCTGTACTAAGTCAGACTAGTCATGAAACTTTCAGGATATACCATGGCACAAGGTTCTCTTTGAAATATGGGCATTATCTTACATAGCTGTCATGGCACTCACACCACTCCTATCCTTCCTATAATGGTCTTGGACACTCACACCTTTTCTTATGTGTATTAATGCAGCCATGTGAGAAACTGCATGTCTCCCAGTACTTTGAAACATGCATCAAAACTACCTGCAGCACATTGGGTATTACCATCAGATGCATTAGTGTTGTTAACTCTGAAGTCTGTTGTACTCAAGTGCCTGTCAAAGCAAGTGCATTTATTAGAACATATCCTAATGCATGTCTAATAATAGTGTTACCAGTGTAATAATTTTTTATTAAAAGCTTAATTTGTGGAATAGTAAGTGTGAGGGCTGCTGGTACTATCAAGAGGAGGTATTAGAAGATCTGGTAGAAATGTATTACAGTACATTATGACATCTGCACAAAGTTCATACAGAATCTGTAAAGGCCTAAAAATTCTGCACTGATCTGTGCAGAATCCATACAAAATCTCAACAGATTCCTCACAACTCCATATGGATCTGGATGGACTTCTTGAGGGATCATAAATTACTGCACAAGTTTGAGATGGGTGCTTTACATTTACAAACTTCTGGAGAATACAGAAAGATAAGAGTAAATGATAAAAGGTTAATTATTGAAGTATTATTACAAAAAATACTACCTGTAGCTACTCCAGCCTTAAAATTCTGTTCAGCCACTTCTTTACTCTATCCCTCTTCTTGGTCTTTGCAACCTGTACCTTTTGCTTCTCTGCACCTGATTTACCTGTATGTTCTACAACTGGTTTCTGTATGATTTCTGCATCTTGTACTTCATGATAATCATTTAGTGAAATTATTACAACTTTTCCAGATATTGTACCAATGACAACTCTGCTATCATTCATAACTATTGTGTCTTGATCTGTAGGTCTAAAAGAAGGAGAAAGCCAAAATAATCTTCTACCTGCTTTTACAACCCAGTCATCAATAATCAAGGTAAAATTAAGAGTGGATAATTCAAAAAAACAATCAATTTCAGTAAATGTGGAGAGAGAAAGGGCTTTTTCATTGTTGACAATAACTATGGTTTCATCATCATTGAACTTGACAACATTAACATATTCTTGTAAATTCAAAACTTGTATACAAGTGCCATTTACAATATTCCACACTCTGACTGTCTTGTCTTCTGAGCCAGATACAGCAGTTGAACCATCCTGTGAGATGGCAACTGAGGTGACTACCCTTGAATGGCCTTGCAGTTCATTAAGACAGGTTCCACTGTGTGAATTCCACACTTTGACTGTGTAGTCATATGAGCCAGAAACAATAGTGGACCCATCCTGTGAGATGGCAACTGAGGTGACAATATCTGAATGACCTTGAAGCTTATTGAGAAGGTTCCCACTATGTGAATTTGATACTCTGACTGTCTTGTCATGTGAGCCTGAAACAATAGTTGACCCATCCTGTGATATGGCAACTGAGTAAATCCAGCCTGAATGATCTTGAAGTTCATTGAGAAGGTTTCCACTATATGAATTCCACACTCTAACTGTCTTGTCATGTGAGCCAGAAACAGTAGTTGACCTATCTTGTGAGATGGCAACTGAGGTGACTAAACATAAATGACCTTGAAGCTCATTGAGAAGGTTTCCACTATGTGAATTCCACAATCTGACTGTCTTATCAAATGAGCCAGAAACAATAGCTGACCCATCCTGTGAGATGGCAACTGAGGTGATGATATCTGAATGGCCTTGAAGCTCATTGAGAAGGTTTCCACTTTGTGAATTCCACACTCTGACTGTCTTGTCATGTGAGCCAGAAACAATAGTTGACCCATCCTGTGAGATGGCAACTGAGGTGACCCAACCTGAATGACCTTGAATCTCATTGAGAAGGTTTCCATTATGTGAATTCCATACTCTGAGTGTGGTGTCATGTGAGCCAGAAACAATAGTTGACCCATCCTGTGAGATGGCAACTGATCTGACCCAATCTGAATGGCCTTGAAGCACATGTATTATTTTCCCACTATGTGCATTCCAGACTATTACTGTATTATCAGAAGAGCCAGATATTATATATTTTTGATTGTATGAAATTGCCACTGAATTTACATCATCAGAATGACCTATTAATTCATTTAGCAATTCACCTGTTTTAGTATTCCATATTCTAACTGTCCTATCAGAGGATCCTGATACTATTTGGTTAACATTAGATGATATAGCAACTGAATATACATATCCTCTATGTCCTTCAAGTACTTGCAAACATGGATCCCAGTATTTATTATAACCTTGAATTACTTTTAAAGATTGTAAACAATTGTCATAAGTCTTGTACAATAGTGTTTCTTGTGGTGTGAATAAAAGTGCAGTTTGATATACTTGCAATCCATGAAATTTAATAATATCAAAGCTCTGAAGTATAAATCTCTCAACATCACTCAATAAATCCACACATTGTGTTGTAAATTTATACTACATTTATTTATTAGCATACATAAATGAATTAATAAATGATTTAATCTCACAGGTAGATTATTTTTCCACAATCTCACACTTTCCAGTGCTCTTGGCAGTTGTCCACACAGTGATATCACTTCAAGCCACTGAAGTAGATACTGAAACATAAAATTTCCTGCAAGCTCTGATAAACTATTATCAATTTCAGCTTCAGCAAGATGGAATATCCAATATGTGACTGCATATTCAATCTCATCTGTTACTGTGTCATGTATAGGTATATCTTTGTTTGGAGTGGACATATCCCCTATATTACATATATCAACTTTTAAGCTTTTCATCATTGTATGCAAACACCCAATTGTAATTAGTGTATGATGCTTCTTTGTGTCAATGTAAAATCTCAGATCAGTACACCTTTTTGAATTTGTAAGAAAATCATGAAATGATAAGTGAAAGGCATGAATGGGAGTATTTGAATTGGAAGTAGAAACAAGGAGGACTGCCTTGAGATCAAGCAACATTTCATATATATCTTCTTTATTGTCCTGCAATTCAAGAATTTGCAACATACTCTGAAATTTCAAGTAATTATAGCCCAATATAATAATTGAGATAACAGCCTGGAAAATTGTGTCTTTCCAATATATTGATTTAGCAGCCAGTGATAAGATATTCATGTACATGTTGTCCAGTGTTCCATGAGTATATCTCTCATGTAATTTAACATACCGATTTTCAAGAATAAATGTTAATTTCTCCTGTACTCCACCCCCTCTTCCACTATTAATAAATTTTATAGCTGTAGCAGCAGCAATAAATAGACCTGAACATATTTCTATTAGGTGTGTCATTTCATCTTGTTTTGGCCATGGTTTGTCAATGGGTATTTCAATGATTTTATGTTCAATATAGAATTTAATATCAGCATTGACTTTTTCTTTTTCAATGTTATGCAGAATAAATGAGTTTGTTAAAGATCCTACTGTTTTTTTCTGAAATATGTATTCAAGAGATGCCTCTGGCCTGCTAGTAATAAAGAATTTTATTGGATGGTTGAAATTTCTGAGATTTTCAGCTAGCACAGCAATGATATTTTCTTTCTGCATGTCTTCTTGACATTCATCCAGTGCATCAAGAACAATCACTATTGTTACTCCTTGCAAATTATTTTCTGATTCAATGACTGGATTCAAAATAAGCTTCTGCAAGTGTACATGAAGAGCTGAGTTCACAATTGACTGGTTTGCTTCAACTTCTTTCAAAATTTTATTTCCAACCAGTGGAATTTTTTTTCCCAATTGGTAAGCCAGTGTTTTTATTACATTTGCAGCCTCACTCCTATCTTTAAAATCCCTGGAGAAGAAGAAGGAAGCTCCATAATTCAGATATTTATGAGCTACACTATGTGCAATAGTTGACTTTCCTGTTCCAGCAAGACCAGAGAGCCAGAAGATTGATCCTTTTTCAGTTGAAGAAATCCAATTGTCAATTTCTTGCAAGAGATCAACCCTAGTTCCAGGAGTACATCCAGTTGCTCCTTCCCTTTCAGCTGAATCATAGGCAGCTCCAAAAATTGGACTTAATTTTTCTGCTAGCAAATCTTTCAGTTCTATAGTAATGTTCTGATGAATATTTGTCATTGTGGTTGCATTGTAAATCTTTGCATTATCATTGATATTAACAGATCCTGTGGTTCCAGTAAATGCTTGAGGTCCTACACTGTTTATCACAGTATTACTCTCATGCTATCTCCAAATCAGGAATGCAGCTGTACCATTTAAGCAACACTTACAGTTTTGACAGTTGTTGGAATTGGCATTTGGGGTGAAGTGAGACTCTGCCCGCCAGTAGCTTGATGAGAGTGATCCTCCTCTTGTACATTAGAGGAAGTAACATGTTGTACTACAGCATAAAGTGATTGGACCTCTCCGGCCTCTTGATTATGAATATTCTTGGATGATTGAGACATTAATCTTTGTTTGAGTGTGTTGCGTATAGATGGACAAGTGTGGGGGAAGGATCGTATTCTACATTGAAGGATATATATATATGTCGATTGTGGTTCTCATCGTTCGCACTGTACGCACGATCCATTTATAATTAGAAAGATTAATGATACGATCTCAATGTGTGTGAATATCCGGCCTTCTCTTCTTCACCAATTTCTTCGCTAGCGTCGTTATCCGATCGCACTCATGTCCACGGTTATTGAACCCGTGGTTGGCTTATTTTCTCGACACGATAAATAGCGAAATAGCACCACAAAGTAACGCAAAGACAGATATATAGTATACATCTGGGAATTATACTTTTCGCGAATCCGAGCAAACTCTGCTGTCAGCTGACAATTGATCGAGGGTAGCAAGGCTCGATTTCGGTGATATAGCGTATCTTTAATCCTTATGTAAAACTTTGTTTGCTCGCGACTTCAATGAGGTACCGAAGTTGATAGCAAGTACGAGTTGCCCCACAAGCTGACAGGTCTATAAATACATGCATATACGCGTGTATACTTATCATCCAATGAGATCAAGAAAGGCTTAACGCGTTTCCAAGTTCTGACCAAGAGATGATATCGTGAATATTCCCAGTCCGATGGAAAGCGGCGACGGAAGGTTGATGCTAATGACGCGTATATTTTAACGCGGAACGTGGAAGATGTACTAAGTTCGGCTGTGTGCAATGTGCAAGAACACGTCACTTACCGATATTCTTAAGTTACATATTTATGTGTCCGTAAACGCGGCTCAAAATCGTCTATATTACGGTTCTGTTTTGTATAGCGTCCGTTGACAAATTAACACACTATACGGCGAGTTTGTGACGAAGGAGGGGTAGGTGAGAAGTAATGTCACGTCTACTAAATAAAATTACTTCCCTTTCACGCCAAAATCAACAACCATTCGATTATAAGAAGATAATAAGCCTTTCCGAATCCTATCATGTATGCATAGACGAATCGATCACAACAGAGGACGTACTATGAAACGAAGACCTAGTAGTTTGCCTTCACACCATTGATCTCTCACCGAGCCATTTTCACTTATGGACCACAATAATCGATTTAGAGACTTCTTTATTACAATTAGTACACGACGATATTCCCGAGAGCGCACTGTGATTAGTGACAGTAGTAGGTCATCCAGATGGTCAATAGTAAAACACGTACATATCATAGGCATTTGCGGCACGACATTATTCTAGTGCTCTGAAACATGCAAGTAATGGCCGTCACGCTCTATTGCCTAACCGCGAAAATACAGCCTGTAGTTGAATAGCCCACGATCATGGGCAACGCCTAGTTGAATACTTGAAATTATATCGATAGGAACGCGTCATCGATACACCATATCTAAGATAGATCGTGAAATGACCATGCCGGCACTTGGATACGTTCTAGCACATAGAAGTAATATGCAATCGCAAGCGATAGAGAATGGATCATGAAATACGCGTCACGATGATAAGTAACACAAGTCTCAGTAAGGGTTGGACTGTATTCAGAGACCTTGTAAACGTTGCGTAGTGGCGAGGGGAACACGACGGGACCACAACACAATTTCACGGTTTCAGGCCGCATAGAATCGTTGAATAACGTTCGCTAATACAGCGGCGCGGGTAGCTGCTCGAGTTGGTGTATCACTACCATAATATTTAACTATGCATGGAGAGTCAGAAGGAACGCACAATAACTTATAGAAAGTCGCTCACTTATTAACATCCTGTCTACTCCCACCGAGAAGTTTCTCAACGACATAAGCACCACCTTCACCTTTACTGACATTGTGGGTTATAGTGAAGGATACGTCTCTATGTCGAAGGCTCCGTCTGCTATTGGTCCGTCCTTCCGAATACAGAACGGGAAAACACCAGTAGTGGTACACAGAACCAGCACAGAGACCTGTTGGTTAACGCATGTAAAAAAGAGTGTAGGAGAATAGCAATAGTACGTACGATAATCAGCTCACCGTAACCTCGACCTTCATTTTCCGCCCGCACGCGACATTTCCGATGTTATACATTTATCCACACGGCGAAGGAATAGTGTATCGTGCACCAAGTGTGCGTGTTGTCAATGTGGAGGCGAGAAACTCGCGTGTTGAGTGTATCTGCAGGGAGATTATTCATGATCAGCTTTTAATAAAAGGTACGGGAGGGACAGGACAAATTGGAATGAGGGAAAGACGACAAGGATGAAAAAAGGAGCAAGAGAGCGTACGTGCCGGTACCGGCTCCCATTTAGCTACTAAGACGATAGTCCAAGCTGTTTTGTCCACTTATGTTATGTTCTGGGGAGCGTGGAGCTATCGGCATCCCAATAGTACACGGAGCGCATATAACATTGCGAAGCGCTTGATTGAATACTGAATCTTCTGCATGTGATATCTGCAAGGGTTGGTGAGCGTTAAGAAGGTTCAGTTGCACGGAAAAGGCGTGTGTTAGTAGGTGTTGGAGGAATGGACAGTACCTGGGATCAGTACGTCGTATGCGATAGCTGTGTTCTTAGTTCGTGTCCAGTGTGTATGGTTTGAATGTGAACTTTAGATTTTGATAGCCTGCTAGAAGTGGGCATGGGCAGATAGGAAGTTGGGTGTTGGTAGCCGTGGTTGACGATGACGAAAGCAACGTGCCCAACGCAACTGCGGCGGCGTGGGAAGTCGTGTTCAACCAGTCGGAGTCCGGACCGCTTCGGCCTTGCTTCGGTTCTCTTGCTCTCGTCTGTCTTGTCCCCGTCTTTTCGCCTCTACTCTCTGTCACTGTCAACTGAATGCACTCGAGCTCCTCCACGACCATAAGCAAAGGTGCACCGGTCCCCTCTCTACCCCTCAATCATCCGCAGATACACTGACACGCCGGTGCACCACCCCCCAGTGTGCGATCCCCACCTCCAGAGCATACTTGTATCCATCCAACATCGACACACCCTCCGGAACCAACTCCTCTTCCTCGTCCTTCCAAGTAGTTCTTCCTCCATCGAGTCAGCACCCGCTTCAACACTCGACGGATAGGCGAAACGTACGTTACGGTTCTCTCCCTCCCCTCTCATGGCTATCGAGCCTTATCCGTTCTGTTCAGTTTCTCTATCTCGTTTGTTATGCTCCTACGGATCTTTCCGTACACGACACTTCGACTCCCAGCCTCTGAACGAAGCTTCAACACCTCTCGGTAACGCTAATACCATTACATGAAGGATACATAGGAGCGTTGCATATGTTGGCTGAGGGAGGATACGACAACATGACACATGAGGATTGTTAGGTTCGTGTTATCCATTTTCTGTACCCCTTCCCCTATTCTGTGTTTTTACTACGTTTCTACAGTCTTACCTACTTCCTCTCGCTCAAGGCGAGACTGGCTGCATTGCCTTGCGGAAACGACTGCGCGCTCGATGTCAATCTCCCGCACTGCTACCCCCGTTATACACCTCACCGTCGCAAGGTCCCCAATCAAGCAACCTCCGACTCGTACATGGGATAGCGCACCCGGAGGAGCGTGCGCTCGCGGAGCCGCTGAGGATCGGAGGACGGCGTAGATGTAAATACGGGTGTGGTGTGTAACACACCGTGTATGTCGACAGTTTTTGTCCAAGAAAGGTACCGTTCCCTCTTCCTCTCTCAATCAGCTGCAGATCGGTACACTAACACACCACCTCCCCAGCGTGCTACACCCGCCTCTAAAGCAGTCTCGCCATCCAACTACATCTATTCTATAACCAGTTCCTTACCGTTCTCGTATTTCACTGCCCAGTTCGACTCTTCTACCATGCTGCAACACATAGACGCCTAGAAACCCATGATACTCGCGGGTTAGATGTAACATATGCCAACACATGGCTCTCTCCCTATTGCCTGCGCTCACGCGTCCCGTCCGCCATGCTCAGTGCTGTCACCCTCTTTGCAAGAGTCGCTAAGGACAGAATAAGATGCAATCGTAAAATCCGAAGAGATGGCGGGAGGTTGTGTAAGGTGAGTTCTGTTCAATGCTGCGCGCTACAACTTAGTCTTGATACACTATTCCACAGTGCTCTAGCCTCTTCCTCTCCCTTCACGCTATGGAGGTCTAGGATGCCCATATCCCGTGTCAATACAGATCGGCGCCCCACGTTTTTCATTTGACTATGTACGCTTGCATCGAAGACGGTTGCAGTCGGGTATATAGTTGGGAGGGGTCAGGGTGATAGGACTGAGGGTTGTAAACGACTCACGTCGGTCGTACGAGGCGTCTAGGTGGCCTCTTCTTACATCTATCAAGTTTGTGGACTGTGGCGCTCAAAGTGAGCGATATAATACACGTTTTACCTCCTTGTTTAGCCAAAAGGTCTCAGTGAGAGTACGACGCGCATAATTGTCATCATCTGTGAACGTTGGTGTGGAAATTGTTATGGCCATTGTAAGGTCTATTCTGAAGATGTAGTAATTTTCACCTGCGCAGACTTTCCGAACGCTCAATTTAGCTATTCATTCACACTTACCAATATTTTGCGGTACTGTTATTTCATGAAATATCCCTTAGGAACTTATTGGTTGACTTATTTCCCTTCTGTATTTAGTGATGCAAAGTTTAACATCTTCTATACCAAGCTCATAATCGCTCACATGAGACTTTGTTGGATCGAACACTGCAGTATGGGGTGACAAGAACGGAGTCGATACATGCTAGCCATGGGAAAATCGATGAAGGAACCAGTTACATGGACTTTCACTATCGATTTGGCGTTAAGCCATTAATAAGTAGACTCGAATACAGGCGTTTCTGTCTAAATACATACTCATCGGTGGACACGGAAAAGTATTAAATTCTGCAGAGTATATAATAGTGCAGAAGACCCTTATCCCAGCTAATCCGGACCGTTTATTCCTGACAGCACTATGTGACCACTACATCCAACCAACCATAGTACATAACCGACCGCAAATACAACTCTACGGCGAATAATGACTGGACCTATTTCTTGTATCTAGTTATCGTTGAAATAATCTGGAATGTGAGAGGCCACGAGAGCAGTCTCCAGCAACCGGGCATCCGGATCCTTGGCATCAACCATGTAGTGCTGAAGAAGCATCGAAGCTGCAATAGATTCTTTGCGTGTTGGTTTGGGAACAATTGTTTCCACCCCCCCCCCTCTGTCATCCTCCCCATTGACCCCAGACATTTGCTCCACTGCACATCTCTTTCGCACTTCATCAGCGATCTCATAAATTACTTTCTTTTTGCTCGCTGAATTCAGTAAAACCTGTTCTGAGCACTGAAATTGAGTTGGTAGGCATTGACATTGCAAATAACAAAGTAGAGAACTAGGTAGAATACTCTCCAATGGTTTTTATTCTCCTGAACATAAATAAACATCATGGAGAGTAAATTTGGAAATTAAGGTAGGAAATGTGACACCCTCTTACCATAAAATGTATGTAAAATGCATTTACATTCAGTTCCATACAAAATTTTAACAGCAGATCCATGATACTGGAAAGTTATGTATTTTGCCCATTTTGACTCTCCTCAAAAGGTATGGATTATGGAATAGCACAAAAAAATACATAACTCCCCACCTACCAACTTGGTGGACCTGAAAAAGTGCTAAAATATGCAGAGTATGTATTTAGGCAGTATGTATTTAGACAGTTGCCTGTATGCTAAAATTACCCCTAGTACTTAAAAAGTAAGTGATCCAGTAAATGTCAGAGTGCACAATCAAGAGCTGGAGTGAATTTGATAGATCCTTGATAAAAGGAGCAAGAATGATGATCTTCATGTGGACAACAAGCTTGTTTCAGAAACACATCTTCAGTGATAAATACAAAGCCAGCACACTTGCTAGGCTCTTCTCAAATTTGATATGACTTGGTACCACATAGGCATGCTTCCGGAGCTATGGCTGTGCTTTCCATTGTGTATTCGGCATTTGGTGATTACATGTGTGAATTCCAATATGCAAGAGCATTGCTGCTACCTATAAATGGCTCAGTGCCAGATCAATAGTGGGGAAGCCCATGGTTAATGCGAAGATGCCAGCAATGTGATCGATTCCTAAAATATATGATGACAGGTGTGGAAGAGGGGAGGAGACACAGGAGTCCGTTTGAGGGAGCCTGTGCGTTAGTGTACAAGTAAATGAAGCTCTGGCAAGCGAGATGCGGTCCGTTAGACCACGTGAGAGATGTGTTCAACAGATTATGTAATCCATGCACAGAGACAAATGCGATGTGTTTAAACATCGCAGGAGCGAAATGCGGAGGGAAAAGGATGGAAAATGGAAGGAAGTACTTAGCTAATATGTAGCACAATACGAAACAAGCGAAATAAGATAAAAGGCAAATGATCTCAGCTCAAAGCACGGCTCAGAAGATAATACCAAGTGAACAGAAGATGCATTTCTCCCTCAGAGGGGAGTGAGTTTAAATACAAACGAGAAATGGTCTGTGCAACACATTCTCTTGCATCACAGACCCCATGGCTACCTACAATGCTACTCTACGTCATGTCTAATAGCCCATGTCAAGTGACAAGAAAGAGAAATGTCAAAAATTTACTAAAACAGGAAAGCCAGACTCAGTGATTTTGGGCACAGTCCTGAAGGCTTAGGGACTATTTGCGATTCGCAACTGCTCCCCCTGCACAGAGTGGTCCCCTAGCCTCCCATCGCAGCTCCAAAAAGCACCTGGCCCTATTAATCCCATCCTAGCAGTCTCCAACATCCTCAAGAATTAAAAGAAATGTAAGTAGGGTCATCAAAAGAAAAGAAAAGAAAAAAATGGAGATAAAAAGAGACCTCTATCCCAGCACTGGTATCCCTTCCTGATTGAAATTGATGACAGCTGTCAGACAGCTTCTCTGAAACTTGCGCCTATGCACTTCTTCCCTCAAGCAACCCCAATTTAGGCATTTGGCAAGTTCTAGCAAGAAAAACAATTAGTCAGCACTCTCCAACTATCCTTCTCTGTCTTGAATTTGGTGGGCACGGAGAAGGCTTCTCTCATCAGATCCAGCTATGGCTGATATTCATGAGTACATTGAGAATTTCAGCCACACAGGTGTTCAGATTTCTGTCACCCTGCAGTCAATCCAACAAAAAACATGGTCTGAGTGATTTATTTCTGTGGAACTAAAACTAGTTAAAGGAAGTTAGTCAACTAAGTAGTAGTTCTCTCAAGTATATTTAACTCATCAATGTGCTTTAAATTTTAATATGTACTGCAAGAAATAAATACAGCTGAAACGGTTCCAGAACAAATGATGGAAACTTAGTGTTCGAAAATCCTGTCTTAATACTAATCATAATAACAACTACAGAACAAGTTAATAATACTCATACAGCCAAGTTCACACCGATGTCCAACCACACACAAGTTTGCATATCATTTCTCATTGCAAGGTTAAGGATAATCAAGGAGGTAAGGGGTTACTACACTACACTCATTACTGGAGAAAAGTCAAAGAACATGATGTGGCAAGCTGGAACCTCAAAAGTCCTGCACAATATACATTATTGGTTTTGGTAGTACAAACCATCCATTCCTTCAGATCGGCCTCATATTCATTACAGATCCCAGTGTACAATTGAATGACAAGTGTGTAGTGTTGCTACAGCTGCAATGCTGACAGGTACAGGTGTCCCATGTATCACAGACTTCAAGCATCTTATATCTCTGTTAGACAAATGCAGAGGAAGGTGAATATGAAAGAGTGTATCAGTACTACATCATAATGTGCAGCCTGGGACATTACTTACTAAACCATCCACCAACTCACAATAAAGCCCTCAAAAGTATCCAAAGTGACACTTCAAATGTCCTCTCATCTTTCTCCAGAGCTATCCAAATTATGAGGCAGCAAGCTGTAAGCCCCAGATGATCAATGTCATTTGTTCTGGTAGTACAAACCATGCATCCATCAGATCAAGCCTCATATCCATTACAGATGTTGGTGAATAATTGGAATGATAAATGCATAGTGCTGCTACAACTACAATAACAGCTACTCCAGGTAGCACAGACTTTGAAGATCTTCCATATCAGTAAGGTCAATGCAGAGGGAAGGACTGTAGAAGAATGTATCAGTACCACATTGTATTGCACAACATAGAACAGAGCTCACTAAATCATCCACCATCTTTCTTGACTCTACAACAATGCCTTCAAAAGTATCTTCAGCAACACTTTGAATGTCCTCTCCTCTCTCTCTAGTGCTATCCGACCCATGAAGCAGCAGGCTGTAAAACCTGCACAACCAATGTTGTTCATTCTGGCTGCACAAACCCTACATCCTATTGGATCAAGCTTCATATCTGTTTTAGATGCTAGCATACAGTTGAATAACAAGGTTGTAGTGTCACTGAAACTATAGCTACAATGCCAGCCAGGTATCTTTGGCATTTTGGGTATCTGTAAGGCAAAAAGGCAGAGGGAGATGTCTATGGAAGAATGTATGATACAGTTACAAGTTTTGCTCTGCCAATATAGTGTGGGAAAATACATTTAACCTTGTGGTGTGAGTTGGATGTGGCACACCCATGGCCCCAAGCATGTATTTAATGACATTTCATTGATTAAACCACTTTACCACTCATCTATCATCTCTAAAATCGATTTTAAAGGCATAAATCTACCAACCAGAGTGTTTTCTCATATATAATCACCAAAATCCTTCAAAATAGGCAAGTACTGTAGGCTTTTGACCAGCTGTTCAGTCATGCATCACAGAGCAATCTGAACACTGGTATATCCAATTTGAATAGAGGTTAGGGTCTATTTTTTGGTGGCTTGCTTTGCTCACAAAAATTCTCATGAACAGATATTCCATATGTCACAGATCACACTGATCCTTGAACAGAGGGTCCAACTGTTCATCATCATCACAGTGTAATTCAATGATCAGTTGGTCAAAAAGGTGCAGTATTCACTGTATTTTACTGAATTTATCACTTATTTCTTATTGCTATGGTGATCTTCACTTAGTCACCACATGTTTTGTACAAGGAAAATATCTCATGCTAAAGACCTCTATTTTTCTTATTCTTGTAAAAATGCTTGTTTTGATGAACTGAGTAAATCCTCTAGAGCATTTGTCAAAATTCCCAAAACTGAGTAAAGTTATATTTTTCAGATCATAGCAATATTTGCCAACTACTATAAATGGAAGAAATTACTAAATATGGTATGCTTAGTCATTCTATCAAGCATCAATTTTTTGCAATTTAAGAGCACCTTGCACTGAGGCAATAGGGATAGTAGTGTTGTGGCTTTCAGGCCATGAAGTGCTTTTGCAGTAAAAATGGTCAGTCATTCATAGTCATGCACATGTAAGAACACCTGTGTTATGATCTGAGCTGGTCTTGTGATGTCTTCTGGTCTTGTGATAGTTTGTATCATGTGACTTGTCACTACACTCATAAGTTGTATGACAAAGTCAAAGTCTAAACCATTGTACAGCTGGTACACACAAATGGACTTGCAGCATTCTCACAGTAACACTTGAGAAGCAAATAGAAGTAGCAGTGTTCTGGGTCTGAGGTGTTCTCAAAGAGGCAGAGGTGATAGAGAGGGGTTAGCCAGCTATATTGGATGATAGCTAAACTAAGATCAAGCTGAGGAAGCTTGATTGAAATACATGAGCTATTTATACAAAGAAGCATGGTCCATTCGCAGAAAGGTATGCTACTATAAATAAATAAAGTCCATGACTTGCCATGACTTGGCAGAGGTCTAAGAATATATGAAGTAAGGGATGATGGAGGTGAAACATGTATCATACTATAAATAGAACAGGATGAGTAAGTGAAAAGATATAAATAGAAGTGTCACATGAAAAAGAGGTATTCTGGTGGGGTTGAGATGAAGAAAACATAACAACCTGGCTAAGTGCAAAGAGCTCAATATGTTTCATGTTGATGTGCTCTCCTTTATCATGCTTGAGCAGCAGCCTTTTGTTTTCTTTTTGAGACTTGTTAGATTGACTGATAATGTTGTGCAAAAGAATTTGTGTAGGTCAGTGCTCATCTGTTGCTCTCTTTGACAGTTGCATTATCAATGGCAGTGAAATAATTAAAATAAATAAGTTAAAATAAAGATTAAAATCATTGTGGGGACAACATGTGGTGACTAAGTGAAGAGCACCATAGATGCTATTATATACAGTGTGCACCTCCTCCCCTTTTTGGATCCCCTTCACTACTAAAAGACTTTCATTTGTTCATATCATTAAATGTTTTTCAGTCTTATTTTGTTAATAAATATGTAGATAATTATTGTCATAATTTATTACACAATAAATAACATTAATATGTATATTCCTAATAAACACCCTGATTTGATAGCTTGTTGAATGTGGTCAACTGGTGAGGAGGATTTCACATGCCCCATAAGTTGTGTTGCTGCTGGCTCAGCTCAGAGCTGCTGAGCCACTAAGCAGAGCCATCAGCTCACTGAGCTAAGCAGTCATTATTTGCTCATGGCTCCTGCTGACTAGTCTGAACCCTGAGCTAAGCTAACAGCTCTGAGCAAGCTTGAGCTAACCACTCCTGGGCATTTGTGGGATTCCAGGAACATAGCTACATAATGTCTGAAATTAAAATGAGATGAAATTTACACTTACTATCATGTAACAAGTGGTTGAAGCTGTTTTGAGTGTTTGAAACCTTCATTATCTCAGCACCTACCTGTGCTACTGCCTTCATACTTCACATATCAATTCTATAGATACCATACAATATATATGTCATTTTATATGACAAGTGGATTATTCTATGTTCTTTAAAGGGATAATTCAAACACTTGAGATGGCTTCAAACACTTGCTACATGTTAGTACAGGAGAACCAACTGTGGTACCCAACAGTATTTTTGGCAACCTTGGATTTTCTTCCAAAACAGGGTTTTTCAGTTCAATGTGAATATGTTTTCTCATCAGGGAAAGAGACAATGACACCAAGATGCAATCAAATTTTGCCTGAGCTCACAGAGCCATTACAAATGCTCAAATTCCACATATAATCTGGGTATGCACTTAACTTTACAGAGAGACTAAGTAAGGAGGAGCAGATGCTTGAATTGGAGATGGAAAATGCAAATGAGTTTGCAATAGCTGAAGATATAGACCTTTTTATTTAGTCTCTTCTGGATGAATAAACACTTAATTCCAGTTTAAATATGTACCAAATCACACCTGAAATATGATGATATATATTCTGGGGACTGAGAGCTGTCTATTGCTGAGTCACATTACAAGTAAAGTAATATTTAAATACTTAGAATAGCAATTCCAAATATAAGCATAAAACTCAAATCCTGAGGTGTGATTTCAGTAAGTATGGGGGGTGTGAATGTATTCAAGTCCAAATTTAGATCAAGTTAAAAATAGAACAATTTAAACTTGGGCTATTCTCATTCATGCATCAAAGTGTTTCAAAGGCAAAATATTCAGATTCAATTTCAGCAAACTCAGTACATATTTCTCAGTATCAAAACATCTCATAATTATATCTGATTCTTGTCTTTACACACCCTATCTGTGGGAGGGAAGAATGCCTGGCAGTTCTTGCCTTATTTCTTCCCTCAGGCCCCACTATATTCATTTTCTTATCTACTTACTTACAAATTGTGTAGTAATAAATTCCTAATGTATTCTATTTGATTTCTAGGTATTTCAACTGAGCAACTGCTGTGTCAGTGCCCAGATGGCAGTCAGCCAATCATGCACATAGCATAGTGCACCCCCTTTCTGCAACATGTGCTCATTTGAGCAGCTCATTGGTTACCTTCCTAATTGAGTAATCAGCCAATGTGGCAGCATTGGCTATTTCACATCAATTTCATTTACATCAATCTTGTGAGTCAGCTCCCCACTTCCATACTCACTCCTGACCATCAAGGTACTTGGTTGCTTTCCATTCTTGCCTCCTTTCCCCCCTCTCATGCTCTCTCTTTCTCTCATCATCTCTGTCTCATTGTCGTCATTGCCATTCAAGCCTGCTGGTCTCATGTTTTAGGTCTCATGTCTCAGGGTCTGTCTTAAGGTCTTGGTAAGTCTGTGTCTTGTCTGTATCCATACTGTGTGTCATATTGACTTTGTCATTGTCAGGTATCTTAGCTCTGGGTTCTAGGTACTTGTGTACAGAAGGCAACATTGATATGTAGAAAGATAAAGTGTGTTATGTATTTTCATTGGTTTAAGAGTTTTAAAACCAGTACTGAGGCAGAGTTTTTATATGTTTTTTAATAGGTTTTTTGTATCCCTTGTTTAATTATGGGAGGCAGCATGGGAACTCAGCCCCTCCCTGCTGTTTTCTTACTTGACACATTTGATACTGGCATCTTGAAATTGAGATCTGAAGAATTTTAAATTATGGTACATTGTTTTCATTTTACATGCATATCACTATATGCCTACTTAACTACTGTAATATAAGTGCCTGAGCAGCCACTTGAGTAGCTCAGCTCTTTATTCTACAGGGACAGTAATCAATCAGTGCTGAGCTGAGCTGAGCAGTGGCAATACTATCCATAAGCCATACAAGCCAGCAAGCAAAATGCTGTTTTGCTGATGTGCATGTTCCCTTGACTCAATAAGATTGCTTTGATACTTTATTAGTAGGATAGATGCTTAGCTCAAAATCCAGTCTTACTGGTAACCATTTCCCACCAATATCAGGGATAAGCTCTGATGTCAGTGTTTCTATTCTCAGATACTGTCTTACTTAGGTGTCACGACCGTGCCCCTAGCCTGACTTGGCGGCGGAGTACGAGAGAGTGACTGCGGAGAACGAGGGGTGAGTATGAGACGAAAGCGGAGAACGACAACTCAGGGGGTAGGACTTCGGCTTCAGCTTATGTGCTGCGCCCCTGGGATTCCCGGTCCTGGATTTCGGAGTAAGGGCAAGCCCTTCGGAGAAGACGAGAGACGGGAGACGAGAGGTGTAACTCAAGTCAGACGAAAGGGTGAGGACGTAGTTCAATATGAAAACTGAAGACTAAGTACAAATCGAGTACTACTTAAATACTGGAGACTCGGAGTAAGTAAAGGCCGCTGGCCAAGGCCAGCGGAGAAGTACGGTCAGGGTAGGCGTACGTAGAATGAAGACTATAACTAATTAAACATAATAAAACGCGTTGGAGAAGTGAGCACGTATGGCGGTGTAAAGTAAAACAGATAGTGGCGCACTTAAGAATGATAAGTGACTCACTATGAGATGTATACTACAATACTGAGGGGATAGCTCAGTAGAACGGAAGAAAGGAAACAAGAGTAATCTATGTACAGTAATCAATAAGTAATATTAAGAGCGTAATCAAAGTCCGGAGTAACAAAGGGAAAAGGCGGAGTAAGAACATAGGGGTCCGGAGGTAGGCGATATGGGATATGACATTAGGCTAGAAATGTCACTTATTGGTGTGAACAATTTCACACCATCTCACAGTCCAAATCCTCCACCTCAGCTACTAAGTATAACCTGTGTATAGTTTACCATTTGTAAGTAGTATGTAGAATATAGAAATAATGATTTTGTGGTATGTAAAACTACAATAGATATATTAGCTTCAAGCATGGTGCTCCAGCTTTCCATAGACCTGATCAGCATTCATAATAAATATTATGATTGTTTATCTTTGTTAGGAATAGAAGAATATCACATATAAATTTTGGGTTAACTTCTGATTTATGAGTTATATGTTGATCTCTTTAGTTGTTCTATTATCTGTCAACTACTCTTCCATCTGCATTTCAGCAGAGACATGCAATTGAAATGTTTCTGGTACTACTTACAAAATATTGTTGCTTTTTCTTTGTTCTTATGATGCCAAACAGGTCAGTTTATTTTAACAAAATTCTGGAGAATACAAAAAGATAAATGTAAAGGAAAAAAATTGTAATATAGAACAATGATTCCAAAAAATATATCTAGAGCTACTTCTTCACCCACAAAATTTTGTTCCACCACTTCTGTGGTACACATTTCTTCTTGTTCTTTGTAACTTGCACCTTTTTCTGCTCTACCCTTGATTTCCCTGTGTGTTCCTCAACTGCTTTTTGAATGTGCACTATTGGTAGCAGCTCAATATGTTCTACATCCTGTTCCCCCACATGAGATTCAACATATTTCACTAATTTATTTACAACTGGAGCTTGCACAGTTTCAACATCATGAATGTTTAGAGAAATAATTACAAATCTTCCAGATTCTACACCAATAATAACTTTACTGTCATTTGTAACTATTGCACGTAAATCTTTAGGTCTAAATGAAGGAGGGAGCCAAAACAATCTTCTACCTCCTTTTACAACCCAGTGATCAATAACTAAAATAAAATTAGAACTAGATAATTCAGAAATATAATCAATTTCAGTGAATGTTAAGAGGGAAAATGCTCTCTTATTGTTAACAAAAACTACTGTTTCATCAGTATTGAACTTGATCACACTGATGTATTCATTTAAGTTCAAAACTTGTATACAAGTGCTACTTTCAATATTCCACACTCTGACTGTCTTGTCATGGGATCCAGAAACAATAACAGACCCATCCTGTGATATGGCAACTGAGACAACCCAGTTTGAATGGCCTTGAAGCTCATTGAGAAGGTTTCCACTATGTGAATCCCACACTCTGACTGTCATGTCACCTGAGCCAGACACAATAGTTGACCCATCCTGTGAGATGCCAACTGAGTAAACATATTGTGAATGGCCTTGAAGCTCATTGAGGAGGTTTCCACTATGTGAATCCCACACTCTGACTGTCCTATCACCTGAGCCAGAAACAATAGTTGACCCATTTTGTGAGATGGCAACTGAGTAAACACATTGTGAATGACCTTGAAGCTCATTGAGAAGGTTTCCACTATGTGAATCCCACACTCTGACTGTCATGTCACCTGAGCCAGACACAATAGTTGATCCATCCTGTGAGATGGCAACTGAGTAAACACATTCTGAATGGCCTTGAAGCTCATTGAGAAGATTTCCACTATGTGAATTCCACACTCTGACTGTCCTGTTATGTGAGTCAGCAACTGAGTTGACTATATAAGAATGGTTTTGAAGCTCATTGAGACAATATCCACTCTGTAAATTCCACACTCTGACTGTCTTGTCAAATGAGCCAGAAACAATAGTTGACCCATCTGGTGAGATAGCAACTGAGGTAATGCAGTCTGAATGGCCTTGAAACTCATTGAGAAGATTCCCATTCTGTGAATTCCACACTCTGACTGTTCTGTCAGCTGAGCCAGAAACAATAGTTGACCCATCCTGTGAGATGGCAACTGAGTAAACACATTCTGAATGGCCTTGAAGCTCATTGAGAAGGTTTCCACTATGTGTATTCCACACTCTTACTGTCATGTCAAATGAGCCAGAAACAATAGTTGACCCATCCTGTGAGATGGCAACTGAGGTAACTGAGTTTGAATGACCTTGAAGCTCACTGAGAAGATCCCCACTCTGAGAATCCCACACTCTGACCACATTACCACCTGAGCCAGAAACAATAGTTGACCCATTGTGTGAAATAGCAACTGATGGCATTACATCACCTAGATGCTTATAGAAGGTTTCCCCACTATGTGCCTTCCAAGTTAAAACTGTTTTATAAAAAGAGTCATATGTTATATACTTTTGAAGACATGAATTTGCCACTAAATTTACATGATCAGATTCATTTAGCAATTCACTAGTTTTTGTATTCCATATTTTAATTGTCCCATCTGCAAGTCTTGACACTATTTGGTTACCATCAGATGATATCACAATTGACACTACAGGGTGTGTAAGTCCTTCAAGTACTTGTAAACATGGTTCCCAGTATTTATTATAACCTTTAATTACTTTTAAAGACTTCAAACAATCTTTATATATCTTGTACAATAGTGTTTCATGTGGTGTGAATAAAAGTGCACTTTGATAAACTTGCAATCCATAAAATTTAACTATGTCAAAACTCTGATGTATAAATCTCTCAGCATCACTCAATAAATCTATACATTGTGTTGTAAAATTATACTACATTAATTTATTAGCATAAAGAATAAATCCAATAAAGGAATTAATCTTACAGATAAATTATTTTTCCACAATATTATGCTCTCCAGTGCTCTTGGCAACTGACTACACAGTGACATCACTTCAAGCCACTGAAGGAGATACTGGAATATAAAATTTGATGCGAGCTCTGATAAATTATTATCAATTTCAGCTTCTGCAAGATGAAATATCCAATATGTGGCTGCATATTCAATCCCATTTGTTATTGTATCATGGATAGGTATATTTATGTTTGGAGTGGACATATCCTCTATATTACATATATCAAATTTTAGGCTACTCATCATTGTATGTAAACAACCAGTTGCAATTCTTGCATGATGCTCTTTTGGGTCAATATAAAATCTCACATCTGAGCACCTATTTGAATTTGTTAGAAAATCACGAAATGATAAGTGGAAAGCATGAATTGGATCATTTGAATCACATGGTGGCACCAGAAGAACTGCTTTATGTTCAAGCAAAATTTTATAGATATCATCTTCATTGTCTTGCAATTCAAGAATTTGTAATATGCTTTGAATTGTTAAGTTATTAAATCCTAATATGATAATTGCAATAACAGCTCGAAAAATCTCTTCTTTCCCATTCAATGATTTGGCAGCTAATAAAATATTTGTGTACATGTGATCCAGTGATCCATGTGTATTATAATTATGTGATTTAGTATATCGATTTTCAAGAATGATTGTTAATTTTTTCTGTGCACCAAACCCCCAGTCACTGTTAATATATCTAATAGCTGTAGCAGCAGCAATAAATAACCCAGAACATATTTTAATCAATTCATCCATTTCATTTGGCTTTGGCCAAGGCTTCTTAATAGGTATCTCATTGATCTTATATTCCATGTATAATCTGATGTCACCATTAACTTTTTCAGGTTCAATGTTGTGTAAAATGTATGGATTTGTTACAGATTTCACTGTTTCAACTTGAAAAATGAATTCCAGTGACACCTCAGGCCGGCTTGTGATAAAGAATTTGATTGGAAGGTTTAGCTTTGTAAGATGATCAGCAAGCACTCTAATAATATTTGTCTGCATGTCTTGATTACATTCATCCAATGCATCAATCACAACCACCATTCTAGTCTCTTCTAAATGATTTACTATTTTCATAATTGGATTCAATATAAGCTTCTCCAGTTGTACATAAAGACTTGAGTTGACAATTGATTGATTAGACCCTACTTCCTCTAAAATCTTTTCTTTAAGTGGTGGGAATTTACTTCCCAATTGATAAGCCAGTGTTTTTATTACATTTGTAGCCTCACTTCTATCTTTAAAATCCCTGGAGAAGAAGAAGGAAGCTCCATTATTGAGGTATTTATGAGCTACACTATGTGCAATAGTTGACTTTCCTATTCCAGCAAGACCAGAGAGCCAGAAGATTGATCCTTTTTCAGCTGAAGAAATCCAATTGTCAATTTCTTGCAAGAGATCAACCCTAGTTCCAGGAGTACACCCAGCAGCTCCTTCTCGTTCAGCTGAATCATAGGCAGCTCCAAAAATTGGGCTTAATTTTTCTGCTAGCAAATCTTTTAGTTCTGTAGTAATGTTGTGATGAATATTGGTCATTGTGGCAGCATTGTAAATCTTTGCATTATCATTGATGCTAACAGATCCCATGGTTCCAGTAAATGCTTGAGGTCCTACACTGTTTATTTCAGTATTACTCTCATGCTATCTTCAAATCAGATATGTAGTTATACCACTTGAGCAACACTTACAGTTTCTGCCCCTGATGGAATTTGTATTTGGGATGAAGTAAGACTTCGATAGCCAGTAGCTTGAAGAGAGTGATCTTCCTCTTGTATATTAGAGGAAGTAACATGTTTTACTACAGCATTAAGTGAATGAGCCTCTCCAACCTCTTGGTCGTCAACACGCTTCGATGATTGAGACATTGAAGTTGGTTTGTGTGCGTTGCGTGTACGGTGCAAGGGAAGAATTATACTTTCTAAATGATGTATATATATCGTTATGATAACGTTGTGGGCGCCTTCGATCTAAATTGGACAGAAACCGAGACTAGATCTCGGTAGTATATCCTATCTTTGATCCTGTTGTTGAACTTTATTCCCTCGCGACTTCAGTGAGACCACATGATGACGTTCATGATAGCTCGCATGTGCTATTCTCACATCACACACGCTGATAGCGATAAAGATAGAAATTTTCGCGGTGTATATCATACTAAGTGCGTGTACACTTCTCAGGCTGTGTGCGAGAAAAGAATAACATGTTACGGAGGTTGACGATCCCGTCAATATTCCTATTCCAATCGATAGCAGCGAACAAGGGTTGCATGGAGGGTGTAAGTTACCCTGCATGCAACAGGTAACTGGAGTTATGTTAGTGTATGTGCTGAGCCTGCATCCATGGGGCGCAAGTAAGAACACACCACTTACCGACTTACCTCACACACTTCCATGTTGTATAGTTATTAGTATGCGTTCACAAGTTAACACAAAAGTATCCGGCTGTTCAAAGCTTCAAACAGCCCCTGTCCACTCGTCATCATTGGAGAGAGCCCACCAACAATACACTGTCTTCTAAGTGATACGAGAATATGTGTATCATGAGCTATTAGTTACACGCCATGAAGATGAGTAACGTACTTCTTAGTAATATGCACTGGGCCGACATGTATCGAAAAACATGTCAATGCTACGTCGTGGCTCGTCACTTATGTGAGGGGGAATACGATGAGATCTTCTGTAGCTTAAGATAAACGATATTCAACCCATTCGTGCCATATACCATAAGAGAATGACGATTAATGTGTATAGTGGTACGAGTGAACTATTTCAGAAGCGCAAGTAATTAATAGCATGCAATCAGGGAACGCTGCGCTCACCTATGAACGTCTAACGCGTATTCCCACAGCACTATGTTCACCTCTACTGACGCAGTGTAGACATGGAAGGCTCCGTCTGCTAAGTATTGGTATAACATGGCGACAGCTCAAGGTCAGAATGCCGAATGGAAAAGCACCAATGTTGGTATTCAAAAACAACAAAGTCAGCTGACATTTAGATGGTCTAAACGAAGAGTTTATGTGCGGCTACAGACTCACCGTAGTGTCAGCCGTTATCCACACGGTCTATCCTCTATCAAGCATGCGTGCTGCGGAGAAGAGATCGTTCAGGGCTATTCGTATGTTGAGCGTATCTGCATGAAGATCGTTTATAATCGACATTCCATGTTGCAAGGAGAATGAGGGAAAGAAGGCGGGAGTAAGAGATGGCGGAGCAAGAGGACACACATGCGAGTAACGAGTAACGATACCACGTAGATCTCGTAGGCGATACTAGCCCAAACTTTATCTCTTTCCGTTACGTTCTTCAGAGAGAGTGCGTGATAGTTGTCGGCATCTCAGTAGTATACGAGGGACGTATCGATCCATGTCACTGGAGCGTTTGAGTGAATGATAGCTGCCACGAAAGCAGGTGAGCGCTACGAAGCTTCACCGCGGCATGGAAAGGACGTGTAGGAGCGTGTGGGCGTTGGAGGAAGGGACAGTACCAGCCGGTGGTTCTTAATCAATAGATCTGTGTTTTGAGTCCGTGTTTACGGAGAGCAATGAGCAAATTTCGGAAGTTGTGTGTTGGTGCAATGATGGTTGTGGGTCGTGGACCGACTCGTGGTTGATGCGGTGGGCAACGTGCACAACGGCCCGAATTTGGCCCGGACAAACGACAGCGTGGGAAGTCGTGTTCAACAAGCCGGCTTTCTTGCTCGCGTCCCATCCAACGTGCAACGTCCGTCGACACTCGAACTGCGCGGCTCCTCCGACTCTAGGAGTGACACACCTCTGCCTCCCCAGCGTGCTACTCCCCTTCCTCAATACATCCAACACTAATGCACCTTCCGCACCCACTGGCGCTCGCTTCCTCGTCTTCCAACTTCGACTTCTCTACCTTGCTGAAGCGTTGACAGTCGTAACTCGAGATGGATATGACTAGGGCTAGAGTGAACGTACGTGCAGTTACCCCTTCTCCCTCCCCATCGTGCTCAAGAGTCTTATCCATCAAGCTCAGTTCAAGCTCGTTTGCTATCTTCCCATGGCTCATCCCCTTAAGACGCGCGTGTACAGGGCCTATCGATCTCTCGTAGCCTATAATCTAGGCTTCAACACTACAACACGAAGGATAGTAGAAGGGCTGCTCGCAGGACATCGGCTGCGCGAAATGACAGCGATCCATATCGATTCTGATGTGCGTATTATTCCTATTATGTGCCTACTTTCCTCCTCTTGCCAGAGATAACACGGAACTGACCTTCCATTGTACCTTTCCCCAGCTCACTTCCATCCCCTTCCCCTTCCATCCCCTTCCCCTTCCAACCCCCCCGTTGTAATCTCCCCGCCACAGATATCTAAGATGCTCAAAGTCCGGGATACCGGAATCGTAGTTGCACTAACTGCCGATACTACCAGAACGAACGACGTCGATTGTGTGGGGCTAACAGCTGACTGCCTTGTGGTTCAGATAGCTCTGGAGAACGAGGAGAGGACGTTCGGCGTGTCGCTGAAGATACTTTTGAGGGTGTCGTCGTACAGATCTGGTAAGCTTCGTTCTATGCTGCGCATTCCGACGTTGTACTGATACACTGTTCGATAGTCCTCTCCCTCTGTATTAGCCTTACAGATATATAATATCTTTGAAGTCTGCGATACCCTGCGATACCCCTACATGCTTGTTGTTCTATTCTATATGCTAGTATTTGTAATGGGTAAGAGGCTCGATCCGATGTGATGGAGCGTTTGTACTACCAAAACGAACGACATAAGTCATGCAGGGCTTTGGATTCTGTCACTGCAAGCTCTTCGACTTTTCTCCGATAGCGAGCAAGGTGTACTAACCCCTTACTTCCTCGATTATCCGTTAACGATCCTATGAGCATACGATGTGCAGACTTCCTTGTGTATGGCTGGAAGTCGATGTAGAGGCTGTACGATACCATGTTGATAACATGAGTGAATTGCTCAGACGATACTTTGTTGGATCGAATGCGGGATGAGTGACAGAAACTTATCTTTTTGAATCAAGCACATTGCTGTTGTCTTCGTGTTAACTATGAGAGAATCGATAAAAAAACCCAGTATATGGGTTTCCACTATCGATCTGGCACTGAGCTATTTATAGGTGGCAGCAATGCTCTCGCATCGTGAAATTCACACAATTTGTAGCCACCAAATGGTCGAACACGATGGAAATGAGCATGCCACACATTACTTTTTATTTTTCTGAGTGTTACGTGGTACTAAGTCATATCCGAGAGAAGAGCTAGCAGGTGTGTCGGACTTGACTTTGTTCGAGCTGCGTTTCTGAACCAAGCTTGTCGTCCATCCATATGAAGATCTTCATTCTCGCTCCTTTTCTCAAGGATCTATCAAATTCTCTGCAGCTCTAGATTATGTGCTCTGGCTTCTATCAAATCGCTTCTTAAGTACTACTGCCGGCTACCCGGAACCTGGTCATACCCAGAACCTGGTCAATCCTCATCTTGTCGCTTTCACAATCGCTTTCCGCCCAGTTTTTTTGTACATATTTGTAGTTAGCTATCATAGTAACACAATACTCAATTTTCGTGGTGAGAGCATATCTGGTTACTGAGAAATATTGCAATGAGTATGTGATTCTGATCAAAGTTGGCTAAATTTAGCATGCAGATTCTCACACGCTTTCTCGAAGACGATTTCTCTGCATTTTCCATCCCCATCCTTGTACAACATAATGTTGTGTAGCTATTTTCGAGCACGCTTTATTCAATGGAGCATCTTCTAATGTAATAATTGCTATATATCTTAGGTTATAATGCTAACTTTTAGTATAGTAGTAGTAGAATAATAATTTAGAGCATATATATGAAAATCAATACACCACTTGAACAACATGCCTGAAGAGACTAAGGCTTCTGGAAATGGATATATATACATGAACCATCACAGAACATCATAGATCAGATTTTTTGCGATTTTATTTGCAGTGGTATGCATAGATATGATATGCATGGCTTATTTCATTCTTTATGGTCTATTTGAGAAGAATCTTAAGTTACAGACTAAATGAAGCCAATAATTCAACTTAAATAGGATATATCTATGTCTTAATATTGTAGCAAGTCCGCACGAAAGCTGTAGCTTCAATAGAAACATTATACAATGGCAATAAGACTGAAAACAACATACTCGTTAGCGACATCAATGAGTTCTAAGCTTAGTCAAAGCTTAGTAATTAATACTAGCCGATACCCTGTCAGGGTTATACATGCGCTGACCAGGTTCCGGTTACCAAAATCGTCAGGAGACGCCAGAATAAAAATATTCATAGCACGTTAAAGAGAACCTCAAAAATTCTGATTCAAAGTGTGATAGAATCTAAAATAAATACATAATGCAGCACATACATTTTATGTTCAAAAAATGGACACTGGAATGGACAATTCACATTTTACGCTAGAGTGACCAGGATCTAGATCGGCAGCAGTAGGGGTAATTTTAGCATATTCGAGTCTACATATTAATGGCTTAGCACCAAATCGATAGTGAGAAGTCCATGTGATGGGCTCTTTCATCGATTCTCTCATGGATAGCGTGAACACGATGCATCGATTCCCACAATATATCTGACAGCTGTTCAGTCACCCCGGCGCCCACACTGGTCGATTCAACAAAATATCATGTGAGCGATTATGAGCTTGGTATAGAATCCTTACAAGATGATGTTACACTTTGCATCAGTCAACCAATAAATTCCTTACTAAGGATATCTCATGAAGTACTGCACAATACTAAGCCGAGCGTTCGTAGGCGTTCATAAAGTCTGTATTAGTACAAATCATAACAGCTACACAACAGACCCTACGGCAGCCATAACAACCTCTACACCGGCATCCAACACAGATAATGTCAATTATGCGCGTCATACTCTCATTGAGGCCTTTTGAGTAATCAAGGAGGTAAAGAGTGTATTACAACGCACACTCTGGGGCCAGATTCGACAAAAAAGAATGAAGAGGCTAAATAAGACCCTCGTACGATCGACGTGAGTCGTTTACAACCCTCAATCCTATCACCCTGATCCCTCCCAACCCTATATCCGACTGCAATCGTCTTCGATTCTAGCGTAATTAATTAAAAACGTGGGCGCCAATCCGTATTGGCACGGGATATGGGCATCCTAGACGCTCATAGCGTGAAGGGAGAGGGGGGGGGGCATGGAAGAGTGTATTAGAACTAAGTTGCAGCACGCAGCATTGAAGAGAACTCACCTCACATCCCGCTATCTCTTCCGATTTTACGATTACACCCTATCCAGTCCTTAGCGACTCTTGCAAAGGCGGCGACGATGCTGAGCATGGCAGACGGGATGCATTAGCACAGGCGAAAGGAGAGAGCTGTGTTGGTGTACATTACATCTAACCCGCGAGTGAGAAGATACTGAATATAACAGCACTCAGTAAGACATACTTAAACCTTATATAAAACTCCAATTTATTTGACTTCACTGTTTAGTTTCTCAAGACTCTGAATTGACTAATACTTCAAGCACCTGGCTCTCCTCTGATCCTCAGCGACTCTTTGAACGCACTCTCGTTCCGCAGAGCGATCCTCCCGGGATGCTATCCCATATACGAGTCGGACGCTGCTCAATTGGAGACCTTGAGACGGTGAGGTGTATAGCGGAGGTAGCAATGCGGGAGGTTGAAGTCTGAGGCAAGGTAAATCAAAGGCGCAGTCGCTCTACAATGTTATGCAGCCAGTCTCGCCATGAGTGAGAGGAAGCAGGAACGACTGCAGGAACGCAGTAAAAACACGGAATAAAAGGAGTGCAGAAGATGGATAACACGAACCTGACAATCTTTATGTGTCGTCATATCCTCCGGCCTCAACTAATATCTGCAACGCTCCTATTCTTCATGTAATGGTGTTAGCGTTACCGAGTGATGTTGAAGCTTCGTTCAAGGGCTGGGGGTCGAAGTGTCGTGTACAGAAAGATCCGTAGGAGCATAACGAACGAGATGGAGAAACTGAACAAGACGGATAAAGCTCGATAGCACCCATGAGAGGGGAGGGAGAGAACCGTTACGAGCGTTAAATTAGGTACAGCCCCATGGAGAAAGAACTGCTAGGAAGGAGGAGGAAGAGACGTTGGTTCCGGAAGGTGTGTCGATGTTGGATGGATACGAGTATGCTCTGGAGGTGGAGATCGCACACTGGGGGGTGGAGCGTCAGTGTGTCTGCGGACGATAGAGGGATAGAGAGGGGACGGCACCTTTGGTTTGGGTTGTGGAGAAGCTGTGCAAGGCTCGAATGCACGAATGGACGCGTTGAGACATCTGACAGACCAGAGACGAAAGCAAGAGAACCGAAGCAACCCCGAAGCGGTCCGACTTCCAACACTACTTCCCACACTGTTGATCGTTGTTCAGACCGTTGGGCACGTTGCTTCCGTCAATGGTCAAGTCATTGTCAACCATGACTTGCTACCAACACCTTCAGCCCCTCACCAGTGCACCCCTTTCTGGATACACAACATATAACGCTCCCACACCACTCCCTGGATAGAGGCTCAAATACAACAAACTGCGCACTGATCTAAGGGACTGTCCTTTTCTCCAGCGCCTACACACCTTTCCCTGCCTCGTGTGAAGCGTCTTAACGCTCACTGCCAACCCCTAGCACACGCACGCTCCACGCTCTCCAGAACATAACGAAAATGGACAAATCAGCTTGGACTATCGTCTTAGGAGCTCAATGTGGTGCCAGTACTGGTACGTACGTTCTCTTGCTCCTTTTGTCACTCATGCTTGTCATCATCCCCTCATTCCAGTTCGCTCTATCCTCCTCCCGCACCTCCTATTAAAAGCTGATCATGACTGATCTCCGTGCAGATACGCTCAACACACGAGTTGCCCCGGACGATCTCGCGTCCACATTGACAATACGCACGCTTGGTACACGATAGACTGCTCCTTCATGATGTGGACAAATGGAAAACATCGGATATGATGCATGCGGGCGGATAATGAAGAAGGCCGAGGTTAAGGTGGGCTCATTATTATATATACTACTATGCTCCTCAAATCTTCGTTTACACGCTTTACATCGCAGACATCTCTATTGGTTTGTGTACCACTACTTGTGCTTCCCGTACTGCATTCGGAAGGAGATATTACTGTGGCGGACCAATACTCAGAAGACAGAGCCTTCGACGCAGAAACGCTTTCACTATAACTCACGATGTCAGGGAAGGTGAAGGTGGTGGTTTTGTCGTCAAGAACTTCGGTATGAATACGCAGGACGTTCAATGGTGAACAAAGCATTCATTTACTGTGCGTTCTTCCTAATTCTCCACGCATAGTTGCATGTTGTACTAGTGATGCACCCACTCGAGCAGTCCACCCCTACTTCCGTAAAATGGACATCATTCAACGATCCTCTACGGCATCGAGGGGTGAAATTGCATTATGCATTAAGTGCCGAATGTCCCGTCGGGTTCCCCTTACGAGTCGCCACCACGCGACGTGTACAAGGTCTCTGAATACAGTCTGACCCGCTACTCGGGACTACGTTACTCATCTTTGTGACGCGTACCTCACGATCTAATTCTCGTATCACTAGTACCCAGGATCTCGTATACCTCGTGTGCGTTCATTGTCCTATCTCAACGTGTTATTAATTCTTCTTTCTTAATAGATGTATCTACGTGCTATAACGTATGTAAAGGCCAACGTTATCACTTTCACGATCTGTCTTCGACATAATGTATCGATGGTGCATCCCGTCGATATATTTCCGTGCACGTGTTCGACTAGGCGTGGTCTATCATTGTGGGTGGGCTATTCCAACTGCGAGTTTCATTTTTGTGGTTAGCAATAGAAGGTAAGAGCTATTACCAGGTATGATGCAGAGTACTAGAATAATGTCGTGTCACGAGTATCCATGATGCATGTTTCGAAGCACTGGAAAAAGGTCTACCTAGACGACTTACTACTGTCACTAATCACTTTGCGATCTCAGGATTATCGTTATGTACTAATTCAAAGTTGTAAATGCAGCCTAGTCTTCGAATCGATTATTGTATCGTAGTCCATAACTAATAATGGCTAAGTGAGCACTGAAAGACCGCTGATGTTAAGCCATAATAGGTATTCGTGACATAGCTCGTCCGTCCGCAGTGATCGAATCATCCAAAAATACAGAATCTTAGAGCCTTATAGACTTCTCAAAATCGATTGGCCGATAATGTTAGCGTGAAAGCGAACATCGCTATCGTAACGCACACATTATTCTAGTCATTTAGTAGCTTCGATGTTGCGTCTCACCTGCCATCCCCGTCCTCGCAAACTCGCCGCACAGCCTATACACCACAGAAGCACTACAAAGTTCTCGCACTAAGATAGGTCTATAAAACTTACATCGTACATGTTACGATATACACGTCAATCGTTACATTGCTCTGAGCTGGAATGTGAACGAATACATGGCCGTTTGGTAGTTGTCTTGATTCGGACTGTTGCCTTATCATAGAAATTAATATCAGCTGTTAAGTATACGGGCTTGGAATGCGTCCGCGTATTTTTAGAGCTGTAAGCATGTGAAGAACGACATGTGTGTTGTAATCAGTACATATGCCCTCGTTGAAGTGGCGAGGCAACTACGTTCTGCTTTTAACGTGCCACAACTGTTCTAGTGAGCGCTAAGATAACACCTCGTGTCTCTCATCAATAGTCAGCTGACAGCAGTTAGAGTTCGAAAGGTATCTCAAAGAATGAAAGTGGGAATTATCTAACCGTACAATTTGACTATGAATTCGATGAGAAAGTGCCGCTATTGAATAGACACACATGACTAAGAGAGAGATGGATATTTATACACGATGACACATCATACCATCCATCTCTCCAATTATAGATTGAACGCGCGTACAATGTGTACATCAAAAAGAACCACAATCCACATATATATCACGCATCAGAAAGTACCATCTGTTCCCCGCACTGCTACAACCAAACGCAACGCACTCAAACAAAAATCAATGTCTCAATCATCTACGCACAATCATAACAAAGACGCCGGAGAGGCTCATTCACTTAATGCCATAGTGAGGCATGTTCCTTCCACTAATGTACAAGACGAAGATCACTTGCTTCAATCTACTGGCGAGCAGAGTCTTACTTCAAACCAGATACAAATTCCAATATCTGTTAGAGCTGTAAGTGTTGCTTAAGTGGTATAACTGCATAGCTGATTTGGAGATAGCATGAGGGTAATGCTGTAATAAACAGTGTAGGACCCCAAGCATTTACTGGAACCATGGGATCTGTTAATATCAATGATAATGCAAAGATTTACAATGCTACCACAATGACCAATATTCATCAGAAAATTACTACAGAGCTGAAAGATTTGCTAGCAGAAAAATTAAGTCCAATTTTTGGAGCTGCCTATGATTCAGCTGAAAGAGAAGGAACAACTGGATGTACTCCTGGTACTAGGGTTGAGCTCTTGCAAGAAATTGACAATTGGATTTCTTCAACTGAAAAAAAATCAATCTTCTGGCTCTCAGGTCTTGCAGGAACTGGAAAGTCAACTATTGCACATAGTGTAGCTAATAAATACCTCAATAATGGAGCTTCCTTCTTCTTCTCCAGAGATTCTAAAGATAGGAGTGAGGCTACAAATGTAATAAAAACACTGGCTTATCAATTGGGAAGTAAATTACCACTACTTAAAGAAAGGATCTTGGAAGAACTAGGGTCTAATCAATCAATTGTCAACTCAAGTCTTTATGTACAGCTGGAGAAGCTTATATTGAATCCAATTATGAAAATAGTAAATCATTTAGAGGAGACTAGAATGGTGGTTGTGATTGATGCATTAGATGAATGTAATCAAGACATGCAGACAAATATTATCAGAGTGCTTGCTGATCATCTGACAAAACTCAACCTTCCAATCAAATTCTTTATCACAAGCCGGCCTGAGGCGTCCCTGGAATTCATTTTTCAAGTTGAAACAGTGAAATCTGTAACAAATCCATACATTTTACACAACATTGAACCTGAAAAAGTTAATAGTGATATCAGATTGTACTTGGAATATAAGATCAATGAGATACCTATTAAGAAGCCTTGGCCAAAGTCAAATGAAATGGATGAATTGATTAAAATATGTTCTGGGTTATTTATTGCTGCTGCTACAGCTATTAGATTTATTAACAGTGACTGGGGGTTTGGTGCACAGAAAAAATTAACAATTATTCTTGAAAATCGATATATTAAATCAAATGATTATAATACACATGGATCACTGGATCACATGTACACAAATATTTTATTAGCTGCTAAATCATTGAATGGAAAAGAGGAGATTTTTCGAGCTGTTATTGCAATTATCATATTAGGATTTAATCACTTAACAATTCAAGGCATACTACAAATTCTTGAACTGCAGGACAAAGAAGAGGATATCTATAAAATTTTGCTTGATTATAAGGCAGTACTTCTGGTGCCACCATGTGATTCAAATGATTCAATTCATGCTTTTCACTTATCATTTCATGATTATTTAACAAATTCAAAAAGATGTCCAGATTTGAGGTTTTATATTGACACAAAAGAGCATCATACTCAAATTGCCATTGGTTGTTTACATACAATGATGAAAAGCCTCAAAGTTGATATGTGCAATGTAGGGAATACATTCACTGCAAACAAAGATATATCTATCCATGACACAATAACAGATGGGATTGAATATGCAGTGACACATTGGATTTTCCATCTTGCTGAAGCTGAAATTGATAACAGTTTATCAGTGCTTGCAACAAATTTTATATTTCAGTATCTGCTTCAGTGGCTTGAAGTGATATCACTGTGTGGTCAGTTGCCAAGAGCACTGGAAAGTGTGAGACTATGGAAAAATAATTTATCAGTATGATTAATTAATTATTATATCTTTTTTTTTTGCTAATATGTTAATGTAGTCTAAATTTACAACTCAATGTGTGAATTTATTGAATGATGCTGAGAGATTTATACTTCAAAGCTTTGACATAATTAAGGATTATGGATTGCAAATATATAAAACTGCACTTTTATTCACTCCACAAGAAACTCTGTTGTATAAGACATATAAAGGTTGTTTACAATATTTAAATATACTTCAAGGTTATAATAAGTACTGGGATCAATGTTTGCAAGTACTTGAAGGACATAGACAATATGTAGATTCAATTGCTATATCATCAGATGGTAACCAAATAGTATCAGGATCCTATGATGAGACAATTAGGATATGGAATACCAAAACAGGTCAATTGTTGAATGAATTAATAAGTCATTCTGGTAGAGTGAAATCAGTGGCAATTTCAAATAATGGAAAATATATAATATCTGGATCTGATGATGAAACAATTATAGTCTGGAATGCACATAGTGGGAAAATAATACATGTGCTTCAAGGTCATTCAAATTGGGTCAGCTCAGTTGCCATCTCACAGGATGGGTCAACTATTGTTTCTGGCTCATATGACATGACAGCCAGAGTGTGGAATTCACATAGTGGAAATCTTCTCAATGAGCTTCAAGGCCATTCAGATAGTGTCAGGTCAATTGCCATCTCACAGGATGGGTCAACTATTGTTTCTGGCTCAGATGACAAGACAGTCAGAGTGTGGAATACACATAGTGGAAACCTTCTCAATGAGCTTCAAGGCCATTCAGATAGTGTCAAGTCAATTGCCATCTCACAGGATGGGTCAACTATTGTTTCTGGCTCATATGACAAGACAGTCAGGTGTGGAATTCACATAGTGGAAATCTTCTCAATGAGCTTCAAGGCCATTCAGATGGGGTCAACTCAGTTGCCATCTCACAGGATGGGTCAACTATTGTTTCTGGCTCATGGGACAAGACAGTCAGAGTGTGGAATTCATATAGTGGAAACCTTCTCAATGAGCTTCAAGGCCATTCATCCAGGGTCAGCTCAGTTGCCATCTCACAGGATGGGTCAACTATTGTTTCTGGCTCATGGGATGAGACAGTCAGAGTGTGGGATTCCCATAGTGGAAATCTTCTCAATGAGCTTCAAGGCCATTCATACTGGGTCAGCTCAGTTGCCATCTCACAAGATGGGTCAACTATTGTTTCTGACTTATGGGACAACACAGTCAGAGTGTGGAATTCACATAGTGGAAATCTTCTCAATGAGCTTCAAGGCCATTCATCCAGGGTCACCTCAGTTGCCATCTCACAGGATGGGTCAACTATTGTTTCTAGCTCAGAAGACAATACAGTCAAAGTGTGGAATACACATAGTGGAAACCTTTTCAATGAGCTTCAAGGCCATTCATCCAGGGTCACCTCAGTTGCCATCTCACAGGATGGGTCAACTATTGTTTCTGGCTCATATGACATGACAGCCAGAGTGTGGAATTCACATAGTGGAAATCTTCTCAATGAGCTTCAAGGCCATTCATACAGGGTCAGGTCAATTGCCATCTCACAGGATGGGTCAACTATTGTTTCTTGCTCATATAACAAGACAGTCAGAGTGTGGAATACACATAGTGGAAACCTTCTCAATGAGCTTCAAGGCCATTCATACTGGGTCAGCTCAGTTGCCATCTCACAGGATGGGTCAACTATTGTTTCTGGCTCATGGGACAAGACAGTCAGAGTGTGGGATTCCCATAGTGGAAACCTTCTCAATGAGCTTCAAGGCCATTCATACTGGGTCAGCTCGGTTGCCATCTCACAGGATGGGTCAACTATTGTTTCTGGCTCACGTGATAACACAGTCAGAGTGTGGAATATTGAAAATGGCACTTGTGTACAAGTTTGGAACTTAAAAGAATATATCATTGTGGTCAGATTTGATGCTGATGACACAGTAGTTGTTGTCAACAATAAGATAGCACTTTCCCTCTCAACATTGACTGAAATTGATCCTCTATCTGAATTATCTTCTCTTAATTTTGTGTTGATTATTGATGACTGGGTTGTGAAAGCAGGTAGAAGATTGTTTTGGCTCCCTTCTGCTTATAGACCCACACATTCGGTTGAAATGGCTATGAATCATAGCACAGTTGTCATTGGTACAAGGTCTGGAAGAGTAGTCATAATTTCACTAGATGCTCATCATGAGGTCCAAGATGCAGAAATTGTACAGAAACCAGTTGTAGAGCATGTGGAGGAACAGGCTTTAGAACATACAGGGAAATCAAGTGCTGACCAGCAAAGGGTGCCGGTTACAGAGACCAAGAAGAAATCAGTAGTAAAAAAGTTTTTGAACAAAATTTTGAGGGTGAAGAAGTAGCCCTAGGTGTATTTGTTGAAATTATAGTTCAATATTGAAAATTTTATCCTTTACCCTTATTTTTTTTCTTTATATCCTCCAGAATTTTGTGAAAATAAAAACTTGTAGCAGAAAAGGTCTTTATGTAATTTGAGCTTTTGTGGTTCTAAATATTGATCTGTTTGACTTCATAAGACTGAGGAAAAGCTACAAAATTATTGTAAGTATTACAAGAAATCTCTCAATTACATATCTCTGTTGAAATTCCAGAGGGAAAAGTGGTTGGCAGACATTAAAACAACTAAAAAGGTCAACATACAACTCAGGACTATAGTAGGATATTAATCCCAAATGTACATGCAATCTTCTTCTATCCCTAACAAAAATAAGTTTGCCTAACTTAGACTAATATAATAGTTACTAAGTGACCATAATGGGGAGTACCAGCCAGATCAGCTGGCCTTGACATTCTCCTGTCCTTGTCTCTTAGGTTCTGGGTCAGCTGGACTGATCATAGGAGTGCCAACATTTGGAACTAGAATGGTTCTATCCTGGACTTAAGCTATGTTGTTTATTTTCTGAATTACTTGCTAGGTGTGCTAATGGTAACAGGTGTACTCATGGGTACCAAAAGTGATGGCAGTTCCCACACTCAAGGTTACTCTCTCCTTTGCACTTATTCTATCATCAAAAGTATAGCACATCACAAACTGCTTGAAACACTCTATAAAATTGTATAGATGTAGTATATCATATCCTGTACTATTTTGCAAATTTACATGTTACCTGAATTACTATTGGCTGTGATATGTTGGTATCAATTAATAAATGATATTTGTGAGCTACAGCCTACTAATTAACATGTGGGGATCTTCATAGTGGGTGATTCTGCTCAATATTTTGAGGGTATGAACTTTATGACATAAAGTATGGAGTAGATAAAAATCTCATGTATAACATGTCTATGTCTTGATATATGATGCAATTAAACTGAGTCTTCCTCCTTCTCTGTTTTTAGTAAATCAAACATCATAGTTTCATCTTCTAAATCCTGCTGGAATGACATAATATCTCATCAGTATTTATAGAATGAACACTGTAGACAAATAACATGTAATTATACTGCTACTTATTCACTTGGAGGTAGATATCCCATAGTGGAGGATGAAGCTCATGAATCAATAATGTTTGCTGAATATTATAACTCTAATTGTAGGTCACCATATGGTGCATAATATATATAACTTGAGTAATATATGTTATGTAGTTAGGACTATGTATAAGAAAAATATTGGAGCATTTCAAATTCCACAAAAAATTCTGTAAAGCAATTAATCTATCCTCAATGTGATTGTGATATTTCTAAGAAAACAGTCTGTATCATGGTATAAAATAGACTTATAAACATGTAAATTTGCATATATATTTCATACATCATATAGTACATAATAATAAAGTATCAAGTCATTCCAAGCTGTACATGTGATGCTACACTTAAAAATATATGAGGAACTGCTCTCCTTGTTACACTTTTTCCATCTCAACCCCACTAGACTATCTCTTTTTCATGTGACCATTCTATTTATATCTTCTTACTTACTCATCCCATTCCATTTATAGTATGATACTTGTTTCATCTCCATCATCCCTTACCCCTTACCCCTTACCCCTCACCAATCCCTGCCACCCTGGTTTGTCATACTACTGGCACAGACTTTGCTTACTGATATATTTCATCTATTTACGTACACATTTCATCTTCATTCTAGACCTCTGCTGAGTCATGGCAAGTTATAGACTTTATTTATAAGTAGCATACCTTTCTGCAAACAGACCATGCTTCTTTGTATAAATAGCTCATGTATTCTGATCAAGCTTCCTCAGCTTTATCTTAGTTTAGCTATCATCCAATATAGCTGGCTACTCCTCTCTATTGCCTCTTCAAGAACACCTCAGACCCAGAACACCACTACTTCTATTTTGCTTCTCAAGTGTCACTGTGAGAATGCTGCCAAGTCCATTAGTGTACAACTCTATGTTGTAACTGTTTAGACTTTGGCTTTGTCATATGACTTACAAGTGTAGTGACAAAGTCACATGATTATTATATCACAAGACCAAAGTATTATGAGACCAGCTCAGATCATAACACTCCTGTCATGTGGGAACTGCCATCACTTTTGGTACCCATGAGTACATTGAACACACTGACTTTGGATAGTTGTGGAGATGTGTAGTGGTCAATTGTGTCACAAGTATGTCATTGAGCTAATGACTTTTTCAACTTTGAGCATGGAATCCAATTCATTTATGCTGACAATGCCCAGATCTTGCCTTGTAACACCATGCCCATTGAATTCCAGAGCTCATGTGGCACATTCCCAGTTATATAAGCCTCTCTATCTGCCCACTCCTCTCCCAACATTGTCTTCCATTGCCCTTATCAATCCCCTCCCACTCTCCCCAGCTCTCTTCATTCACTTGTGCTTTCTCACTCTTGCTATATTCTCTCTCTTACAATGGTTGACACCACATCTGTACCTCTGTCAGACATGGTCTACTATGTACACTGAAATAAATAATCAGTAATTTGTGAACTATTGTAGATATCTAAGTACTAACTTTTTGGTCTGTTTCAAAAAGAAGCAATTAAATAATGAATGGTGTGAAGAACACTGCTACATGATTTTTACAACATGTACCACCTTTAAAATTACCTTCCCAGTTTCTTTCACTGTCAAATTCTATCTTTACATAGAATTTGCAGATGTCACAAAAATGTGTTGATGACTCATTGAATTCAGTAGCCAATCAGTAGCCTTGATGGTCAATTAACTTAAAATTACCTCTATAGGTACCCAATTGTAATTTAAACCATTGTCAAACATTTTCAGAACCAAATTTGGACCTTTCTAATCATTATAGCACAAGAGCAACAGAATTATGGTCCAAATATGGTCCAAAAACATCTTGTGAAACTGCATGTTTTCATGTTTAAGGTACCCCATGACCACCCTACCCCCCTACATTGTCTCTCAGAATTAGCCACTGGGTATCTCTTATATTATATAGTAGTTTGTTGTAGTTAAATTAGTATAGTTAAATTGTATGTCAGTAGTGTAGTAATATATATTTTTATTATAAGCAAAAGATGCTAGTATCAGACCAAGAGGCATCAGAAGTCATGCTAGGGAGGTATTAAACTGCAAAATTTACATAGGGTTTGCATGGTCCCAAAAATTCTGTAGATCCCCAGGGGGAGCATAAATTACTGTCATTGTCTTATTTCAACATGATATTAATTTTTCTTTCTTGATAGCCATATCAACATGCTAGAACATGCAATAGAGCTAAAGTACCTAGTTTAGCGCAACATAGTGTAAATGTAAATATTAATAATAAAACTCACACCACGTATGCTCACTAAGAAAGTGCTCAGTGGGTAAGACTCAGATGCAAGGTGCTTCCAGGTGAAGTAAAGTATAGAAATGGTGTCGAAAACCAATGTTCAAGAGGGAGTGCACACTTAGCAAACACTTTGATGCACATTTTGATGTGTGTTCCTTAATCTCAGACTTAACATGGGCTTATGACTTCACACTTCACATTGCACTTAGAATCTCAAAGCTCACACAAATACTAAAGCATGATGCTAGATGGTATTTCTCAGGGCACAGGAGACTGCCCTTCTACTACACAAAGCTACCTATTAAATATCTTACAGAACACAGCTAAAAGAAACTATATAGTTAATACAGAAGCAGTAATTGCACATTAGCTAAGCTGTAAATTAGACTTTTAGACTGGATACAGGTGTCTGGGATGGACCAGAGTAAATCACCAATATACAAACATATGAGTGCCAAGAATGTGTTCACATGGGACAATAACGAAGGACAATAACTCGTCCTGCAGGAAGAACACTCCATACAGAGGTGTGATGCTGCATGCTTTGACGCATGGAATGGGAACCACTGAATAAGCCTGCTGGGAATGCTGGGTCTCAGGCCAGGCTAGGCGCCTATGGTGTGCTGATGCACAGCACTGGTACAGCGTGGTTAGATAGCAGCAACTGCCATGGGTCTAGTGCTCATGCCTTTTCCTATTAGGGCTGTACACCGTACCCGTATAGTATGGGTGTACGGTAGCTGTATATACGGTCCCGTAACCGTCCCGTAAGAGCTTCAAAGTAAAATTAATACAGTATCATTACGGTACAGTTTACACCCGTATAGTACCCGTACTATTACAGACGTATTACGGTCTGGTACAGCGTACGGTATGTTAAGATTCTTATCTGAGATTAAGCGTGTCAGCACATGGATTCTTGAGATAAGATATCATTCTATACCTGCTTTGTCATCGAAGGGCGTGCTCAAACCTCGGTTACGTGGATTTTGGTAGCAATGAACGTGGTTTATCTTCGCGTTTTCATCAACTTGGAGTCTGAGCTTTGTCTCCGATTTTACTCTGGGTGGCTTCGGTATACTCTTGCTGTATAATACAATCAAGAAGCCTTGAAATTGGATTATACAAAGTATTCAACAGTAATCCTAAAGTATTGTATTTGGTTGGAGGTCACGGGTGCTCAAGTGCTCTCTCTCTCTCACAACTCTCTCCAATTGCTCACAGTGACTCCTGTATCATTATCTACGTTTTCTATGCAACTTAAGAATATTATCCTGCATATTTATATTATATGGTACGTTCCATTATCCCCCGGCTCGCAAAACAACTTCTCCATACACATTTTGAACAGCTTTATGCCAGAAAGTATCAAGCCACTTCTGCATAGCGCAATGCCTCATTATCTGAACAAGCAAGTACAAGTTCTGCCAACACAGGATTTAATTTCACTGCTCGTTATTCTGGAAAAGAGCATCTTGTTGACGAACTAGACGCCTATTTCAAGTGCCACCCGAGAACTTTAATTTGTGTAGCCGCTTGGTCATCGAGCTCAATTTCCGAATCTTTATTACTTTACAATGGATATCTTATCCATTCCTGGTATGTACAATTCTTACTGTTCATTAGTGCTCATACTGACACTGACATTGCATGTATTATTATGTAGAATCTGCAGTTGGTGTCGAGAGAGTGTTTTCCGGGGGCCTAGATACTGTTTCATTGTGTTGCGCAAGCCTTTCAGCGGAGACTATATGTACCTTGATGTTAGAAAAGTACCACCTTCATACCCTCTATGCCAGTGCAGGAAAGCATTAATATTTTTAATCAGAACTAAAGGCTTAAATTCACCTCTTCTACTTGTATATACACATATTCACAGTGCCGTATATACCGTATATACCGTATATGACCGTTTACGGTACCATACCGTTTTTTTGAGGTGTAAAATTTGTTCAGATACGGTACGGTTACGGACATACCATAACTGTATTGTGACCGTAACGTGTACGCCCATATACCGTATATGGTACGGTGTACAGCCCTATTTCCTATGATGCAATAACATAGCTTCAATATCCTATTATTAGAATAGACATGCACTTAGCTCAATCTCCAGCCTTACTGGTAATTATTTCCCACCAATGTCAAGAATAAGCTCTGACCTTGGTGTTTCTATTCTTAGATGCTTTCCTACTTAGGCTAGTTATGTCCTTTATTAGCACGAATTGTTCCCACACTAGCTAACGGTCTGGGACCTCTACCTTAGCTACTAATTACAACCCAGATATATTGTACCGTTTGTAAGTAGTGCACAGAATATAGAAATAATGTTTTTACAGTGGGTAGAAGTACACTAGGCATATTAGAGCCTACATGGTCTTTACACATTCTGTCTTAGACAATGTTGGCCTTGTCTCTTGCACCTTCAAGCACCCACACACATGCCTTCTCCTTCCCTTATTAATAAATACTAACCAACGCTTTCAGCCAAGGACAGGTGCAGTAACACTCTTCTGCATAATGTCCGCCCTCAGTGTCTCCCTGCTCATCTCCACCCCCAAACCCAACAAACTCTCCGACGAATGCTACGTAATCTACGCTGCTGGCTCCTGGGATAGTCCGAAGAAGGGATCACTCTACGTCGTGGAGAAAGCGCAACCTACGGTGTTGATTGGGTGTTTGACTTCCGCAAGTGCGTTTAGCCAGGACGTTAAGGCTACGAAGAGCGGTTTGGGAGGGAAGTTGAGGCCTATTATTATGCCCATTTCGACTTTTAGTCGGCTTGTGGAAGCAACATCGAAGGATATTCTTAAATGGGCGGATGGGGAAGTGTTGGTTGCGACTGGAAGTCCGTTTGGTAGTGTTAAGATGAATGTAAAAGGAAATGAAGTCGATTTCGAGTATGTTTTTATCTATCTACATCTACAACTCTTACACTAATGTGATACATGAAGAATCGCGGAATGTAATAACGCGCTAATCTACCCCGGGCTCGGCTCTGCCGCCATCCTCTCTCAATCACGCAAAATTACAGACACGATACTCATCGCTGGCGCACAGCGCCTCGCTGCTCTGTCACCCGCCATTCGAATCTCGGATGGAGATTCAGCCAACTACGAAGGGGCTTCCTTGTTACCAGATTTCGCTGATGCACAGAGGGTGAATTTCGAAATTGACGTGGCGATTGCTGAGCAGGCTGTTAAAAAGAGGTCGACATAAGTTGAGCTTGGTGTGGATGAGGTTAGGGAGAAGAATGAGGAGAAGGTTTAGGTGCCGATTTATAAGGATTATGTGTTTGATGAGGTGGGGTTCCAGTAGGTAGAAATGCTGGATTTGACCTTCGGTTGATATGTGCTACTGGACTTCTCGAAGGTCTTTCGGGACATTTGTAGAAGACTATTACATATATCTTTTAGTTGCGGGTGATAAATATTTTGTGAACTAGTTCGATGATCTGCCGGAAGTTTTACTTCTCTAACCCATGCATTCGATTTCTTACAATGTACTATTTCATACTTAGAATTATTTAAGCGCACGTTAATCGATAATCCGGATCGTTCGTACCCACAGTTATTAATAATGGCTCAGCGCCAGATCGATGGTGGGAGTTCCATGCATTGTCCATGCACTGTGTTCTTTCATCGATTCTCTCATGGTTAACGCGAACACAACAGCTTTGTGATCGATTCCCAAAAATACAAGATAGCTGCTCAGGATGCAGGATGTTCTCACCTCGTAGTCGACGTAGCAAGAGAATCGTGCGAACGGTCGTGAGCTTGTTGTATTCTCTTACAGTCGACGGTGAAGTAATCAAGGCTTGATAAGTACGAATGATACACCGACCCAAGGGTACCGACATCTTGAAACCTGGAATGAAAAGTCCAGAGCAGTCAGTGATAATCACTGTATACGAATTTCATACCAAATTGCTCGAGGAAGTGATTTTTAAAGAGTTAAATAGTTGTCAGGGCGGTTCACTAGCGCCTATAACATCACCATGTTCTACTTTTGCATCGCTAACGAGAGCTACGAGAAATCAAACAACTAATAGTTTTCTCAAGCATATTTCAGTTATCAACAGGTATTAATAAGTACTAAAAAATACAGTTAAAAAGGTGCCAGAACGAACGGCTGATAATAGCCTTCAAAAGTCTTCGTTAGCGCAAATCATAACAGCTGCATAATAGACCTCACGATAGCGATACAACCACACCACACACGCTAACGATTATGCGATCATACTCGCATTAGATCGTTTACGAGCAATCGAGGAGGAAAATGGTGTATTACAATGCTCGCTCTGGGAGCTAGAGTCGATAAACTTGACAGAAGTTTGAGGTGGTCAACTGGAAGTCCCGTACGATCGACGTAGTTAGTTCTGGTAATACAACTCGCATTCCCACCCCGATCTTTCCTATCCCGACTCTATACCTCACTGCAAATAGCTTAGACAGTGCCGGCGTGGGTTAAATGGCAAGTGTGTGCCGCCGATATGTATGGGCATCCTAGACGCCGATAGGGTGAAGGAAGAGGAAGAGGACTGTACAGGAGTGAATTAGAACTACATCACAGCAGACAGCGCAAGACCTTACTCACCACAGAGTCCATTCTCTTGTCCGATTTCCAACTACACACTCCTCCTTCTGCATAGCGAGCCTCTAGGTACGCTTTCCCACGTACGAGTCGAAAGTAGCTCGATCGGAGACCTTGAGATGGAGGGAGGTATAGAGGAGATCGAAATGGGGGTATTAGAGCTGAGGGAAGGTAATTCGCGGGCGTATCGTTTCTACAAGGCAGTATAGTCAGCTTCGCCTTGAGCGAGATGAAGGAAGCAAGAAATACTGTAGAAACGCAATAAAAACGCGAAATAAAGGAAAGGGGAACAAAAGAGGGATAATACGAACCTCGGAATCCACATGTATCGTCGTATTCTCCTTCAACCAACGTCCTACAACCGTCATATCCTTCATGTCATGGTGTTGCGTCACTGAGCCGTGTTGAAGATTAATTGAAGACTGGGAGTCGAACCTTCGTATACATGCATATCTTTCTTAGGCGAATAAGGAAGCCGTAGGGGCATAACGAAAGAGATGAATAAACTGAGTAAAACGGATGAGACTCGTTACCACATGAGAGGGGGAGAGAGAACCTGACGTACATTCTACCTATCCATCGAGTATCATGGACATTAGAACGCTTGAACATTGAAGCATGTACACACACCAACGATGGAAGAACTAGAACGATGAGGAAGCGAGAGTTAGTTGCGGAAGGTATTTCAGTGTTGGATGAGCGCAGGAGTGCTCTGGAGGCAGGGGTCGCACACTGGGGAGGTGGTGTGTCAGTGTATCTGCGGTTGATTGAGAGGGGGACAGGGGACGGCACCTTTGCTAATTAGGGTCGTGGAGGAGCTGCGCGGAGGCTCGAGTGCACTCATTTCACGGTAGCGGGGGGTGAAGATGAGAAGACCGAGACAAGAGAGACGAGAGCAAGAGAACCGAGGCATCGCCGAAGCGGTCCGACTTTCCAACACGACTTCCCACGCTGTTGATCGTTGTTCGGACGAGTGACGCATTTCATTATTAGGCTTTCCTCCTGACTCTCGGCGCACAGTTGTACATTACGCTAGCGATACACTCTCTCAAATAGTTCACTAGTCATGCCGCTGTATAAATGGGTATTCAGTCATCATATATGGCATGGATGGGTAAAATAACTGAAATGTCTTAGGTCGCAGAATATTACGTCGTATACCCTCGTACGCAAGCTACCACCCACGAAGCGTCAATTATACGCCTCTCGATACAGGCGGCCCAACCCAGTATATACCGCGAACTATTACTCATCTTCGTGACGCGTATATACGATCCATATTCTCGTATCGTTCGTGAGCACATTACTATTAGCTTGTGTGCGTTCACTATCCTATTTCGATATCGTATTAATTCTTATGTTTTGATAGCCATATCTACGTGTTAGAACTTATGTAAAGGTCAGCGTGATCGTCTTCACGATCTATCTTAGACATGGTGTATCGATGGTGTGTTCCTATCGATATGCTTTCGAGCGCTTGTTCGACTAGACGTGGTTTATGATCCAACTGCAGGCTGCATTTTGCGGTTAGGCAATAGAGGCGGTGAGAGCTATTAGCCTATTACCACGCATATTTCGCGGCACTAAAATAGTGTCGTGTCGCGAGTGCCTATGATATGTACGTGAGTTTACTATCGAATATCTGAACGGCCTACTACCGTCACTGATCACTTTGCACTCAGGATTATTGCTATGCTCTCATTCAAAATTGTAAATATAGAGTCCCCGAATCGACTATCATGGTCTATAACTGAAAATGGCCCAGCGAGCACTGAGAGATGTGTTAAGCCATACTAGGTTCTCGTTTCACAGCACGTCCGTCTGTTGTGATCGAACCATCCATGCATACATGACAAGAATCTGAGAGGCACATTGTCTTTTCACAATCGATTGGCCGTTAATTTTAACGTGAAAGCGAACATCGCCATATTAAGGACATGTTTTTCTAGCAAGTAGTCATATAATGGAGGTGATGTTGCCGCTTACCTACGCCTCCCATCCTCGAAAAATCGTCCTAAATTGTATCAGTTTGCGAGAGAACCTTAAAGATTTTGACGAACTCGTATATATAGTTACGTATATCTTCAAGTTGTGGCTGATAAATAATTTCAGGACGAATTCGATCTTCCCTCATTTTATCAATGATCTGCTCGAAGTTTTACCTCTATACTGAACTCATGTATTCGATCCCTTACAATGTATTTCGTACTAAGGATAATTTTAGCATGCTTTAACCGATAATCAGGATCCTTTCGTACCCTTATCTATTAATGGCTCGGCGCCAGATCGATGGTGGGAAGTCCATGCATTGCCCATGCACTGGAATCTTCCATCGATTCTCCCATGATTAACGCGGAATGAACTGCGATGTGATCGCTTCTCCAGAATATCTGACCAGTGGTAGCTTTTCTGGTTTTACAATCGCCTCGCAATCTACGCAAAAAAGGAATTGTGTGAGCGATTGTGAGCTTGGCATAAGTATTCTTTTACAGTCGAAGGCGATCTGACAAAGTAATACCTCTACATCACGCGATAGAACGGAAATGATTTAACTAATATTTTCAATGTGTATTGTTAAGTACTGCTAAAAAAAGTTGACAGTGAAAAGTTGCCATAACACAGACGACTAAATAAACGTTCGTAAAGTTTGCATTAGTGCAATTCATAACAGCCGCAGAATAGTACTCACGATGGTGATTCAGCTTCCACACCGACGTTCAATGCACACGCTAACGAGTACGCACGTCGTACTCCCATTGAGACCTTTACGGTAAATCGAGAAGGTAAAGGATGTATTATAATGCTCGTTCTGCGAGCTAGAGTCAATGAACTTGACTTAAAGCTGAGGAAGCCAACTAGTAACCTCGTACGGTCGATGTAGTTTGTTAGAGTATGTAGCACAATACTCGATGCCATCCTAACCTTTCTTTATATCCGATTACAATGACTTATATGGCAGTGTAGTTCAATGGAAGGCGTGCAGCTCCGACACAGTACGTACAATGGGCTATGGGCATCTTAGACGTCCAAAAGGCGAAGGGGGAGAGGACTGAGGAAGGTTGTATTAGAATCACGACACAGCGCACAGTGCAAGACGTTATGCACCAATAATCCACACCCTCGTCTGATTGTACAACTAAACCCTCAGTAGCACTGGGAACGCACCCTCCTCTAGCAGAACGAGCCTCCGGGTACGCTATCCCATATACGAGTAAGAAGCTAGGGATGGAGGGAAACTGGCGCCATACACGATGTGTTACACACTACACCCGTCTTTACACCTACGCTCTCCTCCGATCCTCAGTGACTCTTCGAACGCACTCCTTTCACAGAGACCTTGAGACAGTGAGGTGTATAAAGGGGATGGAAGTGGGGGTTGCAGAAAGCTCAGACAAGATAGATTGCAGCCGCAGTCATTTCTACAAGGCAGTTCAGACAGTTTCGTCTTGAGCGAGAGGAGGAAGCAAGTAATTCTGTAGAAAATACGATGAAAAGAAAGGGGTACAACAGAGGAACAACACGCACTTAGGAGTCATCATGTCATCATGTATTACCATACTCTCCCTCAAGCAACGTCCTGTAACCCTCTTATCCTCCATGCAACGGTGCTAGGCGGTGTTTGAGCTTAGTTCGAGGGCTAGCAGTCGAAGTGTTCCATACGCGCATATCCGTCATAGGTGAATAATAAATCTGTAATCTGTAGGATCATAACAAAGGAGATGGAAAAACTGAGTAAGACCGATGAGAGTCGATAACACGCATGAGATGGGAGGGAGAGGAGTGTAAGCTGACTTACGTTCCAGCTATCCGTCGAATGTCATGAATGTCTGAACGTTAAAGCGGGGCAATGCATAGATACCAAAGATGAGAGAACAAGAAAGACGAGAAAGCGGGAGTTTTGGTTGCGGAGGTGCAGAGATCGGTGTTGGATGGATGCTATTATCCTGTGGAGGCAGGGGGGGTGCCGTGTTGGTCTATCTGCGCTCGATTGAGAGGGAAGAGGGGAAGGCACCTTTGCTTATGGTAAGAGTGTCAGAGGCTCGAGTAGCTCATTTGACGGTAGCATGGAGTGGAGGTGAGAAGACAGGTCTAGACAAGTGAGACGAGAGCAAGGGAACTGAGTCACTGGGACGAGGGCAAGAGAACAGAAAGAAGCGCCGGAGCGGTCCGACTTTCCAACACAACTTCCCACGCTGTTGATCGTTGTTCGGTCCATTGTGCACGTCGCTTCCGTCATCGTCGACCACCAGCACACAACCCAACCTCCACTCTTCTCACTTCTCTCTCAGTGACTCAGTCTGAATGTACCCCGTCTAAATTCTAATGTTCTCACCATACACTCCGCCTTCCCGCTCGCAGAGCGCCGCCAGTCCTTCGGTTTCGGTGGACGATTACGGCAGAGAGAGAACAGGCTCGACGAGCAGTGCGACAGGGCGTATGAGCAGTTGCAGGCGCGGGACATGCCGATAAGGAAGAATCAGGTTTTGCAGAGTCTGAAGGATCAGAATTGGACGTTATATAGTATTATGCGTTGCGAGGCATTTGAAGGAGTTGTTGCCGGTTATCCATACTCCTACACAAGTATGTTTTCTGCTTCGTCTTTTGCTTATACTTTTCGTGCCTTTCTTCGTACTTTGTGTATACACCTCCATATTTTCATCCTTTCGTGTCTTTCATGCTCAGACTTCGTTCATGTTCCTCATACCTCCCTCCACGTTCTATCTCATTCTTGTCTTTATTCACGGCTTCCACCATCGTCTCTCTTCCTGGTATTGACATACTCTCCCCAGGCAGAGGCAATAATGAGCTATTCACACATCTTCCGCCGCTCCGAAGGACTCTACCTCACATTTACAAACCGGGACACGACGGAACGCAACCCCCCCGAACAAACGCACGGACACAAGATCGATTTATTCGTAGTCACCGATCCGAGGCGATATTGGAGATAGGTGATCAGGGCGTTGGAGTACGTCTTTCTCGTTCAGGTTGTTCTATGTTCTTACGCTGGCTATATGGTATTGGGGTACGTGAATGTCTGGATCTAGGATTTATGAGGGGTCTGATGGTTTGCATGGGTAGATTTCGACTGCTAAATCGGTTATGTACACGTACGTCCTCTATCTCCCGCTCACGGCTCTGCCTTCTAACTTCCCCCTCCCTTCTACTGTCTTTGTGCTTACGTGTATCTTAGCTTAGTAGGTGGCCTGGGTCCAGCAAAGCGGGCTTCAGTCGTACTCGACGTGGGGCATATCTATTCGTTTCGGAATGGAGAGACAATCGCGTAGGAGGAAAAGAATATGACTAGTTTGTTGACAAGTGAGTCCTTTATTTCGCTTCACTACCCGTCCTCGTTCTTCGCGATTCGTACATACTTCATCTCGTAATCGTACATCCTCCTGCGCTCATTTCACCCTATCATGTTCCGTCCTGTCCTTTCCACCCGTCCACTATATCTCCCTTCCCGTGCTCTACTTCCCTTCCTCTCCGTCCTACATTTCCTCCTTATCCAAACCCCATGTTAAACATGATCTGACATCGATACCACTGCAGATTCATCCAACTAGTCCACAAGCACCACCGACACGCGCTCCTCCACTTTGAAGATTTCGAGGTACCGAATGCGCATAGGCTGTTGGAGAAGTATAGGAGCAATCATGCGATTTTTAATGATGATATGTAAGTTCCACTTTCCTCATTTCAAGTTCGTCCCTTCGTTCATCCTTCATATTCCCTTGCTTCTTTTTCTCATCACATTCCGTTTTTCCTTCACGTTTCTTCAATTCTTTCCCTGGCTTCGTGACTTCTCAGAGCTTAGTTCCTTGTCTCTTGCACCTTCGAGCACATATGCATACACGTTCCCCTTCCCGTATTAATACGTACTAACCAATGCTTCCACCCAAGGAACAGGCGCAGTAATGCCATCATGTATAATGTCCGCCCTGTGTCTCCCCTCTCCTCCCCCAAACCCAACAAACGTTCTGACAAACGCTATGTATAATCTATGGCGCTGTGTCTGCCGGACTTGGTACTGACAACCAGCTACGCGACGCAACGGTCTCTGAGGACTCTATCTCCCGAGAGGGCGCAAACTCCAAATTCTACCTCATCGACCGAGACCGCCTTTTATCCGATCAAGAAGGCGTAGATTGCGAGGGTGGGTTGAGAGGAGAATATTGGTGCCCTAGGAGCGAGTCCTCAGATAGTTCGAAAAATGGATTCTTCGGTGTGGTTGAGAAAGCGAAACCGACGGTATTGATTGGGTTTTCGACCTCTGCGGGTGCGTTTAGCCTGGACGTTGTTAAAGCTATGAAGATCGGTTTTGGTGGGTATTTTAGGCCTGTTATTACGTCCCTTCCGAATCCCAGACGATTTGTGGGAACAACACCGAAGGATAATCTGAACTGGCGTTGGTTGCGAGTGGAAGTCCGTTTGGCAGTGTTAAGATGCAAGCGGAGGTCGGTTTCGAGTACATTTGTATTAATTTAAACTTACTACTCTCGAACTAATGGAATACATGAAGGATCGGGAATGTAACAACGCGTCAATCTACCCCGGGCTCAGCTTCGCCGCCATCCTCTCTCAATTACGACGAATAACAGACTCCTATCATCCACGCCGACGGAGATTCAGCAAACTACATACGAAGGGCTTCCTTTTTACTGGATTTCGCTAATGCCCCGATGGTGAATTTAGAAATTGGCGTGGCGATTGCTGAGCAGGCTGTTAAAGAGGGGTTAGCGCAGGTTCAGCTTCGTGTGGATGAGGCTGGGGAGAAGGCTGGGGAGAAGGTTTGGATGCCGGTCTATAGGGATTATGTGCTTGATGAGGAGGTGATCAAGTAGGTAGAAATGCTGGATTTAACCAAATCTTGTTGATATGTGGTACTAGAGAGAAAATCTTTTCGGATGTTTGTAGAAGGCTGCTAAATATAGTTCTCTAGCTTATGTATTCGATTTCTTATAATGTATTACTTGATACTTGGAATAATTTTAATGCACTTTAATCGATAATCTGGATCCGTTCGTACCCACACCCAACCCACACCTATTAAATGTCACGGCGGGCTTTTAGCTGTCCAGTTCCAGCTGTCCTTTGGCCTGTCGTTTGATCTGTCCTGTTCAGGCATCAGTCACGATGTCACACATACCAAACTGGGTGGTGATTGATAATCGAAGTCGAGACAAAATCAAGCCAAGCCGACATGTGATAACCAACAAATTGTCGCTCAAAATGCATCGTTGTAGACCATCCAAATATTTGAAGTAGTAGTATATAAATATTTTAATCTCTTAAAATTCACATTTTCCGTTCTATTCCTGAAATATACTGTAAAAGTATACCTATTACCCCATAATTAAAATTTTCACACGCTTGTGCTAATAAGAGATATTTATATGGAACAAATTTTCACCTTTGTTTCTTCTCTTTGTACAAAATACATTCTAAACGAAGTGAATATAAGATACAAGAATGACCAGATCAAGGATTTGATGAAAATTCCTCAAGATTACTCAAGTGGATTAAATACTACATACAATCATCGGTAACTATACAGACATTGAGTGCGAGTACATACTTTGTTTTGCAAGTCAAATATTAGATGGTCTCACAATCACAGCATATTTTTTATGCACCAGCTAGGTGCAGTCTCTCTTACCCATCGATTACAAAGCCATCAGAACTTGGATTGATGTGTGTGACATACACGTGTGTGATGCCAAACAGGACAGATCAAATGACAGGCCAAAGGACAGCTGAAACTGGACAGCTAAAAGCCCGCCGTGTGTATCGATGGTATGTTCCTATCAATGTATTTTCGAGTTCTTGTTTGTCTAGGCATGGGAGGGGCATGTTTCGGAGCACTAGAATGAGGTGATGTCACGAGTGCCTATGATATGTGGATTGTTTTACTAACAACTATTTGGACGACCTACTACTTACGGTCACCATCACAGTGCGCTCTCGGGATTGTCCTTATGTAAAAATAGAGTTGTTGAATCGATCTGCATGGTCTGCAACTACTAATAGCTCATTGAGGATCCTCGTTTTATCCATTACCGACTACAATCTTTTATAACTAGCACGAGTATCAATGCATACATGACCGGAATCTGAGAGGTTTATTGTCTTTTCACAATCGATTAACTGTTAATTTTAGCGTGAAAGAGAACATTGTCTCCTTAATCACACATAATTCTATTCATTTAGTAGCTTTAATGTTGAGACTAACCGACCTCCCCATTATCATAGACTTGCCGCACAGACTATAGCTCTGGAAAACTTACACTGTACGTGTTACGATAGACTGTAGAGCATGTGTTCCGCCTGCACTGCAAAATGCGGTTTTCATTTGTTTTCATCTCCGTACCTCACTACTTACACGCTGTCGCTCACATGACTTCATTTACATACATAAATGTCGTACCTACCCATCCGTGAATACCAGATTCGTATTCCCCCTCACTTCACCTCGAATGCGAGCTCACCAGGATCTGGAGGTCAGACGGATGTGCTGACCACTCGCACAATTTCTTCGTCGAGAGGATACCACCCGGTATTCTTCCTCTACAAGACGCGTCTTTGACATCTACCTTTACATCGCTCTGGGCTAGAATTTGAACGAATACATGGCCGTTGGGTCGTTGTCTTGGTTCGGACTTCGTATGGTGATACGCGTTGCTCTCTCTCAAACTGATTTGATGTAGCCTAATATTAATGACGCAACTAGAAATAAGTTTCAGCTATTAAGTATACGCGTGTATATAGGTTGGGAATGCGTCCACGTATTTTTAGAGCTGTAAGCATGTGAGGAAACACGTCCGTGTTTTAATCAATTCATTGAAGTGGCGAGGCAACTATGTTCTACTTTTAATTTTCCACAACTTGATAAACGATGCGCTATAACACCGAAATCGAGTATCGTGTCTCATCAATATTCAGCTGACAGCAGTTAGAGTTCGAAAGGTATCGCGAAGAATGAAAGTCCCGGGTTATTTCATGGCTCTATTCGGCTACTTGTTGTGTCGAGGGAATTATCTAACCGTATGTTCAATAAATGTAACTATGAATTCGATATTAATGTCACGTTATTGAATGGACACACATGAAGGAGAGAGGGACAGATATTTATACACGATGAGAAATCATACCATTCATCTCTCTAATTATAGATTGAACGCGCGTACAACGTGTGCATCGAAAAGAACCACAATCCACATATATATATCACTCATCGGAAAGTACGATCCTTCCCCCGCACTGCGCCAATTGTATGCAACGCACTCAAACAAACTCCAATGTCTCAATCATCCAAGCATATTCACAATCAACAGGCAGAAGAGGCTCATTCATTTAATGCCTTAGTGAAACATGATACTTCTTCTAATGTACAAGAGGAAGATCACTCTCTTCAATCTACTGGCAATCAGAGTGTTGCTTCATCCCAAATACAAATTCCAACATCTGTTAGAACTGTAAGTGTTCCTTATGTGGTATAACTGCTTATCTGATTTGAAAGTAGCATGAGAGAAATACTGTGAAATACAATGCAGAGTCTCATGCATTTGCTGGAAATACAGGCTCTATCAACATCAATGATAATGCAAAGATTTACAATGCTGCTACAATGACAAATATTCATCAGAACATTACTACTGAACTGAAAGATTTGCTAGCAGAAAAATTAAGTCCAATATTTGGAGCTGCCTATGATTCAGCTGAAAGGGAAGGAGAAACTGGATGTACTCCTGGTACTAGAGTTGATCTCTTGCAACAAATTGATGACTGGATTTCTTCAAATGAAAAGGCATCTATTTTCTGGCTCTCTGGTCTTGCAGGAACTGGAAAGTCAACTATTGCACATAGTGTAGCTCATAAATACCTCAATAATGGAGCTTCCTTTTTCTTTTCCAGGGATTTTAAAGATAGGAGTGAGGCTACAAGTGTAATAAAAACACTGGCTTATCAATTGGGAAGTAAATTCCCACTACTTAAAAAGAAGATTTTGGAAGAAGTAGGATCTAATCAGTCAATTGTCAATTCAACTTTCCTTGTACAGCTGCAGAAGCTGATATTGAATCCAATCATGAAATTAGTAAATGGTTTACAAAGCACTAGAATTGTGGTTGTACTTGATGCATTGGATGAATGCAATCAGGACATGCAGACAAATGTCATCAAAGTTCTAGCTGAAAATCTCATCATGTTTAACTATCCAATAAAATTATTTATTACAAGCAGGCCTGAGGCATCTCTTGAATACATGTTTAAAACAAAAACAGTAGATTTATTGACAAACCCATTCATTCTGCATAACATTGAAAAAGAAAAAGTCAATGCAGATATTAAATTATATATTGAACATAAGATCAATGAAATACCCATTGACAAACCATGGCCAAAACAGGATGAAATGGTGCACCTAATAGAAATTTGTTCAGGTTTATTTATTGCTGCTGCTACAGCTATGAAATTTATTAATAGTGGCCGAGGGGGTGGAGTACAGAACAAATTAACATTTATTCTTGAAAATCGGTATGTTAAATTAAATGAAAGACATACTCATGGAACACTGGATAACATGTACATGAATATTTTATCACTGGCTGCTAAATCAATATATTGGAAAGACAAGGTTTTTCAGGCTGTTATCTCAATTATTATATTGGGATATAATAACTTGAAAATTCACAGCATATTGCAAATTCTTGAATTGCAAGACAATGAAGACAATATCTATGAAATGCTGCTTGATCTCAAGGCTGTACTCCTTGTTTCTACATCTGATGCAAATACTCCTGTACATGCCTTTCACTTATCATTTCATGATTTTCTTACAAATTCAAAGAGGTGTACAGATTTGAGATTTTACATTCATACAAAGAGGCATCATACACTAATTGCAGTTGGCTGTTTACATACAATGATGAAAAGCTTTAAAATTGATATATGTAATATAGGGAATATGTCCACTCCAAACAAAGATATATCTATCCATGATACAATAACAGATGAAATTGGATATGCAGCCACATATTGGATTTTTCATCTTGCTGCAGCTGAAATTGATAGCAGTTTATCAGAGCTTGCAACAAATTTTATATTTCAGTATCTCCTTCAGTGGCTTGAAGTGACATCACTGTGTGGTCAGTTGCCAAGAGCACTGGAAAGTGTGAGACTGTGGAAAAACAATCTATCTGTGAGATTAATTCATTTGTTGATTTTATTCTTTATGCTAATAGATTAATGTAGTATAAATTTCCAACACAATGTATGGATTTGTTGAGTGATGCTGAGAGATTTATACTTCAGAGCTTTGATATCATTAAAGTTTATGGATTGCAAGTTTATCAAACTGCACTTTTATTTACACCACAAGAAACACTATTGTACAAGACTTATAAAGACTGTTTACAATCTTTAAAAGTAATTCAAGGTTATAATAAATACTGGGATCCATGTTTGCAAGTACTTGAAGGGCATACTAAACCTGTAGAGTCAGCTGTGATATCATCTGATGGTAACCAAATATTGTCAGGATCTTGTGATAAAACAATTAGAATATGGAATACCCAAACTGGTGAATTGCTAAATGAATTAATAGGTCATTCTGATGAAGTAAATTCAGTGGCAATTTCAAACAATGGAAAATATATAATATCTGGTTCCTCTGACAAAACTGTAATTGTCTGGAATGCACAAAATGGGAAACTAATATGTGTACTTCAAGGCCATTCAAATATAGTCACCTCAGTTGCCATCTCAAAGAATGGGTCAACTATTGTTTCTGGCTCACATGACAGGACAGTCAGAGTGTGGAATTTACATGGTGGAAACCTTCTTAATGAGCTTCAAGGCCATTCACACAATGTCACCTCAGTTGCCATCTCACAGGATGGGGCAACTACTGTTTCTGGCTCAAAAGATAAGACAGTCAGAGTGTGGAATTCACATAGTGGAAACCTTCTCAATGAGCTTCAAGGTCATTTGCAACAGGTTGCCTCAGTTGCCATCTCACATGATGGGTCAACTATTATTTCTGGCTCACATGACAAGACAGTCAGAGTGTGGAATTCACAGAGTGGAAACCTTCTTAATGAGCTTCAATGCTATTCACACAATGTCACCTCAGTTGCCATCTCACAGGATGGGTCAACTGTTGTTTCTGGCTCACCTGACAGGACAGTAAGAGTGTGGAATTCACATAGTGGGGACATTCTCAATGAGCTTCAAGGCCATTCACACAATGTCACCTCAGTTGCCATCTCACAGAATGGATCAATTATTGTTTCTGGCTCATGGGACAAGACAGTCAGAGTGTGGAATTCACATAGTGGAAACCTTCTCAATGAGCTTCAAGGCCATTCATTCAGTGTTTACTCAGCTGACATTTCACAGGATGGGTCAACTATTGTTTCTAGCTCACATGACAAGACAGTCAGAGTGTGGAATTCACATAGCGGAAATCTTCTCAATGAGCTTCAAGGCCATTCAGACAGAGTCACCTCAGTTGCCATCTCACAGGATGGGTCTACTATTGTTTCTGGCTCATGGGACCAGACAGTCAGAGTGTGGAATTCACATAGTGGAAGCCTTCTCAATAAGCTTCAAGGCCATTCACACAATGTCACCTCAGTTGCCATCTCAAAGGATGCATCAACCATTGTTTCTGGCTCATGGGACAAGACAGTCAGAGTGTGGAATTCACATAGTGGAAACCTTCTCAATGAGCTTCAAGGCCATTCACACTGGGTTGCCTCAGTTGCCACCTCACAGGATGGGTCAACTATTGTTTCTGGCTCAGATGACAACACTGTCAGAGTGTGGAATATTGAAAATAGCAATTGTGTACAAGTTTGGAGCTTAAAAGAACATATCAGAGTGGTCAAGTTTAATGCTGATGAAATGGTAGTTGTTGTTAACAATAAAAGAGCATTTTCACTCTCAACATTCACTGAAATTGATCCTCTTTCTGAATCATCTGCTCCTAATTTTATTTTGGTTATTGATGACTGGTTTGTAAAAGGAGGTAGAAGATTGTTTTGGCTCCCTCCTTCATTTAGACCTGCATATTCAAATGCAATAACTATGTATGATAGTAAAGCTGTGATTTGTGCACAATCTGGAAGATTTGTGATTATTTCTCTAAATACTCATAATGCAGAAACTGTGCAAGCACCAGCTGTAAGTGGGGTAATGGGGTATGTTGAATCTCATGTGGTGGAACAGGCTGTGGGGCATATTGAGATACTACCAATAGTGCACATTCAGGAAGCAGTTGAGAATAATACTGGGAAATCAAGTGTAGAGCAGCAAAGAGTACAAGTTGCAAAGAACAAGAAGAAGTGTGTAGCAAAAACATGGTTGAAAAAAATTATGAGGGTGAAGAAGTAGTGCTAGATATATATATTAAAATCATAATTTTATATTACAAATTCTATCCTTTACTCTTATATTTTTTGATAATAAATAAGGCTGACAAGCAGCAGAGCCCACTACCACCAAACTTACCATTGTACTAAACTGGGAAAGAATTGTTGTCAGACTTGAACTTATGTCAGTGGTGTAATCAGTTTGGAAAATGATACAGTGCCTCAGCAATAAAACATCCTTGTGATTTATGTTCATCAAAGTTGAGACAAATGTCTATATCATATGTGGTAAAATGGACATTTGCACTTGTAGTACATGATTCAGATACTATCTACTTGTAATTAGCAAGTTTATATATCAAATCTATTACTGTCACTGTCAGTGCCATATATTAAAACTCTTCTACCAATGGCTAGATACTGTCCCTGGAAGATTCAGTGTTTGCCTATCACTACTGCTCACTGCACCCATACCAGTTGCCTCATCTGAATCATTCAAGCGAATAATGTCATCTGCATCTATGAAAGACTGATATCACATCAATGACATTGAGTGAGGAGGGGGAAGACAAAAGGGAGGAAGAACAGTGACAGAGGACAGCAATGAGTGTGAAACAAGCACAATGGGGCAGGGAGGTGAATGAGCTATACACTGGTTGGGTGATGGTTGAGGCCAGAGGCTGTTGATGTTGTGTCACCACCATTTCTCCTCACTTCATGGACACACAGATGTCAATATACTACCTACCTCTTCAATGTCCCAGCAGCACAATGGCACACCCAAACACTGACCAGCTCTTTGATGTCCTGCCAAATATTCCCAACCTGTCATTTGATGTTGAAGGAGGTTTACTAACAATCTGCCTGGGAGCTTCTTCACTTACCACATACTCAACACTTATAGTCATGGGATCTCCTTCCCTACTTGTATCAGAGAAGATGATACACAGGCTAAAGTTATCATAACATACCATTTAAATTTCGCGTTCTTCATTAATAGAACTTCAGACTGAGTGCATCAGAGTGGACACACAAGAGGAGGAGCCAAGGTCCCAGGTGGACTCCTAAAAATAAACAAGGGATAAAAATAAAACATATACCTAAAAACATATGACTCTGCATCAGTCTTGAACTTAAAGCTCTTAATAAATACTTACCTTTTCACTTCTATTTGCCTTATGATACAAAGCCTGTGTTGAAACAAAATCCTTTACCATAGACTGAAAGCACCTAGTACATCAATGGAAAAACCAGGATATAAAAACTTACTGGTACATGTGTAATAACAAATGTTTGATGATGATTGCATATATGATCAGGCAAAGTACTGCTTGTGTAAACAGGACGAGTTAGAATCCAGAACAATGTTGCGATGGTGCATTGCCAAGTAAAGCAAGGATGCATCACGCATCATTACCATAGCTTCCAAATTAGGAAGGCGCTTATGGAAACGCCTGTATGCATATGTGCTGTCGCAATAGTGCAATAGATAAGGAATGTAGTAGCACTGTATGATTGGCTGCACACACATGGGCCGGTGCTCTGCGCTGACTCACTCCAGACCTAGAACTAAGCTACCATATGGGTAGGAAAGTACCATAGATAGAGAACTGTAAAATAAGCATTGAGTAAATGTATATAGATGAGCAGGGGTGAAGGAAAACAGGAGGAACTACATGGGCATTCTTCCCCTCCCACAGACAGGGCGGTGTATCAGACAGAAGTACCAGAAATAGTATATAGTTTTGACATACTGAATTGAATTGCACCTGAACTGTTGACTTGTACTCAATTTGAATTAAAGCCTGACAGTTATAATTAAATCATCAAAGTCCCACTGTGTTTTAAAAATAGACCGATCACATTCTAAATTTAGTTTGACTTTGAAAGAATTGAAATCCACGTGCCCTCGAACTTACAAAATCTTTGTGCATGGGAAACTTAGAATATAAATTACTGGAATAAGTAAAACTATTCTAAGTATATTTAAAGTGTTCTAAACTCATGCACTAAGTACATCAAAGACTATCCAGGTGATGAGTGCATTGGGGAGAATGTGGAGATTTGAGCATGGGGGAAAGGGGTCAATGTAAGCTGAACAGAAGAATGATCTTATCAAATTCATTAGGTTGATTGAGGAGGTGGTTGTATATCCTCCTAGATTATTTCCACCATTGGGAGTGGTTTGCTCAGGGAAACCAATGCTTTTGAGAGTGCTAGTCCCATTTACTGTTACTGATATTTGACTTTTTGTGAGTAGTGTGAGAAAGGAAGCAGTTATTAGCAAACATATTAGGTTAAGAGGTTAGAGATGTTTACAATGGGGTGATAGTAGCTAGCTTATGTAATTGTAACTACTTACTCCTAAAACAACATAATGGGGTGGTGAGTTTGGAGGGAATTTTGCAGAAGATCAGTATTAATGATGCTTCTGGGCAAAAGGGGGTATAAGGGGGATGTATAGGAAGGTGAAGGAATAACTAAGTAGTGTTAGATAATGTCTCTGGCTATGTATGATGTAATGTGCAATTCTCTATGAGTTTGTGGCTTCTCTTACTAAACTCAAATCAAGTTACTAATCAATGATCTTGGAAAATACACTTTATTTGAGGACTTTATACTTGCCCCCTGTTGCATGTGAAATACATGTGAATTCCACCTTTCCACATGTACTTCACATGTACATCATATGTACTATACTCCACCTCAAATGTATTAAAATCATCAAACTCCCATTCAAATTTGCAATTTTCAGACACATGAAGTACACATGTAGTACACATGTACAGGTGAAATACTGAAATTCCACCTGGAATTGCAAAGTGAAATCCACAAGGAATACATGTGAACTAGTTACACTTGTATAGTACACATTGTAGTTACTGAGATGCCTGACAGGCACACACTACCTATAGTCATGGATTTTAGCTTTTCTACACATGTAATTAGTACTCACCAAATGGTAACAAACATGGGTTAGTTACAGAATTGGAGTGAGACCTGAGCTGCCAGTTAAAAGTACTAAGAAGTACACTTACCAAGGGTGTGAATATGACAAAGCCTAAGGTAGTACTATGCACAGAAGAGACAGATAAAGCAGTGGCACTAAACTCAGTGACTAAATGGATAACAGCCAGAACATGTCTAGTGACATGTGAAGGTCACATGATCGAATGTGATCGCTACCCAAGAGAAGCAAGTGATGACAAAGCACCTCACTAGACACCTCAGCAAACCTCAGAACTCCAAGCCAACCAATCAACTTCTCTCAGAGTAACTGGTGAAGTGATGTGTGTTTAATTAAAGTGATAAGCCCTGAACCCTGATAAGATCTTTGTGCTATTCTTAGCACATCCATGTATAGCCAATCCCATCCAGACCAAAGGAATGTGCACAGTGCCATAACCTCTGTTGTGCAACCTCCTATGACAGATGTGCAACCCCCTGTCCAGCATGCTCTGTGAGTGAACAGCTTCCCCCTGTCAGTGATGTAGTTTACCCTCCCTAGTACCCTGAATGTATCTATCTAGCAGCTATGCAGTACCATCAGCCACCATATTTCCAGCAGTATATAAAGTAGATGAGTTTTGCCATGTAGATCAAGCTATCCCCTGCACAGCATCCATTATAAAGTACCTTGACATAGTGTAGTGAAATAAAGTGTATTTTCCAAGATCGTTGTTTAGTAATTTGATTTGAGTCTAGTAAGAAGAAACTGCAAACTCATAAAGAATCATATGTAACATTATACATAGCCAGAGACATTATCTAATAAAGAAGTAGGGCTGGCAAGCAGCAAATCCCACTACCTATATATAAGTTAAGTAGACATAGCCTTAATAATTGAACTACTACTTAATAGGGACTCCTGGAGAGTATAAAAATGACTCAAAAATCCTCAAAAGAAAGCAAGTATGGTAGGCAGAAAGTAAACACAACATGTGAGGGATTATGACAAGGTTATAAGGTGTAAAATACTAAGCAGGACTCAGGGTGTTAAAATAAAATAGTAGAATAGCTCCTATAATGTAGTTAGAGCACTAACAGCGGACTAACAAAGCAGGGGGTTAAAACTGAGGGGGCAGGTTCATCATAAATTATAAAACATTGTTGTTCTATTAAAACTCTAAGAATCTCGACTATCTACACTCTCATCTCAATTCATTAAATCAATCAAGGGATGACTCGCTTCATTAGGGTTCATGCCTGCACTACAAAACTCAACATTTCTCGAAGTACAGCGACCAAGTCACATGACTGTCATGTACTGCAATCAATGCATCAAACTACAGTTTACACATTATACATTTTTCCCCTCTCTCTCTTCACTGCTTCTCCTCACCCCCTCACTGCTGACCACTGCTAAATGCTTCAATTACACACATAAAACACATGATCATCAAACTGATGCTAGAAGAGTACAAGAAACCCCGACAAGTTGAAACAACCCACTAGCTTGGCACCCACCCAATAACTAAGTCTTCTCACCCCCAAGTTCCCTCTAAAATTTTATTCTCAACTTGAGCCACTGCTCTATTCCTCTCAAAACCTACATCCACCTTATGGTCCAACCTCCCTAACTTATGTGGTAGAAATATCTGTTGCTAAGTAGCTTACTCAACCTCTTTTCTTATTAAACACCTGTATCTACCTACTTTATCCCCCAGTAAATTTATCCCCCACTCAGTTTGAGATTATATTGATGACCTTACTCATATCTTGTCACTTTCCACTTGCCTCTCCCTTTCCACCATCTCAAATTCGCTTTTACGTTGCAACTTGCTCTCCAAACACTCTCCAAACTTGTTCAGGACTCATTTCAGAGTTCTTTTATCGATGTTACGTTCCCAAAACAACTCACCATTTCACTAATGGCTTCTTTGTACACCTTAGAACACCTCAGGTTGAATGGTCTTTCAACCAACTTGCTCATTTTGTTTCTTTGTTTAGGTGATGAGCACATCTTCTCCTTTACAGTGAACATCAAAGATAACAAGAGGAAATATAAAGTACATGAGCAAACTACAAGATCAGGAAGGGAAGGGAAGATGGAGAAGGAGAGAAGCAATGTAGTCACTGAACTAATACTTGGGTGTAATTCAAGTAAACACAGAAGGTAGATATTCTGAGTTGCATCTCCTATTCCCTTCTTCCAATGACATATGCATCATGTCCCTTTGTGTGAAGATAATTGACCAAGATACAATCAGACCACACTCCCCCAGGTCTCTATCATTCATTCGTTGAAGTCACAATATTAATCTTGATCCCTAAAGGAACATAAAGCGACATTACTTGCCAGTGCTGGCATAATTGCAATATAACAACTAAGAGAACATTAAATGTTACAAATAAGATCTATGTTTCCCACTGTATTACTTATGGAGCTAGCATATTGGCGAATACACTCAGCTGAAGAACCGAAGCCAATGTTCCAACCAATGTTGACTCTGTCATTCAATTGTGAACAAGCAGCAGGATACAGTAGTAATGAAATTTCACTGACCAAACAAGAGGAAAAAATAGAGCACTCCATCACGAAAAATGAAGCCAATAAGTGGGGAAGGATCTTCGAAATTTGATTGTTTTCGTCTTAGTACAGTTCTAAGATCTCTACTATAATGGATAAAATCCTTCCCAACTCTTCTCAGTATCAAAAAGAATAATGTACGTATTGTAATATGAGTTATTATTGGTGAAGCTGTTACATACCGATAGATAAAACCTGACATACTTTGAAGTGCAAGTGTCAAGCCAAAACAAAGAGTTTGTAGATGTATAAGAATTTCTGATACATCCTCCATGCAACTGAAACTTGGGATTGTAACAACACTTTGAGAATCAGCAACAAAGATGATGAGTGTGATTGTGAGGGTAACCTAAAAGTTCTACTAAGTTAGTAATAGTCATTACTACAGCTAAATTCACAGACCACTATTTGCACTGAATCCATGAAGGTTAATTATTGTTTGTGAAACAGTTTATGACTTACCAATGAATACTGCTGCTAGAGAATAAACAACTGTGTAGATAATAAGTGTAGCGTGGAGAGAATATAGGAAGGGGCTCAGAGTAGGGGGAGTGAAGGAAGTGGGGGAAGGTAGGTGTGGGAAGGAGGAGGCAGAGGGGATTAAAGAATAATAATAAAAAACAGCATAGGAAGGGAAGGGAATTTACTAAATAGTCACTAGAGCAATTCAAAATTTTTAAATAGAAATAGTAATTGGTGACACACAGACAAGGTAACTCAAATATGTAATACAAATGGGCATGTCACACTGGTCACAGCATCATAGGGCAAAGGGTTTTAGGGTGTCAGCCAATCAAATCACCTGAAAGTGAGATCCCAACCCCGATTTCTGAAATTTCCTTATAGAGAAATCGAAACTGCCCTATAACCCAACTACTTTAAAAGGTAGTGGGAATCACTACTTTATCATTCCTTAACCTTCCTATACATCCCCCTTCTACCACCTTTTGCCCAGAAGCATCATTAATATTGATCTTCTGTGAAATTCCCTCCAAACTCACCAGCAGGCTGGAAACAACTTGCAAACTTGCAAGAAATGTTCCTCTCCAGCTTGGGAAGATAATGGTGTACCTACAGGTACACATACTTAAAAACCCACCTTATCAGCTACTGTTGGGTAGACCCTTTGATGTCTTGACAGCTATAGTGCGAATCACTTAGACACCACAACTTTTGTACAATGAAAATTTCTCATGCTAGAATGCCTCTTTTTCTTATTCCTCTAGTAAAAGTGATTGTTTTGATGATGTGAGTAAATCCTCTAGAGCATTTGTCAAAATTCTCAAAACTGAGTGAGTTATATTTTTGGTTTATGGCCATTTTTGCTGGACTTCTATATACAGTAGGTATTACTAATCTATTACTAAATATGGTAATATTAGTCATCATATCAAGCATCAGCTTGACTCAGAAGACTATTTGGGATCCTGCAGTGTGATGTATAGTTTTGAGAACTAAAATTGTGAACCTGCTTTTGAGCTTCCCTTACATCAAGTCCACCCTCATAAGCAGATATCCACCAATGAACACAATGCTCCCATTTCCAAATGGTCTCAACAGACACTGATGCAAGTGCTTTTGGCATGTTTTCCTGTAATGTGGAAAAAGTATAATCACAGTGTTCATGAAGATACCTTTTTACTGCTCCCCAAAAGAACTCAATAAAATTGAGCTCACAGTGAAACTTTGGAAGGACAATGCACAGATGACCTGCTGCCTCTATGACTTCCACAACAAGTGATTTCTGCTCTTGAAAGTCTGGCTGTAACTCAAGAATTATTTTTGCACAGTAAGCAGTTGCATCTGGATCACATTTTCCTGCTTTTTCATCACCAGATTTCTTGCACTGCATTTTGAGACCATTTTTGAATAGTCCACACTCATGGAGCACTTGCTTCATTCCTTTTGCTTCACCTGGGAACTGAGGGTGATCATGAGGGAACACCATTGGCTGAGAAATCTTAATTCCATCCCTGATAAACCACCCATCATGCATTATGGACTGTTTTCCTCCTGGGTTCATATTCATATGATTGACAAGTAAAGCATCTGTTGCATATGCTGAATGCCCTTGTGAGTTATCCACCATCATAAGCATTTGGTAACCTGGTGGATGAGCCTTTTCAAATGCTGGTATAATTTTTTCCTTTATCTGAATACTCTGATTTAATATGTAATAATAATATTGAACAAATATTAATTACCTGGTTTACAAACATCTCACCATTCCAATATCCATCATAATTCTTTCCATATTCAATAGTCTGGCTGGCTTCTTTTAACCAGCCAACTGTTGAGCAGATAACATCTGATTGATGCAGACCTCTATCAACTCCCTTCTTCTTTAGTGGTTGCTTACCTCTCCAAATCCATGACATTTTTTGTCCATCATTTGCCTGTGCTGTCATTTCATCCTGAGCAACAAAAACAAGAGGTCTCTCCCCAAGATTAAGTTTTGGTTGAATTTCCTTTAAGACATTTCCTATTTCAAATTTAATAAGTCAAGGTTCATTTTTTCTGTAATATGGTATGAATTTCTTCTGATGGACAATTATTACATCAGGCCTCTCATGGCCATCATAATATAATGCCTTATTGTGTGCTGCAAAATGAAAGCCTTCTTTTTTTAACCATTGTCTTGCAGTTACCAAGGAAATTCCCTTTGTAATTTTCATATGAACACATGGAATGAGTTCCAACTCAAGATACTGCAGCAAACCTCTTGGCATCTCAGTTTGAACAACATTAGTGAGGTACTTCTTTGATTCATCTGGGAGGAGTTTGTTTTGTGTGAATAAAGAAAGCTTCTTTGGGTCCATTGCTCACTTATTTGTTTGAAGATATGCACATAATTCTGTGCAAATTTCAGGGTCATCAAGAAGTGAGTAAACTTTGCATGAGCTCCTCTCTTTGACACTGGAATGCTTTGTGATTGAATCCATGCATTAACCCATGACCTCACAAGTCAACTTCCATGTTCCCTGGCAAATCCATGACTTTCCACAGCCATCTTTGATGCCTCAACAAATTTATGAGTTCCCTTTACCATCATATGAAGGCAGCTCTATATTGCATGTGCATGATATGCTTGCAGACCATTGTGTCCTGCATCAAAAATAGTTCTTTTTGAGGCTATCAGCTTCTCAATGTCAGTCAGTCCATCATTGAGTAATTTTTTCTTATGAGCATTCCCTCTTATTCTGGCTTCTTGGACTGAAACAGAAAGCTTTCATCTTTTTGAAGGAGGAGGAGGGATAACATTGGATGAACTGGTAAGTATCTGTTCAGGTTCAGACTCTTCTTCATTATCTGACTGCCAGCTCTCTATCTCACATTCATCATCACTGAGATCAGAGAGATATCCATGAAATGAATCATTCACTTCCTCATCAGTATCCACATGTGGAGTTTGGTGGATTGTAAAGAAATCTCTGAATGTTTTTGCAGTATTACTATTAATCAATAAGGTACACTGTAAGCACATATTTATATATTACCAAATTAATAGCATACCTTTCCCTTGTCACTGCATCCTTCTTTTCTTTGTCCCAAAGTTTTTTATTATTGTGACACTTGGTTCTGTCTGACCTGCCACTATATCCATGGCAGCGTTGTGCCTCTGCTTTCTTCCAAGATGATGTGGGTTTATTTGCAAGTATCTTCTCATAAGCTGTTGGTTTACTCAAAACATCCAGATCTGCATGGAATTGACATTCATGCCTCAGACTTTCCAAAACCTCATGTGGTGCAAGTTCCTCCAGATCTTGGCATTCATTCTCATCCACTGTGGTTTTCTCTTCATCCTCCCATGCAGACATATCATCTTCTGAGTCTGATATCTCATGGCTAATACCTCCTGTCCAAGAAGTGCAGTCCTCCTCTTCAATTTCAAGATCAGTTGATGGTGCTAAAATTGCAGTGTTATCATTAGATTCAGGACATGTGATCATTTGGGTGGCATGTGAAGTGTTGGCTGATGTTGAATTTGAAGTGTTAGCAACAGAGCATTTATTGATTTGCTGTTGCTGCCCTTGGATTTGATGCACCTGGGTCTGATGTGCTTGACCCTCCCTTGCTCAAGCAGCAGCCTCTTGTTTTGCTTTTCAAGATTTGCTTGAATGGCCCATAGTGGAGTGCTGTGATGGTTTGAGTTCAGGAATCAGTGCTCATAATGACACTGGTAACTGTATTGATGTGGCAGCAAAATGATTAAAAAAACAATGAAAAATAGTTAATTTAATTTCAAAATTTTTCCCAGATCGATTTTGCTGTTATACAAAACATGTGGTAACTAAGTGATCCACACCATAGGCAAGTGAGATGAGAGAAGGGAACCAAGTCACTGGGATGAGAGCAAGGGAACAGAAAGAAGTGTTCCAACACTATGGAAAGCCAAACAACCATGCTCAACCATGTCAAAGTATTTGGGCTCCAACCTTCAGCTCTGCAGCTTGCTGCTTATATTCAGTTTGACTTCTCAGTTCTTAGATCGCATACTGAATATTAAAGACTAACCATTAAATCAAAGATCCACATTGTAGATATTGATCTATCAACTTATATTGTAAAATATAACCTTGCATTTCAAGTTCTCTATATATGAAACTGAGGCTAAGGTACATATTGCAATTTATATGGTATATGTCTCTCAACTGGGTGAATGGTATGTCAATCCAATGTTAAGTTGTGATACACCTAGTAAAATAATAAGGCTATTTTTCGAAATACAATAGCCATCTAGTATCAGTAATATAATATAGTGAATCAAGCCCAAGAGTCCAAGAGTTGGGGTGAGTCCCAAGCTGCCAGCTAAAGTATTCTACTTGAGTACACTATCAATGAAGGAGTTTAAGGGCTGGGGTTGAGTTCCACACTGCCAGTCAAAGTATCACCTCTGATACGAATTAAGGGATTTGACATGACAACAATATATTTGGGCAGCTCAATGATTCCTACATAAATTACAAAGTACTAGATAGCTATACCATAAGGAAAAGACCCAAAGATACTACTATGGAATGTATTAGTACTTCTCTGTACCCAGAACAATGCTCCCAGTACTATGCCAGACAATCACATAATTTCAGGGAAAAACTTCAGACTAGAGAATTCTTAGTACCACTGGTCCTGCCAGATACCATGACTCATAGCTATCATGCAGTCTCTCAAATAGCCTGGAACAGCTATATGTCTCTCTTGTGTAAAACTGCCACCATGTAGGAAACCACATGCCCCCAGGACTTTGAAACACACACCAAACACTACCTGTGGCACATTGGGTGGTGCCATCAGACATGCCAGTACTGGAAACACTGGTGTCCGTTATATCCAAGTACTTGGCCAATATTAGCACATATATTAGTGCATGTCTTGATGTGTGCCTATTAATAGCATAGTGTGGCACTTGATATGCCTCTGAAACAGAGCATGTCCACATGGTTTTGCATGTGGAGATTGAACAACACCTCTTGGGGACTTAGTAATATAAAGAAATAGGGCTGGCAAGCAGCAGAGCCCACTACCTTGTGTACCTAAGGCTCATTATAAATCACTAGTATTATATGTCTTGTTTAAACATACATAATATTATACAACTGGTGTGTAAATGATAGCCATGAAGAGCCAGTTGAAGGTGTAAAATCCCTTCAAAATGATAAACTTGCTATTAACAACAAACTAGCAAGGCTACTAGTTACTACTACTGAAAGCAAGAGCTCCCTCATTCTTTCCTCAATTTATATGATATCAGTTACTAGAGGAAACAGTGGCCCACACACACTAATGAAATGGGTGTCATGGGCCCAACCCATACCCATACCTGTATGCTGCAGGTATTTGTCTTACAGGTATAACAGTCATAGGTTCACAATTTATTTGAGCTCTATTTACATACTTAAGTATGATATAAGTAATGTAGTAACTGCATTATTGTAATGGTAATATATGTAGTATTACAGCTAGTTAATCTGTTATGTAGAGTATAATTAAACTAGAGAGTAAATGTTAATATAGAGACAAAATGACGAAGTTAAAGATAACAAAATATGTAGATACATTGAAATGAATACTTGGAACGAAGCTGGAGGTACTGAGATGAATAGTGGGAGAATAAAATGAAGGGCGAGGGCTTGATATGAACCTAGGAACACTGATACGAAGGGATTAGAAGTTTGAATGAAGGGTGAAGGCCCGACACGAAGCTGGGAGCACAGAGGCGAAGTTGGGAGGGCTGAGATGAAGCTGGAAGCGTTGAGATGACACTGGGAGCACTGGGACGATGCTGGGAGCACTAAGATGAAGCTGGAAGCACTGAGATGAATCTGGGAGTACTGAGACAAAGATCTGAACTTAACACAAAGAGTGTGTCCTCTTCTTCTTTCATAAAGAAACCCTCTAGCTATGCACGAGTCAGAAGCAGTTGGAATAGCGAGATTTTGAGATGGAGGGGTGTATAGAGAGGATACATATCTGCAACCACCGATACTACACCCACCCCTCTCATTGCATCCACCTCCAAACACGCATCGTCTCTCAGCCCAGAAGTCATAACCCAAGTTCTTAATGTTGTTCCAAGTATGCTTACCCAATTCCACTCCCTCCTCAAAGTTGCATCTTCCGAAAATACCTTGCTATTGTCTTCTAACAACAATAAATCTGCTATAGAGAAGATAAAGTTGACTATGTCTTCGCTGTTTGCTATGCAGTCGATTTCAATCATGCTCATGTCAATGCTGACTGAGTGTATGAATTCCCTCGAAAGTGAGGTGAGATCAAATCAAGAGGAACTGAAATGGAGACAGAAGGAGAATGTATGTATGACTATCTGAGGAGTAGAACTCAAGGCCCAGTTGAAGGCTTTCGAGGGTCACTCATCTGATCCTATGATAGCACCTAATCATGCTCTTAATGGCATTTCCACTATGAAGTATTCCACTCCGCTATTGAGGACGAGTAGTATTTATGAGAGTATTCCACTGCCTATCAAGTTATCACACAACCTCAAGCTGTAACGATGCAACAAACAAATACCCCAGTGGGCACTGGGGGTGGCAAGGGGGGGTTATAGCAGTGGCAGTGGTGCTAGTGGTTGAGACTGTTACTGCACTGGCATGAGAGGGAGAGGTTGATGACATGATGTTGATATTGACACATTGATACGAAGGGAGAGGACGAGTTGAGGGGGGAAGGGGAGTTAGTGTTGAACATTGAGGTGGTGACACTGGAAAAAAAGACAAGAGAGCAGGATGTAAGTGTTTAGAGACTGTTGGATTTGGTGCCAGCCCAGCCATCCAAGCTTCAACGATACAAAACATTCTAAGGTCCAATGACATGAAAGACATCAGTAAGAAAGAGATGTAGGAACTTGCAGGACTTTGGAGTATGGTAGAATTTGAAGTTTGATAATATATGAGCTAGGCTAAAACTTCAATTAGTGGTTTACAAGGGCATGTCACACTCATCACAGCCTGACAGGGCAAAGGGTTTTAGGTTGTCTGCCAATCAGATTGCCTGAAAGTGAGATCCCGGACACCGATCCACAAATTGCCTTCCTAGGAAATCCAAACATCCCCATAACCCAACTACCTTAAAAGGTAGTGGGAATTTTGATACCTATGATACAGTTCTACTATACCTATCCCATCACACATGAGACCATTGCCATGTAATTAAGTATATAAGTAGTTAGACATACCTTAGAATACCTTAAGCACTGCACTGGCTGTACTTCCATTCTCACAGTAGAGTACATCTGAAATTGATACTGGATTCTGAAGTATTAATCTGAAGTCTGAAGTCCATTCTGGAAGTACCTGAAAGCAATCTCATTATCTACTACTAAATACCTTGTTCATTTTACTATACTTGAAAACATTATGCCCTCGAACTTAATATAAATCTAACTTGAACTTTATGTTCTTTGTTGGTGGTGTTAAAACTACGTAAATAAACATACTCTAAAAGTTAGTCTTATCAGTTGATATGGCAATAGATAGAGCAGTGAGCTGTGAGTGATATATAAAGAAGGAATAATGTAAGTTGAACTTGGTTGAAACTTCCTATGAAAGGAGCAATGATTTTAGTCGAGATAAATGTGTTGGAGCATCTGCCTTCCCATGTTATCTTCACTATTTTTTCATTGAATTATATCCAGTCTATAGGACTTGTACATTCTGTCGTTTTATGTTGGGCAGCAACAGTAAACCTCAAATTACCATATACTTCCCTAAATCACCTGCATGGTAGAATCAGCGTTCTGACATGCTCTAGTATCATCATGTGACCTCCGCATCAAATGTATCAACACGTCTACCGGTCAACTGTCCCCTCAAGCATATCTCAACGCTCTCGACATCGGACCGAATCTGCCCTCCCATCTAACATTGGACGGCATTAAATACACCTCAGTAACTCGAATATCGACTGCCAAAGCAACAGACCATGATATGCGTGCACAGGACAGCAAATTTCAGTCCATATTGATAACATCACTGCACCAATACCTATCCAACAACCTTACATCCCTTCCACTCTTGCTATCACTTCAAGACTTCTTCACAATTATTATTTATTATTCATATTTCAAGCCTCCTGGAATGATAGTCCAGTCCCTGTAACTTCCTTGGGTTCAGTTAAGTGTTTATTCACTCAGGCTTTAGATATTTTCTTCTCTGTTTAGTATTTAGTATTTAAACTGCATATATAGGTCTATAAAACTTCAATTTTACCCTACAGTTCTGCTGATCTCTGTCTCATATTCGCTCTCAGTCATCGTCTCGCTCATTCCATCCACTCTCATCAAGTGTTGTTTACTGACAGTCATTTCAGAATATCATCTCGAAGTTCTGCTTCTTGTTGCGCCGTCAATTCCCTCATTTACGTCGCTGACACACACTTCTATTATAATTCAGAACCTTGAAGTTGGATGTATGTACCAGCTGCTTGCATTCTTTGTCAAGAAACCTTCAAACCCACGTCCTCCTATTCAGCCTGCATGTATAGCGGCGGTCGTAATTTGAAGCTTCACAGATTCCCAAGCCTGATTTTCAGAATGATGTGCACTATCAGTTCAGCAGTATTATACAAAATGTCGTATAGCTGTCATGAGAGTATTTTAGATTATAATCCACATGTAATTCTTTTCACAAAATCGAATGAGCTGGAAGCAGTTATAATTTGCATACCTTCCTTATGGTTATATCTCCAGAATTTTTGAATTGAGCTGCCTTGAAACTGCACTTGGAACATCTACTGGAACCGGGTGTTTATCCCATTCAATTTTTGCAAGAGTTCTTCCTTCACAATTTTGAAGGGAAGCTGTGTCAAGTAAACTGTATCAATATAGCTCCTAGAGTTTTATTCCGAATGACATTTGATTAAGTAATGAGAAACAGTGGTCTTGAGCACTGAGAAGCCAGCATTATCGTCAAGCACCTTAAGGATATGTCGCACATCTCGAGATGTTCCAAAATCGATTACGTAATCCTCTGGATCATGCATCATGCTGGAATGACGTCTCCATACGCGCATACGCATTCCGCTCACCTCAACCTATCCTCATCTCCCCACTCGCCCTGTTCTTCACTTTCCTCAAAATACATATCTTTGTGCATCACTCTGACATTATACCCAACCCTGAGGATTGTTTTGGCATGTCAAGACCTCTCCACCATCGCTCGCAAAACCAGAGCCTGAGGTTTGACAGTAAATGCACACTAAGTATCCCTCAAAAACCAAGTTCTCCAATTTATTTCTCAAATCTCTATTTGTGTTTCTGCTATGTTCTTTACTTTCCATTCTTTAATCCGAGATCGTTGTTTACCCGAGTCTGTAGTAACTTACACATTTTAGGATTAATTGTTTTCATTCAGTATATAAGTCTCTGTATGTTCTACAGCTCGTCTAATCAAGTTCTTACCATCTAAAACTCGAAATCGAAGTTTAGTACATCGTCGTAACACTCTCACTGTTTACTTATTCAATTGTACACTCACGCCGCCTCTCAAGTTCACCTGTATTTTTATTCTGAAGTCCAACCTTGCTCGTTACACGTTACGTCGCAAACTCTCAATTTATCGTTCTAACTACCACCCATACCCAGTCGACTCTACACCTCTTCAACAGTTATGTTACACATGTCTCTAAACATGTGCTAAAATGAAAATCTAAGGTGGGGATGGATCTCAAATGCTGCATATTAGTAATTATGAAGGATTTACCAACTTTTGTTGTGTTTAGATGTATAAAAATCAAACTCGTTAGAATGCGTAACTCGGCTCATCTAGCTGTAAACGATTACACCACTGGACAAAACAATTACATGAATGGAAGTTGAGGAGTACGGACGCTCACATATATCTTGATGAAAATTTGTCCTTTAGTGGGAAGCAGCTTCAAATATCACACCACTCTATAATATATTGCCTTATAAACTTAACATTGAATTGACATACTGTCAGCCCAGTTGAGAAATAAGTATAAATGATAGATTGTAACATGTATCTTAGCATCATTTTCATAAATAGAGAAAGGAATGCAAGATTATATTTTACAGCATAAGTTTATAGATTAGTATCTATGATGTGGATCTTTGAATTAATGGTTAGTATTTAATATTCAATACGCGAACGAAGAACCGAGAAGTCGAATCGAATATAAGATAGCGGTCACAATGTTCCAGCACCCTTACATAATACAAACTTGACCTCAACTCAATCCCGAAATACCTTCCTCAACATTTATTTTCACACAAATCTGATTCCAAGAAGTTATTCTGTAGTGTATTTAAAGCAGAATGTTCAAAAAAGAAATTGAAAAAAGTAAATTGACTTCAGAATTTTGACGACAATATTTTTAAATAATAGTTGTTCAGAATGCCTTATTATTACACTGCAGATAGGTTGGAAGCCTCTTCGGATTTTTGTCCCCTAACATTTTGCGGCTTATATAATCAAGTTACGTGACTTTTCAGGTGACAGCAACCACCTTATGTGAACAAAAACAAAAGGATATCAACATTAGAAGCGTGTGTAGACATCCCAAAATCACAATAAACCACCTATTAAACCTGAAGAATGGTTCTAGAAAACCAAAAGATCAATCTTGTAGCAGGACATCAGGGAAGCTGCAGGCCACTGTGGAGATTACAGACAGTGAAGATGACAAGTGCATGCTAGGATATGGTGTGAGTACCACTTCAGAAGCTTAATTACTTCAAAGAAACAGTTTCTGACAATATTGACTCATTGGACTCTGAAGAATTGGATCCATGTCTTGATGACATCCCACAACTTCAAATTCTTTGGTACACATAATGCATAACAATAGCTCTCAACCTTACATATATAATTTTAGTTATGCCAATCACTCAGCACACTTCATTGGCATATATAATCAGGGTCTAAGGCAGCATGGGCGAACAGAAGATACTTCTTCAAGAAATATCAGCTAATCTTAAGAGTGAATATCAATAATATATTTCTAATCTTACTTTGTAATACCAATATTAGTTATCTCACAAAAAATCCATACTCCGTAGAGCTCTTCCAAGCTGATTCCTAGCACTTAATTTTTTGGATTCCTCCGAACCCCACATTTTGCGCCTCTTGGCGCTTACATAATCAGCTTATGTAAGGGTGCTGGAACATTGTGACCGCTATCTTAAGCGGCAAGCCGCAGAGCCAAAGGTCGGAGCCCAAATACTTTGACATGGTCGAGTGTGGTTGTCCGGCTTTCCATACAACACAACTTCCCATGCTGTTGATCGTTGTTCGAACTGTTGGGCATGTTACTTTCGTCATCTTCTACCACGACCACCAGCACACAACCTCTATTCTTCTTGCTTCTCTCTGAATGTATCACATCTAAATTTTAATGTTCCTACCATACACATGGCGTTCCCGCTCGAAGAGTGCTAGTCCTTTGGTCTCATTGGAAGATTACTGCAGAAAGTCAACAGCCTCAACGAGCAGTGTGACAGGGCACACATGCATCTTCAAGCAAGGGACACCCCAATAAGGAAGAATTTTGTTTTACAGAGTCTAAAGGAACAGAATTAGGTGTTGCACTATGCGTTAATTGCGAGGCATTTGAACGAGTTGGTGCCGGCTATTTATACAACTACGCAGGTATGTTTTCTCTGGTATTTTGTTTCGACTTTTCGTGTCTTTCTTCATACTTTCTGCATCTACCTCCGTATTTTCACCCTTTCTTGTTTTCATGCTTAGTCTTCGTACTTTCTGCATCCACCTCCATATTTTCACCCTCTCGTGTCTTTCATGCTTAGTCTTCCTTCATGTTCACATTCTATCTCATTCTTATCTTTATTCACGGCTTCCAATATCTCCCTCTCTTCCCCGCACTGACATACACTCCCAGGCTGAAGCAATTGTGAAGTACTCCCACCTCTTCCGCCTCTCCGAAGGACTCTATCTCACATTCACAGACCAAGACACAATGGAACACGAGATCGATTTGTTCATAGTTACGGATTCTGAAACGATCTTGCAGATAGGTGGATCAGGGCATGCTTATTTCGGATTTTGTGAAATTGTTCTGATGGCGGATGGTAGATCTCAGCTGCTGAATTGGCTATGTACACGTACGTCCTCCATCTCCCACTCACGCCCCCACCATTTCCCCCCTCCCTTCCCTTCTACCATTGTCTTACTTATGTGTCTTAGCTTAACAGGTGACCTGGGTCCAGAAAATTGGGTCTCAGTCGTACTCGATGTAGGGATGAACGATATGAAGTTGCTGAATGATCCTTTGCATGTATGTGAGTGATGTGTTGGTATTAAACTTCCTGACATACCTATTCATTTAGGGATGGAGAGACAAGCGTGTAGAAGGAAAAGAGTATGACTAGTTTGTTGACAAATGAGTCTTTTCTTTCGCTTCACTACCCATCCTTGTTCTTCGCGATTCGTGCATACTTCATCTCGTATTCGTACATCCTCCTGCACTCATTTCACCCTATCATGTTTCGTCCTGTCTTTTCCACCAGTCCACTATATCTCCCTTCCTGTGCTCTACTTCCCTTCCTCTCCGTCCTACACTTCCTCCTTATCCAAACCCCATGTTAAGCACGATCTGACATCGATACCACTGCAGATTCATCCAAGCACCACCAACATTCACTCCTCCACTTTGAAGATTTCAAGGTATCGAATGCGTATAGGATGTTGGAGAGTTATAGGAGTGATCATGCAGTTTTTAATGGTGATATGTAAGTTCCATTTTCCTCATTTCAAGTTCGTTCCTTCGTTCGTCCTTCATATTCCCTTGCTTCTTCTTTCACCACATTCCGTTTTTCCTTCACATTTCTTCAATTCTTTCCCTGGCTTCGTGACCTCTCGGAGCTTAGTTCCTTCGAGCACATATGCATAGACGTTCTCCCTCCCTTATTAATATGTACTAACCAATGCTTCCATCAAAGGAACAGGTGCAGTAATGCCATCATGCATAATGTCCGCCGTCTCCGCTGTCTCCTAACCCCCCCCCCCCAAACCCAACAAATGTTCTGACCAACGCTATGTAATCTATGGCGCTGGGTCTGCCAGACTTGGTACTGACAACCAGCTATGCCATGCAATGGTCTCTGAGGACTCTATCCCCCGAGAGGGGGGAAACTCCAAATTCTACCTCATCAACTGAGACGGCCTCTTATCTGAACAAGAAGGCATAGATTGCGAGGATGGCTTAGGGGGAGAATATTGGTGTCTGGGGGGCGGGTCTTGGGATAATTTGAAGAAGGGGTTACTTGATGTCATGGAGAAAGCCAAATTGATGGTGTTGATTGGGTGTTTGACTTCTGCAGGTGTGTTTACAAAGGACGTTGTTAATGCTATGAAGAGTGCTTTGGGAGGCAAGTTGAGACCTTTTATTATGCCCCTTTCGAATTTTAGTTGGCTTGTGGAAGCAACACTGAAGGATATTCTGAAATGGGCAGATGGGGAAGTGTTGGTTGCAATTGGAAGTCCGTTTCATAGTGTTAAGATGAATGTGAAAGGAAGGGAAGTCGGTTTCAGGTACATTTTTTATCTATCTACACCTACAGCTGGTACACTAATGTGATACATGAAGAATCACGGAATGTAATAACACCCTAGCAATCTACCCCCCTTCCGGGCTCAGCTTTGGCGCCATTGTTTCTCAATCACGCAAAATCACAGACAGATGCTTATTGCTGGCGCACAGCACCTCGCCACTCCGCCACCCACCATTTGAACCTCGGATGGAGATCCAGCCAACTACAAAGGCACTTCCTTGTTACCGGATTTCGCTGACTGCTCGATGGTGAATTTCAGGATAGGCATGGTGGTTGCTGAGCAGGCTGTTAAAGAGGGGTCGACACAAGCTGAGCTTGGTGTAGATAAGGCTAGGGTGAAGGCTGGGGAGAAGGTTTAAGTGCTGATTCATAGGGATTATGTGTTTGATGAGGAGGGGTTACAGTAGGTAGAAGTTCTGGATTTGACCCCCGGTTGATATGTCCAACTAGAAAGTCTTTCTGGACATTTGTAGAAGACTATTAAATATATCCTGCAGTTGCTAGTGGTAAATATTTTCTGGACCAATTCGATGATCTGTTGGATGTTTTGGTTCTTCAACTTATACATTCGATCTCTTACAAATTATGTATGCACTAACAATAATTTTAGCACATTTCAATCGATAATCAGCTTGTACCCATATCTATTAATGGCTCAGCGCCAGTTAAATGGTGGGAAGCCCATGCATTGGGTTCTTTCATCGATCCTCCCATGATTAACATGAACATGATGCACGATGTGGTCGCTTCCCCAAAATATCTGACACCTGTTCAGATTTCTGTCACCTTGCAGTCAGCGCAATAAAAGCATCATGTGAATGATCATGAGCTTGGTCGCTTATAGTCAGAGACGAAGATATACTTCTGCATCACAAAGGATAGAATTGAAATTAGTCAACTAATGAATTTATCAGGCATATCTCATTCGTCAATGTGTATTAATAAGTACCACAAATACAACTAAATAGTTGCCAGAACGACCAGCTGAAATAGTGTTCGAAAGGTCTGCATTAGTGAAAATCACAACAGCTACGGCATAAACCTTACAATAGGAATAACAACCTCAATACCGACATATAACGCACACGCTACCCATTATGCACGTCATACTCACACTGAGACCTTTACGCACAATCGAGAATGTAAAGTGTGTATTAGAAAGCTCGATCTGGGAGTTAGACTCCGCGGACTCAACAGAACCTTGAGGAGAGCAGATGGGAGTCTCATACGATTGACGTGGGTCATTATGGTAGTACAACCCACATCCCCATCCTGTCCCACCTTATCCCAACCCTATACCCGACTGCAATAGCTTGATGGCAGCGTAATTAAATGGAAGGGGTGGAGCGCCAATACAGTACATATGATGGGGCTATGTGCATCCGAGATGGTGTATAAGGTGAGGGGAGAGGGAGAGGACTGTACAAGAGTGCATTAGAATCATGTCACAGCGTGCAGCGCAGGATGTTACCCACCACACCCTCCACTGGTCCGACTTTCCAACTACACCATCCTCCAAAGTCTAGTCCTCAGTGGCACTTCGAATGCACTCTCTTCATCCTGCAGAGCACGTCTCTAGGTACACCATCCCATGCACGAGTCGGAAATGGCTGGATTGGAGACCTAAGATGGAGGGAGGTATATAAGGGATTTAAATGGGGGTGGTAGCGAGCTAGGGCAAGTTAAATTGCGGTCGCAGTTGTTTCTACATGGCAGTCCAGCCAGGTTCGTCTTGAGCCAGAGGAAGCAAGCAAGTTATACTATAGAAACGCAGTATAAAACAAGTTAAAAAGGAAAGGGGAACATAAGAAGGATAATATGAACATGATAGCCCACACGCATCATTGTGCTCTCCCTCAGTCAATATCCCGCAATCCTCCTATCCTTCATGTAATGTTGTTAGTGTCACCGAGCCATGTTGAAGCTTAGTTCAAGGGCTGGGAGTAGAATTGTCATGTACGTGGATATCTTTCTTAGGCAAATAAGAAATCCGTAGGAGCATAACAAATGAGGTGGAGAAACTGACGGATGAGATTCAAAAACACCCATGAGAAGGGGAGGGAGAGAACCATAAGTTGACGTACGTTCCACCAATCTGCTGTGTATCTGGATGTCTGAATGTTGAGGCAGGACTATACGCCAAAGGTGAGAAACTAGAACGGCGAGCTTGAGGAAGCAGGAGTTGATTGCGGAGGGTGCGCCAGTGGATGGATGCAAGAATCCTGCTGGAGGCGGGGATTGCACACTAGGCGAAGGATGGATCAGTCTATCTGCGGTCCACTGAGAGGGAGAGAGGGGTCACTACCTTTGCTCAGGGTCGTGGAGGAGCTGCGCAGAGGCTTGAGTGCACTGTAGGGAACCCTGCCGGCCTATGTACAAAACTACCTAATATACATAGTCCGCCGGTCCCTGTACTTACTCTGACCAATTAGAACTTACCTTACCCATATTACCCTGATCTCAGAACCCTAACAATATTCCACACCCTCGATTACTGGATAATTTCGACCAACTGTTCGGTCACACATCACACAGGGCCATGAACAGAACAGATTTAGCTGTTGGTCATGCATTACAAAGACTCATGAACACAGGTACAAGGAAAAAAAAAAATTGTGAAAATTCGTCAAAAATTAAATTAAATGAGTAGTAATATTTAAAACAGTTTTGATACCAATATATACCTCCTGAAGTGTGTAATGAGTATAATAATTACAGTTGAAAGCCATTCAAATCTATTCTAGCTTAAATTTTGCTCACCCAATGGCTTAGGCTGCGAACAGTTCACTTCAAGTGTCACACATTCTATAGAGCTGTGAACAGAGGTTTGGACCGTCACACCTAAAAGGGTCTGAACACTTGGTCGAAATTATCCAGTATTCCGAAAAGATCACTACAAATTTCGATGAAGTCCGCACTATTACAAATCGATCAATCATTACTCAGCAAGCGCTAAAGTTAACGTGCTGAGTAGTATCCTAAAAACCGACGTGCCAAAGTAAACACCGTACCGAAAGGCACATGACTTAGCACTGACCAATCACAACGCCCGGCAAAGCGCTCGCATCAATATTACTTTATCCGATGCCACTGCATGCCCTTTATACATATTCCTTTCCTCTTTTCTTTATTCCTCTACCTTTATCTTTATTCCTTTGCCACAAATCACTCTTACTTATTATATTATTAATCATGGTACATATTTCTACCTAGGTAGTTCTAAAAAGTATATAAACCCCCCTCATGTAGCTACATCCCTCAGTCAATTCCAGTTTGATTCACACTCATTATTCATCTACTGTTCACACTAAGCTTCTAGCTGTAGAAACTTAGTGTACTCCTTTTCTTATCCAGTTAATACTCAGTACTGCTCAGCTTCATTACTAGTTAAAGCTCTTGCACAGGCAAGAACCTTAACTAACTTCGCATTTTCTACCCCAAACACTTCAAAAACACCTATACTATTTCTCTTAAAATCCTATACAAGTCTTAATAATTCTATAAGACTTGTACCCTAATTTAACACCCCACAACAAACTCGACAACTCGTTTAGAACACCAGTGACAGATTGGACACTGTCACGCTCAGTACTTAATTGTACAGCCTTCAGACAAGTCTGCACCTTTCAGCACTCAGTTCACGGTAACGGGGAGTGAAGGTGACAAGACTGAGACAAGACAGATGAGAGCAAGAGACTCAGCAGAAGCAACCGAAGCGGACCGGATTTCAACACGACTTCCCACGCTGTTGATGGCGATAGTGAAACTGCTTTGGAGGAAGCAGATTAGCACGCTGAAGAAAGGATAGATCAGTCTATCTGCGGCTGACTAAGAAGAGAATAATGGGACGGCACCCATTATTAGAATCTATGGGGAGCTACGCGGCTCGAGCACCCCGATTCAGGTTGATGGTAATGGAGTGTGGAGGCAAGGTAGACGGTGGAGGTGAGAAGACGAGAGTAAGACAGCCGAACTTGGAAGTGCCGAAGGTCCGACTTATTCAATACAACTTCCCACACTGTTGTTCACTGTTCGGTCCGTTGGGCATGTTGCTTTCATCATCATCTACCACGACCACTAACATACAAGCTCTATTCTTCTCACTTCTCGCTGAATGTACCCCATCTAAATTCTAATGTTCCTGTGTTCCCGCTCGCAGAGTGCCAGTCCTTCGGTTTCATTGGAAGATTACCGCAGAAAGTCAACAGCCTTGAAGAGCAGTGCGACAAGGTGTATGAGCAGTTTCAAGCGAGGGACACCCTGATAAGGAAGAATTCGTGTTACAGAGTTTGAATAATCAGAATTGGACGTTGTATTATACGTTGATTGCGAGGCATTTAAAGGAGTTAGTGACGGTTATCTATACTCCTACGCGGGTATGTTTTCCCCTTCGTCTTGTCCTTCGACCTTTCGTGCTTTTCTTCGTACTTTATCTCGTATCCACCTCTATATTTTCACCATTGTTTATTTCATACTTAGTCTTCCCTCCTGTTCCTCATACATCCCCCATGTTCTGTCACTTTCTTGTCTTCATTCACGGCTTCCATCATCTTTCTCTCTCTTCCTTGCACTAACATACAACCCAGGCAGAAGCAATAATGAACTACTCCACCTCTTTAGCCGCTCCGAAGGACTCTACCCCACATTCACGGACCAAGATACAGCGGAACGCGACTTCGAACAAACGCACGAACCCAAGATCGAGTTATTCATCTAATACACCTAGCGTACTCCTACCTATTATAAAAACATTATTTCTATATTCTATGCGCTACTTACAAACGGTATAATATACATGGGTTGTATTTAGTAGCTAAGGTAGAGGTCCCGGACCGTTAGCTAGCGTGGGAACGATTCGCGCTAATAAGGGACATAACTAGCCTAAGTAGGAAAGCGTCTAAGAATAGAAACACCGACGTCAGAGTTTATTCTCGACATCGGTGGGAAATAGTTACCAGTAAGGCCGGAGATCGAGCTAAGCGCGCGTCTATTCTAATAATAGATTATCGAAGCCATGTTATTGCGTCATAGGAAAAGACATGAGAACTAGACTCACGGCAAATGCCGCTATCTAACCACGCTGTACCAGCGCTGTGCATCAGCACGCCATAGGCGCCTGGATAGGCCTGAGACCCGGCATTCCCGGCCGGCTTATTCAGCGTTTCCCATTTCCACGCGTCAAAGCGTGCGGCATCACGCCTTCATATGGAGCGTCTCACCTGCGGATATGGCTTATTGTACTTCGCTATCTTTCCATATGGACGCATTCTTGGCGCTCGTATGTTTGGTATATTCGTGATTTACTCTGGTCCATCCCAGACGCCTGTCTCCAGTCTAAAAGTCTACTTTACAGCTTAGCTGATGTGTAATTACTGCTTTGGTATTAACTATATAGTCTCTCTTAGCCGTGTTCTGTAAGATATTTAATAGGTAGATTTGTGTAGTAGAAGGGCAGTCTCCGGTGCCCCGAGAAATACGATTAAGCAGTTCTGCCAGAGTATTTGTGTGAGCTAGAGATTCTGAGTGTAACGAGAGTCAAAGTCCTAAGTCCGTGCTAAGTCCGAGATTAAGGAACGCGCATCAAACGCGCATCAAAGCGTTCGCTAAGCACGTATTTCATCTTGGGCGTCGGTCTTCGACACCTTTTCATTACCTTACTTCGCCCGGAAGCGTCCTGCATCCGAGTCTTACCCACCGAGCACTTTCTTAGTGAGTGTACGTGGTGTGAGTGAAATTACTTATATTTTAATTTATACTACGTTGCGCTAAACTAGGTACTTTATCTGGAGCCCACCACGAGGGGGTAAACCGGATACAAGCGCTAACGTTGCGGAGTAGTGTGAATTGAATAAGTAATAACGCGCTCGCCATTCCGCCGAAATCTAAGAAGAGCGGCAAAAGTGTGGTAGAGGCTGAACCCAAACCTAGCAAAGCTGTAGCGCATCACAGAGCAGCAGATCAACAAGCGAGTTCAGGGTCCAGTAGCGCTCAGAATCAGAAAACTGATCGCGAAACGCGAGCAGAACGAAGAGCACAGCAAGCATTAGAGAAAGAGCTAGCGAGAGATAGATCGAGAGCAGAGCAGAGCAAAGCAGTTAAGAGAGAGAGCACAGAGCTAGAGCCAGAGTTTAGACCATTCCCAGAGCTAGAGCTTAGTGCAGAGCAGAGACGATCAGAGACAGCGCTATCATCCCCAGAGAGACCATTGTTCCCGTTTGTGTCAAGGCCATCAGTAAGCGAGCCTCGTGAGACAAGACTTCTTGAGACACCGTCTGATTCATCAACGGACCCAGATATTGGATCATTGTTGTTTCCCGGAGCTTTTGGAGAACCTGATTACGAGTACGCTAGCGAACCTAGTGGAGCATTAGCAGACCTTTCGGCATCCTTTAGGCAGTTCACCTTTGGGAGTCCAAGACATAGTACTGCGCATACACGCCCGTCATCACCAGACATTGATCCGAATCCCCCTTCATCAGTAACAACGAGTTCCCGTTCCCCATCACCTAAACCGTCAGAAAGCATGGCACCTGAACTGGATCCATACGGCAAAAATGCGCCAAAATGGAACGGTCAAGGCAGTGAAGTAGCATTCTGGCTAGACTCTCTAGAAGGGCTCTTTACGCATCATAAAATAATTGATGATAAGACAAAAGTGGACTTCGCGGTAAATACCATCACTAATTCACCAAGAAGGAAACAAGTAAAGAGCTTCCCAGAGAGGAAAGGAGAAGATAGGACGTGGGATAAATTTAAGAAGCGGATGTTACGGGAATACGATCCAGAGAATGAGATGGGTTCGCGAGAGAAGCTAAAGAGGCTGATGGATGAGCAGCGTGAGAATCGGGGAATTAGAGTAACGCAGAAGACAGTGTGGAAAGAGTTCCGTCGCAATTTCAAAGCAGAAGCAGAAGAGATTGCACAACATATATCAAACGCTGAGCAAGTGTGGTTCGTTATGCAGTCGTTGCATAAAGATCTGAGGGAAATGGTGAGGCATCGGCTAGATATGGCCAATTCGCTAAAGACACCTACCCCAGGGACAGAGATCGACCCTGAAGACCCGTACGAACTCGACGAGGTTTTATCTGTGTGCGACGATATAATTCATAATAGAGGACTATCGTTTGAGACGGACAGTGAAGATGAGGAGGAGTATGTGGAGAAGCGCGAGCATAAGAAATCGAGAGGATTTAGCAGAGGCAAGTCTGTAGAGTTGCCAATAGCTGTGAAAAAAGAAGAGCCCGATGACTCTAAATTTACGCAGTTGTTGAAAAGTACTGAGAGCAGAATGGCATCTATAGAAAGGGAGGTACAGAGTTTCCAACAGGTGATTCAGGAAGTAAAGGCGTTAATGCAGGCATCTGCGAGCCGTCCGGCTCAACCCAATCCTAACCCAGCATGGACTTCGTACCAATTTCGAAGCAATCAGGCGCCACCAGCCGCAACGTCTAATTTTGGACAGAGGCCGGCAGGAAATTGGAGCGGGGGCAATCAGGGTAGCCCGCCTTTCTTCCGAGGATGTTTCTATTGTGGGGGGACTTGTAGTTTCGCTTCGTGCCCTGTCAAAGCTAAAGATCTCGAAGGGGGAGTGATTAGAGAAGAGCGTGGATCGATCGTGTTGAACGGATCGAATGAAATATTGCCGAGAGGGTCTCATCCCTATAAAGAATTAGTAGATAAAATGTTGAAGAGAAAGGAATCAGAAATTCCTAGTGTAAATTTGTACGAGCAACCCGCGGAGCAAATGAGGTACATGCAGCAGCAGATACAAGAATTGCAGTTTTCTACAATGCAGAGAGAAAATGACGCGCGGCAGGAATATGGGGAGGGACCGAGCCAGTACGTACAAACGCGAACTGGTAAAGATACCAATCCGGGTTTCTGAGAGGTTCGAGGAAGGAAGTACAGCGGCCCGAACCAATCATTCTTGAAAAGCCTGAGGTCACGCGTGCTCCGGAGGACAGTGCAAGAATAAAGGCAGTCAGATTCGAGGAGAGAGAGCGAGAAGAAGGAGAGCTCACGGATACAGAATCAGATAGTGAGGAGGAAGAAAATATACTAAAAAGAACGAAAATAAATAAAACCCAGAAAAAAGAAGAAAAAGTTAAAACCAATAAAAAAGTGTCTGAGTTAGAGAACGATAATTTATTAGGGCCGGAGCTACCCTTTAGATTTATAAAGCCCATAAAACCAAGTCCAGGTCACTTGCCGATACCGGCGAACGAGCTACCAAAAAGGCAACCTGCCTACAGACAGAGAGCGGAAGTAGAGGCAGATGCGAAGCCTGAGGACGTAGTTGATAAGATTTTAGACGCGCCTATCACGTTGACGCCGAAAGATATTTTAGGATTATCGCCGGCAGTCAGGAACGAGTTACAAGCGAAGCTCATTACGAACGTATGCCGCTAGCTAAGAATAGCGCGTATGATAAATATAAGTTAGCTAATGAGAGGCCTGCAGCTAGGATCGAAGAAGTCACGGACGACGAGGCTCCAGGCAAACCAAGTCTTCAATGGATCTATGTTGAAGATAATGAGCTTCCAAAACCGTTGATTAGTAAAAGTGAGAAAGGATGGGTAGTGTCAGACCCGATCACGCAGTACCTGCACACTTTTTCTCTGGAAGAAAGAGCGCGTCGTGTATTTGTTGCAAGGGATACGGAAGCGCTAAGGGCGATCTCAGGGAAGATAAACGGCACATTGGTGGAAGATGCACTTTTAGATAGTGGTTCGCAAATAGTTACTATGAGCAGAACATTAGCTGAGAAATGCAGACTCCAATGGGACCCAGACGCGTGCTTAACTATGCAAAGCGCGAATGGGGGTTTAGAACAAACCTGTGGATTAGCTAGAGACGTACCCTTAAGTTTGGGTGAGCTAACCCTGTACTTACAAGTTCATATTTTGCCGTCACCACCGTACCAAATGTTATTGGGACGACCTTTTGATGTACTCACGGCTAGTCACGTAGTTACTTCTACAGATGGAAGGACTATAATAACGTTAACGTCTCCGGAAACGGGAGCGCGCACGGTTATTCCCACGCACGCTAGGGGTAAACGCCGGACAGTAGTTCAAGAAGAGTCGCATTTTCGGGATTCGATGAGCTGATGAAAAATCAGGGAGAGTTCGCAGTAGTGGTGTCAGAAGATGGATTTGGAAAGTTAAAAGTAGATAGTATGTATATGCCAGAAAATACCAAAAATTTCCAGGGAGACGAGTTAACCTACGCATACTTGCAGGCTCAAGTACAGCACGGTGAAATTAAGGAAGAGAAAGCTTCGCAGTTGTTAAATATACATTTAAATCAACGACTAGGCGAAGGAAAGGAAGGAGATGGATGGGTGGTAAATTTCCATGACATAGTCAAGAAATCAGTGCCCACCAAGAAAAAGTCGGTACGACATGTATTCGCAGGAAAGAAATATAAACCTGTTGCGAAGAAAGTCAAACCGGTATTAGCGGAACTCCCTAAGGAGTTTTATATCAAGCGAGAGATCATAGGAGATCCCTTAGCTACGTTACCAAAATTACCAACTAAGCCACCAGAATATGAGCCGGGCATTAGATATACTCAAGAACGAAAAGAATATATCGATAAGGCACATACAAAGGAATTTATGTTACCAGAGGAACGTAAGCTAATGCATTGGATGCTTAAGGAACACGAAATGGCTTTCGCATGGGAGGAATCAGAAAAGGGTCGGTTTAAGGAGGAGTATTTTCCCCCCGTGAAAATACCAACTGTACCTCATGTACCATGGGTAGAAAGACCGATACCTATTCCACCAGCTATACATGACGAGGTCTGCGCCATCATAAAAGCTAAGCTAGACGGCAGTGTATACGAACAATCAAACTCTTCGTATAGATCTAAGTGGTTTTGCGTAATTAAGAAAGATGGTAAAAGTCTTCGTCTAGTACATAGTCTGGAACCCCTAAACAAAGTTACTATAGCGCACTCGGGATTGCCGCCGGCAACTGAGGAGTTAGCTAACCATTTCGCTGGGCGAGCCTGTGGGGGAATCTTAGATCTGTACGTAGGATATGATGAAAGGTTATTGGATGAGGAATCGCGAGATCTTACAACCTTCCAAACACCGTTTGGAGCGTTAAGATTAGTTACCTTACCTATGGGATGGACGAATTCAGTAGCTATCTTCCATGACGACGTCACTTATATCTTGAGAGACGAAATCCCTGAGTTCACTAAGCCATTTATTGACGATGTGCCTATGAGGGGAGGAAAAACAAGGTATGAGAGGCCAGATGGAACCTATGAGATGATTCCTGAGAATCCGGGAATCCGCCGTTTTATTTGGGAATATTTCCAAGGTGTAAATAGAGTTCTACAGCGTATGGGATATGTGGGAGGAACTTTCTCCGGAAAGAAGTCGATTGTATGTGCGGATGAGTTCACAGTGGTAGGACATAGATGTTCTTATCTAGGACGTAAGCCGACTAAGCATACAATTGATTCCGTTATGAATTGGGGACCCTGTAGAAATACAACGGAGGTTAGAGGTTTCTTAGGTACCGCCGTACAAGCGCGTTTAAATATTCCTAAGTTCGTTGAGTTAGCCGCGCTCTCTTATGAATTATTAAAGAAGAACGTAGAATTCAAATGGGAAGATTTAGAACAGAAGTCTATGGACGATCTTAAACAGGCTGTGTGGAACTATCTACCGATTCGAACTCCGGATTATAAGAGTAGTCAACCTTTAGTGTTAGCTGTGGATACATCTTACATAGCCGCGGGTTGGTTGATCTATCAAAGGGACGAAGTAGATCCTTCCAAGATCTGGTACGTTCGCTTTGGATCAAAGACTTTAACTAGACGTCAAAGTCGCTATTCACAACCGAAACGAGAATTGTTAGGGTTACGCATGGTTTTGGAAGAAGAACAGTACCTATTGCGAGGATGTCGTAATCTAGTTGTCGAAACTGATGCGAAATATTTGCATGGGATGTTGAATAATCCAGGGGGAATGCCAAACGCCACCACAAATAGATGGGTGGATTATATTCATACAAATTTCTTCTTTACGCTAGTACATAAAGCTGGGAAGACATTTGGGCTGGATGGTCTATCTAGGCGAAGGTATGTACCGGGGGATCGAACAGACTGGGTGTTTACGGATGAATCTGAGGACGACGAAAAGCCAATACAATATATGAAAGCCAGAGACGGTGATCCAGACCCATTGAAGCTTGAAGAATTTTACGATGAGATCGACGATAGAACAGGATTTCTGTATGATATCGCCGAGGACATTGATTCGTTTAAGGATGAGCTAAACATGGCAAAGGAAGAATATCGTAAAGAACAGGAAATCAGACAACAGATAATAAATTCTGGTAAATGTGCTCCGGCTCAGCGAACATATCTGCAGCAATTCGTACAAGTCCCAGTAGTACCTGAACCAACCCTGAAAGATGACCCTGAACTAAGGGCGTCGTATTCAGAAGATCACCGTAAGGAACAAGCGCGATTTATGGATCAACGCATAGAAAGCATGCGCGAACTCTTAGCAAATCCAAAGTCTGAAAGTAGTGAGTGGACTAAGGAGGACAAACGAAACCATGAGTTAGCTAGCAGGTTTTTATTGCGTAATGGTAAGTTGTATTACAAGGATGAGGAAGGACAACATAAGTTGTTTGTAGAAAAGGAAGAGCGCATGTATATGATGAAGGCGGCACATGATACTTTAGGGCATCGCAGGGTATTTGCGACTACAGAACTATTAACACATAGATTTTGGTGGCCGCAGGTCTCTAACGATGTACAATGGTACATAGCTACCTGTCATATTTGTCAGAAACGACAGAAACAATTGTTTGAGACAATGCCTGTCCTTACAGAAACACCGTCGATCTTTCAAATATTACATACCGATGTATTAAACATGTCTACAAATAAATCTAATCAGTGTAAGTATATTGTTCACGGTCGCTGTGCTTTGTCATCATGGGCAGAAGCTAAAGCCATCAGGAATGAAAATGCGCGCGCTATTGGAGAATGGCTGTTTGAAGACATCATATGTAGATGGGGGTGTATTCAGAAAATAGTGACGGATAACGGAACCGCGTTTTTACGAGCAGTTAAGTGGTTAAGGGAAAAATACAATATAACTGGTATATCCATATCCCCTTATAACTCGAGAGCTAACGGAACGATCGAACGACCCCATTGGGATTTGCGACAGATGCTTGTAAAAAGTTCAGAACCAGATTTATCTAAATGGTACTGGTTTTTGCCGCATGTTCTGTGGGCCGATCGTATGACCGCTAGGAAACGATTTGGTTGTTCTCCGTATTTTATAATTACTGGACAACACCCGGTGTTACCTTTGGATTTGCAAGAAGCTACTTGGTTTATACCAGCGCCGGATGGACTTATGTCTACAAGCGATTTAATTGGTCTACGAGCGAGGGCTTTAGCTAAACATGTGCAACATGTCGAAGATATGAGGAATAGGGTAACTAAGGAAAAGATAAGGCGATTAGCTAAGATGGAACAAGATGTGCAACACAAGGTCAAGGAATGGATCTTTAGTCCAGGAGATCTTGTGCTTGTACGAAGTCCAAAAATAGGGAAGCTTTCGAATTTGAAGAATCAAGTCAGGTACAACGGACCTTACGTTGTGGTATCACGTTCAAAAGGGGGTAGTTATATTCTCTGTGAAATGAATGGGGCGATATTACAAAATAAGGTTGCTAGATTACGAGTAATACCGTATCTAGCTAGGAAAAGAATAGAGTTCTCAGAGGAAGTACAAAAGTTAATTGGGTTAACACCCGAACTTTTGGAAACCATGTTATCTGAAGAAGAAGACGAAACACCGTCTAAAATTCAGGAGGACTTACATTTCCGAAAAATCCGTCTGAAAGCGCGTGAAAGCGAGTCTTCAAGCGAAATGGGACCGGATATATTTGATGAGGTTATACCAAATTCGGAAGACTCAGATTAACGAGGGAAAGAGCGCGGCATAATCAAAATATCATATAAGAAGTTCGAGGGGGGGATGCTACATGTGCGGGGATCGTGCTACAAGCCTATTCTACCGTTACCATACAGTGTCCTCGCCCATAACAGTCCCTATTCGCGTCTAAGTCCCTTAGCTAGTCACAGGTACAACTTAATCTATAAATAAATCAATAGAAGTTACTAGTGATTTATAAATAGATAACGGGAGTCAAAGCTTACCAGAGGAACCACGAGCGTCAGAGTACCGAAGGTATCTCTCGATGTCCGCGTTGGTGTCAATGAAGGTCTTGTAAAGCTGCTGAATGCTTTGAGCCGTGCACATCAGAGTCTCGGCCCGGTGCATCCCCATCAAATGGGAAGGCACGGGCACCTGATCAATCCTATTTAGGCTCAGCAGGTGGTCCATCACGGACCGAGCAAAAGTAAGACACTCGGAGGGGGTACCTAAGGACAGTAAAGTGGTTAGAAATGGATAAGCTAAGTAAAAGACGGATACGTACGAGGAAGAGGAAGCACCAAGCGAGGGCGCTTTGAGAACCCTCATCTTTGTCAGTTTTGGGATGCTTCCCTTTACGAAGGCGCTCAGCTTGACGATAAGCGGGACTATTGCGATCAAGATTGGGGATCGCGTCGAAAGATAATTTCACCGCCTCCGGGCGAGTAGAAGACTGGAGTTATTAAATTAAATTTTCATTTGATAAGAAACTTTAAAAATAACTCACAGATGCTTTGGCCTCGTCGTCAACCTCCATTGCATTGAAGCGCTTAGTTAAGTTACGAACACGAGGGTTAGTATGCTTCTGTCGCGTAGAAAGTCGAGCTACGATACCTCAGCGTCAACGACAGAGGAAGTTGGAGAAGTCGTACTGGTCACGTGCGTACCCTTATCATCATCCGCATCGGCAACAACGTCGGAACCCTTGCTGGAAATCTAAGGAGATCTTGGTTAATAAAATACAGAAGTGTTAGCTAGGATAACTTACGGGACGACGAGAGGTAACAGGTGTCGCAGGCGGCGCAGTAGGAGCAGGAATAATGTCGGGAATAAGAATGGCGGCAATAGCCTCAGCAGCACGGACCCTTGGCTCAATTACAGCCCAAGCCTGCTCAAGGAGAGCAAAGAGGCCCGCCGGCTTCGCCAACTTATACCTGTTCTCGAGGAAAATATAGAGTGAACGGCTTTTTCTCACGACCTCCTCAACGACGGAGTGTTCGAGCATGGCAGGGAAAACCTCGGCGTACTCCAATAACATTTCCTAGAAAAGAGGGGCGATTAGCTAGCAACCGGTACAATAGTTAAGCAAACACTTACGAGCGTAGCGGCCTCCTTGCGCAACTCAGTCCGAAGTTGGGCGCTAGACATCGTGTCGCGCTGGGCTTGCCAGTGCCCCGTCTTCGTGCGTAAACCACGAGCGGCGTCAAGGAAGGCGGCTTCAGATGGGAAATTGTCGGCCATTATGGTGACGAAAAAGTAGAATGGAAAATTGGGAAGTAAGCAGGAAAATAGGAGAGAACGGTAGCAGGAATGCTGAAGACTAGCGAGGAGAATACAGGGTTTTTATACCATCCAACAGCAAGCTATAGGCGAAGGAAGACATAAGCTAGCTACTAAATTTGGGATCAGCGTCCAGAATAAAAACAAGGATCGCACTGTTCACGACTTCTGATAGCTAAGCACATTGCCCGGCAAGTACGCCGAGGACGGCTTTTATTGTTGGAGGGGGGGAGAGAGTAGGCTCACGGAGCTGAAATTTTGAAATCGCATGAACAGTACGCTAGGCGCAACGAGTTTAGAAAAATAGTGATGAAGTTAATCACGACACGTGCATAATCTAAGCGGATGTATATGGAAAGTCCACTATAACTCCGAGATGAGATCTTTTAATTTCGGCATCACTCGGCGGGATAAGATACATCACACATCAAATGTGCGCATCAATATGATTTCAAGCACATAGACTCTCGTTGAACAAACGACTAGTTAATAAGATAGCAATTTGCTAAAATTCTTGAAAAGCACTTATGGTTTTAAAATCACACATTCACACAAGTAAGACCAAGAAATAACAAATGCATTTTTTGAAACCCATAAGAAGGGCGAGTACAGGCATGTGAAGTATTTAAAAATGTCCATAAGCTACCCAGTGCTAAACTACATCCTCCCTACCAAAGTTTACCTCATGCTCGATATTTCCCTCACGAGTAGCCCTGATGGAAGAAGAGCCAGAAGGATCAGACGCATTGTAATCTTCTAGGGACAGGGAATACAATTGAGGATTACCAAAAATCCCTCCCAGTTCTTGAAGGTTGCGAGGCCTGAGAGAATCGGTAAAATCCTGGATGGCTACGGTTTCGGAAGCACTAGGGAATCCGATCAAAGAAGGCACAGAGGAAGCGTGCAAGTTGAGGGTGTGCAAAGCGAACGCGCGCTCCAAGGCGGTCTCCAGAGAAAATAGGGCGGTACGGCTAGGAAGCCAGGAGTTCAACTCCGCTGCTAATTTGACGAGGTTGGCTAAGGCGTCAGGGGTAAAAGAAGATGAAAGACCGTGAACAGTATGCAAGTGAGCGAACGAATGAAATTTGGCGATGTCTCGCAAATGATGTACCACGGTAACACAATTACGAGCATATTCGATTTGTTCTAATTCGGCGGCTAGCAAAGCACGGTAGGCACGCGTACGGCTCAAATCAAGAGCACGACAGGCATCATTTAATGCTGAAAAAGGATGTAAGCGAAGAAAAAACAGAAAAATAAATTAAAAAAAGAGTTACCAAACATAGACGAACTACCAACGAAATGAGCAATGGATAAGGCAAATTCCGTATTAGGGGACGGGATGGCGAAGGAACAGTGGGAGGTAGAAACTCCAGAACAAGCGCTGCACTTCACTCCGTAACCGCGAGGAACGCACTCCCGGCCCTGGGAAATACAATTGGTGCACACACGGGCACCAAAACACTTTACGAGTTCATGGACGTTATCTTGAAGAAGATCCACGTCGATGGAGTCGGCAGAGGTGATCTGAGGCATTTCTTCCGGGGTGCGCTTGGCTTTCTTCTTGCTAGCAGCTTTAGTAGAAGTCTTCGAGGTAGCTTGGGCAGACCGTTTGGTAGATGTGGCAGCAAGAGTGGCGGTAGGAGCAGAAGCAACGGAACGCTCACGCAAATGGTAGCCAGAAGCGGAGGCAGGCTCTGGCTCACTAGCTACCACAGAAGGGGTAGAAGCTAAAATAAACGAGTCAGAAAGATATAAAAATAAAATAAAATAAAACGGACTCACGTTTTGGCAAGAGAGGGATTCCCCCCGAGGGAACGGTGATCTCCACCCCACTAAAGAACTTGCGGCGCTTGGAAGCTGGTGCAAAAGTGGTAAAAGGCTTAGACGCAACTTTGCGTTTGCCGGCGGCCACAGCGAACAAATCAAGTTTTGGGGAAACAGTTTCTTCTAAAAACACAGTAATTAGTGGGAGTAAAAATTGAAAGAAGTTGACAAGAGACTTACCAGTAAGCTCATCCTCTTCTTCGGGAGCAGGGGAAGGGGGAGCAGTAGAAGCGTCCAGTGTCGAGAATGAAGGATCGGGATGGTTGGGAGACGCCATGGGGAGATCAGTCTCGGGAAAAAGAGAAGAAGCTACAGCGTTGGCTGCAGCTGAACTAGCAGCCTTTTCTTCCTCAGCCACCCGACGAGCCTTGGCCTCTTCTTCAGCGCGCCTCGCAGTTTCCTCCTCAGCCACCCTACGAGCCTCGGCTTCTTCAGCGAGTCTCGCCGCCTCAGCCTCCTCAGCTTCAACCCGACGCGCCTCCTCCTCCGCACGTTGCGCTTTCACCTCGGCAATTGCCTCCGCCAGGGCACGCTTGGCCGCTTCGTTAGCCGCCTTCGTAGCAATAGTTTGGCATAAAGCCATGTCTTCGGGGGAGATCTCAATGGTAGACATAATCGAAAAAGCAGAGTAGTAATAAAAGCAGTAAGGGAAAGGCGGTGGGTTGAGGGAGACATAGGGATACTAGCATGATTAAATAGCGGGCATCGGCGATAGGTCGAGTCGCCACTTAAGCTCAAGTTTTTTTCAGATAAGATAACATAAGGCGGGGACTTCACATTAGGTTTTAGGGGCGTGCGAACGGCGATCATACACAAAGGACGGTGACTGAGGACAGTCATTTATTGGTTGGGGGGAGATAATACGCCTAGCGTACTCCTACCTATTATAAAAACATTATTTCTATATTCTATGCGCTACTTACAAACGGTATAATATACATGGGTTGTATTTAGTAGCTAAGGTAGAGGTCCCGGACCGTTAGCTAGCGTGGGAACGATTCGCGCTAATAAGGGACATAACTAGCCTAAGTAGGAAAGCGTCTAAGAATAGAAACACCGACGTCAGAGTTTATTCTCGACATCGGTGGGAAATAGTTACCAGTAAGGCCGGAGATCGAGCTAAGCGCGCGTCTATTCTAATAATAGATTATCGAAGCCATGTTATTGCGTCATAGGAAAAGACATGAGAACTAGACTCACGGCAAATGCCGCTATCTAACCACGCTGTACCAGCGCTGTGCATCAGCACGCCATAGGCGCCTGGATAGGCCTGAGACCCGGCATTCCCGGCCGGCTTATTCAGCGTTTCCCATTTCCACGCGTCAAAGCGTGCGGCATCACGCCTTCATATGGAGCGTCTCACCTGCGGATATGGCTTATTGTACTTCGCTATCTTTCCATATGGACGCATTCTTGGCGCTCGTATGTTTGGTATATTCGTGATTTACTCTGGTCCATCCCAGACGCCTGTCTCCAGTCTAAAAGTCTACTTTACAGCTTAGCTGATGTGTAATTACTGCTTTGGTATTAACTATATAGTCTCTCTTAGCCGTGTTCTGTAAGATATTTAATAGGTAGATTTGTGTAGTAGAAGGGCAGTCTCCGGTGCCCCGAGAAATACGATTAAGCAGTTCTGCCAGAGTATTTGTGTGAGCTAGAGATTCTGAGTGTAACGAGAGTCAAAGTCCTAAGTCCGTGCTAAGTCCGAGATTAAGGAACGCGCATCAAACGCGCATCAAAGCGTTCGCTAAGCACGTATTTCATCTTGGGCGTCGGTCTTCGACACCTTTTCATTACCTTACTTCGCCCGGAAGCGTCCTGCATCCGAGTCTTACCCACCGAGCACTTTCTTAGTGAGCGTACGTGGTGTGAGTGAAATTACTTATATTTTAATTTATACTACGTTGCGCTAAACTAGGTACTTTACATCGTTACTAACCCTGAAGTGATTTTGGGGATAGGTGATCAGGGCGTTGGGGTACCGTTGGGGTGCATCTCGTCCAAGTTCTATTTACATTGTCCTGTGTTCTTACATGAGGTATAGTATGGTAGTAGTGCACGTGAACCGCTGGTATTTGATTTCGTTGGAGTGTCCTGATGGCGGATGCTAGATTTCGACTGCCAAATCGGTTATGTACACGTACGTCCTCTATCCCCAGCTCACAGCTCTACCTTCTCTCTTCCCTTCTACCGTCGTCATTCTTACGTGTGTGTTATCCCGATAACCAGGCGGGTCCAGTAAAACGGGTCTCAGTCGTACTCGACATGGGGACGAGCAACAACAAGCTGTTCAATGGTCCTCTATATGTGGTAAGTGATAAGACTTGCGTTATACTCTTGTTCAGAGTTTGGAGTGAACCTACTGACATATATATCCGTTTAGGGATGGAGGATAAAGCATGGAAGAGGAGAAGTATATGATCAGCTCGTCGATAATTCAGTCCATTCGTTCGCTTTCTTGTCCATCATCGTTCTTCCCGTTCCCTACATACATCACCTCGTAATCACACTTTCTTCTTCTTACACACTTTCTACCTTATCTTCTTCTGTCATGTCCTATTCGCCTGTCCTCTCTTCATTTGCAAAATCCAGGTTGAATGCAATCTAACATTGATACAGTAGATTCATCCAGCTCGTCCGCAAGCACTATGCACACTCATTCTTCATTCCTCTTTGAAGACTTTGGCGCTTTGAATGCGTATAGGCTGTTGGGGAGGTATTTTGCTGTTCACTCGTCTCTTCTTCACATTCGTTTCGCACTTCACGTTCCTTTGGTCTCTGCGGACTCTATCTCCCGAGAAGAGGCCAACTCAAATTCTACCTGATCGACCGAGACGGCCACTTATCCGAACAAGAAGGTCTAGATCAGTCTAGATCGCGAGGGTGGATTGAGAGGGGAATATTGGCGCCCCAGGAGTGAGTCTTGGATCGTTCGAAAAATAGATTCCTCGATGTGGTTGAGAAAGCGAAACCGACGGTGTTGATTGGGTTTTCGATCTCTGCGGGTGCGTTTAGCCAGGACGTTGTTAAGGCTATGAAGATCGGTTTGGGTGGGAAGTTGAGGCCTGTTATTACGTCCCTTCTGAATCCTAGTCAGGTTGTGGAATCTATACCGAAGGATGATATGAACTGGCCTTGGTTGCGAGTGGAAGTCCGTTTGGCAGTGTTAAGATACATCTGAAAATAGCAGAGGTTGATTTCGAGTGCGTGGCTGGGGAGAAGGTTTACTACAAAGGGCTTCCTTTTGACCGGATTTCGTTGATGCCCCGAGGGTGAATTTAGAAATTGGCGTGGCGATCGCTGAGCAGGCTGCTAAAGAAGGGTTGGTGCAGGTTGAGCTCGGTGTGGGTGAAGTGAGGAAGAAGGCTGAGGAGAAGGGTTGGGTGCCGGTTTATGCGGATTGTGTGATTGGTGAGGAGGGGTTCTAGTAGGTAGAAATGTTGGATTGGACCTCCTGTTGATACGTGGGTACTAGAGAAAGTCTTTTAGGGCGTTTGTAGAAGACTGTTAAATATAGTTCTCTAGCTTATGTATTCGATTTCTCATAATGTGCTAAGTACTTGACTGGGAAATGCCGACTGCGTCGGCGACAACCTTGCTTGAGTTTGAAGGATAAATTTATGTGTTGCAAGTTGTACAATTACAGTATATAGGTACAGATACGATAGATAATAAATATATATTAAAGTTGTACGATAGGTGAATCTACGCCACGGTTAGGATGCGTTTTGTTTCTGCCGCTAACAGTGTGGGTTTTGTTTTTGCAATGCATGGGGATGAGATCGAGTTGAGACCGAAGGGTAGGAGGGGGAAGGGTGGAGATTATGGTAGGAGGGGGAAGGATGGAGGTTATGGTAGGAGGGAGGTAGATAGTAGGTACTAGAGGAGGTGGAAGGATGACACGAATTGCAACAAGGTTCGCTTTGTAATGGTCATAATGTACCACATTTTGTCCTTGAGGTGCAACGTAATGTGTTAGTTCAAAGTTAATTTCGACAGTAGCATTAACGAGCTGCTGTCGGTAGTTGCTAGGATGAATGCCGTGTCCGTTAATGTCGTATACGGCTGGGCGAACAATTTTAGGAGCATCCACTGTGGTAATAGGCGAGTTGAGTAATAGGCCGCAATCTGACAAAAACGATAATCAGATAAGTTCATTTTAACTGTAAGGTAGATGCTGGACTTACGATCAATGTCGTACCGATTGGGTAACTCACGTTGAGGCTGGGGATAGAGGAGGTTAGGAAGTAGAAATAGGTTAAAACTAATAAGACTTGTTACTTACCTTGAATAAATTATGTTGTACTTTGATTCTCGGAGCGGAGGATCTACCAATGATGAGCCCTGTCTTGGGATTTGATTCGGAGACCTCCTCCATAAGCCACTTGAGATTCTCGATTACATTGGGGTATTGAGACTTGAAGGGTTCAACCGTGGGAGGACCTCCTGAGAGAATAAATGTAAGACGTGCAAAATTGTTGATATACCTCTCGTATCCAGCAAACTGTGCATCGGGGCTAAAAAAGAAATCTTCCTCGGCAATTTTTACTACCGCACAGAGACAGGCGATTTCAGGAATTGTAGTAATAAGGTTGGCAGTGGTGGAGGAGGTGATGTTGGAGATATCGGTTGATCGTACAACCTTGTCATGCATTTCGAACCGATGCCATGCGACATTGAAGAGAGTGTCGCCGAGATAGTTGTCGGAATACAAAAGTCGCTCGTGAACGTTTCGGAGGTGTTGAGTGATGTCAGGTTGGTTTAAAGGAAGAATGGAAGTCATGATGAAGAAAAGTTGATTATAGGGGGGAAGGGGGAGGCAAAGCCAGATTGTACGTTATTTAGGTCCTAGATACGGTGGAGCGGATGAAGTACCGATGATAAAACTATGTTTGGTGTTTATATTGCTTGTGTTGTCATAGTGAAGGAGTCGATCTTGCCTAGAGGTACGATCGAAGGAGTCTGTCAACATGTTAAAATATATTCGGTGACCGTTAGGTAGATCAAGTATTTGGGGTGAATGATGGAATGTGGACGAGAGAGTTTACTATTTGGTATGACGAGGCTGAATAAACGTTACGGTGAGAGGGGATATATATATATGGAGATGCTTGGTTGAGTAGAGTCGTAGTTCGAGGCAGTTCCATAGATGTTTGCGATATCAGAATCGTCGGCTTCAGAGACACAGACATTCGTATTGGCAGCAGTTTCTCAGGTTGATATTGTTCCAATCAAGTAGTTGAAGAATTCATTTCCCAGTTTCATATCCGAGAAAAGGAGGTTTTCATGAACATGGTTCAGGTCGTCGGAGTATAGGTTAATTTAAAAATTCTACATAACCATTTAGATAGGTACATTTTTGGTTGAAGTTAAACGACTGTATGATTTATGGTAGGCAAGGTGTCATTCCAGTAGGTGGCGGAAGTACAGTGCGAATGGCGATAATATCAGCAGAAAAGAGGTCGAATGATCTATTCTCAGGTAATGCATTCCAGTTCGTAAGCTCGAATTCAACCGCTACAGTTGCATTGACAAGAGTACGTCGATAGTCGATGGGATGTACTTTGATTCCGTTCATGTCATAGATATCAGGGAGGGTAGTAGGATGATGAATCTTGACATGTGACGTTAGACATATGATGTGGCGAAAAAGATCAAAATATACATTAGGTATTCTATATTTGAGGCTGATCCGAGGCGCAAAAGTTTGATGTATGAGAAGTCCTCGAGTTGCTGTGTTTGGCGAGCCAGTGAGTTGGGACACAAGCCATTTGAGGTTGTCGACAGTCTTTAAATAATCTGTCTGGAATGGTTCAACGGTTGGAGAACCACCAGACAGCGTAAGGGTCATATCAGTTATGTTGTTATGATCTGTACCCGTCCATCCCCTATCAAGGTCGAAGTGGAAGTCATCTGCAGCAATTTTTACAACAGCTGAGAGACTGGCGATTTCAGTTTTAGTAGGTGGTTTGACATCGGTTTCGTCGAGATCGGGAATGAAGAAGGTACTAGCAGGTTGAACAATTTTTAGTTTTCCATCACATACCTGCCAACTGACAATTTGACTGAATAGATCGCTAGCAAGGTAGGTGCCGGTGTAAAGGAGTTTTTCACGGACACATCCGAGGCGTTCATCGATATTTGGAAGATACATAGAGTCCATTGCAAGAAATTCACAAACTCCACAAACAAATGAAAATGTACTGGTATATTTGTAGGACGTAAATGATAATGATGTAAATATGATGATTCGGTCGTACGAGGATTGGCTAGAACAAGTGGAGTTACCAGGTTTTGGTATAATTTTAAAACTGTTAATATCTAGGAATCTCTTCAGTTGCGGGTTATCATAACAAGATTGAATTTGGGTTAGGCGAACATGTCCAAGTTAGGTTATGGTATTTTACAGATCCTGATATACTTGTTGGATGTGCCCATGAACATTGGAAAGAGAAATGTATTTCATGAGATTAGAACTAATTTGTTGGATGATTATTGGACTCGATACATTAGTTAGTGATTACGGGATTCATCGTGAATGACGGAATAGATATTCGAATTGAGTGTGACGTCAGTAATAGAAAAAGATTTATATTTAGTGTAAATTCTAGATTTTTAGTCGGAGCGAGTATAGATATTTTTGTTGATCTAAATTTGGGAGGGAGGTGGCAGTACAGTGTGAATAGATATGAGATCAGCCGAAAAGAGATCGCAGGGAATGCCGTCGGGTAACATGCGAGGAACATGCCAATACGACAGCTCGAAATCGACTTTGACAGTAGCGTGTACGAGTTGACGTTCATAATTGTCAGGATGAATTTCGTTACCATGAGCGTCAAACACGGCAGGACGATTTATGCAGAAGTTGTCATAGAGGTAAGGCATGGCTCTGCGAGTTGATCGTGTTCTAAGAGGCCAGTTTCGCATTAACGCATAATCTAAGCAGTCTCGTGAGATTTGAAAAGAGAATTTCTGGGATGAACCTCACCAAGGGGGTCGTGGTTAGGTATGATTTCTGGTTGAGGCTATTGAGGTGGCAGGTATGTGAAGAGAAAGAGAAGATAATAATAATAATACAAATCATACCGTGAACAAAGTATGTTTTACCTTGATGCGCGGGGCAAAACAGGGACCTGTGAACAAGCCTCGTTTTTCGGTACCTGCAGTGCAAGGTGCTTGGTCCACCAGCCATTTTAGATTTTCAATTACTGTAGGGTATTCCGATTTGAACGGATCGATAGACGGACAACCACCCGAAAAGACAAGTCTCATTTGAGATAAGTTACGGATGTATCTGTTAAATCCTGCAAATACACCTTCAGAGGTGAAAAAAAAATCGTTATCGTGTATCTTGAGAATGACTGAAAGGCTGGCGATTACTGAATTCGTAGAATGTTGCTTATTTATAGTGTGAGAATGGTCTGTGGTCTGGACGACTTTGAAATCCGCATCGAATTCTTCCCAACTGACAATTTGATTGAAAAGCTCGTCTCCAAGATACGTCCCTGATTGTAAGAGGTCTCGGTAAATACGTGCGAGATGCTCGTCGATGTTTACCGGATGAGTTACGGGTGACATTAAGGAAGAGAAAGTGGGATATGACGTCATGAATAAGAACATGTTTAAATAGTTTTATTATCGGTATTATTGTAATTAAGCTATGTTGAATATATCTGCTATTGGCTGTTAAAAATATTGCTAACACGTATATATATATATATATTTCTATTTAGCTGGACAGGTTTCATACAAGTACTATTATATGGCATTGACCTTATAAACAGTTGCAGGTAAGTTAACGGTAGAAAATCAAAGTTGAAATTGGGTTTCGTTACTAGAGACATGTGAACTTAATGTGCATGGTAGGATAAACGGAATATGGTTTATTTCTAGCTGGGATTATATAATTGGTTACTAAAGCCTATAGGTTGGAAATGGCGATAGAGGATCTAATTTGTCAACGATACCAGTTTCGCGAAAGGTTACTTTCCCATTAGGAGGTATAATGGTTCGAATAGCAACCAAGCCGGCGTTGTATAAGCTGGATGGATAATGTTTGTCACGCTCTGTAAGTTGATGGGAAAGTTCAAAGATGACCTCGGCGGTTGCATTTACGAGTCGTTTTTTGTAGAGTTCTGGTTGCACTGCATAACCATGCATGTCATAAATTCGCGGTCGGACGATAGCATGGGTCGCGGATAATTGTGCTAATGTGTTACGTGCATAATCAGTAACAGCTGGCCAAATCACAGGACTGGAGTCCGCTCGATTGTCAAGTGAATATGGCTAAAATTTAACGAATAAGTGATATTAACAGTTACAAGTGAAAAGTCAGGTGAAATACCTTGAAGAGTTTGTGTGTAAAGTTCAATCTTGGATTGTTCATAGGACCAAACCGAAAACCTTCTTGGGTAGAGAAAGTTTTGGAATTTGCAAGGGAAAGTAACCAGGCAACGTTGTTGGTTACTCGACGATAATCAGTCTTGAAGGGTTCTAAATCTGGACAAGTACCAGAGAGGGAAAGTTCCAGTTCAGAAAAATCCGACGCGTATTTGCTGTCACTTGAAAAACAGGTGGTAGAGTAAAAATTGAAATCTTCCTCAGCTATTTTCATGACGGCTGATAAGTATGCTACGGGTTTTCCTGTATGATAATCGATGTTAGTTGTTGAAGAAGGAAAAGTAAAAAAGGAAGATGGGTACTATTATTAATTGTTCGGGGAGGATTTGGCGATTTCAACGACACAACATGGGATTGGTTGATATAATCCCAGCCAACGTTAGATTTAAAATTTATGTTCGCGAGGTGTGTCGGTGATTGTAGGAGTCGATTGTTGATAAAATTGACTCCCCCCATCATTGGTACAAACGGCTTTCTGCATTCCGGTCCACGGGACGTCCATAGGTTGGACATAATGACAAGATGACGAAGGAATAATACAGCGGACATGGTCGAAGTATAACCATGGTACAGATCGAGTAATGACGATAAGTTGTATCAGGTAGATCGGTTACAGGCCTGGACTGCGAGGAGTCTTTAAATTGTAAAAAGAGAACCCCATACGTCAGTTAGGGGCGGTCTGCGAGAAAATCACTGAATCTATCACACAGGACCTGTTGATTCACAAAAGTTACAGGTTTGAACGTTAGGATCACGTCATGCTTTTGTGGACACACACACAGATATATATACAATCGGGTACAAGTAGCATAAGACTATGTTGTTACAAGAGGGATAAAGAAATGATATATATATTATGAGATATTTTATTATGTCAGTGAAAATATAAGTTTATTTTAAAACAGCAAAATCGCAAAAGCATTACATTCACGTGCGGACACAACGTTTCTTCTTGGGGCGGAGGGAGGCAAAGGGGTGAACATTGTCATAATTCTTGATCTTGCGCCTGGTTGCAGTAGGAGGTGCAAGAACTGTGCGAATTGCCACCAGCTCCGTAGTGTACATATCACGAGAAATTTCCTTATCGTTGTCAGTAAGGAAAGGCCAGTTGATAAGTTCGAAATCCAGCTCGACTGTGGCATTGACCAGGCGGGCGCGATAGTCCCTCGGATGAATAGGATCCCCATTCTCATCAAGAACTAGAGGTCGATTAATACTATGAGTGTCGTAAATTTGAGGAATTGCATTTCTCGCGGCCTCAGTTACGACAGGCCAGTTACGAATACGCGTCCAGTCTATAAAAGATAGGAAGTTAGCATAATTGTAATGGAGATAATATAAAAACAAAAACAGAAACCTTTAGGGTTCTCCTGTTCAGTCTTTTCCTCTGGTACCGGCTAAGCAAAGATAATGAATAATGTATACAAAAAGAATAATAAATACAATACCTCGAACAATTTATGTTTTACTTTGAGGCGCTGTGCAAAAGGAGGGCCAACAAGAAAACCACATTTTTCTGCCCCCTCCTTACAAGTGGTCTCAGATTGCAACCACTTGACATTGTTAATAACCGTCGTATAGTCTGTTTTGAATGGCTCGACCGTAGGCATCCCACCCGTTAAAGAGAGTGCAAGAAGCGAAAAATCTTTCGTGAATTGACCTTTTCCGGTATACCCGCCATCAGATGAGAAGTAGAAACTCTCGTCTGATACTTTTACCACGGCAGTGAGTCCAGCAATCACCGGTCCATCCTTCTCACTATTGTCATTGTCGGAACTATCATTGGAGTCAGCGGTTGCACTTGACGAGTTAGAAGGGCCTTCGATAGTAGGGTCATCTGCATCATTGTCGGAGACAGAGTCGGTATCGTCCTCCCTCTCTATTTCTACCACCCTGAGATAGCGATCAAATTTTTCCCATTTGACATGTTCCCTGAATTTCGGGTCCGCAAGGTAGGTTCCACTTTTTACAAGCCGGTTACGAATTTCTTGGAACCGAGTAGAGAGATCAAGAGCTTGAGAGGTAGAAGGAGGCATCAGTAAGTGGTGAAGATGGAAAGGAAGGAACAATATGCAATTAATGTACAAGACGAGTGCCAGAGAGGCGATGCCAATGATCGCGAAACTACACGAACCCTGATCGAGGACGAAGGCCTGGAAATGACAGAAAAGGGTCAATAGATAAAAGTTCAGAATGAAACAGATCGATTTGAATTCAAAGAGGAATCTCGGTCAATATGACGAGCACATAGTCTCGACCATTCTGAATAAACAAGTAGGAAAACTCAATAAATAAGAAATTTCTGCGTCGGAAAAAAAGAAGGTTGTAGCGAGAAAACATATTTCGGATTGAAGGCATGGTGATACCTGCATCTCAGGCGGGAGGAAGCTGACGATATACCTTATTAGCAAATTATTCAAATTATCGCAATTATGGACTCTGACAATTTGACGGCAGATCCACGACGACAACAAATTGAGATATTGACGGTTTTGGAATTGAAAGAGTTCTTTCGAGGGCATCTATCCTTTACAAATGAACAAAGAAATAGCAAAAGGTTAATGGTCAATCATATAATGGAAATGGCCACAGAGGAACAAATGGAGATGTTGTGTCGGAAAAGTCATGAAAAGCAAGTCATTAGAAGTGGACATGTGCAGGAAGCGAAACGGAAACGGGAGGATGATCAGAGGACAAGAAGGATACGACGACAGATGGAACAAGAGGATGCGTTACAGTCGGGTCCATATGGGTGGAGTGAATCTAACATTGACAGTAGCCGATACCTCGAGTTGCCATCTGAGGAGGAGCTTAGGAATTGTTATCGAGCCTTTCATGAAGCAACATCGACATGGCCATTGAAGATATTAACGTGTGCAGTATGCGCTCGTGAATTTAGCAATTTTGAAACCGAAATGGAATCTATCAAAATAGATGACTTACCGAATCCAGAAAGGCTCAAACCAGTGTTTGACCATCCGCAACAGACCCTGTACAACAACTGTCTCTTGGAGCCTAGAGGAGTGACAACAGAGCAAGATGAAGTTACAGTGAATGTTTGTGCGGAATGTATGCGAGGTCTAAAGAAGAAAGTGGCTAATAACGCTGCAAAACCACCACGCATGTCACTGGCAAACAATTTGTGGATCGGAACTGTCCCTTGGGAGCTGAAAAGATTAACATTTGCGGAACAGTTATTGATCGCACACGTTTATCCCAGAGTGTATACTTTCAAACTGTATCCGAAAAAAGTTGGTGGAACACGCGAAAATCTGCAAAGAGGAATGAGGGGTAATGTAAGCTCCTTTGAACTAAACATGGATGACATCACGAAGATGTTGCAAGGAGATTTGATGCCTCGACCCCCTAGTATCTTGGCCAGCATAATAACCATAACATTTATTGGTGTAGGGCAACTGCCAAAGAAGTACCTCTGGAATACTTTTCGAGTATGACGACAGATGATAGTGGAGGCATTATTGTGGCTGAAAACGAATAACAAGAAATATTATAGGAATATAATAATTGACAATGAACGTTTGGGAACTTTACCCGAGGACGACATCCCCGAAGAGATTATAAGTATAGTTCAACAGTCATCAGACGTGGGATTAGTAGATCAGGAAAGTGATGGATACGTACCGAATGCAGATGAAGAAAACAGGGCAGATGACACAGGTGAGTTTGATCAATACAAAGGCCATACACGATATGAAAGATGTGATAGCGAATTTCAATGAACCTAGTGAACCTGATGTAATACCATACACAACAACTGGAACTGCCGATACCGACCTTTCAAAAGTAACTGCATCTGAATTGATGGAATGGGGGGCGAATAATCTTTGGGAAACAGGGTTAGAAGGAAGCTACGCTGTAAGACACGGGCACAAACCAGTATGCGATTTTGGCCGTCCAAAAGACCAAACATTGCGAGAGAAAGCAGATTATGATAGAGAAAGTTACTTCGAGCGTGCCTTTCCATGCCTTTTTCCGTATGGAGTTGGAGGACCAGAGGCTGACAGGCCAATTGAAGTGTCATTGTCCGATCATGCAAGATGGTTGATGCGATACCACGACAGAAGATTTCGGACACATGAAACTTTCCCATTTGTGGTGTTCGGAATTTTACAGAGACGGGAGGCGTTAGGCTCTGCAAGACTTCAAATGCGTCGGAGATACTTTGAGGCAGAGGCTAGGTTGCTATCCTCAATAACTGTAGAAAAACTCGAAAAAGCAAAGTGGGAGGAAGAGAACAAGCAGCCAATATCCGATCCTGCCGTAAAGTTATTGCAGAAACATGTTCATGCAGTAGGCGGAAGAGTCATGGGTTCAAACCAATCCAGGTATCAGTTACGGTCACAAATGTGGTCCACAGTGGCTTACATCGGACCGCCCTCATTGTGGATTACCATAAATCCATGTGACCTTCATGATCCCATAGCACAGATATTTGCCGGTGAAGAAATCGACATGGACAACTTTGTCAGAACAGCTGGTCCAGACAAGCATAAAAGGGCAATGAACATAGCTAATGATCCTTATGCTGCGGCCAAATTTTTCCATTATCTGATTAACATTATTCTGAGCAAGTTATTTGGAATAACAGTCACACAATTCAAGACCCATGTTACAAACGGCGTGTATGGTAGAGTCGCAGCTTACTTTGGGACAGTAGAATCTCAAGGTAGGGGGAGCTTGCACCTTCATCTAATACTTTGGTTAGAAAATACTCCAAACTCATGTGAGATGCAAGAGCTATTAAAGACAGAGGAATTTCGGGAACAGGTGAAAAACTATATAGCAGCTAACATACATGCATATGCACCTGGATTAGAAACAGCCGAGAGTATTCGACAAACAGATAACGATGTCGAGATTGCCTATTCTCGTCCACCAAATCCTGATTCAGAGGACTTTTGGGAGGAGTTGAGGACATTTGAAGGAAAAGTTGCCCGTGCCAAACAAATTCATACCTGTGAGGTTAGACGATGCATCATTTATGATAAAAAGGGACGTCCAAAATGCAAAAGAAGGGCACCATTCGAAAGATCAGAGACCGAGTATATTAATGAAGACGGTACATGGGCCCCCAAAAGATTATACGAGAACACCAATAATTGGAATCCATCAACCACAACTCAGGTTAAAGGTAACAATGACAGTAAGTTGCTGACATACGGTCGAGAAACCCTTAATATAGGGGAATACATTTTCTGTTATGCCAGCAAAAATCAGGGAATGAACTACAACATATCAGCGCTCATCGCAGAAGGTTTTGCATATCACATGCTACGAGAACCAGAGCAGGACTCATTACAGGACCAACAACGAAAACTTATATTTCGAATGTTTCATATCGTTAATCGAGAACAAGAACTTGCAGCACCAATGATCATGTCATATTTGATGGGGTGGGGCGACAAATACAGGTCACACAACTATGCACCAATTTACTGGTCATCGTTTGTTGGCATGTTATTTCGAATGTTTCCAGAGATTAAACCGTTTAACGCAAGGTAAGAAAATCCTAGTTATTGATAAAGAACTAAAAACGCAAATGGAACAATAGAAATATGTCGACAGAGCACAAGAATGATCCAAGTTCTAGGGAAAATCAAAACAATGATAATGAAGCTGAAAGGTGTGTCAGAATAAAGAGAGCATCACAAACGTACATAACGATGGACCAGGCCGGAGGATGAGGACGACGGGTCTGACGATGAAGATAGCAACCACACAGAAGATGAATCAGAGGACGAAAACGAAAAAGAGGCACGTCTAAACCGCACGATGTTATAAATGAGTTCATGATCAATGGATAACACAGGTTGATGAGGAGTTGTTAACCCTTCAGACTGATGATACTGGAAAATTGACGACCAAAAGTCAATTCACTGATTATGTGTTACGTGGAAACGAATTAGAACAATATAGTGTCCTACAATATTTCATGAACACTTACGAAACAGTTTTCCAGCCTGATGATGGTGATGGAACCAGTCAGGACGACACAGGCCTTAACCACAGAGGAAGAAATAAAAATTTAAGGGTACGCTATCGTGAACAGCACCCTGTTTACAAAACAAAACAAAGAGTCCTCCGTACCGAAGGACATTCCAATCTTCCAAATTTTGTTGGAACATATTTCCCAAGAAACGATGACAGCGAGATTTGTGATTTCTATTTCGCATCCATGCTGATGTTATTGAAACCATGGCGAAATATCAAAACAGACCTGAAATCTGATTCAGACACCTGGAAGGCCGCATTTAACCAGTTTCTGGACACAGCACCAGCTAGGGTGCACCGTATTCTAGCCGGAATTCAGTACTACCACGACAGTAAAAGTGCCGCAAGGAAAGAGAGAGCAAGGGCAATGACGGAGTTGCCAGACACAACAGAAAACAGTAATGGGTATGATAAACAGGGAGACATGGAAGAGGATCCAGAGGAGGAGAACGAATGCGTCTCAGATTTTCTGATGTCCTACACCGAGAAGGGTCTCCAAGAACTGAAGGCATCAGTGGTTAATTGGGCTGAAAAAAATCATGGAATAATAGCTATCATGATAGCGAGGCAGAATGGCATCTTCAACAAGAAATCCAAACCCAACTGGAAAACTTTGTCCCTGAACGAACATGTTCAAAACGCCACCGCACGAAGTATGTCCACGCTGCAGAAATGGAAACTGCAAATGGGTAAAGACGTAGTTGAACAAAACAGGCCACAGGAACCTGAAAACCAAGATTCAGCGACCGTCACCATACTCACCAATGAGGCGGAAGCATCGGTCAGATACCTCAGTGAAACATACAATCAAATCGGAAATGCACTTGAATGCGAAGAGGTTCTAGCAGCAACTAATCCATCCATGCTAAAACCAGATCAGAGACGAGCTTTTGATATAGTTGAATGGCACCTTGACCAAACACTCGCAGGTAACAACCCACCAGAACTGAGGGGACTGTTGTTGGGAGACGGTGGAACAGGAAAATCAAAGGTCGTGCAAACAGTAACCGAAATGTTTGCACATAAACGGGCACAATTCATGCTTCTAAAAGCTGCATACACAGGAGTAGCCGCATCCATCATCGATGGGAAAACCACTCACAGTGTAGGAATGATATCTAGAAATGGGAAAAGGATCACGAATGAAACCAAACGAAAACTGCAAGAATTTTGGCAACCTTACCAGTACCTAATAATCGACGAGGTATCAATGATCTCCAAATCATTCCTAAGCAACCTTTCCAGAAACATCGGTATAGGAAAGGCAAAGGGAGGGGTCACCGATAGCGAACACACCAATCCAGAGGACTCGAAAAGTTTTGGAGGAATTAATGTTATCCTATGCGGGGACCTGCATCAATTCCCTCCAGTAGCTACGAAAAAAAGAAACTCGTTATACTTCAAAACTATCGGGTCTGACCCACAGGAATTCAAAAATGGACGCAGCATATATGAAGAGTTCGAAACCGTGGTCATCCTTCGCGAACAAATGCGGGTCACCGACAAACCATGGCAGGAATTTCTCAGACGTCTGCGAACAGGAAACGTAGACAGAGACGACGTGGCGATGGTCAGGCAACTAATAATAGGGAATCCTGAACACGAACCGACAAATTTCAGTAAACCTCCATGGGACAACGCGTGCCTGATAACACCTAGGCATGGTGTCCGGTTAGAATGGAATAGGATAGCCCTCGAAAAGCATTGCCAGGCAACAGAACAAAAACTGCTAATATGCACCGCCAAAGATTCGATAGGAAAGAGAAATCTATCTATAGTTGAACAATATGCCGTCACAATGAGAGGGAAAGGTAAAAATAAAGCATCAAAAGCGGATGACTTGCCAGAACAAGTGGAATTAGCTATAGGCATGAAAGTAAGAGAGCTTTCCCCCATAACAGTGTACGACACTACTCACGATTGAGATTCACAGGTTATGCTGACACAAAATGTACAAACGGATCTGGATATCACCAACGGTGCTCGTGGAACCGTCGTCGACATTGTCCTACATGCTGAAGAACCAGACCTCGGGACCGAGAGTACAGTACCCTTGAGGCATCTTCCTGTATTCGTACTGGTAAAGTTGAACAGGACACGAGTGTCGCAGTTGGAAGGACTGCAAGAATCGGTAATACCTGTCGAACCGATTACGAAAAAATTCTCGATATACCTGAAAGCGAATGGTAAAGTACTAAAACGAACGGTCAAAAGACAGCAGTTTCCCATCACGCCGGCCTATGCATTCACCGATTACCGATCACAGGGACAAACCATTTCCAATGTATTGGTGGATATTGCGAGCCCGCCATGTGGAAAACTAAGTCTATTTCACCTATACGTGGCATTATCAAGAAGCGCGGGGCGAGAAACAATTCGAATCCTTCGCGATTTCAATGACGAAATCTTCCTCCAAGCGCACGACCACGAGTTGACAGAAGAAGACGACCGATTGGAGAGACTGGATGCCAAGACCAAAGCACAATGGGAAATAATTAAGGAGAAAGGGCCAACGGGAAAATACACTACATGACAGCAGTGATTGCACAGCGTAACCACCTCGAAGAAATACTTCATTCGTCATGTAGTTGCACATTTGTGGGCAGATCGTCTGTAGATAGCTTCAAGGTAGCGTTGAAACAACAGAGAAAACAGTGAACATAAGGATGTTTCGAGAACGAACGAAGAGTATTTCTGTGCTGATAGGCTACAAAAGCAGGCTAGAAAAAAAGAAAAAAAAGAACACATATGCAGTTAGCCTCACGGTAACATTGAGACAGCGGATAAAGCAGAAATTCTCAAAGGGAGTGAACGAACAACCAGAGAAACAAGAGAGAAAACTACGAACAATCACGTGCAACACACGTGCATGCACGTGCAGGTCGAAAAGTGAAACCAATTATGACCCGGAGAGATACCTTGTCAAGCAAGGTGATACTTGGAATAAAATTTTAATGGACTTTAGTCGATAATCTGGATTCGTTCGTTCCCACACCCAACTAGTAGCTGTTAATGGCTCAGCGCCAGATCGATGGTGGGAAGTCTATACACTAGGTTCTTTCATCGATTTTCCCATGTTTGACGTGAACACGCTGCGTGATGTGATCGATTTCCCCAAATTATCTGACAGCTGTTCATAATTCTGTCCCCCCACACAGGGTAGGTACGAAAACTAACACCATACACGGTGTAGCTCAAGATACAATTTCCCACGGTACTTAAAAAATTACATAGATAACACGATAACACTTGATTAAAAATGCATCGGAAAATAATGAGATATGGTAAATAATAAGAGACAAACTTGAAAATTTCAAGGACGACGTACGACGACGCTTCCCCGATGATTTTCCGCTTTCACCATCATTCTGCTTTAAGCTATGTCATTTAAAATGCAATTTGAACGTGACGACACCTTTCTGGCCTCTGTTTCTGAGGACATCATACGTAAATTTCGTGACCAAGTAAGTATTACGAGCAGTATCTTCTGAGAAAAAGCTTAAGTATTCATTTACTTAGGTGTTATCGAAGGAATTTGTGGTCAATCACCCGGAAGTATTCCTCACAAATGATTGGGTGGACATAACTCGCCTTCAGGAATTCATCAGACAGCGGGGTGATGATCAAAGCCGAGGATAACGACATCTTGAACGCTTTGGAAACCCTTCTGATGATGTATTGTAATAGTTTAGCTTTACAATATAATATATTGAACAGTATAGTACAAATGTTATTTGTATTAAAAGGGAAGAACATAAGATGATAAGAAAGAAAGAGGGCCTCGAGCAGGAATGCCATTCGCAGCTCTTCCGTAAGACTCATATTTATCCAGTATGCCACCAGCAATATCCATGCTCTACTTTAGTATAGGGAATTTGTGTTTTGCTCCTCCAAGGCCACTGGTTGCATTCAGCAGTATTCAAAAAGTAGGCAATTACGGAATCGCATGTCCTCAGCAAGCATTGGTTTTTACCATTCCTCTGTCGCTCGATATACCTGGAAGCGCCACATCCCATCTTTTGCCTCCACCAATGCCTACTTCTGAGGACTGTAAAGCAGCGTATTTTCATCCTGCTTAAAAACTTCAACTGATCAGATTTTCAGGCCTTTTCATTAATGTTATAAAGCCTGCATCAACCAAAGCTAATAAAAAACTCCCAGTCGTCCACTGCATGCAAATTCTCATTCGCAAGCCCAACCCAATTGAATTGGTCGAAAGCCAGTAGACTCCAAGCAACGCGGATATAGTGCACAACGCAGGGCACAGTCCCATGCCCGAACTGGCTTGCAAACGAGTAGGCCATCAAGTATCGTGCACACGCATCAATGCGTCAACCGGGTCTTAGTACCAGCAGAATCGGCGGCATGACCAACGTCCAAAGCGGAGTAGAACCAGCATGCGCACAATACGAGCATAGCACGGTACCCCAACCAAAAATTCCTCAAACCAATAGAAGGACACAAGAGGTCAAGAGCTCGATACGATAGATGAAACGTGACGTGCGTAGATACTAAAATACAAGAACAAATGAAATAATGAACTACACTCAAATAATGAATCAAACGCACCTTGCTAAAATACTCTCTCCCTTACCCAACCTCTTCATCGAACTCAACGCAGCATCTACGGACTCTTAAATGGTTAAGTTAAAAAATGTACAACGGAGAAATCGAACTCTCAACCATTGAACAGCGGAATATATCCATCTGAATCATTTACCGCTAGTCTATGTACCTTTGTAAATATCACGTTCATAACGACTTTTACCCCGTACCGGACCACATTTTTTTAAATTATTATAAACCTGTTATATGTTAAGTCTGGTTACATAATCTGGTTACATAATTAAAGAAACACATATTTATTCTGGCTCGAAAGCTACATGGTGTAAATTTTGACATGGCTATTCATTCTTCCGGTGCTTTTTGTATCCGCGAACTGAAATTTACACCGTGTATGGTGTCAGCTTTCGTCCATCCCGCCCCACACTCGAGCCAATAAAATATCGCGTGAGCGATCATGAGCTTGGTATGTTCTGTTATGAGTAGGCGAAGACGAAGATATACTTCTGCATCACTAAAGATTGAAGGGAAATTAGTCAATTGCATAGTAGTTGTTTCAGTCATTCATCGGCATATTATAATAAAAGTACTGCGAAATACAGCTAAAAAGGTGCCAGAACGAATAGCTGAATATAGCGTTCACATACGCTAGCGTAAATCACCGATGGTTATAACGGCTTCCACAACAACGTTTAACATACACGCGAACAATTATACATGTGCTTTCATTGAGTCGATTAACGGGTAATCGAGGACGAAAGGTGTGTAAGATAACGCTCGCTCCGGGAGCTGTAGTCGATGAAAGTCAGAAGCTTACGGAGAGCGAAGACCAGCCAGGATTTTCGTGTGATTAACGTGGGTTGTACTAGTAGCACGGCCCTCGATCCTACCGTGACCCTCTTATCGTGACCCTGTACCTGACTGCAAAAGGCTTAGATGCCAGCTTAAACCATGAGCGTCAATAGGTATTGTGGGCTATGGGCATCCGAGACGTCCATAGGGTGAATGGAGAGCAATAGGACTGTGCAAGGTGAATAAAAGTTACATCAAAGCGCACAGCGCAGGAGGTTACTCACCACATGGTCCAATCTCGTCCAATATTACAGCTACACCCTTCTCCGATCATCAGTGACTCTTCGAACACACTCCTCCTTCCGCACAGCTAGCCTCTATGTACTCTAGCCCACGTACGGTCGAAAGTGGCTGGAGAGGTGCCATTGATACAGAGGAAGATGGCTGGTAGAAAGCAGAGGCAAGGTACATTGCGTGCGCAGTTCGGCTAGTTTCGTCTTGAATTGGCGAGATAGGACTGTAAAAACTTGGTAAAAACGCTGAAAGAAATGAGGGGGGCACAGAAGTGGGAGAAAACAAACCTCAGAATCCGTATGTATTCCGTCTCTTAACCCTTCTATCTATCATTCATCTAATACGGGGGTAGGACTACAGAGTGATGTTGAGCACAGCTAGAGGGGACAGGGCTGAGAGTCGAGGCATAGTGTACGTGCATATCCTTCTTTGCACATGAGATCCGTAGGGGCATAACGAAGGAGATTGAGAAACGGCAAGATGGATGAGACTCGATACCAGCTACGCGGGAGGGAGGAAGAAAACCGTGACGTAAGTTCACCTATCCGTCGAATACCATAGATGTACGAACGTTGAAGCAGGTACAGACTACAAGAAGGAAGAACTAGCAGGACGAGGAAGCGGGCGTTGGCTGTATCAGGACTAAGTTTTAACGCGCAGTATTGAACAGGACTCACCTCACACAACCTCCCGCCATCTCTCCCAATTTATGATCGCACCCTATCCAGTCCTTAGCGACTCTTGCAAAGGGGGTGATGACGCTGAGCATGGCGGGCGGGTTGCGTTAGCACAGGCGAAAGGAGAGAGAGCTGTGTTGGTGTACATTACATCTAACCCGCGAGTGTCATGGGTTTCTAGGCTTTACGTCGCAGCAAGGTACACAAGTCGAAGTCAGTAGTGAAGTCCGAGAACGGTGAAGAACTGGTTCTTGAATTGACGTAGTACGATGGCGCGATTGCTTTGGAGGCAGGTGTTGCACGCTAGGGAGGTGTTGTGTCAGCGTACCGACCTGTAGGTGATTAAGTGGGGAAGAGGGGACGGTACCTTTGTTTGAGTCATGGGGAACTCCAGATGGACGGAAACTGACATCATATATGGTGTATTACACACCACACCTGTTTTTACATCTACGCTCTCCTCTGATCCTCAGCGACTCTTTGAATGCACACTCGTTCTGCAGAGCGAGCCTCCGGGGACGCTATTCCATATACGAGTCGGACGCTGCTTGATTGGAGACCTTGAGATGGTGAGGTGTATAGCGGGGGTAGCAATGCGGGAGGTTGAAGTCTGAAGCAAGGTAAATCAAAGGCACAGTCGCTCTACAAGGCAATGTAGCCAGTCTCGCCATGAGTGAGAGGAAGCAGGTACGACTGCAGGAACGCAGTAAAAACACGAAATAAAGGAAGGGGTACAGAAGATGGATAACACGAACCTGACAATCCTCATGTATCGTCGTATCCTTCCTCAACCAACATGTGCAACGCTCCTATGTATCCTTCATGTAATGGTGTTGGCGTTACCGAGCGATGTTGAAGCTTCGTTCAAGGGCCGGGAGTCGAAGTGTCGTGCATGGAAAGATCCGTAGGGGCATAACGAACGAGATACAGAAACTGAACAAAACGGATATGGCTGGATAGCACCCATAAGAGGGGGAGAGAGAGAACCGTGACGTACGTACCACATATCTGTCGGGTACCATAGATGTACGAACGTTGAAGAAAGTACGGACCCTGTGGAGGAAGAACGAGGAAGAACGAGGAAGAGGCGTTGGTTCCGGAAGGTGTGTCGATGTTGGATGGATACGAGTATGCTCTGTAGGCGGGGATCGCACACCAGTGGGGTGGCGGTGTATCAGTGTACTTGCAGACGATTGAGGGGTAGAGAGAGGACGGCACCTTTGATTTGGGTTGTGGAGGAGCTGTGCAGAGGTGCACTTGGTTGACGGCAGCTGGGAGTGGAGACGAGAAGACAGTCCAGACAGATCTAGACAAGAGCAAGAGAACCAAAGCAACACCGAAGCGGTCTGACTTCTTGAACACGCCTTCCCACGCCATGGTTCGTTGTTCGGACCGTTGGGCATGTTGCTTCCATCATTGTTAACCACGACTACCAGTACACACCACACCATCCACTCCGCCCATGCCTGGCCACTTCTTTCTGGCTATACGTATATAAAATATAAAGCTCACATGCATATCCTAACACTGGACAAGAACTCAGAACACAGCCATCGCATACGACGTACTAATCCAAGGTACTACCAATCCCTCCAACCCCTGCACGCCCTTTCCGTGCCCAGTGTGAAGCTCACCAAGTCTTGTAGATAGTCGCACACAGAGGATTCACCAGCACTCTTCACTCAAGCGCTGCTATATACACTCCGTGTACTACTGAAATGCTGAAGCGCTGACAGCTAGCACACGCACGCTCGGCGGCGCGACGCTCCACGCTCCCCAGAACGCAACCAAAATGGACAAATTAGTTTGGGTTATCGTCTTAGGAGCTCAATTGTACGTTCTTTCGCTCCCCCAACCATCCCTGTCGTCTTTCCCTCGTTCCAGTTCGTCCTGTTCATCCCGTACCCCTTACCAAAAGCTGATCATTACCGATATCCGTGCAGATACGCCCAACGCAAGAGTTTGCCGGGACGATCTCGCCTTCACATTAACAGCACGCACGCTTGGTACACGATGGTTAGTTCCTTATGTAGATAAAGGGATAACATCGGAAATGACGCATGCGGGCGGATAATGAAGAAGACCGAGGTTAAGGTGGGCTCATTATTATATATACTACTATGCTCCTCAAATCTTCGTTTACACACTTTAAATCGCAGACATCTCTATTGGTTTGTGTGCCGCTACTGGTGCTTCTCGTACTGCATTCGGATACTTAGCAGACGGAGCCTTCGACGTCAAAACGCTTTTACTATAACACACCACATCAGTAAAAGTGGAGATGGTGCTCTTATGTCGTCGAAAAACTCAGTGGGAACACATGTAGTAAATTAATAGGTGAGCGACCAAGTTCCTTTACATTATTACGCGTTTTTTCTGACTCTTCACGCATAGTTGTTTATACTAGCGATACGCCAACTCGAGCAGTTCACCCCTGCCTCCATAATATGGACATCATTCTACTATCATCGACGGCACGGAAGGGTGAAATTCCATTATGTCCGAAGCGCCGAATGTCCCATCGTGTTCCCCTCGCCACCACACTTTACACGTCTCTAAATAGTACACTCTAACCCATTACTCAGAACTACGTTACTTATCTTCGTTACGTGTATCTCATGCCCCACATCCCCATATCGTTTGCGTTCATTGGAAGTGTCCTATTTCGAAAGTGATGTTATTTCTTGTCTGTTTTTAGACGCATCTACGTGCTAGAACATATGATATGGCCGACGTGTTTCACGGTGTGTCTTGGACGTGGTGTGTTGGTGTTGCGCTCCTGTCCGTGAAACTTCCGGGTTCTTGTTTGGCTGGGCCTGGTCTGTGATCGTTGGTTGCGGGTTGTTCGGATTGTAATGGGGAAGTCTTTGAAGCGATTGCTGTGGTCAATAACTAAAAATGGCTCAGTGAGAGATACGGTGTTAAGCCATACTAGGTCCTCGCATCTTAGTATGTCCGTCCGTTGTGATCGAATCATAAGGAAATACAGCAATCTGAGAGCCTTACTTTGGCCTTACTGACTTCTCGCAATCAATTGGCCGATAATTTTAGCATGAAAGCGAACATCGTTTCTTAAGCGCACAATCTTCTATTTATTTAGTACAGGCGACGTTACGTCTCCGTCCTCGCAAAGCCTATACACCACAGAGGCGGTTATGGGTCTGGAAAACTTACATCGTACGTGTTACGATAAACATGTCAATTGTCATCTACCCTTTACGTCGCTAGCTGCAATGTGAACGAATACATGGCCGTTTGGTCGTGGTCTTGATTCAGACTGTTGCCTTATCTTAATGACGCAACTAGAAATTAATATCAACTATTAAGTATACGCGTTGGGAATAGGGGAAATCAAACCTGGCCTCTTAGCAAAACGAAACAATCAGGGAGCAAAACAAAACAAATTCCTACGGAATCAACAGACTGAGCTGATCCAGGCTGATGGCTGTATCGTTGTGGGCGTCATTCTGGCGCTTAGTTGGAGCTTGAGCGTGGCATGCTCTTCGCCGTATTTCTGTGTGAAGGGATTGATTTCGTTTGTGCACTGCTCCAACCTATAAACTTTGAAACTTTGAATTGGCTATAGATATGCTATATTTGGGGGCAAAGGTTACGTACATCAATTTTAATTCTTTATACCGTCGTATGTGTATAATTTTTGTTTTTTACTAATTGGTTTACTGCTACTAATTTGTTTCATGACGTTGGCCCTAATGCGTCCGCGTATCTTTAGAGCTGTAAGCATGTGAAGAAACACGTGCGTGCTGTAATCAATACATATGCCTTGTTGAAGTTGCCAGGCAACTATACTTTTAACCTGCCACAACTGGACTAGCGATGCACTAAGATGTCCTACCACCAGACACCTCTGAAGTTTCTGATATTCGAACTAGCTGGTTTAGCTTGAAGAATGAAAATACACGGTAGGTTGGAGCAAGGTTGGAGTGAGTTAAAGGTGCGAAGAACTTAAGAATGTAGAAATACGTGTCTAAAATATTGTATTCCGGGGCTTATATCCGATTTTGTTGTAACTTTGTATATTCCTTTTAGCAAGTAATATCGTCACTCTCATGTCCTAGCTGTGCGTTTTATTGTGAAAAGCTGACTTATGGTCTATTTGATACACATTTTCAGACATTCTGAATCAGTGGCTATCTTTCTGATCAATCGCTGTCGCTGATTACCGAGGGGTTGCGATGTTTCATCACCGAGAGGATGATTGATTGCAATTTGGGTCTGGCGCAATCAAAATTACTGTGTACTAGTTTTGCAATCAACCAGTAGGCTATTCAGCGTTGTATAGCTTACGCACTTAATTCTATTTGACCTCTATTCTGCTCTATTACTACGGACTTCGCAAAATTGACTTGCATCTTCCCCTTCATCTACACATTGCTTGCTTGATAATTCGTAACATTGCTGTTTTAAAGACTAAATAATTTTAGATTCACTGAATTTTGTGTTGAACCACTGGTAATGTGTAAGTACATAAGGGAAGATACAAGTCCTTCATTTCATAGTCCATGGTAGAGGTAGCGAAATAAAGGTTAAATAAAACTAAGTGCATAAGTCATACAACGCTGAATAGCCTACTGGTTATGCACACGTGGTTAGTAACCTACTTGTATATTGAGATTGTCGTTGGGGACCGTTTACTCGAAGTATTACATTTACATTCTTGTTGATTTCATTTCTACTAATTTGCATATGGCATTGATTCTATTTGACGAATAATTTCATACTTTACACTATTGATAGACTGCAATTATATTTCCAATGATTTCTACCTACATATTTCTAATTGATTGCAAAACTAGTACACAGTAATTATTGATTGCGCCAGACCCAAATTGCAATCAATTATCCTCTCGGTGATGAAACATCGCAACCCCTCGGTAGTCAGCGACAGCAATTGATCAAGATAATAGCCACAACTCGTACTACAACGCCGAAATCGAGTTTCGTGTCTCTCATCAGTAGTTAGCCGACAGAAGTTAGAGTTTAAAGGTATCTCGAAGAATGATAGTGCCAGAGAGATTGAACATGCGTACAAATGTGCATCGAAAAAAACCACAATCCACATATATATCACTCATCAGAAAGTACAATCCTCCCCCACACAGCTCCAACTTACGCAACGCACTCAAACAAAACGCACACAAACCAACTTCAATGTCTAAATCATCTAAGCACATTCACGATCAACAGGTCAAAGAGGCTCATTCACTTAATGCCATAGTGAAATATGATAGTACTTCTAATGTACAAGAGGAAGATCACACACTTCAATCTATGTGCAATCAGAGCATTTCTTCGTCCCAAATACAAATATCAACTTCTGTTACAGCTGTAGGTGTTTTTAAATGATGTAACTGCTTATCTGATTTGAAGGTAGCATGAGAATAATGCTGTGAAATGCAATACAGAATCCCATGCATTTACTGGAAATACAGGCTCTGTCAACATCAATGACAATGCAAAAATTTACAATGCTGCAACAATAACAAATATTCATCAGAACATTACTACAGAGCTGAAAGATTTGCTAGCGGAAAAATTAAGCCCAATCTTTGGAGCTGCCTATGATTCAGCTGAAAGGGAAGGAGCAACTGGATGTACTCCTGGTACTAGGGTTGAGCTCTTGCAAGAAATTGACAATTGGATTACTTCAACTGAAAAAGGATCTATCTTCTGGCTCTCTGGGCTCGCAGGAACTGGAAAGTCAACAATTGCACATACTGTTTCTGAGAAATACCACAACAATGGAGCTTCCTTCTTCTTCTCCAGGGATTTTAAAGATAGGAGTGAAACTACAAATGTGATAAAAACACTGGCTTATCAATTGGGAAAAAAGGTTCCACTAGTTGGAAAGAAAGTTTTGAAAGAAGTTGAAGCAAACCAGTCAATTGTGAACTCAGCTCTTCGTGTACTTTTGCAGAAGCTTATTTTGAATCCAGTCATAGAATTGGAAGATAGTTTACAAGGAGTAACAATTGTGATTGTTCTTGATGCACTAGATGAATGTGAAGAAGACATGCAGAAAGAAAATATCATTACTGTGCTAGCTGAAAATCTCAGAATTTTCAACCATCCAATAAAATTCTTTATTACTAGCAGGCCAGAGGCATCACTTGAATACATTTTTCAAAAAAAAACAGTAGGATCTTTGACAAACCCATTCATTCTGCATAATATTGAAAAAGAAAAAGTCAATGCTGATATTAAATTGTACATTGAACATAAGATCAATGAAATACCCATTGATAAACCATGGCCAAAACAAGATGAAATGGCAGACCTAATAGAAATATGTTCAGGTCTGTTCATTGCTGCTGCAACAGCTATGAAATTTATTAATAGTGCCCGAGGGGGTGGAGTACAGGAAAAATTAACATTTCTTCTTGAAAATCAGTATGTTAAATTAAATGAAAGATACACTCATGGAACACTGGACAACATGTACATGAACATTTTATCATTGGCTGCTAAATCAATATACTGGAATGACAATATATTCCAGGCTGTTATATCAATTATAATACTGGGATATAATAATATGAGATTTCACAGTATATTGCAAATTCTTGAACTGCAGGACAATGAAGACAATATCTATGAAATGTTGCTTGACCTCAAGGCAGTCCTTCTTGTTTCTATATCTGATTCAAATACTCCTATTCATGTCTTTCACTTATCATTTCACGATTTTCTTACAAATTCAAAAAGATGTCCAGATGTGAGATTTTATATTGACCCAAAAATGCATCATGCAGGAATTGCAATTGGGTGTTTACATACAATGATGAAAAGCTTTAAAGTTGATATATGTAATATAGGCAATATGTCCACTCCAAACAAAGATATACCTATACAGGAAACAATAACAGATGGGATTGAATATGCAGCCACATATTGGATATTTCATCTTGCTGAAGCCAAAATTGATAATAGTTTATCAAAGCTTGCAATGAATTTTATATTTCAATATCTCCTTCAGTGGCTTGAAGTGATATCACTGTGTGGTCAGTTGCCAAGAGCACTGGAAAGTGTGAGATTGTGGAAAAATAATCTAGCTGTGAGATTAAATAATTTATTGATTTTATTCTTTATGCTAATAAATTAATATAGTATAAGTTTACAATGCAATGTGTGGAGTTATTGAGTGATACTGAGAGATTTATACTTCAGAGTTTTGATATCATTAAAATTTATGGGTTGCAAGTATATCAAACTGCACTTCTATTCACACCACAAGAAACACTATTGTACAAGACATATAAAGATTGTTTACAATCTTTAAATGCAATTCAAGGATATAATAAATACTGGGATCCCTGTTTGCAAGTACTTGAAGGACACAGACATAATGTAAATTCAGTTGCTATATCATCTGATGGTACCCAAATAGTATCAGGATCTTGTGATGACACAATTAGAATATGGAATACCAAAACTGGTGAATTGCTAAATGAATTAATAGGTCACTCTGATGATATAAATTCAGTGGCAATTTCATATGATCAAAAATATATAATATCTGGGTCTTCTGATAATACCATAATAGTCTGGAATGCACATAGTGGAAAAATGATACATGTGCTTCAAAGTCATTCAAAGTCAGTCAAGTCAGTTGGTATCTCACAAGATGGGTCAACTATTGTTTCTGGCTCAGAAGACAAGACAGTCAGAGTATGGAATTCACATAGTGGAAACCTTCTCAGTGAGTTTCAAGGCCATTCATCCAGGGTCACCTCAGTTGCAATCTCACAGAATGGGTCAACTGTTGTTTCTGGCTCATCTGACAAGACAGTCAGAGTGTGGAATTCACATAGTGGAAATCTTCTCAATGAGCTTCAAGGCCATTTAGACTGGGTCAGGTCAGTTGCCATCTCACAGGATGGGTCAACTATTGTTTCTGGCTCATCTGACAACACAATCAGAGTGTGGGATTCACATAGTGGAAACCTTCTCAATGAGCTTCAAGGCCATTCAAACTGGGTCAGCTCAGTTGCTATCTCACAGGATGAGTCAACCATTGTTTCTGGCTCAGATGACATGACAGTTAGAGTGTGGAAATCACATAGTGGAAACCTTCTCAATGAGCTTCAAGGCCATTCAAACTGGGTCAGCTCAGTTGCCATCTCACAGAATGGGTCAACTGTTGTATCTGGCTCATTTGACAAGACAGTCAGAGTGTGGAATTCACATAGTGGAAACCTTCTCAATGAGTTTCAAGGCCATTCATCCAGGGTCAGCTCAGTTGTGATCTCACAGGATGGGTCAACTATTGTTTCTGGCTCAAATGACATGACAGTTAGAGTGTGGAAATCACATAGTGGAAATCTTCTCAATGAGCTTCAAGGTCATTCAAACTGGGTCAGCTCAGTTGCTATCTCACAGGATGGGTCAACTATTGTTTCTGGCTCATATGACAAGACAGTCAGAGTGTGGAATTCACATAGTGGAAACCTTCTCAATAAGCTTCAAGGCCATTCAAACTGGGTCAGCTCAGTTGCCATCTCACAAGATGGGTCAACTATTGTATCTGGCTCATTTGACAAGACAGTCAGAGTGTGGAATTCACATAGTGGAAACCTTCTCAATAAGCTTCAAGGCCATTCATCCAGGGTTGGCTCAGTTGTGATCTCACAGAATGGGTCAATTATTGTTTCTGGCTCAGATGACATGACAGTCAGAGTATGGAATTCACATAGTGGAAACCTTCTCAATAAGCTTCAAGGCCATTCAGACTTGATCAGCTCAGTTGCCATCTCACAAGATGGGTCAACTATTGTATCTGGCTCATGGGACAAGACAGTCAGAGTGTGGAATATTGAAAAAGATACTTGTATACAAGTTTTGAATTTACAAGAATATATTAATGTTATCAAGTTCAATGATGATGAAACAATGGTTATTGTCAACAATAACAAAGCTCTTTCTCTCTCAACATTTACTGAAGTTGATTGTCTTTCTGAATTACCTGCTCTTAATTTTACCTTGATTATCAATGACTGGGTTGTAAAAGCAGGTAGAAGATTGTTTTGGCTTCCTCCTTCTTTTAGACCTACAGATCAAGATGTAATAGCTATGAATGATAGCAGAGTTATCATTGGTACAATATCTGGAAAAGTTGTAATAATTTCACTAAATTCTCACCATGAAGTACAAGATGCAGAAATTATATGGGAACAAGCTGTAGAACATAATGAGCAACTACCTATGGTGCACATTCAGGAACCAGTTGTAGAACATACAGGTAAACCAAGTGTAGAGAAGAAAAGGGTAGAGGTTGCAAAGACCAAGAAGAGGGATAGAGCAAGGAAGTGGCTGAACAGGATTTTGAGGTTTGACTAGTTACAGGTGTATTTGTTGTAAAAATACTTAAATAATATATCTTTTATCCTTTACTATTATCATTCTGTATTCTCCAGAAGTTTTTAAATGTAAAGGACTCATCTCAAACTTGTGCAATAATTTACACTCCTCCAAGGAGTCTGTACAGATTCTACACAGATTACTGTAGGGAACCCCACTGGCCTATGTACAAAACTACTAAATATACATAGTCCATTGGTTCCTGTACTTACGATAACCAATTAGAATGCACCCTACCTATTGTACCCTAATCTTGAGACACTAACAATATTCCACACCCTCAATTATTCCAAAGATCATTACAAATTTCGATGAAATCTGCAACATTACTAATCAATCAAATATTACTCAGCAAGCACTAAAGTTAACATGCTAAACAATATCCCAAAACCAACATGCCAAAGTAAACACCATACCTTCCCAAAGCGAAAGGCATGTGACTTAGCACTGACCAATCACAATGCTCAGCAAAGCACTTGCATCAATATTACCTTTTCCAATGCCACTGCATGCCCTTTATACATATTCCTTTCCTCCTTTCTTTATTCATCTACCTATATCTTTATTCCTTTTGCTACAAATCACTCTTACTTAGTGTATTATTAATTATGGTACATCTTTCTACCTAGGTAGTTCTAAAAAGTATATAAAAAAACCCCCTCATGTAGCTACATTCCTCAGTCAATTCCAGTCTGATTTACACTGACCATTCATCTGCTGTTCACACTAAGCTTCTAGCTGTAGAAACTTAGTGTACTTCTGTTCTTATCCAGTTAATACTCATTACTACTCAGCTTCATTACTAGTTAAAGCTCTTGCACAGGCAAGAACTTTAGCTGATGTCACATTTTTCTACCCTTAATCCACTAAACTTGCCTTCACTACTCCTCTTGAAACCCTATACAAGTCTTAATAATTCTATAAGACTTGTACTCTAATTCAACCCCTCACAAGAAACTTGACAACTCATTTAGAACACCAGTGACAGATTGGACACTGTCATGCTCAGTACTTAATTGTACAACCTTCAGACAAGTCATCACCTTACATTACCACATTATTTTTAGGTCTTTATAGATTCTAAATGAACTCTGCAGATATTGTAATGTACTGTAATACATTTATACCATATCTTTTGACACTTCCTCTTGATAGCACCAGCAGCTCTCACACTTATTATATCACAAATTAAGCTTTTAATAAATATATATATATCATTACACTAGGAATAATACTTAAATACAATTGAGCTACATTAATATAAACTACTTCTACTAATATGAAGAAATGGCCATGCCAAATAGCAATGACACTGCTGGGGATAACAGGGAGGGTGGTTACAATGGGCAGGTCATCTAAATGGTACCATTGCTATTGCCATGGGAGCAGGAGGAAGTGAGGGGGGGTCATGGTCATGGAGATGTCCAGATGATGCAGAAGTAGGTAGGGGCAGATTGGTGGGGTGATGACAATGACATTGTGAGTTCAGGAAGAGGAAGTGTTATGATTAAGTTCTAGTCAAGATATTAATTATACAAGTCTGATAGTTATATGATCAATGAGTTCAAAGAACAAGTTAATCAATATCAAAATAATAAGTTTCTATTCATAAGCTCTTAAGTTGATTAGATATAAGTATGAGCAAAGTGAACAATCAAAGTAAAGCAAGTTCGATTTAAGCTGAAACTTGAGCTCTACAGTCCAAGTCCCTGCTATTTAGATACAAACTAGTTTATACTAATAATAAGTAAGAGTGAGTCATAATACTGCACATTGACTGTGCATTACTGTGGCAGGAAATGTGTAATGAATGTGACATTTAATGTAATTCATGGGAATATGTGTGACAGATGTGGCAGATGGGAATAATGTGATAAATATGATACATGGGAATATGCTAGATGCATGGGAATATACATGACATTGTCCAGTGCAAACATGACCATTTACTCACTGGACATCCTAGTCAGAACAAGACCTTGGATAACATTTGACAGGAATACACTTGGCCTGGACTTTGTACTTATGTTAAGGACTACTGTAAGTCTTGCACCATCTGCTTACAGTCTAAACCACAGCATCACTGTTCCTATAGTACATTGAAGCAACTCCCTATTTCAGAGTGCCCATAGCATTCCATTTCCATGGACTTCATTGAAATGCTGCCAATCTCTGGGTTTGATAAGTTCAATTCAATTCTAGTTATTGTGGACCACCTTAGCAAGCAAGCTATCTTCATCCCTTGCCATAACACCATCACATCTGCCCAGCTCACTAATCTCTTTGTCATGCACATATTCTCTAAGCATTGTATTCCCAGCCACATTACCTCTGATCATGGTTTGGAGTTTGTCTCCCACTTCTTCTGGTCTCTTGGTAAGGTTCTCAATATTAACCTGCAATTTACCTCCAAATATTACCTCCATTCATGCTAGGGATTATGCTGTGGACCTTCAGAAACTTCATGAAAACCTCAAGGCCAAAATAGCACTTGCTCAAAAGTACTATCAGACCAGAGCAGACAATTGTTGCTTGCCTGCTCTGGAGTTCAAAGTTGGAACTAAAGCCTTTGTCCACACTAAGCCCTTCAACACCACTTGCCCTTCCAAGAAATTGGCTGAAAAGTATTATGGTCCTTTCAAGATCATTGCTGAAACTGGTACCCACTCCCACACTCCTAGACTCCCTTCCAATTTCCAAACTGTTTACTGTGTATTCCATGTTTCTATGCTTGAGCCTGCAGTTGAAAACACAATCCCTGATCAAGAGATACCTCTGCCTCCTCCTGTTGAAATCAATGGAGATATTGAGTTCAAGATCTGTGAGATCTGTGACTCCAAGCTGGATCACTGATTCAAGAAATGTCCACTTTGTTACTTAGTCCAATGGACTGGCTATGAAGGAACCAACAAAGAATTCACTTGGTTGGCTACCACTGAACTAGAACATGCTACAGAGCTCATAGAGAAATTTCACACTCATTACCCTGATAAGCCCAATCCTTCTACCCCTGTTGTATAGATCTTCTCTGCTTACATCTCAGTTTCTCTGCTCTAGTTTATTGTATATCCTTATCCATCTTCTTGACCAAAGGTTGAAGATTGACACTTCTCCAGACACCACTTACATGATGACCACTATGTTTAATAAGCATAGCTAATTCATCACTTTGCATACTTAACAAGGTGGGCTGAGAGTGGAAGTACAAAGTTGCACTGGTTTTCTCCTAAGGTGTTTCTCTTTACTCTGTCTTACCATTACTCTTGCTTTTTGTTCTCCTTTTGCCAAAAAATGATTTAAAGCCACCAAAAAACAAGTATTTACATTTCTCTACCTACTGTACATTACTCTTTACCCTCATTATGTTCTTCCTCCCCATTACTCCCAGACTCATTTGTCATGAAAGTCATAAACATCTTGTAAGGCCTTAAGCCTTTACTTTCACTGTAGGTGCTTGTCAGATCATTGTAAGGCATGAGCCAATGTATTGCAATAGTGCCAAAAGCCACTGTAAGGTGTCAACTGCCATATAAGGCATCATATTGTTCCCCGTGCAATACAGTGCATTTTGAGTCTCTCATAATATTAAGACAATCTTTCAATTACAGTATAATATTATTAGGTTACTCTGAGGCATTGTAGGAGTACCTCTATTCACATTGTTATTCATTTCGATTTATACATGTCCACTCATCAAATTTGGTTATCTCAGTTATCATTGATTCTTATCTACTCTCGTGCCATCGATGTTCATCTTTCCTCTTACTTGAACAATGGCTTGTCAGTCTGGAAAACGATCAAATACAGACCTTGTATGCCAATTTTGTCATCATCATTTCAAGTCCCAAGGCTTGCATAACCATCTAACGATATGTGCACAGTCACATTGTTATGCAACAAATGCAGCTGCTAGGGAACATCAGTTGGAAGATCTTGATATCAATGTGGATCACACAGTTCCACTTACAAATGATGCAATTAACACTTGTGAGCATAGTACTATATTTAACATCTTGTTATATTGCATTTAATACATTGCTGCAGATCATACTGATGATATGGGCCTTGAACTGCATCCAATGGATATTGACTATGAAACCAATCAAGAAAACACAATTGAAATTGAGCTGCTAACAGTTGACAGTAATTATCCTTGTTTCATTATATTGAGAACATATCACTTATAATTAATCAGATGGTCCGCAAGAATTCATTGAAATTGAATACCACCCACACAGTGGAAAGGACATGATTAGAATTCCAATCAAAGAATATAAGGGAAGCGAATCAAGTACAAGTTTGCAAGCTAATATCAATGAATTATGGAGTGAGTCAAAGCCATGGCATCCATTCCGCACTGCACAAGATCTAAATTTTGCCAAGAAATGCATAAGACTAAATTTCAGCACAAATGTCAGTCAGGAGTGACTTGACTTTATTAAGGAATCAGAGCCTGCTAATGGTGTCACATTTTCATCTGCATCTGAGATGAATCAGTTAATTGATTTAGCAGCAGCTTCCTCAGTAGGAGTAAATGTGTTTATTATTTAAAATGTATGCTGTACTGACCAGAAACCCCAGTTTGACAGTGTCAAATTCACTATTCCATATAAAACCGAAGCTTAACAGTATGAAGTTCTTCGAAGACCAGTATGGGATTGGGTGAAAGAAATTGCCTCTCATCCAGTCATATCTAAACGCTTCACCTGGTATGCAGAGAAACAATATCATGTAGTTGGGGACAAGAAAATCCGTTTCTGGAATGAGCCTTGGACTGGGAATAAGTTCTGGCAGTTACAGGTAAGTAATAAACCCAAATTTGAGAGATTTAATCAAGCAACTTGAATAATATACAGAGTGAATCGCCAAAAGAAAGTGCCCCACTTTGCCTGCTGCTTTGGAGTGACAAGGGAAAAGTATCGGAATTTGGTGGTCGTAAAAGCTATCCAGTTATAGCTAGAATTCTAAATCTTCCATCAGAAATTCGGAATACAAATGGATTTGCAGGTGCTTGCATTATTGGATGGCTTCCAATCATTAGTATTATACATATCATTGCATAATTATAAAGTACTAACTCAGTGATTTAAAGGTTAGTGATAATGTTGAACATGTGGGCAAACATTCCTGGGCTAATCATCATCGGTCCATTTGGCATGAAGCTATGTCCCATGTACATGATTCACTGGTTGAGCCCACTACTACTGGTGAATGGTATGAATGTGGTGATGAAATTGAAAGACAATTATATCCATCTGTATTGATATATTCGCTTGACTATGAAGAGCAGTATGAATTCACTTTATGATATCTTCTTATTCTGATTCTACTATTTATAGAACTATTGTGGTTCTAAATCATGGTGTAAATGGAGAGGCTGCATGCCCTACCTGTGAAGAGTGAACATCCAACTTCTTAACTTCATTGGGTGGTGGAAGCTCATGCACAACAAGTGCATATATAAATCTTTGGAACAAGTCTTCAGAATTAACAGAGGAAGAAAGAGAAAAACTATATAAACCACTTGGCCTTGTACGTCTAAAGGTATATTAAACCACTTCTCCCATAGTCTTAAATTTAATTGAGTTCATTAGAATTGCTTTTGGGTTTTTCTACATACAGATATCTATAGTACTATGACATATGATGTCCTCCATGCAAATGAGATAGGTGTTTGGAAATGGTTATGGAAGTATATCAGGCAGTACTTTAGTGGAGATCATTCTGCATCTGCACGAATTGAAAATCAGTGAGACTTCAGCTGAAAGCAATGAACAAATAATAACTATTCTTAGTATTGAAAACTTGCCACCTTGGAGCAACTTACCATCATTTCAACATGTTCTTACTATGGACTTTGCAGATGGTAGCAAATATGCAGATCTTCTCTGAGTAAGCAGTTATCAATATATGTTTAGAGTATATTAATCATTGTCTCATAGGTTATATTACATGGCATTGCAGCTGAAATAACCCAGGCCAACCAACTCATAATTCAATGTATTCACTGTTTAGCTGTTATTAGCAATTATTCATGCTTCAAAATGCATACGGAGGATACAATTGCAGAAGGACAAGAAGAAATACGAATTCTCAGCAAGCTGTTAAAGGTATATAATAATTTTTGACACTACTAGACCTGACAGTATTTTATTTTATTTTACTTTAGAAAACAACTGAGAAATATGGATGGACATGGAATATACCAAAAATCCATGCTCTTTTCACTCATTTTTTTGATGACATTGAGGGAAAAGGTGTAACCTCAATATATAACACCAAGCCGAATGAACGGGCCCATGGACCTTTGAAAGATGCAGCAAAATGCTTTAATGACAGACAGGATAGCTTGGGAAGGCAGGTATGAGACTATTAAAAGATCAGAATTGAAAGCACCTGTTCACAAAGTTTACAGCTTATAAAACATGAACAATATCAATCCACCCTTTCAGTTATGAAGGAGAATACAAATAATCTGCTACAAAATAATGAACATCTAAAATTGAAGGTTCAGCATGTTTTGCTTTGTGGAAAGGGACCAGAGTTTAGCTACAATTCTCTTCCACCAGATATAGCAAGAAATCCAGCATTCTCCAAATTTTCAAGCTGACTATATACATATTTAACTCAAGTTTATCAAGAGAATGGTATAATTCAAGCACACAGTATGATAACACTTGGTAATAATGGAAAGGTAAGATGCACACGATATTTCTACTGGACATCAACTTATAATATCATTTAGATTAAACAATTCTTTGAAGTCAATATTGACTATGTTTCCGAAGAAGACTGGACATTGTCATGGAGGATATTGCATTGCAAAGATATTTATCATGGCTCTCCCCGGCATGATTGCATTATGTTAGTTATTGATGACAAAATTAGTTATGCACAACTGTTGCTTTTATTTGAAGTTACAGTTGCAGATGATGGAAAGAAGCATGCAATGGCTTTTATTCAAGTGTTCAACTCAGCTGCAAGGCCTGTCTGGAAGGACCATGCATTAGGTTTCCAAAGAGTAAAAGAAGTTGTTGGGATGAAGAACACTATTTTTGTTTCCCTTGAATCAGTTGTACATGGTGTATTCATGGTGAATGCAGAAGTTAAGCATGACTATTATGTTAATGATTTGGTTGATAATGACATACTACTTCAACTATGTAGATACACCTAATTAAACTTCATTTCCAATACAATCCATCAATTCATTGTAACTCATGTCATCTGTTCTCATACCAGTATCCTGCTCATCATTCTGGTTAGAGAATATCATATTATTGTACTGCTGAAAAACTTCTTGAATACTGGGCTTGTTGTAAAATTTGTATAACATCAGTTTGTATGCCTTGAAGTCTTCAGCATACATGATGCCTGATTCTCCTACTGGGACAAACTCTGGATCTCCAGAGAGACCAAATCATGCCTGTAGTATATGTATCATCAGATATCATAGAATACATAAATGAATAACCTACCAATATAGCAACAAATGCAATAAATCCTGGAGTAACGCATGTTAATCCCCAGTGTTTGGCAATAGTGTTTGTATTAAGGGCTTTCCCTTCCTTCTGAGCTCAGAGAGCACTGCAACCATGGAGTAGACATAGTCCTAGCTGAAATAAAATAAGACATCAGCCAATTTAAAGAAAAGGCAAATAATTACTTACATTAAGTAATACATCGGAAGTGAAGACATGCTTGTCTTTTGTGTTCCATTTCGGAAAAAAAACAGGTGGCAGCAAATTGTACTTTTGTGCCTCTGAGTCGAAGCTGATAAGCATATCTCGATCCAGTCCATTGTTGACAAGCAGTGGTAATGCTTCATGAACACATTCCACTGCATTTGAACGTTGCTGTTGCATCCCATGATCGAACTACATATGTTCATTAGTATTGATCCACTTAAATAACATTAAAAAGTCTCTCACCTTCACAATGGGGTGATCAGTCATTGAACCAACCATGGAATTGTGCAAAAATTTGGGTACAACTGCCTGCAGGTCACATTGAATTCCTTCCAACTGTACCTCAGGGCTACTATACCTCTCAGCTGAATTCCAATTGGTATCATCAAAGTCCAGATCCAGGTAAATGACAGCCAACTTCATTGCATCGCACATCCATACTTCATACATACCTGTAAAGTGCCGACCAGATTTCACTATGGAATCATCATCAGGGTGTGTAGCCATACGCTGAAGCTGACAACAAGTGCCAGATTTGGCAGCTTCGAGTATTGCTTTCTCTTTATTGACAGTCTTTAGTTTATTGTATAACTTGGAGACTTTAAGCTGAGCACTCCTAAGTCCCTGTATAAGATATAGATAAGTGGAGAAATTGAATAAGTATAGGACAGGAATACCTTTCATAAATCTTTCTTGCTTGCATCTGGTCTGGGAATAACAATCTCCATGTCTGTAGGCAGATGTTCCTCTTCGACATCTTCGTCATCGAGTATTCCATCCTCTCTATCCGAGCCACTCTCAGACAGAGAAGAAATAGTGCAGTTATGTTTATGAACCATGAGAAATAATGGTGAATAGACAATGAGTGAATTACTCTGAGGTGTAACAATTGGAATACATACCTTTTAAATAGGAAGTTATAGCACCACTTCAAGCCAGTCTTCTAAGTGATTGTGATTCTATGATATCACATTGCAATAGGCTAGAATAAATCTAGAACATGTCAATTTGTGTATGAAGTCCTCAATGGAGGCACGAATGAATGAGGATGTACTAGGCTATATGTTTCAACTTTCCACTATGGCTGGAATACAAATGGTTGATGAATTTGGACCATACACTGACAGGTGTCAGACCACGATACAATGTGTGCCACATTCAACTTCAGGCTGGTAAAGTTTAAGCCAGTTCAGTACAGGATGTGATAGCATTCGGAACATGTGATTGCATTGGCATAGCTGAAAGAACTAGACTCTGGCCTTGGAAAGTTGGAATGTAGAACAAAAGTCTAGAGAGACCCTTGATGTGCACATGAGGTCCATACACGCACTAGCCATCTGCTTCGGCTGTCGAGAACATGCAAGTTCCGGCTCCTGCTGACTAACGACCTCATCCAAAAGGTATAAATTGATGAGGATTCTTCATGCTTTGGGGCCTCAGAATGACTTGTCTATGACACGCTAGATGTGTGGTGACTGTGAGAGACAGCCAGGTAGGTGATCTGTTCTGAATGTTGTACCACATTACTGACAGACTTGTCATTGAAACATTGATAGAGTGCCGTGATAGTTTGCTGGAATGGGGGGGTTAGAATACTAGAGGACATCATGCAGTCTGGTGCTGTGCATTGTTCTCATTGATTGATATGACTAGGTGAGTGTTGTTGTTTACTGATCTGAAGGCTGCACACTTTGGTTGTTACATAGTAACATATTCGATGTAAATAAACCATTTAATATCATTTTCATTTGAATTCATGCCTATTATTAAGTATTAGCCCCTGGTAGTAATACTGTATTTGATTGAGCAGACTAGATTTAGAACATTAATGGGGTTACAAGTTAAGCAGGATCTGTGTGTACTATAGCCCAATTCGCCAATTCCTGACAAGGCATTTTAAGACAACATAGTCATAAAATTAATTATATGGTAAGGAGTTCTTACAATGCGCAACCAGTAGCCCTATAAACTACATATAGAATATCATGAACCTATAGTGTATTACAGTATGTCATAGAGTGCCTTAAAGCTTGTCATAGGACCACATGAGATTAGCTGCAAGGCATTGCAAGGCCCTCAGCAAAGCCTTGAAAGAGCCTTAAGGTTTCGTCCTCGATTTAATGCCACTTAATATGGCTGATGCCTTAAAGCATTAAAATGCGTTGAAATACTTTGTGTGGCAAACTAAGTTTTTGTGACATTAGTCTCTGCCAGTGTGCCCTCCTCTGCCACCTGTGTGGTTGCCAACAGCCTGCTCAACACCCCCATCAACTCTGTGTGCATATCAACATTCCTCTCAAAGGCCCCCAATAACACTGCCTCCATTCCCCATGATGGGCCCTTGGAGTTGGGTCAACAAACCAACTCATTATGTTCCTTCTTCAGCTGGTCACTCTCCTTTTCCAGCTTATACTCTACATCCTCCAACCGCTTGATCTCCTTCCTATATATTTTCAACTTTGCCAATGCTTCTAACTTCTTCTCCTTTGCTTCCAGCCCCAACCTTGTCAGTGCCAGTTGGGTCTGCAACTCCTCCACCAATTTCTCCTGCTGCCCATCTCCCTTTCTCAATCCAGCCAGTTGTGCCATGTGCTTTTTCCACCATGATGAGACCACAATCCCTATCATAAGCCCATTGTGATCACATTTACCCCTCATCTTCCTGCAAGCCTCACACAACTTGTGCTCCATCTGCTTACCACTGGGAAGCATATTAAAGCAATGCTGTACAACATTAGGAGATACTCACCTGAGGTCCACCAGACACTCCACATTCCATTGCTTGCAACTTGTGCAAGGGACATGGAGGAGTATGCATGTCTTCTCCTCCTCCTCTTCATCCCCAGAGTTGTCCTCTGCCTGACTCTTTGTTCCAGTCTAACTCCTCTGGGCTGCACCACTTCCCCCACTGGCCTTCTCCCCCACCTCATTGTCAATAAGAACCTTGCTCTTCATCCCTTTGCACTGGGAAGTCTGGGTTGCAGGTTTCTTCTTGGGCAGTTTTGGAGTCACCCCTGTTGCATCCTCTGGATTTGTATTGGTGTGTTTTTTCTTGGAACCATGCTTGTTCTCTGCCCACTCAATGCTCTTCTCCACCTCTCCCTCTGGAGTTATTGTGTGGCCATCAGCCTCCAGCTGCTGAATAGTGCATTTGTGGTCAGCAATCTGCTCCATGGTCATGTAAGTACCTACCTGTGAAGTGGTTGCCACCTCTGGCTCTACCAAAGGAGTAGGAACTCCTACATTTGTAGGCCATACCTCTGCCAATGCTTGCTCCACAACTGCCTCCACTGGAATGGTCTTGTCCACTGTCATCACCAAGCTGTCAGCCCCCCTGTGGTAATGTAAGAACCTTTCCACTGACTCCTGACTAAATGACATTATGCCCAACCTTGCTAATGTCATCTTGTAATCTGCATGTGAGGCCAGTCTAACCCCTTCCTCTGTTGTTTCCTCCACTGGGCAACCAGTTAGTCTTGCCATTGTTCCAGCAACCCTTGCCATTGTCTCCTCCTGCTTATGTTTCTTTTCCTGTAATGCTTCCAATCATTGCTCTCCTGCATCCACCTCCATAGCATCTTTCTTCTCCACCTTGACCTGCTCTACCTCTTTCACCACCTTTCCCTCAGTCCTTTTCTCTCTGGCCTCTGCCACTACTTCACTGCCCAATTCTCCCTTTAGAACTCTCAGTGCTGCCTCCATCTCCTTGATTCTCCTTAACTTCTCTGTATCATTGGTCATAGGTGCTGACTGGGAGTTTGAGGACATTGTGGTAAATAACAAGTCATGTGAAGTAGAGTTGGTGTAGCAGGGTAGTTATGGTTTTTATTTTTTTTCCTCTAAAGCTAATCTTTATATATCTGGGCCTGATCTCAAAATGCCAATCAAATTTCAAGAAGCCTATTTTCTTGATCACATGCTCAGGCCTCGAGGCTCAGCCTTCAGGGGGGAATACTGTCATATCCCATACTGCCTACCTCTGGACCTCTAGTCTCTTACTCTGCCCTTCTCTTCATTTACTCTGGACTTTTGATTATGTCTCTATTATTACCTATTGCTTACTTTACATAGATTACTTTCATTTCCTTTCTTCCATTCTACTGAGCTATCCCCTCAGTAATGTAGTATACATCTCATAGTGAGTCACTTATCATTCTTAAGTGTGCCACTATCAGTTTCACTTCACACTGCCATACACACTCACTTCTCCAATGCATTTTATTATGTTTAATTAGTTATAGTCTTCATTCTACATATGCCTACCCTGACCATACTTCTCTGCTGGCCTTGGCCAGCAGCCTTTACTTACTCTGACCTTCTAGTATTTAAGTAGCATGACAACTGTACTTAGACTTCAGTTTTGTATTGAACCATGTCCTCACCCTCTTGTCTGACTTGAGTTACATCTCTCATCTTCTCATCTCTTGTCTTCTCCAAAGGGCTTGCCCTTACTCTGAAATCCAGCACCAGAAATCCCAGGGGCACAGCATATAAGCTGAAGCCAAAGTTCTATCCCTGAGTTACCTTCTCCACTCTCATCTCTTATTCACCCCTCACTTCTCTGTAGCCATCCTCTTGTACTCTGCTGCCAAGTCAGACTAGGGGCATGGTCATGACAATATAGTGGAAACCTTCTCACTGAGCTTCAAGGCCATTCAAATAAGGTCACCTCAGTTGCCATATTACAGGATAGATCAATTATTGTTTCTGGCTCACATGATGAGACAGTCAGAGTGTGGAATTCACATAGTGAAAACCTTCTCATTGAGCTTCAAAGCCATTCACACTTGGTCAACTATTGTTTCTGGCTCAGTTAATGGGAAAGTCAGAGTGTGGAATATTGAAAATAGCACTTGTGCTCAGAGATTTCATGAACCTGTTGAAGTGGTCAAGTTAAGCATTGATGAAAAATATATCATTGTGAATAATAAGCATGTAGTTTCCTTCTCAGCATTCACTGACATTGATCCCCTTTCTGAATTATCTACTCTTAATTGTATCTTGATTATAGATACCTGGGTTGTAAAAGCAGGTAGATGATTTTTTTGGCTCCCTCCTTCTTTTAGACCTGCAAATCAAAACACATTAACTATGAATAATAACACAATTATTATTGGTACAGAAACTGGAAGATTTGTGATAATTTCACTAATTGCTCATAGTGAAGTTTAAGATGCAGACATTGTTATGCAGGACCCAATTCTAGAACATGTGGAGGAGTAAGCTGTAGAACATATTGAGGAGCTACACATAGTGCATACTTAGAAACCAGTTGAAGAGCATACCAATGAATCAAGTGTAAAACAACAAAGGGTACAAGTTACAAAGTCCAAGAAGAAAGGTGTAGCAAAGAGGTGGTTGGACAAGATTTTGAGGGAGAAGTAGTTCCAGGTTTACTTGTTGTAATGATAATCTAATATTAAAAATTCTATGCTTTACTCTTATCTTCTTTATATTCCCCAGAAGCTTGTCAAAGTAAAACTTGCAACAGGAAAAGGTTTGCATAGCATTTGGGGTGAAGGTTTCAATATTGACCTGTTTCACTTAAAATGAATGTGGAGTGTCAGCATCCAGGGGCTGTACTTATAGGTGAACACGCATGATGATGGAAAAGGAGATAAGTATTTTTTGTTGATACCAGTATTTGTAGTTCATGTATGTATCACGAAGAATCGGAATCCCAACACGGAGGACGTCACAAAATCACCATATGTATTACCAAAAACACCTCAATTAATTGTCGCGGTGCTATAACGCCGGAAGAAAGGGTAGTTGATAGGTAACAGAACGACTAATAAGAACAAAAAATGACCCGAAGATGGCCACCAAATTACACGTAATCTCCTTCCCATTCTAACAAACTTAAATAACTATAATCGGTAAGCGCCAGCCAGGTCACCTGGCCTCGACATTCTCCCGCCCTTGTCTCTTAGGTTCTGGGTCAGCTGGACTGATCATGGGAATGCCGATGTTTGGAGCTAGAACGGTTCTGTCCTGGACTTCAGCTATGCCGTTTATTTTCTGAATTACCTGTTAGGTGTACTAATGGTAACATCAGGTGTATGTTGAACGCACTGACTTTGGATGGTCATGAAGTCGTGTAGTGGTCAATTGTGTCACAACTACGTCGTCGAGCTAACGACTTTGTCAACTCTGACTCCTGAGCGTGTAACCCAATTCAATTACGCTAACAACGCCCGGATCTTGCCTCGTAACGCCGTGCCCATCGAATTCCAGAGCTCGCGTGCCGCATTCCCAGCTATATAAGCCTCCCCACCTTCCCACTCCTCTCCCAACATCGTCTTCCATCGCCCTTATCGATCCCCTACCACTCTCCCCAGCTCTCCTCGTCTACTCGTGCTCTCTCACTCTTCGCTTTTCTTCTCTTACAATGGCTGACACCGCATCTGCACCTGCTACCATCGAAGTCAACGATGCGATGTTTTGCACGCACTTCAAGGAAGTCGTATGTCATTTTACCATCATTGCTTTGCTTTTGTGAGTGTACTGAGGAGTGTTCGTTGATGTAGTGTGACCTCTGTGCGTTCGACGGACGAGAGGAGAACGATTCGTTCTTTGGGGTACGTCTTCCTGTCGTTATCGTTACGTCGCGTTGACGCTGACCGTTGATACGACATGTAGTTCGACCCCATCGACCGCGAAGGTATTGAGTGTCCAGCAGCCACGATGACCAAGGACGGGGTCTACCAGTGCAAGAAGCACGGTTCTACAAGTACGTTATAATCCTCCTTACTTTCGCTGTTGTTCCCTTGAGGTGCCTACCCTGCCACTTTCTTTCTTTCACCCTCGCGTTCTGTTTCTCCATCTTACACCTACCTCACACTCCCCCTCCAACTCTTACTAACTCATGCTTGACAGGTTGCAACCAGTGTTACGGATGGAAGAAGCAAATCACACGCGCGCGTACAGCTGCCAAGAAGGCAGGGAAGAAGTAACGCGCTATCTATTCAATTATATACACTAAGGCGTGGGCTGTGTGTGGGATGATAGGAATTGTTTTGTATTAATATAAACGAATGTACGTTGTGTGTAGGTTGTTGGGGAATGTATTGGGTTTTTACTTTGCTATGTTCGAGGGGGGTTGTTTGTTTGGTACAGTGTTCAGATACACAGAAGTACTGGGTTGTTGACGTTTGAGAAGTAGGATGGTATATACGTTGATGACTGAACACGTTCATGTTTGTGTGTTCAACATTTCTCACTCTCTTTCTCATGTTTATCTATTCTTCGTTACTCCCGTCCCTCACTGACATCTTCTAATAACAGAACGTGCATAGCATTGCCTTATTCCAACGTGAATATATCATTATCCAGGTGTTACGAGGTGCATACATAATACACCGCTCTTCAACATCACGTACACGCTTCAAGTAGCACGACGACGCCGTCATAATTACCCCAACCACTTAGCACACCGTCCATGTACTTCGAAATTCCCAATCTCATCATACATTCCTACTCTCTTCAATAGCAACACGAAAAATAAACGCAGAGTAACTGTACTTGGGCTCACCAAGGTTGTCTGGCTACCACACTTAGCGTCCGATATCAGATACCTGATATACCAACGTACGCTGAGCGACGTCCAATTCGACGTGTTCGTTAGTTGTTAAGGGCTAAGAGAATACGTGTATACCTTGAGACAAGGACTAAAGAGCGGGACGATACGCGTAGACCGCTAAGCACCTGAGGAGATCTCATGTGTTAGCTGGGATCGAGAGGGTATGTGAACTTTCTCGTCGTCTAGGGAATTTCGACGGCAAGACGTGGAAGATGGCCGAACGTGGGGTATTACTTAGGGTGATACGTGACTTTGACCGGTAGAGGTGGATAGTGAGAGAGGTGGAAGTTGCGTGGACAGGTGTAGGTATCTGAGGTACTCGACATCGAGCGGAAAGTTCAAAATGGTCGATGCTGATTTTCGAAATCCATGTCGAGGGCGGAGGGGGGAGAGCGTAATGAGAACGATTCGAAGATTGCGTTGCGTCGTGTGTCGTCGAGTCCCTACTATATCATGCAATCCATGAAACGATTGAATAGATATATGCCTATGAAGAGCTCACCATAACCCCATAAGTACCCAGTGACCAAACCTCCACCCCCTCAAGTTTCGTCCCAGCCCGCATCTCAACGCGTCATAGGCTTCGCTGCTCGGAACGTCTCCTCCCAGCAGTGCGTATAGCGACGCGGTATACGAGTCTTGTACAATGTTGGAAATGTCGTAGAAGCCGAAAGAAGCGTGGTTGGCAGCTTAGACTTCGGATTCGAAGTGCTCTGCGAAATGGTGAAATGTAGGTTAGGTAAGAGGTACAAACAGATCACGTTGGAGCATTTTGAAGTGGGGGTTGGGTGTTGGGTGAGGTAGGATCCGTGCGGCTTGTTGGGTAGGCCAGTTGAACAGGATCTTGTCTGGTGTGTAACGTTTTCCGGAGGTACAGCTGACTCCTGCAGGACGCCCCGGACGTCAACGAACATCATTATCATAGAAGTACTAGCCAGCAGCTTAGATTGAAAAGGAGGTAGTGCGTGTTGCGCGACGAGGTGGATAGCAAACCCGGGGCATAAAGCACCGATTGGGTGCGTTATCGTATCGCAATGGCAACCAGTGTTAAGTACATGGCGGAGAGTGACAGATTTGACCTTCACTATCCGAATCCAATAAAAGCGACATGGAGAGTCGTGGTTTTCACTTCATGTTCGAGAGGTGTGCGTTGTAGAAGTTCGTGGTCCACGTCCAACACAACGCAATCTAAGACGCTGAGGAAAAAACGCGCGTCGGGGTTTAAATTCACTTTCGAACAGACATGTGATCGTTTTGCGATCCGCAAAAACTCCGATTGAATTTGAACGGAGCTTGCCAACCTCAGTGCGAGCACTGACCACAGCTTGACCATGGCAACTGCTTGCTCCTGGATTCAGCTCCGTATTCCCGTCCCGATGCGACTTAATATACTTGCCCTTTGTATTGCACTTGGAACCGTACCCTTACAAATTCCGGTTTGAGGGGACTAGAGAACTCGCTGCTTGGTTCTGAATCTCTAGTGTCGTCACTCTCTCGACTTGTTGCATCTAAAAGGCACTGGACATCCACGACCAACTCGAGCAGGTTGAGTCAGTAGATAGATGCAGCCCATCTCTGCACGCGAAAGTAGCGTAATGAATTGAGAACTAATGAGAGAGAGATGTAACTCGCTAAACCCAGCTTCATAAATACTTCGTGAACTGGTTGAATAATATTGATGTGTATAACGATATTGCATTCACAATGTAACTCGGAGTGACTCAAGACATAGCTATTCATTACTACTTCTAACGTCCAACTCTCATACTCTCGTCAGCTAAGGCGTACTACGAACATTCGTAAATAAGCCGCACTAGCTCATCTTCGTCCCCATGCTATGTATCACCCTTTCATTCCACCACACACGGTTCAATGAGACTTAGTAGCCGGCAGCTCTCTATTAAAAAAACATCAAAATCAATACAAATCAAAAAGTAAAATTAAACACACCCAATAACAACACCAGCATCAACCCGAGTCTTACCACCCGCACCATAAGAATAAACCAATGCACTCGGACAAAACATGCGCTCCAACTCTCCTCTAATCTTAACCAACTTCGTCACGCCCAAAAATTCCGACGGTACAGAGATCGCATCGATCTCCTTGGTAGAGTACGTCCTCTGACAGCTGAGATCAACGAAACAGTAGATAAAGTTATGTGTATGGCCATTGGAGTCGTCGTATCGGACGATACTGGCTGGTCTGTATGTTTCCGATTCGACCATACGGAGTAGAGATTTGGTTGCTTCTCTGGTGCTGGTACTGTTGGTTGGAGATTGGTAGATGTCTAGAGCATCTTCTGCGAGCTCGTAGCCGATGAAAATGACGGGGAGTCCACCCATTGTTTTAAGTTGAACGTGGAAGTTAATGTATAGATGTTCTATGATTCGTCACTGTTGAATTGCGTAGACATTTATACTCTGAATTGTTCCAAAAAAGGAGAACCCTACATCCAATCAGAAGGTTCAACGACATCCCAACCAAATCCGCTTTTCGTCCTGGTAAGTAGTGCCACGGAATATTTAACATGTGTGTTGGTTTTTTGATCTTTTAAAATTTATTATGTTGTTTACATCTTGTAACTTAGTTTCTCAATCGTTAACACTGTAAGTAAGTATCGAGGATATGGACCAGGAACTCAGAGCCTTTCAACACCCAAGGAACAACAAATTGGTTGTACAGAAATTTAAAGGTTATATATTCTGGTGAACACTACGAGTGGCTGCCGGAAACGATGGTAGCCAATAACGACCCCCACACGCCTTTTTTGTGCCTCCAAGAATCACTGAGAGTGTATATCCCCGAAGCAGGGGTAGCGAACGAGAAGTTAGGGTCCGCCTCCCAGGTGACAACTCCATTACGCTTTCGGATGTACTTGTACTCGAAGGATGTGCAGGCTGGAAGACTAACGGTAACTGATAGTTTCAATTAGCTTGTATCGACATACGAAACAAATCAAAACGCACTCTTCCAATACGGATAACTGCCAGATGAAAGAAGGAGAGCATTATCAGGTGACCAGTTCTGAAGTGCGTTCAAAGATCCAGTGAGATAAATGTTTTCTAAAGTGAGGAGTTTAGAATATACAAAAATCAAGATACGTAAGTACATTACCTCCCCAAACGGTCCTTGCGTACACACTAAACGTAACAGAAACAGTGTTACCCGAATCGGTTCCACCTCCTCCACTGCCGCAGATAGAAGGAACAGTCAAACCAGCAGCGCCCCAAATGGCGGGTGTTCCTGTGTACCTCCAAGAATCATTGAGAGTGCATGTTCCCGAGGCAGGGGTAGTGAACGAGAGGCTGGGATCCGACTCCCAAGTGACGACTTCATTATACTTTCGGATGTACTTGTACTCGAAGGATGTGCTGGCTGGAAGAGTAACGGTAACTGATGGTTTCCATTAGCGTATCGACATACGAAACAAATCAAAACGCACTCTCCCAATACGGATAGCTGTCAGACGAAAGAAGGAGGGCATTATCAGGTGACCAGTTCTGGAGTGCGCTCAAAGATCCAGTGAGATAAATGTTTTCTAAAGTGGGGAATTTAGAATATACGAAAATCAATATATGTAAGTACATTACCTCCCCAATCGGTCCTTGCGTATACACTAAACGTAACAACAACAGTGTTACCCGAATCGGTTCCACCTCCTTCACTGCCGCAGATAGAAGGAACAGTCAAACCAGCAGCGCCCCCACTGGCGGGAGTGAATTCGTCCCTGGCAACGAATGCAGTTAAGGTGTCAGCGTAACTCCATGTAAGATTGGAAGTGCTTGTCTGAGCGCCAGAGACTCTCGTGTACTGCTCAGAAAGGGGTATAGCGATGAAACTATCAGCAAAGTCTTTAATAGAGGCTTTCAAAGTGATAAAAGTGGTTTTGGTGGATGGATAAGTGCCGGCGGTAACCAACGAAGAAAACTGCTGGAAGAACGCTAGAGTGGCTTGAGCAGTCATGGCGGTTGGGTACCAGGATTGATTGATCATGTATCCTACGTACAAACAGGTGTATATACTTATGTACATGCTGAGACCATGTGTGTATCGCATGCCCTACTCCATGTGCCCCCCCCACTCCAAAATGGCGGCGTCCTCGTCACGATCCTAAACAAAACCCCAAGCTACTCACCCCGACTGAACCTTTAATTTCCCACCCCCCAATCATAGGGCCAGAGTCGAGCCCGTAATGCATTAATATGTAAAACTTGTAAGACATTGATGAGTCAGACTGAAGGGTTTGGGGAAATATCACTGCCTAGGCAACTTCAAGTGCTTCACTACATTTTTTTCAAGTTCTTTGTTCAGCGATTCACGAGCCTCATTTCGTTGATAATGATTTAAGATAAAAATATGATCCAATGAAACATAGATAACTAAGACCTTTCCTTCGAATCACTGCAGTTAACTCTAGCCATAAGACATACGAACCCATCCGCCACAAAAAGTCCATCACGCACACCAAACCCTTCCGGCATGTAATAATCTTGGAATTTAGAATAGCCGTTGTTTTTCGTAACCCAAACAACTGGAGTATAATCTTCTGAATCTTCACAGCGAATATCGCTTCCGTCTGTATTATCCAAAGGGCGCAGTATCCAGGAGTTACCTTCGAACGTGTCTCTGTCGAGATTACCTAACCAGCAAGGATCGATGAATTCTTTGACCGCAACATCCACCTCCGAGGGAGATGATTCTTCTAAGAACACATTCTGATAAATGGCTCTTAGTCGCACCTTCAATCCTAAGCGCTTGAAGACTCGAGATGCCATCGAATCCTTTCCCTTCAGAGATTTTATGAAATGCTTCAGCACAGGTCTCTTTTTGCCTATAGAGTAGTCGCACTGCAGATGGAATCCAATGTATCCACCGTCTGGGAGAAAGTTCGGATCCTTCAATGCATTATAAATTGCGGTCTGAAAGGCGGCTTCATTGGATGTAATGCTTGGCTGGGGAGCTCTTTTAATGTGCATGAAGTCTTCTATTTCGAGGTACAAATTGTACCTCATTGTTATAAAGTGCCCTCTCGTAATAGGTAATATTGAATATTTAATTCCGGCTTGAAATGCGATGTAGGATATAGATCGCGGTCCAGCCTCTTTCAAGATTTTCACTGGATCATATGCCCAATCCCTATTTTCAACACTAAAGATAAACTCCCCGCCTTCACATTCGGGGGTGGTGAAAAATACGACAAGCGATCCAAACAAGCCTTCTTCTGGTGACGAATGCTTAATCTTGTCGATAAAAAATCCCTTTTCTATACCCATGATTAATATATATATATGTGAATTAGAGTAAGTAGATCGTAAAACTTACCGTAAACGTTCAACCCCACAAATCGTGCTCGTAAACACTTGGTTGCTTCCTTATCCTTCAAGAAGTTATTATGAAGAAATCCAACAATATCCAATCCGATATCGTCCTGCCTCAACTCAAAATTCGTGGCGAAATTTCTCTTATCCATTGTCAATGCCTTGTGGCTGTGTGAATAGTCACTATTTTCATCGAGTTTGATCCTGTGGCAAGCTGCAGCGAGGGAATGGACATCTAGTTCGACCAGATTGAGGAGATCAATCCGACTGAGAAAATTCAACGTATGGCATTGTTACGTAGTTCAGTGCATGCGAGAAATTTACTTACTTGATTCCATTCTTCCCTTGGTAGAAGAGTTATGTCAACTCGTTGTTGGTTGGAATAGTGTGTGTGGTTGCACAGAATGGTGCATTGTCTTCTACAGAAAAACGGATTACTTTAACGTGGTCTACCATGATGGACACAGGATACAGAATCGTAATTCTTGAGTGGCACTTATAAATACTGCTGGAATGAATAGATTCAATGCAAATTTTATATAATTTCAATTGTAATAATAGTCTGGAAGCCATTGAACCCTTGCCCGATCATTAATCATTGGGTATTGAATATTGAGTACTGAATGTGGAGTAAAATATATAGAAGTTGCTGCCTCCGGGTATAAGTAACTTGAAGTACAAGGGTTGTGAAACTCGACTGGTGTGTTACCCCTCTTCCGGTAACTGAATTCGGGCTAAATAATTCTTTACCCATTATCGTAAGTATACTTATACTCTTTTAAGTACTATCGAGAATGTGCTACAGATAATAATTATATGAAACTGGATATGCAGCTTACAATGCTAGCGAAAGACGAGGAAGTAAAACAACGCGGAAAGTAGGTTGAACCTTAGTGTGGTGTTGCATGTACTGGATCATTTCGACCAATTGTTCGCTGATATTTTGTGTGACCGAAAATTTTAGTTCATTGTTCTGTTCATGGCCTATTTTAGTGCGTGACATCATTAAAATTTGTTCATGCCCTTTAAAACCCAACTATTGGACTTGTGAGGAACAAAAATTAGTATATCTATAATTGACAGACAATACCAATAAAAATAACAATTTTATAATAATGAATGTTCCTAATGTTACATTAAAGACAAAATTTGGCCTTAAGCTCCTCTAGAACTTCGGTTGGGGGAGAAAAAAAATAATTAAAACACAATGTACACAACAGAAACTTGTGAGGAACATTAGAAATACTGTACATACATCTAATAATGAAAAAACGATTTTTTGTGTCCAATTTTAGCCCTTTTTTGTATCGCTGAACCTTTGTTCGATGCTCTTTGGGATGTGTGACATTTCTCAAAATTGTTCTGTTCGGAGACAGGATGTGACGCGTGACCGAACAATCGGTCGAAATGATCCAGTATTACTAATACGTGTACAATCTTATATATCTTATATATAATCTATATATAATGAGACAAGGCCTGGGAATTTGAGGTATAGATGGTGCGTGGGGGTGGGAAATTAGGCGGTATTTGGTATTTTCGATAAACTGGGGATGTGGGAAATAGAAGCATTACCATATAAGGCGATTTTCGCTCAATTGATGCGCGCGCGCGCGCCTGTCCGCTTTCGGTTGAGCGCTTACGAATTGGGATGGGCCTTGAGGAGCTCCGTGCTCGAAACGGATGGATTGCAAACGATGCTCAACAAGTTAAATGACTAAGCATCCTGAAAAGGTGGGCCAAGTGCATTATTAAGTAGATTATTAAGCAAATCTGGGGCAATGTGCTGTGCCGCATTTGATGCATGCTGCACTGATGCTGTGCTCCTGCCCTTTCCCCTCCTCCCCCCCACTTTCTCCCTCTCCCCCTCGATTTTTTGCCCCCCCTATCACACTGTAAGTGTTTATGTACAACGTTGCCTCTTGCTGACTGAATTTTCGGATTTTTTGGCAGCCCCTGCCACCATTCTATAGTGCATTCTTTGCATTTCTGCGAGTTTTTGGCTATTTTTTATTTTAAAAATAATAAAAATACAGCTACCTTTTGCATCTTTTGCTCCCTCCACTTCCCCCCCCTTTATTTTTTGACCTCACCATCCTACTGTATGTGTTTAGGGACATTATTGCTTCATGTTGACTGAATTTTCGCATTTTTTGGCAGCCACTGCACTATTCTATAGTGTTTTTCCTCACATTTCAGCGAGTTTTTGGTGTTTTTTTTTTTTTTTTTTTTTACAGGTACTCTGGACCTCTGGACCCTTGGACTTTTGGCTCTTGGCTCTTGGCTCTAGGCTCTGTGCTCTTGGCTCTGGACTTTGGCTCTCTGGCTCTCTGGCTTCTCTGTGTTCTTTGTTTGTGTATTAAGTAGGGATTGTGTTTTTTGCTGCAGCCGTCTCAGGCATTACAGTGGCAGGAGAATTGGCAGACCAAGGTGAAGTGCAGTGAAGTCCTACCTACCTGGCCTCTCTTTACGAGTGTTTGCCGGTTGCTACACAGCTCTTTTAGAGTTGGGACCGCTCTCTGTGCACAGCGTGTAGGGAGATTGGTGTGGCCTATTTTTCAGTTGCCCCCCTTCCTCTTTAGGAAGTAGCTCCATTTTCAACTACCGCTGTTCCCACCGATTTCGCTTTTTTTTTCTCTGTGTCATTGGGATAGCCCAGCTGGACCAAATAACTGCCCGATTTATTCACAAGGTACAGAACAAATTCAGTGGCATCCATGTATGTGATTTTGCTTCTTAATGAGTGAGCAGGATATATACTGATCATTCTATAAAAGGTCAACTCCCAACAGCATTGCTGAGCAGGCACGCCAAAATGCACGGCAGGCTGAGCGTGAGTTACGTGAATTGGACACCCCTGAAAATAGGCAGGAACCTCTGCCTGCTGCAGGTTCCTCTGCCCAGCCTCCATATCCCCATCTACCTGCTGACTTGGAGGCCTGGCGTGTGAGCCTTCCTCCCATTGTGCCACCTATTGGCAGGGGAAGGGGTAGGGGTAGGGGTAGAGGTAGGGGAAGAGGTCAGGGTGGAGGAAATGGTGAATCAAGTATGCAGGGTGGTTCAAGTCATCATCGAGGAAGGGGAAGGGGTACAGCTACAGCTCGGGGGGGGAGGAATAGCACTAATCTCTCACTCCCTGTGGAGAGTACTCCTGCTCCTGAGAATGAGTCAGTTATACAGTGGAATCCTCCCATGGTTGCAGAGGCAATTCAGCCACCCCATCACCCCCAAACTATTCAATGGGTTGGTGACATTCCACCACAACCTATTATTCCTTATATGAATGCACCCCTGCCTGCAACTGCCCCTCAGAACAATGTAGTGCCACAAAATATTCCTCCCATAAATGCACCAGTCCCACCTGCTTATCACTATCGTCCTGCTGATTTGGAAGCAATGCGTGCTGATCTTCCTCCCCTTCTTCCACCCATTGGAAGGGGAAGGGGAAGGAGAAGGGGAAGGGGAGGAGGTCAGGGTGGGGAAGATGGTGAATTAAATACACCAGGTCTGCAACAAGGTCAGGGCATCAATGAGGAAAGGGCAAATCCAGCCCCTCAGATTCATCAAAATTTACAATGGAATCCTCCAATTGTTGCTGATGTCATTCATGCACATAATCAAGTTCAAACTATTCAATGGCCTGATCACATTCCACCACCCCCTCCTGCTATTCCCCTACAAAACATTCCACCACCCCCTCCTGCTATTCCTCTACAAAACATTCCACCACAGCATATTCCTCACATGGATCCACTGCCCCCTGCAGATGCTCTTCAGAATGACATTGGACCTCAAATTATTCCTCTCATGAATCCACCAGTCCCTGCTGCTGCTCCCCAGATTCATTGGAATGATCCTGTTATTGTAGAGGATGTTCCTCAGCTCAATAACCCACCTCTGGATGTGCAATGGGCTGCAGATGTTTCCCCACCCCCTCCTGCTATTCCCCCACAAAACATTCCCCGCATTAATACACCTCCTCCCCCAGCTATTCAAAATGTGCAATGGAATCATCCAATTATTGTTGAAGCCACTCCTCCCCCAAACATTCCCCCGCGAGATGTGCAATGGGCTGAAGATATTCAACGACCAATCACTCCTCCTCCCATTGCTATTCCTGAAGTTATCCTTCCTCCTCCCCCTGTTCCTATTCCAAATGTGCAGCAGAATGCTCAATTCATGGCTGGAAATAACCAAGGTATTCTATGGATGCCTCCTGCCCAATATCCCAATCCCCTGCCAGTACGTGATTTTTTTAAATCTATCAGTTAACTATTTTAAATAATGTTCAAAGATAAATGGTCCTAATATTGCTCTTGCTCCTGAAAATTTTCAATGGAATACTCCTGTCCCTGCTCCTTTTCGTGCCTTTCGAGTTAATCAACAAGTTCCTCCAGGTATCATGTTGAATGCTCCAGCTCCTGCTCCTGCCCCCATTCCTATTCAGCCATTTCCAGTGAATGCTCCTGCTCCTGCTCCTGTTCGTGCTCCCATTCGTAATTCACCACCCCCATGGAATTTCGAGATTATACAGTTGTCGCTCCCCTCTTCCACTTCAAAATGATCAAGAAAATCACCATAATCTACAATGGATGCATCATGCTCCTGCTCCTGCTCCACGATATCATCTATTTCCTGAAATTCGTGCTCCCCTGCTCCTCCTGCTCCACCTGTTCCTCCTCCACCCCTATTTCAACAATTTCAATTTCATCAACAAATTCATGCAGTATGTGTAAAATATTGTTACTACCTTCATTATATTAATTCTTATTACAGCCAAATCCAAGACCTGCAGTTCCACCTCCTCCACCTCTTCAGTTCCATCAACGGAACATGATGGTTATAGATGTGCCAGATATTCCTCCAACTCCTCCCCCACCAACTCCACCACCACCTCCTGTACATGTTCCTATTGCTCGCCAACCATTTGATCACAACTGGCCAAAATTCACACTTGGGCCATTCACTGATGTCTGCCCTGACTGCAATGCCTTGCACTGGAAAGCTGAGCGTTTGACTGCATCCACCAGGGAGCATCTTCAATTTGGAAGTTGCTGTCTGACTGGAAAGGTTAAACTTCCAGGTTGGGGCCAATCTCCAAGAGAGTTGACAGAGCTGCTTGCAAAGGATGGAAACAAGAATTTCCAGGACAATATTCGTCAATACAACTGTGCCTTTGCCATGACATCCATGGCAGTTGAGAAAAATGCTTCCATCCAGGCTGGAGGTCCATATGTTTTCAAAATTGGAGGTCGAGTTACTCATTTTGCTGGATCACTCCTACCTCGCCAAGGTCTTCCCAGAAAGTATGCTCAGCTCTACATTCATGATCCAGCTGAGGCACCTTCACCTCAGGATCGAATTAATGGCCATCCTGCTAATCGTCGTCTTAACATGGATGTCAATGTCATGAGAATATTGGATGATGTTCTCTATCGTCATCATCCAGGTGCATCAGTCTATCGGAAGGCCTATCAGGAAATACAGAACAATAACCCTGCTCACAATTTTCGCCTTGCCATTTGTCGTCCTGTAGGCACAGACCGACGGCGATACAATGTTCCAACAGCAAATGAGATTGCAGTTCTTCTGCTTGGAGATGGTGATCGGGTGGAGGGACCTCGCGAGGTGATCATGCATCGCCTTGATGGTGCACTGGAGAGAATCAGTGAGGTGAATGCAATGTATTGGCCATTTCACTATCCAATTCTGTTTCCACATGGTCAACTTGGATGGCAGCCTGGCATTCTATATAATGGTGTGGATGAGGTGGATAATGTGGATCATGTGCCTAACAGGCAACCAGGAGAGGAGGAGGATGCACCCACAACAAGGAAGCGCAAGCATGTCTCACAAATTGAGCATTTTCGCTACTACATCCATCCACGCATTGGTGAGAATCTTCATCAATTCAGGACAAAGAAGCTGTTTCAGGAGTATGGTGTGGATACATGGGCATGCACTGAGCAGGGTCGGTTGCGTTGGATTGATGGTCATCAACCAGAGATCCGTGCTGAAACCTATCAGGGAATAGTGGATGCCATTGCAGTTAATCCAGATGTGCAAGGGGAGGAACTTGGGAAAAGGGTGATCATTCCATCCAGTTTTGCAGGAAGCACTCGGTTCATGCAGCAGAACTGTCAGGATGCACTGGCTATTAATCGCCACTTTAAGTTTCCAGACTACTTCCTCACAGTCACCATGGATCCCCATCACCCAGATGTGAAGAGTGCCTTGCCTGATGGAGTGGAAGCTCATGACCGGCCAGACATTGTGGTTCGGGTGTTTCGTCAAATCCAGCAGCAGATCATCCGAGATATCTATCAGGAGGGCATCTTTGGGCAATGTGTTGCACATATCCATACCATTGAATATCAGAAGCGTGGACTGCCACATATGCATTTAATTGTGTTTGTGGCTCCTGAGGACAAGTTGCGCACTCCTGAGGACATTGACAGCATGATTACTGCTGAACTTCCTGATCCTGAGACTGAACCTGAGCTGTATGATTTGATTCTGAGAACCATGATTCACAAACCCTGTGGTCCTGGCAGCAATCAGTCATGCATGGAGGGTGGCAAGTGCTCAAAGGGATTTCCAAAGGCTTATCGGGATGAGACCATCATCACAGATGATTCATATTCTGTTCTGAGAAGAAGGGAGATCACAAGATTTCAGCCCATGACCAGGGATGGGACCCCAGTGAATAACTGCTGGGTTGTGCCATACAACCGATATCTGTCATGGAAGTACAGGTGCCACATTAATGTGGAATGCATTGCATCAATCAAGGCCATCAAGTACATTTACAAGTACATTTTCAAAGGCCATGATCGTGCTACAGTGGAGTTTTCACAGGAACTGAATGAGATGAAGACATTCTTTGATGCTCGGTATGTCTCTCCCTGTGAGGCTCTGTGGCGACTGTTTGCATTTAAATTGCATGAAGAGGTCCCAAATGTAGTTCGGCTGTCAATTCATCTTCCAAATGAGCAGTCTGTTATATATGATCAGAATGCTGAAGATGTGCGGGAGGTAGTAGAGCGTGCATCAACACAAGATACAACTCTTACTGCTTACTTTAAGGCCAATATTCAATACCCAGCAGCACGAGAGGTTCTGTACCAGGACATGCCCAATACCTTTGTGTGGAATACAACTGAGCGCACATGGACAGTTCGACAGCGAGGATTTGCCATTGGACGGACATACTTTGTTCATCCAAATGCTGGGGAGCGATTCTACCTGCGAACATTGCTGACAGTGGTCAAGGGTGCAAAATCCTTTGCAGACTTGCGAACAGTTGATGGAGTTGTGCATCGAACATTCAGAGAGGCATGTCTGGCTTTAGGACTTCTGCAGGATGATGGTGAATGGAGAGAGTGTTTGCGAGATGCTGCTGCTATGAAGACAGGTTATCAGCTGCGCAGCCTGTTTGGGACCATTCTTCGAGACTGTGGACCTGTAGATTATGTGGGACTCTGGAATCAATTTAAGGAGCACATCTGTGATGATCTGGGACACATCATTCGAACACACCTTGATCTTGCAGATCCTACAGAGCAACAAATCTATGATTATGGGCTGTATCTGATTGATAAATTTCTAATAAGTTCTGGCAAGACTTTGTCAGACTGGGAAGATATGCCACTACCAACAGAGAACTGGCGTGAACGAGAGCAGCGAGCCAACAACAGGAGGGAAGACCAGTCAAACAATCCATTGATTGCAGTATACACTGCATATGATGTAGTGGAACAGCATGCTTTGGGTCAGGAGCGACTGGCAACTTTGAATGAGGAGCAGCGTGCAGCCTTTGATCAGATAGTGCAGGCAATTGAGTCAAAATCTGGGGAACTGTTCTTCTTGCATGGCCCTGGAGGAACAGGAAAGACCTATGTGTACAACACACTATGCTATTACCTTCGGGGGGGGAAAGATAGTGATTGTTGTTGCATCATCAGGGATTGCTGCTCTTCTGATTGTTGGAGGGCGAACAGCTCACTCTGTATTCAAGATTCCAATTGATATCAATGAGACATCAATGTGCAATATTGCACGAGGGTCTGATCTTGCTGGGCTGATTGAGAAGGCTGATGCAGTGTTTTGGGATGAGGCACCAATGCAGCACCGACATATCCATGAGGCAGTAAGCCGTACATTCAAAGATCTTCGTCGTTCTGATCGACCATTTGGAGGATGCACTGTGGTGTATGGTGGAGACTGGCAACAAATCCTTCCTGTGGTTGTACGAGGAAACCGAGCTCAGATTGTGTCAGCATGCCTTCAAAGATCTGATCTTTGGGCAGATATTACAGTGATTCATTTGCGACGTAACATGCGATTGAATGTGGAGGATGAAGATGAACGAGATTTTGCTGCATGGCAACTGGCTGTGGGTCATGGGGAGCATACTGTTAATGAAGATATTCAAATACCAAATCACTTCAAGTGCACTTCCAATACTGTGGAGTCTCTTATTTCAGCCATCTATCCTGGACTTTCATCAGCTGAAGGAAATGTAGATGAGTACTATGCTGAGCGAACGATTCTGTCAAGTCGGAATGATGATGTGGATGGTCTGAACTCTCAGATTCTGGCTTCATTCCCAGGGGAGGCTACTTCACTGCACAGTGCAGACACACTTCCAGATGATCATGGGTATAATGGGGAACTTCTATACCCTGTGGAGTACCTAAACACAATCAATTGCTCTGGATTGCCACTGGCACACTTAGAATTGAAGATTGGATGTCCTGTGATGGTACTTCGAAACCTGAGTGTTTCTGATGGAGTTTGCAATGGAAGCCGTGGAGTGATTACAGCTATACGGAACAGAGTGTTAGAAGTTCGATTATTAACTGGGGACAAGAGAGGATCTCGGGTGTTCATACCACGGTTGAAAATAGAACCATCTGCTTCACAAGTGCCATTCCGGTTTTGTCGACACCAGTTCCCTGTTCGACTTGCATTTGCGATGACGATCAATAAGGCACAAGGACAGTCAGTTTCTCATGTTGGATTGGATCTTAGGAATGGTGTGTTTACTCATGGGCAGTTTTATGTTGGAGTGTCTCGAGTACGATCTGTTCACAAGATGAAGATGATTTGGGACCCTAGGAGTGAAGAGACTGTTACAAAAAATATAGTGTACCCAGAAGTGTTACTTTAGATTATATTGGATATTGTAGATAAGTTGTTAGTTGTATTTTGTAGTGTATGATATAGATATTGATTTATATATTGGATATATAAGTATTTGATGATTTGGAAAAAGAATTGTTTTGTGTAAATAGTAAGCAGGGGTTTGGGGTGCAACCCCCAAGAAGAAAAAAAGAAGCAGGGGTCTGGGGGCAGCCCTCAGCCCTTGAACTGGGATTAAGAAGCAGGGGGTCTGGGGCGCAGCCCCACAGCAAGCCGTCAGTCGTGTGGAGCGGAGGAGGGAGCCGACAGGCTCCCATTCCCGTAGCGGAGCACGGGTGTAAGGCTTGTCTTATATATAATGAGACAAGGCGTGTGAGTTTGGATATAAATGGAACCATGGGAATTTTTTTGGGTGAATGGGAACTTTTTGTGTGGGAATTGATGGACTCAAAACAGAAGGATAAAGTAAATGACTAAGCTTCCTCAAATTGGATGAATGCAAAAGTAAATGACTAAGCATTTGAAAATGCGCACGCCACGATGGGTCATTGATCTCTGGACTAATGCACGAAGTTCTGCTACTGGCACTTCCTTTTCCTTTCCCTTTCCACCCCTCTTGGGATTATACACCACAATAATACAGTATATATATATATTGATAATAATGGCACTATAAAGATATATTTGTAGAAATATTGGGATTTGTGGGAGGGTGATATTGGAAATTTATAGTGATTTTGAGTGTATCAGATGTGTTAGTTATATATTGGTGTAATGTGTTCCCCTTTTTGATGTAATAGGACTATAATAATTAAATTAGATTTTAGTGTATGTATGAATATTTTGGAATTGAGTGATAAGAGAATAGATATATAAGTGATGTAATTTAAGTATAAAAAGTAATAGGTGATGAATGTATCTGGATATGTGTAGATATAAATGACATGGGTAGATATGTTTCTGATAGGTAAGGTGCAATAAATTAAGAGGAGCTCTACCTGATTGGTAGTATTAATCTGAAAAGATAATTGAGAGATGTATAAGTATAATGATTAGATATTATATATTTGATAGTGGTGTGTGTGGTGATATTTGAGGGTTGAGTAGTAGGAGAAGAGATATATAAGGGATATAACTTAAGTGTAAATGGTGATGGGTGATGAATATGTGTGGATGTGTGTAGTGAGGATGTGTGGAGATGTAAACAACACAGGTGTGTTATTGCACACCTGTTTTGTGAGCAGGTTTCCCAGTATTTTGGTTTTGTTTCACAAGAAAGCCATGTTTCATAGTGAAAATTTAAGGAAGGGGTTGCTGAAATTCAGGTTGGTTGTGATGAAAAGATGATGTTATATATAATATGTTATATATAAAAGGTAGACCGATCATGTAATTTATGTGTAAATAGTAATGGATGTGATATATATGATATAACACATGGGCAATATAGAATGTATAGAATATATACATCACAGGTATTTGTCATGGGTTAGTGCTGGAATGTGTTCCCCCCTAGGGATTGGTAGGACAATTAAATAAGGATATTTATGTGGATAAGAATGGGACTATAATTTGTAAATTATTATGTATTTGATGGGTGGTGTGTTAATTTATAGTGGGTAATGTGTAGTTTTTGTTGATTATATGATATATACCACACAGGTGATATATACAATATATGTCATGGGTTTTTATTACTGATAGCAGAGGAACATTGGTTGAAATATATTTGTGATATAATTTATGTGTAAATGGGGATAGGTGTAATATTCAGGAAGACTCTGTTGTTCAGGGCAATTGTTGAGCTATAAAATATGATATATACAACATGGGTGATATAATGTAAATGAGGTGCAATAAATTAAAGGGAGCTCTAACTAATTGATACTCAGTATTGATTGCCTTGGGTGTAGATATAAAGTACACAGGTGTAAATATGGTGTTTTGTGTGAGAATAGAGGACACATGAGGATGTGGCATGTGGATCAATTGGAGATGGTGGAAGGTGGATGCACAATAATGTGCTGTGATTAATAGAGATTGCATTGGGTGGAAGTAGATAAATGTGAACTGAGCACAAATGATGATCCTTTTTGGAGAGATCTGCAATGATTGTGAATAGGACAACAAACAACAGAAGATCAAGACTTCACCAAAAGAAAGAATCTGTATATCAGATAGGAACCAACACGGGTGTTGATATAACCAACACGGGTGTTGATATAACCAACACGGGTGTTGATATAACCAACACGGGTGTTGATATAACCAACACGGGTGTTGATATAACCAACACGGGTGTTGATATAACCAACACGGGTGTTGATATAACCAACACGGGTGTTGATATAACCAACACGGGTGTTGATATAACCAACACGGGTGTTGATATAACCAACACGGGTGTTGATATAAAATACATGGGTAGATATATGGCTCATGGGTAAGCAGGGGGTTTGGGGGTGCAACCCCCTAAGAAGAAAAGCGGGGGTCTGGGGCGCAGCCCTCAGCCAAAAGAACTGGGATGAAGAAGCAGGGGGTCTGGGGGCGCAGCCCCACAGCAAGCTGTCAGTCGTGTGGAGCGGAGGAGGAGCCGACAGGCTCCGTTCCATAGCGGAGCACGGGTGTAAAGCTTGTCTTATATATAATGAGACAAGGCGTGTGGAAAGTGGATATATATGGGACTTTTGGGGGTCAGGGTTTGAGGGATTTTGATGGGGTCCTGTTGCTCAACACACATGGATGCAAACAATGTAAAATATATAATAAACATTATAGATGACCAAGCATCAAGAAAGTAAATGACTAAGCATCTTGAGAGAGAAGGCCTGGGAAAGTGGATATATTAGATGTAGCCGTGGGACGATGATGTAAATGACTAAGCACCTTGGAAAGGTTACAACCGCATTATAAAGCACATTAGTATTAGTAAGCGATTTTGGCGGAATGTGCTGTGCCGCGCCACATTGCTGCAATGCTGCACTGATGCTGTGCTGCTGCCCTTTCCTTTGCTCCCCCCACTTTCCCCCCTCGCTTTTTTGCCCCTTTATCATACTGTATGTGTTTACGGACAATGTTGCTTCATGTTTACTGAATTTTCGGATTTTTTGGCAGCCCCTGCACCATTCTATAGTGCATTCCTTGCATTCCTGCGAGTTTTTGGCTATTTTTTTATTTTAAAAATAAAAAATATACAGCTACCTTTTGTATCTTTTGCTCCCTCCACTTCCCCCCTTTTACTTTTTGACCTCACCATCCTGCTGTATGTGTTTTGGGACATTATTCCTTCATGTTGACTGAATTTTCGCTTTTTTTGGCAGCCTCTGCACTATTCTATAGTGTTTTTCCTTCCATTTCTGCGAGTTTTTGGTGTTTTTTTTTTAAAAAAACAGGTACTCTGGACCTCTGGACTCTGGGACTTTTGGCTCTTGGCTCTTGGCTCTAGGCTCTGTGCTCTTGGCTCTGGACTTTGGCTCTCTGGCTCTCTGGCTCTCTGGCTTCTCTGTATTCTTTGTTTGTGTATTAAGTAGAGATTGTGTTTTTTGCTGCAGCCGTCTCAGGCATTACAGTGGCAGGAGAATAGGCAGATCAAGGTGAAGTGCAGTGAAGTCCTACCTACCTGGCCTCTCTTTACGAGTGTTTGCCGGTTGCCACGCAGCTCTTTTAGAGTTGGGACCGCTCTCTGTGCACAGCGTGTAGGGAGATTGGTGTGGCATATTTTTCAGTTGCCCCCTTCCTTTTTTGGAAGTAGCTCCATTTTCAACTACTGCTGTTCCCACCGATTTCGCCTTTTTTTTTTCTCTGTGTCACTGGGATAGCCCAGCTGGACCAAATAACTGCTCTATTTTTTCACAAGGTACAGAACAAATTCAGTGGCATCCATGTATGTGATTTTGCTTCTTAATAACTGAGCAGGATGTGTACTGATCATTATTTATAGGTCAACTCCCATCAGTGATGCAGAGCAGGCACGCCAAAATGCACGGCAGGCTGAGCGTGAGTTACGTGCATTGGATACCCCTGAAAATAGGCAGGAACCTCTGTCTGCTGCTGTACATGGTCCTGCCCAGCCTCCATATCCCCATCTGCCTGCTGATTTGGAGGCCTGGCGTGTGAGCCTTCCTCCCATTGTGCCACCCATTGGCAGGGGAAGGGGAAGAGGTAGGGGGAGGGGAAGAGGTCAGGGTGGAGGAAATGGTGAATCAAGTACACGGGGTGGTTCAAGTCACCATAATGCACCAGTCCCACCTGCTTATTACTACCATCCTGCTGATTTGGAAGCAATGCATGCCAATCTTCCTCCCCTTCTTCCACCCATTGGAAGGGGAAGGGGAAGGAGAACAGGAAGAGGGGGAGGTCAGGGTGGGGGAGATGGTGAATTAAATACACCAGGTTTGCAACAAGATCAAGCCCCTCAGATTCATCAAAATCTACAATGGAATTCTCCAATTGTTGCTGAGGCTATTCATGCACATAATCAAGCTCAAACTATTCAATGGGCTGATCACATTCCACCACCCCCTCCTGCTATCCCCCCACAAAACATTCCACCACAGCATATTCCTCATGTGGATCCACTGCCCTCTGCAAATGCTTCTCAGAATGACATTGGACCTCAAATTATTCCTCCCATAAATCCACCAGTCCCTGCTGCTGCTCCCCAGATTTATTGGAATGATCCTGTCATTGTGGAAGATATTCCTCAGCTGAATAACCCACATCTAGATGTACAATTGGCTGCAGATGCTCCCCCACCCCCTCCTGCTATTCCCCCACAAAACATTCCCCACATCAATACACCTCCTCCTCCAGCTGTTCAAAATGTGCAACAGGATCATCCAATCATTGTTGAAACTATTCCTCCCCAAAACATTCCCCCTCAAAATGTACAATGGGCTGCAGATATTCAACAACCAATCCCTCCACCTCTGATCACTATTCCCCAAGTTATCATTCCACCTCCCCCTGTTCCTATTTCAAATGTGCAGCAGAATGCTCCATTTGTGACTGGCAATAACCAAGGTATTCAACAAATACATCATGTTCTATATCCCAATCCCCCTCAGGTATGTAATTCTTTAAATGTATCAATTAGCTATTTTAAATAGTGTTCAAAGACGAATGCCCATAATATGGCTCTTGCTCCTGAAAATGTTCAATGGAATACTCCTGTCCCTGCTCCTTTTCGTGCCTTTCGAATCAATCGGCCAGCTCTGGCTCCTGCACCTGCACCTGCTCCACAAGATCATGTATATCCACAAATTCCTGCTCCTCCTGCTCCTCCTGCTCCTCCTGCTCCCCCTGTTCCTCCTGCCACAGCTCACCCTGCTCCTCCTGCTCCTCCTCAATTTCAACAATTTCAATTTATTGAACAAAATCTTCAAGTATGTATAAAATATTGCTTCTACCTTCATTATATTAATTCTTATTACAGCTTCCTGTCTACATTGAATGCGGTAACCCTGTAATTGCTCAGCCAAATCCAAGACCTGCACATCCACCTCCACCTCTTCAGTTCCATCCAGAAAACTTGATGGTTATAGATGTGCCAGATATTCTTCCAACTCCTCCACCACCTCCTCCTCTGCATGTTCCTATTGCTCGCCAACCATTTGATCGCAACTGGCCTAAATTCACACTTGGGCCATTCACTGATGTCTGTCCTGACTGTAATGCCTTGCACTGGAAGGCTGAACGTTTGACTGCTTCAACCAGAGAGCATCTTCAATTTGGAAGTTGCTGTCTGACTGGAAAGGTTAAACTTCCAGCTTGGGGCCAATCACCCAGGGAGTTGACAGAGCTGCTTGCAAGGGATGGAAACAAGAATTTCCAGGACAATATTCGTCAATACAACTGTGCCTTTGCCATGACATCCATGGGAATTGAGAATAATGCTTCCATCCAGGCTGGAGGTCCATATGTTTTCAAAATTGGAGGTCGAGTTACTCATTTTGCTGGATCACTCCTACCTCGCCAAGGTCTTCCCAGAAAATATGCTCAGCTCTACATTCATGATCCAGCTGAGGCACCTTCACCTCAGGATCGAATTAATGGTCATCCTGCAAATCGTCGTCTTAACATGGATGTTAATGTCATGAGAATATTGGAAGATGTTTTCTATCGTCATCATCCAGGTGCATCAGTCTATCGAAGGGCCTATGATGAAATACGGAACAATAACCCTGCTCGCAATTTTCGTCTTGCCATTTGTCGTCCTGTAGGCACAGACCGACGGCGATACAATGTTCCAACACAAGATGAAATTGCAGTTCTTCTGCTTGGTGATGGTGATCGGGTGGAGGGACCTCGTGAGGTGATCATGCATCGCCTTGATGGTAGACTGGAGAGAATCAGTGAGGTGAATGCTATGTATTGGCCATTTCACTATCCAATCCTGTTTCCACAAGGTCAACTTGGATGGCAGCCAGGCATTCTATATCATGGTGTGGAGGAGGTTGATAATGTGGATCATGTGCCCAACAGGCTACCAGGAGAGGAGGAGGATGCACCCACAACCAAGAAGCGCAAGCATGTCTCACAAATTGAGCATTTTCGCTATTACATCCATCCACGTATTGGTGAGAATCTTCATCAATTCAGGACAAAGAAGCTGTTTCAGGAGTATGGTGTGGATACATGGGCATGCACTGAGCAGGGTCGGTTGCGTTGGATTGAAGGTCATCAACCAGAGATCCGCGCTGAAACCTATCAGGGAATAGTGGATGCAATTGCAGTTAATCCAGATGTGCAAGGGGAGGAACTTGGGAAAAGGGTGATCATTCCATCGAGTTTTGCAGGAAGCACTCGATTCATGCAGCAGAACTGTCAGGATGCACTGGCTATCAATCGGCACTTTAAGTTTCCAGACTACTTCCTGACAGTCACCATGGATCCCCATCACCCAGATGTGAAGAGTGCCTTGCCTGAAGGAGTGGAAGCTCATGATCGGCCAGACATTGTGGTTCGGGTGTTTCGTCAAATCCAGCAGCAGATCATCCGAGATATCTACCAGGAGGGCATCTTTGGACAATGTGTTGCACATATCCATACCATTGAATACCAGAAGCGTGGACTGCCACATATGCATTTAATTGTGTTTGTGGCTCCTGAGGACAAGTTGCGCACTCCTGAGGACATTGACAGCATGATTACTGCTGAACTTCCTGACCCTGAGACTGAACCTGAGCTGTATGATTTGATTCTGAGAACCATGATTCACAAACCCTGTGGTCCTGGCAGCAATCAGCCATGTATGGAACATGGCAAGTGCTCAAAGGGATTTCCAAAGGCTTATCGGGATGAGACCATTATCACAGATGATTCATATTCTGTTCTGAGAAGGAGGGAGATCACCAGATTTCAGCCCATGACCAGGGATGGGACCCCAGTGAATAACTGCTGGGTTGTGCCATACAATCGATATCTGTCATGGAAGTACCGGTGCCACATTAATGTTGAATGCATTGCATCAATCAAGGCCATCAAGTACATTTACAAGTACATTTTCAAAGGCCATGATCGTGCTACAGTAGAGTTTTCAAGGGAACTGAATGAGATGAAGACATTCTTTGATGCTCGGTATGTCTCTCCCTGTGAGGCTCTGTGGCGACTGTTTGCATTTAAATTGCATGAGGAGGTCCCAAATGTGGTTCGGCTGTCAATTCATCTTCCAAATGAGCAGTCTGTTATATATGACCAGAATGCTGAAGATGTGCGGGAGGTAGTAGAGCGTGCATCAACACAAGATACAACTCTTACTGCTTACTTTAAGGCTAACATTCAATACCCAGCAGCACGGGAGGTTCTGTACCAGGACATGCCCAATACCTTTGTGTGGAATAAAACTGAGCGCACATGGACACTTCGTCAGCGAGGATTTGCAATTGGACGGACATACTTTGTTCATCCAAATGCTGGGGAGCGATTCTACCTGCGAACATTGCTGACAGTGGTCAAGGGTGCAAAATCCTTTGCACACTTGCGAACAGTTGATGGAGTTGTGCATCGAACATTCAGAGAGGCATGTCTGGCTTTAGGACTTCTGCAGGATGATGGTGAATGGAGAGAGTGTTTGCGAGATGCTGCTGCTATGAAGACAGGTTATCAGCTGCGCAGCCTGTTTGGGACCATTCTTCGAGACTGTGGACCTGTGGATTATGTGGGACTCTGGAATGAATTTAAGGAACACATTTGTGATGATCTGGGACACATCATTCGAACACACCTTGATCTTGCAGATCCTACAGAGGAACAAATCTATGATTATGGGCTGTATCTGATTGATAAATTTCTAATAAGATCTGGCAAGACTCTGTCAGACTGGGAAGATATGCCACTACCAACAGAGAACTGGCGTGAACGGGAGCAGCGAGCCAACAACAGGAGGGAAGACCAATCGAACAATCCATTGATTGCAGTATACACTGCATATGATGTAGTGGAACAGCATGCTTTGGGTCAGCAGCGACTTGCAACTTTGAACGAGGAGCAGCGGGCAGCCTTTGATCAAATAGTGCAGGCCATTGAGTCTAAATCTGGGGAGCTCTTCTTCTTGCATGGCCCTGGAGGAACAGGAAAGACCTATGTGTACAACACACTATGCTATTACCTTCGGGGGTCAGGAAAGATAGTGATTGTTGTTGCATCATCAGGGATTGCTGCACTTCTGATTGTTGGAGGGCAAACTGCTCACTCTGTATTCAAGATACCAATTGACATCAATGAGACATCAATGTGCAATATTGCACGAGGGTCTGATCTTGCTGGGCTGATTGAGAAGGCTGATGCAGTGATTTGGGATGAGGCACCAATGCAGCACCGGCATATCCATGAGGCAGTTAGCCGTACTTTCAAAGACCTTCGTCGTTCTGATCGACCATTTGGAGGATGCACTGTGGTGTATGGTGGAGACTGGCAACAAATCCTTCCTGTGGTGGTACGAGGGAGCCGACCTCAGATTGTGTCAGCATGCCTTCAGAGATCTGATCTTTGGGCAGATATTACAGTGATTCACTTGCGACGTAACATGCGATTGAATGTGGACAATGAAGATGAACAAAGATTTGCTTCATGGCAGCTGGGTGTTGGACATGGAGAGCACACTATTAATGAGGAGATCCAAATTCCAGAACACTTCAAGTGCACCTCCAATACTGTGGAGTCACTGATTTCAACTATCTACCCTGGACTTTCATCAGCTGGGGGGCATTCTGATGAGTACTATGCAGAGCGAACGATTCTGTCAAGTCGGAATGATGATGTGGATGCTCTGAACTCTCAGATTCTAGCTTCATTTCCTGGGGAGGCAAGTTCATTGCACAGTGCAGATACACTTCCAGAAGATCATGGGTATAATGGGGAGCTTCTTTACCCTGTGGAGTACCTGAACACAATCAACTGCTCTGGATTACCACTGGCTCACTTGGAGTTGAAGATTGGATGTCCTGTAATGGTACTTCGAAACCTGAGTGTTTCTGATGGAATATGCAATGGCAGCCGTGGAGTGATCACACAAATACGAAACCGAGTACTGGAAGTTCGATTATTAACTGGGGACAAGAGAGGGTGTCGAGTGTTCATACCACGGTTGAAAATAGAACCATCTGCTTCACAAGTGCCATTCCGGTTTTGCCGACATCAGTTTCCTGTTCGACTTGCATTTGCAATGACAATCAATAAATCACAAGGACAATCAGTTTCTAATGTTGGATTGGATCTTCGAAATGGGGTGTTTACACATGGACAGTTTTATGTTGGAGTTTCACGAGTACGATCAGTACACAAGATGAAGATTATATGGGATGGCAGAAGTGAAGAAGCTGTTACGAAAAATATAGTGTATCCAGAAGTGTTACTTTAGATTATATTTGAGATTGTAAATAAGTATTTTGTAGTGTAGAGTAGTGTATATTATGGGTATTAGTATATATATGTTCAGAATTTCAATAAGAGATTGAATTTGAAATTTTAAGCAGGGGGTTTGGGGGGTGCAACCCCCCAAGAAGAAAAAAGCGGGGGTCTGGGGGCGCAGCCCCTCAGTGTTTGGGACTGGGATTAAGAAGCGGGGGGTCTGGGGGGCGCAGCCCCACAGCAAGCTGTCAGTCGTGTGGAGCGGAGGAGGGAGCCGACAGGCTCCCGTTCCCGTAGCGGAGCACGGGTGTAAGGCTTGTCTTATATATAATGAGACTAGGCGTGGGGAATTTGGGTTTAAATGGTGCGTGGGATGGGCCTAAAACGGGTGGGAATTTAGTGGTATTTAGAATTGTCGATAAACTGAGGCGTGGGACCTACCATAAATAGAAATGGGGCTTTTTGAGGAGATTTTTGGCATGTGACGTATGCGCAAAATGGATAGATTACTGCTTTGGGAAGAAATTGATGCGCGCGCGAGCGTCTTGCCATGGATCCAAACGATGTTCAATAAAGTAAATGACTAATCATCTAGAAAAGGTTGAGCTGCATGCCCCAGCGCATTATTAAGCGCATTATTAAGTGTCAGCATTAGGAAATGTGCTGTGCCGCATTGCTGCATGCTGCACTGAAGCTGTGCTGCTGCCCTTTCCCCTCCTCCCCCCACTTTCCTCCCCTTTATTTCTTGCCCCCCCTACCATACAGTATGTATTTGGACACAACATTCCTTCTTGCTGACTGAATTCTCGCATTTTTTGGCAGCCACTGCACTATTATATAGTGTTTTTGTTGTATTTTTGCGACTTTTTTGGCTATTTTTTGGGGATTCCTGGACCACTTCTGCACCTCCCTTCACTTTCCCCCCTTGGTTTTTTACCCCTCCAACCTCCTGTATGTATTCAAGTACATTATTGCTTTATATTGACTGAGTTTTCACCTTTTTTTAGCAGCCACTGCACTATTTTATAGTGTTTTCTTTGCATTTTTGCAACTTTTTGGTCAAATTTTGAGATCTTTTGCTCCCTCCACTTTCAACCCTTTATATTTTTACCTAACCATCCTACTGTATGTGTTTAGGGCACATTATTCCTTCATGTTCACTTAATTTTCGCATTTTTTGGCAGCCTCTGCACTATTCTATAGTGTTTTTCCCTCTATTTCTGCGAGTTTTTTGGTGTTTTTTTTTTTTTTTTTTTTTTTTAACAGGTACTCTGGACCTCTGGACCCTTGGACTTTTGGCTCTTGGCTCTTGGCTCTAGGCTCTGTGCTCTTGGCTCTGGACTTTGGCTCTCTGGCTCTCTGGCTCTCTGGCTTCTCTGTGTTCTTTGTTTGTGTATTAAGTAGAGATTGTGTTTTTTGCTGCAGCCGTCTCAGGCATTACAGTGGCAGGAGAATTGGCAGACCAAGGTGAAGTGCAGTGAAGTCCTACCTACCTGGCCTCTCTTTACGAGTGTTTGCCGGTTGCCACACAGCTCTTTTAGAGTTGGGACCGCTCTCTGTGCACAGCGTGTAGGGAGATTGGTGTGGCACATTTTTCAGTTGCCCCCCTTCCTTTTTAGGAAGTAGCTCCATTTTCAACTACCACTGTTCCCACCGATTTCGCTTTTTTTTTCTCTGTGTCATTGGGATAGCCCAGCTGGACCAAACAACCATTCTATTTTTTCACAAGGTACAGAACAAATTCAGTGGGACTCATGTAAGTTAATTCACTTCTCCATGAGTGAGTGGAATGCATGCTAATATAGTTAATAATTGTTTTTTAAAGGTCAAACCCAATTGATGCTGCAGAGCAGACACGCATGAATGCACGGCAGGCTGAGCGTGATGCACGTGCATTGGACACCCCTGAAAATAGGCAGGTGCCCCTTCCTGCTGTGGATGCTTCTGCCCAGCCTGCTTATCCCCACCTTCCTGCTGATTTGGAAGCAAGGCGTCTGAACCTTCCTCCCCTTCTGCCACCTATTGGGAGGGGAAGGGGAAGGGGAAGGGGAAGAGGTCAGGGTGGTGGAAATAATGAATCAAGTACACGGGGTGGTGCAGGTGGCCATCGAGGAAGAGGAAGGGGTACAGCTACAGCTCAGAGGAGGGGAGGTACTAATCCTCCACTCCCTGTGGAGCATAATCTGGCTCCTCAAAATCAGCCAATCATACAATGGAATCCTCCCATGGTTGCAGAGGCAATTCAGCCACTCCATCACCCACAAAATATTCAATGGGTTGGTGGCTTTCTGCCACAGCCTATTCCTCACATAAATGCACCCCTGCCTGCAGCTGCTCCTCAGAATGACTTTGCACCACAAAATATTCCTCCCATAAATGCACCAGTCCCACCTGCACATCACTACCTTCCTGCTGAATTGCAAGCAATGCATGCTGATCTTCCTCCCCTTCTTCCACCTATTGGAAGGGGAAGGGGAAGGGGAAGGGGAAGAGGAAGGGGAGGAGGTCAGGGTGGGGGAGATGGTGAAACAAATGCACCACATCCAATACACTGGAATGATCCTGTCATTCCAGAAGATATTCCTCAGCACAATAACCTGCCACCAAATTTGCAATGGAATGCAAATGCTCCTCCACCCTCACCCTCACCTCCACCCCCACCTGTTATTCCTCCTCCTATTGCTATTCCCCAGGTCATTCTTCCACCTCCACCACCACCTCCTGTGCCTATTCCAAATGTGCAGGATGATGCTCCATTAATGGCTGGCAATGATGGAGGTATTCGGTGGATGCCTCCTGTTCTACATCTCAATTCCCTGCCAGTATGTGATTTTTTAAATGTTTAAGTTAACTATTTTAAATATTGTTCGAAGGTGAATGCCCCTGATGTTGCTCCTGCCCATCAAAATATTCAATGGAATGCTCCTGTTCCTGCTCATCTTCCTACTTTTCGAGTTAATCAACAGACTCCTCCAAATATTGTGTTGAATACTCCCACTTCTGCTCCCATTCACATCCCTCCATTCCCAGTAAATATTCAAAATGCTCCAGGTATTGCTCCCCTGCCTCCAGTTCAGGACAGTCAAGACCTTCACACTCCTATTCATGTTCCTCCAATTCACATGAATAATCAGAATGCTCCAGAAATGCGATGGCGTCCCCCTGTTATTGCACCTTCTCATCCCAATCCCCTGCCAGTATGTGATTCTTTAAATGTTTCAGTTAACTTTTCTAAATGTTGTTCAAAGATGAATGATCCTGTTATTGCACCTACTCATCAAAATATTCGATGGAATGCTCCTATTCTAGCTCCTGCTCCCACTTTTCAAGTTAATCAGGAGGATCCCCTGGATGTTCATGTGGATGCTCCAGCTCCTGCTCCAGCTCCTGCTCCCATTCTTATTCCCCCATTTCGTCTGAATATTCAAAATACCCCTGATATTCAATGGAATGCTCCAGTTATTGCTCCCAATCCTCCAATTCAGAATAATAATCCAGAAAATCATATTAATATACAATGGAATGCTCCTGCTCCTGCTCCTGCTCCACAATATTATATATTTCCAGAGATACATGCTCCCCCTGCTCCCCTTGCTCCCCCTGCTCCCCCTGCTCCTCCTGCACCCCCACAATTTCAACAGTTTCGATTTATTCAACAAAATCTTGCAGTATGTATAAAGCCTTACTTCTACCTTATATTCATTATGTTAATTCTTATTGCAGCCTCCTGTCTTTATTGAACCTGTAATTGCTCATCCTAATCCAATAGCAGCAGTTCTGGCTCCACTTCTTCAGTTCAATCCACAAAACATGATGGTTATTGATGTGCCAGATATTCCTCCAACTCCCACACCACCTCCCCCACCCCCCACCTCCTCAGCGCATTCCTATTGCTTGCCAGCCATTTGATCACAATTGGCCAAAATTCACCCTTGGGCCTTTTACTGATGTCTGCCCTGACTGTGATGCTTTGCATTGGAAGGCTGAACGATTGACCACTTCCACTAGAGAGCACCTTCAATTTGGAAGTTGCTGTCTGACTGGAAAGGTTAAACTTCCAGGATGGGGACAATCACCCAGAGAGTTGAAGGAGCTACTTGCCAAGGATGGAAACAAGAATTTCCAAAACAACATTCGTCAATACAACTGTGCCTTTGCCATGACATCCATGGCAGTTGAGAATAATGCTTCCATCCAGGCAGGAGGTCCATATGTTTTCAAAATTGGAGGTCGAGTTACTCATTTTGCTGGATCACTCCTACCTCGCCAAGGTCTTCCCAGAAAATATGCTCAGCTCTACATTCATGATCCAGCTGAGGCACCTTCACCTCAGGATCGAATTAATGGCCATCCTGATAATCGTCGTCTTAACATGGATGTGAATGTCATGAGAATATTAGAAGATGTTCTCTATCGTCATCATCCAGGTGCATCAGTCTATCGGAAAGCCTATCAGGAAATACAGAACAATAACCCTGCTCGCAATTTTCGCCTTGCCATTTGTCGTCCTGTAGGCACAGACCGACGGAGATACAATGTTCCAACAGCAAATGAGATTGCAGTTCTTCTGCTTGGTGATGGTGATCAGGTTCAGGGACCTCGCGAGGTCATCATGCATCGCCTTGATGGCACACTGGAGCGAATAAGTGAGGTGAATGCAATGTATTGGCCATTTCACTATCCAATCCTGTTTCCACGAGGTCAACTTGGATGGCAGCCTGGCATTCTATATCATGGTGTGGACGAGGTGGATAATGTGGATCATGTACCCAACAGAGCACCAGGAGAGGAGGAGGATGCACCCACTACAAGGAAGCGCAAGCATGTCTCACAAATTGAGCACTTTCGCTACTACATCCATCCACGCATTGGTGAGAATCTTCATCAATTCAGGACAAAGAAGCTGTTTCAGGAGTATGGTGTGGATACATGGGCATGCACTGAGCAGGGTCGATTGCGTTGGATTGAAGGTCATCAACCAGAGATTCGTGCTGAAACCTATCAGGGAATAGTGGATGCCATTGCAGTTAATCCTGATGTGCAAGGGGAAGAACTTGGGAAAAGGGTGATCATTCCATCCAATTTTGCAGGAAGCACTCGATTCATGCAGCAGAACTGTCAGGATGCACTGGCTATCAATCGCCACTTTAAGTTTCCAGACTACTTCCTCACAGTCACCATGGATCCCCATCATCCAGATGTGAAGAGTGCCCTCCTGAAGGGGTGGAAGCTCATGATCGGCCAGATATTGTGGTTCGAGTGTTTCGTCAAATTCAGCAGCAGATTATTCGAGATATCTACCAGGAGGGCATCTTTGGGCAATGTGTTGCACATATCCATACCATTGAATACCAGAAGCGTGGATTGCCACATATGCATCTAATTGTGTTTGTGGCTCCTGAGGACAAGTTGCGCACTCCTGAGGACATTGACAGCATGATCACTGCTGAACTTCCTGATCCTGACACTGAACCTGAGCTGTATGATTTGATTCTGAGAACCATGATTCACAAACCATGTGGTCCTGGCAGCAATCAGTCATGCATGGAGGGTGGCAAGTGCTCAAAGGGATTTCCAAAGGCTTATCGGGATGAGACCATCATCACAGATGATTCATATTCTGTTCTGAGAAGGAGGGAGATCACAAGATTTCAGCCCATGACCAGGGATGGGACCCCAGTGAATAACTGCTGGGTTGTGCCATACAACCGATATCTGTCATGGAAGTACAGGTGCCACATTAATGTTGAATGCATTGCATCAATCAAGGCCATCAAGTACATTTACAAGTACATTTTCAAAGGCCATGATCGTGCTACAGTGGAGTTTTCACAGGAACTGAATGAGATGAAAACATTCTTTGATGCTCGCTATGTCTCTCCCTGTGAGGCTCTGTGGCGACTGTTTGCATTTAAATTGCATGAGGAGGTTCCAAATGTGGTTCGGCTGTCAATTCATCTTCCAAATGAGCAGTCTGTTATATATGATCAGAATGCTGAAGATGTGCAGGAGGTGTTGGAGCATGCATCAACACAAGATACAACTCTTACTGCTTACTTTAAGGCCAACATTCAATACCCAGCAGCACGGGAGGTTCTGTACCAGGACATGCCCAATACCTTTGTGTGGAATAAAACTGAGCGCACATGGACACTTCGTCAGCGAGGATTTGCCATTGGACGAACATACTTTGTTCATCCAAATGCTGGGGAGCGATTCTACCTGCGAACATTGCTGACAGTGGTCAAGGGTGCAAAATCCTTTGCTGACTTGCGAACAGTTGATGGAGTTGTGCATCAAACATTCAGAGAGGCATGTCTGGCTTTAGGTCTTCTGCAGGATGATGGTGAATGGAGAGAGTGTTTGCGAGATGCAGCTCAAATGAAGACAGGATATCAGCTGCGCAGCCTGTTTGGGACCATTCTTCGAGACTGTGGACCTGTGGATTATGTGGGACTCTGGAATGAATTTAAGGAACATATCTGTGATGATCTGGGACACATCATTCGAACACACCTTCATCTTGCAGATCCTACAGAGGAACAAATCCATGATTAGGGCTCTATCTGATTGATAAATTTCTAATCAGTTCTGGCAAGACTCTGTCAGAATGGAAAGATATGCCACTACCAACAGAGAACTGGCGTGAACGGGAGCAGCGAGCCAACAACAGGATGGAAGATCGGACAAACAATCCTTTGATTGCAGTATACACTGCATACAATTTAGTAGAACAGCATGCTTTGGGTCAGGAGCGACTGGCAACTTTGAATGAGGAGCAGCGGGCAGCCTTTGATCAGATAGTGCAGGCAATTGAGTCTAAATCTGGGGAGCTGTTCTTCTTGCATGGCCCTGGAGGAGCAGGAAAGACCTATGTGTACAACACACTATGCTATTACCTTCGGGGGGAGGGAAAGATAGTGATTGTTGTTGCATCATCAGGGATTGCTGCTCTTCTGATTATTGGAGGGCGAACAGCTCACTCTGTGTTCAAGATACCAATTGATATCAATGAGACATCAATGTGCAATATTGCACGGAACTCTGATCTTGCTGGGCTGATTGAGAAGGCTGATGCAGTGTTTTGGGATGAGGCACCAATGCAGCACCGACATATCCATGAGGCAGTGAGCCGTACATTCAAAGATCTTCGTCGTTCTGATAGACCATTTGGAGGATGCACTGTGGTGTATGGTGGAGACTGGCAACAAATCCTTCCTGTGGTGGTACGAGGAAACCGAGCTCAGATTGTGTCAGCATGCCTTCAAAGATCTGATCTTTGGGCAGATATTACAGTGATTCACTTGCGACATAACATGCGATTGAATGTGGAGGATGCAGACGAACGAGATTTTGCTGCATGGCAACTGGCTGTGGGTCATGGGGAGCATACTGTTAATGAAGATATCCAAATACCAAATCACTTCAAGTGCACTTCCAATACTGTGGAGTCTCTTATTTCAGCAATCTATCCTGGACTTTCATCAGCTGAAGGAAATGTAGATGAGTACTATGCTGAGCGAACAATTCTGTCAAGTCGAAATGATGATGTGGATGCTCTGAACTCTCAGATTCTGGCTTCATTCCCAGGAGAGGCTACTTCACTGCACAGTGCAGATACACTTCCAGATGATCATGGGTATAATGGGGAGCTTCTATACCCTGTGGAGTACCTAAACACAATCAACTGCTCTGGATTGCCACTGGCACACTTGGAATTGAAGGTTGGATGTCCTGTGATGGTACTTCGAAACCTGAGTGTTTCTGATGGAGTGTGCAATGGCAGCCGTGGAGTGATTACAGCGATACGGAACCGAGTGTTAGAAGTTCGATTATTAACTGGGGACAAGCGAGGATCACGGGTGTTCATACCACGGTTGAAAATAGAACCATCTGCTTCACAAGTGCCATTCCGGTTTTGTCGACACCAGTTCCCTGTTCGACTTGCATTTGCGATGACGATCAATAAGGCACAAGGACAGTCAGTTTCTCATGTTGGATTGGATCTTAGGAATGGTGTGTTTACTCATGGACAGTTTTATGTTGGAGTGTCACGAGTACGATCTGTTCACAAGATGAAGGTGATTTGGGATGCTCGGAGTGAAGAAGCTGTTACGAAGAATATAGTGTACCCTGAAGTGTTACTTTAGTTTATGATTTGAATTGTAAATAAGATTTTAGTAGTGTTTAGTAGTGTATGATATTTATATTGATAGATATATTTTTCCAATAAGAGATGAATTTTCAAAAGAATAGATAAGATTTTTAAGCAGGGGGTTTGGGGGGTGCAACCCCCCAAGAAGAAAAAAAGTGGGGGTCTGGGGGCGCAGCCCCTCAGTGTAAAGGACTGGGATTAAGAAGCGGGGGGTCTGGGGGCGCAGCCCCACAGCAAGCCGTCATTCGTGTGGAGCGGAGGAGGGAGCCGACAGGCTCCCGTTCCCGTAGCGGAGCACGGGTGTAAGGCTTGTCTATATATAATGAGAAGAGGCCTGGGAATTGAGGTATAGATGGTGCGTGGGACAGGCCGGAATTGGGTGGGGAAAATTACGCATTTTGGCCATTTTTTCGATAAATCGAAGTGTGGGGCTTGCCATGTATAAATTTATTACGGAAAATGGAAATGTGGCCGTTTTGGGATGGAAATTGGTGGTGTTGCCGTTTTGGGTTGAGATTGATGGATCTGTAATGATTTGGGAGGGGTTTGATGGGGTCCCTTGCTCAAAACGGATGGATGTGAATGACTAAGCTTCTTTGAATGTGCATGCCACAATGGGTGATTGATGGCTGGAGTTCTGCTGCTGGCACATCCAAAGTTCCATTCCCTTTCCCCCTCCTCTTGAGTTTAAACAGAACAATAATGGTGTATATTTTTGTGGATAATAATGGCACTATATAAAGATTAAAATTACAAAATTTAGTGGCTGCTGTAGTGATTTATAGTGTATTTATTAGATTTTGAACTGTTGTGATGTTTTGTTTACTGTAATTATATTGTGTTGGAATGTGTTCCCCCCTTTAGTTTCATACCACAATTAAATGAGGATATTTATGTGGATAAGAATGGAACTATAATTGATAAGTTATGATGTATTAGATGGATGGTGTAGTAATTTATAGTAGATTATGTGAAGTTTTTGTTGTTTTTCAACAATGATCAGAATGATATAACCTAAATCAGGTGCAATAAATTTGAAGGAGCTCTAACTCATTGATACTATTCATGTCAAGGTGTAGATAATACTACATGGGTGACATATATGATATATATCAAACAGGTATATAAATAGCAGTTGATATTTGGGGATTTCTGAATATTGATATATACCATATGGGTGATATATATGATAAATGAGGATGACAATAGGATCATAATTCATAAATAATAAATAATTTGATGGGCACTGTAGTAATGTATGGTGGATATATGAATGTTCCCAGTGTATAATTTGAGTGTAATGAATAGAAATAGGAGTATTGATTAAAATAGATCTATTCTGTTCAAGGGAATGAAAATAGTGAAGACTAATCAACATGGGTGAGCTACAATAAATTAAAAGGAGCTCTGACTGATTGATACTATTCATATGTGGAATTGATAGAAATAGTTAGAGATATATAAGTGATGTAATTCAAGTGTAAATAGTGATGGGTGATTCATGTGGATGGATATGTGTTGATATAACCAACACGGGTGTTGATATAACCAACACGGGTGTTGATATAACCAACACGGGTGTTGATATAACCAACACGGGTGTTGATATAACCAACACGGGTGTTGATATAACCAACACGGGTGTTGATATAACCAACACGGGTGTTGATATAACCAACACGGGTGTTGATATAACCAACACGGGTGTTGATATAACCAACACGGGTGTTGATATAACCAACACGGGTGTTGATATAACCAACACGGGTGTTGATATAAAATACATGGGTAGATATATGGCTCATGGGTAAGCAGGGGGTTTGGGGGGTGCAACCCCCCAAGAAGAAAAAAGCGGGGGTCTGGGGGCGCAGCCCCTCAGCCAAAAGAACTGGGATGAAGAAGCAGGGGTTCTGGGGGGCGCAGCCCCACAGCAAGCTGTCAGTCGTGTGGAGCGGAGGAGGGAGCCGACAGGCTCCCGTTCCCGTAGCGGAGCACGGGTGTAAAGCTTGTCTTATATATAATGAGACAAGGCGTGTGAAAAGTGGATATATATGGGACTTTTGTAGGTCAGGGTTTGATGGGGTCCTGTTGCCTAAAACAGATGGATAAAAAGCTTATGACTTAAGCATCCCTAAAATGGATGGATGCAAACGATGTTCAACAAAAGTAGATGACTAAGCTTCTTGAATTGCGCACGCCACAATGGATGATTGATGGCTGAATAATCAGAGGTCTACTGACACTTCCACACTTCCATTCTCCCTTCCCCCCCCCCCTCCCTTGAGTTTAAACACCATGATAGTGCAGTGTATATATGTGTGGATAATATAAAGGCACTATAAAGATTTATTTGTGGAAGATTTCGGATTTTTTGGAGGTTATTATTGGAATTTATAGTGTATTGTGACTGTTTCAACTGTCCTGCTTTTGGTGTAATCTGTTCCCCCTATGGATTTAATAGTACAATTATATCATTAAATATATGTTGATAACAATAGCACTATAATGAGTTAATTATTGATTATTTAATGGGTGTTGTGGTAATTTGCAGTGGATTTGGTAATGTTTGAGCTGTATGATAGAATGGCACTATAATGAGTAAATTATTAACTATTTTCTGAGTGTTATAGGTAATTTTTGGGATGTAACATTTGATATATACAACATGGGGGATATATATGATGGAAGATAATGCTGTAGAGGGGGATTCTTGGGCTGTAAAAAGTGATATATATGATACAGGTATATATATTTGTGATGGGTGATTGATGTGGATGGATGTGTGTAGATATAAAATATATACTACAGATATATATACCACATGGGTGACATATATGATATATATGACACAGGTATATAAATAGCAATTGATATTTGGGGATTGAGGAATATTGATATATATGACACAGGTGATATATATGATATATGAGGATGACAATAGGATTATAATTCATAAATAATAAATAATTTGATGAGCACTGTAGTAATGCATGGTGGATATACTAATGATTGAGGTGTATAATGTGAGTGAAATATAAGTATTCATTAATAGATATTTATTCTGTTCAAGGGAATGAAAATGGTGAAGACTAAACTACATGAGTGTAAATATGGTGTTTTGTGTGAGAATAGAGGACACATGATGATGTGGCATGTGCGTCAATTGGAGATGGTGGAAGGCACATGGACAATAATGTGGTGTGAGTAATGGAGATTGCATTGGGTGGAAGTAGATGAATGTGAAGTGAGCACAAATGATGATCCTTTTCAGGGAGATCTGCAATGATTGTGAGTAGGACAATAAACAACAGAAGATCAAGGGTTCACCAAAAGAAAGAATGTGTATATCAGATAGGATATGCTGAGGAGGGACAGTTTCTGAGTGCAATAAATAGAAATAGGAGTATTCATTAAAATATATTTATTCTGTTCAAGGGAATGAAAATAGTGAAGACTAAACTACACGAGTGTGGGTATGCTGTTTTGTGTGAGAATAGAGGACACATGAGGATGTGCGATATGTGTCAATTGGAGATGGTGGAAGGCACATGGATAATAATGTGGTGTGATTAATGGAGATTGCATTGGGTGGAAGTAGATGAATGTGAACCAAGCACAAATAACAATCCTTTTTGGGGAGATCTGTGATTTTTGTGAGTAGGACAACAAACAACAGAAGATCAAGGGTTCACTGAAAGAAAGAATCTGTATATCAGATAGGATATGCTGAGGAGGTATGGATTCTGAATGTATGGGATACTTAGAGTCTAGAGATCATTGATGAGTAATTGATAGACAGTAGGTGTTATTGCAGACCTGTTTTGTGAGCAGGTTTTCGAGTATTTTGGTTTTGTTTCACAAGAAAGCCATGTTTCATAGTGAAAATTTAAGGAAGGGGTTGCTGAAATTCAGGTTGGTTGTGATGAAAAGATGATGTTATATATTGTTATATATAAAAGGTAGATTGATAATGTAATTTATGTGTAAATAGTGATGGGTGTGATATATATGATATAAGACATGGGCAATATAGAATGTATAGAATATATAGATCACAGGTATGTCTATAATCTACACGGGTGGATATAAACTATAATTGATAAGTTATGATGTATTAGATGGATGGTGTAGTAATTTATGGTAGATTATGTGAAGTTTTTGTTGTTTTTCAACAATGATCAGAATAATATAACCTAAATCAGGTGCAATAAATTCAAAGGAGCTCTAACTCATTGATACTATTCATGTCAAGGTGTAGATAATACTACATGGGTGACATATATGATATATATGATATATGAGGATGACAATAGGATTATAATTCATAAATAATAAATAATTTGATGGGCACTGTAGTAATGTATGGTGGATATATGAATGTTCCCAGTGTATAATTTGAGTGTAATGAATAGAAATAGGAGTAATGATTAAAATAGATCTATTCTGTTCAAGGGAATGAAAATAGTGAAGACTAATCAACATGGGTGGATATATTTGTCATGGGTGAGCTACAATAAATTAAAAGGAGCTCTGACTGATTGATACTATTCATATGTGGAATTGATAGAAATAGTTAGAGATATATAAGTGATGTAATTTAAGTGTAAATAGTGATGGGTGATTCATGTGGATGGATATGTGTAGATATAATCAACACGGGTGTAGATATAATCAACACGGGTGTAGATATAATCAACACGGGTGTAGATATAATCAACATGGGTGTAGATATAATCAACACGGGTGTAGATATAATCAACACGGGTGTAGATATAATCAACACGGGTGTAGATATAATCAACACGGGTGTAGATATAATCAACACGGGTGTAGATATAATCAACACGGGTGTAGATATAATCAACACGGGTGGATATATTCCTCATGGGTTAGCAGGGGGTTTGGGGGGTGCAACCCCCCAAGAAGAAAAAAAGCAGGGGTCTGGGGGCGCAGCCCCTCAGTGTTTGGAACTGGGATGAAGAAGCAGGGGGTCTGGGGGGCGCAGCCCCACAGCAAGCTGTCATCTGTGTGGAGCGGAGGAGGGAGCCGACAGGCTCCCGTACCCGTAGCGGAGCACGGGTGTAAAGCTTGTCTTATATATAATGAGAGAAGGCGTGTGGAAAGTGGATATATATGGGACTTTTGTGGGTCTGGGTTTTGATGGGGTCCCATTGCCTAAAACAGATGAACAAAAACCTTATGACCTAAGCATCCTTAAAATGGATGGGTGCAAACGATGTTCAACAAAAGTAGATGACTAAGCATCTTGAAAAGGTTGCAACCGCATTATTAAGCACTTTAGTATTAGTAAGCAATTTTGGCGGAATTGTGCTGTGCCGCGCCACATTGCTGCAATGCTGCACTGATGCTGTGCTCCTGCCCTTTCCTTTGCTCCCCCCACTTTCCCCCCTCGATTTTTTGCCCCCTTATCATACTGTATGTGTTTAGGCTCAATGTTGCTTCATGTTCACTGAATTTTCGGATTTTTTGGTAGCCCCTGCACCATTCTATAGTGCATTCCTTGCATTCCTGCGAGTTTTTGGCCATTTTTTATAAATAAAAATAAAAAGAATACAGCTATCTTTTGGGTCTTTTGCTCCCTTCACTTTCCCCCCCTTTATTTTTTGACCTCACCATCCTACTGTATGTTTTTGGGGACTCTATTGCTTCGTGTTGACTGAAATTTCACATTTTTTGGCAGCCTCTGCACTATTCTATAGTGTTTTTCCTTCCATTTCTGCGAGTTTTTGGTGTTTTTTTTTTCTTTTTTAACAGGTACTCTGGACCTCTGGACCCCTTGGACTTTTGGCTCTTGGCTCTTGGCTCTAGGCTCTGTGCTCTCTTGGCTCTGGACTTTGGCTCTCTGGCTCTCTGGCTTCTCTGTGTTCTTTGTTTGTGTATTAAGTAGGGATTGTGTTTTTTGCTGCAGCCGTCTAAGGCATTACAGTGGCAGGAGAATTGGCAGACCAAGGTGAAGTGCAGTGAAGTCCTACCTACCTGGCCTCTCTTTACGAGTGTTTGCCGGTTGCCACACAGCTCTTTTAGAGTTGGGACCGCTCTCTGTGCACAGTGTGTAGGGAGATTGGTGTGGCACATTTTTCAGTTGCCCCCCTTCCTCTTTAGGAAGTAGCTCCATTTTCAACTACTGCTGTTTCCACCGATTTCGCCTTTTTTTTCTCTGTGTCATTGGGATAGCCCAGCTGGACCAAATAACTGCCCTATTTATTCACAAGGTACAGAACAAATTCAGTGGCATCCATGTATGTCATCTCACTTCTTAATGAGTGAGCAGGATGTGTACTGATCATTATTTAAAAGGTCAACTCCCATCAGCACTGCTGAGCAGGCACGCCAAAATGCACGGCAGGCTGAGCGCGAGTTATGTGAATTGGACACCCCTGAAAATAGACAGGAACCTCTGCCTGCTGCAGGTGCCTCTGCCCAGCCTCCGTATCTCCATCTACCTGCTGATTTGGAGGCCTGGCGTGTGAGTCTTCCTCCCATTGTGCCACCCATTGGCAGGGGAAGGGGTAGAGGTAGGGGTAGGGGTAGGGGAAGAGGTCAGGGTGGAGGGAATGGTGAATCAAGTACGCGGGGTGGTGCAAGTCACCATCGAGGAAGAGGAAGGGGTACAGCTACAGCTCGAGGGGGGAGGAATAACACTAATCCCCCACTTCCTGTGGAGCATACTCCTGCTCCTCAAAATCAGCCAATTATACAATGGAATCCTCCCATGGTTGCAGAGGAAATTCAGCCACTCTTTCAGCCACAACATATTCGATGGGTTGGTAACATTCCACCACAACCTATTATTCCTCGCATGAATGCGCCCCTGCCTGCAGCTGCTCCTCAGATTCATGTTGTGCCACAAAATATTCCTCCCACAAATCCACCTGTCCCACCTACTTATCACAACCTTCCTGCTGTTTTGGAAGCAATGCATGTTGATCTTCCTCCCTTTCTTCCACCCATTAGAAGGAGAATGGAAAGGGGTGGAAGAAATGGTGAATTAAATACACCAGGTCTGCAACAAGGTCAGGGCATCAATCAGGGAAGGGGAAGGGGAAGGGGAAGGGAAAGAGAACATGGGCATACAGGTGGAGGTCAGGGGGGAATTACCAATCCTCCACTTCCTGTGAGGCTTAACCCAGCCCCTGAGATTCATCTACAATGGAATCCTCCAATTGTTGCTGAGGCCATTCATGCACATAATCAAGCTCAAAATATTCAACAGGCTGATGACATTCTACCACCCCCTCCTGCTATTCCCCTACAACATATTCCCCACATCAATACACCTCCTCCAGCTGTTCAAAACATGCAACAGGATCATCCAATCATTTTTGAAGCCTTTCCTCCTCCCAACATTCCCCCTCAAAATGTACAACAGGCTGCAGATTTACAACAACCAATCACTCCTCCTGCTCCTCCTGCTCCTGCTCCTGCCCCTGCTCCTGCCCCTGCTCCTCCTCCTCTCATTGCTATTCCCCAAGTTATCCTTCCACCTCCCCCTGCTCCTGTTTCTGTTTCAAATGTGCAGCAGAATGCACCATTTGTGGCAGGCAATAATCAGGGTATTCAACAAATACCTCCTGTCCTATATCCCAATCCCCCACAGGTATGTGATTCTTTAAATATATCAGTTAGCTATTTTAAATAATGTTCAAAGATAAATGTGCCTAATATTGCTCTTGCTTCTGAAAATGTTCAATGGAATACTCCTGTCCCTGCTCCTTTTCGTGCCTTTCAAATCAATCGACCAGCTCCCACTCTTGCTCCTGCTCCTGCTTCTGCTCCACAATATCATGTATATCCACAAATTCCTGCTCCTCCTCCTGCTCCTCCTGCTCCTCCTGCTCCTCCAGCTCCCCCTGTTCCTCCTGCCACTGCTCGCCGTACTCGCCGTGCTCCTCCTGCTCCTCCCCAACCTCAACAATTTCAATTTATTGAACTAAATCTTCCAGTATGTATAAAATATTGCTCCTACCTTCATTATATTAATTCTTATTACAGCCTCCTGTTTACATTGAATGGGGTAACCCTGTAATTGCTCAGCCAAATCCAAGACCTGCAGATCCACCTCCACCTCTTCAGTTCAATCCAGAAAACATGATGGTTATAGATGTGCCAGATATTCCTCCAACTCCACCTCCTCCTCCTCCTCCTGCTCATGTTCCCATTGCTCGCCAACCATTTGATCGCAACTGGCCAAAATTCACACTTGGGCCATTTACTGATGTCTGTCCTGATTGTAATGCCTTGCACTGGAAGGCTGAACGTTTGACTTCTTCAACCAGAGAGCGCCTTCAATTTGGAAGTTGCTGTCTGACTGGAAAGGTTAAACTTCCAGCTTGGGGCCAATCTCCAAGAGAGCTGATAGAGCTGCTTGCAAAGGATGGAAACAAGAATTTCCAGGACAATATTCGTCAATACAACTGTGCCTTTGCCATGACATCCATGGCAGTTGAGAATAATGCTTCCATCCAGGCAGGAGGTCCATATGTTTTCAAAATTGGAGGTCGAGTTACTCATTTTGCTGGATCACTCCTACCTCGCCAAGGTCTTCCCAGAAAATATGCTCAGCTCTACATTCATGATCCAGCTGAGGCACCTTCAGCTCAGGATCGAATTAATGGTCATCCTGCTAATCGTCGTCTTAACATGGATGTCAATGTCATGAGAATATTGGAAGATGTTCTCTATCGTCATCATCCAGGTGCATCAGTCTATCGGAAGGCCTATCAGGAAATACAAAACAATAACCCTGCTCGCAATTTTCGCCTTGCCATATGTCGTCCTGTAGGTACAGACCGACGGCGATACAATGTTCCAACACAAGATGAGATTGCAGTTCTTCTGCTTGGTGATGGTGATCGGGTGGAGGGACCTCGCGAGGTGATCATGCATCGCCTTGATGGTGCACTGGAGAGAATCAGTGAAGTGAATGCAATGTATTGGCCATTTCACTATCCAATTCTGTTCCCACAAGGTCAACTTGGATGGCAGCCTGGCATTCTATATCATGGTGTGGAGGAGGTCGATAATGTGGATCATGTGCCCAACAGGCAACCAGGAGAGGAGGAGGATGCACCCACAACAAGGAAGCGCAAGCATGTCTCACAGATTGAGCATTTTCGCTATTACATCCATCCACGTATTGGTGAGAATCTTCATCAGTTCAGGACAAAGAAGCTGTTTCAGGAGTATAGTGTGGATACATGGGCATGCACTGAGCAGGGTCGGTTGCGTTGGATTGAAGGTCATCAACCAGAGATCCGTGCTGAAACCTATCAGGGAATAGTGGATGCCATTGCTGTTAATCCAGATGTGCAAGGGGAGGAACTTGGGAAAAGGGTGATCATTCCATCCAATTTTGCAGGAAGCACTCGATTCATGCAGCAGAACTGTCAGGATGCACTGGCCATCAATCGCCACTTTAAGTTTCCAGACTACTTCCTCACAGTCACCATGGATCCCCATCACCCAGATATGAAGAGTGCCTTGCCAGAAGGAGTGGAAGCTCATGATCGGCCAGACATTGTGGTTCGGGTGTTTCGTCAAATTCAGCAGCAGATCATCCGAGATATCTACCAGGAGGGCATCTTTGGGCAATGTGTTGCACATATCCACACCATTGAATATCAGAAGCGTGGACTGCCACATATGCATCTGATTGTGTTTGTGGCTCCTGAGGACAAGTTGCACACTCCAGAGGACATTGACAGCATGATCACTGCTGAACTTCCTGATCCTGACACTGAACCTGAGCTGTACGATTTGATTATGAGAACCATGATTCACAAACCCTGTGGTCCTGGCAGCAATCAGCCATGTATGGAACATGGCAAGTGCTCAAAGGGATTTCCAAAGGCTTATCGGGATGAGACCATCATCACAGATGATTCATATTCTGTTCTGAGAAGGAGGGAGATCACCAGATTTCAGCCCATGACCAGGGATGGGACCCCAGTGAATAACTGCTGGGTTGTGCCATACAATCGATATCTGTCATGGAAGTACCGGTGCCACATTAATGTGGAATGCATTGCATCAATCAAGGCCATCAAGTACATTTACAAGTACATTTTCAAAGGCCATGATCGTGCTACAGTGGAGTTTTCAAGGGAACTGGATGAGATGAAGACATTCTTTGATGCTCGGTATGTCTCTCCCTGTGAGGCTCTGTGGCGACTGTTTGCATTTAAATTGCATGAAGAGGTCCCAAATGTAGTTCGGCTGTCAATTCATCTTCCAAATGAGCAGTCTGTTATGTATGATCAGAATGCTGAAGATTTGCAGGAGGCAGTGGAGCGTGCATCAACACAAGATACCACTCTTACTGCTTACTTTAAGGCCAACATTGAATACCCTGCAGCACGGGAGGTTCTGTACCAGAACATGCCCAATACATTTGTATGGAATACTACTGAGCGCAAGTGGACAGTTCGACAGCGAGGATTTGCCATTGGACGAACATACTTTGTTCATCCAAATGCTGGGGAGCGATTCTACCTGCGAACATTGCTAACAGTGGTGAAAGGTGCAAAATCCTTTGCAGACTTGCGAACAGTTGATGGAGTTGTGCATCGGACATTCAGACAGGCATGTCTGGCTTTAGGCATTCTGCAGGATGATGGTGAATGGCGAGAGTGTTTGCGAGATGCTGCTGCTATGAAGACAGGTTATCAGCTGCGCAGCCTGTTTGGAACTATTCTTCGAGACTGTGGACCTGTGGATTATGTGGGTCTCTGGAATGAATTTAAGGAGCACATTTGTGATGATCTGGGACATATCATTCGAACACATCTTCATCTTGCAGATCCTACAGAGCAACAAATCTATGATTATGGGCTGTATCTGATTGATAAATTTCTAATAAGCTCTGGAAAGACTCTGTCACAATGGATAGATATGCCACTACCAACAGAGAACTGGCATGAACGGGAGCAGCAAGCCAACAACAGGATGGAAGACCGGATGAACAATCCATTGATTGCAGTATACACTGCATACAATGAAGTGGAACAGCATGCTCTGGGTCAGGCACGACTGGCAACTTTGAATGAGGAGCAGCGGGCAGCCTTTGATCAGATAGTGCAGGCGATTGAATTGAAAACTGGGGAACTGTTCTTCTTGCATGGCCCTGGAGGAACAGGAAAGACCTATGTGTACAACACACTATGCTATTACCTTCGGGGGGAGGGAAAGATAGTGATTGTTGTTGCATCATCAGGGATTGCTGCTCTTCTGATTGTTGGAGGGCAAACTGCTCACTCTGTGTTCAAGATTCCAATTGATATCAATGAGACATCAATGTGCAATATTGCACGGAACTCTGATCTTGCTGGGCTAATTAAGAAGGCTGATGCAGTGATTTGGGATGAGGCACCAATGCAGCACCGACATATCCATGAGGCAGTGAGCCGTACTTTCAAAGATCTTCGTCGTGATGAACGACCATTTGGAGGATGCACTGTGGTGTATGGTGGAGACTGGCAACAAATCCTTCCTGTGGTGGTGCGAGGGAGCCGACCTCAAATTGTGTCAGCATGCCTTCAGAGATCTGATCTTTGGGCAGACATTACAGTAATTCACTTGCGACGTAACATGCGATTGAATGTGGAGGATGAAGATGAACGACGATTTGCTGCATGGCAGCTGGGTGTTGGACATGGAGAGCACACTATTAATGAGGAGATTGAAATACCAAACCACTTCAAGTGCACTCCTAACACTGTGGAGTCACTGATTTCAACTATCTACCCTGGACTTTCATCAGCTGAAGGACATACTGATGAGTACTATGCAGAGCGAACGATTCTGTCAAGTCGAAATGATGATGTGGATGCTCTGAATTCACAGATTCTGTCTTCATTCCCAGGGAGGCAACTTCACTGCACAGTGCAGATACACTTCCAGATGATCATGGGTATGATGGGGAACTTCTTTATCCTGTGGAGTACCTGAACACGATCAACTGCTCTGGATTGCCACTGGCTCACTTGGAGTTGAAGGTTGGATGTCCTGTGATGGTACTTGAAACCTGAGTGTTTCTGATGGAATATGCAATGGAAGCCGTGGGGTGATTACAGCAATACGGAATCGAGTGTTAGAAGTTCGATTATTAACTGGGGACAAGAGGGGATCACGGGTGTTCATACCACGGCTGAAGATTGAACCATCTGCTTCACAAGTGCCATTCCGGTTTTGTCGGCATCAGTTCCCTGTTCGACTTGCATTTGCTATGACGATCAATAAATCACAAGGACAGTCAGTATCTCATGTTGGATTGGATCTTCGAAATGGGGTGTTTACACATGGACAGTTTTATGTTGGAGTGTCACGAGTACGATCAGTGCAGAATATGAAGGTGATTTGGGATTCACGAAGTGAGTCAGCTGTGACGAAGAATATAGTGTACCCTGAAGTGTTACTTTAATTTATGATTGATAGTGTAGATAAGTATTTAGTAGTGTTTAGTAGTGTATGATATAGATATAGATATATATATATTTAAAATAAGTGATAAATTGGAAAATTGAATTTGAAGCTCAAATATTAAGCAGGGGGTTTGGGGGGTGCAACCCCCCAAGAAGAAAAAGAAGCGGGGGTCTGGGGGCGCAGCCCCTCAGTGTTCAGAACTGGGATTAAGAAGCGGGGGGTCTGGGGGGCGCAGCCCCTCAGCAAGCCGTCAGTCGTGTGAAGCGGAGGAGGGAGCCGACAGGCTCCCGTTCCCGTAGTGGAGCACGGGTGTAAGGCTTGTCTATATATAATGAGAGAAGGCCTGGGAAAGTGGATATAGATGTAAGCGTGGGAACGCTAATTGGGGATAAGCTGCGAATGGTGCGTGTGAAGGGCCGTTTCCGATATCCGCATTTGTCGTGGGAAACTTGCGATGTTTAGGTTTGTGTCTTGGAAGGGAAACTTGCAGTTTTGGGTTGGAATTGATGCGCCCGCGAGGGTCTTGCCATTTTTAGTTGAGATTTATAAACGGATGGATACAAACCATGTTCAACAAAGTAAATGACTAAGCACGCCACAATGGCTGATTGATGGCTGCACTGATGCAACGAAATTGTGCTGCTGGGACTTCCTTTCCTTTCCTCCCTCCCCCTTGAGTTGTAAGAGGACAATAATACAGCATATATTTGTAGATATATACTGAGACTATAAATATTTAAGTATTATGAAAATTATTGTGATTGCTGTAGTGATTTATAGTGTATTTGTTATATTTTGAGGTATTTTGATGTGCTGTTTAGTGTAATTATAATGTGTTGGAATGTGTTCCCCTTTGAGTTTGGTACTCCAATTAAATAAGGATATTTATGTGGATAAGAATGGGAGTATGATTGATAAGTTATGATGTATTTGATGGATGGTGTAGTAATTTATAGTGTATTATATGTAGTTTGAGTTGATTTTCAGCAATTGATGATGAGAATATTTGGTTGTCAGTGTATAATATGTGTTTAATTGATGTGAATACTGGGAATGATATTGAGGAAGATTGGTTGAGATATATTTGTGATGTAATTTATGTGTAAATGGCAATAGGTGTAATATTCAGAAAGACTCTGTTGTTCAGGGCAATTGTTGGGCTATAAAATATGATTTATAAGACATGGGTGATATAACCTAAATGAGGTGTAATAAATTAAAGGGAGCTCTAACTGATTGATACTCAGTATTGATTGCCTTGGGTGTAGATATAAAGTACACAGGTGTAAATATGTGAGAATAGAGGACACATGAGGATGTGGGATGTGGATGAATTGGAGATGGTGGAAGGTGGATGCACAATAATGTGGTGTGATTAATGGAGATTGCATTGGGTGGAAGTGAACCAAGTGCAAATGATTATCCTTTTCAGGGAGATCTGCAATCATTGTAAGTAGGACAACAAACAACAGAAGATCAAAGCTTCACTGAAAGAAAGAATGTGTATATCAGATAGAATATGCTGAGGAGGGACAGTTTCTGAATGTACAGGATACTTAGAGTGTAGAGACCATTGATGAGTAATTGATAGACAGTAGGTGTTATTGCAGACCTGTTTTGTGAGCAGGTTTTCGAGTATTTTGGATTTGTTTCACCAGAAAGTGACATTTGATAGCAGAATTTAAGAAAGGGGTTGCTGAAATTCAAATAAACAACACGGGTGTAGATTTAAACAACACGGGTGTAGATTTAAACAACACGGGTGTAGATTTAAACAACACGGGTGTAGATTTAAACAACACGGGTGTAGATTTAAACAACACGGGTGTAGATTTAAACAACACGGGTGTAGATTTAAACAACACGGGTGTAGATTTAAACAACACGGGTGTAGATTTAAACAACACAGGTAGATATATGCTTCATGAGTAAGCAGGGGGTTTGGGGGGTGCAACCCCCCAAGAAGAAAAAAAGCAGGGGTCTGGGGGCGCAGCCCCTCAGCCAAAGGACTGGGATTAAGAAGCAGGGGGTCTGGGGGGCGCAGCCCCACAGCAAGCTGTCATCTGTGTGGAGCGGAGGAGGGAGCCGACAGGCTCCCGTACCCGTAGCGGAGCACGGGTGTAAAGCTTGTCTATATATAATGAGAGAAGGCCTGGGAAAGTGGATATAGATGTAAGCGTGGGAACGCTATTTGGGGATAGCCGGTAATGGTTTGTGAGAAATTGCAATTTTCGGATTTTAGATTAGGATGTTTGCATATAATTGTTTTTGTTTCAATCAATATATGTGTTTTTGGCATAATTACTGGAAATTGATGCATCGCGCGAGCGCTTTGCCATTTCGGGGAGAGATTGATGGGATGCGTTTGCGATTTGGAAATCAGCTCAAAACGGTTGAATGCAAACACCATAAAATAAAGAAAGTAGATGACTAATCTTCTTGAAAAGGTTGCGCTGCATCCTGAGGCGCATTGCATTCCGATTACTAAGCGATTTGTAAGTAAATGGGCGCGCTGTGCGGCCACATTGCTGCATTGCTGCACTGATGCTGTGCTACTGCCCTTTCCTTTGCTCCCCCCACTTTCCCCCCCTTTATTTCGTGCCCCACCATAATACTGTATGTGTTTTGGCATTCTGTTGCTTCATTCTGACTGAATTTTCGCCTTTTTTGACAGCCACAGCACCATTATATAGTGTTTTTCTTGCATTTTTGCGAGTTTTTGCCCATTTTTTGGGTATCTTTGGACCCTTCTGGACCTTATTCCACTTCCCCCCCTCGATTTTTTACCCCCCCCATCCCACTGTATGTGTTTAGGGACATTATTGCTTCATGTTGACTGAAGTTTCGCTTTTTTTTTGGCAGTTACTGCACTATTCTATAGTGTTTTTCCTTCCATTTCTGCGAGTTTTTGTTGTTTTTTTTTTTTTTGGACAGGTACTCTGGACCACTGGATCCTTGGACTTTTGGCTCTTGGCTCTAGACTCTAGGCTCTGTGCTCTTGGCTCTGGACTTTGGCTCTCTGGCTCTCTGACTCTCTGGCTTTCTGGCTTCTCTGTGATCTTTGTTTGTGTATTAAGTAGAGATTGTGTTTTTTGCTGCAGCCGTCTCAGGCATTACAGTGGCAGGAGAATTGGCAGACCAAGGTGAAGTGCAGTGAAGTCCTACCTACCTGGCCTCTCTTTACGAGTGTTTGCCGGTTGCCACACAGCTCTATTCAAATTAGAGTTGGGACCGCTCTCTGTGCACAGTGTGTAGGGAGATTGGTGTGGCATTCTTTCAGTTGCCCCCCTTCCTCTTTAGGAAGTAGCTCCATTTTCAACTACTGCTGTTCCCACCGATTTCGCCTTTTTCTTTGTGTTACTGGGATAGCCCAGCTGGACCAAACAACTACTCTATTTTTTCACAAGGTACAGAATAAATTCAGTGGGATTCATGTAAGTTAATTTACTTCTCCATGAGTGAGTGGCATGCATGCTAATATAGTTAATAATTGTTTTAAAGGTCAACCCCAATTGATGCTGCAGAGCAGGCACGCATGAATGCACGGCAGGCTGAGCGCAATGCACGTGCATTGGACACTCCTGAAAATAGGCATGTACCCCTGCCTGCTGCTGATGCCCCTGTGCAGCCTGCTTATCTCTACCTTCCTGCTGATTTGGAAGCAAGACGTGTGAGTCTTCCTCCCCTTCTGCCACCTATTGGGAGGGGAAGGGGTAGGGGAAGGGGAAGGGAAAGGGGAAGAGGAAGGGGAAGAGGAAGGGGAGGAGGAGGAGGAGAAGGAGAAGGAGGAGGAGGAGGAGGAGGAGGTCAGGGTGGAGGAAATGGTGAAGTAAATGTGGGAGGTCTGCAACTTGGTGGGGGTAGCAGCAATGGTGGAAGGGGAAGGGGTAGTAGGGGTAGAGCTCGAGGGGGAAACACTAACCCTTCCCCATCTGTGAGGCATAATCCAGCCCTCCAACATCATCAAAATGTTCAATGGAATCCTCCAATTATTGCAGAGGCAATTCACCCACCCAATCAGGCTCAGAGTATTCAATGGGCCAATAACATTTTGCCACACCATATTTCCTACATGAATGCACCTCTCCCTGCAGCTGCTCCCCAGGATGTCTTTCGGCTACAAAATATTCCTCACATAAATGCACCACCACTCCCTGGAGCTGCTCCTCAGCTTCAATGGAATGATCCCATTATCACTGAAAACATTCCTTGGCACAATAGCCCACCTCTAAATATACAATGGGCAGCTGATCGTCTCCCACCTGTTATTACTCCACAAAATATTCCTCACATTAATGCACCTCCCCCCCCAGCTGTTCCCAATGTACAATGGAATCATCCAATCATTATCAACACTGTTCCCCCTCCTGCCATTAATCCTCCCCAAAATATACGATGGGCTGCAGTTATTCAACAGCCTGTTGTTCCACTTCCAGCTGCCATTACTCCACAAAATAATCCACACATCAATACACCTCCTCCCCCAGCTATTCCTCCCCCCAATATTTCTACCCAAAATATGCAACAGGCTGCAAGTATTCGTCAGCCTATTGTTACTCCTCCAGTTGCTGTTCTGAACATGCCTCAAAATGCTGCAGTAATTGCTGAAGATTTGCCACTACGCAATGATGAAAATATTCAATGGATGCCACCAGTTATACATCCAAATCCCCAACAAGTATGTGGCTTTTTTAATGTTTCAGTAAATGATTTTAAATATTATTTAAAGATAAATGCTTATGATATGGCTCCTGCTCCCCAAAATATTCGATGGAACCACCCAGTTCCTGTGAATCTTCCATTATTCCAAGTGAATAGACAGTATCCTTCAAATGCTCAAGGTAACATGCCTGCTCCTGCACTGCTTCAACCTTTCCAAGTGGATAGACAGAATGATCCACACCCTCAAGTGAACATGCCTGCTCCTGTTCCAGTTCCTGCTCCTGCTTCTCGAGTTAATCCTCCCCCCTTTCAAAATCCTCCTGACAATCCAGTTCTTCAGTTGATTCCTCCAGTGATTCATTCACCTTCAACTCCACCACCTGCTCCTGTTCCAACTGTGGTTCCTCCCCATCCCCCTCCCCCTCCTCAAGTGCCTCCTTTTCAGATCATTCAACCAAATCCTCCTAATATTCAGTGGATTCCTCCAGTGATTCATTCACCTCCACCTCCACCTGCTCCTGTTCCAACTGTGGTTCCTCCCCCTCTTCCTCCTCAGGTTCCTCCTTTCCGGATCATTCAACCAAATCCTCCTAACATTCAAAATCCACCTAATCTTCAATGGATTTATCCTGTAATTGCTCCACCACCACCTCCTCCTCCACCACCACCACCACCTCCACCTCCTCCACAATATCATTTTATTCAACAAAATCCTGCAGTATGTGTTTGACTTGATATTTATCAATTATAATGTACTAATACATATTATAGCCTCCTATTTTCTTTGACTGGGATGCACATATAGTTATTCCTCCACATCAAATACCAGCACCTCCAACTCCAGTAGCACTGTTTGATCGAGAGATGACAGTTGTTGAAGTGCCAGATATTCCACAGCCTCCACCACCTCCTGCTCAACTTCCTATTGCTCGCAGACCATTCAATCGCAATTGGCCTAAATTCACACTTGGTCCATTCACTGATGTCTGTCCTGACTGTAATGCCTTGCATTGGAAGGCTGAACATTTAACTTCTTCAACCAGAGAGCGTCTTCAATTTGGAAGTTGCTGTCTGACTGGAAAGGTTAAACTTCCAGGCTGGGGCCAATCTCCCAGGGAGTTGACAGAGCTGCTCGCAAAGGATGGAAACAAGAATTTCCAGGACAATATTCGTCAATACAACTGTGCCTTTGCCATGACATCCATGGCAGTTGAGAAAAATGCTTCCATCCAGGCTGGAGGTCCATATGTTTTCAAAATTGGAGGTCGAGTTACTCATTTTGCTGGATCACTCCTACCTCGCCAAGGACTTCCCAGAAAATATGCTCAGCTCTACATTCATGATCCAGCTGAGGCACCTTCAGCTCAGGATCGAATTAATGGCCATCCTGCTAATCGTCGTCTTAACATGGATGTCAATGTTATGAGAATATTGGATGACCTTCTCTATCGTCATCATCCAGGTGCATCAGTCTATCGGAAGGCCTATGAGAAAATACGAAACAATAACCCTGCTCGCAATTTTCGCCTTGCCATTTGTCGTCCTGTAGGCACAGACCGACGTCGATACAATGTTCCAACAGCAAATGAAATTGCTGTTCTTCTGCTTGGTGATGGTGATCAGGTTCAGGGACCTCGCGAGGTAATCATGCATCGCCTTGATGGTGCACTGGAGAGAATCAGTGAGGTGAATGCTATGTATTGGTCATTTCACTATCCAATCCTGTTTCCACAAGGTCAACTTGGATGGCAGCCTGGCATTTTATATAATGGTGTGGAGGAGGTGGATAATGTGGATCATGTGCCCAACAGGCAACCAGGAGAGGAGGAGGATGCACCCACAACAAGGAAGCGCAAGCATGTCTCACAAATTGAGCATTTTCGCTATTACATCCATCCACGTATTGGTGAGAATCTTCATCAATTCAGGACAAAGAAGCTGTTTCAGGAGTATGGTGTGGATACATGGGCATGCACTGAGCAGGGTCGGTTGCGTTGGATTGATGGTCATCAACCAGAGATCCGTGCTGAAACCTATCAGGGAATTGTGGATGCCATTGCAGTTAATCCAGATGTGCAAGGGGAGGATCTTGGGAAAAGGGTGATCATTCCATCAAGTTTTGCAGGAAGCACTCGATTCATGCAGCAGAACTGTCAGGATGCACTGGCCATCAATCGCCACTTTAAGTTTCCAGACTACTTCCTCACAGTCACCATGGATCCCCATCACCCAGATGTGAAGAGTGCCTTGCCTGAAGGAGTGGAAGCTCATGACCGGCCAGACATTGTGGTTCGGGTGTTTCGTCAAATCCAGCAGCAGATCATCTGAGATATCTACCAGGAGGGCATCTTTGGCCAATGTGTTGCACATATCCATACCATTGAATACCAGAAGCATGGACTGCCACACATGCATTTAATTGTATTTGTGGCTCCTGAGGACAAGTTGCGCACTCCTGAGGACATTGACAGCATGATCACTGCTGAACTTCCTGATCCTGAGACTGAACCTGAGCTGTATGATTTGATTATGAGAACCATGATTCATAAACCCTGTGGTCCAGGCAGCAATCAGTCATGCATGGAGGGTGGCAAGTGCTCAAAGGGATTTCCAAAGGCTTATCGGGATGAGACGATCATCACAGATGATTCATATTCTGTTCTGAGAAGGAGGGAGATCACCAGATTTCAGCCCATGACCAGGGATGGGACTCCAGTGAATAACTGCTGGGTTGTGCCATACAATCGATATCTGTCATGGAAGTACAGGTGCCACATTAATGTTGAATGCATTGCATCAATCAAGGCCATCAAGTACATTTACAAGTACATTTTCAAAGGCCATGATCGTGCTACAGTAGAGTTTTCACAGGAACTGAATGAGATGAAGACATTCTTTGATGCTCGGTATGTCTCTCCCTGTGAGGCTCTGTGGTGACTGTTTGCATTTAAATTGCATGAAGAGGTCCCAAATGTGGTTAGGCTGTCAATTCATCTTCCAAATGAGCAGTCTGTTATATATGATCAGAATGCTGAAGATGTGCGGGAGGTGGTAGAACGTGCATCAACACAAGATACCACTCTTACTGCTTACTTTAAGGCCAATATTGAATACCCAGCAGCACGGGAGGTTCTGTACCAGGACATGCCCAATACCTTTGTGTGGAATAAAACTGAGCGCAAGTGGACACTTCAACAGCGAGGATTTGCCATTGGACAGACATACTTTGTTCATCCAAATGCTGGGGAGCGATTCTACCTGCGAACATTGCTAACAGTGGTTAAGGGTGCAAAATCATTTGCAGACTTGCGAACAGTTGATGGAGTTGTGCATCCAACATTCAGACAGGCATGTCTGGCTTTAGGCATTCTGCAGGATGATGGTGAATGGCGAGAGTGTTTGCGAGATGCTGCTGCTATGAAGACAGGTTATCAGCTGCGCAGCCTGTTTGGAACTATTCTTCGAGACTGTGGACCTGTGGATTATGTGGGTCTCTGGAATGAATTTAAGGAGCACATTTGTGATGATCTGGGACATATCATTCGAACACATCTTCATCTTGCAGATCCTACAGAGCAACAAATCTATGATTATGGGCTGTATCTGATTGATAAATTTCTAATAAGCTCTGGAAAGACTCTGTCACAATGGATAGATATGCCACTACCAACAGAGAACTGGCATGAACGGGAGCAGCAAGCCAACAACAGGATGGAAGACCGGATGAACAATCCATTGATTGCAGTATACACTGCATACAATGAAGTGGAACAGCATGCTCTGGGTCAGGCACGACTGGCAACTTTGAATGAGGAGCAGCGGGCAGCCTTTGATCAGATAGTGCAGGCGATTGAATTGAAAACTGGGGAACTGTTCTTCTTGCATGGCCCTGGAGGAACAGGAAAGACCTATGTGTACAACACACTATGCTATTACCTTCGGGGGGAGGGAAAGATAGTGATTGTTGTTGCATCATCAGGGATTGCTGCTCTTCTGATTGTTGGAGGGCAAACTGCTCACTCTGTGTTCAAGATTCCAATTGATATCAATGAGACATCAATGTGCAATATTGCACGGAACTCTGATCTTGCTGGGCTGATTAAGAAGGCTGATGCAGTGATTTGGGATGAGGCACCAATGCAGCACCGACATATCCATGAGGCAGTGAGCCGTACTTTCAAAGATCTTCGTCGTGATGAACGACCATTTGGAGGATGCACTGTGGTGTATGGTGGAGACTGGCTAGTGATTGTTGTTGCATCATCAGGGATTGCTGCTCTTCTGATTATTGGAGGGCAAACAGCTCACTCTGTGTTCAAGATTCCAATTGACATCAATGAGACATCAATGTGCAATATTGCACAGAACTCTGATCTGGCTGGGCTAATTAAGAAGGCAGATGTTGTCATTTGGGATGAGGCACCAATGCAGCACCGACATATCCATGAGGCAGTGAGCCGTACTTTCAAAGACCTTCGTTGTGATGAGCGACCGTTTGGAGGATGCACTGTGGTGTTTGGAGGTGACTGGCAACAAATCCTTCCTGTGGTGGTGCGAGGGAGCCGACCTCAAATTGTGTCAGCATGCCTTCAGAGATCTGATCTTTGAGCAGACATTACAGTAATTCACTTGCGACGTAACATGCGACTGAATGTGGAGAATGAATCTGAACGTCAATTTGCTGAGTGGCAACTGGGTGTGGGACATGGAGAGCACACTATTAATGAGGATATCCAAATTCCAAACCACTTTAAGTGCACTTCCAATACTGTGGAGTCACTGATTTCGACAATCTACCCTGGACTTTCATCAGCTGAAGGACATGGTGATGAGTACTATGCAGAGCGAATGATTCTGTCAAGTCGAAATGATGATGTGGATGGTCTGAACTCTCAGATTCTGTCTTCATTCCCAGGGGAGGTGACTTCACTACACAGTGCAGATACACTTCCAGATGATCATGGGTATAATGGGGAGCTTCTTTACCCTGTGGAGTACCTGAACACGATCAACTGCTCTGGATTACCACTGGCACACTTGGAGTTGAAGATAGGATGTCCTGTGATGGTACTTCGAAACCTGAGTGTTTCTGATGGAGTGTGCAATGGTAGCCATGGAGTGATTACAGCCATACGAAACCGAGTATTGGAAGTTCGATTATTAACTGGGGACAAGAGAGGATCACGGGTGTTCATACCACGGATGAAGATTGAACCATCTGCTTCACAAGTGCCATTCCGGTTTTGTCGACACCAGTTTCCTGTTCGACTTGCATTTGCTATGACGATCAATAAATCGCAAGGACAGTCAGTTTCTCATGTTGGATTGGATCTTCGAAATGGGGTGTTTACTCATGGACAGTTTTATGTTGGAGTGTCTCGAGTTCGATCTGTTCATCAGATGAAGATGATTTGGGATGCTCGAAGTGAGTCAGCTGTAACGAAGAATATAGTGTACCCTGAAGTGTTACTTTAGTGTAGTGTAGATATTGTAGATATTGTAGATATTTTTAGTGTATGTTATAGATATTGGTATATAAATTTTTTGACTATGTATGTTCAGAATTGGAAAAGGAATTGTTAAGTGAAATATTTGGCAGGGGGTTTGGGGGGTGCAACCCCCCAAGAGAGAAAAAAGCGGGGGTCTGGGGGCGCAGCCCCTCAGTGTAAGGAAGAAGCGGGGGTCTGGGAGGCGCAGCCCCACAGCAAGCCGTCATTCGTGTGGAGTGGAGGAGGGAGCCGACAGGCTCCCGTTCCCGTAGCGGAGCACGGGTGTAAGGCTTGTCTATATATAATGAGAAGAGGCCTGGGAAAGTGGATTTAGATGGAGCGTGTGAAGTCTGTTTGGGGATAGCTGCAAATGGGGTGTTTGCGAGAATTTGCAGTGATCTAGATTTAGAAATAATTTGTTTTTGGAGGGAATGGATGAGATCTGATGAGATTTGATGGCCAGATTCACATCAAAAGAAGAAATTATGATGACTAATCACATGACTAATCAAATGACTAAGCATGCCACAATGGCTGATTGATGGCTGCACTTCTGCAACGAAATTCTGCTGCTGGCACTTCCTTTCCCTTTCCTCCCTCCTCCCTTGAGTTGTAACAGGACAATAATATGTTATATATTTGTAGATATATACTGGGACTATAATTATTTAACTATTATGAAATTTATTATGAGTGTTGTAGTGATTTATAGTATAGTGTATTTGTTAGATTTTCAGGTATTGTGATGTGCTGTCTACTGTAATTATATTGTGTTGGAATGTGTTCCCCCCTTGGGATTGGTACCACAATTAAATAAGGATATTTATGTGGACAACAATGGGAGTATAATTGATAACTTATGATGTATTTGATGTATGGTGTAGTAATTTAATTATTTATAGTGGATTATGTGAAGTTTTTGTTGTTTTTCAGCAATTAATGATGAGAATATTTCATGCTCAATGTGTAATATGTGTATAATTGATGTGAATACTGGGAGTGATGATATGTAGACAAAGGATATGTGTATAGTAAATGATTTTGGTGTGTGGTTTGATATTTGGGGATTGAGGAATATTGATATATACCACATGGATGATATATATGATATATCAGGAAGGATCACAATAGGATTATAATTCATAAATAATAAATTATTTGATGGGCACTGTGGTAATGTATGGTGGATATACTAATGTTTGAGGTGTATAATTTGAGTGTAATAAATAGAAATAGGAGTATTCATTAAAATATATTTATTCTGTTCAAGGGAATGAAAATAGTGAAGACTAAACAACATGGGTGTAGATATAAACCTACACAGGTGTAGATATAAACCTACACAGGTGTAGATATAAACCTACACAGGTGTAGATATAAACCTACACAGGTGTAGATATAAACCTACACAGGTGTAGATATAAACCTACACAGGTGTAGATATAAACCTACACAGGTGTAGATATAAAATACATGGGTAGATATATGCCTCATGAGTAAGCAGGGGGTTTGGGGGGTGCAACCCCCCAAGAAGAAAAAAAGCAGGGGTCTGGGGGCGCAGCCCCTCAGCCAAAAGAACTGGGATGAAGAAGCAGGGGGTCTGGGGGGCGCAGCCCCACAGCAAGCTGTCATCTGTGTGGAGCGGAGGAGGGAGCCGACAGGCTCCCGTACCCGTAGTGGAGCACGGGTGTAAAGCTTGTCTAAATAGAAAGAGAGAAGGCCTGGGAAAGTGGATATAAATAGGACCGTGGAAATGCACTCGGAGGGAAACCCCGGTCATGTTTTACAATATTTGTTTTGATCAAAATTTGGAAGTGGCTGAAAGGAGATATTAAATTTACTAAGCAAATGACTAAGCAAATGACTAAGCCTCTTGAAATGGTTTCTGTGCCCTCAAGTGCTGCGCCATCACCATTATTACTAAGCACGCCCGCGCCCGCGCGCGCCTTGCCGCGCCACATTGGTGCATGCTGCACTAATTGCTGTGCTCCTGCCCTTTCCTTTGCTCCCCCCACTTTCCCCCCTCGATTTTTGGCCTCACCTTAATTCTGTATGTGTTTAGGTACAGTATTGCTTCATATTGACTGACTTTTCGCTTTTTTTGGCAGCCACTGCACCACTCCATAGTGTTTTCTTTGCATTTTTGCGCTTTTTTTGGCTATTTTTTGAAGATCTTTGGATCCCTTCTGCACCTCCCTTCACCTTCCCCCCCTTGATTTTTTGCCTCTCTACCCTATTGTATGTGTTCAGGCACATTACTGCTTCATTTTCACTGAATTTTCGCTTTTTTTGGGCAGCCACTGCACTATTCTATAGTGCTTTTCTTGCATTTTTGCGAGTTTTTTTGGTTTTTTTACAGGTTACACCCCCTTGGACACCCCCTGGACCTTGGACTCTTGGACTCTTGGCTCTGGACTCTGGCTCTCTGGCTCTCACTGGCTTACTGGCTTACTGGCTCTTTGGCTTTCTGGCTTTCTGGCTTCTTTGGGTTGTGTTTAAGGTAGAGACTGTGTTTTTGGCTGCAGCCGTCTTAGGCATTACAGTGGCAGGAGAATTGGCAGACCAAGGTGAAGTGCAGTGAAGTCCTACCTACCTGGCCTCTCTTTACGAGTGTTTGCCGGTTGCCACACAGCTCTATATTAGAGTTGGGACCGCTCTCTGTGCGCAGTGTGTAGGGAGATTGGTGTGGCGTATTTTTCAGTTGCCCCCCTTCCTCTTTAGGAAGTAGCTCCATTATCAACTACCACTGTTCCCACCGATTTCGCTTCTTCTCTGTGTTACTGGGATAGCCCAGCTGGACCAAATAACCACACTATTTTTTCACAAGGTACAGCACAAATTCAGGAGGATTCATGTATGTCATTTTGGTTCCCCTAAAATGTGGCAGAATCTGTACTAATAAAACTGTTAAAAGGTCAAATCCCAACAGCTTGGCAGAGCAGGCTCGCATGAATGTGCGGCAGGCTGAGCGTGATGCACGTGCACTGGAAGGCCCAGAAAATAGGCGCATACCACTGCCTGCTGAGCCTCCTGCCCAACCAGTATATCACTACCTTCCTGCTCATTTGGAAGCCATGTGTCTGAACCTTCCTCCCTTACTGCCACTCATTGGTAGGGGAAGAGGTAGACAACATGGAGTTCAGGAGGGAAATCCTCCAGCTCAACCATTGTATCCCATTCTTCCTACTGATTTGGAAGCAATGCATGCCAGGCTTCCTCCTCTTCCAGCTCCAGTTGGAAGGGGAAGACCTAGACATGGAAATCAAGAGGGAAATAATGATCTGGCTCCTCCAAACCAGCACAATATACAACAGAATCCTCCAATCACTGTGGCAATTACTCCCCACATAAATATACTTCCCCCTCCTGCTGTTCACAATAATAACCAAGGTATTCAATGGATGCCTCCTCTTCTACGTCCCAATCCCAGACAGGTATGTGGTTTCTAAATATTTTCATTAACCTTTTTTTGATCCTATTTAAAGATTAACATACCTAATATTGCTGTTGCTCCTGCTCTTCATCCCCATGTTCTTGCTCTTCTGCCACCATTCCAGGTTAATCGACAATATACTCCAAATGCTCAACATAATGCTCCTGCTCCTGTTCCTCCTTTCCAGATTAATCCTGCTCCTCTTCCTCCTGCTCCTCTTCGGCCACTTCATGTATATCAACAACATCCTCCACGCATTCAATGAAATGCTCCAGCTCCTGCTCAACAACATCACCCAGTTTTTCGATGGGTTCCTCCTATAATTGCTCCTCCTCCTCCTCCTCCTCCTCCTCCTCCTCCCCCTCCTCCTCATCCTCAACAACAACATTTTATTGAACAAAATCCTGCTGTATGTGTTCAAGTTATCTTTTGCCAATTATGATATACTAATATATATATATATTATTATAGCCACCACTGCAGTTTCTGGATGAAAACATGATAGTCATTGACATACCAGATATTCTACCACCTCCTCCACCACCTCCTCACATTCCTATTGCCCGCCAACCATTTGATCATAATCGGCCAAAATTCTCCCTTGGACCATTTACTGATGTCTGCCCTGATTGTAATGCCTTGCATTGGAAGGCTGAACATTTGACTTCATCTACCAGAGAGCACCTTCAATTTGGAAGTTGCTGTCTGACTGGAAAGGTTAAACTTCCAGGCTTGGGACAGTCACCCAGAGAGTTGATGGAGCTGCTTGCTAAGGATGGAAACAAAAATTTCCAGAACAACATTCGGCAATACAACAGTGCCTTTGCCATGACGTCCTTGGGTGTTCAGAAACCTGCTTCCATCCAGGCAGGAGGTCCATACGTTTTCAAAATTGGAGGGCGTCTCACTCATTATGCTGGATCACTCCTGCTTCGCGAGGGCCTCCCCAAAAAATATGCTCAGCTGTACATTCATGATGGGGGTGAGGCACCTTCAGCTCAGGATCGAATTAATGGTCATCCTGCAAATCAAAATATTAACATGGATGTTAATGTCATGAGAACATTGGAAGATGTTCTCTATCGTCATCATCCTGGAGCATCAGTGTATCAGAAGGCCTATGAGCTATTACGGAGAAATGAGAATCCAAATGAGAATTGTCACCTTGCCATTTTAGCTCCTGCAAACAAAGATCGACGGCGATACAATGTTCCAGCTGCAGATGAGATTGCAGCTCTTCTGCTTGGTGATGGTGATCAGGTTGAGGGACCTCGGGAGGTTATCATGCATCACATTGATGGTGGACTGCATCGAATCAGTGAGATCAATCCAATGTATTGGTCATTTCATTATCCTATCATGTGGCCAAGGGGTCAACTTAGTTGGGAGCGTGGGATTTCATACAATGGTGTGAGGGAGGTGGACGATGATGATGCTCTGCCTAACAGGGAACCAGGAGAGGAGGAGGATGCACCAACAACAAAGAAGCGTGACCATGTCTCACAAGCTGAGTTTTTTCGCTACCACATTCATCCACGTGTTGGACTTAATCTTCATCAATTCATGACAAAGAAGCTTTTTCAGGAGTATATAGTGGATTCATGGGCATGTCTTGAGCAGTCTCGATTGCATTGGATTGAAGAGCATCAAGATGAGATTCGTGCTGATACATATCAGGGATTGGTTGATGCCATTTCAGCAAATCCTAATGTGCAAGGGAATGAACTTGGGAAAAGGGTAATTGTTCCCTCCAGTTTTGCTGGAAGTGCTCGATACATGCATCAGAACTGTCAGGATGCACTGGCTGTCAATCGCCATTTTAACTTTGCAGACCTCTTCCTCACAGTGACCATGGATCCCCATCATCCAGATGTGAAGAGTGCCCTCCCTGAAGGAGTGGAAGCTCATGATTGGCCAGACATTGTGGTTCGCATTTTTCGTCAAATTCAGCTGCAGATCATCCGCGACATCTACAAGGAGGGCATCTTTGGACGCTGTGTTGCACATGTCCATACCATTGAATTCCAGAAGCGTGGACTGCCTCACATGCATCTGATTGTTTTTCTGGCTCCAGAGGACAAGTTGCACACACCAGAGGACATTGACAGCTTGATAAGTGCTGAGCTTCCTGATCCTGACACTGAACCTGAGCTGTACAATTTGATCCTGAGAACAATGATTCACAAACCCTGTGGTCCTGGCAGCAATCAGTCATGCATGGAAGGTGGCAAGTGCTCAAAGGGATTTCCAAAGCCTTATCGCGATGAGACCTCTATAACTGATGATTCCTATTCGGTTCTTAAAAGGAGAGAGATCACATGATTTCAGCCCACTACCAGTGATGGCACTCCAGTGAATAACTGCTGGGTTGTCCCATACAATAAATATCTCTCATGGAAGTACCAATGCCACATCAATGTTGAATGCATTGCATCCATCAAGGCAATCAAGTACATTTACAAATACATTTACAAAGGCCATGATCATGCTACAGTGGAGATTTTAAGAGATCCAAATGAGGCCAATACCTATATGGATGCACGCTATGTCTCTGCCTGTGAGTCTGTGTGGCGATTATTTGCAATGAAATTGCACAATGAGGTTCCAAATGTTGTTCGGCTGGCCATTCATCTTCCAAATGAGCAGTCTGTTCTATTTGATCAGAATGCTGAAGATTTGCAAGAGGTGGTGGACCATGCTTCAACCAGGGATTCCACTCTTACAGCTTACTTTAAGGCCAACATTGAACACCCAGAAGCACATGAGGTTTTGTACCAGGATATGCCCAATACCTTTGTGTGGAATAAAACTGAGCACAAGTGGACTGTTCGGCAGCGGGGATTTGCCATTGGATGAACATACTTTGTCCATCCAAATGCTGGGGAGCGATTCTATCTGCGCACATTGCTCACAGTGGTAAAGGGGGCCAGATCATTTGCTGACCTGCGCACTGTTGATGGAGTGGAGTACCCTACTTTTAGAGAGGCATGTGTGGCCAAAGGTCTTCTGCAGGATGATGGTGAATGGCGAGAGTGTTTGCGAGATGCAGCTCAAATGAAGACAGGATATCAGCTGCGCAGCCTGTTTGCCATGATCCTTTGAGACTGTGCACCAGTGGATTATGTGGGTCTCTGGAATGAGTTTAAGGATCACATCTGTGATGACCTGGGACACATCATTCGAACTCGACTTGATCTTGCAGATCCTACAGATAATGACATCTATGATTATGGGCTGTATCTGATTGATCAATTTCTAACGAGTTCTGGCAAGTCTCTGTCAGAATGGGAAAATCTGCCACAGCCAACAGGAAACTGGTGTGAACGAGAGCAGCAAGCCAACAACAGAAGGATTGACCAGGACAACAATCCCTTAATTGCATTATACAGTGCATATGATGTGGTGCAGCAGCATGCTTTGGCTCAGCAGCGAATGCCAACTTTGAATGAGGAGCAGCGGGCAGCCTTTGATCGAATAGTGCAGGCAATTGAGTCAAAATCTGGGGAACTGTTCTTCTTGCATGGTCCTGGAGGAACAGGAAAGACCTATGTGTACAACACACTATGCTATTACCTTCGGGGGGAGGGAAAGATAGTGATTGTTGTTGCATCATCAGGGATTGCTGCTCTTCTGATTGTTGGAGGGCGAACTGCTCACTCTGTATTCAAGATTCCAATTGACATCAATGAGACATCAATGTGCAATATTGCACAGAACTCTGATCTGGCTGGGCTGATTAAGAAGGCTGATGCTGTGATTTGGGATGAGGCACCAATGCAGCACCGACATATCCATGAGGCAGTGAGCCGCACTTTCAAAGACCTTCGTCGTGATGAGCGACCATTTGGAGGATGCACTGTGGTGTTTGGGGGTGACTGGCAGCAAATCCTTCCTGTGGTGGTGCGAGGGAGCCGACCTCAAATTGTGTCAGCATGCCTTCAGAGATCTGATATTTGGGCAGACATTTCAGTGATTCACCTGCGACACAATATGTGACTGAATGTGGACAACCCATCTGAATGAGATTTTGCTCAGTGGCAGCTGGATGTTGGGCATGGGGAGTACACGATTAATGACAGTATTCAAATACCAAACCACTTCAAGTGTGCTTCAAATACTGTGGAATCCCTTATTTCAACTATCTACCCTGGACTTGATTCAGCTGAGGGGAATACAGATGAGTACTATGCTGAGAGAACAATTCTTTCAAGTCGGAACGATGATGTGGATGCTCTGAATCAGAAGATTCTGTCTTCATTTCCAGGGGAGTTGACATCATTACACAGTGCAGATAGTCTTCTGGATGATCCTGGGAATGAAGGGGAACTTCTTTACCCTGTGGAGTACCTGAACTCAATTAATTGCTCTGGATTACCATTGGCACACTTGGAATTGAAAATAGGGTGTCCAGTGATGGTGCTTCGGAACCTGAGTGTTTCAGATGGAGTATGCAATGGAAGCCGTGGAATTGTTACACAAATACGGAATCGAGTATTGGAAGTTCGGTTATTAACTGGGGACAAGAAGGGGTCTCGAGTGTTCATACCACGGATAAAGATTGAACCATCATCTTCACAAGTGCCATTCTGGTTTTGTCGACACCAGTTTCCAGTTCGACTTGCATTTGCTATGACGATCAATAAGGCACAAGGACAGTCAGTTCAACATGTTGGGTTGGATCTTCGAAATGGGGTGTTTACACATGGACAGTTTTATGTTGGAGTGTCACGGGTTCGATCTGTTGATCACCTGAAGATGATTTGGGATTCACGAAGTGAAGAAGCTGTTACAAACAATATAGTGTACCCTGAAGTATTACTTTAAGATTTAGTTTAGTATATTGTAAATATTGTAGTATATTTAAGTGATATTGGTATATACATATAGTGAATAAATATGTAGTAAGAAGAAAGAGCAGGGGGTTTGGGGGGCTGCGCCCCCCAAGAAGAAAAAAAGCAGGGGTCTGGGGGCGCAGCCCCTCAGCATGAAGAACTGGGATGAAGAAGCGGGGGGTCTGGGGGGCGCAGCCCCACAGCAAGCCGTCATTCGTGTGGAGCGGAGGAGGGAGCCGACAGGCTCCCGTTCCCGTAGCAGAGCACAGGTGTAAGGCTTGTTAACTGATCAATACATACCGAGTCCTAATGTAGAGATCTTGATATTTACGTAATGAAGGGGGTCTGCAAGTAGGTTAATTTAGAAATGTTCGACCCTAGTTCTTTTTTGAATCCCGGAGCACTCTTGGTGTTTACTTAATACTCTTACTCAATTATTATCTGATTCTTATACTTATGTACCATAGCTCTTATCTTTACAGGTACATATTAATCTATGTAAGTTGTTTACTTTGCTGTCGACCCTTAGCAGTTATCTTGGCAAAATTAATACTATTCCCACTGTTAGTGATTTCTGTTAGTCCAACTAGATGAAATTTGCATAAATAGTCTTACACTATTTGCGCCTGTTTCTCAGCTACAGCAATGTTCTTGGTTTTTTCACCGATCTTCTTTAATTCTTTCTTTGCATCTGCCGACGATCTCGCATCGAAGGTGGCGGCATCATGAAGTTCCCAGTCTTCAAGACCGTGCCGCGCTAGTTTTCCGGCCCTCCCACTATAAATACGATATTGTGTTAACTGTCTAGATGAAATTTGTACAAGCAATCTTACAGATGTGAAAATCCTTCCTTGACTGCTTCTATTCCAACAGGGCTATTGGCTAAATTCACGACTTTCTGGTTTATCTTCTTGAATTTGTCATTGGTACTCGCCCAGGATCTCACATCGAGGGCATTGTGAAGTTCCCGAAGTTCAGGGAGGAATTCCCTTCCATAAAGATTTTCCAGATCACGTCTACAAAGCAATAAAATATTCTTTAGTTGGAGAGGTTAACATGCGTGATAAATGAATACCTACACAGCTTGCTGCTGTCCTTTAGTATAGACAACAGGGTTTGGTAGAGCGGAGGCCAAAAATGGGAGTAACAGGAACACAACGGAGACATAATAAGTGGCTTTGGCCATGGTGAATTTTAGATATAAATGTAGAAAGAAAGGTGAAGTAGTTATCTCTCAGAGATGTTGTAGGAGTTGTAGTGTTGAGACCAACTAAAGAATCCCCTTCGTATTACAAGTCGTTTATATATTGTGGAGACCGTCGGGCATTGCCTATCTCGTTTATTGAAACACTGAAATTGACCTATGTTTAAACAACTTCCATTCATGATGAATATGATGCTTACAGGTGATTTAGGAGAAAGATGGTTTGAATCGATGTCTTGTTCGGTTCCGGCCCTGTCGCTGTGGAATCTCTTACCGCATGGCGCTTACGTTTGCAAAGCACCCGTGGCCAAGGTCTGCCGCATGGGGACCTAACATCATTTCTGCCACTCCATCCTTGGGTATGATTGAAGTATCTGCCTTGCATAGAGTCTCGTTAGGAAGTTAATGTTATTTGATTTTGGAACAGTTCAAGTCTCGATTATTATATATTATTCTCGTGAATTTTAAGAAATCTCACAACTGAAAATTTGCGGGAGCGTCAGCGTTAACGTTCTATGTTTTGAGTTGTGAAAATAAATAGCTCTAGATTTGTCATGCTTTGTTACGAGTGGTACATAGTTCTCATCCGGTTTCGTCGCAACGCCCAGACTGACACAGATCCAATAGAAACTTGCAAGTGTATTTTTGTCTTTCAAACAGTTTCGTCTGGCATTATTATACTGGACCATCAACTTGAAATTTTATGACCGGAGCCAGATCGCCGTTTTGGGAAGTGGGGGGTACGTCTACAGTGCACTTCGCAGTGTGCTTCAGGTTCATGCCGTCGAAAGATCATCTAGTTCATGACAGTGATAGTAAAAAGAACCTTGAGCAAAAGCCATTATACAGAAGGTGTCGACGTAGCATGTACCTAGGTGCGTTACGTCTTGTTTCATGCCGGAGCAATGGGAGAGTGACGAGGAGATATCGTGAGCCACCTGATCTTTAGCAGTGTATGGTAGTAATATTGCATAAAACAAGGGTATGTTTCAAGAAAAAGATGGAATGGAAGGATACAGAGGGGGATAAAGGAAAATGGAGAAATGAAAGACAGGACTTAAAGAGAAAGGAGAAAGGGAAGAGAAACTTGGAGAATATAAGAGAAACACTCGCGAAACAGTGGAACATTCACTCTACCATCACTCAGAGCTGCAAGAACCCGAAACAAAACTTTGTGCTTTGAGGTGGTTTTCGCTTTTCCAATTTCGCTTTTCATCAGCCTTAATCGAAGAGCCTCTGATGGATTACTTAATGGACATTGTCTACTGCTCTGAAACATGAGTTTTGGCTCTGAACCGCCGGATTATCGAATAGCAGCGTAGTAGAAGAAAAATACCCACACGGTGCTATGAAATTAAGCATAACTAGTTAAACTAAGTAAGCATTCGATGCTTCAAGACAACGCATTACGTAAGTATTAAGGCCTCTGCTTTTGACGCATTCATAAGTTGTTCTGCACTGTAATTCTTTCACACTCACTATATCGGAAATTTAACTCGAACATGTTGTGTATAATATTGTTAAGAACATCTGGTAGCTTTGAGGTGTAAAGATGACAAAACTTAAGGAACCAGTCCTCAAAATGCTAGGTGTTCAAGGGTGTTATATAGAAATATAATGAGTGAATGGTTGAATATACCAACCTTCTAACATATATATGCATATTTTTCTGGCTAACTTTAAAACATTAAGTTTATGTCGAGCACATCTATTGTAATGTCACGTGGGGTAGTTGAATCTGTATGAGGCCGCACCAGTGGCTTCGATTCTGATTGATCGCTGTCGGTAAGCTGCGGGGCTGCGAAATGTTTCGTCACCGAGAGGGTGATTGATTTCAAATATGGTAGGGCAGAATCAATTACTTACCATTTTAATAGTTTGAAATCATTGCTTGTATGTAGAAGTGAATATAACTGAAATCAATGAAAGATCAATCAACTAATTACATTAAGTAGAAATCAATCCCAGTCCGAAATCATTAGAAATCATTAGAGTGAAATCAATGACAATTAAAAAAGAAATCAATGAGAAATCAGTCAAAAATCAATGAATAACTCGAAATTGTCAGGTACCCAACTACAGAATATACTAAGTACTAGGGTGGTTAACTATATACATATACTTACTTTATCTACTAGACCATTAGTCCTTTTCTAACAAATAAACTTTACTCTATATTACACATACCTGGAGAGCGAAATCAATCATTTGTACTTAGTTTAAATTACATTTCAAAGTGAAATCATTGCTGAAATCAATCCTTTTGGACTTTGTAATATTATTAGTGCAAGTTTGAAATCATTGGGAGATCAATGTAAATTCCAAGGGAAATAAATGCGATATTAATGTTAAAATCAATGTTATATCATAGGGAAATCAATGGTAAATCAATACTAAAATCAATATATTATTTTATTCTATTTTATAGCCTTCACAGAGGTGCACTAATTTCAAAAATGGTAGAACGATGAAATCACGTGACCGAATTTTTCTAAGCTGTAGGAGTATTACTATTATAACACTTTTACATACTATGTACATTTATGTATGATGAAAATAAATAAAAACAAGTATTGAAATAACATTAAATTTAGCATTGGTTTTAGCAATGATTTCCATATTATATAACATTGATTTTTACATTGATTTTCGCATTTATTTCGCATTTATTTCCCTTGGAATTTACATTGATCTCCCAATGATTTCAAACTTGCATTAATAATATTACAAAGTCCAAAAGGATTGATTTCAGCAATGATTTCACTTTGAAATGTAATTTAAACTAAGTACAAATGATTGATTTCGCTCTCCAGGTATGTGTAATATAGAGTAAAGTTTATCTGTTAGAAAAGGACTAATGGTCTAGTAGATAAAGTAAGTATATGTATATAGTTAACCACCCTAGTACTTAGTATATTCTGTAGTTGGGTACCTGACAATTTCGAGTTATTCATTGATTTTTGACTGATTTCTCATTGATTTCTTTTTTAATTGTCATTGATTTCACTCTAATGATTTCTAATGATTTCGGACTGGGATTGATTTCTACTTAATGTAATTAATTGATTGATCTCTCATTGATTTCAGTTATATTCACTTCTACATACAAGCAATGATTTCAAACTATTAAAATGGTAAGTAATTGATTCCACCCTACCATATTGAAATCAATCACCCTCTCGGTGACGAAACATTTCGCAGCCCCGCAGCTTACCGACAGCGATCAATCAGAATCGAAGCCACGACTCGAGGCCGATCTTACGTTCCCGAGTCCTTAGTCCATAACAACCTCTGATGAACAGGTATGGTATTCATCGGACATAGCCAATATCGAGCGAAAGGCGGCGGGGCTTGCACATACGCACAGCGTGAAGCGTGTTCCGACTGTGAGGGATATTCCGGGGTTGCAGCCTCCGGTGATTCCACACATTACTGGGACGACGGCGGCGCAGAGGTTAGATGGGCGAGCGTCTCGAGAGGCGTTGCGGCAGCGGTGCGTTTATTTTGTTAAGGAGTGGGTGGGTGGGACTAATATAGTTTTGCTTTTTATCAGAATGGATCGTTTCGCTGCCGGCCATGCTTCTTGGAACGACATTGATGAGTCTCACGAGATGCCCGTGCCGTCGCTGGCTAATGTCGAAGGTGTGGCAGCCCCTTCGCATCATATCAATAATACACCGCCTCCTGGTCATTCGACTCCTGTTCCTTCACTGCAGACTGTGTCCACTAGTTCCGCTCCAAGCATCAATTTGAATCCGAGCATTCAATCCACGCCTCCTGCTGAGAATCCTGTGGATTCGCTGCTTGCACGTCCTCCCGATGGGTCTGTCATCATAACCGTAAGTTGTCTTGACTGCTAATGGATGACGCTCATTTGACATTGTTGCGAAAAGCCTGATGGAAGACATTTCCGTGTGCACGACCTTCCATTTGGCTGGAAGATGGAGCTTGTATATATTGATGATGCTGTTGTTGCGGGTGATTGAGGGATGTGTTGTAATTTCATTGTTAGATTGTTTCTTTTTCGTGTATACTAGATCTTTTTATTTTTATTTTTATTTTTATTTTTATTTTTATGTTGTTGTATAATAACTTTCTTTTCCGTTTTTCTTGTTGATTGTTCAATTTTGATTTCATAGTCTCCATGCTTGGAGAAGATTTTGCAAGGCCAGAACGTCGTCGGTTTCATGTGTGGCATCTTCAATATGGTTGTCTGAGTCATCGAGAACTTTGGTAACAGGGATTTTGGATGGGTCTCGTACGTGGTATGGTACAAGTCGAAATGCCGCATATCGTAGGCGTGATACTGAACCGTCAAGTTCCCCAAGAACGTATGAGCCTCCTTTAGTGCGTCGCAATATGACCATTGGTCCAATATACCGTGGTATGGTTTTGAACCTTGTGATAGTATGTTCATATCTTGAATTCCTAACCAATACTAGCACTCCTGGTTGGAAATTGTAATCTTTAATGTTGGCCATTTCCTTATTGAAGAGGGGTGCCAGCCATTTTGATCATATAACAGCAGTGTTATATGATTGCCCCAATCGAATAAGCCATGCCATTTTATGATTGGGATCATAAACAATCATTGAGGTTCTAATTCAATACTACTATTGTATGAATGTATTAAATGATCATAAGCAATCATTGATTGTTTCTAATTGGATATTACTATTGTATGGATGGCTAGGTGATCATAAACAATCAGTGATTGTTTTTAATTGAATACTACTATTGTATGAATGTATTAGGTGATCATAGACAATCATTGATTTATCTAATTGAATATTAGTATGAATGGAGAGGCAATCATAAACTATCATTGATTTTTTCTAATTGAATATTATTATTGTATGAATGGTGAGGTGATCATAAACAATCATTAATCCTTACTAATTGAATATTAGTATGAATGGAGAGACAATCATAAACAATCATTGATTTTTTCTAATTGAATATTATTATTGTATGAATGGTGAGGTGATCATAAACAATCATTAATCCTTACTAATTGAATATTAGTATGAATGGAGAGACAATCATAAACAATTATTGATTTTTTCTAATTGAATATTATTATTGTATGAATGGTGAGGTGATCATAAACAATCATTGATTTTTTCTAATTGAATATTAGTATGAATGGAGAGACAATCATAAACAATCATTGATTTTTTCTAATTGAATATTATTATTGTATGAATGGTGAGGTGATCATAAACAATCATTAATCCTTATTAATTGAATATTAGTATGAATAGAGAGACAATCATAAAAAATCATTGATTTTTTCTAATTGAATATTATTATTGTATGGATGGTGAGGTGATCATAAACAATCATTGATCCTTACTAATTGAATATTAGTATGAATGGAGAGACAGTCATAAACAATCATTGATTTTCTCTAATTGAATATTATTATTGTATGGATGGTGAGGTGATCATAAACAATCATTGATTTTTACTAGTTGAATATTAGTATGGATGGTTAGGCAATCATAAACAATCATTGATCTTCACTAATTGAATATTAGTATGGATGGTTAGGCAATCATAAGCAATCAATGATAACTACTAATTGGATATTGCTATTGTATGGATTTGTCACATTTCCTCACATGTCACAATTGTGACACATCTTCCCGCGCGTCACATATTTCCCGCACGTCATGTTATTCACATATATTCCTGCGTATCACGTTCGTCTCGCGCGTCACAATTGTCACATATATTCCCGCGCTTCATGTTAGTCACGCGCGTTACATTTTCCTCACGCGTCACGATCGTCACACATATTCCCGCGCCTCACATATTTCCCGCGCTTCACACATTTCTCGCGCATCGCATATATCCCGCGCATCACACATTTCCCACGCGTCACATATTTCACCCACGTCACGTTTGTCACGTTCTTTCGCGCGTCACATTTGTCACATACATTCTCGCGTGTCACAATTGTCACATATATTCCCGCGCTTCATGTTTGTCACACGCGTCACAATTGTTACATATATTCCCGCGTGTCACGTTCGTCTCGCGCGTCACAGTTGTCACATGTATTCCCGCGCTTCATGTTAGTCACGCGCGTCACGCTTTTCACGCGCGTCACGCTTTTCACGCGCGTCACGCTTTTCACGCGCGTCACGCTTTTCACGCGCGTCACGCTTTTCACACGCGTCACGCTTTTCATGTGTGTCATGCTTTTCATGTGTGTCACGCGCGTCACATTCGTCACACTTTTAGCGCTCGTCACGCTTTTCACAATCTTACATTTGTCATGCTTTGAAATCTTGCCTTTCTTGGGTATTAATCTTTTGATTCACATTACATGTCCTATGTGTGTCACTCATCATGCTCTTTTCACATGTTACATTTGCCACAATTTTCACAGCTCAGTAATCTAATTTGGCCTTTGATATTGACAATATATCTAAATTTGAAACTATGTGAACTGGGGAATACTCAGCATATCACTTGTTATCCACTATTATCCTATCATGTTTTTCATTTGCATTATGTTTTTGATGCAAGTCACATGTCAAGTTTGTCATGTTCTCAATATGCATCTCATTTGTCACATTTTGTGCATATTTCATAAGATCACAAGATTTTTGGAACTTATTATGACATGTAGAACATTTTGACTTTGTTTGTCTGTCATAAGATATAACAACCTGAGCCAGCCATGCGCGCCTGGTTACCTGTATATCTATATCATTGTCCACAGAACAGAAGTATTTTAAACTGCAGAATAAATTATTAATGCAAGGAAACATATATGTTCTTGCTAAATTGAAGGTTATGACATGGGATATTACAATTAGTAAATTATAGAGGTCTAACAGTAAGAAGCAACTAGAATGAAAAATGTAGAGTGTGTATGTAAGTTCATTGACATTTTACAATTGAGACTAGAGATATGATATAATGGTATTGAACTATGTAACTCTACATCACATCAAACTTACACATCTCAAACATTAGATGATCATGATTCTTGTATCACTATTGGTTATACTGATATCTTCAATACACATTATTGAGTCACATATCTGCTTACTCTATATAACTACATGACAGTTTGCTTTATTGATACAGAGAGATAATGTAAACTATCTCCACTCTTACTGATATTGTGACACAATGTACAGCAGGCAAATTGCCTGTACTATAGAATTGGGCTTATTTCTCTTTTTGATACTCAGCTCACTACCATTGTTCTGTACCTATTTTAGTACAGTACATTACATTCATTAAATATAGGTGACTTTCCCTTACTAGTACCTGTGGATATATGGATGTGCTATCAACTCACAAATTCTTTGTCTTAGAATTTCCTTCAACTCAGAAACTTCTATGCACATACTATTGCTGAGTATCCATCTATTAATATAGTTTTCAATTTGCCACCTATACTAAGAGCATGACAAGTGTTATACTTACAAAGCATAACAGATGTAATGCTGTGAGAAATGTAATGACACACATAGGACATGTAATGTGAATCAAAAGATTAATACCCAAGAAAGGCAAGATTTCAAAGCATGACAAATGTAAGATTGTGAAAAGCGTGACGAGCGCTAAAAGTGTGACGAATGTGACGCGCGTGACACACATGAAAAGCATGACACACATGAAAAGCGTGACGCGTGTGAAAAGCGTGACGCGCGTGAAAAGCGTGACGCGCGTGAAAAGCGTGACGCGCGTGAAAAGCGTGACGCGCGTGAAAAGCGTGACGCGCGTGAAAAGCGTGACGCGCGTGAAAAGCGTGACGCGCGTGAAAAGCGTGACGCGCGTGAAAAGCGTGACGCGCGTGAAAAGCGTGACGCGCGTGAAAAGCGTGACGCGCGTGAAAAGCGTGACGCGCGTGAAAAGCGTGACGCGCGTGAAAAGCGTGACGCGCGTGACTAACATGAAGCGCGGGAATACATGTGACAACTGTGACGCGCGAGACGAACGTGACACGCGGGAATATATGTAACAATTGTGACGCGTGTGACAAACATGAAGCGCGGGAATATATGTGACAATTGTGACACGCGAGAATGTATGTGACAAATGTGACGCGCGAAAGAACGTGACAAACGTGACGTGGGTGAAATATGTGACGCGTGGGAAATGTGTGATGCGCGGGATATATGCGATGCGCGAGAAATGTGTGAAGCGCGGGAAATATGTGAGGCGCGGGAATATGTGTGACGATCGTGACGCGTGAGGAAAATGTAACGCGCGTGACTAACATGAAGCGCGGGAATATATGTGACAATTGTGACGCGCGAGACGAACGTGATACGCGGGAATATATGTGAATAACGTGACGTGCGGGAAATATGTGACGCGCGGGAAGATGTGTCACAATTGTGACATGTGAGGAAATGTGACAAATCCATACAATAGCAATATCCAATTAGTAGTTATCATTGATTGCTTATGATTGCCTAACCATCCATACTAATATTCAACTAGTAAAAATCAATGATTGTTTATGATCACCTCACCATCCATACAATAATAATATTCAATTAGAGAAAATCAATGATTGTTTATGATTGTCTCTCCATTCATACTAATATTCAATTAGTAAGGATTAATGATTGTTTATGATCACCTCACCATCCATACAATAATAATATTCAATTAGAAAAAATCAATGATTTTTTATGATTGTCTCTCTATTCATACTAATATTCAATTAATAAGGATTAATGATTGTTTATGATCACCTCACCATTCATACAATAATAATATTCAATTAGAAAAAATCAATGATTGTTTATGATTGTCTCTCCATTCATACTAATATTCAATTAGAAAAAATCAATGATTGTTTATGATCACCTCACCATTCATACAATAATAATATTCAATTAGAAAAAATCAATGATTGTTTATGATTGCCTCTCCATTCATACTAATATTCAATTAGATAAATCAATGATTGTCTATGATCACCTAATACATTCATACAATAGTAGTATTCAATTAAAAACAATCACTGATTGTTTATGATCACCTAGCCATCCATACAATAGTAATATCCAATTAGAAACAATCAATGATTGCTTATGATCATTTAATACATTCATACAATAGTAGTATTGAATTAGAACCTCAATGATTGTTTATGATCCCAATCATAAAATGGCATGGCTTATTCGATTGGGGCAATCATATAACACTGCTGTTATATGATCAGAATGGCTGGCACTTATGTATTGAACTGTGCTATGGATGCATATCAGGCCTTGAGTACTCGTTGGGTGATGCGTTCAAGGTCCGCTGGCCTTTTTTGCAGCTGCTTGGCTCGGTAGACGATAAGGTCTTCAGTAGTGGTTGGTTTGTCCATTTTAGGAGCCAAGTATGTGGCTTCTGCCAGGTCAAATGGCATGGTGGGCTCTATGCCGTGTGCTATGTAGTAGGGTGAGTATCCTGTTGATTTTTGGATGGTGACCCGTTCTGCCCAGATTACTGAATAGGCAACTTGCGACCATCTGGATTCGTCTCCGTCCGCAGCTTTGATTAAGGCTTCTCGTACGTCGAAATGTTGGCGTTCAATGATGCCATTGGCCTGAGAGTTGTATGGAGATATACGGATGTGGTGTATATGGTATTTTTCAGCAAGATATTGGCAAGCCGCGATGAACTGTTTCCCATTGTCTGACACAATTTCTTCTATAGCTCCCCATCGGCATAAGATTTCTTCGAAGATAAATGCTGCAATGGTCTTGGTGTTTTCGTGCCGTAGCATACGCCATTCTGGGTAAGAAGACAAGGAATCTCGTGCGTGGACAATGTATTGGTATCCGTTCGACTTCGGCATTAACATGGTATCTATGTGAACTTTCCTGAATAGTGCAGCAGGTGTTGGTACAGATGGTGGTATGTGTATCCTTTTCAGGAGTCTTATCTGACATTCATGGCATGTTCTTATATACCATTTAACATCGTTTTCTAGGTGGGGCCACCAGAATCTTTCTAAGAGCCTGGTGCGTACTGTGAATAGACCTTTGTGGCCGAGCTCGTCGTGCGCTTCCATGATGAGTCCCAGGCGCTTTTCTTCTGGAATGATGAGCTTGTGCTTGCCGTGTGGGTCTTTTTTCCAAAGGCGCCCATCTTTGGTGAAGTATTCTAGACTTCTTCTGATGAACTTTGTATATTGGGCATCGCTCATGCCTTCTGGTCACACAGGGTGCTCAAGGAATTGTTGGATGATTGGAAGTTCGTGATCCTGGGCATTGGCCTTGTCGGTCCGTGGGATTTGGACCGTTTCACCCATTAGTATATGAACTAGGTCAGAGGGTTTGATACCCTTCTCGTGAGAGGATGAGTACATGTGCCGCTTCTCTGGCTTTTCACATATACACTGATGTGGGTTCTCGTAGATGGGTGACCGTGGTTTTCGTTCCCAGTTTAAGACTTCGATAGCGAATGCATTGGCATCGTCGATCCACTGTTCCCAGTCATCGTCAATTTCTGGGTCCTCTGGTGCCTTTGGTCGACATGACAGTCCGTCTGCTGCCTGATGGTCAACTCCTGGGATATGTACGAGCTTGAATGGCGAAAATAGAAGAATTCCCGCTATCCAGCGGTTAATCGTTGCATTGGGCTGAATATCTGGGTTGTTGAGCATTCCTCGTATGTACTTTGCATCTGTTTCAATTGTAAATTTCTTGATGCCTATGATATAGATTCTTGTATCTTTGAGAGCTCGAAATAGACCATAGAGTTCGAGCTTTGCTTGTGAGTATCGCTGTTCGCGCTCATTCCAAGTGATAGAGCCGAATCTCGATGGGTAGCGTTTGCTATCTTCGCCTAACTGGAGTAGGATGTATCCTACGCCTATCCAGGAGGAATCTACGGCTAGAATGACTTCTCTTCTGCTAAGATAGTCTATTGCTTTTATCGCTGGGCAGTTTTTAACCATGAGCTTGAGCGTTTCCATGGCCTGTAGCTGTTCCGGGCCAAATTCGAAGTCTTTGTTTTTCTTAGTGAGGGCGACTAGCAGTTTTGTGTGCATGGCGTAATTCTTGACGAATATACGAATTGTACCGCAAACGCCTAGGAAGCCTCGTACTTCAGTGAGTGATTTGCACAATGGCCAGTCTAGAACTTTCTGAATGCATGTCTCGTCAGGTACGCGGCCTTCATATGTGCACCTATGGCCAACAATTACTGCTGAAGGAACGCAAAAATGCGATTTTTTGGCAGAGAAGGTACCACCTGCATGTTTGATGCGCTGGATTACCCTATTGACATTTTGTAGATGTTCCCATACGAATCGACGTATGCCTGGGTTGTCTTTTAGGACTTCGTAGCCTCCGTTAGGAAGTTCGTATCGCGTTGGTGGGCCCTTGACGGGTACATCATCGACGAATGGTGTGGCTACGTGTGGAATCTCATCTTGGAGTAGAAATGTGAGGTCACCATGCTGTATCTGCATGGAGTTAGTGTATCCCATTGGTATCGAGGTTAGCTGGAGTGTTCCTAATGGTGTTTGGAAAGTGGTGAGGTCTCTGGATTCTGGTGCTAGCGCTCGTTGGTCGAATCCGACGTATAGGTCGAACATACCGTAGCATGCACGTCCTCCGAATGTTTCTGCGTATGTTTCGACGATTGGGGGCACGCCGCTATCTTTGATAGCTACGGCGTTCAATGGCTGGAGATCATGTACGAGCCGTAGCGATTTCTTGTCCTTCTTTAGGACGCAGAACCATCGTGACATATAGGAAGCATTGGAAGGTTCGTAGACTCCGACAGCAATCTTATCCTTGATGATTTGTACTACTTGCTCGAATATACCAGGAGGAATGGGAATATTTTTGAGTACCCATGGGACATGTTCCACGGTGGGTATTACTACTGGGTCAAAGTACTCGTTGTTGAACTTTCCTTTCTCGTCTTCTGTCCATGCAAAGGCTTCTTCTTGGAGCTTGATTAGTTCATGGACTAGCTTAACTTCTTCGGGCCACAAGAAGTTTTCCTTGTTGACGTCGTTTTCGTCTTTTCGTTCCTGTGTGTAGCGTTTTCCTGGGACAAAGTCTGGCGGATGTATGGGTAGTTCAGGCATGTTTTCTAGCGGATCAGTCGGAACACGTCTGACTATGCGAAATTTTTCTGGTAGTGTGGTAGCGACTGGTTTGACCCGGTTCGCCACCTTTTTGTATGCGTATGACGCCGCTAGTTCTAAGTTGTTTGCTATGTTGTCGATTGCAGTGAAGGATACTTCGTAGGTATCTTTGATATAATATGGCAGAGAGAAAGGAGTAGTGCTAAAGCATATTGGGTTAGTCATAAAGCATGTATTGGGCAGTTCTGGATGTCTATGTGCTATAAAGGTTCTGTCTTGGAATGGAGGATCTGCTCCTGGGTGGGTAATATCTTCGTCTCCTCGAGTGTGACTCGAATCATTGACTACTGAAAATCCTCTTCTAGGGTGGTTTTGACCATATTAACGCCGGTGCGACGTTTCCTATGCCTAGTGATGGTGGGTACTGTTATGACTTCATGAGTGTTTGGGTCTTGCAGAACAAGGTGGGCGTCTCCATTGATGAAATGGTGAATGCTAGCCTGGGTTAATGTAAAGAATGGGAGTCCTAGTAGCATATCGTAAGATGCTTCCGGTACCACTTGTACTTGAACGTAGAAGTTTGAAGATCCAATTGATATTTTAAGGTTGGATAGCATTCCTAGCATTTTGCTTTTTGACGCATTGGCCGATTCCATTTCTAGGATGTAGTCAGACTGAAGTGGGATAGCGAGTTTATCCCAGATTTCTTTTCTGAGTGTGATTACCTGGGACCCGTTGTCGACTACTGCCGTTACGTCGACTTCGTCGTTTAGGGTTACCTTGACTTCTCGTAAGTCTTCCTTTTTGTTAGCCACGATTTTTCCATTTGCCGCTGTGTTTAGCAGATTTACTGACACTGCGTCTGCGATAGATAACTCGTTTTGTGATACTGGTTCTGTGGTGGCAATTCTTTTGCTACTACACATGTCTTTAATTTGTTTTCGCAGTTCTGGTGCTACTGCGAATAGTTCCTCTTGAGTGAGCGTAACAGTGCTTTCAAGTCCTTTGGTAAGTACTCATTTGAGTATTTCTTCAGACTCGATTGGCACAGCATAGCGGTATTGGAGCTGGGAGCTTTGCATGCTAGAGGATGGCTTGGGTAGGTTAGATTTTTCTTCTTTGGCTTTGCTATGCGTCACCGGTGGTTGATAGTTGTCTTTTCTAGACTTATCCATTTTCTGGCGTATCTCCTTCAGATCTCGTTGCGCTTGATTTGCCAGTGTTTCGAGAATTGGTATATGGTCAATGTCTTGCTGCGTAAGTGGATGTTCCTCAGCTGGTTCTTCGTCCGCAATGCTGATTTTGGCGATAGAGGCTGGCTGTACCTCTGTGGATGACCATGCGTATTGGTCATCTACTGGAACTGGATCCGCCTCTACGATGTTGGATGATACCTGCCCTGAGGTAGCTATCTTCGCATTGGCAATGTTCGTGGTACGTATCTGGTTCCAGTTGTCTAGTCGCTCCTTCAGATTAGAACCTTCAACTATTTTTGAGTTTAGTCTTATTCCTTCTGGCAATAGTACCATGTTGCCTTTGCCAATTTTGCAGAGACCTTTCTTTTCATATTCTTTTACAAATGGGCAGGCAGCGATCATGTGTGCTTGATCAGAGCAGAAAAGGCACTTGTTCGTTCGTTGTCCTTCTGAACGATTGCTTCGCTCTTCTTTGGCTAACGCGAATACTTTTACTGCTAGGTTTTGGGCTAGAGATTCTGAGTTAATGAGTCACTCAATAGCTGATTCGTCATAGTATTTCTTCGATACTGATGTTTGAGGGTTTTGTGCATTCATTTCGAGGGCTTGGCTTTGTACTGTTTGGGTAGATGCTTGAGGCATGGGGTTGTATCCTTGCGTGTTATACGCCTGGGAAGGCTGATTGCTTTGATTATTTTGAGTATACATCGGATGTGGGAGTGCTGGATACATTTGGTTCATCCCTTGGATCTGGGCTGACTGTGTTCCTTGGTTAATTACATACCCCGGGAACTGTTGTTGTTGATATGGCTGGATTGGGATTGGATGCTGTTGGTAGTTTTGTCCAGGCGCCATGGTTATGGCTGGTAGTTGTCTATATGAGTTGGGAATTTGAGAGTATCCTTCGTATCCGGGGTATTGAATCGGTTGGACTGGTAGTCCGAACATTTGTGCGCCACCACCCGTTGTGCCGTCATTTGGCGGGAGGAGGTGCATGGCTGCTTCATATATTTCTTTGAGCTTCCAGGGTTCGTCTAGTTCATGCTTGGGTTCTAACATGTGTAACTCGTTTCTGATTCTTGCTCGGAATTCGATAGGGAAGCCAGTCATGAAGGAGTTACTTATTTCCCTGTCGGTGACTTTCCCCTTTTCTTTGAGGTATTCTGCAAAGGTCAAAAATCCTCTATAGTATTCGCCCAGTTGGTACCATTCCGTCATTATCTTTTGCGATTGGGCGGCACAATAGTACTCGAGATCGATAGTTGTATATTTCTTTTCACCATCGCAACCAGGGTATAGCTTCCTAATTTCTTCTTTGAAAATTTCCCAGTTGTTGTGGACATTTTCGGCGCGTGCGCGCCACAAGTCTTCCACATGCTGGTCTAGATACTCGAAGGTCCACTGGATCTCTTCGCTATCGGTAAGTCCGCTTGCTACTGCTAGGTTATGAATATGCCTGAAAAACCGATCTAGAGTTACTGGACTGCCGTCGAATGATGGTGCGGCTTTTTCTCCGGGCGATGGCATCGTTCTGCGTGCCCTTGGAAGTGGCATTTGGACGTTGTTTTGCTCGAGATAAGCGTCTTCGTCCATGGTCCATTCTGCTTTTCGAAGATTTCCTACGCGCTCGTCTGGATCAAATTTGACATTGGTACGAAATGGCGCGTTTGGTGGCGGAGTAGACTGGGGAGCGTGATCCAATGGGACTGATGTCGCTGGTTCTGTGATATTGGGGTTAATGGGGTTTATGACTGGGTTTTGTCCCGTTCTGTTGTCTGGTAGAATTCCTGACATGATTGGTGAGGATGTGTTGGACTCGTTGAGTGTGTAGTCTGGGTAAGCTAGGAGGTCTTCGACTTCGGATAGTGAGTCGAATGAGGAGTTTTGTGGATCGTTGATTGATAAATGAAGTTCTTGCGAGAGGACTCTGGTTGGTTTTGGTCGGGCCGGTGATTTATTTTCCGGTCTTCGAGAGATTTTGGATTTTCAAATCGAATGAAGCCCCCTCGCGGTGGGCTCCAAGTTGTGGGATGCGAAGTGTTGTTGAAGGGAAACTTGAGTTTCGGCAAGTGCGACTGCGTCCGTCAGTCGCTAGTGGCTTCAAGTCGAGAATATAAGTCTTGAGAATAAGTATGGGATAAGTCTGAGGTAATCAGACTTCGAGTTTTAATATTGATGTGCAAGAGCGAATAATTGAGAGATAATGAGAATAGTGTCGACCCGAGGGCGCTCTTCTTGAGCTACTTGACCCTTGTCGAGCAGTGGAGAGTGGATAGGATAGATATGAACTGCTGTATTCAACTTAGGGGATGTAGCTAGCTACAGAGGGGTTTATATATGTAAATATCTATGTGAGTCATATAAAATTTAAAAGGTAAACTAGGATAAAGAAAAACATAGCCTTGAGGGGATGCGTGCGGCAACGCGTGTTGAGTGTTGTCGCTTTTCTGCCGTTGTCGATTGCTGAGTCCGATTCCGTGGGTGTTGTCCGAGCCGAATCGGGATGTTTGCTTTCGGGGTTGTTTGGTTCGGCACGTGACTTGTTGGTTTCGGAACGCGTCGACTTTGGTGGAATAACTTTTATACACCTCTGACTTCATCGTTCTCCGTCTTCGATCTGCCCTGTTCAGCATGCGCGCACAATGGTCTGGTATGTGTTTTATTTGTATTGGGATTAAGATACTGACGTGGTTTATGTATTATAGGTGATTTCATACGTAGGCCACTGACAGGCCTTACAACTTTTTAACTAACTTACTGTAACAGCAACAAGAACGTAGAATTAAGCAGAAATCTCAGAGCTGCACTTGAAGACAATATAGCAGATATATACTGAGTAAAAGAATTAAACATAAAGTGAATAAATTACTACAGGATGATGGTAAACAACGGTCAGATTAAGGCACGAGCGGAACGCATATGCCGGACCCGTCGCTTCACTCCAACGTAATCTTAGAGATTACGTAATCGGGTATTGAACGTCTCGACTCTATGGTGCAGGGCACTTAGTCACCTCCACTTTTGTATAACCAAAATTAAGCCATGGGAAATCATTTTTTCCTTATTCCTCTGACAAAAATGATTCTTTTGGCAAGAGGAACAAAATGCTCAGATAAAATTTCGAAATTCCCAAAACTGACGGAGTTATGATTTTTGTCCGACCCAAATTCCGCCGCCTTATATAATCATTACCATATGCGGTAATGTACTACCTAATTTGGTAATATTAGTCATCAAGTGTAGCTGCAAGTGACTGCAATTGTCTCGGGAATTCAATGGTGAGAGGCAAATGAGAGGTACAAGTAATGTCTAATGTCAGTATAAAAACTATTCCATCTTCAGTTGCGCTTATTTAGCCTCCATATTAGTTCAACAGAGAACCTATTCAAGTGCTTTCATCAGATTTTCTTCCAGTTGGGTATCAGTTGGATATCAGTGTGTCACTTTACCGACCAAATCCACAATGGAATTTTGGTAAGAAGATGCAAAAATGGTGATCAGATAAGCCCACAGTTGGCAATGTAAGTATCTATTTCATCACTTAGATTTACTTCCATCCAGGTTTTTTGGACTCTCAAGCTCGCAAAACAACTATCTTTTAAGTTTTAGGCATTCCAGGCATAGTTTTAGAAGTTTAGTAACTGTGAACACATATTTTAGATCATAATTTACTTCCTACAAAACTTTTTTTTTTTCGACAACCGATTCCGCCGCTGTGCAAAAGTGGAGCTGATTAAGCGCCCTGCACCATATGTCGAATATGCCTGCTCCACACGCTCAATACCATTAGACATCCATACAAGGTTTGAAGAGGAGTAAGTATATCAAATGAGGGGGGTGCAAAGGGAAAGTTTGTAGTTGGTTGTAGAGGTTGGATAGAGGTGCTTAATGATGGACCATTACGGTTGTCGAACACCGTAGTACGTACCCACCACGGACGCCACCTTCATAGCATAGAAGAAGAAAGTTACAATATCATTAAACGCCATCGTGCAAATACATATTCAATCTTTAACTAAAACTTACGGACGCCCTTTGCATCGAATCATTGCAGCCTACTTTTGCCATAAGACAAATAAACCCTTCGACGGTATATAGTTCATCCCCCATCCCTCTGCATGATGCATCGACTTAAACATAGAAAACTCCTTCTTTTTAGTAATCCAAACAACGGGAGCTCTAAAGTTATCCTCAGGCCTGTTATTGGCCCCACTTTGCTCACCCATTACATCGCCATTGCCATTAACAGGGCACACACGCCACCCCTTCTCATCCAAGAACTTCTCCTCGTTAGCATACCGGAGATAAAATGGATCAATGACATTATCTACCGCGAAATCGCTCTGCAGTTCATCCTTCCCATACTCGATATCCGTGTAAACGGCTTTGAGCTGAACCGGAAGATCAAATTGCTCGCATACTTGTCGGGTCATGGCGTCGCTTCCTTTCAGACATTCCAGAAGATGTTTCAGATTAGAATTTTCCTGCTCGATGGGGTACATGCATTGCAAGGCGAAGCCTAAGTATCCTCCGTCCGGAAGGAATGTTGGGTCTTTCAACGCGTTGTATAGAGAGGTTTTGAATGCTTCCTCGTTAGACATGACACCTCGGGGAATAGCTACGAGACGTGTATTATCTCTTTCTTGAACGTAGACGTGATATGTTAGCGTGATGAGATGGCCTTTGGTAATGGGTGAGACGGCAAGGTCTACATCACTGTAGAAAGCGACGTAAGCCACAGATCCTGGCTTCGAATGTCTGAGAGCTTTCACAGAATCCCATGTCCACGATCTATCATTGCCGTAGAAGACAAACTCTCCACCTTCGCATTCCGGTGTGGGGAACGTAATTATGAGAGAAGCAAAGGTGTTTTCTCTCTTCCGTTTATCCTTTGTATTGTGTTTTTTCATGAAGGAACCCTTTCCTACGCCATAATTAAAAAACAGTGCTCGATTGCGAAATCTAGCATATTGAAACGCACCATACACATTCAGTTCATGAATTTCTGCACGAGTACATTTAATTACATCTCGACCCTCCAGGAAGTTGTTATCGATAAACCCGAGAACATCCAGCCCTATGTCATCCTGCTTTAACTCAAAATTGGTAGCGAAATTCTTCTTGTCCATTTTCAGTACATTTCGTTCGTCGTCCCCGCTCGTGGTGCAAGCGGTAGCGAGGCGAAAGACGTCAGTATTAGATAGATTAAGGAGATCTACATAACTGCGGCCCGAACTATCAGATAACAACTCTGTATCGTTCTCGGTTTACTCACTTCATCCCGTCCTTCTCTATGTAAAAGAACCGCGTCAGTACGTTCTTGACTGGAATGGTGTGTACTGCGGCACAAAAAGGTGGCTTGTCAATGATGGCGTATTTGAGTTCCTTTTCGTGATCGACCATCGTTTATTCGCGGGTGGGAGGCTATCGCGAAGGAAGCAGTCTCACTGCTGGGCGCCTGTAAAAAAGGACAATGTTGCAGTTGCAGAAGTAGAGAATGTGAAACGAAATGGGAATTGGTTGAGTAGGAATTGGTTGAATACGACAGTGGGGGTGAATAGTAGGGTGACAGTGATGGAACGTCCAGTCAACGGATGAGATAAAGCTAATTCTGTGGGTTTAGACGTATGTTCTGTTATCCCCTCGCCTTATATATGTTTTCCCCAATAGCTGGGTCGTCCGTGGCCCGAGGAGTTAAGGTACGTCGCTACAAGCGGCTACGGCGATCACAAGTCTCACGTTCGGAGCTTAGAGGTGTGTCGGACTTCGAGCTTCCTGCTTGACTGAGTGAACGCAGTTCAGAAGGACATTACCTGCGGGCTTAAACGAGACGTAACGAAGACGTCGTTGACGAAATTGTCCATCACGATTATTATAGCACTCGAAATAAATTACGCACTGGCTCTACCAACGTTAAGATAATTCCTCATGCCCCTTCCATCCTTTACTCAGTAACGTAGCCCTGATCCAGTATCCTCCCTTTCCATCCTTGAGTACGATTATTGTAGGTTTTATCGTCAAATTCAACGGATTGGCGATAACCGGTTGAGTATACACCACTTTACCACTCCCAGAACCCGCCTTCAGAGCTCCACAGAAGTCAAGTTTATTATACTCGAAGGTCGTCCAATGGGTGACGATAGGCACGAAGGAAATCCCAAGAGACCTGTCTGGAGGACTGGGACTAACAAAGCTCTTCGCATGTTGTTCCCAGAATCTCAACGCAGATTTAACGACGGAGGGCTGCTTATTCCTAATACAGGTTAAACGGATATCGAGAGCAATACGAGCAATGGACGCCGCTTGCAAGTAATTCACCGAAGGGTAATGCGTTCTGATGTTATAGAATGAGTTATGAAGATAGAGTTCGCCTTCAGGTAGAGGGTCGAGGAAGGAGCGATAGTTGAGGCTGCACAGGACGTCTACCGCTTTGGTTTCAGACCGCTGATAGCCTGCATAGACACCCTTTCCCATAGATTAGAGAACGTTAAACCACTCGAGGAACGCCATACCTTCAAAAACCATGCAGTGATAACGTCATTCTTGGTCAGTTCCAACCCATATCCCTCCGCCAAATCGCCCCTCTTAGTAGCTTCGTCGAGCTCTCTCTGGCATTCCTCCCGTAACTGCAAAACGAAATCTCCTGGAACGTGAACCATTCTTCCGTCCTCACTCTCTGAGAGCCCCACTTTTTCCAGAATGGTTTTCACCAATATCCCACCGATGTATCGCGAAAGTCGAACGATCCCCAGCTTAAAATTCGCCCTCGGATGGAGATGCGGATGGTTCATGCTTACGGATAATGGCAAGTCATCTTTACCATGCACGTACTCCGAGAGACAAGTTGTAATGTCAGGAGGAGGAACGAGCTTAGGGATCGGATTCCCGGAAATAATATCGCAGTAAGCCTTGATAACATCGTAACAAGCTTGTCCATCGAACAGATGATGCACAAATCTGAAACCAAGAAGAGTCGCATCATCGAGTGTTGTTACTCGCAACGCGAATAATGATTTATGGGGTGGAAACCTGTTCACAGTATCGAAATGGAATATACGATCGCTCTGTGTCCATTTGATATGATGATACGTCGGAAGGGTGGATAACGTTGCGTTGATACGAACGATCGAGATATCTTCGAACTTCTTTCGGAGCGAACGTGACTTGAAATCGACTTTCGAACCAGACGTAAAGGAGTACGGGGTAGTACACTTGACGAGAGAGCCTCCTACAGCCGGCCAAAGCTCAACCAAGCGCCGATGTGCCGACTCGAGCTTTTCGATGTCAAGGACACCAGAGACAGCGAGCCCAACGTATATACTACAATTGGAGGTCATATTGGTGTTCGACTTCAGTGCATATGCTTTGGGGAACGTCTGTGAGGACATGTGGGGAAGGCGAGGTACGGGATCGTCGTCAACTTGTCGTCTACCTTGAAGGCGCTAATTATATCAAGCTAGTTGACTGTGTGACAAAGTGATACCCAGCTCACGGGCATGCTTCGACAGAATAGGAAGCGCCACTGGTCGGTTTGAGGTTTTGACGTTAGGCATGTTCAGTACATCACTCCAGAGCCCAATCTCGTGGATGCCTTAATACGTGTGTTAAGACGTGCGTAGTTACTCATATGCATGTGATTTGATATCAATGTGGGAGATACCGCGCAGCATGTCAGACTCCAAACCAGTCACTCTCCGCACGTTCAAGTCGGCTAACGCCGTTATATCCGAAGAAGTTGAACTTGAACGTGCTACGAGCGACTGGCAAAACTTGTAAGGTCGGTCACGTGATTCCGTTTCCCATGGGCACTCGATTGCCTTCTGCTTCGCTTGCCGCTTGTATACCATACATTGATAATCGCACTCCACATCCTAAATCCCCCTGAAGGTTTACAGGTGCAGCCTCATATAATTATTGATCATTGTAATATACTATAAGTGAGCTTCTACAGTTCTACTAGGTCATCTGCCTCAACCTCTGGGACTGTCTCATCTTCATTGTCAGCAGTTATAGTTTCCTGTTCATCAACACACACAGTTTCTTGTCGATGTAATATTGTATCCATAGCTACTGCTATTTTATCTGGAATAGATATGTCAGCTTTTCTTCCTGGTTTGAAGATATGTACTTCATTTCTGTCCATGTGATTACAGAGCTTTGAAATTGTGTTTGTCATATCAGGATGAGTATGGTGAATTGTCCTGTGCTCTAGGTGGAAGCCATTCTCAACTGATACATGACATTGACGATAAAATTCAATCAGAGGTGACTCTTTGATGATGTGATCAATTGTGTGATTTGAGCTTCCTCCACTAAAGATTACCTTTACTTTTGTAAGTAGCTGATTAATATTGTTTATGACTATGATAGTTCTTACTTTTGTGTATAGATTATTCCATTCTACTAACCAGTCAACACCTCGGAAGCCATGTTCCTTTCCAGTTGGATTACACAACCAATTCATTCGTATTATGTGCCTGTGAGTGAAATTAGTTTTTAGTTTGAAACAGTAGCTAATTCACCTTACTGCAACTCAGGAGAATAGACTTCTCTCATATTTGTCATAAACTGCAGCATCTGTGATGCATATTTATGTTTTCCATTGGCTTTGAACATGTAGACCCATGGTAAGACTGTTGCTTCTACATGTCCAATATCTCCTGAGTTTATTACATGACTAAGTTCTACATATAAAAGCTCATCCCTGTTTCGCAAAGCCTGATTTTCAAATACTTTGTCATGTTTATCTACTGGATTGTCTCATGCTTCACTAATGGAAGGAGTTGTTGCAACATATTTTTCAACAATTGCCTCTGACATCTCCATAATTAAACTCCAGGATGGCTTTGATTCTGCAAACTTTTCTAGAGTGTTCCATGATGTATTGTGTGCTTTTGCCTCTAGTCTCCAGCAATCCAATATGGAAGCCCATAAATCATGGTGTATCACATCATGCATCATATGAAACCCAGGTTTGCTTCCAAATTTTAGTGAGTCTCCTGGGCATAAAATACCAGCATGATTGAAAAGACTATTGACATCTGTTCTTACAGATTTTGATTGAACCCAGATTATCCAAATTGTATCAGCACAAGCCATTTTGTAATGAAATAGTCCAGGTAAAAATATAATGTACTGAAATCGCCGCCCAGGTGTTTCCTCTATTCTTCGAGACTTTCGAACAGAGTCTAACCTTTCCTTTGTCAGGAGATCACCATGAAATATTAATATGAATCCAGTCATATCTTTATCTTTGTGTATGTTAAACTTCTTGCTGCTGGGTTCACCAATTCCACCCTGTCGAAGCAAATTCTCAACAACATCAATATTTCCATCTACTGTTGATTCTTTTATATTCATTGCTCAACAAGGTATTTGAGTTGTTTTGTGCTGAGGAATTTTATTAATTGGTTTTGGCTGGCCTAATTGTGCTGCAAGATATTCAAACCCTTTTGCACGATGAAGTAGTATGTCTCGTACATGCCATGCAAAGTTTCCACGGAATTTGCTAAGTCTCTCTCCAGGAACTCGGTCATTTGATGTACTTTGTTGGTGAAATTTTAGCATGTCATTGAGATCAATTTTAATAGGTATATCTCTTAGAGAAGGATTTAATGGGTTTTTTTTCCATAACTCATCAGAACAGCGAAGATGCTCCTTATGTTCAATACCATATAGTGGTATAGCTGTAGCTGATGTTGCACTGACAAAATTGGATGAGCCTTTTTCAACAGTTGGTTCAGATTTCCTGAAATAGACATCAAAATTATCATATGCAAATGCTGTTGTGAGCTTTCCAACAGAGTCTCGTAGTTGCATGCTAGCATTTGAGGAAAGTGAGTTAATGGCATTATGAATTGATGTTAGGCTAATTGATAGGCCTGCATGAGCCAGTGTCTCAACAACACGCTCAGGAACATTATTTGAGTGAAGGAATATCCCAAGAACAGATTGTAAGTAATTGCAGTTCTCATTTGTGCTTTGAAGAAATATACTTATGGCAACAACTGATTTCTAATAGGTAGTATTATGTTCATTTAAGTATTGTATTACAATATAATAGTAACATATTTCACTTACAATGGATAAAAGAGCTGTATTTCGATTTACAGCATTGCGAGCTCTCTTTGTTTTCCTATCATCACTTGCCAAGTTTTGATCTTGATTTTCTACAGAAGTATCCCCAGTTTGGCTCCCACTTTTATTAGGATCAATTTGACTATTTTCTTGTTGACCAATTACTGATTTAGAAGGTCTCAGCCATCTTCTTTGAGGGTTTGCATCCAAAAATGCATTGACAATGTCCCAAGTATATGGTGCCTTCTCCCTAATGGTCACTGATGCTTTCTTCATAAATTCTTCCTCTAGGTATGCATCTGTTGCATGTACTGCACCATATTGGAGGCCATTGTGTTTTTTTGAGAGCTCTACAAGTTCATTGCACAATGATTCTTTCACAAGAGAGAATGCCCAGCCAAATATTGAAGCTGTATCTGCAGATTTATGCAGCTTCATGCATATGCTTACTGCATCATTTTGTAGTGTTTGATAGGATTCTGATTCATGAAATACAGTATCCAGAACACCTTGAATAAAAGTTGAGACAGTGAACCCATTGGTTTTGAGACATTGTTGAACAGCTTGCAGTCGAGTATGGAGGTCCATTGGGGAGTTGGAAATGAAATACTACATTCTGATTTACTTATGTATCTTACAGCAACATGTACACTATATAAAACATGAATTTTGCACGTTGAAGGGTACTGGGCTTGCAGAATTATCAGCGCGCGGTGTACACGCTGCATTGCGCTGCACCAAGTGTAAGCGGCAAGCGAAGCGGAAGGCAATCGAGTGCCCATGGGAAACGGAATCACGTGACCGACCTTACAAGTTTTGCCAGTCGCTCGTAGCACGTTCAAGTTCAACTTCTTCGGATATAACGGCGTTAGCCGACTTGAACGTGCGGAGAGTGACTGGTTTGGAGTCTGGCAGCATGTATGCTTTGCTTCTATATTAGAACTCATATGCGCAACTATTAACAATGTACAGGTAATGGTATAAAGAACGTACGGTAACGAACGAACAACTCTCAATAGACTTTCCCTGACGTAACCGACTCTTCGTGCCCTTTCCACCCTGTACCCAACATATTCACTCTCATCCAATACCCACCTCGTCCGTCCTTGACAACCTGGCATAAAGGCTTGATCGTCAAACCCAGTGGTAATATGGAAATAGGCTGAGTATAAACGACTTTCCCACTCCCAGCACCCTTCAGTGCCCCCGAGAAGTCTAATTTATTATACTCGAATGAAGTCCAATGGCTCATCAGAGGGACATACGAAATGGCAAGTGGCTTATCAGGTGGATTCGGGGCGATTATGGTGTTCACATTCTGCTCCCAGAACTGAAGCGCCGATTTGACGACGGATGGCTGTTTGCTCCGCACGCAGGTCAGCCGCAGTTCGAGTGCGATTCGGGAGAGGGGGGACGATTGGAATTGAGAGACGGAATTATAGGATGTTCGGATGTTGTAGAATGAGTTGTGAATGTAGTATTGGTTCGGGGGTAAGGGGTTGAGGAAGGAACGGTAGTTGAAGCTGTAGTAGATGTCTAGCCCTTGTGTGTCGGATGGTGGGAATGCAGCGTAGGCACCCTTTGCAATACCTCAGAACGCTAGTAGGATATAAGAATAACCAACGACATACCTTTAAAAACCAAGCGGTAATAACGTCGTTCTTGGTAAGCTCCAGCCCCGCTCCTTCCTCCAGCTCACCCTTCTTCGCAGCTTCATCAAGCTCATCCTGGCATTTCTTCCTCAACGTCGTCACAAAATCGACCGGAATATGAACCATCCTCTCGTCATCGCGCTCACCAAGCCCCAACTTCGCTACGACGGTCTTAATCAAGGCCACACCCAAGTACTTCACGATCCCCGCTAGGCCCAAGACGAAGTTGGCCCTTGGATGAAGATGTGGGTGGCTCGGGTGTACGCTTGGAGGGAGGTCATCGGCTCCGTTCACCTGGTCGGAGAGAAGAGACGTAATATCAGGAGGGGGAATGAGCTCGGGAATCGGACGGTTGTTAACGAGGTCGCAGTACGCATTGACGACGTCATAGCACGCTTGTCCATCGAAGAGATGATGTGCGAATCGAAAGCCGAGTAGTGTTGCATCCGTAAGTACTGTCACCCGCAGGGAAAACAGCGTCTCTGGAGGAGGAAGTTTGTCCATCGTATCATAATGAAATACCTGCTCGTCTTGCGCCCGTAGACGGTGGAAGGTGGGTTGAGCGGGAGAGGTTTCAGTGAAGTGGATGAGTGGGAGATCTTCTAGTTTCTTGGGTAGATCTCGTGATTTGAAATCGACGGTTGAGCCGCTGGTAAAGGAATATGGCGAGGTGGACTTGACGAGGGCGCCTCCTATGGCGGGCCAGAGCTCCACGAGACATCGGTGAGCGCTTTCGAGCTTCTCCACGTCGAGAATGCTTGGTATAACGAGGCCAACGAAAACGCTACATTGCTGCGAGAGGTTGTTGTTGGACAGGAGCGTATACTCCTTAGGAAACGTCGTGGGGGCCATTGTGAGGGTGGTAGGGAAGGAATTAAAAACAAGCTAGCTGGATTCCTTATCAACTAGGCGCGTGTTGAGGAACAGGAGACCGAAATCCCCTTGTAGCGTTGACGTGCAAATTGGTTGCGTTAAAGGGACATGCACGTTTGCGCTGCACTGCGAGGGTAGACGTCTTATATTGGGAAACAAAAGCTCTCCAGGCTAAATTTCAGCCGTCTACCCGATCAGGTCGTACATATGTACTACGGAGGTGTTGCGAAAATAGTATGATACACAAATGATGCGGGTTTGAAGACCACGGTCTGATTTCTCCTTTTTCTGCAGGAGCGCCCCGATTATTATCATTTCCTTTGGCGCTAACGCGAACATGGATGCTTACCGGACTGCGCTTTAATTATCGATTGGACACTAAAGGCGGGATATTTGACCGTTTAGGGAAAGGTGAGTATTGTGGTACTTCGTAGCTGCTTCTTGCATGCAATAAGAAGTCGGAAGAGAGGAGAGAGGGAACAGCGAAATTTCACACGGCAATGAAATTTTTGTAATCACATAACGAAGCTGCCCGCGCCCCGGTCCAACCAAGCCTGGTCCAAATGCCGACGGCGATGCGGAGCGCTCATCGGCTCAGGGTCTCCAATCAAGACAAACCATCCTTATCATTGATCAACGCCTTTAGGCAATATTAAATATGCCTCAAACCCCCTCCACCATGACTTCAACAAATTCACCCTCGCCCAATACCCACCCTGGCCATCTTTCCACACAAGCGCGTACGGCTTGATCGTCAGTCCAAACGGCAAAATGGACGCTGGCTGCATGAATAGCACCCTCCCCTCATTTCCCTTTACCCCCTCGGCTCTGTCAAGCAGCGCCTCCGAAAAGTCAAGACCGTGATACGCAAATCTCGTCCAGTGGCTTAGAATAGGACCGTAATATATCCCTAGAGGTCTATCGGGAGGATTAGGCGTTACGAGCGTCTTCGTAGTCGCTTCCAGGAACTGTATACCCGACTTGACTGCTTTAGGCTGCATATTCCGTACGCAGGTGAGTCTCATTTCGAGTGCTACCCTCCACAGCGGGAGAGATTGGAATTGGGTGAGGGAAGGGAATGAAGTGCGGATGTTGTAGAATGGGTTGTGGATGTAGGTTTGGTTTGGTGGGAGTGGATCGAGGAAACGTCGGTAGTTGAACCCGAATGAAATGTCTACGCCTTGTCTGTCTGATGGACGATGAGTGGCGTATGCTCCCTATGAACGTTCAGTCTCCGCATGCGTATGAAACCAAATGAAGCAATTCGATAACGGACCTTCATAATCCATGCAGTGATAACATCATTCTTCGACAGCTCCAACCCCTTCCCTTCAACCATCTCCCCTTCCAGCGCGTCTTCCTCCAACTCATCCTGACAACCATTCCTCAAACTCTCAACGAACTCAGCAGGAAGATGCACCATCTTCTCCTCATCCTTCTCCTCCAGGCCTAACGCCGCCCTTAGGCTATTGAAAAACGACACAAATATGTATATCGCAAACCCCCAAAATCCTAAGGTGTAATTCGATCTGAGATCAACATGCGGGTGCGGGCGTACGCTGGGCGGTAGCTTATCCTCCCCGCTAACGCTCTCGGAGAGGAGGGACTCGATGTCGGGTGGAGGGATGAGTTGTGGAATTGAACGCCCCGAGAGGATGGATACGTAGGCATGTACTGCATCGTAGCATGCTTGACCGTCGAACAGGTGATGTGGAAAGCGGAACCCTAGGAGTGTCGCGTCCTGGAGTGTTGTTACGCGTAGTGCGAACAATGTAGGAGGAGGAAAGTTGGACAAAGTGTCATAATGGAACAGACGGTCACTTTTCGTGTTTATAGCATGAAAGCTCGGATGAGAGCTTGAAGTTTCCGTGAACGGTGTAAGACCCATGTCTGCTAACTTTCACTGCAGACTTCTTGACTTGAAATCGACAATCGTTCCAGATGTAAATGAGAAAGGTTTAGTGGAAGTGATAATTTTTCCACCGAGCGCAGGCCAGAGGCCTACGAGCACCTCATGTGCATCTTGGAGTTTTGAGACGTCCAATACGCCTGAAACGACGAGTCCTATGTGCACAGTACATTGCTGCGTCATGTTGTTGTTTGATTTGAGCGTGTATGATTGTGGGAATGCGGGCTGCATGATGGGCGGGGAGTTGTCGTGGACTTGGAGAGGATTGGCACTAGCTGCGTTTTATATTTGTCACTTGAGCTTTAGAATTGGCGCTCGCAACTATCGTGAGGACCTGAGCTGACTGCTAACTAAATGGGGACTTTGACCGAAACACCCTTATGCACCACACTCTACCACACTACCGTTAGGTGCGGGTGTTTTGACGTCGTTCTGAATCGTGATCCGGAGGCTGTGGATACGGATCATTTTTTGGAAACATTTGTCACCTCGCCAACTGATCACAGGGACATTTAAATGAAACGGAACATGCGTCCCGCAATGTTGCACTGAATATGTAATAAAGCTTCAAAAATTATTAGGCAATTCGCAGTGCGCACTCATAAGTCTCTCAAGGTCTCGTCTCTCAACGACTCTTGATTTTTAATATTATTACTTAATGGAAACTGTACCTACCTTCGTTCGCGTTACCGGTGACGTTTAGCAGGGATTCGCTGGGAACTCAAAAAGAAGCCTACGGACCGTTATTAAGCGTATCATGATGACATGATCCTAGGCAAACTAGACTACGACACACGTTTATTTGCGTATGATACGTCTCGTGCTATACTAGACATCACTTCTACTACGAGTTATCTCGACAATTTCAGGTATTGCACTATCCGCCAGTAGCTTATCTTCTGCCGGAAGCGTTAGGATACGGTACCTGTTAGCAATTTGCCTAACATCCCATAACTCTATCTCAGGTGTGAAATAACTTTCCGTTAAATCCATTTCAATCTGGGAATGTTCTACATCAGAGGAGTTGGCACGAGGAGTTTTAGCGTTATCAAAGTTCTCCGCTTGAAGTGTGGGTAGGGATGAACCTGTAGATATTGACACAGGATTCCAGTCAAGTGGCTCTTCAATGTTATTTCCTCCAAGGCGAGCAAAAAGATCCGTAAATAACTGCTCCAAGTATACGTAGTTGGGTAGTTGATTATAATCGAGCTCGCGACTATTATCCAACAGGTACCCGAATTCGCTTGGGAACCATTCACTAAGTATCTTGCCATTCATAGCGGCCTTCGACTCTCCGACTTTACTTCTCCATTCACATGATGTGTATCGATAAGATACTTCCCAGGGAGCGTTTCCTAACAGCATGGAAAGTGCAGCATAGGCGAGAGATTCTAGATCATCGCGGTATCCCAGGTCTAGGAGAAGTTAGCATGTAGAAAGCGGGGACGTTAGTAAACTCACCTAAACCACGATGTGAATTTAGACTGGCCCAATGAAGTGATCCTAATACATGCTTCGAATTTTGGTAACGCACGTCTACTGTGGGCGTGCCAGATTTAAAAAGTATCGAAATTCCAAAATCGATCAAAACAATCTTTGAAGGGTTTTCGACTCGGCAGAGAAGATTGTGCGGCTTGACATCACGATGCACAATCCCATGTTTATGAACATGTTCTAATGCTGCAAGCTATATATAAAGAATTACGTTTCTGCAACTTCGACGATAGGAGTCCCACACACCACCTGCAGAACAACCTGAATAGTTGTTTTCACGCACACAGGTCCTGTAATCAAATCTCCGACGCTTGAACCTAACAATTCCATTGCAATGTATTCAAAATGAGGTAGCCTTCCATAGCCATATATGATGGGTATTGCAATATTTCCCTGAAGGAGCTGAAGTATGCGACTTTCATGTCGAAGGACGGCACGGTCGATTTTCAGCGATGCGCGCGACTTTTTAACTGCAACAATTTTTGAAGTAACCAAGTCTTTAGCTTTATATACGTACCCCTGTTGCAAAACATTATAGTGAGGGACGAGTTGTGGATGTGAACTCACGTATCCACCGCTGCCGATAAATTGTCGGTGTAGACAGTACTTTAGGCCAGACTCCATGGTTTAGTACAAGTGTTGCTGGAACAAACTGCGAGGTAAATATGAACCTTTTGCGATGCCGCAGCTCTTAGAATTCACTTGCCTGAGATGCAAAGTTGAAGGAACGAGGAGAGAGGAAGGATTTGGTAAGGAAACAAGAGGAGTCAGATTATCAGGTTGTTGTCAGGCCGCGACAGTGGTTCAACCCCGAGCCATTGGGACCCACCGAAGCACGTGGAATCGGTGGAAGTGATGCAGCCTCATGGAGAGTTTAGATAGAAGAAGTTCAAGTTTGTGGTGATAATGGGGATAATATCGGCTAATAGGCCTATTTTATGGAAAGTCTAACGACCACGCTCAAACGCATCAATTAAATTGAGCTCCGGTGTTCCGGCCCAGTCAAAAGTCGGTCTAGGGATTTCAAGCGGTATCCAGTGAGATCGAAGACTAGATATCACTCGATATCCCACGAAAATCTGGAATATAACGATTTTTTACGAGTGATATCTAAGCACGTCGAGTCCAATCCAGTGCCAAGAATAAGTCTCATTTGCCAAGACGCTAATTTAATGGCAGGTATAGCAACATCTAGTGCTAACGTAGCCAAAATCTAGTTATATCTCGGGTTGTTGACGCACTTTCAATGAATTTGTAGATATTAAAAAAGCATATATTGGAATTTATATAGGCACATATATTTCTAACTACTCGTCTAATACTACCCACTGTACCAACTACGTCTAGCAGCTTGTACTGTCTTGCTATGTGCGAGCTGGCTAGCAACGATTTCACATAGTTAGCGATAGTTTGATGACAATCAATTAAGTACATACCAAACTCAATGCACGCCCGTGGTCCTAACCTCTGAGATGGAATGTCTATGTGAGTTTGAAGAAAGCTGAGTGCCGAAGTGAGGGAGTGGCGGTGCATGACGAGGGAAACCGCAGGCCGTGCCGCCACCGCGGTAACCTGTAACGACCAACTGGTTAGCTCTACGTTGTGAGATGACGCAATAAAAGGAGAAGGAGACACGTACCTTTGAAGTTTCATAGAGTTGTAGCCTTGCTCGTGGGTGAATGAGGCGGGGGAGGGCTGGAAAAGAGAAGTAAGTACTTATGAGAAGTACGAGAAGCTGGGGTAGGGAAAGAAAAGGGTCTGCCACACGTCGTGTGTAAGTGCCACAATTATATGTAAATGATGGAGAAGGGAAATGAATGCCTTCTACAGTGCCGACAGGCACTTCCCTTACATGTCTGAAAATCATGGAAATAAATTTTTGTACATTTATTTGAGATTTTTTTAGGAAGGAAACCAATGAAAAGACGTCGATTTACCATGTCCTCTCGATTTTTCCCACGGTTTGTCTATATGTTTCACTTTTTCGGTGGGGGGTTACATTTTTGGTGGTATCCCCGGCAGGTGTTTGATGTCAAAATAATAAATTTTTGTGTCGTGTCATGATTTGTATGCATTGCTTAGATTATTCCGAACTTGCAACATGCCCAGAAAGAAACAGAATGGCAAGCAGGATGCTGCTCTTCGACGTGAAGCAGCCAAACGTGGGGAGATTCTTCAATTCCCAAACGATACAAGAAGCATCGATCCAGAAGATCCGACGTATGAGCTGCCTTCAACTGATGTGGGAGAACAGCCAGAAATAGAATCACGTAGTGAGCTTCTGCCCTCGTATGCAAACAGTCCAGATGAAGGTGAGAAGATCATTTATTAACCAGGAACAAACCAATGAATCATTTCAGGAATCTTAGGTGGTCCCCTTGCAAGCGACACAATACTGAACACTCAGCTAGAAATTGATCCAGGTGTTGAAATTCTGAACAAGGAAGACGAATGCGAGAAAAAGCAGCACAAAGTAAGTCCATAATCAAACACATTTCAGGAATATCCATTAACTTATTTCGTGCAGCTGATAAAGCGGAAGGATAGGCACGAAAATGCCGACATTCTTCCAGAGCGTCTAACGAAGACAGCTCGCACAACTCAGTGGAGGATTAGCAATGGAAAAACAAAAAAAGCTCGCGCTATTCAGATGCAACCGTCAATTGCGTCCATTTTCAAGGTAAGAACATTCTTTTACATTTGATAATGGTTATTAAAATTTTATTGGACAACCTATCAGGTTGAGCTGTCGAAGCTTAAGCTCACGCAGCCCCAAGACGCACCTGCAGAAGATGAATTGCTAACAGTCGATTACAATGAAGCTGTGCGTTGATATTTTTATGCTTCCCCACTACTTCCCACTAACTGTTACATTTATATATGTTACAGTGTGATATGCACGCAATCTCTAATCCTCCAAATGACGATATAGCAGTAATGTCATCCACTGCCCAGTCCAAATCCACCAGCCCAGCTTCATCTACTCCCCCCACCTTGGAACCGGAAGCTGTAAGTTTAATTAATGGTGAGTGATAGCCTTTCTAATGTCAAGAGAGCCGTTAATAACACCTACAGATGTTCCAGCCGAGGCTACTGTCAATGAATTTGATACTATGGAGGTGGGGTTTGGTGTTAATTTGTTCTTATGTTATTTTAATTCTTACTTCGTGCTTACTTGTTTCAGAATACATGTAAAAGCTCTCAAAATGCAATGGAAGATTGCAATGACTCGGATGACATATCCAATGTGTCTGATACCGAAAGCAATGACACAAATTTGGGTGTCCGTGAACTTTCCGATAGCGAGTTTATCCGTATGCACAATAGATTGTCCTGGCACGTGCAACAACTCAAGAGCGAGTACCGAAAGAAAAAGTCCATTTGTGCAAATGGCAATGTAGCACGGAAGATGTTAGATCTCGAAGCCATATCTCAGTACAATGATCTGCGATTAAAACTTACAGTTGAGCGCAATAATCTTCAAAATCAAATAAGAAGTGCATCAGGCCGGATTCGACATGTACTTAAGAAACGGCTTTCATCAATTCGGCCTGCAACTGATGCAAGTAACTCAGTAGCATCACGTTGTTGTCGAACGAAGTATTTTGCGCGCACACTTCACTCAATGGCTTTGCATGTCCTTAAAACTGGTCAGCTTCCCGAGGACAAGCAAGGTAAAGGGGCATATCACAAATCGTATTTGGATCGTCCAGATGTTAATTCTGCAATACAAAACTGGCTTAAAGGAGAGGTGCCAATTGATCAAGGGGGATTCAATGGTAGAGTATGTATTTTCGGTTTTTAATTATTTCAAATACTGAACATTTATCATAGCTGAGTGCACCTAAACTATGGCGCTATGTAAATGAATTCCTCTTCCCAAGTCTTCATATCGAAGGTACCATTTGCTTAACCACTTCTGTTTCATGGTTGAAAAGGCTTGGGTTCCGAATGTCTCGTGTCAAGAAGGGTGTATATGTTGATGGACATGAACGTCCTGATGTGCAACTCTCTCGTAACGAGTTTTTAAATTATGTTCATAATCAAGTCCTTCCGTTGGTTGTTTTATTCATTTATGTAACTTTAAATTAATATATATATTACACAGATTTTCAAATACATATGAAGGAGATGATTTGGCTCAGATAGAACCGAATATTAGTGATGGTCAAAAGGTCCACTACCCAATATTCCATGATGAAACATGTTTTCATGCAAACGATCTTGATAACTTCATCTGGATGCGTGATGGGCAACAACCACTGCGAAGTAAGGGCCGTGGGCGAATTGTTCATGTCTCCGAATTTATTATTGAAGCTTGTGGTCGACTTGTTCTTACCCCAGAAGAAATTGCTGCTCAGATGCTATTGCCTGAGTGTCCAAAGCCACCACCAATACCTTCAACTGAAGATAATTCAACAATTACTGGGAATGCTGCTAATACAATACAAAAAAAAAATAGAAAGAGTAAAAATGCGAAGAAGCCTGCTGTTTCTTCAGGATGAACACTAAGAGAGCAAGAGTATGAATGGGTTCCTCCACCTCCACCTGCTCCATTTTCATCATATCGACTGGATAGCTTTGATGCGCGCCGAATTATATATCCTGGATCAAATTATGACCCATGGTGGGATATGAGCCAGCTAATTGCTCAGGTATTACTTTATTATTGGCAAAGTACCCAATGACTGACACCCTGCTTTCAGACAAAAGATGCAATTGATATATTTAACATCAAATATCCGAATGGTGTTGCAGTCTTCATCTTTGACTGCTCCTCAGCTCATGAAGCATTCGCATCAGATGCTTTACTCACACACAGAATGAACCGAGGACCAGGTGGTCAGCAACCAATTATGCATGATACCATCAATCTCTTAAATGGCACGGTGCAGTCAATGGTTTTTCCACCAGATTATATGGGTGTTGATAAAGAAGGTAATTCACTTGCTGGGCGACCAAAAGGAATGGAACAGGTACTGCGTGAATGTGGTTTACTCTCAGTTCTCGAAAGAAAACATGGAAATAGTGTAGTTGGAATTTGCAAAACCTGCAAGTTGTCACAGGCTGCATGTGAAGCTGCAATCAAGGAAGCTTGATCAAAGCAAGATGAAATTGAAGGATCGGGTAATTCTGCAATGAATGTACGAGGCATTTCTGATATGGATGATGAAGACCACTCTCGGCCAGTGGACTGCTGCATGCAGCGTATGCTTTCACTTCAGCCAGATTTTCGAGCTGAAAAGCCTCTTCTTCAGCTTGTAATTGAAAGAGCTGGTCACAAATGTCTCTTCCTGCCTAAGTTCCACTGTGAACTGAATCCTATTGAGATGGTGTGGGGTTTAGCAAAGTACAGTGAGTTCAATTTGTTTAATTCTCACATGTAACATTATTACTCATTAAATATGTTATTCTTACCATAGAATTTCGTAGTTTAGCTGATGGAACATTTAAGACAGCTCAAAAGCTCATTCCTCAATGCTTAGATGCTATTTCTAAAACCCACATACGAAAGTTTTTTCATCATTGTTGGCGGTACATGAGTGCCTATCAGTAAGCACTAATAACTATGCTCCTTGTGTTTGGACTTCCTTATGACTCTGATACACTCTTAGAATTGGACTTAATATCCGACAGGCTGCATATGCGGTTAAAAAATATACTTCACACCGTCGTATACCTCAAAGTATTTGGATGGACATCAATATTATCGCTCGGGCTTAGAATTGAGGCAGTGTGATTATGTAATTTATACCATATATGGTATATTACTATTACATAATACGTCATGTTTCATTTTTCTGGCCGCCCGAAAAAAAAAAAGAAAAAAAAAGTTGTCCGATCAACTTGGAAAGCACATCATCATTAGAACTACTCTATCTAATGCCATTAAATGTGTTTATGAAGGGAAAGAACATACTTAAAAAATGTAGTTTAAGTTTTACCAAAAATGATGGCTCCCTGCCAAATCAGATGCTGGGAAGTCGCTGATGGCACTGTATTAAAGTTTTCATTCTCACAATCTCATTTTGCCTAGAAATCCCTCGATACGCTCCGATTTTTCTTAGCGAAGTCAAAGCGAAGCATCTCACAGTTTTGCATATGTAAGGCCGCCAAGAACTTATTTTGTGACTTGGCTATTTTTACTCGATGTCCCTCGATAAAGCCGATTGGCTCTATCCCACTCGATCCGGCTCAACAGCCCTAGACTGATTTTTGACTGGGGTTCCGGCACCACGGCATCTCGGTTCGATATTACAATCTCAGTTTCTGAATCTCACTTAAGCGAGACTGGGCGCTTACTAACTGAAGCGTGGTCGTCCGGTACTAACTACTAGTATGCATGCTCAAGTAATTATTTAATTTGTTAGGGTAAAATAGGATAATATATCTATATGAGCTTCGATATAAATAATTGTGGACTAGATGAGTGGATAATGTAAGTGATACTATGCGGCGCTCATATTAAGTGAACCAAACTTGTTATACAATGCCCTCGGCTTGTCTCGAGTTATAATTGACATCGATACCAGCAGAGGATGGCTCATATTACATGGAAGGTGTTAATATAAATATAAATTGTTTCCTGACCTAACTTTGCAGTCTGTCTTATGTTGATTTGTATAATCATCCACAGCAGCTTCGTCTCCTTGATAGCCGGCAACACAGTGCTCTAGAATAAGTAGTTGAAATACCTATTTTAACACTGCATATTGTCATGAGTTTCCTATTGTTCATCAAAATAAATGGAATGATTGCACTGATCAGTGACTCAAGCTTGCTTGTGATTGTAAGGACGGAACTTTCCCAAATTTACAGTGACGTGACCCCCACATTTGCACGATGAGGGAGCATACAAACGCTTCACACATCCGGCTCTACTACAAATTCACCTCAGTAGGCCACCTTTAATATTTGATATACCATATGCTGTGCAACAGTGCTATAGGCTTCACCGCCTTGTAACATTAGTACTACCTATCATTTTCTTACTCCACCCTGACTCTAGTTGAAGTAGCGAACAATAAAACTCATTATGTATGATACTTATATAATAGTTGCACCATAATCTGTAACATCAGCCATTGCTCCCAACACTAAAGTGAGTTTTCATATATATACTTATATACCAGGTACTTAGGTAACCTACTCTATGGTTTCTTCACAGCAGTACTAATACCGGATAACTTCGACAATCTCTTATCAGTATCGGGAGATCGAACAGCGTGACGCAGTCACTCTATGTTGATAAAAAAAAATACAACTTTTTTTTTTTTGAAGTCAGCACTGCAGTTTCTAATGCAAGGCTCTGTAAAATAACTTATAACGCATGGATATACGCTGACATCTCTCATTCAGAAATCTATAAATACGGCAGTACTAATAATATGGTAGGATATATATATCTCGCTTACAATTCAGCAGGTCCCGAGTTCGATCCCCACTGTAATCCGACTTCCTATCCCTACTGCTTACATTATGACTGCAATATACTTATAAAATCTAAAAAAGATATTTTATTTTACTTTACTGTAACGAACTAAATAATTTCTTGAGCGCGCATACTAGTAGTTACCGGACGACCATGCTTCGGTTAGTAAGCGCCTAGTCTCACTTAAGTGAAATTCTGAAACCGAGATTGCAATATCTAACCGAGATGCCGCGGTGCCGGACACCGGAGCTCAATTTTAATTGATGCGTTTGAGCGTGGTCGTTAGACTTTCCATACTATTTTCATGAATGGCGGTTCAATGTCGTGCTGACTTTGCTTGGAGGAATTATGCGCGGGATACAATATAATTTTCGCGTCCATTTATACATTCAGCAGCTGTCCCCATCAAATATTTTCCCGTGATAAAATCTCAGATGTCCATCGTTTCAATGTATCTGTTACACGCCAAGTAGATTACAACAAGCAATTGCGAGAAGATCCCCCAAGTCACCCCAGAAGAACGATAGAATAGCAGGTGACATATCCGAGATTACTCACAATATTTTTGGTAGGTTTTAGTTCGAGTATACCTTCCTGGAATCGTAAACGCCGGTTCGGTAACTGTCACTTATGGAGGGAAATCCGGAAGCAGGACTACTCTTCGTCGTACTATTAAGAAGAAACTTTGGTATCCTGTCGAATCTCCCATCTCAGAAGGCGACTTATTTACACCACTCTCCACGCCGGCACCTGATATCAACTTGCAGTGCGCACTGATACTATCGTCAATCAGTAGATAAGTCTCGAAGGTCTGATTTTTTAATATTATTACATAATGGAAATTGTGAGTCGCAGTATTTGTGTATAATTCAGACTACCTTCTTTCTTTCCCGGCGACGTTAGGCAGGGACTCATCGCTGTGGAATCGAGAGTCCGCTGATGAGGGACAAGTTGGCAGTGCTAAGTTAAGTTGGATTGAACTTTGAAGCGACGCGATGGCGTTACGTTCACGTTACCGTGACAATATCTCACGCACGGACCAGTCTAACACAACTTGTCAATACAAATTGTATTGTCCCTGCAATTATTTACGATATAAGACCTTAGGCCTAAGGCCCACGTACGAACCGTTGTCGTGCGATCCCCAAGAAATTGGACACGGTGGCTGGACCATTGCCATCCGAAAACCATGAAAATAGGCTTGCTGTTGTATATAATCCCTCAACGCTCAATCATCGCTACGAGACTGAACCACAAGGCTACATCCGATATGGGCATCGATATCAATTCTAGAATCCACAGTGCAGTGTGCATACACGTATCAACTCATTCTGATTCATCTCGTTTCCTTCAATACTTGTTCCTTCCTCTCTACCTCGGTCCTTCAACTTCAAATTCCCGGTGAGCGAATTCTTAGAGCCGAGACATTACAAAATGTTCATATCCGCCTTGTAGTTTACCCCAACCTAAAACATGGAGTCTCTACTAAAATACTGCCTCCTCGGAGATTATATCGGCAGCGGTGGATACGTGAGTTCACATCCACAACTTCTCGTTCCTCCTCACTCTAAGTTTTTTTTGCAACAGGGGTACGTATATAAAGCCAAAGACTTGGATACTTCAAAAATTGTTGCAGTTAAAAAGTCGCGTGCATCGCTGAAAATCGACCGTGCTATACTTCGACATGAAAGTCGCGTACTTCAGCTCCTTCAGGGGAATACTGCAATACCTATCATATACGGCTATGGACGGCTACCTCATTTTGAGTACATTGCAATGGAACTGTTAGGTTCAAGCGCCGGAGACTTTATTACAGGACCTGTGTGCGTTAATACAACTATTCAGGTTGTTCTGCAGGTGGTGTGTAAGACTCCTATCGTCGGAGTTGCAGAAATTAAATTCTTTATGTATAGCTTGCAGCATTAGAACATGTTCATAAATGTGGGTTTGTTCATCGTGATATCAAGCCGAGCAACCTTCTCTGCCGAGTAGAAAAACATTCAAAGATTGTTCTGGTTGATTTTGGGATCTCTATACCTTTCAAGCCTGGAACACCCATAACAGACGTCCGCTACCAAAATTCAAAGCATATAGTAGGATCGCTTCATTGGGCCAGTTTAAATGCACATCGCGGTTTAGGATTTAATAATTAAAATGCCATGCTAAGGATACGAGCTACAAAGTTATCATGTAGTTGTCTAATCAGCAAAATTTGGTTCTGAAATTGACATGATTTTTGAAGTGTTATGTGGTACATACACAGTAGTGCGGTTCACTAGCTCTGAGCGTGCCAAATGGACATGATAAACATATGTAAACACCATCAGTAGTTTGAAGCGGACATGATGTTTACAGGTCAATAACTTTGTTTGGATTTATTCCTAAGCTACATCATACAGCTAAACATATTAATAACATGTATATCTCTACCCTGGATGTACATTTGAGACCAGTGAGTATGTGGTAAGTACACAGCAGTGTGATTTACTAGTTCTGAGTGTGCCAAAGGGGCATGGTAAACATATGTAAACACCATTGGTAGCTTGAAGCGGACATGATTTTTACAGGTCAATAACTTTGTTTGGATTTATTCCTAAGCTACATCATATAGCTAAATAAGTACCATGAATATCAACACCAATAAACTTTGAAGGTACAGTTAGCATTATATGGTAAGTAGCGAGGGTCACTGTACCAAAATCAAAATCATAGTATGTATGTAGCTTATAAGAAATAATCTCCAAAAGAATACACTATGCTTCTTCCTCATCATCACCCTCATCCTCATGTTCCCCATTATCAAATGAAAGAACAGGAATAAGTGTGGTATGTAGATCATGAAGTGCAAACCATTTACAGTATTTGTTGCAAACATGTTCAAATGGAAATTGATCAAAGGCATCACCAATATTTCCATCTCCAAAAAGTGCTACTTCGTCATCCAGTGATCTGAAATCAATACAAACTGTCAGACTAGATGTATGGCTGAAATATTTAAACAACTTACGGCAATGTCATAATCTGAGGGTCACATAGTACACTGGAATTTCCTGAAAGGTAAATATATGTTAGCGTGAATTTTAAACTGTGTATAACAGAGGAAAATGGCACCTTGAAAATCGGAGACATACACCAAAGCTCCAGTTTTCTCATATTGTACATGCTGAGTAAAGGAAAGAAACTCTGCAATATAGTAGAGGGGCTCTTCTTCTTCAAGAAGTTGAACTGCTGATCTCTTGAGGGTGAAGATGGTGTTCCAGAGTTTGAAGTGGTTTTTACTTCTGATGAAGATGAGAGTGATGACAATAATGACTGGTGAAATAGCTCATAAGTGTACAGAAGACTTGTAGTACACTGTAACATGGAATGTACCTGATGTACTATGACACAAGTGTCACTTTCTTTCTTTTTCCAATTTGTGGTGATTTCCTTCTGAGATGCAACTATAGTCATGCTATGTATTCAAGCTTGTTATTTGAATCAAATAGAGTTAATCACCAACAATTTTTTATTCTGTTCAGTTGCTGATGGTGTCTCCATATGTTCATCACCTCCCTACAGTGCACTCAGAACTAGTAAAACACACTTCTGTGTACTTACCACATACTCACTTGTCGCAGATATATGTGCAGAGAATAGATATACATGTCCTTAATATGTTTAGCTATATGATGTAGCTTAGGAATAAATCCAAACAAAGTTATTGACCTGTAAAAATCATGTCCGCTTCAAGCTACCAATGGTGTTTACATATGTTTACCATACCCTTTGTCATACTCAGAGCTAGTAAATCACACTGCCATGTACTTACCACATACTCACTGGTCTCAAATGTACATTCAGAGTAGATATATACATGTCATTAATATTTTTAGCTGTATGATGTAGCTTAGGAATAAATCCAAACAAAGTTATTGACCTGTAAAAATCATGTCCGCTTCAAGCTACCAATGGTGTTTACATATGTTTACCATGCCCCTTTGGCACACTCAGAACTAGTAAATCACACTGCTGTGTACTTACCACATACTCACTGGTCTCAAATGTACATCCAGGGTAGAGATATACATGTTATTAATATGTTTAGCTGTATGATGTAGCTTAGGAATAAATCCAAACAAAGTTATTGACCTGTAAACATCATGTCCGCTTCAAACTACTGATGGTGTTTACATATGTTTATCATGTCCATTTGGCACGCTCAGAGCTAGTTAGTGTTGCCGCGGCTCGGCTAAGGTTCAGCTAGGCTCGGCTACTCCTCAGCTCGGCTGTTTTGGGGCTCAAGAGCCAAAAATAGCTGATTTATCGGTTCGGTTTAGCTCAGCTCAAGGCTAGCCAACGGCTACTTTCAGGTTCATGATCAACTTCTATAAATGTATAGTAAATTGTCAACAAATCGTAGTCCTATGCATCGTCGTCGTGATCATCATGCAGTAAACTACTTAAGAATGCACTAATGTCCTCAGGTACCTTTTTTCTTCATTCATAATATTCTCAATGATCTTGGTCTCGTCCTGTCTTGAAGTCCCTTCCGTAAAGTTCAACTGTGAATTACCATGTTTACGAGAAAATTTGATCATTTGTAATGCTTCCATCAGTTTTGGGCTGATACGGTTTCGTCGTTCTGTCATAGTTTCCTTTGCAGATGAGAACACTCTCTCACAAGGAACAGCGGACCCTTGAATGGGTAGAATGTCAAGGGCAAGTCGGAAAATTGTTGGGTATCTGAGATGATTTTCCTATAAATAAAATTAGTGACACAATTTATACAAATACTCAAGAGCACTAGTTACCTGCCAGAAAGCGAGAATAGTGGAGCTAGATTGAGTATCAAGGAAGTATGATTCAACCTCAGCTTGAAGACTCTGTGGTTTAGAATGTCTACTGTAATGATCATCATCAAGCTCCAGAATCATGTCAGCACGAGCAAGATCATCTAAGTCAGATTCATTGGAATCCATGTTGTCAAAACTGAAGTCAGAATCATATGGATCATAATAAGTATCTTGTTTTCTGCGTGCTGGTGTCTTTATATTTGCAGAAGTGCGATATTTTCGAAGCTAAGGAACAATTAATTAGGAAGAAAGAAATATAATATGTAAAATGACGAACTGTGTCAATAAAAAGCTGTTTCACCGAATCTACTTTGTTCGGCATATTTATTTCAATCCACTTGAGTTTGCTGGCAGGATTGAGAACTATAATCATGAGTTGATAAATAGGTATGAAAAATGAAAAGATTATTAGAATTAATACATACTTAAAGAAAATAGGTAAGCAGGTACAACATTAGTGCGCTGATTATAGTCCTGTAGTTTTTTTATACCCGCATTGATAACACTTTCATATATAGGCATGCGATCCTTGAGCTTTGTCCATATTTTAATCATCGCATTGAAAGATGGCAGTGCATGACATAGTGTTGGTGTCTTTTCAGCAGAAAGCTTCTGTTGAAATGAGTGTGGCACCTGTAATAGTAATGTATTATCAGTACTTATTCATATCATAAATTCATGCCTATTATTTACCCCAAGTATTGCAGCATATGACCTGAGTACTTCCCAATCGTTATTTGTGAGGACATAGTCCTCCAATTCACGAGATAAATACTGGTCAATTCCCTATTCATTTAGAACATTAATTATGTGAAGAATTTTAGTCAATAACACCTGCACACCTTTCGAACAGTTAATGCCCTTTCTATCATTAAATAAGTCGAAGACCATCGTGTACTAACATCACGTAGTAACTCTAAAACCGGATAATTTGGTATGTTGATCAGGGTCTTCCGAAAGGCATCTCGTCGATTAGATGATGATCGAATCTAGATGGAACTATGAAATTTAAGTGAAATATAAAATGATATATCAAATACCTTTCGAATAGCTGCGCGAAGCAAAGCTATAGGGTCACGTTTGCTTCCTGGCTTTGCTCTATATTCCACAGCATTATCTTCTGCATAACCTAAATCCGTAGCTGCTGATAATACAGCTTGACATGCGAGATTTACGATGTGTGGGAAGCAACTAGTTATAAATAGAATGTCAGAACTTGCATATCGAAATATTTGAATACGCACCGTACACGCCGCTCAGAGGCATTGAAAGGAATATTGCGCACACGCAAGTCTTTCTGCAGTGCTTCAACAAATGTATCGTTATTTGAGGCATTGTCTAATGTTACCCAGCCGATCTATGAACATATTAAAAGATCTTCCAGTAATCTAATATATTATCATACCTTAGATGCGATTTCAAGTCGATCAAGAATATATAGAAATGCGCCAGATAGATGAACTCCAGTATGACGACCAGGTACACGATGAAATCCTACTAAATCAGATCGAAGATTTAATTTATAATGCATTCCTTCAGAGGTCTGCTCTGTCTTGACTTCGATGCAATGGGCAGTTACAGCCATGAACGGAGAAAGGTTTTCATCTGACCATAAGTCCATTGTCAGTGAGATAGATCCGATTGTATTCTTCAATAATACATTGAGCTTAATGCGAAAAAATATTTAAAACAGTGTACTTACTGTTAATTCATCTCTCAAATGATCGAGATGATTATCCCATGTTTCCATAATTTTGTTGCGGAGCTGTGTGCGATGAGGGATATCTTCATCTGTAAGGTCTTCTCGCAACATTAGGAACAGAGACCGTAGTTTCTCGTTTTCGATCACATTAATTGACTATAATATAAGCATCAGTGTGAGTTAAAACGAGTATTGTAAGTACTATAATTCAAATACATACCTGGTCATCTGAAACAACCCAATCAACTAATGCTTCTACAAATGCTTCCTTTGAGAAAGGTTGTCGTTTCGGGCTGGCTTTGGCAGTGGGATTTTCATTGTGCTTCGCTCGGTGCGCATCAATAAGCGAGTTGATTTCGGCAGTCCTTCCAACCGTAATTTTCAGTTGATCACAGGCGGCAATCCAGTGGTCTAAGTGTATGTTTGCCAGATGTCGCCTAAGAATACCAGTAGTTGTAGATAATTTGTAGTGCGAAATCCTATGTGTTGGTTGTGATTTCTGAAGTAAACTAAAATTGCATCAGATAAACAGATATATTAGATGGTATAGTTACGAGAAAATAAAATAAAACTTGCCTGCAAAAGTGGCACTCTCGAAGTACTTCACCTTTTATATTTACTTCTTGGAAGAATGTCTTCACATCATCAGCACCACGGCTCTTCCCTGGACGTTCTCGCTTTGTAAATGCTTGGCCAGAACGAGCCTTACTGTGTGGACCAGCACGAGGGGACAGTGTCGACGGAGTTGCGACAGTGTTTAAACGCTCGAGCAAAGATGCATCAGCAGAACCATCTGAGTCACTATCGTTTGGATCCACTGGTTTGAGACTGAACTGAGGCGTAACCAAGGGCTCCGGGCTGGTGGATGGTTTTTCGAGGAATGGATCCGAATTGCTGATATTGGTATCAACAGGAGGAGAAATCGGAATGGGTGATGGCACTGGTACAGCATCGGCTTTCGCTTTTTGAGACTGCTTATTTTGAGTAGTTTTGCGTTTCGGTTTCGCTGGTTCTGCAACAGAGAAAGTGATAAGTCGAAATTAAGGAGCATAGAATAGTATAAAACATGTAATACAGTGGACATACATACCTGGATTGATTTCGTTGTCATTTCCAGCGGTCTTCATGGCAGCAGCTTTACGAGGAGGCATGAATAGCAAGTGGTAGAGTAGAGCAATAGGGTGTCAGCAGTTATTTGCAAAATGTATGCGTGATTCGTTCTGAATTTCATGCTATGCGCTGCCACTTAAATACTTGAAATTTTCGGTATCAAAAAATTACAGTAAAGTACAAATTAAAAATCTGAGTCAATACTCTGTACCAGTCCTCAACGTTGCAACTTGCGCATCACAATCGCTCCGCAGCATTGAATTCAACAAGACACGATTACCATTGCTAATAGCCATTTTCCTGTGCGCTGGGTATCTGTAGGTGCAATAATAAAATCACCGAGACACGAGTATTGTAGTCAGTAGCCATTTTCCTGTGTACTAGGTAGCCACAAGGCAGAAATGAGGCAAAACTTGGGCAAAACTGTGGTGCTATTCGTCAGTTTCAAGTACTTGAACTTGAGCAATGATGACATACATGATGTAACAGGAGCTTTATAGACATATTAATTGAACATGGGGTTGAGATTTGCCTTTCCGTATGGTGGAAATGTGTATGAGCTATAGAATTGGAGGATCGTGAACGAAGTGTACTGATGGTTGTCGATTCCTGACTAGTTAGGCGTAAGGAAATCCTTACGTACTCTGGCTTGGTCGGCTCGAGCCTCAGCTAGCCGGCTATTTCCTGAGCCACTCAAAAATAAGCCGTACTCCATTTTGGAGGCTCAGCTCGGCCAATTTTCGGTTCAGCTCATGCGGCTAGCGGCTTTGAGCTGAGCCCGCGGCAACACTAGAGCTAGTGAACCGCACTACTGTGTATGTACCACATAACACTTCAAAAATCATGTCAATTTCAGAACCAAATTTTGCTGATTAGACAACTACATGATAAATTTGTAGCTCGTATCCTTAGCATGGCACTTTAATTATTAAATTGCTGTTCTCACTTGTGATATTCTGAAGTGCACTAAGCGAAACTGAAATCCTGAAACATAAAAATGTGATATCTAACCGAAAAGCCGTGATGCCGAATGTCGGAATGTAAAATAATTTGATGCATTTGAGCGTGGTTGTTAGGCTTTCCATAAATATCTACAGGTTCATCCTTACCCGCACTTCAAGCGGATAACTTTGATGATTTGGATCCTCCTGCCTTCTCCTCTGACGTACCACATTCTCAGGGTGAGTTGGATTCAGATGACAGTTACTACTCCCGGGACATACAGTTATGGGATGTAAAGCAATTCGGGAACAGGTATCGCGTCTTAACGCTTCCTGCAGAAGATAAGCTACTGGCGGATGGCGCAATACCTAAAATTGTCGAGATAACTCGTGTTTACTAGTAATGTATCACCCGATATGTTATGTACGCAAATAAATGCTTTGCCATAGGTGCGGGCGGTTACCAAGATATAGCGATCCAATAAGTCTGCATAATAGTGAGCGGCAAGAGCAGAATGTGCCCTACTACTGCTTAAGGTTCATCATAGCGCGAGCTTTTGGCGAATTCGAAACTGCCACCATGCTGAGCCCAAGACTACCCTGCTGATGATTTCAAAGGAGCATGACTATAACATAAATGTTAGACGATATTAACGATATCAAGCATTATACCGACAATACACCTCAGCTAAGCAGCCAATCCTCTTCTATCCCAACATGGTCATGATTTAATACACTCTTCAACCCCTTTCCATCCCATCGTTGACAGCCTCATCCGCAACCAATACCCACCCATTCCATCTTTCACAAAAAAACCAAAAGGCCGCATCGTGAACCCGTACGGGAAAACTGCCGACGGAAGCGTATACACCACTTTTCCACTTCCCACTCTCCCATCGCGCTGCAGCTCATTCTGATCAGAGTCAACCAGCGCCCCAGAGAAATCAAGAAGATGATACTCGAACGTCGTCCAATGGCTAAACATTGGCATTTCGTGCTCAACTCTAATTCCCAGGATCCTATCAGGTGGATGGGGCGAAGTCACAGCGTTCACCCGCTCGAGGAAGTTGATATTCGATTTAACGGCTGAAGGTTGTTTATTCCGCACACATGTCTTTTTGAGCTCCAGCGCGACTTGGGATGTTGAGAGGGACTGGAATTGTGCGAGAGAAGAGAATGGAGTTCGCGTGTTGTAGAACGAATTGTGGAGGTATATTGTGTTTGGAAGAGGAGGGGCGATGTATGGACGGTAGTTTATGCTCATCGATATGTCCAGTCCAGTTTTCGTTGATGGTGCGAATTTTGAATATAAGGACTTTTATCCGTTTATCAAAACGCAATCGCAAACGAAAGTGGCTAGAAGCGTACCTTCAATAGCCAGGCAGTGATGACATTATTCCTCGTCACTTCCAACCATTTCACATCCGGCTTCTCCCTCTCATAAGCAGCATCAATTTCACCCTGACACTCTTCCCTCAACTTCGCAACAAAGTTACCAGGCAGATGAATCATCCTCTCTTCATCGCTCTCCCGAAGTCCAAGACGGACCATAATCAACCTAACCACCAACACATAAGTGTACATTAAAATCGCCACCACTCCAACTGATAGGTTCTTTTCTATCCATGCTGAATTATCGGGGCCCACAGTTGGAGGTAAACAATCCTCCCCGTGGACTTGTTCCGATAGATAGGACTCGATATCTGGAGGAGGAACAAGTTTTGGGATACGTCTTCCATTAATCAGATCGCAGTATGCTTTGACGACATCAAAGCATGCTTCGCCGTCACACAGATGATGTGTGATTCTGAATCCGATAAGTGTCGCATCCAGAAGCACAGTCACGCGCAATGCGAAAATCGTATCAGGCGGAGGAAACTTCTGCATCGTATCGAAATGGAACAACTTGTCGCTCTCTTCTGCCATACGATGCACCGTGGGCTTCGAGTTCGAGGACGTCTGGGCCGTTGTAACCAGAGGTAGTTCAGCCAGCGTAAGAGGAAGATGCCGCGAGTTGAAGTTCACTATGTCTCCTGAGGTAAATTCGTATGGTGTTTTGGATGTAACTAGTTCCCCTCCAAGCGCAGGCCATAGACGTACGAGCTCCCGATGTGCATATTCGAGCTTTGGTATGTCTAGGATTCCGGATACCACGAGTCCTATGAAGACGGTGGACTGTTGCGTCGAGACGTTGTTCGATAGAAGTGTGTATTGTTTTGGAAATGGTTGGGATTTGGAGAGCATGTTCGACCTACGTGGTGGCAGGTTGTTACCGTTGTGTAACCGCATCAACCAAGCCTCAACTGCGTTCCTTTTCGATTGTCGAGGGCGCTTCGCGTTACGGTTTCACGGATATGACTCCCTCGCTTCGTTACCTTCTTCATAATACTGTCGTACTGTAATCCAATCACAATACGTTACTAATACTACGCTTTGATGAACCTTAGGGTTGACACTGATCCCCCTGTTTCGCATGTAGATTGAGCGGGACGTTTGCCTATCTAGGACTAGGACTAGCGTCTCTGCTCTTTTGTCAGTACAGTGAAATCGTTCGTGTGGATGACAAGGTCCTGTCTTGCCTTATAATTGGAGCAAGATTGGAGCCATTCATGGTGACAGTGAGATTGTTTCTGACTCGCTGAAGTCGTTTTGTGAAAACTACTATATGAAGTCACGTCAGTGAGTGAAGCTAGTGAAGTATAATGCTGGAGTACGTTGTAATGAAATGAACATCAGATCGTGGATAATGATCAAATAATGCACTGTATATGTGAAGTTCCTACAGCGAGACTCAGGAGAGAGATGCTATTAAATCGGTGAGGCGGGAAACTGCTCACAGAGGGCGTCTCAGATGAGTCAGATCTGAACTGAAGATCTCCTAAGAAACTGAAGATGAGTGAAAGGATGGAGGCTGCAGCGCTGAACGTACATAGATGATAGAAGTCGGTACGCGGACTTGGTGCGGGCAAAGTGGTCTAGTGACTACGGGACAGTCACACAGACTCCAGAGTCACATTTGAGTTACTTATGTGACAGTAATTGTGACATTCCACGCACGGACCTCCTGCTGAAGCATTGGTCTCAATCAAACTTCAACCGGAACCAGTAACATGAGCCCACATGGTCACACGATTCTCAAGAATCTCTCCATCCTCGGTAAACGATCTGCGTATCCTGCTAATAGCTATATCCTGCCACCCATAATGCCACGGAAAATAGGCCCGTTTGCGCCGAACAGACAATGGACATTTGAAATATTTCCGCATTACATAATTCTACTGCGTAAACACTTCGATAGCTCACCCAAATCTCAACAAACGGCCCGAAAGATTATTTACGACGCGAACAATACTCAATTCTCTGCAAGAATCTAAAAATATAACCTTCTACTGTACATTCAGTCGACGATTGTCCCTGGAGACTACTCAAGAATGACGATGACTCTATGTATAAGTATAAGTAAGCATTGAATGCCAGGCTGAACGACATCGTCCCCGAAACCCCACTTCCAAGTTCCAACACTATGTCATTCCCAAAACAATACACGCTCTTATCGAACAACAACTCGACACAGCAGTCCAGCGTCTTCGTAGGACTCGCTATCTCTGGGATTCTAGACGCCTCGAAACTCGAAAACGCACACAAAGTACTTGTTCGTCTCTGGCCTGCCCTAGGTGGTCAACTAGTCACCTCCACACGACCATACTCCTTCACCTCAGGCGATATAGTCAACTTCAAATCGCGGTTCCTATCTCAGAAGTTATCCGAGGTTCCTTTGGTTGCATTCACCGAAATTTCTGCAACAGTACCAATTATACATCGTATCCCAAACGGTAGCGATCATTTGTTCCATTTCGACGCAATGGACAAGTTTCCACCCCCTGACACACTTTTCGCGCTACGCGTAACTGTACTTCTTGACGCCACTCTCCTTGGATTTAGATTCTCACACCATCTATGTGATGGACAGGCATGCTTCGATACTATTAATGCCTTCTGTGATATTGTTAACGGAAGGCCTATTCCCAAACTCATACCACCACCGGATATTTACTCGTTCCTGTCAGAACAAGTTAAAGGAGAGGATCATCTACCTCCTGGTGTACACTGTGATCCTGTTAGGCCAGAGGATAGCGTTACTGTGGGATTGTGGGGAGTGGTGATGTACCTCGCTATTCTGATCCTTCGGATGGTTATGGTGCGAATGGGATTGAGGGAGGGGGATGAGGAGAGGCTGATACATCTTCCTGGTTGTTTCGTTGCGCGATTAAGAGAGGAATGTCAGTCTGAGATTAACGCTGCCTCCGAAGATGGGAAGGGGTTACAGACGTCAAGGAATGATGTTATAACCGCTTGGCTTCTCAAGGTATGCCTTTATTATTATCTCTTTCGCACAACGAACTAACCATAATAACTCCAGTCCTCATATTCGAAGTTCTCACCCACCTCAAAAACGGGTATAGACATATTGACAAGTTTCAACTACCGCCCATACCTCACTCCTCTCCCCCAAAACACAACATACCTCCACAACTCATTCTACACCATCCGAACCCCATTCTCCACCCTTTCCCAATTCAACTCTCTATCCCTATCACAAATCGCACTAGAAGTCAGAAGGACATGTATAATGAACAAACAGCCTTCAGCTGTAAAAGCCACTGTACAATTTCGCGAACAAGTGAAAGGACCTTCGGCTCCCCATCCCCATGATCGGAGTATGGTGTTCTGGGAAGAGCATGAGATTCCGATGTCTAGTCATTGGACGAGGTTTGAGTATAATTTGCTTGATTTTTCAGGGGCGTTTGCTGAACACTGTGGGATTGAAATTGACTTAGGAAAGAGGGAAGAGGCCCGGGAGGGGAAGGTGGTATATACACAGCCTCTTGTACTCCTTCCTTTCGGGTTGACTACGAGGCCGTTTGCGGTTGTTATGAAGGATGGGAGGGGTGGGTATTGGGTGAGGGTAAGGTTGTCTGTGACGGGGTGGAGAGGCGTTGAGGATGGTGTTAGAACTTATTAATAGGGTTAAAGCTTTCGTTGTGGCATTTATAGATATGATAGAAAGCATATCATAAAACGAGGGGAAACAACTTAGATATCGCGCTCAGTGACTGCATATATTTAACATAGAGATTACAAGTTTAACTGTTACTGATGTCCAGACTCCACCAGGCATAATTGTAACCGAAACAGGTCATATCTAGAACGTCTGTCATAGAAAAGTTAGACCTTATTTGCAATAACAGCCAACTCACCTTATCTTAATACATTTTGATAGAGAAAGTAAACAGCGCCAACAAATAACGCGAAGTAAAATGGAGGAATGTATCGCACTAGAATCCAGGCAACGACCGTTCCACACAGCCAGCTTGATGCACCGAAATACAGCTTTGAAAGAATCGTTCGAAGTCCTGCCGCAACTGCATTTATATCCTCCGTCCTGTTCTTCATCTCCTCCAGATCGGATCCCATTTGTTTGATAGCTTCCTCAATAATATCAGTTTTAGCTTGCAACTCTGATATTTTGTCTTCGATTCCCTGCCGCTGTGGCTCGCTACATCCTGAATCGTCGATCTGAGCTTGATTATACACCGTGTCAGATTCTTCGGATTTAGGATCATTAGAGTCTTCAAGGTCGAGATCAGTGTCTGAGTCCGGTTCGCCAGGGTTGGGAAGATTTAAGGTGGATGGAGGAACTAATAACGTAGTGTGCCACCAATGGTGTTCTTCGTCCATGATGGGTGGTGATGAATCAGGTTTGTCTGTGTCCATGACACCAGCGGACATCTCAGCATCGCAGTCTTTGCAGATGTAGTAACCTGTAAATCACTGGTATATAACAAGGGGCTACTAGAATTTGACGTTGCCCTGTATTTTGACGTTGCCGTGACGTTGCCTCACTGGCAACGTCAATTCTTGCATGGCAACGTCACGCAACGCCGGGCAACGTCACAGCAACGCCAAAGTGCCCGCGATCGATTTTTTCCCACACCCTCGCTAACAAATCTCGACCGCGAGTCACTGTCTCCCGCCCCTCTCTTTTGGAATTTCACACGTGTATCACCATTGCCTGCCTCCTGCTCATCGTTTCCCATGCTTTCTCTCACACTTTTTGATAATTTTTTTTTACACAAAACACATAGTCTACTATTTGTACTACAATATAGAGTCATCTTACTTTACAAAGTATGGTACATGTTACAGTGAAGATTTTAAAAAATGTATCTAATTCACATTTTTCATATCTTTATTACCATAATTACATAGTGAAATATTGGCTGGTACATATGTCATAATTTATATTAGATGATGCAAAAATAATTGAATAAAATGAAAAAGGGCTGAGCTACAAAATAAGAAAAAACTTGCTCACTGCTGAGTACGATGACAAGGAAGTTTGATGTGTGCCGCGGCGATGACGAAGGGTGCTTGATGGAGTGATGGATGGGGTGAACACTGCGTACAAATATAAACAAAGGTGGGGCGGAGGGCGTGGGAAAAATTAAACCTCCAGCAACGTCAAAGGCAACGTCAAGCAACGCCGGGCAACGTCACGGCAACGCCAAATCTAACAAAAAAGTTCAAACCGGCAACGTCACAACAACGTCACGGCAACGTCACGCAACGCCAGGCAACGTCAAGCAACGTCCGGCAACGCCAAGCAACGTCAATTCTCGGATCGGCAACGTCAATTATCAAATGGCAACGTCAGGCAACGTCAAAATCTGATTTTCAACAATTTCTACAACTAGTATAAAATGAGTAGAGTGCATGTATCTCTATGAAATCTTTACTTTTATTTCTATATATCATGTATTTACTAAACTACAAGATGTCTAGAGTAGAAATTTTGTGTACAAAGGGAAAATATACATATTTCCAACTTATTTCACTGTGAGATTATAAGTTATACCCTGTTATACATGGTTCATATTCCTCATCAAGTGCTAATATATATTATATGAATGCAAGGTACATTTTTCATTGCGAAATCCTACTAATTTATTGTATTTATTACTAACTAAGCATGTGCACGAGCAGGACTCGAACACAGGACCTCAGCAAGCAACGCCACTGCAACGCCAGGCAACGCCAAAATTAAATATGCAACGTCAGGCAACGCCAATGCAACGCCAGGCAACGTCACTTGGGCAACGTCAAAATACAGGGCAACGTCAAATTCTGTGGGCCCTATAACAAGGATGTTTAAGCATTCCATAGATCGACTAACCATGACAGTTTTGCTGTAAGCAAATGAAGGCGACGTCTGTATCCGCAATAATCGTATCGCACGATCTGCATGTGATCGCAAAGCCAAACTTGTCGAATAGTGAATCATCTCTAAACCGTGTTAGACGTATCTTCGCAATTTTCTTTATCCAGAAATGTCGAAAAGGTGATGGCAAGTCGTAATAATGTTTCACCAAAGGATGCGTTACTAAGTGGTCATTGATTGACAGAGCTTCATCAGGAAAATTTAAACAATCGGGACATAGGTCAAGATCTGCTATAAGAGATATAACTAACGTAAAAACAGTATTCGATATATTCACCCACCTTTGCATTCATAACATGTATAGCAGGGTTTTCCATGTAAATGGTCTTCATCCATGGAGAAGTCGCATTTAATTAACCTACCGATACAATTCAAGTGATATTCTAATCAACAAATTCAATCGCAATCTTACCAGTGATATACAGGTGGATAGGGATCTCTGAGACCATCATTTGCAGTTTTATCGTGATTATGTGCGGTGGGGCCTTTTGCTGGAAGAGAGAACTCTTGAAGGATGTCGCTCGGAATTATATTGTGATTTCTATCGTCCTCGTCGTAATCATCAGTGGAACCAGAGTCGTTTGATGTAACGTTAAATCCATTATATATACGGTAAAGACCCCCATACTTTGTATCAAGATCATCTAAATAGGTAGCATGAGCTTTATGAAGTATTAGAAAATGCATAATCTTACACTCAATGCTCGACCCTCCCGATAAATCTGTGGTAGAAATGGTCTTCTCTGAGTCTGCGATGTTTTTGAAAATAGTACACCTACTGTCCAAGCGACTGTCAACTTTATCCGCCACGACTTCAAAGCTGATCATGACGCGATCACGATCTTCTAGATCAAGGATTGCATCTTCTACGTTGTAGAGAACTTGCAATAAATTCTCAAGCAATAACGATATCAGTTGCAAAATGTACTATAATGACGAATGCATTCATTTTAGGGCTATGGCGAATAGTTATTAGTGAGAACTCACCGTCTCCAAATCTTTCTTGTCGCCGAGCAGTCGAAGAGTATTCTCAGCGTCAATGTAGTAATTCAGCTCCTTCAACTTTTTACGAAGGACATCATCCTTTTTCTGAGCATATCGGTAGACCAACGACTTGAGCTGATCCCCTGTAATAATGTCTGGAAGTCGTGGTCCAATTGAGAGATAAAGCAGAGTAGAAAGTTGATCTGAGTTCAAAATACCGGCAACGTACGGCCGACTTTCTGGCAAAACTGGCAGTAATAGGTTGAAGCTTGTGCGTTTTGGTTCACAAAACGACGTACCTCTCATAGATTGATGTATACAAGCCTCAACTAATTGATAAATTCGTTCCTGATAGATTATTTGCTCATAACGCCAACCTATCATTATAAATAAGTATTACTTTTAGGAATCTTGCACTACATACCTATCCCATGGTACACACACCATTCAGCTAAACACCATCCATTAGGTATTTGTTCCGTAAATTCATTTGCCTCGCTAATCCTTATGAAGCCTGTATCGTCCACGTCAATCGCAGAGGATATATCTGTGACGAAGTTAGACAAATAGTATAATGTCCAAGCATTTGGATGATTTCTCGTGCGCATGGAGTTTTGATCATTTCCGGCCCCCTCCCCATTGATGTCTCCTCTGTTATCTATGTTTTCGTTACCCGCCGTGCGCGATTCACAGGGATTATATTGTATCGAATAGCGATCAACAAAATATTCAATCAAGGCCATTCCAAAGTGTTTATTCTTTACGCAAAACACCCATCCCTGTAACTCCGTGATTAGTCAAAGATCGACCACTTTCATACGTGTGGCTCCAACCAACCATTTCGTGCCAAATCTCTCGTAACTCCTGATATAGAACGTATTTTAAATTTAAATTTTAAAGGCTATGTGCTTGGAATTACCTTTTGTTTAAGACGCATATATGGACCTTTCCTAATCTCTCCCACAATTTCGTCTTTCGCATAGGATATCGAGTCCTGAATTTGCCTGGTTTGCAGGACGAACTTCGAGTCGAACAGGGATTCATTTTTTCTACATGACTCATCGAACGACACTTTTATCCCCTTCACCATTTCGTCGAAGTGGTCGACAGCAGTCGAATCTCGAAAATCCTTTCCTTTACTCGTCGTTCCTGGTAGCTCCTGCCAAGTGTAGTTAATACACTTGAGGGAATAGCAATACTCGGGAGCTCACCTTCCGATCTCCAGAAACGCCCCTATTTAAAAGATTCATCAACATGATCTTCTTCTCTCTATCGAGCGTCAGGAGGCTTTCTTGGTCATTAAGGTCAATATGATGTTCTGAAGCTTTTTTACGGAACTCTGTTTCGATTGAAACCATCCGTTCCAGTTTCTCAAAAGCCGCTACCAAACTTCCTAGCTTCACATTGATACTCTGGACTCCTATGTTGGTATCAATGCCAAGTAACATCCGAAGGTAGTCCTTGTAGCTATCATATTCAGATATGATTTTTTGTAGTTTATTAGTCAGATCATTGGCTTTATATAGTCTCTCTGTAATTTGGTTAAGACATGTAATTAATGTGACATGTACAGATGCTTACTTAAAAAGTTTCGGTCTTTATAGAATGTATCGATTACGTTGCCGAAGGATTTCGTTGTGTCTCTAATATGATCACGTTGTGTAAGGAGCTTGTTTCTAAGGTCTTCACTGATTCCAAGGCGTCTTAAGCTATTAAAGGGGCACATAGAAAATTCCGGGCACGCACAAAAGTGAGCGTGATTGAGCGTGTCACGCTCAAGGTATTTATTTTAGTTCTAAATGGCCCATTTGTGGGTCAAAAAGAGTGTAAATCAAATGTACATACTAGTGTTGTATGGCTGTGTCATATTGTGAATGTGAGGGATGTTTCTAATCAAGATATGAAGTCAAATCTTGAAGAATAATATTAATACTTCACGCTCAAACATGTGCGTGCACGCTCATGTTCACACTCAAGGTGTGAGCATGGATTGAGCGTGCACGCACACATCACGCTCAAGATTTTACTTCACGCTCAGGGTCAACATCTCACGCACAGGGTCCATACATTCACGCACAGGGTCTAAGTTTTCACGCTCAAGGTCATCAACTCACGCTCAAGGTCTGTCAACTCATGCTCAAAGTCTTTACTTCATGCTCACAAAAAAATTATATATTACATTAATATAGGCAACGTCATGGGTAACCCATGGGTGTCTGAAGCTCGACCCGTACCCATACCCACGCCAACCTGTACCCATTCCCACGGGTACGGGTGCTCACGGGTGTCACAACCCATGGGTTTTACTAATACTTACGTATTTCAGAATTTGAATAAATATATAATGAATTAATTCATATCACCTGAAGCAGATGTACGATAATCTTGTGTAATAGCTTATTTTGTACGTAAACAGGACTAGTATTCGTACACTAGCACATGCAATGTTTGAGTGAAAGCAGCTGCTTTTATTGTGCTATTTCCTGAATATAGGAGATATAAAATGCTTATTTCGTAGTACTTGAACCAGATGTGCGAATGTCCTGTATAATAGCTCATTTTGTACGTATACTACACGGGTATTCGTACGCAAATATTAGAGGGAGTTGAATGAACACTACTGCCTATATCGCACTATCTCCAGAATATAAGAGATACAGAATGTCTATTTCGTAGCACTTGAACCAGATGTACCAATGTTATGTATACTAGTTCATTTTGTACATAGGCAACATGGGTATAAGTACGCGAAAATACGAAGGAGTCGAGCGATAACTGTTGGTTGTATCATACCATCTTCAGAACATAGGAAATTCTACAAAACATAGAAAAATATTAAATAAACATGTATCATGTACAATACATGGTGATATGGAGCATAAAATTTAGTGCATGTACAATGCAATGTGTCTGTAAAAATACAAAAGGTGTGAGTGTGATATAGAGGAGGAATCCCAATTTCTGTGTACTGGGGAAGAGGCAGACATTATTATTTATAGAACCTAAACGAGATGGCCATAAAATATGAATGTAGAGTCGTTATGACCGTACAGCAATACGCTATCCATATCCATAATATCAAAGAAATACAAAACGAATTGGAGTAGTGACGTTAATTTGAATGAATTGCATCTAGATATATCACCTAAGCTCAACCCTGCGAGCTGAACAAAATGTGAAACCGAGGTTTTGCTTTAAACACAAGCACCAATTATATTAATATACACCATAACCTTATTCAAACTACTACTGTTGCAAAAGTATTATCATTCACATTTTTATTCAATGAACTCCTACGGGTACCTGCGGGTTACGGGTCTTCAAGACCTGACCCGTACCCGTACCCGCTGTTACCCTTACCCGTGACCCGTGCGGGTATGGCGTACCCATGCATTTGCCTACATTTATATTTTGGCTTCACTTACATGTGGGAGGAAAAGTAAGTTGCAACTGTAATATTTGTGAGCATGAATAGGAATACCAATCACACCCAGACATTGAGTGTGAGTGTAATACTTGTAAGCATGAATAGGTGAGTGTGAATAGAAATACCACACTCACACTCAAGTTAAAGGACATTGAGTGTGAGTGTAATACTTGTGAGTGTGAATAGGAATACCAATTATACTCATGCTCAAGTTGAATGCAAGTGTAATATTTGTGAGCATGAGTAAGAATACCAATCACGCTCATGCTCAAGTTAAAGAATATTGAGCGTGAGTGTAATACTTGTGAGCATGAATAGGAATACCACACTCATGCTCAAGTTGAATGCAAGTGTAATATTTGTGAGCATGAGTAAGAATACCAATCACGCTCACACTCAAGTTAAAGGATATTGAGCGTGAGTGTAATACTTGTGAGCGTGAATAGGAATACCACACTCACACTCAAGTTGAATGCAAGTGTAATATTTGTGAGCATGAGTAAGAATACCAATCATGCTCACACTCAAGTTAAAGGATATTGAGCATGAGTGTAATACTTGTGAGCATGAATAGGAATACCACACTCACGCTCAAGTTGAATGCAAGTGTAATATTTGTGAGCATGAGTAAGAATACCAATCACACTCACACTCAAGTTAAAGGATATTGAGCATGAGTGTAATACTTGTGAGCGTGAATAGGAATACCACACTCATGCTCAAGTTGAATGCAAGTATAATATTTGTGAGCGTGAGTAAGAATACCAATCACGCTCACACTCAAGTTAATGGATATTGAGCATGAGTGTAATACTTGTGAGTGTGAATAGGAATACCACACTCACGCTCAAGTTGAATGCAAGTGTAATATTTGTGAGTGTGAGTAAGAATACCAATCACGCTCATGCTCAAGTTAAAGGATATTGAGCATGAGTGTAATACTTGTGAGCATGAATAGGAATACCACACTCACGCTCAAGTTGAATGCAAGTGTAATATTTGTGAGTGTGAGTAAGAATACCAATCACACTCACACTCAAGTTAAAGGATATTGAGCATGAGTGTAATACTTGTGAGCGTGAATAGGAATACCACACTCACGCTCAAGTTGAATGCAAGTGTAATATTTGTGAGTGTGAGTAAGAATACCAATCACACTCACACTCAAGTTAAAGGATAGTAATACTTGTGAGCATGAATAGGAATACCACACTCACGCTCAAGTTGAATGCAGGTATAATATTTGTGAGCATGAGTAAGAATACCAATCACGCTCATGCTCAAGTTAAAGGACATTGAGCGTGAGTGTAATACTTGTGAGCGTGAATAGGAATACCACACTCACACTCAAGTTAAAGGACATTGAGTGTGAGTGTAATACTTGTGAGCATGAATAGGAATACCAATTATACTCAAGCTCAAGTTAAAGGGCATTGAGTGTGAGTCTAATATTTGTGAGCATGAACAGGAATACCAATCACACTCATGCTCAAGTGAAATATAAGTGTAATATTTGTGAGCATGAGTAAAAATGCCAATCACGCTCACACCCAAGTTAAATGACATTGAGTGCAAGTGTAAATAAGTATTATAAATGTGATAGAATACCTATCATGCTCATGCTCAAATCAAAGGGCATTGAGTATGAGTGTAAATATAATACTGACATGCAGTTATACTATGCAAATATGTGTGATAGGTAGTAGTCTATCCTGTATTTCTCCCTGCTTCGTTGTGAATTTCCCTGCTTTGTTATTAAGCCCCCTTCCTTGTTCTGAAGTTCCCTACTTCACTGTAAATCCCCATTCTTTGGTTTGAATTTCCCATGGTCTCTGCTTCACTGTGAATCCCCCTGCCTAGTTCTGAATTTTCCTGCTTCGTTGTAAAGCTTCCTGTAATTTTCTGAGCCCCCTGTTTCATTATAAACTTCCCCTGTTTCTACTGTTCAATATATACCATTCTCTAGCTCTATAAATTTTTAACTGTTAGTCTGAATTACTGCTACACTCTCTGAGTCATTTTTTCAACTTGTAGATCATATGTACACTCTCTGAATCATTTATATACACTCTAAGTCATATTTAAACACTCTGGATCATTGGTATACATTTTAAATCAATATACAGTCATAAAGAAGACAATAACAATGAAATATATATAAAACCCACTGGTGTTCTTCAATTATTACATTACAGTGCTTAGTATATACCAAATTGTATTAAAAACATGCTTTACTATGCCAATTATTCAGTATGTAGTTGATATAAGACAGCCAGTTGGCTCACGCTCATATAAGAATTATTCACGCTCATGTATAGAATATTCACGCTCACATCACGCACAGGGTCGAATTTTCACGCTCAATAGGTGAGCGTGCACGCTCAACTCACGCTCACTTCTGTGCGTGCCCGGAAATTTCTTGCTGCCCGATTAGGACAGCTGTAACAATTTGAAGATGTGATGAAAAGACGAACTAGCAGCTACAAAGTGTATTTCGGCTATCCCTTCAAACATTTCGAGGAACTTGGAAATATGCTCTATGCATTTCTTGCCAGCCTTATTATTTCTTCTTCCAGGTACGATCAAACGTGTTCTAAGAGACACGTATATCTTGTCCCATTTCTCGCGGGACGGACGAAACGCGACACGTTACACAGTGTGGAACACACGGACGGACGTCCACACTGTGTAGATTTTCCGCCCACACTGTGTGGTTGGGTAAATCCGCACATTCCCACGCGACTTTCCACACGTTGCTAAGTTAGACCACACATTGTTAAGTATAAATAGTAATAATATTAGTATGTACTGAAGTTACAACTGAGACTACTAATTACTATAAAGGTCACGTGACCTGGGTAAAGGGCAATAACATCCCCGCTCCATGGGGGGAACAACAAAAGCCAAGGTGACAGGCAATAGTACAAGGTGGCAGGCGGCAAAGTCAGTGGACCGAGCGCTGATAGGGTCGCATTTACCACGCGCCATGAAGGGGGGTGTCAGCATGGGTCGAGGATAGGGGAGAGCAGAAAGTGGGAAGCTGAGAATGTGAACGAAAGGGAGGGAAGAAAAGGAGGATGCGAGGAAGCAGGGGCGGGAGGGGGAAAATGAGGGGAGAGGTAATGAGAATGAGGGGATGAGAAGAGCGCAGGAGAGTGAACGATAAAGTAACGAAGATGAAAGCAGTTTCGGAAAGTGAGGAACTGATTAAAGGAAGAAATAGTACAAACATTTCGAACGCCAATCCAAACGACGTCGTCTTCGTCAACACTCTTGTGACCCGCAACAGCGGTCTCCACCACTCGTCCTACACTCCACTGGCACTGGCACCCCACCAAGACATAGGAGCCGTATTAGGCAGCGTATCATTCCCAAAGGTGCATTTGCGCGTGGCGATACGGTGCGTCGATACCTCACCCTGGGATATTTCAACAGGCCTACAATGAGAATCCTAGTATGGGAGGGACTTCGTGCGTTTCGCAGGTGACGAAATCCAATGCATAATCGACGCGGGTGAAGAGTGTACCAGGAGCCCGACCACGAGCAGGAGACAGAGAGACACCTCTACACCCGCCTAAAAATATCTTTAAACTGGACACATTGAGCCCTCGCGGGCGGGGATTTAAGGTGGACTTCTTGTGCGCTTGAATTTGAGCTTGTAGGTGATGCCCTTTTCCTCCTGCATTGCTGGTAGCAGTGGCGGGAAACGCGAGGTTCAACCCCAGGAGCCGAGGTAAGGAAGAGTTGGGATTTCAGCTGGAAGAGATACGTACGTAGTTTGCTGTTGTTCCTGAGGAGGTGGATGAGGAAGATGAATCGCGCGGAGAGAGAGTACGTTGAACAATGTGCCCAGTGGAACGCTCGTAGTCACCTCAATTGGTCACACATGTGACTGCATTTTTATTTTACATTCAATTACTTATTATTTAATAAATGCTAGTTTCTTTTTAAATATTCGTCCACTCGATCATATCACACAGTGTGGTCTGGCCTTGTTTCCACACGTGTGGCTGGGACTTCCACACTGTGTAACGTGTCGCGTTTCGTACCTCCCCCATTTCTCGATATCTCTTTCCACGTCGTGCTTGTAGTTAAGCGCTACAAGAGCTTGCTCCTGCAGCTTTCTGGTATAAAGGTGGTCCATGGGAGTATCTTGATTCGGGAAGATGGTAAGATCCGATATAGCAATATCTATGTCTCTGTCTACGTTTTCAGCGTTGTGATTTGGATGAGAACCGAGGGGGTGATGTACTAGAGGTGGCATGGTCCCGATATGGTGCAACACTGAAGAAGGTATCTTAGTAAGTTAGTCAGTGACCCTCGAAGATTCCTGGGTGATATATAGAAGGATACCACATTGCGCCCGGACCAGGCTGAGAAAATTTGCTGATATCATATGCTGCAATTGTGATTCTTCGACCGTATTGTTGACCCAATGATGCCATGTCGCCCACAATCGGGCACGGATACGTCGGTTGGTACATACGTCTTTCAACATTTTTTCGAAGTAATTTGAGAGGTGATTGGTAGACACGAGGTATGTATGTGGCTTGAGCGTATATGTACTTTTGTTATACGCCTCTGAAAATGTGTAGCCATAGTAAAAGTATCGGCTATGCTTTAGATGGAAGTTTAAGAACATTCGGAGATGATCTACGAGGACCTACAAAGAAGACTCGGCATCTGTGACAGATCCTGATAGTTCAAAGTTACTGTAGATCCAATAGCTAGTAAGGGCGAGCATGTATTTTTAATCTAGAAAGTAACTCTGGCAACCAGCCTTATGTGTGGCCACTGGCGAGCAGTGGATTCGACGCTGATCCAGTGCCGACTTACATATCTCAATTCTGAGCTTGCGCTTGTCAGTGGAGTACTTAAATGGATAAGAGATGCCACATTGTACAAACCGGAGTTCGTATTGGCATAAAATATAATTGAGATAAGAGAAAAGAGGATAGCGAAGAGCGCAAGAAGTCAACAAGAAGTTGACATTGTAGACCTCGGTGACGCGGTGATGCGTGCAAGTGAATGTGACAGAAAAACTTCCGTCACGCATCAAGGCATCACGTCTGTCACGCGGTCATGCGGTACGTATGCACAAAAGCGCCCACAATAACTATTTCTCCACGCCACGCCACGCGCCCGTCCCGTCCTCGTCACCCACGACGACCTTATCCTACATCGAGCCACATTCCAACATCTGCAGGGAAAGATGCGACGAAGATTCCGAATGTAACGAAACCAGGTCAAAAAGTCAAATTTGACAGCAGAAACGGCACACCTAATTTTCTGCCTCCTCGTCCTTAGCACGTACCGTTGTGCTAGCCAACCATGCTGCCCATACGACTACTCAGTCTATCACAGAATGCTGTATGTCTTTGTGTATACGCTCAGAAATCAGCCTCCATCGCACAGGAGAACATGATCCGATCTGCGTTGAGTTGTTACTACGCGTTACGGTGAACAGATATCGCTAGATGGCACAGTATACCTCTGCACCATTAATGGTGAAGTGGATATGATTTCAAAGTACTTTGGATATTGTTCACTGAGTGACGAGTCATTCTGTGCATTAAATACCCCCCATAATGTAAAATAACCTTGATAAATTCATAATAAATCGTTAAGGGGGGATCGAAACACGATAGATAATTCGATTTTGGAGTTCGTTCTGCATACTCTGATAGCAATACTTACATACGGTGTGATACCCACCATAAATTATGGAAGGCTACCTCGGTAGATATATATAGGTTACTACTAGCACTGCATATTTCTGGAGATTGTTACATATTTCGATTTGGATTAGAAAGAACATTCTGCACATTCGATAGGTTTTCACCACAAGCAAAATAATTCATTCAATCATCTCAGTTTGCATGGACCATAATGGACTGATATAGGTTAGGTTACCACCGCCCTATTATTGCCTAGTTGCTAAAGTTAGTATTTGGGTTTATTGGGATCAATAAGAGCACTGGATTTGAATAAGACGAACTTATAATTTCATTAGTAAAAAAATGTATATGAATCATGGTGAATCGTGATGAAATATGCATTAAGAGAGAATCTAAGGGTGAAGTAATATGTATTTGAATCTGATTAGTTGTTCAGATTTACTAAAAATTGCAATACAAACATTTGTTGGTTTTGGGATCCACACCTCAATGGACAGACACAGGATACCGCTGTCCTATTGAGGGATGGATGAAAAGGTCGGTACTTTGATTTAGAGTGGATTCATTGATTTATACTAATGATCACCTACAAGTATGATAGTAATCTAGTTCAATTGCCAAAGTGAAAGGCACTATCGTAATTATTGTGAGCAAAAAGAAATTGACAAAGATCTATCAGATGCAATCGGCAGATGCATTACGGCTGACTTGCGTGGGTTACAACTGTCCTATCAATACGTGGTTATAGGAGTTGATATTTGAGTTCTATTGTGTCTTCCAAGTGCTTCTAAAAGGTTTGAATCGTTTATTTCAGTCCCTGGCGTCTGTAAACTTAAAAGAGATTTATTAAGCGTGCCCCAGCGCATGAATATGATGAAATTGGGCCTTTATTACAAGCAAAACTTGTTTTATCCCCTTCAATGCATATCCTTCAGTGACATAGGTTACCACTTCGCCAAATATGCGTACCTGTGAAAGGTAGTATGTATTTTGAAGCTGATTCAACTCATATTATGTTACCAAATTAAAGACTACAGACACAGGTTACAAATACATACACATACTATAGTTCAAGGAAAAGTTATCATTTGTATTGTAAGCAAAATGAAGAAGGTCATCTTTAAATGCATTATAGCGGACTGACGCGGATACCACTGTCCTATTAATCCTTGCCGGTAGGAGTTGAAACGTTGAAGGTTTCATTGAGTCGCAGTAGGATGTACAACTTTTAGTGGTCTTCAACCTTTCAAATGGGGTGCATATTTGATTACTTTGCTCTGGTACATTGTGCTTGTGCCAATAAATTGAGTTTTGAACGCATGGATCTCAGTGCCGTAGAGGTTCAATCTTCCAATGTTTGATTAAAACAAGAAATTGGTGTACATCTCCTACTTAGAAAACTTGGAAAGGTCGTTTTGACGTGTCAAACACAATGTAAAATTTACATTACATAATGGCAATGACTCGTTGGTGATAGAGCATAGACGAATCCCAAGCGCTGTTACACCCGAAACAAAAAAGCGCCTTGTCACAGCACACCGAGCATGTGACACCCACATTATGTACCAAGTTCCAGGCCAATTGGGTAGGGACGAAAACTGACACTATACACCAATGTGCGGAAACAAAAAAGCGTCGGATGAATGAAAAGCCGAGTTAAAATTTACACCTTGCAGCAATTCCGAAGGAAAATAAAGGTAATTCATTAATTATGTAAGTAAGTCTTAACATATTACAAATACACAGAACAATAACTGCACAACTCAGTTGGTTCAGCGCTCAGTTCTCGCGCTGTACTTTTATTTTTTCTATGTATTCAAAGCCGCGTGAGAGGTCGCTGCCGGCGTCCCAGTGCGTGAAGATTCTGGGACTGTTAGAACCACAGCACGAGAGCCAGCGCAACGTGCGAGTATGGCGGTGAAGCTGGTGTGGGATCGGGTGCCAGTGTCCCAGCGCGAGAGACATACGGTACCGTCGTCCCGGCAGTCTCAGCATGGATAAGTTTGGAATGAAACAAAAGCCCTCAAAACGAAATAGAATCCTCTCGAACGAAGCATACAGTCTAGAGCTTAAAAATGAACCAGAGATCTTGATAACTATTAAGCAAAGACCTTTAAAATGAAGTAGAGATATTCAGAACGAAAGGGAGGCTTTAAAACTGAATGAGAATACTTCAGACCTTGAGAACGAAGTTGAGACCTTTCAAATGAAGCAGAGGTACCGAGAACGAAGCAGAGGCCTTGAAAGGTACCAATGTGCCAGCGCGAGAGTGTACCAACAGCTCGACAGTAAATGTTTGACCACTACTACACCTTGCTTGCACCCTGCAGACGGAGAGGCAGCATTCTCATTCAGCATAGGAGTATCAGACTCGCACACTAATGGAGGTAAGACTCAAGCAAGACCAACAAAGCCCAGCCAGCCTTTGAATTTTGACTGTTCAAATTGAGTTGGTCAATTTGCATGGTCACAAAAAAGTGCGACACTGAATCAACACCGAATAGCAGTGTTCATGGCCTCAGAGTGGCAGGAAAACAGAGTACAAACTCATGTGCAGAATGCAGTTAGATTGTAGATACGTGGAGAAGATAAACCGTTCAACGGACCAACAAAGTAAGTACTGTTACATTTTGACTTAATTTTGACTGCATTTTAAAAAACATTATAACTTATAGTATGTTAAGTCAAGTTACGTAATTAAAGAATAACATTTTTATTTCCTCTCGAAAGTTACACCGTGTAAATATTGACGCGGGTGTTCATTCATCCGGCGCCTTTACACCGTGTATGGTGTCAGTTTTCGTCCCCCCCGAGGCCAATTCTAGGCTTCCATTCGCTCCATCACGATTTCACGTTGATTTCACGCGCCAGTCCCGTCCTCATCGTTACCCACGATGGGCGGGTACCCATCCACGTCGACATACGGGGGCCGTGCCCACTCAAACTTCGTCTATCCCAAGTACTGTGGTGTGCTAGTGACGTCGTGACTCGTCTCCGGAGTCCGGCGTGCTCAACGTAAGGACGCGCCGGACGGCCATGGTCTCATCGACATTCCTCGCGACATACTCGCTCAAATCTAACAACAACATACCAAAGCAATGCGGCGTGTTCGTAGGTCTCGTCGTCTCTGGCGTTCTCGATTTAGAAAAGCTTGAAAGCGCTCATCGGGAGCTTGTAGCGCATTGGCCTGCAGTTGGCGGTACCCTCATAAAAGATATAATGTCGTTTTCCCTCTCCTGCGAGTCTATAGTCGACTCCGGGTCACAAAGTGTACCTCAGAAGCACGAAGACCCCCTGGTTCTCATTCCAGCTACCAAAACATCGGCTTTGCATCCTACTAGCGTACTGACACGACATGTACACAACGGAATGTGACCGTTTGTTGTTCGTTCAGCTAGATGGAAATGGTGGAGATCGCAAACAGACGGGGTCAAGTAAGTTTACCAAAGACTGTGATGTTACTTCAAGTCTATACCTTCCGATATCTGAGCGCTAAGCTCTTACCTCTTAGATAAATATAGATACTCTAGAACATCAGTCTGATATGATTAACCTCGAAGTTACTACTCTTACCAGGAAGCACATAAAGTTTCCTCCAAAGGCAGAGTATCCCCACGGAGCGTTTCATTCTTACTCAACGTGCTGGGAAATTGGGAATCCAATTCTACACGTTCTAAACTTAACACCACAAGTAACGTCAGATCACATGTGGGGGGTACATAAAAGCCCCCTAGTATGCGTACTGGGAAGAACCGAACCCACAAAATGCCTGCGACCACCTTACCGCCTTTCCCAGACGATGTTCCCACACACCCACTGCTCGTCATCGACTTCGAGCTCATCAAATCTCGAGATGCGAATGAAATCGCTCGCTTGTGGGAGGCATCTAATAAGCTAGGGTTTTGGTAGTAAGCGACATGTCTTAATGACGTAGGACTTGACCTCTGACAATCATATACAGTCTTAAGAATCATGGAGTTGACGAAGAGGTCAACGAAATGTTCAATATGGGAGCTGAGACCATGGATCTGCCACTGGAAGAGAAGATAAAGTTTGAACAAGGGGACGATGGGTTGTCATTCGGGTGCGTCCCTCTCCAACCATCCACATGCACGCTTACCAAACCCCAACGCAGATACAAGAAAGCCGGTGCCAACGCAGTAGACGCAGCCGGAACCCTCGACAACGTCGAATTCATAAACGTATCTAAAGACGACGCACTCGCCTGGCCATCACAAGCCCACCGGTCCTACCCACCCACAGTAAACAACCGCATGGACACCACAATCAAACCTTTCGTTCAAAAGTCCCTCGAGGTCAATAACACCATCCTTGATGTGCTCAATGATAAACTAGGCCTTCCTTCTGGTTTTGGTAAAAGTGGCCACTGTTACTACTAGGGTAATTATGTGAAGGTATGTGGTAGTAATGAGACTCATGATGGTAATGTTGCTGAGTGGGAAAATGAGGCTGCTAGTACTGTGATGGTTCTGCAAGGATAAGTGGTGGTGGGTGTGGGCATGGCAGTAGATTCTCATCACAGGTGTCGTGTCGCGCTAGTCATTTTGCCAGGTTGGCTTGGTTTATACATGTTCAGGCAGAGCTTGAAATAATCATGCTTGTCACGCTCCAAACCACCCCACCTCATTCTTCCTTTATTTTATTTCCATTAAATATAGGTAGTCTCATAATTACTTCGTAAATGTGTTATCAAAGTCCATACAATATACCTGTGAAAATATTGTGCCCATATGTGCAAACGATCTGGCCTGATCTGGCTTCCAGTCTGGCTCCTCCTCAGATTTCATAAAAATTTCATTGTCATTTTACATGTAGCTACTGCAATTCTTCGTGTAATCCCCTGCAAATTTAAAATATTTATGTTTATATACTGATGTAAACTTGTGCCAAGTGCTATCGCGATCTGTGTAGAATTGTGTTCAAAAATCTATAATCTCTAGGGCAGTGATAGTATTAGAATTTTTAGCATTTTGAGCACTCAAGCTAGTCAAATATTTGAATTAGTGCATGAATTTTACTTGTAGAAGTACAGAACATTATAATCTATCAAGAAATAGCTTTCAGAGAAGAAAAAATGCCCATAAACTAGTTATTAATCTGAAAATATACTGGCACCTGAATATGTCATGGTTTAACTGTTTGGCATTTTCATTTGTGATGCATGACTTGGACCAAATTTCAGTACAGCAGAACAGGTGCATGATGTGTGTGCATGACTGCCAACTGGTTGACCACCCAAATGATTGGATTCATACAGTACTTATGTATAAGGCCTATCTTATGACTAGTGCTATGCTTGAGCCAACTACAGTGGATAAGTACTGCAGTCACCTCTGAGTACTTTTCTACTTTTGATTTTATATATCTCATTCAATGGCATTTCAAGCTGAACATGTGAGCTCTTGAGGTGGATTGGATGACATTTGCTACTTACCCTTGTTAGCAAGGATGTGCTGTCAATCTCACTCTCCCTTGCTCTGTCACTGTGTGGGTGTGCCAATTCAAGCTATCAACAGAGAGACTTTTCAGGCAGCTCAGTTAATGTGTGATGATAGTGATTGATATTACAGGCAGTTGCATTCATCAGGAAACACAGATCTGGTAACCTAGTTGAGTGCCAAGACCTGTATACTGGTAGTGGGCTTTGCTGGCGACAGCCGGCCTTAGGGTTTATAAGGCTACCATGAAGTCAATACACACTATAATTTTGTAATAATTACATGAGAATGTAGCTTTAATAGCAGGGACCAAATTATTTCTATTAACGGCGTGCAACGGAATCGAACCCAAGGCTACAGTGCAATTTAGGTCGTGATTTTACATTGCCCTTCACTTTCCCTACTTTCGTCTAAGCCCCTCTCACGTTTCGTGGTATAGACCACGTGAAATCGTGGGAGGGGATTTGATGAGCCTATAATTGGGGTACTTTTCGTAGAAAATCTTGGAAGGAACTTTATTATCATTTAAACACAATGAACCAATTGCACTGTACAGCCTACAATGAGTCGCAGAACGAAGACCGTTCACATGTGCATCCCACACGATGACATGCTCACACTCATTAAGTATAGATAAAGAGAAAGCACGAGTATACGACACGACAGACACTAGTTATATACTACAAGCCCGAACTAAGAAAATATGAAAGTATATCGAACAGCATGAGCGGCATATGCGGGGTGTGTCCAGTGGGCTGCCCGGCTTGCTATGCCTAATCCGATTTCAGTGGTTGAACTCCATAGACGAAGATCGCTTACGCACCTCATTTTCATTCACTTCGATAGATAAAGTAAACAGAACCGAAAAGGAGCGCGAAATATAATGGTGGAATGTATCGAGCGAGAAGCCAGAACAAGGCAGTTCCGTAAAATAATCCACCAAGATGCAGCTTAGAACATAATTCTCTGAATACCGCTGCCATAACATCCATCTCCTCAATCTTATTCTTTATGCTCTCGAGATCGGAATCCATTCGTTTGATAACTTCCTCCGGCTCTGGTTCGTTATCTAGTAGAGCTGCTTCACCAGTCTTTAGAACTCCCTCCAGTTTGTCCCGAGATGCACAATCCTTTGTCTCCAATTCGACATCAGGCGGGGGAACCAATAGTATTGTGTGCCACCAATGGTGCTTATCATCCATAATTGGTGGCAGAGGATCAGGAATACTCGTTTTCTTGGTTATCTCCGACATCCCCGATTCACAATTCTCGCAGAAATAATAAGCTATTAACGTAGGTGAGATAAACCTCGAACATTAAAAGATAAAGGAGGTCAACTGACACTGGCAGTTCTGTTGTAGACAAATAAATGCGACATCCGTGACTGCAATAGTTCTATTGCATCCAGTATGCTTGCATACCATCGGCCGTCTCCAAACTTTAAAATCATCACGATGAGCCTCAAACTGTTTCAAACGCGTCTTCGCAATTTCTTTTGTCCAATATTGTAGTAACGTTCTTTGAATGTCGTAATAGTGCTTCAACATATGATGCTTTGGATCGTGACCGAGTATCGACACTTCACTGTTTGGACGCTTTAGACACACGGCACATAGATCGAAGTCTGTAGCCAGGGGATTGATAAATTCGAATAGTAATGCAAGTAATCGTTTCTTCACCTACCTTGACACTCAAGGCATGTATAACAAGCACTTCCATTTAAATGAGTGGTATTCTCAAGTTCGTCAAGATCACATCTTGCAGACCTTTGGATTATGATTTAAATATAACTTTTCTATCAAAAATAATGAGTCGTACCAATGGCATATCGACGCAAACTGCTCTCCAATGGGACCGTCCGCATCATTGTCGGAATTAGCCGGACTATAATTGATGCTTTTGGCTGGAAGTGGAAACTCCTGCAGAACTTCGTTTGAAAATATGTTATATGAGTCCATTTCATCGTAATCCGGACTGGGGTCGGCTATGTTAGAGCTGGACCCGTCGGAATCAGGTAAAAATAATTCAATGTACAGACGATAAAGACCGCCGTACACCTGAAATATGCTGTGATTTCGCATGGTACCTGTGCGATGCTCACTTAAAATATCTATAATAGCAATGCAGTGATTTACTACGTTACTGATGGCAGTGAAAGATATAATGCTTACCTTTCATTTGGCCGTAAAGCATATTGTCCAAATTTTGAAAGTTGGTTGAAACTCTGTCCAGATCTTCCCGCTTAATCACTGCATGCTCTGCATCATACAGAAAACTCAACCAGTTTTCAAGCAAAAGCGTGAACAACTGCAATACATACTATAAAAATGGGCCGTTAGATTCATAATTTTATGGTGGGAATTTTAAATGTCACCGTCTCCAACCCCTTCTCGTTCCCGAGTACTCGAATAGTATTTTCAGCATCAACAGTGTAATTAAACTCATGCAACTTTTCACGGAGAACAGCATCTTTTGTCTTAGCGTAGCTATAGACCAAAGATTTTAGCTGGTCCCAAATGTCAATGTTTGGCGGTAACGGTCCTTTCGCAAGGGTGAGCAGCCCTGTAAATTCGTACGACGTAAAAGCAACTTCGGAACGATTCTTCGGCAAAACTAGTACATAATAAGGTCCATAAGTAAAAGTGAGGAGCATAGCATTATTACGCAATACCTCTCATGGTTTGATGAATACAGGCCTCGACTAATTGATATATTCGTTCCTGATAGAGTATTTGCTCGAAACGCCAGCCTGTAAATATGTAGTATCAACTTATTCTTAGAGATAATGGGGTTTACACATACCTATTCCGTGGTATACACACCATTCTGCTAAACTCCAAGTAATGGGCATGTCGTCTGTAAAATTATTCGCCTCGCTGATCCTTATGAAGCCAGTGCGGTCTACGTCGATTGCAAATGATATATCTTCCGCGAATCTAGTTAGATAAAACAAGGTCCAAGTCTTTTGATGATAAGATTCGGAAATATCTTCATTGCCACCCATCTCTTTGTTCTCAACGGGCTCATTATCCTCTTTGCGGATTTCATTTGAAGACGTAAAATGATCGAGAAAATATTCAATTAAGGCCATCCCGAAATGTTTGTTTTTGACGCAAAATACCCAGCCCTGTTAATGGAACTATCACCCGCTGAATACACTCATCACTTCAGAATATGAGCGTACCATTTCTTCCCAGATCTTTCGTAATTCCTGATATGGAATATAATTAGAATATAATATTATTCATGAAAGTTTAGGAATACTTTGTGTTTAAGGCGCATGTATGGACCTTTCAAATTCCTAATCTCTCCTACAATTTCGGCCTTGGCATTAAAAATTGAATCCTCGATTTTTTTGGTTTGGTAAGCGAGCTTAGAGGTAAACCTATCTGCATTTTCTTCACACATCTTTTCGAATGATACCTTTATGCCTTTCACCATTTCATCGAATTGGTCTATGGCACTCGAATCTCGAGACTCTTTCTCCTTACTCTGTAGCTCCTGTTTATATCATTAATCTTAAATGTATGGCAATAGCTGTGATGCACTTACCTTAGACTTTTGATCTCCTAGATCACCCCGATTTATAATATTTAGTAGCTTAATTTTTGTTTCCCCATCAAGTTTAAGTAGACTCTCTTGATCGTTAAGGTCGATACGAAGTTCATATGCTTTTTTTCGGAAGTCGGTTTCGCCGGAAACCAATCGCTCTAATCTATCCAAATTCTCCGCCAAACCCCCTAATTTCTTGTTGATACTCTGAACACCTAGGTTGGTATCAGTATCAAGCAGCGTTCGAATATTGTCTTTGTGGTTGTCATATTCTGATATGATTTTTTTAAGCTTTTCTATCAATTCTCCGGTCTTGAAAAGCCTCTCTGAAACGTCATTAGAGAGTAATTAATACAAATTGATTAAAATCTCACTTAAGTAATTCCGATCTTTATAGAATGTATCAATAATATTCCCAAAATATTTCGTTGTTTCCCTGATACGATCTCGTTCTATAACGAGCTGATGTTGAAGGTGCTCGCTGATATGATGGTTTCGTATACTAATGTGACATTCGAATTAATAGTATGATCTAAATGCGATAAAGAGCGCAACCCACTCAACAATAATACGCATAACATCAGTTGCAGACACCAAGACAAGCAAAATTTGGGTATCCATCTCAAAATAATTTTTAAACAAGTTAAGTAGCGCCTTTAGCGATGATATGACAACTACCGAATGAATAGTCTCTGTTAGAACCATCGTAGCATGAAAAGCAGATAGACAAACTGGCTGCGATAAAATGTACGTCCGAGAGCCCTTCGAAAATGTCGAAGAACTTGGAGATATGTTCTACGCATTTCTTGCCAGATGATTTATTTGCAGGCCCTCCAACTACGAGCAAACTTAACCTGATTGATATATACATTTTATCCCACTTTTCCAGTTCCCCTTCAACGTTAATTCGTCTCGAATTGTAGTTGAGCACTTCAAGGGCATCGTCCTGCACCTTTCTGGTGTGCAAGTCATGGGGAGTTGGAAGACCCGCCTCGGATATACTAACACCTAAATCGATGCTCTGGTTGTTTTGCGTTAGATGAGAGCCAAGAAAGCGATGTTCGCGTGTGTCCATAGTTGTGATTAGTTATGATAGAAACGATATCTTTTAGACGAGTGCCAGGGAATGAATCACCGAGTAATATATAGAAGGATGCGACGCAGCGCACACAACGCTAAGAGTTTCTGATCAGAGGATGTTTGACCCAAGTATACGGTTTGCGAAGATAAGGAAACTTTTCGTGAATGCAATCAGTTTGGAACTTGGAACGCAAGTGCTTCGTGATGCACACCGAATAGTGCTCGGGAATGAATCATCCAATAAGATATAGAAGGAAACGACGTGGCACACACAGTGCTAAGATGAGTTTCTGATTAGAGGATGTTTTACCCACGTGTACGGATTGCGAAGCAATAATGAAACCAAGTCTGGAGATCGGAACACAGGTACTTCAAGTTCGCGATACATACCGAATGGTGCTGCTCTCATGTCGTAATTAAATTCACATGAATTAATAATTATACTACATACGGCGTGTACATTTCCTGTGAACAACAGCCTGTATGTATACCGAAGCTGTTCGCGGATACATGATTAGGGCGGTTTTTCAGTTTATAATCTCTGTAGGTGGAAGAACGGCCACCAATTAAGATTCCGATGGCCCAAGTTGTATCGTTTCAGTACACCTGTGTGAATGTTCTCATATAAATGAGAATGCTGACTGTACCTGTAAGATTCAACATGTGAATCATGGTCAAGATGGAAGTTCGTAAACATATGAAGAAGACCTACTGGGGAGCTACATGAACCCAGCTTCAGTGCCACTGAAGCCGGGTTCACATACAAGTTTGCAAGTTGTAGGATAATAGTATATTCGATATCACGAGATAGGAAGCACGGAAATTCATCTATGAATTCGGAGATGTCGACACTGAGAGCTGGTGTACTGGCAGCTGGCAGTTGTAGCGATGGAGTGACTGGAGTGACTGTAGTGGGAGACAACGGATCAGCTCAGCTATGGATTGGAGTCTGCTCAGCTATGTGCGTTGTCACTGCAACGCGAGTTGCCACATTGATAGATTCCAAGCGAGACACTCTCGCACCAAGAGTGAGGAGCAGCATGTGCGACACCACTATAAAAATCTGTTTTGCACACGTAACGAAGAGCCGAAGCGAGGATAGAATGAATTTTAAATGTAGTGTAAAAAATAAGAAAAGATTGGGTCAAGAAAGACAAGACGTAAGAGAAAAAGTAAGAGTAAAGAAATAAGAAATGAGATGGCTAGTGTATAAAGGCACCGGACATGGAAGAAGGGTAACGCAAAAACTATAGACAAGATAACCTAGTGGAACAGCCAAGCAAAGACCTATCGGACACTCTCGTGCGAGGACAAACCAGATGCGGGAAGAAGAGGAGAGCGGAGCTACGATCCTCATTCTTCCTTGAACCTTGTGTAATGAGACGTGGAGACGGAGCCTAGCCTTACTGTGACACGAGATGGAAAGGAATTCCCAGCTGATAGAGACTGGGTCGACATACCTAAGTTTTGCCCAAGTTCAAAACGCTGGCGTCAGCCGCCCATGAAGATTATGTAATCACTTCACGGCCCACTGTAACTGTTCTCGTTCATCCACTGGCCGGTGCAAGTTAGTAAACTTGAACTTCAAGATATATGTAGGCTACATATATAGCTCAGCTGCAGTGTAAGCACTACTAGTGTAGAGCAGGCTTTTTGCCTTTTGCTAGCGCAAATATGGGTGCTGTTCGGCGGGCATTTTTGGTCCCAGTGCAAACACATATATCTATACCACACACATTTCCTGTGGAACACAAATTTTGTAGCAAATTTTTTGCATTCAATGCAAGCATTTCTGCAATGCTGGATATATATAGAGTCACACATATTGAAGTTATTGATGAAATAAATATTTATTATAGTAGATATGTAGTAGACAAGACATGTACACGAGATTATGAAGGAGAAAGCCTGTGAGATTTCTCACAAGCACTCATTGCTTGACACACTTCTGATCCTTCTCGAAAAGGAGATGTTGATATATCTGCTTGTTTATTAGACTTATGAGCACCTTGCATGATCATGCAGCTTCATATTTCATCAAGCTTGTACATTTGTGTGAGTTTTTGAATGGCAAGTGCCAGGAGGTCGCAAAACAGAGAGCCTGGGTGAACACAAGATGACACCAAAAGGCCAAGGGTGGGTAGTGGTGGTGATGGCTGCCAAAACAGATAGCCATTGTGGACAAAAGGGAGGGAGGTAATATTGCTGGTGGGAACTGGTGGTAGACAACAGCATGGGAGGTGGCAGTGGTTGATGGATGTGGTGTCAGCAATGTTGGGAAGAAACAGATATAGTTGTTGTTATTGTGACACAGGAGAGGGAGGAAGGGAGGCTGGGTGAGGTGGTGTCAATACAATTCTTGCCAGTGTGATGAGAAGCTGAGCATGGTGATGGGGCCATCAGGGGCAATACTGGTGGTGTAGGGAGAGAAGTGGGTGAGGGAATAAGAGAGAAGGTTGAGAGGAGGGAGTAGGAAGGGGGTGGCAGCTCTTGCAAGTGTGGATGCATGCAACTTGGTGTTGGAGGTCCAAATGACAGTGTTCCAGGTCCAGACTGGCTGAGTCCTCTTTAATCTGACTTTGCATCCTCATCATGATCTATATCACCCTTCCTCCTCAATAGGTTATATGCAATAGATAAATTTAAAACAGAGAAGAAAAAAAACTTACTAACTACAATGTAGGTGTGATAGACCCCTAAGTAATCATCACTGGTCATGAATTCACCCACCACCAGTCCAACATGCCAGTTACAAGTACAGTGGATCTTGTGCCTACTCTATCCAGGTGCTGTGGCTGTGGCATGATCAGACTGGAGTTAACAATGTTGAGCATTGGGACAATGACTGGGAGCAGGTACTGTTTTCCACTGTTCCTTTGTACACTAGATTTTGATGTTAGCATTGTAAATTATGTAGTTAGTTGTAATTGGATTTGATGTTACAGAAATGTTTGCAGTACTTCAAATATTGTATATACAAAATTTCAAAAACATATAATGTGAACTGAAGGGGTAGTATGTTTTTTGTTGTTTTTTTGCAAATTTCAGCCCACATCAGTCCTTTGTACAGTGTCACACATTATTACACATCTGTGATATTTGTAATCTGTCACAAGTCTGTCACATGATGTGACTCCCAAGCTTCTACCTTCCTGATTCCAGGGATGAAGGTGTCATTCCATGCTGCCTAGGGTATAATGACACAATGACATTACTTTTATAATATGTATGATTATATTAGAAACAATTTGAGATCTGAGAAGGTGCATTAAATATTGTGAGGCAAGATACAAATTTTGCAAAAATAGGAAAAACATGTAGATATGAACATTAGAAAAGAAGTGAATGCTCTGACTTAAAAATAAATATATGTTGTTCAAAAGATGTATTCAGGTCATCATAAGAAGACTATAAATTTATGTAGGTGGCCTGCTTGCCAAAATAACAGGCAGTGTACAAGAGATTGGGGGTGTACAAAGGAGTGGTGGAAAACAGTAGGGGGATGTTGACTGGAGTTGACATAACAAAGAACTGGACTGGTTAACATATTTGCACAATTGCACTGGCAGCAGAAGCTGTTGCCAAACATTTCAAATTAACACATACATGAATGCACATGCACATTTTGTTGGTATTGGATGACTTCCTGTAAGAATCTAACACAGTCTGACATTGCCAGACATGGGCACACTGAGCTGCTGAGATGAATTTCAAATTCTTGAGCACTGTCAGACAGTGTCAGACTGTGCCAGACTTGCAAAAGCTTTTGAAAAGCCTCCAGATGTCTCCAAAAGGTATGTTTACTCAGCTACATGATGTTTCCACATGGCTCATCTCGACCAGTATCTTCATTTTGTCTGCTTACCTCCCTCTCCCTCCTGGTCTTGCCTATCTTCATTGGCTTGCTTTGTGTATGTCTGCCTCTTCCTTTGTGTATGGCAACATGGACCATTATCACAATCCACAGCAGCCTTCTAAAGATGTTCAACAATTCAACAACATGGCACCTTCTTATCAGTGCTATGTCCCATATCAACAAGACCATCAGGTGTGTTTTTCATTTAATACCTACCACACTACCTTCTAATTCTAAGTTTAAACCATGCAATTTTTTGGGAATCCACAGTTTGTGTGTGAAGAGATTGGCAGTGGTATAGGGGAGCAAAGTCAAGTGGGCCCATTGTGCACTAGGTAAGCATTATTTCTTTCAATTCCTGTCTCTAAACTTATGCCAAACTTAGCAATGGTTATTGCACAGTGGTTCATTCATCTCAAACATTGCTGCAGCCTGACATCAGAGTGAAGAACCTGGCAATTTTGCAACAACACACTCCTGGCACACAGATATATTGTGGTGCTGCAAAATTGATTGCAAAATGATCTGCAAAGTGTTTTCATTTTGACACATGCAAAATGGGGTGAAAATCCATTTCCTTAAAAAGCAATTTTATCTATATAAGGAAAGCATTTTACTTACAATTAGCCCTTCTCAAAACTTAAACACTGTGCAACCAATTTTGCATCAGATTTTGCAGTACACAATAAAGCATCAGGTCAGGAGTGACAGCAGCCCCCCTTGATCACAGTGTCAGGCCTGATTATTGATTATATATAATGCATGCAAATGCACTGTATACCTCAATAAAAGGAATTACACAGTCATGTCACATGACCAAATACTTCACACAATCACATGATACATCACACCACTAATCAAATATACCCAATACCATACATGAACAAACAATGCTAAACTGGGAAGTGCCAACTGCATCGGCTATAATCTTGCTTGACTTTGAAGGATAAATTTATGTGTTGTTAGTTTTACAATTACAGTATATAGGTTATACATTAAATTTGAATGTCAGGTAGTTGAATGTTAGGTGAGACTACATCACAGAAGGAAGTATGTGGTTTGTTCCTGTGACTAACAGTATAGGCTTTGTTTGTGCAATGCATAGGAATGTGACTGAGTTGAGACTGAAAGGTAGGAGGGGGAAGAATGGAAGTTATGGCAGGAGGGAGGTTGGTAGTAGGTGCTGGGGGGGGTGGAAGGATGCCATGAATTGCAACAAGGTTCACTTTGTAATGGTCATACTGTACTGCATTTTATCCCTGAGGTGTAATATAATGTTTTAGTTCAAAGTTAATTTCAACAGTAGCATTAATGAGCTGGTGCTGGTAGTTGCTAGGATGGGTACCATGACCATTGGTGTTGTATATGGCTGGGTGGACAATTTTATTAGCTTTGTAATGAGGTTCCCCTGTGGTAATAGGCAAGTTGAGTAACAGGTTGAAATTTCATGAAGATGATATATCAGAGAAGTTAATTCTAACTGTAAGGCAGGTGCTGGACTTACAATCAGTGTTGTACCCATTGGGTAACTCACATTGAGGCTGGGGATAGAGGAAAGTTAGGAAGTATAAATAGGATATAATTAATAAGATTTGTTTGTAGATAACTTCATGATAATGTTGAAACAATGGAGAGCATAGATATACACAAGGATATTTCGAGAATGAGAGAAGACTATTTATGGGCAAATAGACCATGAAAGCAGGCTCAGTTAGCCTCATAGTAACATTGGGACAACAGAAAAATTAGAAATTACCAAGCTAAGCCCTCAAAATGAACAAGCAGAGGTCATGGTCACCATTCACAGTAACATTGAGATAATGAAGAAAGTAGAAACACTGAGCTAAATCCTCAAAGGGAATCAACATCACATATAACAATGAGCTAATAGGATGAACAACTATATTGGAATTACCAGAATAGTGTGTAGCTAATGCCAAAAACAAGGATGGTACAAACTGGCAATGACATAGGAAGGAAGTAGCTGACAACAAAAAAGTGGAATCAAAAAGGGCCAAGGGAAACAGTGTAGGGAACCCTGCCGGCCTATGTACAAAACTACCTAATATACATAGTCTGCTGGTCCCTGTACTTACCTTAACCAATTAAAACATACCTTACCCACTGTACCCTGATCTCGGCACACTATCAATATTCCACACCTTGATTATTCCAGTAATTTACACTCCCCCAAGAGGTCTGTACGGATCTGTACGGATCCGCACGGAATCCGAAAATTCCGTACGGATCCGTGCGGATCCGTACAGACCCGTACAGACCTGTATAGATACCATACAGAATTTATATAGTAGCTATTATTATTATTAGAGGTCATTATTCTATATGGATTCCATACATATTCTGCATGGATTCTGTGTGGATTTATGCATTGCTGCCTTGTCACACATGTCAAGTGTAACTCTAGGTGAAAAGTGTCACACTATACAAAATCCATGATACACTCAATATATAGTATCATTCTCAATGCATAGTTATCACACTTAATGCATAGTGTTATGCTTAATGTATAGTATCACACTCAACACTTAGTGTCACACTTAATGCAGAGTGTCACACTCATCACTTAGTGTTATGCTTAATGCATAGTGTCACACTCAATACTTAGTGTCATGCTTAATGTATAGTGTTATGTTTAATGTATAGTGTCACACTTAATGCATAGTGTCATGTTTAATGTATAGTGTGACACTCAACACTTAGTGTCACGCTTAGTCACACTCAATGCTTAGTGTCACGCTTAATGCAGAGTGTGACACTCAGTGCTTAGTGTGACACTCAATGCTTAGTGTGACACTCAATGCTTAGTGTGACACTCAACGCTTAGTGTGACACTCAACGCTTAGTGTCACACTCAATGCAGAGTGTCACGCACAACGCTTAGTGTGACACTCAATGCTTAGTGTCACACTCAATGCTTAGTGTCACACTCAACGCTTAGTGTCACACCCAATGCAGAGTGTCACACCCAATGCTTAATGTCACACTCAATGCTTAGTGTCACACTCAACACTTAGTGTCACACCCAATGCTTAGTGTCACACCCAACGCTTATTGTCACACTCAATGCTTAGTGTGACACTCAACGCTTAGTGTGACACTCAATGCTTAGTGTGACACTCAATGCTTAGTGTGACACTCAATGCTTAGTGTGACACTCAACGCTTAGTGTGACACTCAACGCTTAGTGTCACACTCAATGCAGAGTGTCACGCTCAACGCTTAGTGTCACACTCAATGCTTAGTGTCACACTCAACGCTTAGTGTCACACCAAATGCAGAGTGTCACACCCAATGCTTAGTGTCACACTCAATGCTTAGTGTCACACTCAACACTTAGTGTCACACCCAATGCTTAGTGTCACACCCAACGCTTATTGTCACACTCAATGCTTAGTGTGACACTCAACGCTTAGTGTGACACTCAATGCTTAGTGTGACACTCAACGCTTAGTGTGACACTCAATGCTTAGTGTGACACTCAATGCTTAGTGTGACACTCAATGCTTAGTGTGACACTCAACGCTTAGTGTCACACTCAACGCAGAGTGTCACGCTCAACGCAGAGTGTCACACTCAATGCTTAGTGTCACACTCAACGCTTAGTGTCACACCCAATGCAGAGTGTCACACCCAATGCTTAGTGTCACACTCAATGCTTAGTGTCACACTCAACACTTAGTGTCACACCCAATGCTTAGTGTCACACCCAACGCTTAGTGTCACACTCAATGCTTAGTGTCACACTCAACACTTAGTGTCACACTCAACGCTTAGTGTCACACTCAACGCTTAGTGTCACACCCAATGCTTAGTGTCACACTCAACGCTTAGTGTCACACTCAATGCTTAGTGTCACACTCAACACCTAGTATCACACTCAATGCCTAGTGTCACACTCAACGCTTAGTGTCACGCTTAGTCGCACTCAACACTTAGTGTCACGCTTAGTCACACTCAACACCTAGTGTCACGCTTATAGTGTCACATTTAACATATAGTGTCACACTCAACACCTAGTGTCACGTTTATAGTGTCACATTTAATGTATAGTATCACACTCAACACCTAGTGTCATGTTTATAGTGTCACATTTAATGTATAGTGTCACACTCAACACCTAGTGTCACATTTAACGTATAGTGTCACACTCAACACCTAGTATCACACTCAACACCTAGTGTCATGCTTAATGCAGAGTGTCACATGCAAGGAAACAAGTATAATAAAATTCTGTACAGATTCTGTACAGAATCTGTACAGAATTTTCAGGTCTGTAATGCGGAATTCCTCGGAATTCCGCGTAATCCATACGGAATTTTCGGAATCTGTGCGGAATCTGTACAGACCCAAAAAAACCTCTGCCAAAATGAAAAAAATCTGTACAGATTCCGCACAGACTCCGAAAATTCCATACGGATTCCGTGCGGATCCGTACAGAACACATGGCTAAGTGTAAAGAGCTCGATTATTCCGAAGATCATTACAAAATTTTGATGAAGTCCGCATCATTACTAATCAATCAAGTATTATTCAGCAAGCGCTAAAGTTAATGTGCTAAGTAGTATTCTAAAACCAACGTGCCCAAGTTAACACTGTAACTTTCCGGGGCGAAGGGCATGTGACTTGGCGCTGACCAATCACAACGCCTGGCAAAGTGCTCACATCAATATTACTTTATCTGATGCCGCCATGTGCCCTTTATACATATTCCTTTCCTCTTTTCTTTATTCCCCTACCTTTATCTTTATTCCTTTGCTACAAATCATTCTTACTTACTGTATTATTAATCATGGTACATATTTCTACCTAGGTAGTTCCAAAAAGTATATAAACCCCTCTCATGTAGCTACATCCCTCAGTCAATTCCAGTTTGATTCACACTCAGCACTTATCTGTTATTCACACTAAGCTTCTAGCTGTAGAAACTCAGTGTACTCCTATCCTCATCTGCTTAATACTCAGTACTGCCCAGTTTTAATATTAGTTAAAGCTCTTCCACAGTCTTAGTAACCCTATAAGACTTGTACCTTACTTCAACACTTCTCAAGAAACTTGACAACTCGTTTAGAACACTAGTGACAGATTGGACACTGTCACGTTCCATACTTAACAGTACACCTTCAGACAAGTAGTTACCTTACAACAGACAAGAGACAAAACCATGAACAAAAGCAACTCACACAACAAGAGAGTCAAGACAAGTATGAATGAAAGAAATAACATCATGTGCAAACACACATGCAGGTTGAAAAGTGAAACCAATTATGACCTGGAGAGATACCTTGTCAAGCAAGGTGATCACCATTAAATACAATACACATACCAATAATTAATTACTCACACAAACAATACACTAACAAAGGATAATATGCACTCTTTCATTGTCCTATTCACCCATTGTTTGAAGACAATGAGAGACTATTTATATACAACTCCATTGTTTTCACTCCTATTGTTCATAACTAATGAACTGCATTATGCTATTCACCCATTGTTTGAAGACAATGCAAAACTATTTATATATGACACTATTGTTTTCACTGCTATTGTTCACACAATGGCAGATAGGTATCTATTGTTTGCTACTCCATTGTTATAAAAATGGATTTCTATTGTTCTTGCCCAGAACAATGTAGCTCTTTATTTAGAACAATGTGATTCATTACACATTGTTCTAACATATGCTATTGTCCTCTGCTGACTAACTCTCAAATACCATTGTTCCATACAGCCTCAGATCTGAAATCTACACTTGCACACTACCTGTTTTGGAGAACAATGTAGGATTGTAGAGTGGGAATTGGATTACTAAGCAGGTTGGGAAAAGGTATATAAGGAAGGCAGTTTGGCAGTAGATAGATAGCTACCCACTCCCCAGTAGTCTCACCCTATTGTCAGTAGTCAGTTTTATAAGTACTCTTTATTAGTAAAAGTACAGTCAGAAACTGAAGCAGTCACAGTCACAGTCACAGTATCAGTCAAAGTAACAGTTTAGTTAAGTATCAGGGTATCATCTATGTGAACTTGAGCTACTCACACATGACATAAACCTGACCAAGTGTATTGGTGTCTACAAGTGTCTGAGTAAAAAAGTTACATCAAAAATAAATGAATAATTATTTATATGTGGCAATACCTAATGGCATTGCCAAACATTCTGAATGTAAACAATAATGTACATAAGCAATGGTTCGAACTTGGTTTACCATAGGGAGGGTATGACATGATTATAGGATGCTAGGCCAATGGTGATCCCAAGGGAGGGGGTGAATAGGCTGGAGGTTGAGGTGTAAGAGCACAGTATAGTTGTGCCCCATCATTGACCTTCATGTCCAGGGATGATGTGGATGGGCCTTTGGTAATAGGAGAGGGGCCATTAGGCTCTTCATCAGTGAGCATTCCTTCATTGAGGGGTGGGGGGTTGTTAGACCCTGCATCAGGTGTATGTGTATTTGGGGGGTCTAACAACCCTTCATTAGTAGAGCTTGCAGGAGGTGGAAAGGATACCACTGGGGTTGATGCAAGTGACACCTCATGATCTATGGTGGAGTCATTAGACCCCATGCTGAGGGGGTCCAGAGGTAGGGGGAAGTAGTGGAGAAAGATGGCATGCATGTCAGGTCAGATTGAGGGCAGTCTCACAAGTAGAGAAAGGTGGACAGTTCAGCATATGTCAGCCACCTCCCTTCATATTCTGGAGTGTTTGGTCAATCCACATCAGAGTGTGGATCTGGTCAAAATCCTCAGGGGAGGGGGACCAAAAGCCTGATTATTCAGTAATTTCCCTAGGCTCCCCATGACATTGTGAGTGTTCCAGCCTGTGATCATCCACCTTGGGGAAGGGATCCCTTCTCAAAGGTGAGTTTGTATAGTGGGTGTCCAAGTAATTTAGCCCAAAAAGGTACATGTGGTCAATCCATGCAACAGGCACACCATTTGATATAAGGGTGGAGATGATGTTTGCCATGCCCACATTGTTGGCAGAGGTAGCAGGGCAGTTAAACCACCTGCTTATAAAGTTGGGCCCCCTTTGGGGCATGAGTGGTGTATCTGGGTGAGGTGCGTTCCATCTGGTGATCTCTTCGTGGTGCCTGTTGGGTTGGGCCAGCAGGAGTGTGAATTCACAGATAAATACAACTCTAGCCTCCCTTGCCATTGGCCTCAATGTCTGGCTGAGAAGATATCCAAAGACACTGTGATGGCATGCCTGGAATACCCTATTGACAGCAACTCCTCATAAGTGTCAGCCAAATTTCTCATTTAAGCTCGATGTTTTATGATATTTCATATCATAAAACGTCGAGCTTAAATGAGTACAGATTACTCATAAAAACTCATTACTTTGTGCTTCTTACTATTATTACAATTGTATTATGTGTACTCATAAGTACTCATTACTTTATATTCCTTATTGTTATTGAATACTATTATGTGTACTCATAAGTACTCATTACATTATGTTTCCTATTGTTATTGTAATAGTATTATGTGTACTCATAAGTACTCATTACTTTATATTTCCTATTGTTATTGTAATACTATTATGTGTACTCATAAGTACTCATTACATTATGTTTTCTATTATTATTGTAATACTATAATGCATACTCATAAGTACTTATTACATTATGTTTCCTATTGTTGTTGTAATACTATTATGCATACTCATAAGTACTCATTACATTATGTTTTATATTGTTATTGTAATAGTAATATGCATACTCATAAGTACTCATTACATTATGTTTTATATTGTTATTGTAATAGTAATATGCATACTCATAAGTACTCATTACTTTATGTTCTCTATTATTACTGTAATGCTTCCTATTATTATTTAATGGTATAATGTGTACTCATAAGTACTCATTAATTTATGTTTCCTATTACTATTGTATTAATATTATGTATACTCATAAGTGCTCATTACTTTATACTTTCTATTATTATTAATAGTATTATGTATGCATTTCCCTTATGTATTGCTATTACCGATTACTAGTTGACCTGCGCTTTACATATTTCCCACGCTTCGCATTTGTCACGTTATTCACGCGTGTCATGTTAAATCACACATACTCCACGCCTCATATTTCTCCCGCGCATTGCATTTGTCACGTTCTTCACGCGCGTCACGTTCGTCACACATATTCCCGCGCTTCGCATTTGTCACATACTTCCCGCGTGTCACATTTGTCACATATATTCCCACGCATTACATGGGAAATGTATGATGAATTGATGCGTGGGAATATGCGTGACAGACGTGACGGGCGGGACGAATGTAATGCGTGGGAATATATGTGACAAATGTGACACGCGGGAAGTATGTGACAAATGCGAAGCGCGGGAATATGTGTGACGAACGTGACGCGCGTGAAGAACGTGACAAATGCAATGCGCGGGAGAAATATGAGGCGCGGGAGTATGTGTGACGAACATGACACGCGTGAATAACGTGACAAATGCGAAGCGTGGGAAATATGTAAAGCGCAGGTCAACTAGTAATCGGTAATAGCAATACATAAGGGAAATGCATACATAATACTATTAATAATAATAGAAAGTATAAAGTAATGAGCACTTATGAGTATACATAATATTAATACAATAGTAATAGGAAACATAAATTAATGAGTACTTATGAGTACACATTATACCATTAAATAATAATAGGAAGCGTTACAGTAATAATAGAGAACATAAAGTAATGAGTACTTATGAGCACACATACTAGTATTACAATAATAATATGAAACACAATGTAATGAGTACTTATGAGTATGCATATTACTATTACAATAACAATATAAAACATAATGTAATGAGTACTTATGAGTATGCATATTACTATTACAATAACAATATAAAACATAATGTAATGAGTACTTATGAGTACACATAATAGTATTACAATAACAATAGGGAATGTGAAGTAATGAGTACTTATGAGTACACATAATACAATTGTAATAATAGTAAGAAGCACAAAGTAATGAGTTTTTATGAGTAATCTGTACTCATTTAAGCTCGACATTTTATGATATGAAATATCATAAAACGTCGAGCTTAAATGATAAATTTGGCTGACACGCCTCAACTCCTATGAATGGATTGGTGCTGCCAGGATGCCCATGATGCATAATATACTGACAGTAGAGATCTGCCATCAGTTGATGTTTGGGAGGTGTCACGTCCCGTTCTATTCCACTAGGGATAAGAACCTCGGAGGAGATAATCTAAGAAGCGGAGTAACTCGCACACGTTAGTAAGGTGCGTGGAGGCAGCGAACGAGTATGGGAGTAGTGGAACATTGGCTTCAACTTGTGTGTTGCGCCCCTTGGACTTCCAGTTCCGTATTTAGAACAAAGCGGAGTAAGTAGCAAAATAGCGGAGTTGGCTCAAGGCCCAAGTGGGAGAAGGGTGTAAACATAGTTGATTTGAAACTGAAGTCTAATTACATTACAGGAGTAGTTTATATAGTAAACTACTTTGTCCGAATGCGTACGGAGTAATGCCCATGGGTATGTGGCATCCTAGGGATAAGTAAACTCCATGAAATGTAGAACATGGTAAACTAGTAGTACACCTCTAGATTATAGTCATAGGAGAAATGGCCGTGGCTGGAGAACAAGGTAGAAATATTAAAGGGAAGGAACAAGTAAACATTAGTAAGGAGAGTTCAATATATAATAAGTATACATAGTCCGGAGGAGACGTACTAAAAGCGGAGTAAACCCGGAGTTGACTCCAATGGTACAGGGATTGTCATGGATATGACAGGAGGGGGCATTAGCAGCTCTGCTCTGCCAGTTGTAGATGAAGACAACCTTTATGAGAATGATGTATGCAGCTTTTTGATTCAGGGGAGGCTGGGGTTATTGTTATGTACTGATTCCTTCCTACTAGGAAATGGATGCAGAGATGCCTGGAAGGCATGGAAGAACTATAACAGAAACCTGAAGTGAGTATGGGTGCAGAAACATAGAGTGGAAGTGCAGGAATGAACTGTGGTTTCAGTGTATATGCTGTGCTGCCTGGATATCTTCAGGAAATGGTTTGTATTTCATGACAGACAATATTCAATAAAAGGAAACATTCCAGAGTATAAGAAGAGGCTTCACCACTACACTAGGCAGCAGGAGAGAAACCTGAAGGAAAACCCAGAGTGGATTTTGGACTTAAGAGTAGGAAGAAGTGTATAGAGTTGATATGAATACTAAGGACTACTAGTACATCTGGAAGACTATATATACTAAGTAGGGACCTATAGGTATGAATGCAGAAGCAGGGAACTAAGAACAAGTCAAAGGGATAGGTAAAAGATAAAGACTGGGAAAAGTGGAGTAGGGGTGCAAATGACAAGTTAAGAATGAAGAAAAAAGAACTAAACTACATTGACCATAATGAAACAGATAAGTAAGAATGGAAGGGAGGAGTATTGTTACAATGATGTGGTAAGGCCATCATAGGAGAAAGTACATATCTGAGATACCTGATAGAAAATCCAACAGGTTCCAGATATGAACCAGTATCAGAACACTTCAGTCATAAGTCAAGTCCTAAGCAAGTTAAGCATTGATCTATACAATATACACATCAGATATAGCACTAAGTCTATAGTGTGTATTATACCCCTCCCATTATACTTGTCATTATATACAGCCTTTGCTGTACATTACCCTTCACATCAAATTACATACAATTCATACAGCTTTGCTGTACAAGACCACCTTCCATATTCCCAAGAATATCCTTGCTAAATATTTCCTCACACTCAGGTGTTGTAACATGAACAAAGTCAATTCCTGTTAGCACCTTAGATTAACTTAATCTTAAATGACAATGGTACAACAGAACAAGGAGAAGATACTCAGTCTGCTGTACACAACCCATCTCTGTCTGAGGCTAATACATGTGACACCTCCTTCCTTCTTCCAGAACTCCCATCTGATTCAGATGAAGAAGATTTGTTGGTGGATGATTTACAGGAAGGGGAGAAAGAAACTGAGGGACTGGGAAGAAAGGGAAAGCAAGGACAGTGGGTGCAGGAAAGAGTAAAGCAAATGAAAAGGCTATGGCAAAAAAAAGAAGGCAGCAGGGGGTGGGTGTGCAGTTGGGTTGAAGAATTTTGGTAATAAGGAGATATCCAAGCTTTTAGTGCTTCTGAAGAAGTATGTTCCCAGTGGCAGTAAAGGATGGGAAAGGGTTGCATCACTGTACAATGAGTGGTCAGAGAAACAAGAATTTAAGACTAGGGATTATCAATCCCTTTGGGAAAAGTATGATCAGGTATGTGATTATTATTTTCTGTTAATAGTATGCACTGACATGTGTTTAGCTCTTGAAAGAGGCATTGTCAAAGCCCTTGGGTGAAACAGAGCATGACCCAACAACAGTATTTGGGTGCATTCTCAATATCAACAATCAAATGGAGAAGAAAGTGAACCAGAAGACACTCAACAATGATGACAGTGATGTATCCTGGATTGAAGTCAACAATCATGTCAATGGGGGTATATTAACTCAAGATGTTATCGAGCTGTCAGACTCAGATAACAACATGTTGTTACCACCCAGTGCTTCCATGGCCACTAAGAAAGCTGTGACAACATCTAAAGTGTATAAAGTGGAAACACCTCTCAAAGATAAATGTCATTGTAAGGATGGACCTGCTAATGAATTTTTCACCAGTGTCAAGCAGCACTTCAGCCCATGCACTGCCATAAAGTGTGAAAAGGTAAAGCTTGAATCACTTATGGAGTACTCACAGAGCCAGAGCATGTATGATGAAATTTGTGACCTCCACATCAAAGTCCAGGAACTCTATGAACATGTTTTTGAGGAGACATGTCAGGCAGACAGAGCTGAGTTCTGGGATATCCAGGCTGAAAATGAGCTTCACATGTTCAAGATGATTCAGGACTCATGCCCACTCACAGTCATTCACATTCACAATCATGTGGTCAAAGTTATGATTGTGGTTCTTTGTATCATCATTGGAAGAATCACTCAAGGTCAAGCTCAGCTTCTTCATCTGTATTCTCTTGACACCATAAGCATAGCTAGTGATCTCCTGTACATCATTCTATTTCACCAGTACCTCACCTTTGTTCCCCCACTTGGTCCTCCCCAACCTATCACCAAACAGCCACTCCATTTGTGAATAATTCTAGTCAAGTTGCATCATCCTCTCACATGACATTGGATGGTGAACCACATAACTGGTAGATACATATAATACATGTTGTACTACCTTAAATAATATACAACCCCTACTCTATTTATTCACTTTTAAGCAGTATTAGCAACTAAATAAAATTGTCCTACTCAGTCTCTTGCACAAATTTCTCCAAACAACATATTGTGAAAGTCCAACCAAAGCTGATCATCTTCCAAAGTCCACCAAATTGGTAAATATACATTGTGAATCTGATTAATACCAATGCATTGTGCACATATATTTGAAAGTCAACTTATTGTTTCAAGCAACTCAACATATTCTTCACCTGATGCAATCTTGAGAGGTGTGCAAAGCCATCCAAATGAATCTTGAATAGTTCACATTCCCCACTCAGCTGTTTGGCAATATGATGTAAGCTGAGCATTTACTTGAAGGGCATAATCTCATTCAATAGGATCAGTGGGAAGTCATGCACCACTCTTCATAGGTGCATGAATTTTCCCTGCAATTGAATCTGCACCCCTTGGAAATGCTGTATCCACAATTGCATAAAATCCATTGGGAACTTTAGTACAAAGTTTTTCAAATATTGGTTGTGCAACATGTGCATCATGCCAACTTCCTGGACAATTAACTGTAGCTGCCAAAATAATACCTATAGAGTTAAATAAGTAGATGCTAAATTAAAACATATGTGTTCACCTACCTTCAGGTGAAAAGATAAATACATTCATGATTCTATGATCACTTTTCCACCCATTATATGTCACATTCTCTAGCTCAGAATCATCAAATTCCTGCACTGGAAGGCTCAGCTTGTCAATAGAAGCAAAAGCCCCTTCAAGAAGTGGATGTTGTTCAAGGATTAAGTGTTCTAGTCACTCATACTTGGCAATGTCTTGGGGCATTTTAATTTCACCCTTGGGAATTGTACATACAACATCAAATAAGATCTTGAGGCCAAATGAAAGGTATCTTGAGATTGTTGTAGGTGTGAGCACAAAGATTTGCTGCAGGCTGACCTCTAGGAGTGATGACAATAGGTAATGGAGCACAACACTCAATACACCTGCTGCATCAAGTGATCATCCTTCATTTCAAGGTTCTCCCCTTGGATTTACATCATTTCATGGAACAGGTCTTGAATACCAATGCTCTGCAAACCTTCCTGGTCCCTCAAGAATCAAGCAGAATGTTTTGACATCAAATTCCATTGTGGTGATGAATGCACAGTCTTGTTGACTGCTCCAAAGTTGTTGCCATGGAGTATTCATGTGGGGATTTGGTAATAGCTCTGCTCAATGAAGGTAAAGTCTGTGGGGTTGATGTTGTTCTACCTTTTCATTATGAGCATCCAAAGCTGCACAGGTAGTGGCAGTCATAGACAACAGAAGGAGATCCTCCTCCTCATCTTCAAGAAGATTTTGCACAATCATGAGTCTATTCACTGCATTATTATGATGCATTGATTTAGAACATCAGAGTATAGACTGGCAGTACTTAGTAGGTGAACAATACAATAAGAAAGTAAGGGGGCCATTCCCAAGTCTCATCTAATGCATTGCTTGTACATATTACATTGTAGATTTTTATCATATGTCTAGCACAGTCTATTGCTCCTCTGAATCCATCTGAAGCTGATAGACAGCTACCTTATGGTCTGGCACCAGCAAGGCACAAACTGGAGTTTGAAAATCTGGCAACATCAGACTGTGCCAGATCCTTGTGGGAAGTCATCCATTGTAACATTTCACATGAGTTAGATAATCTTAGCTAGATTTAAGAGTAAAGACTCCAAATATAACAAGTCTAAATAAATGAACACATGAATTCATGAGCTCTTTACACTTAGCCATGTGTTCTGTACGGATCTGCGCGGAATCCGTGCGGAATCCATATGGAATTTTCGGAATCCGTGTGGAATCTGCACAGATTTTTTTCATTTTGGCAGAGGTTTTTTGGGTCTGTACAGATTCCGCACAGATTCCGAAAATTCCGCACGGATTACGCAGAATTCCTCAGAATTCCGCATTACAGACCTGAAAATTCTGTACAGAATTTTATTATACTTATTTCCTTGCATGTGACACTCTGCATTAAGCATGACACTAGGTGTTGAGTGTGATACTAGGTGTTGAGTGTGACACTATATGTTAAATGTGACACTATACATTAAATGTGACACTATAAGTGTGATACTAGGTGTTGAGTGTGACACTAGGTGTTGAGTGTGACTAAGCGTGACACTATGCATTAAGTGTGACACTATACATTAAATATAACACTATACATTAAGCATGACACTAAGTATTGAGTGTGACACTATGCATTAAGCATAACACTAAGTGATGAGTGTGACACTCTGCATTAAGCGTGACACTAAGTGTTGAGTGTGACACTATACATTAAGCATAACACTATGCATTAAGTGTGATACTATGCATTGAGAATGATACTATATATTAAGTGTATCATGGATTTTGTATAGTGTGACACTTTTCACCTAGGGTTACACTTGACATGTGTGACAAGGCACCAATGCATAAATCCACACAGAATCCATGCAGAATATGTATGGAATCCATATAGAATAATCACCTCTAATAATAATAATAGCTACTATATAAATTCTGTATGGTATCTATACAGGTCTGTACGGGTCTGTATGGATCCGCACGGATCCGTACAGACCTCTTGGGGGAGTGTAAATTACTGGAATTCACTAAGTTTGAGGGGTGCACAGCACCAATTGCAAATGTAAGGCAAACTAAAAATAGAGATCTTTGGCTATTTCAGGATCATAACTAAGTACAGTTTCACTTTTCAAGACTATTCCATATGTAATTCAAGTTCAATTCCATCCATCTTATTGTCTTGTCAAATTCTAATATTTGTCTGTACATATACACAACCCTGTCTGTGAGCCAGGAAGAATGCCTGGCAGTTCCTGCCCCTTCATTCCCCCCATACATTTACTATATACTTCTTACTGATGCATTTCTAGACTAATTAGGTATATAAAAATTACAAATGCATTTCTAGGCCATATGGCAATTCCTAGCCCAGCCCATGGTGCATCATCACCTAGCAAAGGTGTAGCCAATTGCGAATTTCATCTGCAATTGTCTCATTCCACAATGGGTCCCCATTTAGGCATCTCATCAATCATTTCCAAATTTGGCAAGCATCTATCTTGGCACTTCAGTAACACACATGCTTTTGGCCAGTGTTTTGGTTCTGTACCATCTTGCCTGCCTTATGGTTCCATGGCACAATGCCATCATCACACATGCTCTTTCCCCTCACCCTCTTGCTCTGCACACTGCCTATGTGTAGCACTGTTTCTCTATCTACAGTCAGTGTGCTGTCTGTTCAGTTGCTTAGTCAAGCTCTCATGGTCTCAGTTCTATGGTCTGGTTCTAGAGTCCTATTTGTCTCATGAACTTGCATATTTCCCTTTGCAAGACACTTCCAGGCTCATCATTCTCTATGTAAGTGTATCTAATACTTGGGTTTTTATAAAGTGACATTGGTTTTGAAGGAAAGTTGGGTTAAGTTTGTTTTAAATAAATGGTAAGTCAGTTCTGGGGCGGAGTTTTGTTATTTTATAGTTTTTTAAATGTTTCAATTCCCTTAGTAGTTTATGGGAGGTGACATAGCCCATCCCCACTAAGTCCTATACATGTGCCCAGACTGTCATTTCGAAATAGAAATATGAAATTTTAAAAATAGGTATGTCACAATTTTATTACCCATGTATCAGTATTCTCACATGTGTCCACATAATTGCTCAACTGTTACTGTCACAGCCAGCATTACAATGATGCTCATTGGGAATGTTTGGCAACAGTGTCCATCTGCCAATGCCAGCATACTTAACCAAAGCTTGGAAACAACTTTCACAGTAAACAGCTGATAGTTCATTTGAATCTCAAGTCCAACTCTTCATCTTTCTCAGTCACTGGTCAGCATCCACTCTCAAATATTGGCTCTATTTTTTGTCCAAAATTGACCAGTCAACTAGTCACCCAGGATAGAAGTGTTTCAGCAAGGACCTGGAGATGTATAGAGAATAGAGCATGGTTGTAACTGGTGGGCTGTGCCAGCATACAACTTGTTGCAAAGTGTCCTAGTGTATGGGTATGTTTAATTTGACTCCACTAACATCTCTTGCTTACAATGTACTCTAGAATTGACATTATCGTTGCTCATCAGGCTCACTTTCAAGGTATGTTCTTCCCCTCCTCTTCACACTTCAACTCACTCATATACACACAGTGCACAGCAACAATCATGCTATCAAAATGTGACCACCACCAAATGCACCTATTCCAAGCCTCAGGCAGTCTAGCACAGAAACACAACAATGACATCATAACAGTATACCATATCACCATTATGTTCTGCATCTTCATAGCTATGCTCTTTTGTGCTGAGTTTCTTTTTCCTTTTGTTCTGGCTCATGGCAGGATACACAAGGTAGTGGAGACTGTGAGTTCTCTCTACCCATGGCATTGAGACCTGCACACTTGACTAACCTACTACTTTGTTAGATTATTTTAGTCACTGGCCTCTTCAGCTTTTGCATGTCACCCCTATTACTATCATAATCACCCCTTTTTGAGAAGAGCCTTACAGTTGTATATCATTGGCCAGGCTGTAGTTGATCAGCTTGCTATCATGAAGGGCATCAAGTATTGAATGCTTGTGAACCATATCACAGGAATTTATGATGTCTTTGCCTTCCCACTTTCTCCTTCATAATGGTTGCTTACTTTTTGTATTACATCAATAAAAATATACTATATAAGTCCTTATTTTGTTAGTAACATTTCTGTGGGACTTAAAGTATATTCAGCATTGGTGAATGGCTTCAGAAAGTTTGCACTTCAGAAATATTTGCACTGGGACTAAAAATGTGTGCTGAACAACACCCAAAATGTTTGTGCTCAGTCCAAAAGTGTTTGCACACCTATTAAATGTGCACTTTGACTGCTATAACTATGTCTTGGAAGGAACTTTATTATTATTTAAACACAATGAACTAATTGCAGGTATATATTAGGAGCTACTATTTTTTGACATTGCCATGGTGTTGCCAGTGAGGCAATGTCAATTCTCACATGGCAGCATCACACAATGCCAGGCAACATCACTGCAATCTCAAAGTGCAGTTAAGTGCCCAGCATCAGTTTATTCCCACACCTTCACTAATCAATTCCAGTGACTAGCTATTGTCTCCCCCCTTCTCCCTTTGGATTTTCACATGCATATCACCACTGCCTGCCTTCTGCTCATTGCTTCCCACACCTCTGCTTCCACTTTTACAATTTTACTACACTTCCATTACTCAAACAATATTATAATATAAGATATTATTACCTATTTCACAAAGGATGGAACATATTACAGCAGAAGATTATTCAAAAACTGTCTCTAATTCACATATTTAATAGCTTTATCTCCTTCATTACATAGTGAAATACTGTATTGTACATTTACCATAATGTATATTATATGATGCAAAAATAATCGAAAATCATAATAAAGAATTGAGCTAGAAAATAAGAAAATACTTGCTCACTGTTGGGCATGATGGCAAGGAAGTGTGATGCATTGCCACAGCAATGAGGAAGGGTGCTTGATGGAATGATGGATGGAATCAATACTGTGAACAAACATAAACAAAGGCAGAGCAGATGTATGGAAAGTCTAATGACCACACTCAAATGCATCAATTATAATTGAGCTCTGGTGTCTGGCACTGCAGCTTCTCAGTTAGATATTACAATCTCTGTTTCAGAATTTTACTTAAGTGAGACTGAGTGCTTACTAACTGGAGCATGGTCATCTGGTATGTGGTACAGCGGTAGCTGTATGCACTCAAGCAATTATTTAGTTCTTTACAGTAAGTAAAATAATTTACCTATAAGTATGATCTTTGATATAAGTATTTGTGAGATATATGAACCAAGATGTAACTAATTATTTAGTTCATTGCAGTAAAATAGAATAATATATCTATTAGCTTCAATATAAATATTTTTAGACTATGAGATGAACCAACAATGTAAGTGATACTTTTCAGCAGTCATATTAAGTGAGCTGAATGCTTGTTACAATGTCCTTCAGCTTGTCTGAGTCTCAAGTTCAAATAATTTATGTTGATATGAGCAGAGGATGGCTCATATTACATGGGAGGTGTTCATAATGAATTATTGCCTGACCTAATGCAGTCTGTTTTACGTTAAACACCAGCATGGAGTATAGATTGAAGTAGAACAAGTAAAACCATCATAACAAAGCAGGTTATATAGACATGATAGCAGAAAGCAGATAATTGAAGTAGAATTAGTTAGGACAAGTAATACATATCAGAGTGAAGTAGAGGGTACAAAAACAAAATAATAGAGCACAATATTGAAGTAGAGCAAGTATCATACTTCAGAGATTGTACTAGAACACAAAAGGAAGCTTATAGGCTATGGGTCCTGAGTTTCATCCCCTCTTTAGCCCTACTTCCAATCTCTACTGTATATATTATGACTGCAGCCAATCATACTGACTTGCAATAGAGAGAGCAGGAGCAACAATGCATATTGCTCATCTAAAATGTGAGCAATAGCACCATCACAGTCACATATGATATATTACCACCACATACAAAGCTGCACAGAGAAAATAGTATGTAGATTCGAGGAGAAAGAATTGGAGAGAAAAGATAGATTGTAAGAATAAATGAAGAAATGAAGAAAAGGAATAAAAGGTGGTGTAAAAAAGTAAATAATTTGGGAAAGTGGGTGGGTGGGTGTGAGCAAATGCTCAGAAAGTCATCAAGTTACCTGTCTGGAATTGGAGAATGAGCAATCAGCAATACAAATAAACATAAAAAACCACAACACCAAACCTGCTGCAGGAGGATGAGGAATGCAGTATAATCTTGCCTTGCAATCCTCTATGAACCAAAAAGGAGTGGAGTCCAGCACTGATCTGAACCACTAGATCCACACTGACTGAATAAAATATGGTATAAGGATCAAGTCAATGCTACCTTGTGAAGTCGAGGCAGAGCAATACTGACTCATCCATTCTGGGCCATAAACATAATGGGTGCACATGAAGTCTGCATGACTTCATGAGAAAATGACTGCTCCCATATGATTGGCTTAGTGCAAGTCTTCACCTTGAACTGCAATATTGTTTCCCTCCAACCCTACTCTAAAAAACTCTTAGCTTTCAGTTCTTTTAATCCATTGGTAATCCTTGAATTCTATGATTAACTATGATGCTTATACCTCACTGCCATCACTTATATCTCAAGCTGAAGGACATCTGTAGCAAGTATTCAGTGCATTTGATAGGTGCCATGTTGTATCACTTATGTTTCAGTTCATATATCTCACAAATACTTAAGTATATCAAAGCTCATATTTATAGGTAAATTATTCTATTTACTGTAAAGAACTAAATAATTGCTTGAGTGTATACAGTTACTGCCATACCGCATATCAGACAACCACACTCCAGTTAGTAAGCACTCAGTCTCACTTAAGTAAAATTCTAAAACAGAGATTGTAATATCTAACTGAGAAGCTGTGGTGCTGGACACTGGAGCTCAATTATAATTGATGTGTTTGAGCATAGTCATTAGGCTTTCCATACAGATGGCATGGGAAACATGAAACCTCCAGCAACATCAGAGGCAATGCCAAGCAATGTCAAACAATTTCAAGCAATGTCAAGCAATGTCATGGCAATGCCATCCGGCAATGTCACAGCAATGTCAATTCTCAGACTGGCAACACCAGGCAACATCAGGCAATGTCAAAATCCTTTTTTCAGATTTCTGTAACTTGTATAACAATGAGTAGAGTGCATGTGTCTCTACAAATCTCTATTTGTTATTAGTATATATCATAAATTTACAAAACTACCAGCTAGCTAAAATCTAAATAGTATTAGAAATGTTGTACACAAGTGACAAAATATATGTATTCCACTGTGGGATTATAAGTATTATTTGTTATACCCTCTCCCCACCCCCACCCAGTGCAAGTATATATTATTAAAATGAAAGTACATTCCTCTTATGCAATCCTACTTATTGATTGTATTTATTACTAACTACACAATTGAGACTTGAACACAGGACCTCAGCACTAATATATGAGCAACATCAAAATACCTGGCAACATCAAAATACCTGGCAACATCAAAATACCCGGCAACATCAAAATCTGTAGGTCCATATATTAGTTGTTATAAACAAAATAGACTACTAGATAACCTAGAACATATGCATTACAGATGACTGGTGCGGGTTATCACTTCCTATTAATGTGTGATTTTAGAAGTTGATATTTGAATTTGAGTGAGCAGTTGTTTTTTTATATCATTAATATTTGTGAAAACGGAAAGAGGGTACATACATTCAACATGCTCAATATGAGTAAGTATAATGACTTTGAAGAGTTCATTACCAGCAACAAAATAAAGTTATTCAATATATCCCAGCGCAATGCATTAATAGAGAATTGTGGGATGACACGGCTACCACTTCGCTAATAATGTGTAGCTGTGAAAGGTAATATGTGGTTTGAAACTGACTCAAGCTGTTTTTGGCCACCAAAAATTAACCATTCGTAAGGACACAAGAAATCATCAAGGAGGACTTGAACATTGAACATTTGAACCCTCAACGACAGTTAGGAGTCACCACTGTCTTATTGATGCTTAATTATGAACATTGGTATGTTCGACTATTTTAAGTTAGTGTTTTCATTGTAAGAAAAATGAAGACAAACTATAGGTTTCTTTCATGCATTATAGCAGGCTGGCGCAGTTACCACTTTCCTATTAATGCTTGCTTGTAAGAGTTGTTATTTGTAATTGGTTGTGCTTCCAAAAGGTTTGATTGAGTCGTGATGCCTGTGTAACTTATAGGCAAATGCATGGGTATGCCATACCCGCACGGGTCACGGGTAAGGGTAACGGCGGGTACGGGTACGGGTCAGGTCTTGAAGACCCGTAACCCGCAGGTACCCGTAGGAGTTCATTGAATAAAAATGTGAATGATAATACTTTTGCAACAGTAGTAGTTTGAATAAGGTTATGGTGTATATTAATATAATTGGTGCTTGTGTTTAAAGCAAAACCTCGGTTTCGCATTTTGTTCAGCTCGCAGGGTTGAGCTTAGGTGATATATCTAGATGCAATTCATTCAAATTAACGTCACTACTCCAATTCGTTTTGTATTTCTTTGATATTATGGATATGGATAGCGTATTGCTGTACGGTCATAACGACTCTACATTCATATTTTATGGCCATCTCGTTTAGGTTCTATAAATAATAATGTCTGCCTCTTCCCCAGTACACAGAAATTGGGATTCCTCCTCTATATCACACTCACACCTTTTGTATTTTTACAGACACATTGCATTGTACATGCACTAAATTTCATGCTCCATATCACCATGTATTGTACATGATACATGTTTATTTAATATTTTTCTATGTTTTGTAGAATTTCCTATGTTCTGAAGATGGTATGATACAACCAACAGTTATCGCTCGACTCCTTCGTATTTTCGCGTACTTATACCCATGTTGCCTATGTACAAAATGAACTAGTATACATAACATTGGTACATCTGGTTCAAGTGCTACGAAATAGACATTCTGTATCTCTTATATTCTGGAGATAGTGCGATATAGGCAGTAGTGTTCATTCAACTCCCTCTAATATTTGCGTACGAATACCCGTGTAGTATACGTACAAAATGAGCTATTATACAGGACATTCGCACATCTGGTTCAAGTACTACGAAATAAGCATTTTATATCTCCTATATTCAGGAAATAGCACAATAAAAGCAGCTGCTTTCACTCAAACATTGCATGTGCTAGTGTACGAATACTAGTCCTGTTTACGTACAAAATAAGCTATTACACAAGATTATCGTACATCTGCTTCAGGTGATATGAATTAATTCATTATATATTTATTCAAATTCTGAAATACGTAAGTATTAGTAAAACCCATGGGTTGTGACACCCGTGAGCACCCGTACCCGTGGGAATGGGTACAGGTTGGCGTGGGTATGGGTACGGGTCGAGCTTCAGACACCCATGGGTTACCCATGACGTTGCCTAGTAACTTACAATATCTCATAATTTGCGCTGGGTATACGACTTTTCATAGTCATAAACCTTTTGAATGGGGTGTATGCTTGATTGTGTTGGATTTGGGATGTTGTATTCGCGATTACATCAGGAAAAAATGGCAAGGTGATGTAGTATTACATAGACTGTATAGCACGTGTAGTCGGCTAGACAAGTCCCCGTTTGATAGACCTGTATAGCAACCCGCTAAACTATCATAGATCTAGATAGATTGAGATAGCCAAGCTGACTGTCTCTGTGGATCTACTTAATTGTGCCTAAGGATATGTCATCAACCGATGTATCGCACTATATGGTGTATATAGGCAATTGTAGTTTATATCATATCATATACCTATTACTATCATATGATGCATTGCTGTTCTCTGTTAATAACGACACTCGGCAATAATAAATCAGATCGAGCAAATATATTTTGTATGCTACTCATGTACATGACTCAATAAAAAGTATGTACATCCTTGGAACGTACAACGTCCATAATACCCCCCTTCCTCAGTGGCCACAGCCCAGAGTTCGATGCTTCACTACAAATAAAACACTCACAATAAATAAATGTATCGCAAAATGACTAGACAAACACATATGAACCTGTGAAAGTAAATGAGCGAAAAGTTAACTAAGAGATTGCAGGATAACATACCCTGCTATCCAAGACGAGACGATAAAGATAAACAGTACTAAGATAGAATACTACTGAAATGATTAGCGAAGGAAAACTGAGGGTAAGTACAGCACTTACACCGTCTCGTGGTAGGATAAACTCAATAAACCACCTCCACCTCTCAGACATAAGCGATGCACTTGCACCAACACATCCAGCATACCTCCCATTATATAAACTAGCAGGATCAACCACATGCGCAATCCTCCAGTATGCCAAGGCACATTTGAAAAGGGATACTATGATGAATCACTGGAGAAACACGATAGTGTTAACAGATTTCAAAAGGTGAAATAGAACACTTACGTGACATTCAAGCACATACACTCTTGCCAGGCATACATGCTGTCTGAAAAGATGAGTATGTGATATGGGCAGATAGTGAGCAGGGGAGGAAAGAGGTAAATGTGAGTGAGGGAGTAGGGAGGGGGAGTTGGCGGCGGAAAGAAAGGAATGTTGTTGCGAGACAAGAACGAGTCGAAACTCCGAAGGGCTAAACCAGAATGGGTAAACAAACAAACAAAAATTCGATCGTTGACATAGTCATGTGACAGCAAAATCGCGTGCATCGACGATCATTGAAGTTTGATGTCTCTTAGTGGTGCATACAAAATTTTATTTAGTTCTTCAATATTTCAATCTTCAAGCTGTAATGATTTTTCAGAATAGCAAAATGGAATATTTGTATAGTCTATAAGATATTATAGCTTAACTATAATGTTTTACATAGTGTCACCTACAAAATATGAAGATATACAAAGTCAATGTATCATACCTGCAAGGTTACAGAAACTATAAACATTTCACTATGTGTATGTCGAGCTACAGCAACCATCTCATATTCTATGGAATGCTATATCAACTATGCGGTGCGGCATAAGCAGCCGACGATCAATATCGGCTAGGGCACTTGGCGCTTATCAATGTTGCTAAATCCGTGTTTCCTGATGTAGCTTGAGTTTCGAACAAGATGTAGAGGCTCAGTCGCTCGAGCGCCCAACTTCAACATGATGAAAAATTGTTGTACATCTTTTAAACCTCAGGGATAGAGCTTTTTTATTATTTAAAGGTTAACACAATGAACGTTGCAACGATGAACCATTACAGAACAAAGACCGCTCACAAGCGCCTTCCACACGATGTGACACAATAACAAACAACTTGAAACAAAAAAACGCGCCATGTCACAACACCCAGCGTGACACACCCACATTCATTACCTTCCATTCACTCCATCACACGATTCACGCGCCCGTCTGGTCTTCATCGTCACCCATGATGAGCAAGCATCCTTCCACGTCGACTGACAGTCCGCGCCCACTCAAACGACAACGTATCATTACGCCCTCTTCGTCTCCCCAGTCTCCTTCTCTCGTTCAGCAAGTTAAGGCAGAAGGGGGGACGGTGGTAAGCTCTGGCCCTGCCCCACTCCCGGCGCCTCAGCTACTTCTTGCGCTCCCGGCGCTGCTCGTGCAGCCACCTGGGACACCACACCATGCGAGGTCGCTTCATCTCGCACCTATGGCACTACATAAGTGTCTCTCGTTACCTGTCGATAGGGACGTCGAATGCCGCGCTTGGACTGCCTTGGTCGAGATAGGGCTGAGGATTTTGGGATTGGATAGGGTGGATGAGACGACGAGGGGTGCGGTTGAGGGGGAGGTGGAGAAGGGTATTATGAAGGCTTTGATGATTGCTCAGAAGGTTTGTTTCTCTCTTTCCTTCTTTCCTCGTCGTTGAAGCTGACTTGTGGAATAGCATCCAAAATTACGACTGTACACCCCCCACCTAACACACCTCTCCACGCTCCTCCCTTCATCGAGAGCGAACCCGAGAAAGATAACTACCTCACTCAAGAGATTGCTTATGACGTTTTATATGCCAAGTGATCCAGCGTGGATGGTATATACGACGCATTTGGGTCTCGTGAATGCACATTTGGATGAATTCTCTTCCTCGTCTACCTCGTCCCCTTCTACATCAACTTCTTCCTCTTCCACTTCGATGTCGACAGCAGGCATAAAGGCACTAAGCGCAATACACACCCTTCAATCCCTCGCTTCGCGCAACGCGCATAGGGAGATTGTGCTCCTCACGCATGTTCTACGTGTGCGTGTGCTTGTTACGTTTGGGAGATGGGCGGAGGTGGGTGCGGCTGTTAGGGATGCTGAGGGGGTGTTTGGTGTGGATGTTGTGAAGGCGGTGGAGAGTGCGAAGGGGAAGTATAATGCCAAGTCAGTGGGGGATGATACGAAGCCTACCTCGAAGGACGCCAAACCCTCTTCGAAGGATATCAAACCTATGTCGAAGGACACCAAACCCAGCTCTAAAGCTGATCCCAAACCGCCTTCGTCTCTTACAACGGACCCGAAACCAAGGCCAAAGACGAAAGCAGAAACTTCCCTTTTAATCCATCTCCTCGTTCTTACAGTGCTATACCACACATACGCAGAAGACACACCGAACGCAGCGGTATACCTTAGAGAGCTCCATGCGCCATTGGATTCGGGTGGGTTGGAGAGTCTGGGTGGGGATGGGATTGTTAAGGTTCGTTCTTTCTTCTCTCATTCTCTCATTCTTTCCCATTCCTTCCTTTTCTTTACTCCCTCCCGACATATATAACTGATAATAACGCCTTCCCAGATTAATTTATCCCAAACACAACCACTGCACATCCAACTAACCCACCTACGTATACTCTACCCCGTATTCTTGCTCAGTGCACAGGCGAAGCGCGATCCGGTAGGTAGGAACCCTAAGAAGAGAGTGTTCGCTGCTGAAGGCGTTGGGGCTGTTGAGAGGGAGGGTGGGGTTGGGAAAGTTACTGGTACGTGGACTGTTTCTGGTTACTCGTATCCTATCTTTTCATTCCTTCCTCTATCTCTTACACTGTCTTATATTTATCTTTACTGACATGCTACCAACTTAACATCCCGCTACTATCCGTGAGCTTGATAAAAGGACGGCGTGTATTGAGGCAGAGCTTTTGTACGAGTTGGTTTCTGTATGTTTTTCTTTTTTATATTTTGTGGGCTGATTTGGGGGGTTAGGTAGCGATGATGAGGGAGGTTGAGAAGGTACGTTTATTGGCTCTTGTATTGAGTCGTGTCTTCTTCGGTCTTCACCTTCTGCTTCGTCGTTGTTCCTGTTCCTGTTCCTTCACTTTTCTTACCGATTCATGTTGCTCACTCACTCGTTCGGATACCACATGAAGAAGCCCATGAAGCATTGATATGTTGTGTTGAGACGTTCGATGTGAGTGGTATTTTTTGGAAGGAATAGCTGGTATTTGTTAGGTATGTTAGTTATGTTGCACCACCCCGAATGTGCATATACGGCAACGTGGTGGCAGGTTGTAACCATTGTGTAGGTTGTAGTGTCCGACGAGGGTGCTTCCCAGGTGCTTCCTGGCGCTTCGCGTTACTCGGACACGCCATAATCCCTTCCATTATGGTAATGAGCGGGGCTTATGCCGAGACACCAGGGTATGAATTCTCTGTACTTCAATGCAGAAAAACCACATCATAAATCGCATGGTAACTGAGAAAGACATCTATAATGAACAAACAGCCCTCAGCGGTATAAGCCACTATACGATTTCGCGCAAATTTCGCGAACAAGTGAAAAGACCTTCGGCCCCTGATCGGATTTTGGCGTTCTGGAACTGGGGAGGCGCAATGACCCTTAGTAAAAACAAAAAGTCATGCTATGACATGCTTAGCGCATGCCTAGGACATGCATGTCGATTGAATGAGCGGAGGCACTTTTTTGAGTCATGTACACGCGGGTCCTAAAAGTGATGGCAGTTCCCATGTATATGGGGAATAGTCCATTGCCTAGTTTGACGTATCACACATCCAAAATTCCATCGAATTCTTTCAAACTTTGGTTATGCGTAATATATAATGTATTCTACCGGATCACAGATTTAAATTTTGTTTAAATCATAGCATGTTGTGATATACCTTACTAATTTGCTCATAAAAGTCTCCGTAGTAGGATTGTCATTATGATATCATGGGAATTTGGATTTCTAAAGATAATATACATTATGTAAAAATATAAAATAGAAAGGACATTCCAGTATAAAGATATGGTGCTATAAAAATAATTCTTCCTCATTTTCAATGCTGTGAGATTCAGAAATGTTGTTATATTTTCTCTATAGATGAATATAATGCGATGCTACTTCATTAATATATGTAGAAGTATTTCTGTAGCCAAATGGTGTGCATAAAAGCTGTCATTGTCTCAATTATACAGTAATATTCTATAGTAGAGAAAGAAGCACACATGCCAATTCAGTGTGATGAATATTAAGCCTTAAATTTTGCATAGTTGGATGTGAGCACATTCATATAACTTTGGGTGTGGATTTCATGGCATGTATACTATAGCGTGGAGAAGAATCGTGGCATTCCGGGACCCAGAAGGAATTATATAATTCAATTTATTCATCTCAGAATGAGAGTGCATATTTATAAGGAAATAGCTTATAACACGCTATTGAATAATTATATAATAACGAAAACTTACACTCCTATGAGGCACTATATGTAGAACATATACACAAAGTTATAAAACATTTCAAGCAATAGGTGATAAACTAGACTCGATATGATACAACATATTATTCGCCCAAAGCGTGGGAACTGCCATCACTTTTGGGACCTAAAAATCTTCAAACATCTCCTTTACAATGTATGTATGATCATATATGCCTAAGTAGTTTTTTTGTACCATGAGTCTGTGTGCTATAATACCGTTCTTACTGATGAGCACATTTGCGAGTCTTTTATTACTTATGTAATACACATAGTTGGTGTCGCGCGCAACGGAATTGAAACGGAACAGAGCTACATCCCCCGAGAAACACCTTTTCTACTCTTCATTGCACTTCCTGGACCTTGGCTCTGCATCGTTTGTTGTACTGATACACGAAAATGGGTAGAACATACAAAAAGAAGACCAAAGGAAGGACCAGAAAGCAACAAGCTACTCTAGAGGTTGCCAATGCTGCTCGTCTTGCAAACCAGCAAAGAACGACCTTAAGGTTCAAGAGATAGGCAAGACAGCGAAGAACCTAATTCCTGACATTTCATCAATAAACGAAACCATGAGAATGGCGGAGCTAAACCAGCAGTTAAATTTACACCAAGAACATGAGAAGAACTTGAACATGGCAGATTGTGAGAGTTCCCATGACATCAAAAATGCGCAATCAAAAGCAGAGGTGCACCGTACTGAAGAAAGCTGTTGAAATATATCTATCAAGGACTGATACGGCTTCCAGAAGCTATGAGGAACAGCTTGTAGTGGCTTCTGGGAGCAGCAGAGCGCTATCACAGACCTACTATATGAATCAGACTATCATGACGATATGGCATAGTAACTCTTATTATTTTACTTACTAAAATGTAGTCTACTTCTGCTATTGATGACATAATACCTATACGATAGTTAATATTGGTGGAACTACGAGAGCAACAATTTGGCAACGATGGAAGGTAAAGTATGATATTGGCGCATGCAGTGCATGCGTTAACGATTTCACACTTATTGGGTGGCTGTGAGCTTAGTCAGCGGCCGCGTCCTTTCACAGCGGTTGCGCCTCCCCACTGGAACGAGCATGAAACGCCGATGCCTAGTCATTGGACGAGGTTTGAGTGTAATATGCTTTATTTTGGGGGGCATTGGTTTAATGTGGTGGGATCAGTGAGGCTGAAGAGGGGAAGAAGGATGGTGAAGCGGTAGTATACTCAGACAATATTGTGAATGGAACACCGTTATTTCAAATATGAACAACGTTACAAGACACTGTGTTACACATTTACCAGAAGCATTCTGAATAAAGCCGTAGCCTAAAAAAGTGAAAGCTACAACGGACTCTTCAGTCAGTCGACCTTATCTTTAACGAATCACCCGCTCACCCTAGCAATAGATAAAGTAGCCAGCACCGATAATTAACGCGAAATAAATGTTAGGAATATATCGCGCCAGAAGCCAGACGGTGAATGCTCCATGAAACCATTTTGGTGCGCTCAAACGTACGTTGGAATATGCTAATTTAAACACTGACACCGTTGCGTTCATCTCCTCTGTTTTTTTCTTCAAATCTTCCATATTTGATTCCATTCGTTTGAGGGTATCATCTACGAGATCAGATTTGGATTGAAGTGCTGAGAACTTTTCTTTGAAAGCCACTGGTGGTTCCTCCTCTGAGTCTGATTCCATAGATTCCACAGCTACCGACGCTTTTTCTGTTGTTGGTTTAGGTCTGGCATCAGCCGCAGCAGAGCCAGACTCGGAGAAAGAATCCGAATCGCTTGTTTCATCCACTGAGTCATCGGGAGGTACAAGTAGTGTAGTATGCCACCAACTGTGTCCCTCGTCCTTTAATGGTGGGTCTTCGTTAAGCTTTGTTTCCGAAATTTTATCCGACATCAGAGACTCGCATATTTTGCATATATAGTAGTCTGAAAGGATGTTATATTACTGCGGTCCTTTCTTATATACACAGGACGACTTACTGTGACAGTTGTGTTGCAGACAAATATACATCTCGTCGGCAGCTACGTCAATCGGACTATCGCATCGCTTACATATGATAGCATTTGAAGATGAGAAACGACTGGTTATTCTAGTTTGTGTTCGACGAAGTTTGAATTCGTCCAGATGTACTTTTGCAATTTTCGTTGTCCACAGTATTGCTACTGCGTAACTGATATCGTAATAATGTTTATACATAGGATGGGTTATTTTGTGCTCATTGTTGGTTTTTCTTTCGTCCGGGAGGGTTTGACATTCCGCACACATGTCGAAATCTGTGACATACAGCATGTTGGTATTAATAAAATAGATAGTGGTTGATACGCGCACCTGGACATTCGAGGCAGGTATAACAAGCCTTCCCACTAATACAAGCCTTCCCACTAATAGATCCGGTTTTAGGTTTAGGTTCGCAAATATCACAAAACCTTGTCCTAAAAGTGGAGATTTAGTACATAATGTTTAAAAATAGCAATGCAACCATATAAAATCATACGAGTGGTATATCTGCGGGAGAACTTCGCTCAAGGGATCACAATTATTGTCGCATTCAGGTTGCTCATTGTCAGGTTTGGTAGGTTGCTTTCCGCTGTTTATAATACTATCGTTCGTAGGGAGTGGGAATTCCTTTAGTATTTCATTTGTAAGAAGGTGCTTATTGACATCGTCGGTTGTCGTCTCGTCCAAGTCGGATGTTTCAAAATATAGATGATATAACCCCAGATAAAGACCACCATAATGCGATGTTAACGCAACAATACCCTCTGGATAATTAGGATCAGTTTCACGTCGCGAATGACTTGTTCATTAATTAACCTTCTTCATTAAGTTTAAGTATGGTTTCTAAAATAGCGACAAATATGATCACACAATGTTACCTATCACGTTTAGAACGAAAACACTCACTCAAATAAAAATTCAAGAAATTCTTTATAACCTCTTGATGCACGTTTCGGAAGCTAATAATAATTTTATCCAAATCTGCGAGATCAAAGACTGTAGTCTCTGCAATGTAGAGGAATTTCAGTAGGTTCTCGAGCAGTAGAGTGATCAACTGTAGGATGTACTAAAAGCAAGGAACTGTTAGTATTAATATATATATCGAAGCTTAGAATTTTACCGTCTCTAATGCGTTATCATCGCCAATTAGCCCAAAAGTATTTTCAGCATCAATGTCGTAGTTCAGTTTCGACAACTTTTCGCGAAATACTATATCCTTTTCTTTAGAATACCTATAAACCAGTTCCCGAAGTTGAGCAGCTATTTCAATTTCTCCAAGCACTGGTCCTTTTGCAAGTATGAGCAGTTCCGTAAAACCATCTAGGTGGAAAATCGATTTGATGTGCTTGCGGTTCTTTGGTAATACTATAATAACAGTTTAATAGTTGCAACGTAAACGATCCTGTAAAAGCTACCGACATACCTAACATGCCTTGATGGATACATGATTCAATCAGTTGATAGATTCGTTCTTGATAGAGCTGTTGTTCAAAACGCCAACCTAGAATTATATAAGTTCACTGTATTATGTAGGGCGCTTATAAGCTTGATCATACCTACGCCACTGTACACACACCATTCGGCAAAGTTCCATCCGGAGGGCATTCGTCCCGTAAATGCATTAGCTTCACTCGTTCTAATAAATCCAGTCTTGTCTGTATCGATCACAGAAGATATGATACTTCCGAACTGAATTAAATATTTTAGGGTCCAAGCGTGTGGATCCTCCTTTTTTCCCTGAGTGCGCGAAGCCGGTTCTGTTGCATTCGAGTTGTCCTGCTCATCATCACTCGGATCCATGTTAGGGTTTTCAATATTTGTAGAAAATCCAGTACCCTCCTGGTGAGGTAAGCGTGAATCATCACCACCTGAAAATTTCTCGAGGAAATATTCGCATAATGCCAGACTGAACTCCGTATTTGCCACGCAAAATACCCATTTCTACGTTGTCTGGGTTTGTTTAAAGGTGCTGAACCATAAGAAGAAACTCACCATCTCCTTCCAGATATCTTGCAACTCCTGTCATGCATCGCAGTCAGATTATCATCAGTAGGTAGTACATACGTAACGATCTACCGTCTGTTGGAGGCGTGTGTGCGCTCCACTCCTTAATTCGGCCACAATAGCCTCCTGTACGCGGGACATAGCTTTCTCGATTTGTATTGTCTGAAGATCGAACTTTTTGTTGAAGTGGTCTTCGTTCGCCTTGCACATGTCATCGAATGATAATTTTGAGGCTTCCACTAACTTCTCAAAAGTCTTGATAGAGGCTAAGTCTCGAGATTCCTTGTCTTTAACAACTTTTTCATTGGATACCTGTACGTAAGTTGAATGAGAACGCGGATATATCGGCAACTACTTCGCGCTTACTTTTTGCAACTCGTCACTTCTGTCAATAAGATTCATCAACTGCTTCTTTTTCTCGTCATCGAGTTCACGAAGGCTATCTGGATTTTTTAAGTCAATATACTTTGGTATGGCCTTCATAAACTCTGATTCTTGGCTGGATATTACCCGCTTCATCTCCCTGAAATCTGATGTTAAAACATCTAATTTTGTGAATATATATTGTAGGCCTTGGTTCGAATTTATCTGAAGGGCTGTTTTAAGGCTTTCCTTGTGCTTTTCATATTCACCGATAAACCCTTCTAGCTTCTTATTCCATTCTTCGGATTTAAAGATTTTCGCTGTCACATCATGATTAAAATATATAATATTGGAGATATTCGTTTCTTACTGAGTACGTTTCTTCCTTTGTAGTATGCGTCAATTGAATTCCCAAAAGATTTCGTTGTTGCTACAATGAATTCACTTTCGGCCGCTAACCTTCTATCAAGTACTTCACTACGAGGGAGGCGGCGTACACTGAAGAACATTATGACTGAAAACTGAAAGAAGATTAAGGGTTACTTACTCGAGAAGAAGGCGCATCATATCTGCAGCCGATACAAAGACGAACAGAAGTTGATTGTCACTGTCGAGATAAACTTTGAAAAGATTTAAGATGGCATTAAACGAAGAAACGAAGGCTATAAATAGTCTCTGTTAGTACTGTTGTAATGAGCGCATAGACGACGGCACACCATCTGTGACAGGATGTATCTTCGCGACCCCTCCGAACAATGTCAACAATCTGGAAATATGATCGAGACATTTTCTTGCACCGCCGCGCTTCCCGTTTTTAGTAACTAGCAACCTTAAATCCTTGTAGTTGTCGTCCCAACTTGCGATTTCGTAATCTATGTCGGATTCGTTGTAAATGGTATCGAGTGCTTGCTTCTCCAAACCAATAGCAATATCGGGAGTAAAAGAGCTAGGCAAGTGAATAGCACCGTCCAAACTCCGACGACTAGGATTATGAACTTGAAGAGTCGTTTCCGGTTCTGTCGAAGCCATGTTATGGAGGTGTAGGAAAGGCGAGGTTGATTCTGGATTTGTGGTCGCTGATATATAAAGGGCCAGGGAGACTATGGGAAGGTGTGAATAAGAAGATTTCGTAAGCGCTGGCCATCTGTACCTGTATGCCACGTCTGCATTGCTTTGAAGTTTGAGTCAGTACAAAGCCCCCGGTTCCACCAATAAGGAAGAGGTCTTGAATAATTATGGCGCCGCTTCTCAGGGCATGCACCTAGGAGTTAATGCAATCCATTATTAGAACGACCTATCTATACGGATGAAGAATTCATGTTACATTTAAGTGTGGGTGTAGAGCGCTTGAGCACCACATGTAGTTCTCCGAGTTTTACTCAGTCGGTGTTGGGGACTGGTCACAATGATCATTACAGTTCGTTGTGTATGTCTGAAAAGGATATGCAATTGCGAGGCGATTAATATTAAAATCTGAAATTGAAATGATAGTATAAAGAAAAGGCACCAAAGTGCTTAACGACTTCTATTTGAATTCACATCGGAACCCATGTATATAACGCTATATATAATATCCGTACGCATAGCCTGTGAACAACAATCTGTTTATATACTCATTGTGATGTTCTTTGACTTGTAATGTCCGTAAGCGCTGATGCTCGGCCATTAATTATACTTCCGATAGCCCAAGTTCAATCATTTTCGAATTTAGATACCCCTGTGCGAAGGTTCGCATGCTATAGTAGTGATACTTATATCTGTTCCATGAATCCATTGTAAGTAACTTAGTAAGTACAAAGATAGTTGCCATACATATGCATGTGATATTTGTCTCGACAAGTTTTCCCTTTGCACTGCTACTGTAAAAGTTCACACCAAGTTTTTTGATGACAAAATGTCTCCTCGCCAGAACATTATAGTATAGACCGAGTTTTACATCACTGGTTCCATGTGAACTCTATACCATCCCATTTTTCTCACCAATTTATATATTGATTGTACATTAGAGTAATTATGTTATAGCATGCGGGCCTTATTCATTGAATAGAATTGAAGCTATGTTATTAAGCTTGGGTTATGATAGTGAAATTATTAATAAGTACTTGCAGGTACTATTATAATTATGACTAGAATCATTAACAATTAACTTCCATTGATACACCTGCTCATATACTCTCAACAAATCTAAGTGCATATATTATTCCCACTACCTTTTAAGGTAGTTGGTTTATAGGGTCGTTTGGACTTCCCAATAAGGGGTTTTCGGGATCTTGGTTGGGATCTTAACCTGATTGGCTGATCCTCTGTGACACTCTGTAAAAATGAAAGCACATGGATTTCACATGCACAGGTCATGTAATGGTCAGTAATGAGCAGTACATGCTAAAATGTCGCAATTCAGACCTGGACATGACCTGAAAAAACCTTTCACACTCATATTTGGGACATGGTTAGGACATGTAATCCCATTCCCCAAGCCAATGAGATTGTACATCTGTTAATGATGTACTGAGAGATACATGACCTGAACATGATCTAGAGATGCTTTGTCATATCAATTACATCTTCTGCTAATGCTGTTTACATGATATGGGAATGTCATATTCATAATCTGGACATGTCTATATCAGTACCATAAAATGTCGTTCACATACTCTAGCCATGTAAGCTGCATGATATCATAATGTCCAAAATAGCCCATGGACATATCCATTTCAGAACCATAAGATGTTGTCGACATACTTTCACCATGTCCACTACATAATCATAAGAATAAGGATGCACAAAGTAGCCCATGGACATGTCTATTTCAGCACTATGAAATGTCATCCACATACTCTAATCATCTCAACTACATGATCTAAAATGCTGCTAGCATCTTCTTAAGATGTTAAAAACATGAGCTTGACATGCACAATGAAGTCCTTCTAAATGAGCTAGCTATGTCAATTTGTTACGTACCGATTCCCTTCCTACTGGGAAACGAATGCGAAGACACCCGGAGGGCGTGGGAGAACTATAACGGAAACCCGAAGTGAGTATGGGTACAGGAACGAGAGCGGAAGTGCGGAAGTGAACCGTGGCTTCAGTGTATGTGCTGCGCCGCCTGGATATCTCCAGTGAATGGTTCGTATTTCACAACAGACGATATCCAATGTAAGGAAACGTTCCAGAGTATAAGAGAGGGCTTCGCCACTACACTAGGCAGTGGGAGAGAAACCTGAAGGAAAACCCGGAGCGGGTTTCGGAACTTAGTGTAGGAAGAAAGTGTACAGAGTTGATACAAATACTAAAGACTACCTATTACATCTGGAAGACTACTTATACTAAGTAGGAACCTGTAGATACGAATGTAGAAGTATTATACAAAGGACAAGTCAAAGGAGTAAGTAGGAAATGAAGTCTTGGCAAAGCGGAGTAGGGGCGCAAATGACGCGCTCAGAATGAAGAATAAGGAACTAATCTACAAAGGCCATAATGAAACGTATAAGTAGGAATGGAAGAGAGGAGTAATAGAATGATGACGCGGTGAGGCCGTCATAAGAGAAAGTACGTATCTGAAGTATCCGGTAGAAAACCCGACGGGTTCCGGGTACGTTCCCGGGCGGGAACGTCGGGAAGTGTAAACCCGAAGCGGGTACGTTCCGGGAATGGACCGGGTATGTTAGAAGGTCATGTGGGAACGTCGGCACGATGTATCCAGACACGGATATAACACAATTACATGACTACAAAATGCCACTAGCATCTTCTCAAGATGATATAAACATGAGCTTGACATGCGCAACACAACCATTCTAAATTAGCTAGCTATGTCAATTTCATGACTAGCAAATGCCACTAGCATAAACCAACAGTATCCACTACACACACTGGGTATGATGAATGAATGACTAAAAAATGACTAAAAAATAATCTAGGAATGTCCTTCATACACTGTGTAACTCATGCCAAACACCTGATTTACGTCATTAATCCCTATACCTTTGTCTTCCCGCTGCCTTTCCTTCCACCATTTTTCACATGCTAGTATGTAGGCAAATCCCTATACCTTTGTCTTCCCGCTGCCTTTCCTTCCACCATTTTTCACGCACTAGTATGTAGGCAATATTAAGTCATATAATTAAACATTAGTGGTAGCATTACACTTACAGTCTCTTTGATAGCACATATATCTTCATTACTAGGTTTGGGACACATGTCGTCATTCATAATGGCATCAATGTAATCAACTTCAAATGAGCATCAGATATAAGTTATTGAACAGAGAAATGACTCAATATACCTTTCTTTTTTGACTTAAGATTAGACAATGTACCTTTAGGGTGGTGATTTGCGACCCACTCTTCCAAATCCTTTAGAGTAAGAGACTATATGCAATAGAAATGTTATATTAGTATAAGCGTCAATAAATTGGGGACACACTGCAATTGTTTTCACATCAGCACCCTGAGTAGTAGACATGGGAGCTGATGACAAAGCTTCTGAATTGGGAGACGAAGTACTGGGTTCCATGCCATTCATTGCGAGCTGCAGAAGCAGAAGTGAGCAAACAATACATAAAAGGCTTAAGAATCATGTACTTCATTTGGGCAGATCTCGAGAAGCCTGTCAATAATTTGATCAAGATAGATGTCGCTGAGGTAATTTAATGTGGTACTGCTATTGTTGAAACACATAATGCGGGCCACCTGACATGTTTTGATGGTAGCAGCAAGAAGTCGGCATGCAAACGATATGTCCTTTCCAATACTCTCCCATGAAGTAATTGCTTCTCCCCACTTGAGCCCACCACCAGTGTATGCGTAGTGGCCCCAGCCCTCATTTATGTTATCTTCGCCCAGGGTGGGGTCATTGGGATCTGCAGACTCAATTCTCGAAAGGATGGTACTTGCATTCAGGGAGGGGCTACAGGTATCAGTAGAGGGCACAGTCTTCAAAATGGTTATTAGACCTGTTGCATGTTTAAACTTTTTGAAATCAATGTTTTCGTTAAAGACAGCTATCAAATCCCAGAGTGTGATATAAGTAACATGAAGAGGTGATTAGTCGGTTGGGTGTACCTAGTCAAAGAATAATAAATGAGTCGATCGAGACGTCCGTCCGATCTGGGGTGTTCTAAGGTGAAGGATAATTAATTAGATTTTTGTAGAATAACTACAGGTGTTTAAATACTAGAAAACTAATAATCTAAAATAAGTAAGACTAATTATATCGGATGAAAGATGTAAAAGGAAAAGTGTGAAACATTAGAAATAAATAGGAAACTCAGTAAGATAGTCCAATGTGTTGAGGTTTGCGAGGGGATAAGTTTTCCAAACATCAGGGTCTGGTGTCGGTGCCGATGTCGGAGCTATTTTGAGAGTTCGACGTGTCGCAGGAGTTTGGTATAGTGTCGGAACGGTGAACGAAGAGGTATAATTTGAGGATAGTACGAAGAGAGCGAGCGGAAGGAGAGGACAGGTTGAGATGAGCGGAACACATACGGACACATCAATGATGCGTGATGCGTGATTACATAATCGTATTTGGAACGTCTTGATGTGTCGGATAATTCCTGAATCGCATCGCAGGCATTTTGCCTGCTCTACAAACAGCAAATCTGTCAAAGAAACAAAAACCAACCTGTAAGCACATCAAATGAATGTCCAATTTGTATCATTGAAACATCCACGTGCTGTCGGCCTGAGGTAGGTTGATGTAAATTGTTTTCTTTGAAAAACTGTTGCTCGAGAGCAGTGGAGAGACTTTTGTGCTCCTCCCCACTTGCGCCACCACTAGATGCCAAGCCACCGTGAATCTGGCTTGGAGAAACACTGCCACTGCCAACACTCCCAGACACCAACCCACCATACATACCACTAATACTGGCTAGAGGAGTGCCAACACTCACAGGAGTAACTCCATCACTAGCTGAAGCAGTGGGGGTGTTGGGTGTGCACACACCAGTACAACCAGGCTGGTTGTCAGAACCAATATCACCAGCTCCCAATGTCGACATAGGGGTGGCTCTTTCAGTAGAGCCAGCGGCATCAGCACAGGGGTCATTGACATCAGTGGGGGTCAGAACATTGGGTGGGCTGCCAGCACCTTTGTGATTATTTCAGTGAAAAGCAAAAAAAGAGGATATATTCAACATACATTGGCCAGAAGGCCCTGCAACACCAGTCCCTGACTTCCTCAGACGCTTGGATGGGGACTGCTTTTCTGACATTGACAAGCGGCATCGTTTACCAGCCTTCTTGACCATTGATGAAGCTTTCTTAGCAGGATGTGGGCTTGCAGCAGATGACTTGCCCTTTCCCTCTCATCTCGTCTTCAGGCACTGTATGAAGGCCATCTCTGACTTCCAATGCCCTGCACAATATGTCATCAGTGGCTGCATGTTTTCCAGTTTGTTCAGAGCTGCTTTCCATGCCACTGGGTGATAACGCTCGAAGTGAGTCTTGGTGAGTTGAAATGGAATGTTGTCAAGGTCCAGTAGTGCTTTGAGATCAGTATTGATGATCTCCTTTACACTATTGCAAATATATCGCCAAGTGCTCTCCTTGATTTCGGCTCCGTTGGGGGGTATACAAACCGCAAACATTATATTATCTGTTTGCTTTGTGTTGTCATACTCTTTTTGAGTCCACAACATGTTTTCATGGTATATTGTGAGCCGAGTAGCACTACCAGCACCAATGGCAACTGGAATAGTACCAGGAGCAGTAGAGGGAGTGAGTTGTGAAACTGAGTCACTAGGGGAAAGGGATGGACTGCGTAGAGCAGAAAAATCTTCATTAATGGTACGTCTAATAATAGGAGGTTATAAAAAGTAAAACATGTAATAATGATGCACTTACCGGATACCAGCAGGAATCCCCACCTCAGGACATGATTGCAACTGGAACTGAAACACTTGCTGCTGAAGATCAGCCTTCTCTCGCTCCAGCTCCATACATTGTTGCATACGAGTCATCAGTTGACCTCTTGTTTGCTCTAGTGAAGACATCATGTTTGAAAATGTAGGATTGTGGACAAGCTCCTGCCACAGCAATGTTTCAATAGTCCAGGTGCTGTTACTATTAGTGCTAGCAATGGAATTGGTGCGTGTTGCTGAGCTGTATGAGCTGGTAGATGGCAAGTATGGCATACTGAAATCCATTAGGGGAGGTGGAATGAACGTTGAAACATGCTGAGAAGCAGGAGAGAGAGCTGGCATTGGTTCATTGCTGATGTCTGTTGCATCATTCAGAAAAGCAGTAAATGCCATGACACGAATGTGCAGACATGTTGCATAGCAAATGGGTGGATTCTATATTTGTTTGTACATATGTATCCCTATGAACTATAAGCTACTGTAACACCTAAGTATTCTTTGAAGTACTAAGAAAAACTATATATTTGAAATCGTAGCTAAGGATAGTTAATAGTACAATGATAGGTAGCTACAAGATTGTATAGTGATGTAATATGTGTATCCCAAAACAGAACACTCCTCCCCAACTCCTCCCCGCCACCCAAAAGCTCTGGGATCATAAGCTTCGTCCTTTAGCGCATAGTACTTGCGAAGAGTAGTAATGCCCTTCTCATTGCTCCAGGTAGACTCCTCCAGGTTCGAATGTACAGAAGCCATGTCTGAGTCGACGACCTAGACAAGCTGGCATTGCATAGGGCTGCTGCCATCCTTAGATGCAGGAGACTTGGCAGCAGATGACGTGTTCAATTCTTCAATCATCTCACATACTGACGACCATGCGTGTGACTGATGAGCCACTGAGAAGTGCCAATGATGACCATGACCATGTGCACGAGCATGAACCCTGTTGTGAGCCATTGCCGACATTGAGCGAGTGGAGTTTGACAACATGACATTCAATTGAGAAAGGTCAATGCTTGACTCAAGCCACCTGAGACTTAAGAACCATCAGACAAAAGGGGAGGAGTTTCAACACCAGAACCAGAGCTTAAAGTGCATGTGCTGGAGTGGGACCTTGTAGCGGGCGCAGGCCTCAAGAACATGGGGACCATGTAGACTACAATAAAGTATTAATAAAGACACAGAGATAATAAGGCTATTACGCACAAGAAGCAGACAGGTCTTCTCCCTCAGCAATAAGACAACTCTCCTCCAAACTTTGATGTTCCAAGAGACCATGCCGAGCTTTAATCATACACTCATCACCAAATTGGAAAGACAATGTCGAGGCAATGGAAGGCTTCTCAATGATATGAGCCTTGTTAGGTGAGTTGGAATAGCCGTTGAAAACCTTCGCCCCATGTTTATGCTTGCCAGCCTGAGCAGCACACGGTGAACCATTGATGATAGAGCCTACAGAACGGCATCTGATGTGACCACTGCCGAGCATCTAAATAAAATCAATTAGTTAAATTACCCTGTATCAATGGAAAACACTTACGCTGATCATGGTATCGTCGTCTTTCATCGGGCTATGGGCACTGTTCAGGCTGATGATTGAAAGTGGGCGGAAATGGTAATCACCAGGAGGCAAGAGGCCTTGTCCTCCAGGTTGCACATAATTGTCCCCGAACAGAGATTCCGAGGAAGCTGAATTTCTGTGGCCCATCCTGTCAAACAAAGAGTCCTGCATCAACATAATTGAGTCATAAGAGAAGTGATTCTCTCTACCAGTAAACTCAGCGGCTACCAGGCTTTCTGAAAGTGATGCTGTTATAGGCTCCAAGGGCATTGCACAATCAGTGTTGAACATCTTGTCACTGATTCCAGGCCTTCCAAGGTGCATCCCAGAGAAGTCATTCATGACTGAGTCAACCAAAGAATCAGGACGATGGTGAGCCCATGTAGCACAACCATCACTAGCTCCATGTAGAGCATAAGACTATACGTTGAGGCATAGGAGATCTGAAATAGAAACTCGAGGTGTTGCTATCAACACGGGTGTGGCAAGGACAACAATGAATGAATGAGAATGTGTCGTCGACGCTCATGGACATGGCGATAGACATATCCTCCATGGATGGCCTCTCTTGCAAACTAGGCAAGCTATAGTCAAACGGATCCGCTAAACCCAAGTCAATTACCCCCCTGCAGGATGACACCAATGCAATACTGAAAATCGAGTTGTGTTGACGATGATTGACACAATGTGTGGCTGCAGGTGGAGGATAACGAGGGCTGGCTATCATTGAATTCAAAACTACAGCAAGCTTCATCAAAGGAATTGAATCCAACTAAGCTGGAGGCCGAAGTGTGTCATGAGTCCATGTAGAAAGAGCTCCTACTGTCCTCGCGCATAAACCCCCTCGAGCTGGAGTCTGAGTTAACTTGAGGTTGTGCTTCAGGCATGGCATTAATCTCACGCAAATGGACCTCAGTACCAATTCATTCTCGAATGTCAGCGACATAGGGAGCGTCCGAGTGTGAGACAGAGGTGGGATGATGTCCAAAAGTGTCAATGGTTGCCGGGGTTTAAGCGGGCTTGGACTGGGAACACCACCAAACTTGAAAGACCTGTTGAGCTGTCCATCCAAAGCTTTAGATGAGGAAGATTGAGACATCTTCAAAGCTTGTGGCTCAGCCATAATAATATCCTCCAAGTCGGCACTAGCCAGGCTATCCTCCCCTTGAAGAACAGTGGTTCCTCTCATGTTGAGCAACCTTGAGCCAGAGATCATGTCGAAGTGGCTCTTGGTCTCAGCAGCGTCCTCGGCTGCCTTGGTTGTCTCGTTAAACATCATTGGCTCATTCATGCCTGCAATGCATGACACTGAATAACTATCAAACAGGCTGTCTTGGGAGGAGTCGCTAGTTTCCATGGCCACTGAGAAGTCCAGAGGGATCTTGGAAATGGGAGGGACCTCGATGCATAGCAGATCTTCCTTGAGGTATCTGAGGTTTACCTTTGCTGGCATCTTAAAAGCATTCTCCACCTGTTCTACAAAGCTTTGATGATTGGAAGCACCAGATTCATTGAGTTCTGAAGTTCCCCGGTGAAGTCGAATGATTTGTTCATATCCCCTTCAGATGTAACACCACCTTCATCAACATCAGCATGCTCTCCAGTGTCATTGACCAACTCAGCTCAGAATACAGGCATATCAAGCCTTGGAGCAACATCCGAAATCTGGATCATATCCTCGGAGGGGGAAATAGGGGACTCGTTGCCCACTGCATTCCTTCCACCGCGATATGAAAGCATGTCATTGATAATAAAGTCGTGCTCAGATTCAGATGCAGATAAGATGTACCACAACTCTTCAGGAACATCAGAGTCAGGGTCAGATGTGTCAAGCTCGGGGACATTGTATCCAGAAACGTCGGAACCGCCTAATGTGCCCCCCATGCCGATGAGCTTGGATGTCTCAGGGGAAATGGGAATGCCTCCCCCAGCCATGCTTCCTTGACTTGAGCAGCTACTCTTCAGAATGTCCAGAGGTGCAAGGGAAGACCGCTTGCATGCATGAGTGCCTTCAGGATGCGAGAATACAGAGCCGGTTGGTGTTAGAGGGCCGGTACCAAAATCGTCCAAAGAGCCCTTCGATCCAGCCCTGCTTGAAGAACAGGACCCTCCAAACATGAATGACATTGGGGCTCAGACGGACCCTTCCTTCGAAGCCTTAGACACAGAGCCTGGCAAGAAATCAAGTTTCGGTGGGGCGGCCCTACTATGTCTTGCAACAGGTCATGGGTTGAAGACCAGCTCGGGCTCTGGTTCCAGTGCAAGTGTCATGGTATGCTTGTGACCAGGGCAGAAGGTCTTTCTAGTCATGGGCATTGGTGGTAAAGGCTTGTCAAAAGGAGGCGTACTGGCCTTCTTCTCCTTCACCAGTGAGAGCTGCTGGCTGAGAACACTCTATGGGGCTATTTGCTGGCCGATGAGGTTGGCCTTCAACGAGGCTTTCTTAATCGTCATACGGCCTCAATGAGCTGATAGATGCGGTACTATCCCTCAATCCCTTCTTAAGAGGACTGCCCCCAAGCAAGGCCTTCCATTGAACTGACTTTGCAGGGCTTTCCTGAATTATGCATGATGCCTTTCCAATGAGGAGTTCCTCAAATGAAATAGGAGAAGGTCGTGCAGGTGTGATGTCCAGAGTTGCAGGGGTCACCTCCAAATCCAAGTGGCTAATCAACTGTGTGAGGTCATTGGTAGTGGCGTTGAGAATTGAAAGAATGCCTGAAAATAGCAGTTAGAAAGGTTTGAAAAGAAATAGTAGAAAGACTTACCGCCTTCGCCCTTATGGAATGACTTCGGCCAACTCTTCCTGAGTAATTGCTCCGACATCGGTCGCCAACACAGCTTCTTGGCTGGCATCACGGCGACCTTATCTCCCTCCTCGCCGATGCTGCACTCGCAGATACTCTCATCGCCGAAACTATGACCATCTGCACATATTGGGAAGATGCATGGAAGATGGAAGTCCAAGCCCAAGGATGTTATGTTTCCGCTCAGGAGGTGCAAGCTTTGAAGGAACAGGCGAAGTCATAAGTGCTCCAGCCTCAAAGCTGCTGGTAGACAAGTGCAGCATAGCGGACTTCTCTACCCTGGGCTCTTCTTTGACCTTCAACTTGGACTTCTTCTGCTTAATAGTCCCCTCTTTCTCCTTCTCCTTCTTTTTCTTCTTAATCACCCCTTCCTTCTCCTTGCCAGCCACATTCTCCTTGGCCCCCCAACCAAGTCCCAAGAGTGCACTTAGCAGCACCAGGCATGCCGGCTCTTGCATGCAGGGGACTAATTTAAGGGCTATGAAGGACGAGGCTGATCATTCTTGTTTTCGGGAGCGATAGGTAATCCTTTGGGAATAGGGCCCATATTGATAGGCATGTTGAGGAGAATTCCTGAGTCTAAGGAGTTGAAGCGTGCTCATGACTCACCGTCGAGACAAAGAGGCTCTAGGGCTATGTTGACAGTAAGCGAGAGTATATAATAAGAAAGTGAGCTGCTTACTCTTTGATCATGAAGGCAAGAAAATCCCTCATATTGAGCCCTTAGCCTCGTTGGAGTCAGACGCTAGAGAAAAATGAAAACGTCAGCAAAATGCAATACCGAAAATAAACCAATCCTACCTTTCAACACTTTGTTCTCCTTCATCTTATCTTTCGAGTCCTTCCTCCCCCTCCTGATACTCCACCACCTCCCCTCAGTCTCCCCCTTGACTTTCAACCCCCCAAGATCCTTCTCCTCCCTTGTCTTCACCTTCACCTTCCCCTCCTCCCCATTCAACTTGGGTGCATTTGTAGCCTCACCCAACACACCCCCACCTCCCCATGCAAGCCCGTCTAAAGCTGCACGCAACTTCTTCTTCACATAACGATATCTCCCATCTCCAGGTCCTCAGTGGGATTGACGTAGATCTTGAACCCTCCTCTGGTGGTGGACCCAGTAGTGCCTACATGATGAGCAACGTCAGATAAATCTTCCACTCCTCACTCCCTCTCCTTCTCACTGTCTTTGGACGACAAGAGGAGACTCAGCTTGGACTTCTTCGGCACGAACTTCTTCCATGCTCCCCTGTCCACCTCAGGTGCTAAAGTGGAAATGGAGGGGATGGAAGACATGGAAGCCCAAGAACTGTTGAAGGTGTCATTATGGACACTGGGTAAGAGAGGGATGAAGGACAAGGGAAACACCGAGCAAAGCCTTCTGTTGAAACGATTTCATAGGGCTTTCCTGAATGACACATGATGTCGTTTCAGTGAGGAGTTCCTACAATGAAATGGGAGAAGGATGTGCAGGGGTAATGTCTGGAGTTGTGAGGGTTGCCTCCAAATCCAAGTGGTGGATGAGCTGTGCGAGGTTATTGGTAGCAGCGTTAAGGATTGAAAGAACACCTGAGAAGATCAGTTAGAAAGTTTTGTAAGAGCATTAACAAGACCTACCATCTTCACCCTCATAGAACCACTTTGGCCAACTCTTCCTGAGCAATTGCTCCTATATTGGGTACCGACATGGCTTCTTGGCTGACTAGGCCTTGAGGAGGCTGGAGGTTGCATGGAGGAGTAGTTCAATGTTCCGCATATGAAAGTGTCCACGAAGTGAGGTGAGAGGCATTTGGGGTGTGCATGTGGGTAAGGGTGTTGGAAGTGGAGGTTGAGGTGGTGGTGGAGTTGGTAGTGGTAGAGGAGAGCGAGGTGGTGGTAGAAGTGGTGGTAGATGGGGATGAGGCAGCAGTGGAAGTTCAGAAATGTCCGGTGGCTACAGCAGCAGTAGATGGTGGATGGTGGATGGAGGCAATGATTTGATCACAGCATGGGCGGTACCAGCGACGACATGAATGGCTGAAAGAGGGGAATCGTTCACCGATTTGAACACCTTGATGGCAAGAAATGCCAACCATACCCCCACATAAACTGCCTCTCGATTCCAACTTCAACAATGTTTCCTGAGAGGGGGGCGATAGTCAATGATGGCGTGATCCAGCTGTCATGCGGAATTTGGGGCAGGCTGGAGGAGGTTGCGAAGTGGGATGGTTCAACGTGGGGTGCTGGTCGCAATCCTAAGACCGCTATACCACATCGGAATTATCTGCCACATCAGCTCTGACACATAAGCACCCCACGTAAACCACCTCCCGATTCCAACTTCAATGATGTTTCGCGTGAGAGGGGGTGACAGTCGATGATGGCATGGTCCAGCTGTCATGCGGAATTTGGGGCTGGCTGGAGGAGGTTGCGAAGTGGGATGATTCAACATGGCACATTCTGGTATGAAAGTGTTCATGAGATGTTGGCGTCAGGGGCGGAGAAGGCGATGATGGGGTGTTTGGGTAGTATTGGTGGCCACAGCGGTGATCGATAGTTGATGGAATATTGGGCATGTAGGTGGAATATATGCATATCATGCTGATATGCAGGGTGGGAGGTGGTTGCATAGTGGTATAGTTCTGCGTGGGGTGTGGGTGGGAGACAGTGAACATCTTGGAGGGGAGTGGAAGTTAGCAGAAAGGCATCGAGAAAGGGAGCAATAAGGGGTAGAGAGTAAGAGATAACAAGAAGGGAGTGCTCACCAGGTATGCACAATGCAGGATACTGATTTCTGCTGATCTTTCACGTAGCATTTGGAGGGAGGGGCTGAGCGTGGCAGGCCAGGTTTGGGAGACATATTCGCAGGGTGATATTCGAGCTGGATGTCGGACATTGGTGTGTGCAGGGTGTTGGGGTGGTATGCGAACATATATGACATTTTGCGTGCTGGTCACAGACTGGGCAGTAGGATAAGTCAGGCATGCACATGCATATTCTTTGAAGAATAGATTAAATGACCTGTCTTGATGAAATGAGACCTTGAGGATGGCATAGCATATGCTTGAGTCTTGAGATCCCTTGTGCACATGCGCTAGCCGCGTGATCATGGTAATCGTGCTTGAAAGCGTGTTGAGAAGCTATTGAATGTGGCATGCGCAGATGTGATGGCGCAATTGGTAAGGAATAAGTAACTCGAATACATAATGAAGGGACGAACCTCGAAAGCCATGCTCTGCAGACCCATTACTACCCATCCTGAAGTTCAAATTCCCAGCGTAAGTAGAAGCATTGGCTTCATTATTATAAATGATCTTGAATGGTTGGTATTAGGTGAACAGAGAGAAGCAAGAGAGCAAGAAAGAGTGCCTTGAAGGCACTAATTATATCAAGTTAGTGGACTGTGTGACAAAGTGATACCTAGCTCATGGGCGTGCTTCGACAGAATAGGAAGCGCCACTGGTTGTTTGAGGTTTTGATGTTAGGCATGTTCAGTACATCACTCCAGAGCCCAATCTCGTGAATGCCTTAATATGTGTGTCAAGATGTGCGTAGTTACTCGCATGCATGTGATTTGATATCAATGTGGGAGATACCATGCAGCAAGTATGCCTTGCTTCTATATTAGAACTCATATGCACAACTATTAACAATGTACAGGTAATGGTATAAAGAACGTACAGTAACGAACGAACAACTCTCAATAGACTTTCCCTGACGTAACCGACTCTTCATGTCCTTTCCACCCTGTACCCAACATATTCACTCTCATCCAATACCCACCCTGTCCGTCCTTGACAACCTGGCATAAAGGCTTGATCGTCAAACCCAGTGGTAATATGGAAATAGGCCGAGTATAAATGACTTTCCCACTCCCAGCACCCTTCAATGCCCCCGAGAAGTCCAATGGCTCATCAGAGGGACGTACGAAATGGCAAGTGGCTTATCAGGTGGATTCGGTGCGATTATGGTGTTCACATTCTGCTCCCAGAACTGAAGCGCCGATTTGACAACAGATGGCTGTTTGTTCTGCACGCAGGTCAGCCGCAATTCGAGTGCGATTCGGGAGAGGGGGGACGACTGGAATTGCGTGACGGAATTATAGGATGTTCGGATGTTGTAGAATGAGTTGTGAATGTAGTATTGGTTCGGGGGTAAGGGGTCGAGGAAGGAACGGTAGTTGAAGCTGTAGTAGATGTCTAGTCCTTGTGTGTCAGATGGTGGGAATGCAGCATAGGCACCCTGTGCAATACCTCAGAACGCCAGTATGATATAAGAATAAGGAACAATGTACCTTTAAAAACCAAGCAGTAATAACGTCGTTCTTGGTAAGCTCCAGCCCTGCGCCTTCCCCCAGCTCACCCTTCTTCGCAGCTTCATCAAGCTCTTCCTGGCATTCCTTCCTCAACGTCGTCACAAAGTTGACCAGAATATGAACCATCCTCTCGTCATCGCGCTCGCCAAGCCCCAACCCCGCAACCACGGTCTTAATCAAGGCCACACCCAAGTACTTCACAATCCCCGCTAGGCCCAAAACAAAGTTAGCCCTTGGATGAAGATGTGGGTGGTTCAGGTGTACGCTTGGAGCGAGGTCATCGGCTCCGTTCACCTGGTCGGAGAGAAGAGACGTAATATCAGGAGGGGGAATGAGCTCGTGAATCGGACGGCTGTTAACGAGGTCGCAGTACGCATTCACGACATCATAGCACACTTGTCCATCGAAGAGATGATGTGCGAATCGAAAGCCAAGTAGTGTTGCATCCGTAAGTGCCGTCACCTGCAGGGAAAACAGCGTCTCTGGAGGAGGAAGTTTGTCCATCGTATCATAATGAAACACCTGTTTGTCTTGCGCCCGTAGACGGTGGAAGGTGGGTTGAGTGGGAGAGGTTTCAGTGAAGTGAATGAGTGGGAGATCTTCTAGTTTCTTGGGTAGATCCTGAGAGAGAGAGAGAGAGAGAGAGAGAGGGTAGTATAACGGCAACTTGGTTGGCAGTGTCAACCGCTTCCTGTGTTATCTCACAGGATCATGTGACCTTCTCAACCCTCCATTGGCATTATCGAAGTTATACACGCGCGTACACTTCACTAAATGTTTCATTCCATCTTTAATTATATATCTAAGTACAAGCTCAGATACTCCATGTAAGTAAAATACCTCCGTTGATTAAAGATTGACTGTCATTTTATTTTTCAGTCATTTATCTAGCATTTATCACTAATAACTTTGAGCACCCCTTCCCACTTGCAGACTCCCATCTCACCACCCAGGCCCATCCTTGCAGTACTACCCCCCACAAATGTGTTTCTAGGTAAAAATATATCAGCTATCCTCCAGTATAAATTGACGTAAACGTCCAAGCAAAAGCTAAGCAAGCACCTTTGGGTATTATGCGGCATGCGTGGATGCTATGTTGGCAGAGTCGTGCAGCTACACACATGTGCAAGGCGGACACAACCCCCCTGCAAACACGGACCTATTATCAGTGTGAAAGTCCAGGAATCCAACGACGTCCCACGAAGAGATGAATTCTGCACACCGGAGGCGCGTGTGTGGGCATGTGTTGGGTGCGAGGTGGAGGTGGAAGGGTGTGGGGAGGTGTAGTTGGAGTTAGTTAGCGTTGGGGTTGTTGGTGGGTGGTGGGTTGGGAGTTTGTGGGCCTGTAGGGTGGAAGCCGCCTGCTACGACGCTAGCGAGGGTGGGGGGACAGTGTCGGGGGAGGCAGTGGGGGGTTTAACAAGACACAAACAATGCTCCCTACTATGCGCACTAACAGCCATTTGAATCTAGAAAAAGCTGACTGGAAGTGCTGAAGGATCCTCGATAAACTTCACCCAAATAGGCATGGAAGACGCTTGGTGTCGCGGTGGTCTTGAGAAATTTTCCTACTCGTGCTCCATGTTCAACAACCTACTGGAACATGTCGTTCAGTCCACTCATCTACATCTCCCCTCCTTCCCTCTTCCTTTCACAAACTAACCTTGCACTCTGAGCCATGCTCCAGCCCTCGTCAACACTCTGTCTCCTCACCGCTAGATCAAACTCAAAGAAAACCTCATCAAACGGAACAGGCAGGAATTTGTGAACAGTTCCCGGCCCCCCTTCATGAATATAGGGATTGACGTATGGTATATAGTGTGATTGCGGCCTGTGTGGTTATCAGATTCGGTCGACGTATGTTCTCCTTTCCCCCTCGTTTTGTCTCTTCATTCTTCTTGCCTCCCCCCATACTTTCCTTTTCCCCCTTATTTCGGTCATCTTGTGTTCTTGAATGTTATTCCCAGTCGTTCGTTTTCGCTGAGTTACGACGTCGCATATCGTGTACGCTCACCACGCTGTTTCTTCAATGTGCATCATTACTTATCTGTTCGTGTCGCGACCTTGGTAGCAAGATTTTTTCTCAGCAGGCTCCCGGTGGAAGGTAAGCTCCTTGTTTTTGATTTCTCTCCTTTCTTTCCTGGACGTCGTGTGCCGTGCATGGATAGATCGATGAACTGATAATCCTTTATATATATATTTTCTTTCCTTCACTTCGTTTCCCGGTGCGATGGGACATAGGAACTATTCAAGAAAACCATTGGACCAGTGAAGGAATCCTGTCGCCGTTGCTGTTGCCAATCTGCGCTCGCGTGCAAAATTGAATGTAAAGGACTTAGATGCTGAGATGGACGCATACCGTGCTGAGGTGAATGGGATGTCATTTTGATCCCGGTCATGAATCACTTTGAAGTTTGGAGGATGCGTTTAATGTGTTGCGTACAATCGATCTCAGTCGCTTTTCCTTAATGACATATGACCCTTATCATGGCTTTATCTATCTCCAGTTTTTCTCGCTTTTCGGATACGCCGACTTCCTTCATGCATGAATTGCCCATTACCTATCATCATAATGACATACGCGCTACGCGGAGACTTTGTCATTGTCACATCGTTGTAAAGGTGGGGCCTCACATGTGCGTATCACATACTCTACTCTCTTCCTATACCCTCTATCTAATGCTCTGATTTTATTTTAGCACCCTACTGGTGTTCTTGTGGACCATGGCGGTGGTACAATACCTGGACTTAGGGCTTAGTAGGGTTGATATATTGTCAGCTGGTATGATTCGTTATTCCTATCATTAATTTATATCGTTCGAGCACTCAAGTTCCATGCTGCGTGCGCGTGGTTTTAGCATGCTGGCCTTGGATAATGATATATTCTATAAATAAATTTAATATGCGGCAGAGGCGTTACTGTGATTTGTGTGGGAGCCCAACTGTTCAATCATATTGGGGATCCGCAGCGCTATTAAAATTATAACATGAGGAATGATATCGATAAGCAGTGAGTATAAGTAGTACAATGATAGTCCAATTTTTTGAGAATCTTCAAAGACATCATGCCTGTGCTTATCTGCTATTGCTCAAAATGTCGTCCCCAGGGGAAAAAGATACAACCTCGAACTGCCCAGAAACATATAGCTGAAGACCAGAAACGACTTACAGAAATTATGAAGCAACCATCCGATGTACAAAGTAGAGATATAATAACATTTTATGAAGACTGCATACGTCAAACTCAAATAAATATTTGGTTGGCAAATAACAAAGAGCATTCGGATATTCCAATTGGTGAGTACTACAGTTAAATATAAATAAATTGATATGGGATATACGTGCTCAGTCTGTATCAGATATACCACAAGAAAATAGTTTTTCTGAATCAAACCTTCCTGATTCTACTGACAATGTGTTTACAAGTACTGAAGAAACAGAGAGTATTCGACAAGTTGAACATGATACAGAAGAATTACAAGAGCAATTTATAAATTTTTGTCAACCAGAACTATCAGATGAAGAAGAAATTGTTCTTTGGCCTGATAGCTACTTAGAAAATGAAGACACAGACTCGGATGATGAAGACGAACTTCAGGATGATATATCTGTGATGAGACTACAATCTGTGCTTGAGGCAGATACATTATTCACGAAATCCGGTTCCACAGGTTGTTAAAGACTTACAAGCTGAATTATTAGGAGATTACATATGCCCACCATGTCCAGAAGATATTCCTGTGAAAAGATCTCTCACAGATGATGAAAAACTAAGTCTTCAGCTTTACATTGCATGGAAGCAGTCTAATGGCACTGTAAAAGCCTATGTGTTGCATGCTGCTGTTCTTCTGAATGCTACAAATATAGAAATTCTTTCACTACACCAAGTGCGAAATCTTGCTAGGGAATTGACATTATTTAAAGCAACACAGAAGGACATGTGTCCAAGAAGTTGTATTGCATATACTGGATCATACAAAGACCTAAAGGCATGCCCTTATATCCATAAGAAGCATGGAAAATGCAATGAGCCTCGTTATAGATACACTCCATCAGGTAAAGAAATACCCCGAGCTCAAGTTTCTATTCTTCCAGTCAAGGATACAATACAAGCGATGTACAACAATATTGATACTGCAGAAGCACTATTATACAGAGATAAATGTTTAAAAGATTCATTACACTTAGTTGGATCTGCAGTGTATTCTGATTATGCTAATGCAGCAATTCACCGAATACAATATGAACAGCCAGAAATTTTTCAGGGCTCAAGGGATATTGCATTAGCCTTATCAACCGATGGTGCACAACTTACACTAAAAAAACAATCCAACACTTGGGTTTTAATTTTAATAATATTAAACTTACCTCCTGAAATTCGGTATAAATCAAAGAATATTATAATAAATCTAGCAATCCCTGGTCCAAACTCTCCTGGGGATGTAGAATCCTTTCTGTGGCCTTTATTTGAGGAAATGGCATATGGAAGTGAAGGACTGTGGATGCGAGATGCACTAAATGAATCAACATATTTTGTTAATAAAATGTATATAACTATGATGCTTGGTGATATGCTAGGGTCAGCAAAGGTTAATGGTATGGCTGGACATGCTGCATTACATGGAGACCGATTCTCAATGGTCAGAGGAGCAAAAAATAGTATTGGATCTGGTGAAAAATCACAGTACTACCCCATTTCTCCACCTGAGAATGATATATATAACCCAACACGCCCTGCTTCATATGACCTTAAAAATATTCCAATGCGTACACATGAGCAGTATTGGAGAACAATAGAAGCAATATCTAATCCAAACCTTAACAAGACACAGAGAGCATCTATTATGAAAGAAACAGGTATATCTAAGCTTCCATTATGTGCCACAAGCAAAGCATTTTTACATCCAAGTATGCCTCCACTTGATCCATTTCATCTTTATTATGAAAACATTATGGCTTATCTTTGGGATTTATGGTTTACTATTGGTGATTCAAATGAGAATATACATATATCTGAAAACATAGGACGTACATTTGGTGAATATGTTGCAAAAGCAAACAAGACTCTCCCTCCTGCACTCTGTGGAATTGTCAGAGATCCATATCTGAAGCGGCAAAGTCAGTACAAAATTTATGAATGGATGGCATTGCTACATTGGTATATTATTCCAATTGGCATTGAACTTAATTTTAATCCACTACTCCTTCAAAACTTCGCAAAATTTGCATACATTGTAAAGTATACAATGACAATTCAAGGCAGAACTGACAGTGATTTGGCAAATCTTCATATTGTAATTGAACAATACCTCATTGAATATGAGAAGTTATATATTGGGAGGGACCCATCTAAAATAAACTGTGCAAGGCTTTGTATCTTCCAATTAATTCATGTTCCCCAGCATATTCGTTGGAATGGGTCAGTTAAGCTAGGATCTCAAGCTACAATGGAGCGAACTATTGGTGAATTGGGCCGTAAAATCCGGTCACGAAGATTTCCATTTACAAATTTAGCAAATATCATATATGAAACTGAGTTGCAGCGAATTTTGACACTTTATTACCCAGAATTAGATTTGACAATGCAGAAGAACAGCTCTAAAGTTAAGCAGATGAAATTAACTCAAAGGCTGTCTATTACAAAAAGTAATAAAGGACAAGGTGGTTCAATTGAGAATCAAATATCATTGTTAAAAGTCTGGTACATAAATAGTTTTAATTTAACTGTATCAGAAGATGATATTGAGAACTTTCCTTGTTGGGGATGGGCACATAGAAAATTCCGGGCACGCACAAAAGTGAGCATGATTGAGTGTGTCACGCTCAAGGTATTTATTTTAGTTCTAAATGGCCCATTTGTGGGTCAAAAAGAGTGTAAATCAAATGTACATACTAGTGTTGTATGGCTGTGTCATATTGTGAATGTGAGGGATGTTTCTAATCAAGATATGAAGTCAAATCTTGAAGAATAATATTAATACTTCACGCTCAAACATGTGCGTGCACGCTCATGTTCACACTCAAGGTGTGAGCATGGATTGAGCGTGCACGCACACATCACGCTCAAGATTTTACTTCACGCTCAGGGTCAACATCTCACGCACAGGGTCCATACATTCACGCACAGGGTCTAAGTTTTCACGCTCAAGGTCATCAACTCACGCTCAAGGTCTGTCAACTCATGCTCAAAGTCTTTACTTCATGCTCACAAAAAAATTATATATTACATTAATATAGGCAACGTCATGGGTAACCCATGGGTGTCTGAAGCTCGACCCGTACCCATACCCACGCCAACCTGTACCCATTCCCACGGGTACGGGTGCTCACGGGTGTCACAACCCATGGGTTTTACTAATACTTACGTATTTCAGAATTTGAATAAATATATAATGAATTAATTCATATCACCTGAAGCAGATGTACGATAATCTTGTGTAATAGCTTATTTTGTACGTAAACAGGACTAGTATTCGTACACTAGCACATGCAATGTTTGAGTGAAAGCAGCTGCTTTTATTGTGCTATTTCCTGAATATAGGAGATATAAAATGCTTATTTCGTAGTACTTGAACCAGATGTGCGAATGTCCTGTATAATAGCTCATTTTGTACGTATACTACACGGGTATTCGTACGCAAATATTAGAGGGAGTTGAATGAACACTACTGCCTATATCGCACTATCTCCAGAATATAAGAGATACAGAATGTCTATTTCGTAGCACTTGAACCAGATGTACCAATGTTATGTATACTAGTTCATTTTGTACATAGGCAACATGGGTATAAGTACGCGAAAATACGAAGGAGTCGAGCGATAACTGTTGGTTGTATCATACCATCTTCAGAACATAGGAAATTCTACAAAACATAGAAAAATATTAAATAAACATGTATCATGTACAATACATGGTGATATGGAGCATGAAATTTAGTGCATGTACAATGCAATGTGTCTGTAAAAATACAAAAGGTGTGAGTGTGATATAGAGGAGGAATCCCAATTTCTGTGTACTGGGGAAGAGGCAGACATTATTATTTATAGAACCTAAACGAGATGGCCATAAAATATGAATGTAGAGTCGTTATGACCGTACAGCAATACGCTATCCATATCCATAATATCAAAGAAATACAAAACGAATTGGAGTAGTGACGTTAATTTGAATGAATTGCATCTAGATATATCACCTAAGCTCAACCCTGCGAGCTGAACAAAATGCGAAACCGAGGTTTTGCTTTAAACACAAGCACCAATTATATTAATATACACCATAACCTTATTCAAACTACTACTGTTGCAAAAGTATTATCATTCACATTTTTATTCAATGAACTCCTACGGGTACCTGCGGGTTACGGGTCTTCAAGACCTGACCCGTACCCATACCCGCCGTTACCCTTACCCATGACCCGTGCGGGTATGGCATACCCATGCATTTGCCTACATTTATATTTTGGCTTCACTTACATGTGGGAGGAAAAGTAAGTTGCAACTGTAATATTTGTGAGCATGAATAGGAATACCAATCACACCCAGACATTGAGTGTGAGTGTAATACTTGTAAGCATGAATAGGTGAGTGTGAATAGAAATACCACACTCACACTCAAGTTAAAGGACATTGAGTGTGAGTGTAATACTTGTGAGTGTGAATAGGAATACCAATTATACTCATGCTCAAGTTGAATGCAAGTGTAATATTTGTGAGCATGAGTAAGAATACCAATCATGCTCATGCTCAAGTTAAAGGATATTGAGCGTGAGTGTAATACTTGTGAGCATGAATAGGAATACCAATTATACTCATGCTCAAGTTGAATGTAAGTGTAATAATTGTGAGCGTGAGTAAGAATACCAATCACGCTCACACTCAAGTTAATGGATATTGAGCATGAGTGTAATACTTGTGAGTGTGAATAGAAATACCACACTCATGCTCAAGTTGAATGCAAGTGTAATATTTGTGAGCATGAGTAAGAATACCAATCACGCTCACACTCAAGTTAAAGGATATTGAGCATGAGTGTAATGCTTGTGAGTGTGAATAGGAATACCACACTCATGCTCAAGTTGAATACAAGTGTAATATTTGTGAGCGTGAGTAAGAATACCAATCATGCTCATGCTCAAGTTAAAGGATATTGAGCGTGAGTGTAATACTTGTGAGCGTGAATAGGAATACCAATTATACTCACGCTCAAGTTGAATGCAAGTATAATAATTGTGAGTGTGAGTAAGAATACCAATCACGCTCATGCTCAAGTTAAAGGATATTGAGCATGAATAGGAATACCACACTCATGCTCAAGTTGAATGCAAGTGTAATATTTGTGAGCATGAGTAAGAATACCAATCATGCTCACACTCAAGTTAAAGAACATTGAGTGTGAGTGTAATACTTGTGAGTGTGAATAGGAATACCACACTCACGCTCAAGTTGAATGCAAGTATAATATTTGTGAGCATGAGTAAGAATACCAATCACGCTCATGCTCAAGTTAAAGAATATTGAGTGTGAGTGTAATACTTGTGAGCATGAATAGGAATACCACACTCACGCTCAAGTTGAATGCAAGTGTAATATTTGTGAGCATGAGTAAGAATACCAATCACGCTCACACTCAAGTTAAAGGATATTGAGTGTGAGTGTAATACTTGTGAGCATGAATAGGAATACCACACTCACACTCAAGTTGAATGCAAGTGTAATATTTGTGAGCATGAGTAAGAATACCAATCATGCTCACACTCAAGTTAAAGGATATTGAGCATGAGTGTAATACTTGTGAGCATGAATAGGAATACCACACTCACGCTCAAGTTGAATGCAAGTGTAATATTTGTGAGCATGAGTAAGAATACCAATCACACTCACACTCAAGTTAAAGGATATTGAGCATGAGTGTAATACTTGTGAGCGTGAATAGGAATACCACACTCACGCTCAAGTTGAATGCAAGTATAATATTTGTGAGCGTGAGTAAGAATACCAATCACGCTCACACTCAAGTTAATGGATATTGAGCATGAGTGTAATACTTGTGAGCGTGAATAGGAATACCACACTCATGCTCAAGTTGAATGCAAGTGTAATATTTGTGAGCATGAGTAAGAATACCAATCACGCTCATGCTCAAGTTAAAGGATATTGAGCATGAGTGTAATACTTGTGAGCATGAATAGGAATACCACACTCACGCTCAAGTTGAATGCAAGTGTAATATTTGTGAGCGTGAGTAAGAATACCAATCACACTCACACTCAAGTTAAAGGATATTGAGCATGAGTGTAATACTTGTGAGCGTGAATAGGAATACCACACTCACGCTCAAGTTGAATGCAAGTGTAATATTTGTGAGTGTGAGTAAGAATACCAATCACACTCACACTCAAGTTAAAGGATAGTAATACTTGTGAGCATGAATAGGAATACCACACTCACGCTCAAGTTGAATGCAGGTATAATATTTGTGAGCATGAGTAAGAATACCAATCATGCTCATGCTCAAGTTAAAGGACATTGAGTGTGAGTGTAATACTTGTGAGCGTGAATAGGAATACCACACTCACACTCAAGTTAAAGGACATTGAGTGTGAGTGTAATACTTGTGAGCATGAATAGGAATACCAATTATACTCAAGCTCAAGTTAAAGGGCATTGAGTGTGAGTCTAATATTTGTGAGCATGAACAGGAATACCAATCACGCTCATGCTCAAGTGAAATATAAGTGTAATATTTGTGAGCATGAGTAAAAATGCCAATCATGCTCACACCCAAGTTAAATGACATTGAGTGCAAGTGTAAATAAGTATTATAAATGTGATAGAATACCTATCATGCTCATGCTCAAATCAAAGGGCATTGAGTATGAGTGTAAATATAATACTGACATGCAGTTATACTATGCAAATATGTGTGATAGGTAGTAGTCTATCCTGTATTTCTCCCTGCTTCGTTGTGAATTTCCCTGCTTTTTTATTAAGCCCCCTTCCTTGTTCTGAAGTTCCCTACTTCGCTGTAAATCCCCATTCTTTGGTTTGAATTTCCCATGGTCTCTGCTTCACTGTGAATCCCCCTGCCTAGTTCTGAATTTTCCTGCTTCGTTGTAAAGCTTCCTGTAATTTTCTGAGCCCCCTGTTTCATTATAAACTTCCCCTGTTTCTACTGTTCAATATATACCATTCTCTAGCTCTATAAATTTTTAACTGTTAGTCTGAATTACTGCTACACTCTCTGAGTCATTTTTTCAACTTGTAGATCATATGTACACTCTCTGAATCATTTATATACACTCTAAGTCATATTTAAACACTCTGGATCATTGGTATACATTTTAAATCAATATACAGTCATATAGAAGACAATAACAATGAAATATATATAAAACCCACTGGTGTTCTTCAATTATTACATTACAGTGCTTAGTATATACCAAATTGTATTAAAAACATGCTTTACTATGCCAATTATTCAGTATGTAGTTGATATAAGACAGCCAGTTGGCTCATGCTCATATAAGAATTATTCACGCTCATGTATAGAATATTCACGCTCACATCACGCACAGGGTCGAATTTTCACGCTCAATAGGTGAGTGTGCACGCTCAACTCACGCTCACTTCTGTGCATGCCCGGAATTTTCTTGCTGCCCGTTGGGGATGTGTCCAATTGTCAAATGGAACAACTCTGAGAAGTCTGCTTAGTGAGACACGATCTGCAACTCCTTCAAGATGCAGCAGATGGTTTGAGGTAATTGTTTTCATTTATTAGATCACGTCAGTAGATTAATATTTTTATAATAGGCAATGTGCATATCAGAGGATGGAACAAGTGAGGTACCTGTTTTTGGAGAAGCTCTTGCATTTTATCAAGTCAAACTACGAAACTCAAATACAAGCACTACAGTAAATAACTCTGAAGGATTCCTGATATACAGACCAATTGATTCTGTGGAAAATGTTATGAATGTAGCACTTCGTGGTGTATGGAGTAACACAAGTATGAGGGTGATAGAAATATCATGCATTAAGGCAATTGTTGGAATCTGGGAAGGTCCATCAACAAGATATGTCTATATTCTTCAGAAACACCCAGCACTTGATATGCTTACAGGAGAGGAGAGGGGAATAAATGAACACTCAGACAATGATGGTGATGATGAAATTAGTAGCATATATAGTACATAGCAAAATAAATATTAGTACTAGTTCTAGTACTTAGTATTGTAAGTCAATTGATGTATAGATAGTACATACATACTACAGTGGTGCTGGAGAAGTAGTGTGAGTATTGCATGAGTCCTACATGAGTTACATATATGTTATAAATGCCTTACACATGAGCCACACATACTAGTTCATTTTACACTAGGCACTTTGATTAGTCAAATATTTACACACTGTTGATAGGAGCAGATGGTACAGATGGAAAAGCTGTGTGAGTATTGCATGAGTCCAACATGAGTTATATCTACAGTGTACATGCATTGCACAGGAGTTGTGTATAAGCTGCACATATGTTCCCCGGATGCTAGGCCCTTTTGGTTAACCATATATGTACAAGCTGCTTCACATGTCCGGTACATACGTTGGCATTACCAATGAATGTCAGGTACATGATCTATGGACTTTTTCGTTTTTACAGAGTGTGACACATGTGACGCTCTGTAAAAACGGAAATTTCGGTCAGAGCATTTCCAGGTCATGTCTAGCTCTGAAACACAACATTTTGGCATGGATTGGGGATAAATGATCTGAAAATGACTTGTAGATGATTAAATAAAGGAGCTGTACATATCCCGAGCATGATTGCAGGGTGTCACGAGTTGTGTGCTTCGGTCACGAAAATGTGACACAGAAAATGAAATCATATGCATAAAAAAACATCTAGAGTGTTCAATTTTTACTTTCTGTTTGTGAAACTTGGAATATATATTATAATGTGTACTGCAAACAATCCTAGATAATTAGATTTAATTTAAATGATATGTATATAATGCAGTGATGAGAATAAATCCACGATATGTAATCAGCATGCTGCAGACATTTACGGTGCATTTGTAAATCATTCATGCGCAATCCATGCCAAAATGTCGTATTTCAGAGCTAGACATGATCTGGTAATGCTCTGACCGAAATTTTCGTTTTTACAGAGTGTGACGGCGCTGACGAAGCACCTACTCTTCGTTCTCGCCCTTCTCATCATTACATTTATTCGCAGGTCCATAACAGTCCATTCTTCTCCCAGCTTTCATTGTCTGTTTCTGTCTCACTACTACACCCATAGTTTTGCGACCTTCTCTATTATGATTGTTACCCACTGGTAGAGAGAATGTGTTATCTGTAAAGTGAGCCGTATCTACATCGTTAACTCTTTGGATCCCTTTTAATGAATATATCTGTGAGCCAAAATCTCAACGAAATACCCTCCCAACGATGTATAAGTCCTCGAAAACACTGCATCGGCACCATGGCTCTCGAAAATCCCTAGGCTGCCCCGCGCCTGGCAATATAACTATCCTTCTCGTTCCCCTCTCTCTGCACCACGATTACCATAACTCACCACAGCCAATCACGACAACCATGACCACAACCACTAGCGACTACCCCTCACCCTCCACCCTCCACCATGGCCATCATCCCTGTACCTCCCAGGCCTGCCTATGCGCTATCATTAATACCGCATTGACATAATTGAACCAGGAAGTTGCATAAGTTCTGCGTACGTTTTCTGTATCGTGTTACACTATGCTCGATACTAACATTTTGTTTCAACAAGGCAATCTCTACCTAGTATAATTGACTAATTGACACTACTCTCTGCAGGAAGATACTTGTACGATGTGCTATCGAATGAAGGATACTGAGTAGGATAGGATCGGCAGTGCGTATACTGAGTACTCATATTATATAAAGTGGATATTGATCTGATCATAGCAGAAGATCTATCCGCTGCATTCCCCAGCACACAACAATTAAACAGCTATACAGCTCCTCTCTTTAAAGCATGAGCACTGTACCATACACCCACAAGTCCAACTGTATGTGAACTTTTCCCCATCTCCGAGTTGGACATGGGAAACTAACACACAACCTACCGTTGTCATTTCTCACCAATCCAGTGTCCCCTACGTAATCTATGGCATACGAGTAAGCAAATCACATCATCGACGTACGCTGGCTCGACCCAGGTACTGTACCCCAGGATTGAGAAGCAAAATATTATGACAGTGGAGAGAAGATGAAAGCCAAAGAAGGGGATTTGGAGTTTGCATTGAGCACTTCGACGGGTTTCTTGAGCACATTGACTATGCACTCTCTTCTTCTCAAACTCTCCAGCCGTTCGGCCAAGATTCATTTCGATCATGTGGCTTTCCAGTTCTCCTCTCCGGCCTTTGTGTCCTTTGATGCGTTGTCGTCCTGTCAGCCCCACTTCCAAATGAGTTTAACTACCTACTCACTTTTAAATTTATTCAAGTCTCTATTGTCACTCTATTTTTTCAAATACTTTATGTGTCTATTCATATCTCTCCTATTCAGTAATTTCTCTCTATTGATTTCTCGCCTGTGGCTATATACATATATAATAAGATCTATAAATTCTGCAACATTTCTGCATCCACATTTCCCATCCCCAATGTTACTGATGAGTTGACTTTCTTCGGTGAAATTAAGTCTTATTAAGCGTTCTCCTGTAATACTCTCATCGACAATCAGCCCCCCTATCCTTCTTTGCTATCCTGTTATTCAGTATCTCTTACCATGTAATCATATTCTTGAGGTAGTGGGCTGTGCCGCTTGCCGGCCTTATTTCTTTATGTATTTATGAGAAAGAATGTCAGGTAGTGGGTACGGTGTCCGGGAACCGCATGCACTTGCTTTTGATTCGTGTCAACCTGTGTCAACGCTTGGCATTCGGCGCTCACGTTACATAAGCAAAACGATTACGAAAGTCACTATACTTACTTCAAATGCCCTTCTGCTTGTATAATTTAGGCCGTTAGCATATAAGTGAGACAGATTATTGGAAGGTGTACTAAATAGGCTGTCAATATGAACACTTGAAGGTGCGGTAGGAGGATTATAGTGATATGAATACATAGGCAATGGCACGGGTCACGGGTACCAGCAGGTATGGGTACGGGTCAGGTTGATGGTACCTGTAACCTTCGCAACACTTCAACCATAATTTCTAGACCAACTACATTCCAGTTTGTATGAAATTTTAACCAGTAATAGCTCATGTTGCACCTGATGGTGTGTACATGATACATTAAGCACGGTAATTAGAACTGGAGCGTAATGTATCGATCCTGTAAATTACAAGTGTAATCACAATATATTCCTTGTTGTAACTACAATGGTAACCTGGTATACATTGAAGTTGTTGTAGTACTAGTAGTTTCCTCGTATACAATGGACTACTATGGGACCCGGTACTGTCTAGATAGATCTTAGCAAGATCTCGGTCGTGTATGGGCGCACATCCCGACCCGATGCAAACCCAATTTGGTCAGCAGATCTTAAAAAGATCTCATTCCCGTGTCGCACATACCGACACCATCCCGACCCGACGCAAACCAAATATGGTTGACAGATCTTAAGAAGATCTTGTTCCTGTGTGCGCACATCCCGACCCGACATGATCCAAATTCAGTTGCATTATATCAATGTCTCATCATTCTGTGATTCTATGTTAATTAAAGTTAATCTTTATTTATTCCATGTGTTCGGGATCGACATAAACTTAGTGGGTATGTTTTCTCTGCAAAACAAATCTAATGTTTTCTGTACTATATTTATTTTGATCGGTATTCTGAGCATGTATGTTTTTCTGATTGTCAGGTATGTTTTCTTGAAAAAACATAACACATTCGGAATCAGGATTTTCACTCATTAAAATCCTAAATTAAGCTATATGACTATGTAGCTAAATGATGACAAGCTGGAGGTGGAATGCTGTGTCCATAACGAAGGGAGACGGCGAGAGAGATAGGATACAGCATTAACAACACCCAAACCAAATATATAGCTATGCTTCTCGATACTATCTGTATACTGGTATCGGATAGAGTTCTAAAAGAAACCTGGACATCGGGGGTTTGGTTGTTCTGTAGAATTCCACACCAATGCGATCTTGAATGGTGGTATATGTATTGTACATTCTTACAGGACTTCGGGGCTTGCAGCTCTTCCTACCGCCCATATTGGGCTAAGAATGTATGAGCCGACGGCATGTACAGACCCTGTGTCAAAACAAACAAATGAGAAATAATGACAGCACATAATTGAATCGAAACATACTTCTTTCCAAGCTAGAATCTACTTCCAACTCCAAATACACGATGTAATATCGAATCAGCTGGCTAGGGTTGCATTAACCATGGCTACTGCAATGGGCGCCAGATTTGGTAGGTAGATCTCCATAGCGGGAGGGATCACTGGGGTAGGGTTTTTCTCCCGCTGGGGAACGCATCACTAGAGCCACTAGTCAACGCAGAATTTAAGAGCTGAGGCCGTCAATTGCGATGGTGTAAAGATAACATGAGTGGAAGTATCGTGACTTGAGATCAAACGGTGGTGAAGAGAGCATAGGTGCATTCAGAAGATGCTATTCGAGCCCTCTTCCAGTTCTTAGCTGCAACGACTGAGACATTCGAAGCTTCAGTTGCACCGTGTACAGGGACGACATGTCTGATATGTGTTGAAGAGTCGAGGTTTGCTTGAAATGAGTCAGGACAAGTGGAATAGAGATCAGTGAGAACGTAAATGCACACCTTTGGAGAACTGGGGCTATTATCAGTTACATGCCCTGGTATATCAAGTATCGGGCGAGAGAGCTAGAGACAAGCAGGTGGACTGGTATCTGGTATTTGGTATCTATTAGAGAGAAGGTTGAATTCGGTAGAGTGGATGCAGAAGGGGAGAGGAGAACAGAAGTTATAGCCTTTCCAAGTACGAAGGGACAGTCCTCATATGTTCTTGGTGGGAAGGCTGCTTCCGAGGAGAGGGCCTGAGATGGTGGTTTGACTCGGAGCCCTTCTGAAGCTTGGGAAGTTGTAGATTTGTGGCTATACAGTACTGAGTAAAGGAAGCCAGCTAGGAGGGCAGGAATTGAACAACTTGCCCTGAGGCCTGAACGTTTGAACAGTTAACGTAACGCACGGGTGTTACGTTGAACATTCGAACGTTGACAATGATAATAAACGAACTTGTCACACGATGCGACGCGCGTCATGCACGTGCTTGATCAACGTTCGAACGTTCAACGTAAACACAACCATTTACTTCTCTCTCGAATACTGATCGACTAGGTCAATTCTTACCACATTACCCCGCCCCACAAACATCCCTTGCACCCCAAAGAATGCTAGATACGCAGATTTTGTCTCCAGAATAGAGTGCGTAGACGGTAAGTGTGTTTGTACCTCTTTTGCATATGTGTACATAACACATTGACAATAAGCATACAAGGTACACAAGATACATTTGGTCGCCAACCTCTACATTCCAGCTAGAATAACAGCTCGAAACTTCAGGTTTGTACCTACTTGTCAGTTTTTTCTATAGCTTAAAGACTGATAAAATGCATGTTCATCTACGGTGTAGAGGTTTACAATAAACCATACTGTAACGCAAGACCTAGTATTGGCGTACAGGGGTGAGCATAACAATGTGTACATGACGTTCTTGGCACTGACGAGCTCCTACATCTTCTAGTTGACATTAACCCCACGGCGTTGGATGTAAACGGAGATTGCCAACAGTTTGGCTGATCAATGCGACTACAACTGCTGCATCGGTGGCTACTGTGTCAGGGACTGTTGCATTGGGAACCGTGACGGAAGCACCCACCAGTGAGGCAACCGCGGCTACAGAGGATGTTGCAACTTATGCTTCTTCCACCGCTATGATTCCTCCACCAACAACCTCATGGACGTTCACAGTGCGTATTTCAGACTGCCGTAGTACCTCTCTCAGTTATTGACTCAATCCAATAGCACATGTCGTTCCCTCCTAATACCAACTCCTCTAGGCCATGACCAGAGGCAACCCACCCCACCTTCGACTTGGACCTTTCTGCCTAACTCGTAAAAGACCAGGGAATCAAACGCTTGATCCCTTCGCCCCAAGCTGCCAGCAACAAGATTTGTGTCCAAGAGCACCCAGGATGAATGGACAAGATAAACCCCCGAAGTTAGTACGTGCTCTCTGCTTCAACTTTTCATACAGCTTAAGTACTCAGCTAGCTGCTGTCCTTCTGTTTTCTGGACTCGATGTCATAAAACATATTCGAGTTGCATCGATTCTTCCAAGATTCTAACGATGCTTCGACAACATCCCCATATGACCTATGTACCATCTACCCATACTGTGAGATGTCTACTCTCTACTCTTTTCTTACCCCTCATTGTTTCTTTCTGCAGTCGTCGCGGGGGACCATCGTTGGGGATACCGAAACGGGTGGGGACCTCATTCGGGAGGGTCGGGGGCATTGGTGGACTCATACTTCTGGGTATCATTGATGGTTGACCTCGCAGTGCTGGATTTTCTGGCTAATTAATTCGGCTTCTATGTTGTGGGACCCTGCTCGACTTACTTCCACTAAGTCTTCAATATTTTAGGCTGCGACATCCCCGAGAGCCAGCTTGTTTATTTATGGCCCTGTATGTTTTGCTTACTGCCGTTTGTTGTCCCGGTACTTAACGTTATCATCAGAACTGCATATCCTGCTTCGCACTACGGATTCAACCAACGATTTGATAATTTCGTCCCGTCCGGGATTCTGTACCCCTCATTCCTTGGGTGTCTTTTGTCACTCTAGGGGTGAATGCGAGACTTATTCCATCTACATTAATATTCTATCTGCCCTTATCACATCGGATATAATCCCTTATAATATACTATATCTTCTTTATACTGTATTTTATGACATTAAACTATTTTTTTGTATGTTCTTTACACTACACATGATGTTAATGGATGATTCAACTTCCAAAACCCAATATATATTGAACAAAATTTAACAAAACTATACAACACTTTTTCGACAGTCTACATATCAAGAATAAGGGTAAGTATTAAAACCTGACTAAAATGCAAGAAGAGCATGACAAACGTCCAAGAAGCTGACACAGAAGATTATAGCAAAATACAGAAAACAAGAAAAACGAGGTAGGTTACTACCACTCGGTCCAGCGTTACTTAGCGCCTGCTAAGTCTGGTAGAAGGCATACAGTGCCGCCCCTCTGTGCGGCTACGCTTTGATAACTTCGCATTTTTCGATTCTTCCTCTACCACTCCATGGCGACGCTTATGTGTGGCTGTACCATCAGCTGAAAAATTTGGACTTAAGTTGTTGCGGCATGGGTCTATCATGTATTCCAAACAGCTGGCAACATCTTTCACTGCCTTCGTCCAATCTGTTGATTGTGGTGACCACCACCACTTTAAACCAATAATCACAGTTACGATACCACTTGGCCCCCCTTTCCTGAGAGTTTGAAGTGGCCGTTGATCGTCCTGGTGAGTTTTAAGCGGCAACGGAAGGGAGCTGGGCTTCCCTGTGCGTCTCCATTCAGGCTGCATTGCCTGCCACCATGTGCGCCACTGAGCTGCAAATGTTTTGCGATTAATGGAAGGTATGGTGTTGTATTTCCGTGTTGCAAGCCACTGCGAGAGATCAGCTGGGCGATGCTTAACCTCCGGAAGACGATGCTGGTTTATAATTGAGCAGTTAGTCATCGAATAACGAAAGGAGCTGGAGCCAATACATACCGAAGAAATAGAGTCTACTGAAAGACTCCTCTCAAGCTCTAACCATGCATTCATACACCGTGTCCATTCTTGGCCAAGACTTTCATCGCATAGATATCGTTTAGCAACAACAATCCACTCAGGAAGGTATGGCGACTGATCTTCAGTTAGAGTACGAACTTCTTTCGATAAAATAGGTTTCCGTGCACGCCTAGACGGCAAACGATCTCCTGTGGATGAAAACGGAACATCAGAGTGCGATGGCTGTTCTGCAATGGTAGTTTCATTCGAAACTATAGGGCTAGCAATCACCTCAGAAGAAGGTGCTGGCAGTAGAGGAAGTGTGTCGATCGACAATGTTTCAATGTGCCCCGGGTACGGAGCCTCAGAGAAAGAGGAAGGAATGATCGACGACTGGCAGTTTTCAAGTTGAGAATTGAATTCTGCTGTAATATCAACTAGTGGCACATTCATTATACCGAGTGATCCAATATCAGGAATCGGTAGCGCTCCTTGTTGGCGGTATAGATGAGAATCTAAGGACACAGGTGCATCAGTTGTTGGTGCTATAGTGCTATCAAATGATACGCTTGAAGTATAGGACTCTGTATCCAAAATCAGGCTTGAAGTAAAGGGCGCTGTATCCAGGTTTGAAGTGAAGGGCTCCATTGGCAGGATGAATGTAAGTTCTTTTGGATCAAGAGGGACCTGCGGTGTAGGCAACATGTTCCCAGGTTCAAATAGACCCTCTTCATGCGCATCGAGTTGAGTAAGTTCCTGGTAGGCAAAAGATGGGATAGTGGTCTGAACTGGTAATACGGGGGGTGTATTCCTCTGATGCTCTGGTTCGGCCTCTTCCTGCTGACGCATGCCCTTTTTTCGTTGACGCTTGGCCTCTTTTCGCTGATGCTTAGCCTCCTTCTGTTGATGTTCTGTCTCGTATTTCTGACGCTCGACTGCTTGCACGCTTGATTCCGCAACATTATCCATGGAAGGTCCAGCAAACTGTGATTGGGAATAACCTTGCATTGTCGCTAGTATATTATCAAGATAATGAAAGAATTATGATCGTGATAGACGTACAAAATGCATTTCGAGCATGTACTATGAAAGGCCTAAGGACCTCTTTCTCAAATTTTGGATATGACTCGAACGATCGATAGTGGCTGGTTCCTGAATGATAACTATATGAAATCACAGTTATTATAGAAGAAACGTAAATCAGATATAAAACCTGCCTAAATGATCTGACATTTCCATCATAGTCTGGATGGGGCCCAGCAGCCAATATCGTAAATGCCCACTGTGTTTTGTCTGTAAGGCCGTCGAGGATAATGGGAACCAGCGCAGTGAGCTCTCGGATATTACTGAATGCAATTAAATCATTAGATGTCATTGTATCTGAAAAATAATAGCCGGAGTGCTTACTTTGCCTTTGATTTCATACTCGATTCAGGGCTTGTATCGGGATCTTGAGTTTCCTCTTTCCTTATCGACTTCTCTGTTTTAAGCTGTATCGCCTCCTCACGTATAAACTTCTTAACATGCTCTGGTGCATTTTCATAAGCTTCCAAAGTGCGCTTTCTGCGGTAAGTCAGGGCCTCATGTCTACCTAATCCCTTCTCCTTGATTTCTATGTCGACACTTGGCTTCAACTCTGCCTTATAGAAGTGCTTGGAGTATAGCTCGGATTCCTGAAGTAGGCGTCCGTCGCGAGATTCCTTTTGAAATGCATCGAGAGCCTTTTTCTTAAGTTTCTTCTGTCGAGCTTCGCCAGCAAGTCCGTGATTATTAAACCAGACTTTGATTTGCTAGGAATACGGGGATAGATCAATAACTATAAGTAGTTTGACAGTGCCGTAAAGTAAAGTGGGCACTAACATCCTTTCTGTCGCCTATTCCTTTAGCAATAGCCGCGGCATTCACTTCCTGTGCTACATCTTCCATGCCTTCAATAGGCCATCTTTGGAACCATTCGAGAAAGATATCAACCCAGAAATTATCTAAAGCACCTCGACGACTCGCTTCAGCATGTGATAAACGTTTTGACACTAGGAACAGCTTCTGCTCATCACTGGCCCAAGAACGGGGAGCCATTGAGAGAATAACAACTAGTGTGAAGGTGGCGCTGCCGGCGGTCAGTTCGTAATGGGGAATAGAGTTTTTTTCTCGAATTGGCTTAGTGTGGCTTAGGGAAACACCGACAAGCTACTATACAGGAGCTAATTAACCTCAAGGTCCTCAGCCACACCATGATGAGTCCATGCTATCAAGACGTAAATTAAAACACGTGTTTCAACTGATGTAATGTCCTCTACTGCAGTATACACTCGTAACTACAAACATTGACCTATCTGTCCTGTACTTCTGATTTCAAATATCAGTGCTTTCTAACACAAATATCTTATGAATATCGCCTATATACTGTATATATTCTACATTTCAACCTACATTCTGAACATATAATTTCTTCTGTTTATATGCCTCTTCTAAATCTTCCCAACTGATCAGAGTGTAACCGTATGCATCCTCCAACCAAAGCAGGATCTGAGATACATAACGAGATACCTGTGCACTAGTGCGATAAGCGTCACAATCTGGTCCTTTAATCTCCAATATCATTGATTCATATCGACGTGCTGATTGTTGTGACTGTGACAATTGCGCTAAGGGAACTTCTAAAACATCATTGCTATGGTTGGCAATTGCGTCCTGAATTATATGCTGAACATATGCTGCGGAGTCGTTACCAACACGGTCATCAATCGATTTTATTAGGCATTGAACACGATGGCTCCAATAGGAAAGGTGATTACTTTGTTTTCTGAGTGCGCTGGTTAGGTTCAATACTTAAGAACTAGTTAATGTATTGGACATTACTCTTGATCGGTTAGTAGAGTGTATTGAGGAGTTACCTCCGCTGTTCTAGATTGAAAAGCTGTTAAATTTTATTTTTATCCTATTATAACACTAGTCATACCCATTCTTTGTTTTGTTATAACTGGAGCGCCGTCTGGAATTGATTTTATCCTTATTCCTATAGAAAGATACAAAACATTGCTATTGAGCAACACAAATCAACGCAACCGAATGTGAATATTTACGCAATGTAGTGTCTTTTATTGGTGAGGCTGCGAGCAAGTTTCTTCTCTTCAGAAGTGAAATGTTTGCGAGGACGGCCCATCTGGTGAAAGTTGGATTGGAAGTTCTTAAAGTTACTTGTGCGTGTTCACAAAGGTATTAAACCTTCGTCAGACAAAAACTCTAATCCTCAAGATATAGGTACACAAACATTTCTAGAATAATTAGTATGGATTACCAATGATATATGCTCATTCTTATGACACTTCCTTAGACTAAACACCATAAAAAACGAATGTTACTGTATTGCATAAACCTCCTCATGTTACGGTCTCCGGCACACTTGAGCCATGCTTCAACGTAATAACCGCTGTTAGTAATAGGATCTGGGAAATTGCGAATTAACTGAGCAGTAGTACCATAATAAGCTTTTACTCCACAACACCATAGTATAGATAATCAATAGCGCCTTCATAGCCCTGAATTGTACATTTATTTCTGTCTCTTTGTTGTCTCTACATATGTCCAAATTTCAAACTGTAAAGTCGAAAATGTCAGGCGGATATAAGGTCATCTGGTTCTTGATCATATCTCTATGCAACTTATCTAACTTCCGGCATTTATATTTATAGCCTTTAGAGAAAACGAGTAGGAAACCATTATTGAAGCCAACGGATAAATATAGACTCTTGCACCATCTAGTACCGCTCTACCGCACTGCAAAAAAGGCCGAGGAGCTGGAGTCTTTCTGGGACAAGCTATTCCTTATCTGGTTAGACAGATATCCTATCACAGTTCCGTCAGATCCTGACGGAGCGGCATTTATATTACACCATCTAAAAGATGTGAGTCAGATACTCTCGTTTAAGCTGCACTTACATTTCTGATCTAGAAAATTCGACGTGATATGGTCTGGGCAGATCTCGCTGTTCCGAAAGGCGAAAGCAAGCTTGAAAAATAATGTCTACAATAAGGCACGAAAATTAACTGACTGTGAGTATACTTTCTTCTATTCTTTGATCCATGACACTAAATAACACGATTACAGTAGTGCATTGCGGAGTTGAGTGTTTACAGATATAATTTTGTCAATTTTGTTTCTAGATACTTCGAAATTATACTCCATTGTGTAGGTTTGAGCAGAGTACATATTGTCTTGTATCGCAGAACTTGTTCTTACTGCTTACATGTAGTTTGATCCATATTGTAAGTAATAATACAGCCTTTGGTTTACGTTTAGAATAAATTGCTCCTAAAGCTTAGATAGTTGAGCTGTCATGAGCATCGCATATACCATATTATACCACTCCCTGAGTCTAACACCGACCTCTCATCACATTTTTCTCAGCTCTCAGCAAGATTATACTTGCATGAATGGTTCGTCAATTACAATTCTCAAGGCTTCTGGATTATTGCTGAGAATTCTTAAGTCATGGTTGAAATTTGCCATGTTTGCAGCTATGAACATGAGAGCGATAAGTCAACTATTAAAATAATAGGTAAGTGTTTCGTTTTTCAGTTTTCAGTCTTTCGTCATGCCCCCAAAACGATCTCGCCCACAGCCTATGTTAGTGGATATCGAGGACAATAGTGAAGACTTGACATATGGACACGAACATCTTCATTTATCAACGCCTACGACTTCTGGCTCTCATAGGCCTGGTACTAGTCTTGTAACAATTTCAGGATTGGATTTGTTTCCTTCTCACACTATAGCCCCTGGGCCGCCTATTGCTTGGGACTGTCTTCCTTCCGCTAAGAGTCCTGCAATGACTTGGAATGACGACCTAATTGACTGCGGTGAAGACTTGACCAATCAAAAGTTAACTAGCGGCTTCATTGAAACCGTAGATATATCTACAGAAGACAGTGAAGTAGCATCAGCAAAACGAAAGAAATATGCTGCGGTAAGTGCTAATATTTCACATAGATATATATTCGGTGTGAATTATGCTAATATCAATATAGGATCATCCAACTCTACAGTGGATCCCCCATATCGACGAATACATATCTGAATTTCTTAGACTTGAAGGGCTAGGGGATGGACATGCAACATGTTCATCATGCCTATCACCGGAAGCACCTTTTATGCGTTGTCGGGACTGCAGAGGAGGGGGATCCTTTTGCCGAATCTGTATTGTCAATTTTCACATCGAAAATCCTTTTCACTGGGTGGAGGTATGTCATATTCATGTACCTGTATATTTTAACGCATGTCATATTCAGGAATGGAATGGATATTATTTTGAGAAGAGGAGCTTGAAATCATTGGGATTGCGCGTACAGCTTGGTCATTGCATTGGCGAAAAATGTTTACTTCCGGATGACCGTTTCTCTGACAGATTCACCATTATCGACTGTAATGGTATTCATTCTGTTGCGGTTGACTTCTGTAACTGTCACTTAGCGAGGCCACGCTACATCCAACTTCTTCGAGCACGACTTTTCCCAGCCACTGTCTCTGAACCTACAACAGCTGCAACGTTTCAAGTTCTCCAACGATTCCAGCTTCTAAGCTTCATGTCTAAAATTCCAGCATTCGACTTTTATCATACACTTGTACGATGCTCTGATAATACAGGAGTAACCAAGATACCAGTAAGTCTAATACCTATTATGAAGAAACTAGCATTATGTACTAACGTGAATAAGGATCGATACAGTGCTTTTCTTCGCATAGTTCGCCAGTGGAGGCACGTACGACTACTGAAACGAATGGGACGCGGCCATAGTAAGCTTGGGATATCTAGCATCTCGGAAAATCCCCAGGGTGGATGCGCACTGATTTGTCCAGCTTGCCCACAACCTGGAATCAATGTATCTGCTGAGCGAGATACTTTGACAAGGTGTGTAAATATTCAATGAAGATCCTCACATAGCTAATGCACGTCACTACTGCACAGCTGGATATACACCCTCTATGTTGGTCTCGATGCAAACTTTCGCCTGAAACGCTTGAATGTCTCAAATGCACAACACGACCCCTGTCTCAATCAAGGATTGGCATATGTTGTTAATCCAGTTCCGTTTTCTACGTATCTCAAGCGATATGGGGACTTACCTGATGAAGAGAGTACAGGCGAGTGTAACAATCACGATGCCATTAAGTCAGCAAGTATGCGGGTGGTAAAGGAACAGCTGCAAGTGGTGCTGGCACTGTAGAATGCATACGACACGATCTGAAACGCCCTGTTTCAATTGGAGATTTACAGAAGGGCGAGAGGTCAGTCCAATATGATAAATCAACATTTTCTTTATCTCATAAAATGGCGCAATGAAATAGGTACATAAACATGGATTACTTTTTCCTGTCCAGTGTTGGCCATAATCCACCTCCAAATCTCCTCATATCTTACGACATTGCATGTCAATGGCATCGCAAACTCCAAGATCGTTGTAAAACCTATCCGCCAGAGCTAACCCAAGGTTTTCTATCTTGCGTTCCTCGATATTCCATTAACAAAATGCACATTAATGCTCATCGGCAGAAATGCCAAGTTACATATTCGTTGAATCTAATGCCACATGTTGGACGGACAGATGGAGAAGCTCCGGAGCGTGGATGGGCGGCCATTAATTCCGTTGCGAACAGTACGAAGGAGATGGGTCCTGGTTCTCGCTACGATACACTTGATGATCATTTTGGTGACTATAATTGGCGCAAAATATCTGCAATGGGTAAGAGCTTCTATACAGCTTACTAGATTGCTGATGTGAATCAAAACGTAAAAGGTATCACTTTTGTTCGTAAAGTTAAAGAAGCAATAGCACAGCAGCGTGAACAAGCTGTGGCATTCCAGGAATTCACGGCTTCACTCGATAAAAATTCTATCGAATCATGGCTAGAATCAGTTACACTATGGGAAAAGGATCCATCGCAGCCCAATCCATTTTTTTCCGAAGAAAAGAGTAAGCTTCACAATATTCGGTTGACACCTGTTTCATCTCTAATTCTTACTGCAGAGGTATCCGAGCACGAAGTACGACTTAAGCTTGCGGAAGAAGAAGAGCAAGCTCTACGAGACGGCATCGCTGATAAACTTCACAGTGAAATCTCCAGCAGTATGATGCTTTCGCAAGGCCTAGAACTAGAGACGCAGCAGTGAGTAGTTTATCAAAGGAATATCCAACTGTTTCTGACCTCAATTCCATTATGTCTCCAGGTATAGACTCAAATGCGATATCAGCAAGTTACAAAAGCATCCAACTGAACTTCAGCGTACAAAGATTATAGAGCGTAAGAATGCATTGAAACGTAAAATTGATGCATGGATCGATATTCAGCAGCTGTATATGCCTGCCATCGCTCTTCTCCGCGGAAATGAAGACCGTGAATGTGGAGATAAACCTTCGGAAGTTACGGATACATTACTTCTACTTCCCTCCGAAGTATGACTCAGTTACACTCCATTTGTTTTACAATATCTAATTGTATCTTAGGTCATTGAAAAGGTTCGTGTTCAGAAGAGGTTACAGCAATATGAATTCCGGCTGCGATACGCACAATGTCATGACTTGTTAGCAGAGATCCGACGACAGCTTCACCTTAGAACACAACTCCTTAAGTCTAAGGATCGCTATGCTCACGGACAATCAATGCAAACTCGCAGTCATACCCTAATCGAAACGGTGGATGAAAGAATTGTTTTCTACTCTGAGCGATATCGTCGATCTTTTGGTGCTCTGGTGGCTCTTTCATCACGTGTAAATGATGAAACATGGAAGCATGAACTCAAGGAGCTTCGTACTGATGACGTTCGACCACTTGATGCTGCGCAAAGCCAGGGTGTGACAGAGGGCCATAGAGTTATCTCCTGGATTTGGCGGGTAAGACATACATCCGACGCAGGTGACGACGAGATGGTAGAAAGTGGGTAACCTCCTTTGTATGTCTATCCCAACGTTTTGACCCGACCGATTAGGTCTTCGAATTGAATGGTGCAAAGCACGTGCAAGGGCTCATCGATGGACCGAGGAATGCATATTGCTCCGTGAGGAAATGCGCCGCGTATTGGCAACTCTTTCTTGGCAAGCTAGCTGGTGGAAGGTGCATGTAGACGTTAAGGATCCAACTGATCCCACCGAAATTGGGAAGCGATCATTTGCACTGCGTCAGGCGCGTATCCGCCAGGATATGAGTGAACACTTTACAAATATGTGGAAAGACACATTTACCTCACTTGATAACACTGACTTATCGATGGTCTCCATCTAGCAGTTATCATAATTATCTGAACTGTATTCCCAAATAGATGAATTTCTTGCGAACGATAGTCACATTTATAACTGACAAAATTCAACGCACATTACAAACCTGACATAATCGACTGGCCATGATCCAGATAAGTTCCCTCCAAAATCAAAAATGAAACAGAAAGCAGGTAGCTTAGCAGGGCTATGATGGACAATGAGGCTTAATAACGACCTACAATAGCAGAGGTTGAAATGGGGTAGGCATTAACAGGGGCAGAAGTCAAATAGATAGGAGAGATCGCCTCATCTCTGAGTAGCTCCAGCCCGTAAAGTTTGTAGTGGTGTCAATGAAGAACTTGTTGAACTGAGAGGCACTATAGAAAAGCCGTTAGCGTTAAGAAGAAAATATGACTTTGACTTATCACTCGGGATTCAAGCTCATGCAGTGTAAGGTCTAGTTAAAGGCAAAAGACTCAGTGCATTTCAGGTACATTAGTACCGGCATAATATACAGCAGTCTGCGACTACGAAGACATTCCGACACGCGCGAATTCTCATGTCGTCGGAGCCTTATCGAAATAAAAGGGCTAACATATGTCATACGATAGGTGATGTGAGTGGGACGGTAGCGAAATACAAGAGTGTACAAAAGAAAAACAACACATTTTTTCTTCGGGGCCAGAAAAAAGTGGAGTTGATCGCTTGGTGAGATCACTACTGCGCGAGGACGTCGCACACCCCTTCATAGGTAGACACAGCTGCCTAAATTGCAGCACCATGAAACATCACCACCACCTCAGTGCCTGCGCGAGGATGTCATCTACCCCTTCGAGAGGTAAAAGCAGTTACCAAAGCGGCCCCAGAAGTACAAAACTACATGAACTTGGGGTGCTGTGGCTCCCCCATCCATCCGCTGGAGTCCTGTGGTATTGACAAGCAAGAACACGAGCCAGCGCCGGTAAAAGCGGTACAGTATTAAACAATGACTGAAACCTAGGAAGTCAATCATAGTAAGTAGCAAGAATGATTAAACAATACAACTGCTGAGCCTCGGCCTATAACCCTATAACCCTATTCCTTCCAACTCGACCTCGCGATATATCTTGAAAGCTAGTGGACGTAAAGGCGCATCAATTCTTGAGGTATTGCTCGCCACTGGAAGAAAATGAGAGAGACGAGTGGGGAATGAAGAACCTCCTAGAACTTGAGGGCAGAGACGGCAGAGAAAGTAAACGTAGTTTATTAAACAATGAACCGTACGTTGACCGAACGTGTTCAAGTTGAACCCATGGGAAATGGACATGTGACTGCTGACGCGTTGTTTATTAAACAACGCGTCAGCTGTCACATGTCTAGTAAGTTATGTACCGGCTTGTTTGGCTAGCTTAGGCTACAGCCTTGATCGCTGGGGCGTGCGGCGTGTGCCCATAATAATTCATTGATATTTACACTCCCACTGCCAGGAATCTCACGATGAGACTATTATGTAGCTGATAAAGAGATAGAAATACAACCCAGCGCTATCATGAAAAAGTTTTAAGAAATACTACTAACCCGGCCCCGTAATATAACATCGTTCAAAGTCGATTAAAAATTAAAATAAGCCTGTCCATTTCGGGAGTCGAACTCGCTTTTAGTACATACCGACGTAACCGACACCTAAACTAACAACTGGACTAATACCCTACAGCAGTATTTCATACAAACTACAACAAAGCTGCAACTTATCTCTTATTCAGCAAATATTTTTGATCAATCCAGCTCAATGTTAGACATATTCTCCTCCAAACTTAAAAAAACAGAAACTGAGAGTTATTATATATCACTAGCGAAAAAGGGTAAGAAATTTTTATACTTTCCAAAATTAGATATGTTTTCCAGGAATTCGGAGCCATTCATTATATTTATATTTCACGTTTTATCGATGAGTCTTGTACAGTATTACTAATCACAGGGGAAAAGAAGTTTCATTTCATAGGAAGATATGAAGCGAAAGATGATTCGCGATCCAGCCATATATAACCACACAGGGATCAGCAATGGAAGGAGGGGCGCGAGAATAACAATGAGCTTACGAGGAACGGCGGGATTTAAGCTGGCAGGCACCTGCAGTTGGCACTGGGCGGTATGGAACTGATGGAAGAGAAGCCCCGCAACGCCAGCAGCATCCAAAGAAGCGCGTTGCTATGCAAGCATGTGCATCAGTGTACCTAGAAACAGGGATCACGAACACCTTCCTACCTGGGATGCACTTGTAATTTACCACATCGATACATTACATCCCTCTGTAACTTGCCACAGATAATATATACATTTTACGGTATTGCCTGCATGTTGAGATGGTTAATATTAAATTATCTATTCAATGTCATCCTAAACATACAATTTAACACTCTTGTCCTAATGCTATGGTTTTCTCTTTCCTTCTCCCCATGAATTAATTGTTATATTACTCCACCATTCGTCATCCATTTGTTTCGTACATTGACCTATGATTTCTACCCCATTCGGCGTTAAAAATGACATATTAAGCGTACACTTGTGACAAAAGTCGGAGTTGTTGAGAGTTTTGGCACGCAGAGGAATCACCGGGTAAAACGGTATTGTAATTCACTGTAGAAGTACATGGCTACTCGACAATTTATATACCACTAGTACATAAGGATTCCTAAATAAGAGATATTAGTAATGTAGTTAATACAATCCTCGGTAGCAAGGATAGAGAAGAAGGCGAGAAAGAGGAATAAGATAGCATAGGTCAATAATGCTGTACAGAGGCATAGGAGACAAATACATATATTAACAAGTGACTTCGGAACCAAGTCCTACGAGGATATCGGAGTTGTTACAACGCTTCGGCACTTTTGTTCTGATGTTATGGTATTCTCTACTACTGCTTTCCCAAAACGATGATATATTATATTCATATGACAGTTGAGGTCTGTTCATTTCTTGAATTGGTATATAGTTAGCCGGCGATTGCACGTTTCTACCCGCATATTGAACGTAAATTTTGGATCTCTTGTTCGACCGCGATGTGTATTTCTATACTTTCATCCTCACAATATCTATCTATTATTATTTCTCCACTGCTTCTTTCCCATTCTTTTCATAACTTGGCGTATAGATAGCACTCATTTGAATATCGAGATTGGAAAATTAAACGTATAATTCAGCTTACTCGTTCAAATGCTATGTATTTTTCCCCGCTACTACTACAAGCTTGTAATATATTAAAAGCCCGTGGGAAACCCGGAAACCCGCCAAACCCGTCATAACCCATACCCGTGACCAAGGGTATGTGTTTTGGTGGATATGGGTCCGGGTGGGCACTTAGATAATGTCTTATAGCTCTCTTGACAGTCTAAAATATAATGTGATACAAGCTGGAGGCATTTGGGATAAGTATAGTGACTTTCGTAATAGGTTTGCTTACGTAACGTGAGCGCCGAACGCCAAGCGTTGACACAGGTTGACACGAATCAAAAAGCAAGTGCATGCGGTTCCCGGACACCGTAAGTGGGCCTTGCCGCTAGTCGGCCTTACAGGGTCTTGCATTAGAAACTGCAGTGTCAGATTTTCCGAAACCTGTTTGTTCCTGTATGTCGACGTGCAAATAGTGACCGTGTCACGCTGAAATCAGCTGGTACTCCGCCCGAAGCAAAGCTCTAGAAGTTATAGACCACCGGCTCGGCCCGTCTTCCTTCAAAGAGATGAACAACGTATTACATTGAATAGATTGATACATATAAAGTACGTTTAAACCAATGTGTAAGAGGTAGGGTCATGACAACAAGTTATCTAAAGTTATCGGCCAAAATTGACAATGAAAATGAATTATGAAGGAACCTGTGTGCTGTCACTGTATTGACATCAAGTGAGCGTGCAGAGGCCCATATATAAATGACAATGATTTGAAAGAGGGTAGATTATAGTTGAAACTATATGTAAAGCAGCTTCAGGGAGCCGGGAGAAGAGATACATACCTTACAGACTGGCAGTGGAATGCAGCTGCAAGGTTGCTGATAATGTGTCCGTGGGCACCATGGTAAAAAGAGTACAGATATCATGAATATGTACAGCAGTTTGTACACGATGACAAGGTGCCTCAATCAAGAACAGTGTATGTTGAAGAAGCCAGAACTTGAGCTCAAATCACGGTAAAGCGAAAAGTCGATAGTACTATGAGGCGTGAGCATATCAGCATCACATGTGAGGACATAAACAGATGTATTCGTTGTCTTTAGTTAGGGGAATGCGAGCCATGCTTCCCTCTAATTACGCTCTTGCTTGCCACCCCCACCAGCAGCCTAGTCAGACTCAATTCAGAATTATTGATCCATGTAGGCCCCTGTCCAGCAGATATTACTTATATAGAGCACAAGTAATCACAATTTGGTTGAGAAATGAGCCAGCATAATTGAAGAGAAGTGAACGAGCAGATAATGTGAGAGCACAACATGAGCGTGTTGCGTTGGTGTTGCGTGTCGGAAGTCCAAGACTGTCCAAGATGAAAGAAGGTACGCAAGCAGGGGGAGGTCACAGTTTGGTCAACTATAAATATACACAAATACATTTCGCAAAAATCATGACTGCAGTTCTTTATGCAAGACCCTGTATTAATTTATTTAATTTTAAGCTCTATGAAATGCCTCCCAAATTGTGACACATCAGCAAACAACTCGAAACAAAAAACGCGCCTTGTCACAACACCCAGCGTGACACGCCCACACTCATTACCTTCCATTCACTCCATCACACGATTCACGCGCCCGTCCGGTCTTCATCGTCACCCACGATGAGCAAGCACCCTTCCACGTCGACAGACAGCCCGCGCCCACTCAAACGACAACGTATCATTACTCCATCTTCGTCTCCCCAGTCTCCTTCTCTCGCTCAGCAAGTTAAGGCAGAAGGGGGGACGGTGGTAAGCTCTGGCCCTGCTCCACTCCCGGCGCCTCAGCTCCTTCTTGCGCTCCCGGCACTGCTCGTTCAGCCACCTGGGACACCGCACCATGCGAGGTCGTTACACCTCGCGCGTTTGGCACTGCATAAGTGTCTCTCGTTACCTGTCGATAGGGACGTCGAATGCCGCGCTTGGACTGCCTTGGTTGAAATAGGGCTGAGGATTTTGGGATTGGATAGGGTGGATGAGACGACGAGGGGTGCGGTTGAGGGGGAGGTGGAGAAGGGTATTATGAAGGCTTTGATGATTGCTCAGAAGGTTTGTTTCTCTCTTTCCTTCTTTCCTCGTTGAAGCTGACTGTGGAGTAGCATCCGAAATTACGACTGTACACCCCTCACCTAACACACCTCTCCACGCTCCTCCCTTCATCGGGAGCGAACCCTAGAAAAATAACTACCTCACTCAAGAGGTTGCTTACGACATTTTATATGCCAAGTGATCCAGCGTGGATGGTATATACGACGCATTTGGGTCTCGTGAATGCACATTTGGATGAATTCTCTTCCTCGTCTACCTCGTCCCCTTCTACATCAACTTCTTCCTCTTCCACTTCGATGTCGACAGCAGGCATAAAGGCACTAAGCGCAATACACACCCTTCAATCCCTCGCTTCGCGCAACGCGCATAAGGAAATTGTGCTCCTCACGCATGTTCTACGTGTGCGTGTGCTTGTTACGTTTGGGAGATGGGCGGAGGTGGGTGCGGCTGTTAGGGATGCTGAGGGGGTGTTTGGTGTTGATGTTGCGATGGGGAAGGGGAAAGATGATGCGAAGTTGGCGGGGGATGGTGGGAAGCCTACCTCGAAGGATGCCAAACCCTCCTCGAAGGATGTCAAACCTATCTCGAAGGGAGATACGAAACTCACCTCGAAGGGCGCCAAACCTATCTCGAAGGATACCAAACCTTCCTCTAAAGCTGATCCCAAACCGACTTCCGCACCGCAACCTGCACCGAAATCAAAGCCCAAGTCGAAAGCAGAAACAGCACTCTTAATCCATCTCCTCGTTCTTACCGTTCTGTATCATACATACGCGGGTGATACGCCTAACGCAGCAGTGTACCTTAGAGAGCTGCATGCGCTTTTGGATTCGGGTGGGTTGGAGAGTCTGGGTGGGGATGGGATTGTTAAGGTTCGTTCTTTCTTCTCTCATTCTCTCATTCTTTCCCGTTCTCTTCGTTTCCTCTTTCTTCCTCGAACACAGGACGGTACTAACGCCCCACCAGATCCAATTATCTCAAACCCAACCACTGCATATCCAACTTACCCACCCACATATACTATACCTCCTCGTATTCTTGCTCAGCGCACAGGCGAAACGCGATCCTGTGGGTAGGAACCCTAAAAAGAGGGTATTTGCTACTGAGGGCGTTGGGGTTATTGAAAGGGAGAGTGGGGTTGGGAAAGTTACTGGTACGTAGATTGTTTCTGGCTACTCGTATCCCATCTTTTCATTCCTTCCTCTATCTTTTATACTGTCCTATTTATCTTTACTGACTTGCTACCGACTTAGCATCCCGTTGGACATCCTCCGACACTATCCGTGAACTTGATAGAAGGACAGCGTGTATTAAGGCGGAGCTTTTGTGCGAGTTGGTTTCTGTATGTTTTTCTTTTCGACATTTTGTGGGATGTGGGCTGATTCCTGGGCTGGTAGGTTGCGATGATGAGGTCTGAGTTTGGGGAGGTTGAGAAGGTATGTTTGTGTCCTCTCTACTCTTCTTTCTTCCCCTCTGTTGCTATTATTTTGGTGTCCTTCCTCCTTCACTCTTATGACTCTTTGTTGCCCTACTTATGCTTTCCTTTCTTCCTGCTCCTTACTCTCCTACTTTGTTTGTTTTCTTTACTTGTTTCTATTTCCCATTGTCTTTGAGTTTCTTCCTACTTCATACTCTTGGCCTTCTGTTCTCATTCTCGTTCCTCCCTCCTCTTCCCTCTGGTTGTGCTTCAAATTCTAACATGCCCAATAATGTGTATCTGTGAAAGATAACATGTATTTAGAAGCTGATTCAAAATTTGGGGACATCAACAAATTACAATGCATACTCCTTTAGTGTATTGATATAAACTTCAATGAACAAACACAGGTTACCATTGCCCTATTGAGGAGTGAATGTAAAGGTTGCCATTTTGATTTGGAGTTGATTTACTTTGATTTAAATATATACACATACACAAACTATTGTCCTATTGTCCAGCTGAGGTTAAATTATCTTATTTGTTATAAACAAAATGAACTGCTACTTAAACAGCGAGAACATCGGATGCATCATCTGGCACGGATTACCACTTTCCTATTATTGCGTGCTTTTAGAGGTGATATATGGGTTTGATTGTGCTTCCTAAAAGGTTGGAACGCTTTTATTCCATTGCTGGTGTCTGTATAAATGGGAAAAGGGTACATTCAATATATTCAATATGAGTTTGAAGAGTTCATTACCCGTGAAAAATAATGTTCTTCCAAGAATGTTGTTATGCATTAATAGAGAATTGTTCGACGACACAGGTTACCACTTCACTAATAATGCTTAGCTGTGAAAGGTATTATTTGTTTTGAATATGATTCAAGTGGTTTTGGGCCACCGAAAAATTATGGTACGTAAAATATAGTGAAATCATCAAAGAGGATTTGAACCTCAATGACGGACATGAGTTACCACTATCCTATTGATGCTTAATTGTGAACATTGTTATTTTGAATTCAGGCAGTGGATTTATTTCATTTCTAAAAATACATACATGGATCATAATGTAGTTGAAATTTAAGATATATACATTATGGCGGGCTGGCGCGGTTACCATTCCCCTATTAATGCTTGCTTGTAAGAGTTGGTATTTGTATTTGATTGTGCTTCCGAAAAGGTTTGATTGAGTCGCGGTGTCTGTGTAGCTTACAATATCTCATAATTTGCGTTCGGTATTGTGGAAGATACTCGGTTGGCAGTATCTTCAGACAAAGAATGTGCGAGTGGGAAGACGTCCGTCTATCCCTTCAGGATTCTAGTAGGTTTTCGAGAGAAAGCTGAAGTGGGGGGAAGCAAATTCGTATCGAAAGACTTAAGTAGAGTTACATGCGGACTACATGTGAAAATGAAATCGAAATGAAAACACGTTAAACTATGCAAGAAAATTGCCTGCTCTACAGTATATGACTCTTTGTGGTCGTAAACCTTTCTACTGGGGTGTCTGTTTGATTGCTTTGGATTTTGTACGCTATATAAGTGAAAGTTTGAGTTTTGAACAAGGTGTAGAAGCCCAAGTGCTTGAGCGCTCAAGCGCTCATTGTTCAACTTCAACATGAAGAAAATAATTTTTGTACATCTTTTTTATTCCCACTACCTTTTTAGGTAGTAGGGTTTATGTGGGTCGTTGGAAAACGCACTTTGCAGGCTGATCGCTCGGCATTGCTTCGGATCAAAACCTGCTTTGTATGGTTAAAAATTTACCTGTGTTTGCGCCTACCTGGACCTACACATTTGTGCAGCATGCTGCTTTCATCAACCTGTTCGGCGAGTACTGATACAGTTTTCAGTGTTACATTCCTGTGCCGTGTTCCAAGATCCTTCCAAGGTTATACCTTCGCCCAGCGCACCTCAAGTCCCTCAATATCGAGTTACTTTCTTTGGGGAACACAGTATGTTTCCTTTTCTTGCAGGCTTGAGAGGTGAACATTAAACTTGTGAGTGAACAGGCTTTATCTCTGGGGAGCGCGTGGTGGGACTAGCATGGTCCCATTTTGAATGACCAATGCGGGATCTGAGAAGGTCGTATTGACACAACGAACATCACCTGGAGCAGGGTGAAAGTGCAGAATGAAAAGGATGCACCAGAATGGTTTCCTTCAAGGTATGCTGTGGTAAACATCTTAGCAGGAGAAAGTGGAAGTTATGTTCTGAGGAAGAGGGCGAGATCGAAGTAGAAGTGATGCACCGCTTATGTTGTGTTTCATGTATGCTTGCGCTCTCACTCCCCGGGAGCACTATGTTCCTGCTGTGCTGAAGATGGGCAAAGGAAGAACAAGAAGGAAAAGAGGCATCCAACTCAACTTATGGATGTTCCTGTTCCCTCTCCTTGCCCTTTCTTTCTCCTTCACCTGAATGCACATGTACACATTCTTCCCCTCTCTCTCCATTGCGCTACTCCTACTCTCCCTCATCAATATCCTACTCTCCTTCGGGTTGATACAGCTCACACTTCTGATAAACTCCAAGCACATCCTCATTCGCATCCTCTAACAACTATTCTTTCTCATTCTCTTGTCCTAACATTTCTACGATCCACGATTCAGAACTTCTTTATATCTATTCGTAAACTACTAGTGTGTATCACTACAGACAAAACTTACTGACTAATAAACGAATCTGTGCATTAAAAAATGACACGGGAAGGTAGTGGGCCCTGCCGCTTGCCGGCCTTATTATCTTATTATTCAAACGCATCGTACAGCTACGGCTGACAATCAGTCGCAGAACAAAGACAAATTTAAGCTTTCGCAACCGCCTTCCACACCATGTGACACACTCACAAATAGTGTTGCCGTGGTGCAGTTTGGCTTAGCTCAGCTCAGCTTCACGTGGCTTAGTGATTCTAACGGCTTCGTAAGCCGAACCGAGGTATCGGCTACGGTTTTAAAGCGGCTTAGCTGCTCTTAGCCGATGTTTTTGGCAATTCACTACAGAAATGGAATAAGAAATGAGTATTTGCAAGTGTAAGGTGCTTGCAAGCTCAGAATGTATTTCTAAAATACATGATTTATTACTTTACTACATATAACTGCTAATTTTAGATCAGAATTATATATATTGAAGTCCATCTCTCAATGCAGAGTCGTTGCGGGCAGTAGTTATTTACGAATTTAAATCAAATGCATACTTACTTTGATTTATGGCACTATATATTGTAGGGATCATTTATTATCATAGTAAGTATTTTTAGAACACATTCATTGCAATTTAAAGGTTGCTCTACTGAGCTGACAATGGGTATTACTTACGTCGTAGAAACCTGTAAATCATCTATTATCGGTCAACATACGTAAACAAGGCAATAGCACGAGTTACATAATCATCACTAAGGTAGCAAGGCTTGAGGCGAGCGCTAAGGGATAACTTCCCGCTTGGCGTTATTCAAAAATTCACATTTCTATCTCGACTTTATCCAGGCAAATATTAAGAATGCATTTGAAATAAATGCAACAACATATACAACTTGAAAATAAGGGAAAAAATAATATACATTACCCCAGAATGTTCCAAGGCAACATCAAAGATTTGTCATATCAAACATGGAAAGTAGGAGTGGCTGGCGCAGCTAAGCTGTGACTTTAGCAGCTTGGAAGCCATGAAGCCGTAATACGGCTCAGTCTGGCTAAAATTCGGTTCGGCTCATTCGGCTCATGGCTTTTTAGCCGCACCGCGGCAACACTACTCACAAATAAACCGAAACAATAAAGCGCGCCTTATCACAGCACCCAGCGTGACACCCGCATTAATTTCCATTCCCCCCATCACACGATTCACATGCTCGTCCCATCCTCATCATCACCAACGATAAGCAAGCACCCTTCCACATCGACTGACAGCACACGCCCACACAAACGACAACACATCATTACTCCATCTTCGTTTCCTCAGTCCCCTTGTCTCGCTCAGCAAGTAAAGGCAAAAGGGGGGGTGGTGGGCCCTAGCCATCCCCCCTCTCGCCACCTCAGCTCCTTCTTGCGCTCCCAGCAATGCTCGTTCAACCGCCTGAAAAATCGCATCATGCGAGGTCTCTGCATCTCGGCGCTACATAAGTGTCTCTTATTTCCTGTGGATAGGGACGTCGAATGCCGTGCTTGGACTGCCTTGGTTGAAATGAGATTGAGGATTTTGGGATTGGCCTGGGTGGATGAAGTGACGAGGGGCGAGGTAGAAGGAGAAGTGGAGCAGCCCGTGCCCACTCAAACGACAACACATTATTACTCCGTCTACATCTCAGTCTCTTTCTCTCGCTCAGCAGTAATCAGAAGGGGGGATATTAAGCCCTGCCCCCCTCCCGGCCCCTCAGCTCCCCATTGCCTTACCTGCGCTTCTCGTTCAACCACCTGGAACGCCGCATCATACGAGGTCGTTACATCATGCATGCATGGCACTGCATAAGTGTCTCCCATTACCTGTTGATAGCGACATCAAATGCCGCACTTCGACTGCGCTTGTTGGATTTTTGGATTAGATGGGGTAGGTGAGGCACACTAGAGTTATCGTTTCAGCATACGCTAAACAATGATGCCGGCTATGAATGTAACCAGCATCTGGCGTTCAGCTAAGCAAGGTCTCGTCTACATCACCCACCATCATGCATCAGTTCTTGTTTTGCTCTCCCCTTGTCTCTGTCGCGTCCCTTCCGTGGCCGTGAATTTTTGAATCGTCATAACGCACACCAGTCATCTCAGCTATCATGTTCATAAGAACTCGTTCACTTCACAATCACTTCATCTACGTATGCTCCCAATCTCCAACGACCTTTTATGTGTGTCAGATTATTGACGTTCGGACATGGGTGGACCTTAGTATTACTAATTTTACTAATATAGCTGTTGGGGTATTGCCTGATGCAACTTGAGCCTTTCAAAACCTCTCAGAAGGTCTCAGATACTGTAACTTAACAGATATCTGGAATATCCACAATGTCTTCCTTGTCTTGTGCCTGGTCTGAGCGCGAGAAGTATAGTCCGCGACAAGCAAAACCCACTAATTTTTTGAGCAAACTTAAGTGAATTTTTCAGCAATGACAAATAAGTTTTAAACTCCGAAAACCGTTGGAATAGCATATTTATGATGTATTAATTAAGATTCCACGAGCTGATTTTTCGATTTCCGATTTTTTAATTTTTTGACCCAAAAATTTGGCACTCAGCCATAAAAAATAGTATAAATCACTGAAAATGTATTTTTAGCATCCTTTCATCGATTGCGATATGATTCCGCAAAAATATGAGCCCCTGGATTGCCTCAATGGGTGCCAAAAATTCATCTTTCTAACCACCATGCCCAGAGGTTGACCCAAGAAAAAGAGCTGAAATACAAGTGGACTTCACAATAATCAATCAAGAACTAATCTTCAAAGGTCCTCCCCACCACCTGTCACTAGTACATCCTCCCCAGAGCCCAATACAAGTCCTGAAAATGTGATCAGTGATGTGATCAGTGGGGGATCTATAAGTGTGTCTAAACCACAGCTATTCAGTGAGGATGGTGAATTACTTCAAGACCCTGGCCAAAAGGACTGCAGACAGTTTTAGAAGAATGAGGTTTTGATGTTTCTCATCTTTGTGCAAAATGCTCACCAGTTTGTCCTTTTGAAAGTAAAGATTGTTGCATGGCCTGTCTCCTTAACCAGCAAGATGATTTTGTCAACCGGAAGTCAATGCTTGAAATATTAATCACCAATGCTGGACATATTTGTATGTTTCTGCCAAAATTTCATTGTGAATTGAATCCAATAGAAATGGTATGTATATTTTCTATTATAATTCAAGTCTAAATTATTCAATACATTTTAACAGTACTGGGGGTGGATAAAATATCAGTTTTGTGAAGAAGAGAAAAGAACATTTCAAGATGCAAAAAATGCAGTTATGAAATACTTAGATGCTTGTCCTCTGGATGTTGTTCGCCATTTTATTAATCAAACATGGTGATTCATGAGTGCTTATAGGCATGGTTTAACAGGTGAAGCAGCAGAATGGGCTGTGAGGAAGCAGCACCAACACCATGAAGCCTCCAATCAGGCCATGATGGCACTTGAAGCTATTTCGTCCTAAAATAGGTTATGTAACATGTTGATTTTTTTGCCAAAAAATTTGGCAAACCTATTTTATTGTGGGAATTTCTTAAAAACATCATTTTTGTATGTATTTTGACTTTCTGAATCTGAATCTGTAATTAGTTTGTCCAAAAAAAATCATTTTTGTACTGTAATAAAATTGGTGGACTTTGCTTGTCACAGACTGTACCTAATCAGAGAAACCGGGCAGGAGCAGGAGATAGAAAGAAGTTTGAACCTGGAAAAGACACATGGGGGGTGTACCAATTCCTAGTGAAGCCAAGGAGAAGTGGCTGGGGTTCGACGAAGGCGAGAATGCCTGGCAACCAGAGTATAAATTTCAGCATGTCCTCAAAGCAATTGCGTACTTTAGGCGAGACGAAGTTAGACGAGGGAAAATGGGTTACTCCCAGCTACACGTACATAACGGAGGGTGCGGACGGCGTTGATCAGAGCAGGCAGAGAAAGCTGAATATAATAAGAGGGGATGACTATGAAAGACTGCGTGAGTAAGTCGTGCCATGTGGAACGTCTTTTCATCCGTGGACTCCGAGTTTGTAGTCCCCTGTTAAATCTCATTTATGGATCTGTACCATATGCGGAAACGGATTGTTCCAGAACAGGGTTGTGTTGCACCAGCTCAGAAGCGTGAGTTGAACCGACAACAAGTAGTAGTAATAAGTAGGTTGAGCAATGGCCTTACATGCCCTATAGGCTAATAGCTTTCACACATAATAATTAGTCACATTTATAGTGAATATTTAGTTGAATATGTGAGGCATAGCCCCTTTAGCTATTACAATAGATAAACATGGTTTTTATTTCGGTGTAGGAATGTGAACACCGCATATATATCACATCACATACTTACATTGTGTTAGCCATACAACGAAACCTTAAGGCCTTAATAGAGATAAGTCAAAGATAAGTATGAATGAGAAAAAATCATACTGATAAAATGATGTAAAGACGTGAGTAGTGTTTCTTTTTAGGGAAGAAATGGTGAGCCATATGTCATCGTGAACAGGAGGTGGGGTGTGTCGGAAAATAGATAGAGGTTTGTATGATACAAAAAGTTTTTAATTACTCAAATCCTTTGCACATGCCCAAGTAATATTTCCCATAATTTATTCTTCACTACAAATACATTTAAGTGTATGTTAAATCATGCCAGGCAGTGGAATATATTTAGTGAAGGTGTAGTATTAGTGTCAATGAGTGACTGCAATGCTACTTCAATACATACATCAAATAAATCAGTAAATCTACTACCTTTATTACCTTTATAACTGCCATAATAAATTATTACTATGTGCTCGTGGTGTAAAATTCCCCCAGAATGGTCGAAACGACACCTAGGACGCTGAATATTGTGCAGCGGAAACGCACGATTCCCATGCCTGGCTCAGGAGTAGACACCTGAGCTGCTGGTTAACGCACATTCAGCTCTGCGAACCAGGTCATGTGCACATGGGAAGATCCAAGTGAGATTTAACAGGGGACTCATCACCGGCGGACTCCTCCGGAGGGGCATTGTGCTTTAAGGTTATTCTCATTCATTTTATTTTTAGTTTCACCTCGTTTCTGCGCTATGAGTCTCACCACATGGCCATCGCCCATACTTATGTAGTAGCTTGAAGTTGTACACAGGATAACCACTCCTTTGTACACCACTACTCCTTTGTACAGTAGCACATTTCTCTAAAACCTTTGCATGTATTACTTAATTCTGGGCATTATCCTGTAAGGTATAAGGTAGAGATTAACTACATATGTTATTTTAAATATATCTATTTCTGTTTAAATGGTGATGCTGATTTTGGTGTGTTTTTGCGAAATTTTCGAAATTTTGACAATGCTGTTTTCTATGAATTTGTACACTTCTGGCTGGTATAGGACTTATTTCACACTTGTACATACTTTAAATGCATGCATGTATCATTTTATTCACGAAAGTCTGTGTATTTACGGCGAAAACAGCAAGATCTCCTTCTCATCCCCCAAAATAGAACATGATATGTCACAAAGCGTGACACCCCTGAAGGCCCGATGGTGATCGCTTCAGTGGCGTGGCAGGGCTGTCACGCATTATGCGACACTGTACAACTAGTGTTGCCGCGAGGTGAGGTGAGGTGTTACCAAGGTGTCGGCTAATTCACCTCGAGGCAGCTTGAGGTGATATCGATTTACCTCCGAGACGATGCACTGTATGCATCTGTTTGGTTGGTATAGCTTCTAATAAACCTATGTAGGTATATACTACACCAAACACTTCAGACAACTGTGTAGTACAAGCTACTAAGTATTGGAAAAATCTATTAGTGATTCAACTGAGTGTCGTGCTGCCCTTTCATTATAATATCCTCCATAACCGACGAGTCGAGATCTATTATGATAGAACACTCATCCTCAGAGGTTATTAAACCTTCCGTAAAATTGAGGCATTTAGAACGCGTTAGGTATTTGAGAATTTGAAGTCCCTTGCTTGATGAGAACACTCACTCACAAGATACAGCGGAAGCCTGAGCTGGAATAAGTAATATCAACTGCAATACAATAATTAAAGAATGGGGAAATCGAATTGTTGGCTCTAAAGGTAAATATAGTGTTAGCAAATGAAGAGGGAACTGAGACTGCATAGAATATACCTCCTAGAACACAACGAGATCAAACAAACTCTTCGTCGACGGCAGCAATGCCTTGACGTCTGAGTTCTACATTGGAAATATGTCAAGGAAGAACAGGTAGCTGTGAATCTTGGAGGGAACTTGGAAGTCGAGTGCTGACAATTGATAAGAAAGGCTTCTGGAAGAGCTTTCATTCGTGTGTGCCTTCCGCTTTGTGCGCGATACCCAGAACCAGGCCTCTTATTCTTTGAAGCATTCAATTAAGTTCCTCATAGACTGGGAGGATGAGTGATAGGGTCTGAAGGCCCGTGCCGCCTGTGCAATTTTCTTTCAACTTTGCAGTGTTTCCTTTGCCATAAAATAATGCCTATGGCAACAGCTGTTTACGCCAAGTAAATATTTATTACAATATTATAAACAGAGTGAAAAAGAAAGTCTGTTAAGGAGTTTGTAAGGCAGTACATACAGTGCTGAATACATAGGAAAATAAGTCGGAGGAGCGCAGTGCGTTGACAAGGAAGTAATTAGTACACATTGAAACACGTGAGGGAAAGTAATTGTTCATGTTTGACTCGTTACCTCAAGGTACACCTTGACTCAGCGTTACCAAGGTACCTTCACCTCGGTGGCAACTCACCTTGCGGCAACACTATGTACAACCGAATAGTGGTTCACGGAATTCGTACCAAAACCAATAAAACATAAATATCTCATCCAGTTCTTATCATAGTGACGTGAAAGTTAAGTATGTTGTAGTATGAAATTTGGAAAATATATGCACCAAGTTATATGTAAATAAACAAATAATTGACGAAGCTATAGCTAAAATAAATTTCGGTGTACAAAGGAGTGGTTATCCTGTGTACACAGCTTATTCGTAGACCGGTCTAGCCAATTTATAATCTACTCTCGTCTTTGTTCGCCTCATTTATAGACTGTATTATTGCATTGCAGATTACAGACAAGATCGTAACACGCCCAGTAATTGAACCCGAACTTCGATAACGTCCTGGTTGTAATTCATCATGTGTTGCGTGACAAGTAAATTCTTGGAAAGTTGACTTTAGAAAGCCTCTATAACTACAATACGGTGATATCATATATAGAGGTGGGCGAAGGAAAAATACGTATGCTAGCAAAGGCTTGGTGTGACATCGTGCACTGTAACTGTCGGTGTAAATGCTTAGTAAGGTTTATTCTTAGCTATATTCCAAAACATTCCATAGTCGAAGTTCTTTAATTATCATAAGCAACGAAGCCGATTCTTCTTCCAGCTGCAATAAAATTGAAATGTAATGTGGACTACCATTTCAATCACTGCGACGGGTAATTCACATGCGCGGAATTCGTTGGTGTATCGACATGAGGTGCATCTCATTGTTTGGTTTGTTTTCATCCGCGGTGATCAACTGCTGATGCATATATGCATCAAAAACTCAGAGGTACAATGAAACAACCTTACAGGGAGATGTAAACCGTAGCGAAGGAAGCTGCTGTGTATCGTCATTGTAAATCTATCAAATATATCATTCGAAGCCGATTAATGATTTCGAACTCGCGTTTTAACGCTCCTGAGCCTCCAGTAGACGATAGCATCAAGGCACTTGTCTCACTATGCCACCGCCTCCCTATAAACTGTATGTGATACCTGCTAGTAGTGAAATTTGTAATGTGGATGGAGTTTATTGTGGTGCACTAATATAGCGGCAAGTGCTATGAAAGCATCAGAAAAAAGATCAACAACTTATACGATATAGAACTATGATACTGATAACTTTATTTAGTTCCCGGTTCTCCAAGAACAAGCGCCTTTAATTGGTCTATGTAACTCTGGAACATTAGACTCTCCCGTGACCCGCGGCGATCTGCCACGGTGCATAAATAAAGAAATAGCCTCCATGTTTACTAACCGTATACGTATAAATATGGTTCCACGATAATCAAAGAATAGCCTCCATGCACACTAACCGTGTACTTATTTTATAGAATCTGGATTCCAACCAATACAAACTCTTGGACTCTCGTGATGTTGACAGTACATCAAGAAGACATATCAAAGCAGTAACTTCAGGTTAATAGTGGGAATATTTAAGCAAGTTCGGCCTTTTCTGTTGTACTGAAAACTGGATGCAAACACTAGCCAAGATGATATTACATTAGCGTGACCGCTGCATAATACTGATAAAGAACCTGAACCGCAATGAAGCAAAGCTTGACACAAATCCATCATATAAATTATCCACATTCACCATAAATATAGATTACATTTCTAAAATGTGCATAAAATCTGAAGTAATGTTTTCATTTTACCATGCGTGTATAAGTGTTGCCGATTAAATCATATCCAAACCGGGAGGTTGGTATAAACGCAGACTCTCTATACGTATGTGAAGTCTTGAGTTTGCAATTGAGCATAGCGCCCATACAACACTTCCCAACGTTAAACATTAAGTAGTTGAAGTCGTTTTAATAACAATGAAAGACTCACGAAAGAAGGACATAAAAGTTTGAATACTAATATGAATGTGTAAGTTTTCAGTATGAATGAGTACACCATGTAATTTATGCCGATAACTTACGTCTCCTAGAAGCGCCGTCATTAGATTTGCAAGGCGAAGAACTGTTGCAAAATATAAATGCGTTCTGATATAATGTAGAATTGTTAATAGTAAACGTACCGAACAATCCCTGGGATATATTCGTGAATAAACATAGAACAAATAAAGCTTAAATGGTCATACCATGAACATTCGAAATCCGTCGCGTTGGAGAACATGGAGGACTTTCACATGGTTCCTGCGAGGTTGATCTAAGACATTAAAAGTTACCATGACTACTATGAATAGATCAAACATCGACTGTGGAGATACGTTAGAAACGATAGAGAAAACATGCTAGGAAGTTACCGTTGATCCCAGTGCAATTGCTAAAGTCTTCATATCGTAGGTATCCTTGATTGAACATGTATGAAGCAAAGGATTGTAGTATACAAATGCTTTGGGTTACACAATATCATTACGAGAATAAATATTTAATGAATGCTAAGAAACACATACGTTGTAATTCATGTGCAGTCAAAACAGTGAATACGACCGTCACAGAAATCGCGACCATGAATGCCCCCACCAAAATATATGCGATTTTACGACGCTTATCCCACAACATGTATATGCGCAGTATAATAACAACTTCCGAGGTGATCTTAGCAGGAGCGACATAAAGCATACATTTATTGGACTCACAATGCGAAATTGTTACAAAAATAGCGGAAAATACTGCAAATAGCCATATAAATATCTTGCACCTAGTCCGCAGTCAACCAATATTGCCGCAACGTAGTTCTGTGAACTGGGACCTACTTCTAGTTAAATAATGACATGGAAGTTAGTATTTGATTTTGGTAAACATACACACAGGAACTCACTGAGTCATTCAGCATGAGATGGCCCCATCCTTCAGTGGTCACTTGGAAGCTCATCAATATAATGATAAAGAATAGGCATTGGGAATCTACCAATGGCAATATACGCGATCATAGTTGCCGATGAGTATATATTTATTGCAAATAGTACCTTGGAGCGGGTTCTAACCGTTTCATTGAACCAAATGGACTGAAATTCTCTTCCAAGTGTCAACATGATATCCCATATAACAAAAGAGATCGCCATAGCTATGTATTGATTAGTGAGATTAATACGAAAGTAAGCACACTGGTACCTGGTAGATAACGACCTGCCCATATTGAAGCAATAGGAATAGATTGAGTTGTCGCCATAACTGTGCCAGAATCAATCGCAAAGGAGCGCATTATATATGTTCTCCATGCTATTATTATCCGTGTGCGCTAAGTTGAGTTATGGAACTGAAATTAAACCCTTATTTACGGGTCACACAAACATTTTGTTACTAGGCAAACGCTGAACTTCGTAGAAGTATCAGAGCAGTCAGCCTGCAAGCTGGTACAAACACCTCTCCTGATATCTTTTGTTATAAACACCTTTTCTGATATCATATGATGAAGCATGAGAACAGGGATTGCGAAAAATGAGACACAGCATGTGGTAGTTGATGTTATCTTATTTTGATAACACCCCGATGGAACTACTTAGTGTACTTCTGAGCTCTGGAATCTTCCACCCGTATACAGCGCGCGTGCTCAAATGCATATAAAAAATTGCATCGTTTTAATTTTAAAATAAATATATGGAATTTAAATAGTAGGAACATAAGAGTACGGGTTATCATACGAGAGTTTGATATACAAATAGTTAACTAATGCTCCGGCTCGGCAAGGGTTTGCATTGGGTTTTCCGCACCATCTGGTTTTCCTTCATCCACACCCCATTTGGACTCAACTGAAGTATGAAGAGGAAGGTGTTTCATTGTAAAGCTGATGAGCAGCCCTAGTCCGCTTACACCAAGAAGGGGCCTACAGATTTTGACGTTGCCCGGTTTTTGACGTTGCCCAAGTTGACGTTGCCGGGCGTTGCATTGACGTTGCCTGGCGTTGCCGATTTAATTTTGGCGTTGCCTGGCGTTGCAGTGGCGTTGCTTGCTGAGGTCTTGTGTTCGAGCCCCACTTGTGTACATGCTTAGTTAGTAATAAATACAATAAATTAGTAGGAGTTCACAAGATAAATGTACCTTACATTCATATAATATATATTAGCACTTAATGAGAAATATGAGCCATGTATAACAGGGTATAACTTACAATCTCACAGTGAAATAAGTTGAAAATAAATATTTTTTTCCTTTGTACACAACATTTCTACTCTAGACAGCTTGTATGTTGTAAATACATGATATACAGTCATCCACCCCTAGTTGTTACATCATCACAACCTGTTACAAACAGGGCCTTAAATCGACCTCCCGCCTCAACCACGCTAGCTACACACTTAATTCTTTTTGCAACTTCATCTCATAGTAGTGTTCTGTATATGCATGTATTAATTTGAGAGAAATATTATTGTGTTAACGTATGGTACATAAAACAATTTCAGAAATTTCAAGATCACAAAGGAGGGTGAAATTTTGTTGAGGCTATATAGACATGCAAAGTTCACATTGTAAGTGCATTATGGACTTATTTTACTCATAACATGTGTACATAAGTTAAATGTAGCCAGCTTCGCATTTCTTGAAGCTGATCCTGCTAAAATGCCTTGGCAATGCAAACTCAAAGCACATGAAAAGGGCATTGCAATGGATCAGACCTTTATAAATGGTGTGCAGGTCGCATTTTTGGTCTTGTGCCTTACTTTCTATCTCCTCTGCACACCTGCAGTTGCGACTATTAATCTACCATGACTGAATATGCCAGATCTGAACAAGAGAAAGAGATTATCTTTCACCACGAGAAGGATGATCTCATGTCACATGCTCTGATTGCTTACCAATTGGAGTCAAAGATGCCAAAAGGGTGCCGCGTCGTAGTCTCTGCAAAATCTGAAGTGACTTTCAAAACCAGAAAACCAATTAAATTGTGTCCTATGACACTTAGCCGTCGAGTGGAATGATATTGGCGACGGAGATAGTGATGTATCGGAATTAGGGGAATCTCACACGTGGCGTGACCTAGCCGGGACACTGCCATGTAACATCTTCCCATAATGTCAAAAATAGGACAAGGTCTGGGAAATTTCACGTAACAAATGAACATCTTAACCTCTCTTCGTAAAAATGCTTGTAATACATAAATGACATATCTAAGTACAATATAGAATACTTTTGTTTGCATAAGAATGGCATATCATGATGTGGTATGTAATTTTTTAATGTATTGTAACAATCAGCGGTGGATGACTGTATAGAAATAAAAGTAAATATTTGGTAGAGATAAATGGACTCTACTCGTTTTTATACTAGTTGTAGAAATTGTTGAAAATAGGATTTTGACGTTGCCTGGCGTTGCCATTTGAGAAGTGACGTTGCCGATCCGAGATTTGACATTGCTTGGCATTGCTGGCATTGCTCGGACGTTGCCTGGTGTTGCTGTGACGTTGCGTGACGTTGCTGTGATGTTGCCGAATGGCGTTGCCGTGACGTTGCCGAGGCGTTGCTTGACGTTGCCTTTGGCATTGCTGGAGGTTCAATGTTTCCCGCGCCCTCCGCTTCCCATTTATATTTGTACACAATATTGATCCCATCTATCACTCCATCAAGTACCCTTCCTCGGACCTCATCGCCGCGGCAACACATCACACTTGTCATCATGCTCAACAGTGAGCAAGTATTGTCTTATTTTCTAGGTCAATTCTTTATCATTTTCTTCGATTATTTTTGCATTATCCAATACATATTATGATATATGTACTAAACAATATTTCACTATTTAATGAAGAGGATAAAGCTATTCAACATGTGAATCAGAGACAGTTTTAAATAATCTTCTACTGTAATATGTTCCATCCTTGGTGAAATAGGTAATAATATGTTGTATTATAAATAGTAGACTCTGTTTTTGATTAAGGGAAATGTAATAAAAGTATAAAAAGTGAGAGCGGAGGTGTGGGAAATAATGAGTGGGAGGCGGGCAATGGTGATATGCGTGTGAAAATGCAAAGGGAAGGGCGGGAGAATTGATTAGCGAGGGTGTGATTGATCACTGGCTGATGTGTATGACGCTCCGTTTGATCAAAAAATAACCGTGCCGTAGTTCGGCTGCCGTAGCAAAGGGGGTGCCGTAGCATTGGACATTTCGTGTTTTTTCTAGCCAATTCTTATGTTTTCAGTATTAATATATGTTCTATGATATACTTCCACTATTATGACGAAAATATACGCCTGAAAAGTCTTTTTTTAAGGTTGTTTCACGTGTGAAGGTCGTTTTCCCACGCTTATTGACCGTGCGGAGACTCTTCAGTAATACTTGCTAGGCAGTATTATAAATGCAAGAATGTTATAAAATTGAGTTAATCTACTTCTATGTCGTACCTAAAGACTTACAAAAGTCGAATTTTCAACATATTCCACCTTCATTAAGCAATTGACCCAGAGACGTGGCTAAAATGAAAGTATATTGTTTGGCTCATCATTAGCATTACTAGTATAAAATATGCGATTTTATAATCGTTACAACATAGTTCATAATTCGCTTTTTATAATATCCACGAGGTATATTTTACTTATATACCGGCTTAACAAATATTGAAGTCCTGGCACATTAAGCAAGTGCGGGAAAATAACCTTCTTATACGAAACAACATGAAACTCGGAGACTTTGAGGGGAATTTGAGGGGTCAATATCAATATAAACGTCTCTGAATTTTATAATAACAATGAGGTAATGTTAAATAGACCCAGAAGCTATGTTATTTCACAAAATATTTTGTTCAACAATATTTCCCACACTACCTTATCAATCATCCAGCGGCTAGCCACCCAAGCTTTAAGTTCAACGAATTTACAATACCCCGAGTACTTGGTGTAACTCTCATATGGAATAAGTTAGTTTAGTCTCTAAACTTTATCTTTCTCTCCATTTTTTTAAACTCTTATTCATATGTGTAACGACGTACCATCTATGTGGTGTATAGGAACTAATTATTGCAACTATATGGCCTGAAATCGATCTGAAATATATGTTTTAACTTAATTTGCTCAATTAAATTCTCTCCCCATGGCTCCCTGAGTCGAAGAATTGACACTATACAGATAAAGACCCACACGAGTCAGCCCACCAACACACCCCGGCACATTCATCAAGTCTACCGACCCACAGAAGCGACCAGAACGCCAACCGACCGCACATTGCCCCAGGAGCCCAAAAAATCCCACACCATAGCTACTAAATAATAGTACTTAACTCGTTTTTTATAACGTTCATGATGTACAAATTACTTGTATTTGGGGTCTGGTAAATATTGTTGATGTTTCTGCGCATTGAACAAGCGTGGGAAACCAGCCTTCGTATGAGACATAACATGAGAAAACGACACTTTTAGGACAATTTAAGGTGTCAAGTTTCAATATAATATAGTATCTATAACATACACTATGTAACAATGTTGAAAATATAGGAAATAGTTGAAAAAGAAAAGAAAAGATCAATGCTACGGCAACCGAACACATTATAAAAAACGAGTTAAGTACTATTATTTAGTAACTATAATGTGAGATTTTTTATACTCCTAATGCAATATACAATCAGCTTGCATTCCTATCACTTCTGTGGGTCTTACTGAAGAGTCTCCGCACGGTCAATAAGCGTGGGAAAACAACCTTCGCACGTGAAACAACCTTAAAAAAGACTTTTTCCGGCATATATTTTTGTCATGATAGTGGAAGTATATCATAGAACATATATTAATACTGAAAACATAAGAATTGGCTAGAAAAAACACGAAATGTCCAATGCTACGGCACCCCCTTTGCTACGGCAGCCGAACTACGGCACGGTTATTTTTTGATCAAACGGAGCGTCATAGATGTGACGTTGCCTGGCGTTGCCGTGACGTTGCTGGCGTTGCGTGACGTTGCCTCACTGGCAACGTCAAAATACGGGCAACGTCAAAATCTAGTAGCCCCACCAAGAAGTACTTCCCATATTCTTGACATTCCGCCTGCAAATGCTACCCTGACGGCTGTAGCGGTATCTGTAGGGAATGTTGAAATAACAGGTATAATAGAGTATGCTTCCGGAGTCCCTCCAGGAAAGATTTCTTGAAATTCTATAGGAAGATGACTGGATAGGTAATTCTGAAGTGCAGCTGCACTAATAGTCAATCCCCAGACCTGGAGATAACGATGAGTAATATATCCAGATACTAACTACAGTACTAACTTGACCAAAATTTCTGGCAAACGTGAATAACGCCAAAGCCTGAGCATTCTCGGAAGTGTGTAAAGGCGCCAGTACCGGGAAGTATGTGGCCGTAGTCATGATCCCCAAACCGACTCCAACTATAGCTTCAAGGCCAATTGACGAAGCTCTGTGGCTATCTGCATGAAGGGTGCTTAACAAGCCAAACCCGATCATAATGGGTACCCATCCTAGCCATATCTGAGGCCGATACCGTTGTGACTTCGAAATCGTTATTCCAGCTATTATATTGCATGGGGTAAGAACAAATCCTAAGCCAAAGCTAGTCACTGCTGATCCAACAGGGGATGATCCTTTGCATGCCTGGAAATAGACCGGAAGATAATCTGTGTAGTATGTTAATAATTATTGAAACAACAATTTATAACATATTTTCTCACATACGATACCAACGAGGACGACAGCAGTAAGGAAGGTTTGTATGTATCTTAGTTATAAGCAAGGGAAGTGAGTAATATTTTATTTTATTTATTTATTACGATTATACAACTCACCCGCTTAATCCTGTTATGGTTGACATTAGCGAAAATGGGATCTAGGTCGTCACAGCATTGGAACAACGTGTCATTTAGCCATACTCTACTACTTACAATGGGATGTTTGGAAATTACTGCCTCGTAACAAAAGGCGAGGATTAATCCAACGAGTCCTAGAATGAGTGGAACCAATACTCTTGCAGATTCCCAGGGAAAAACTACTCCTCCCCAAGTAAGTGCAATCATACAAGCAGCTGAAGATGCAATAACGAGAAGATTTCCGCTTCAGAGCAACATTAATGAGATGATAAATAATGGGGTATCAAACAATTCACGACTTACACCCAGTCTATTTTTTTCACCTTTTCTTTTATCGTACCTTCGGGCTTCTTTAGACGTAAAAATGCTGTGACGAGGATTGCAGAAATAGCTGAAGTGAAGAGGTTAAGGTCTGTACAGGGCACTCAACGTAAATTAATAATTTGAGGAAACGAGTTACACTTACAGAAAAGCCATCTCCATACACCTCTTTCAGCAAGTGCACCACCGATTACGGGTCCAGTAAAAGAAGCCAGAGCCCATGCACTAATACGTCATAAGATCCTCCTATTGAGATAAGACGAGTTTGTATACCCACAGGGCTATAAACCCGTAAAATGTCCCACGCTCTTGAAGAGTAGTTATGTCGGAGAGAATAATTTGGGTGAGTGAAGTCACTGCGCCCGCTCCAAGACCTTGAATAGCTACATATCATAGATAATGTCAGAGAACTATAGATTTTTACTAGTGGCGATATCCAAGTACTTACTTCTTGCAGCAATTAAGAAATTCATGGAAGGTGCAGCTCCACACATTGCACTTCCGAGTGCAAAGAGAAATATACCGACGAGCATGACAGATCTTCTACCAAATACCTAGTATAACAGTATATTTAGCGAGTGTGAGTGTATATCAAGAAATAGATACCTGAGCAAGGCCCCCGCTCGTTGGAAGAAATGCTGTTGAGGATAGAGCATAGGCCGACGGAACCCATATGAACTGTGAACCATGCAGGTCGTTGGTTATCTTTGGAAGGGCAGTCGAAACCGCGGTCTACATGGATTAAATTTGTCTACTATACCCCGTAAGACGGAAATGCACGCACTAGATCGAGAGCCGACGTAAATGCAGATACAGTTATTGCAATGAACACTCCCCAGAATCTTATGCTACGCTTCGGATTGGGCTGCTCTACAGGGGGAAGAAAGCTATCATTGCTCATGACTGTTGATATTAATCGGTATAGCAGTGAAAGGGTTGGCTTATGGGTAGGTATGGACAAAGGGTTGAATAGACGTTCTCAGACTCTCACTACATGTCGAGATCATGCATTGCTTTACGCAAATATTGGTATATAGAGATATACATATCGGAAGCGGAAGAGCTCGAGAAGCTGCCTCCGAGCTGCTTTTTCTCGGAGCCTTTAGGCGGCCTTCTGGCGAGAACAGCTTGTCGTTCGTGAATTAATATTAGACATCACTACGGTATATGTAGCCCCGAAAGAATGGTTGGAAGATCAATGAGGATGAGAATTTTGAGAAGTCATATTATGTCGACTCAGTTCGGGGGTTTGATAAGTAACCGTGGTGCGTCGTCAGCGTGGTTACATGGTATACATACAAGGAGTCGCCGAAAGTTGCAATTATTTCATTCCCTTAGATGTTACTTTTTCGGGCGAGTGTGGTGCACCCTTTAGCTTGTTCACGGGTAGATCCGAGATCAGCAAGTGTGACGAATTGATAATAACATAACATGGTTGATGTATTAGGCCATATAGTAGAAGATCGCCGCGAAACATGCAATATATGTCCAATAGCTCCACTCAATGCGGGTGTCTAATATTAGATCACACCTAAAATGGATCGCTTTGGTATCCAATTATATACACGAGAGAACCTGATTGAATCCGGTGCATCCAATATAGACTATCCAAACAAGAGTTTTCCATATAAACGAATCATATTGCAGTTTTTCATTACCCCCAAACTTGACACCTTCGTGTGCTCAGGATATTTCGATAGGTTCTGCAATTCCAAAGGGCCATTCTAACAATTATTCGCATGATCTAATGTACGTAAAGTGAATATCGATAAGCGATATTCACTTTGCGTACATGGGACATTGGGAAAAACAATCAAGTGATTACTGAAGAGGATTCAGGTTTTCCTCTTATGCATTAATTTCAGTAGCGAGATTACGTGCTAGAAGCTATGTTACGTTATTTATATACTTGCGAGTCTTCTTTTATGTCAAGTCACGGGCCTTGACGAGAAAGAAAACAAAAACTTCGGTTCCGAATTGTTGCTAAGCAGATAATGTGTGATAACGGGATTGCGGTCGGCTAACGCCATACCTTTCGGTCTGGTTTGACGGGCTCGGAAAGGGAGCAGTAAGCAGCGGGATTATTAAGCACCGTGATGCGCCCTTCAAAATTTCACACGGCGTGCAAGAGCGTCAGCATACCATATTTTTAACCTATTTTACCCATACTTATTGGTACCATACGAGCACGTTTAACATACATATATAAATTGGACCCCCTATTTAATGTGAAAATGAATTTTATCACGCTAACAAACACCAATATCCGCGCCAGACCAAACCCAAAGCGTCTGCATGTGATGCCTATGATAATTGTGATGCCGCATGCGAGTCTAGCGCCCTGACAGTATTGTGTTGCAATGAATCTTGATAATGCAGAATTAATAGAACGCGGGAAACATGAAAAGAACAAGTATAAAAATATGAGATAGGAAGTGATGAATGCTTTTGACAGCGCAATAAGCTACGTTTCAAACACGATATTGGCAATTATAACACATGAAATAATTGAGCCAACAAAGAGAAAATAATGTTCTATTCATCATGATGTAGTGTATATGATGATAATATGTATTTCTAGCATCACAATTACAAGCTACCGCCGACTAGAATGACCGTTGTAATCGACAATACTAACAATAGTATGTAATAGCGAGTAGACAACTATACAAAAATGCTCTTTTCAGCGACAGCATAAGACTTAGCGCAAAGCCTCAAGTCGAGTTCTATTTACAGTTGTCAAAGTCTGACAGAGTAATTATGGTGCGTAAAGAGATTGATTCCGAATTTCTACACATGACTTTATATATACGTATAGTGAGCACTTAGACTAGAATATTCGAATGTGTTCTTCTCGAATGTAGAAAAATTGAGAGTATTCTACTTACTTCGATTTCCTTCCTTTCCGTATGAATTAAAATAAGTTGCGTGATATTCAAGCAGCACAGCTGCAACAGAAGTATATAAGAGAAAGAAATGATAGAAGGACGACAACACAAACTAGAGCAGTTGAATACTGCTATATCCACAACACCCTCGTTTGCATCAAGTAATTATTATATTTTCCATTTTTAGTATAGTATATGCTTCATCAGCGGGAGATACATGGCTGCTCTGCAGACAATAAACAAATTGAAGAAAAAGAAGAAGAAGAAGCGGGGAGATCAAGGCGGGATACCTACGAGCAGATGCGCTCGCCGACGCTGCGCCACAGTGCGCAAAGGTGCACACGTATTACGTAAGTGCGGGCTCTCCTCTAAGATTCCGGCGAGCCAACGGAATGTCGGTGCAGCACCGGCTTGATAAGACTTAAATCTTCGGCTCCCGTTCGGAACCGAAGTTTTTGTTTTCATTCTCGTATAGACCCGTCAAGTCACATAGTCTTGTGTGTAAAATTGCCGCTTCACAGGGTCTTGCATAAAAAACTGCAGTCATGATTTTTGCAAAATGTATTAACGTATATTTGTAGTTGACCAAACTGTGACCTCCCGGGTCTGGCTCCTGCTCGTATGCCTTCTTTCATCTTCGACAGTCTTGTACTTCCGATACGCAACACGATCATGTTGCGCTCTCGCGTTATCTGCTCGTTCACTTCTCTTCAATTATGCTAGTTTATTTCTCATCCAAATCGACATTTAGTGGTCGTAAACCTTTCAAAACGGGTGTATACTTGATAATGTTGTATTTGGTATGTTGTGTTGGTGATAAGTTGAGTTCTGAACATATGAATCTCAGTGACGTTTTCCAACGTGTGATTACTTAGAAACTTATGAAAGTTGAAACGTCGACATGTTAACATTAAACGTTGCGACAATATACAATTGAATTAATGACAATGACTCGTTCACAGAACAAAGCCAAAGCGCCTCCATGTGACACAACCACAAACAACTCGAAACAAAAAAACGCGCTTTGTCACAACACCCAGTGTGACACGCCCACACTCATTACCTTCCATTCACTCCATCACACGATTCACGCGCCCGTCCGGTCTTCATCGTCACCCACGATGAGCAAGCACCCTTCCACGTCGACAGACAGCCCGCGCCCACTCAAACGACAACGTATCATTACTCCGTCTTCGTCTCCCCAGTCTCCTTCTCTCGCCCAGCAAGTTAAGGCAGAAGGGGGGACGGTGGTAAGCTCTGGCCCTGCCCCACTCCCGACGCCTCAGCTCCTTCTTGCGCTCCCGGCGCTGCTCGTGCAGCCTCCTGGAACATCGCATCATGCGAGGTCGTTACACCTCGCACGTATCGCACTGCATAAGTGTCTCTCGTTACCTGTCGATAGGGACGTCGAATGCCGCGCTTGGACTGCCTTGGTCGAGATAGGGCTGAGGATTTTGGGATTGGATAGGGTGGATGAGACGACGAGGGGTGCGGTTGAGGGGGAGGTGGAGAAGGGTATTATGAAGGCTTTGATGATTGCTCAGAAGGTTTGTTTCTCTCTTTCCTTCTTTCCTCGTCGTTGAAGCTGACTTGTGGAATAGCATCCGAAATTACGACTGTACACCCCCCACCTAACACACCTCTCCACGCTCCTCCCTTCATCGAGAGCGAACCCGAGAAAGATAACTACCTCACTCAAGAGATTGCTTACGACGTTTTATATGCCAAGTGATCCAGCGTGGATGGTGTATACGACGCATTTGGGTCTCGTGAATGCGTATTTGGATGAATTCTCTTCCTCGTCTACCTCGTTCCCTTCTACGTCAACGTCTTCTTTTTCTTCCACTTCGACGGCAGGCATAAAGGCACTAAGCGCAATACACACCCTGCAATCCCTTGCAACGCGCAATGCGCATAGGGAGATTGTGCTCCTCACGCATGTTCTCCGTGTGCGTGTATTGGTTACGTTTGGCAGGTGGGCGGAGGTGGGTGCGGCTGTAAAGGATGCGGAGGGGGTGTTTGGTGTTGATATTGCGATGGGGAAGGGGAAAGATGATGCGCAGTTAGCGGGGGATGGTGGGAAGCCTACCACGAAGGACGCCAAACCCTCCTCGAAGGATGTCAAACCTATCTCGAAGGGAGATACGAAACCCATCTCGAAACTCGATGCCAAGCCTACCTCGAAGGACGCCAAACCTATCTCGAAGGATACCAAACCTTCCTCTAAAGCTGATCCCAAACCGACTTCCGCACCGCAACCTGCATCAAAATTAAAGCCCAAGTCGAAAGCAGAAACAGCACTCTTAATCCATCTCCTCGTTCTTACCGTTCTGTATCATACATACGCGGGTGATACGCCTAACGCAGCGGTGTACCTTAGAGAGCTCCATGCGCTATTGGATTCGGGTGGGTTGGAGAGTCTGGGTGGGGATGGGATTGTTAAGGTTCGTTCTTTCTTCTCTCATTCTCTCATACTTTCCCATTCCTTCCTTTTCTTTACTCCCTCCCTACATATATAATTGATACTAACGCCTTCCCAGATTAATTTATCACAAACCCAACCACTGCACATCCAACTAACCCACCCACGTATACTCTACCTCCTTGTATTCTTGCTCAGCGCACAGGCGAAGCGCGATCCGGTGGGTAGGAACCCTAAGAAGAGGGTTTTCGCTGCTGAAGGCGTCGGGGTTATTGAAAGGGAAGGTGGGGTTGGGAAAGTCACTGGTACGTGGATTGTTTCTGGCTACTCGTATCCCATCTTTTCATTCCTTCCTCTACCTTTTATACTGTCTTATATTTATCTTTACTGACTTTCTACTCGCTTAGTATCCCGTTGGACATCTTCCGACACTATCCGTGAACTTGATAGAAGGACAGCGTGTATTAAGGCGGAGCTTTTGTGCGAGTTGGTTTCTGTATGTTTTTCTTTTTGATATTTTGTAGGATGTGGGCTGATTCCTGGGCTGGTAGGTTGCGATGATGAGGTCTGAGTTTGGGGAGGTTGAGAAGGTACGTTTGTGTTTTCTGTATTGTTCTTCGCCTTTCTTGTGTTTCTTCAACTCCGTTGCCATTGTTTTAGCTTCCCGTCCCCATTGTCTTCTAGCTCTTCTCTCCATCGTAGTCCATACCCCCGTGTTCCTACGACCTTCTCCATACTTTCTCTTTCTTCGCTTTCGACCTTCCTTCACTTTCTACCTTCTTCACTCCCTTCTCATCATTCATTCATTCTCGCTCGTTTCACACCACTCACAACGACTTCTAGGCTCTCTCAACACTAATATCGCACACTCGCTCCACGAACTTATTCGGGCGCTACTCGGGCCGAGTGACGCTATTCTATGCGCAGCTGGCACATGCACGGGGCGAGGTGGGGAAGGCCGCTGAACGATACGAGGTGGCTGCGCATTTAGCTCGACCGCGGGGTTCTTCGTCAAGTAAAAGACAGGATTCACCGAGGAAAGGAGATTCTTCGCCACGGAAAGGACAGGGAGCTTCACCGAGGAAGGGTGCGGAGTCGCCTATGGATGTGGATGCGCAGTCATCTTCGCCGAGTAAGGGAGATGTGAAACTGGAAGGAGAGGGCGAAGTGGGAGGTGAGAAGGAAGAAGATGAGGAGGGGGAAGAAGATACGTATGTACATGCTTCTGCGCGTACGGGGTTGATTGCGTTACGGATTGGTGCTTTCCGATCTTGGTCTGGGGAGGATGAGAAACGGAAAGCCGACGCCGAGGACAGGAAAGCTCGTAGTGATGAAAGGAAAGCACGCAGCGAGGAGTGGAAAGTGATTCGGAAGGAGGGTGGCGAGGTAGTGAGGATGTGTCTTGGGCTTGGGGGCACGCTTGGAGCTGTTGGGGAGATTCTGATGGCGTGTCTTGGGGAGGGTGAAGGCGAGAGTGGGATTTTAGGTTCTAAGTATGTTATTGTTCTTGCAGCTTTCTTCATTTGCTAACTCGATTATAGAACTCATCTACGAACGGCCCTATCGCTCTCGACGCGTGCACAGGACAACTACCTCCGGCTGCTTGTGCTGTGTTTCATTGCGGCGCATTATTTGCATACGAGTCCTGAGCATGCTATGGCGATGCTTAAGACGGGAGAGGTGTTGGCTTTGGGGCTGGGCGCGCGGAAGGGGGCAGCGACGGGAAAGAACGGTGCTAGTGGGATGCCTGGGAAGATGACGGGGACGCCTGGGAAGGGTAAAGAAGAGGGTGGGGTGCCTGTACGGTTGTGGATTGGGGAGCGGTTTTGCGGTATGTTTCTTTCTTTCTTTGTGGTTGATGGTGGGATTGATCAGTGATAGATTTGCATAGGTGGTATGGGGATGATGAGGAGGCGGATAAGCAGGCGCTTGTTAATGACGAGTTGAGGCGGAAGCTCCCTTTAGCTTTGGATGTGTGATGGGATTGCTTTGCTTTGGGTTTTCTTTTATTGCTCTGCTTGGAGTTGGATTCGTTTTTTACTCATTGCATGGTTTGTCATTGCATTACTTATTGGTATTTTCTCACTTTTTATGCACGTACTTATTGTTATCTTCTGACTCTATGATCATCACTGCACGTAGTACTCATTATTGATTCTCTGAACTGTAGTCTGTTGTTGATCCTGCTGCTTTCAAATTGAAATACAAATTAAACACTTTCTCTACGCAATTTCGACATGCGTGACTCTGACGTCAAGTTATCAGCTTATCTTGTATGACTTCATTCAGGATCGTCACATTGTATTGAAGTGGCGACATACGTTTTTTTTCGGTTATCATCCATGCCCCCTTCACCTCTACCCCAGTAAGAATCTACATGCTGTGTTAACGACGCCTACTTACTGCCTACAGTGCAGACGTATGTCGATCAGATGAAGCCGTTCCTGGCTCAGCCGGGGTTTATATCAATGAGAAAGGGAGTTCGTGTTAAGCAGATTTACCGCAATGGTTGGTCCCTTTCATTATGGTAAGACGATATCTGATGTTTTGAGTAGGATCTGCATACTTTTCCGTAAATGACCTTAGTGGTTTCGGGAAGGCATGCTATAAAGGTGATTTGGAGCTCGTTAAAACGGTGAGATTGTTTTGAGATTGTTCGTTCTTAATCCCGAATTTCCTAATGCGTGGGCAGTTATTCGAGGCTGAGTTGGTACCTGACCTAGGCGGCAAGGAATTACCATACGAGATGGGCTACGCCATCATTCTCGCTACAGGCATAATGCAAACGCCATCAAACGCCGACCCAGAAAAATACAAGCACCACGAAACGCTGGAATACCTCGTCTCCAAAGGCCTACCGCTGGACGTACCAGATATCGCAGGCCTCACAGCTCTACACCGCGCAGTGCAACATACACTCAAGTTGAACATCGATTCAAGCAAAGGTTCTTTGGCTCATCGTCTACTCGAACTCGGAGCCAATGTGAACTTTCAAAACCGGTACGGTGAAACGCCTCTAGCGTGCACGTACGAGTCGAACAACTACGAAGACGCAGAGTGGCTGTGTATGTATGGCGCAGACTTGGAATCGCCTGATGCGAATGGATTCACGCCGACTGAGGTTTCGTTCGCTATTAGCCCCCAGATTCATGCTGTTATTCAGAAGTGGGGGAGGTGGAGGAATGGTGAGGAGGCGCCAAGGAGTGAGAAGGCATGTGCTGCGTGTGGGAAGAAGGATATTCCGTTGAAGAATTGTGCCAAGTGCCAGGTTGTCAGGTATTGCTCTAGGGAATGTCAATGTATGTTTCTTCTTTCATCGAGCAGCGGGCGTTGTAACGTATGGATATAGGCTCGCACTGGAAAATACACAAGATAACTTGTAAACCGTTTATCCCCGAAAACACTGTCACTATGTTCCCGAGATATTTCAAACGCAGCATCATATCGAGAATAGACCCTACTGCCGACCTCCGCGAAATTGCACGTTACCTCGTAACCGGAAAGGCCATCGAGCGCAGTCATGGTGCCACCAAACCCTTCTCTGCCATTCCTAAAGGACCTTTCCCGAAGCCGGTCGTAGTGAATATACGGGTTCCATTCACAGTGCTGTTAGACGTGCTATTAGACAAGTTCACTTGTACCGACCCCCTGGTGGTATACACGAAGAAACGCGATTTTGTGTGTTATATTGAGAGGAATGATGCTCCTGCTGCATACGATACGGTGTGGCGCATTGTCAGAGAGAATGGAGTTGGTGGTTTGAATGCATATTTTTCTGCAGAGTTACGGAGCAAGGATGAACTTGTTGTAAAGGTTGCTGAAGTTTTGGCTGAGCAGCCCTTTTAAAGGTTCGATGTATTGGTTGAATACTACGATAAATCCTAGAAGTTAATTAGTTTGTTTATCGTTGTTTTCGTTGTATACAATATACGTTTATTTTAATGTAATTGTGTTGACGCCTGGGTAGAAGAGCTGGACAGATAGGAATAACATTTCCGATATTGCAGATGGTTCCTAACTGGTTTCCGTTTACCACGATTCATCGGCTTGCGAAGGGAGGAAGGAAGGCATCGGATGCCATATTAACCGTACCGTTCAATGCTGCTGTGGCTGCTATGGTACGCCCGAGTCAAACGATATGTATATAGATGTCTAGAACCTGAGCTCATGTAGAACGATGGGGGATTGAATCAAAGCTTCGTGTATGACGGAATAGCTGATATGCAAAACAAGCGAAATATTGATACCGCTGAATACGAGAAAATGCTTCGAGAAGTCGCTGTTATGGCTTACTTGGGTAATTAAGCTAATTAAGCTATTCCCTTTAAATAATTAAGAAAGCTGAGAAGAGTTCTGTTTAGGTGCAGTTGATGCCACTTATGCTGCCCTCGCCGTGTTTGTCTCGGCGGTGATGGAGTACCCCGAGATACAGAAGCGAGCTCAACGTGAATTAGACCAAGTACTAGGAGGAAGACTTCCAGAGCATGACGATATGTCTTCTATTCCATACATGACTGCATTGTTTTGGGAAATATTAAGGCATGTGTGGTATGAAATGACCTTCGATGAGTACTAACATCGCCGCACCAACTAGTTAGTATATTATTGTTCTATGCAAGAAGTTATTCTCACTGCCGCACAGATCTACCTCACTAAAATGATGAAGAAGCTGTGTTTCGAGGTTATTACATACCAAAGGGAACACTTATCGTTTCTAATATAGGGTAATTAGGTACATGTGAGATGTATGAATACACTCACAATATGCATAAGAGGAATGCTTTACAACGAACAAGACTATCCAGACCTGCACATCTTCAATCCAGATCGTTTCTTCAAAGACGGAAAATTGCGTGACGACGTGAAAAATCCAGAGGATACTGTATTTGGGTTTGGTAGAAGGTCAATAAACGCTAGATTCGATCGCTTAAACTGACTCAGTTTGTGGGCAGGAGATGTCCTGGACGCCATCTCGGGAAATCTATGTTGTGGCTTGCTATGGCTTCGATTTTGTCAACGTTTGACATTGAGAAAGCTGTGGATGATCACGGAGAGGTTATTGAGCCTAAATGCATATTCAAGGACGGTGGGATCATGTGAGCACTTTAACTAGAATGTAACGCCGTCAGCCGGATGCTAATATGTGCGATATCATCTTCTAGTCATCCTGTGTCAGAGACATTCCGATGTTCGATTAGACCACGCTCTCAACAGGCTGTGTCGCTCATTTATATTGCGGTTGAGTAGCGAGTTCCTCCCAGTACTATTTAAGCGATTCGGTTTGTAGTAGCCACTCGTCATTATAACTGTGTCCATATAACATTGAAATTGAATAGAAATACATTATGCTTCAATAGCTTCAGTACCACGACTAGCCATCCAGCTTTCCGGCCCCTAGTCGACACTCGTCAGCACTTCATTCTTCTCTAGCACTCAACATGAGCATAAGCAAAACCTCACCTCACGATTATTAATCCTCTGATACTTTATCCTCCTAGCGAACCACTCCGACGCAGTCGAACCCGTATTCCAATTCTTCTCGGGTGTACTCTCCACTGCTTTCGCAATCATGTCACTTTTCTCTTGAAGTGCACGTAGGACTATGGAGTTTCCAGGACGAGTGAAGAAGACGAGGGACCAGCGTTCGTGGTAGCCTTGGGCTTTCGGTGGAGGTCTAGAACGATTGTAAGATGAATAGGGGTATGGGGAAGCGAAGCGATAGAGAAAAAATGTACGTACACGACTCGGTGGAGATTTGAGCGGAGGATACCACCGCTGAAGATGGATAGTGCATCTCCTACGTTGCAAATAGCGTGTCCTGGAATAGGCTGGTCTCATGATATAAGCTACCTATTCCAATTAGTATGAATGAAACGTACTCGAACGTATTGCCACGATTCGGCTCCGGGCACGAGAACTTGTAAACCTCCGAGGCGATTATGAAGGAACGACTGAACGATATAAAGTTTAGCCAAAAACGCATGGCGTCGAAAGTATCAAAAAAACTCACCAACGAACCAAAATCCGTATGGCTCCCAATAGCCTGCTTAACATCCCCTGAATTCGGATTCGGATTAGGTGGATTCTTAATAACCCTCGCTTCACTCCCACTGTACTCGTCCCGCGGATGGAGCTTAAGCAGCGAGCCGGAAGGAAGACCAAGTTTATCGTTGAGCACGTCCAGGATGGTGTTATTGACCTCGAGGGACTTCTGCACGAATGGTTTGATTGTGGAGTCCATGCGGTTGTTTACTGTGGGTGGGTAGGGACGGTGGGCTTGTGATGGCCAGGCGAGTGCGTCGTCTTTGGATACGTTGATGAATTCGACGGTGTCGAGGGTTCCGGTTGCGTCTACTGCGTTTGCGCCGGCTTTCTTGTATCTGCGTTGTGGTTTGGTAAGTGTCCATGCGGGGACTGGAGAGAGACATACCCGAACGACATCCCACCGTCCCCTTGTTCGAACTTCATCTTCTCTTCCAGTGGCAGAGCCATCGTCTCAGCTCCCATGTTGAACATTTCGTTGACCTCTTCGTCAACTCCATGATTCTTAAGACTGTAGATCATTGTCGGAGGTCAAGTACTACGACGTCAAGCAGAAGTGAACACTTACTACCAAAACCCTAGCTTAGTAGAAGCCTCCCACAAACGAGCAATTTCATTCGCGTCTCGAGCTTTGATGAGCTCGAAGTCGATGATGAGCAGTGGATGTGTGGGAACGTCGTCTGGGAAAGGTGGTAAGGTGGTCGCGGGCATTTTGTGGGTCCCATTCATCCCCGTACGCATAGGGGCTTTTATGTCCCCATCACATGTGACCTGACGCTACTTGTCGTACTAAGAGTGTACTAAGATTAGAACGTATAGAATTAGACTCCCAATTTCCCATCACGTTGAGTAAGAATGAAAAGCTCCGTGGGGAATAGGTTGGCTTTGGAGGACACCTGATGTGCTTTGATACGGTTTAGCTGCGCTGATGTGAATATGCCGGGTGGGAGTGGTGCCTTCCTATCAGAATAGTGTACCAGGGTATCTATGTTTGAATGAGAGGCAAGAGTTCAGAAAACGACTTGGAATGAAGGGGGTTACAGTTAGAATTTGGTTGGTATTCACTGAAAGATTTCAGAGGTCAAGTACCGGTTACCTCCGAGTTCCCCGAATTGCCGAAGAGCCGATACATATTTACGCGTGATGAAGGATTACGTGATCCCGGAGGAGTTAAGTTTAGCTTGACCCCCTCTACGGTTTGTTTGCAACCGCCAGCGTCGACGTTCAGCTGAACGAACGATGAGCCTTAGGAAAGCTCTGATTCAACAGAATACTACTATGTGTCATCGATGTTAAAAATACGACACCCTTGACACCTTCATGCTAGGCCGCAAAAAAGTTAACGTCTAACAAACAGTCCGAAGTCGAGCACCACAAGTAACAAAAAATTGAATAGAATAGTTTCGAACCAAATATATGGTATAAAATGTTAAAAGAGAGCGTTGAATTATACATGCAAAATATACTACAACTGCTTCAAATCAATGATCAGTTTAATGGTTTAACGAAGTGTGGACAACGTATTATACGAGATACTCCATCGTACATCAATGAAATTCAAATGTTAGAGCTCAAAAAAACTTCCCGGCGTTTATACATGCCTCATGCCCCCTCCATCCACTTTCGTAAAGATTCGCCCGCATCCAATATCCGCCCTTCCCATCTTTCAATATAAAAACCGTCGGTTTAACCGTAAGGTTCAAAGGAGCCCAAACCATAGGCTGAGTAAACATCACCTTTCCACTCCCGCTTCCCGACTTCATCGCTCCCCCAAAATCCAAGTTAAAATACTCAAAAGTCGTCCAATGAGTAACAATCGGAACATATCCAAGGGTAACAGGCTGATCGGGTGGGGTCTGTATAATATTTGCTCCCGCCTCAGGTCGTTCCCAGAATTGCAATGTGGATCTTATCACAGAGGGTTGCTTATTGCGGACACATGTAAGGCGGATGGCTAGTGCTATTCGACTGAGGGAGGACTGCCGGAAATAGGATACAGATGGGAAATTTGTACGAATGTTGCAAAATGAGTTATGGAGGTACAATTGATTTGGGGGAAGAAGGCCGAGAAATGATCGGTAGTTCACGCTGAAATATAGGTCTATTCCTTGTGTTTCTGATGGCACAGATGATGCATATGAACCCTGTAAATTATTAGAATGTACTTCTCAACGAAGGAAAAGTGATGCATACCTTCAAAAACCAAGCAGTGAGAACATCGTTCCTCGACAACTCCAACCCAGCACCCTCCTCCAACTCCCCTCTTCTCGCAGCTTCGTTTAACTCGTCCTGACACTGATTCCGTAACTCCTCCACGAAACCACCAGGAACATGAACCATCCTTTCATCATCTCCTTCCACAAGCCCCACCTTAGCCATCAGCTTGGCGAATAACGAAGTACCAGCATATTTTGCCACCGCAACGAAACCTAGAGAGAAATTCACGCTAGGGTGAAGGTAGGGGTGGCCCTTGCGCACATTAGGTGGGAGATTATCTTCTCCATGTACGAGTTCCGATAGACATGTTGAGATATCAGGTGGAGGAATAAGCTCTGGTATGGCGTTCCCAGAGACAAGATTGCAGTATGCCTTGATCGTATCATAACATGCTTGGCCATCGAAGAGATGGTGAGAAAATCGGAATCCGAGAAGAGTCGCATCTTCAAGAGTTGTCACTCGCAAAGCGAACAATGTATCTGGGGGCAGAAGACTGTTGATAGTATCATAGTGGAATAAACGATCACTTTCCGTCGCATGCATGTCGTGGTATGTGGGATGTGAAATTGATGTCTCGCTGAAGTGGGTAAGAACCTGGAGGTCTTCGAGCTTCTGAGGAAGACTTCGCGATCCGAAGTTGACTGTGGACCCGCTGGAGAAGGAAAACGGTGTCGTGTCCATTATGAGGGTACCTCCAACGGCTGGCCAACGCTCTACAAGCTCCCGATGAGCATTCTCAAGCATTTGTACGTCGAGTACGCCGGAGACGACAAGGCCTACTAACACACCGCAATGCTGTGGCATATTGTTGTTAGACTTAAGTGAGTACCTCGCTGGAAATGTTGGGGAGGCCATGGTGGAATTACGTTGGAAAATCGGTGACCAAACAGCGCTTTTTATGAATTTCATCTCCGAAAAGATAGGGCTTGGGTCAATAATCAATAATAAATAAGGCCGGCTATCGTCGGAAAAGCCCACTAACTACGATAAATTTGAACAATCCAAAACCACCTACACAGGGAAAGCTACGAAAGATAGTAGAGGAGACCCATTCCTGACATATACTAAACCGGTCGGTGAATAATACTTGAACAAGGAATTTGCCGAATAACTGAACCCATGACGACTCGGCTTCACGGCATCGAAATTTACTGCCAAAAGTTTTCAACATCGAGCCCCATAATCCTACGAACTAAAGTTAGAACTTAGTGGGAATTACGTAAGTATTACGGTATAAGTGCGGCTTGCGTATACGGATGCACTGCCCAAGGCCCTAGATGCACCAAATCACAGTCGTCCATCCTTAAACGTTAAAAAACCCCACTTCAGACGGGGTGTAAGTAGTAGCGTTGTAAGTAGAAACGTCCAATTTCTAATCTTTGAGTAAAAAATGGTAAATTTCAGAAGGTGTGAGAGAGAGATGAGAGATGCTGCGCTGGAACTCCGAACATGGGATGAAATTTGAATCGATAACTGGCAGCCGTATTGTGATTCGTGATTGGATTGCCGAACAGTGTTTATTATTTGTGTACAGTGTACATCAAAAAAAACAACCACATATGCCGCAACATGCCCTTCAATGCACATGGTATATAATGTATATAATGTTCATTTATCAGTTCACGCAATGTTCTCTCCAACTTATATCATATGGTTATAGTACACCACATATTGAGTCCGTATCCAAAATTCCCGACTCGTCTCCTTCCTATATCCTCGAGTCAGCCTAAAGGTTGATATTGACAGGAGTGCATCCCAGAGCAATGACGCCGTCTAATTAAATGGTTAGGTGTGTACATCCAACAGTGTACAGAACTTACTGAAGGAGTTGTTGCTGCAGCATACAGGCTGGGCAGTGCTATAAACAATTTTTATTGGCGACATACGGGACACAATGGAAATGTCATACCAAGAGTTTCCTCCAAGGCCAACACCAGAGATGGGGGAGCAGGTGGCACCAATAAGAGCAGTGATGTCAGGTACGACGACACCCAACAGAGTCAGGAGCGTAGCAATGCTCGGGGTGGTAGCAGTGCCGGTGGTGTCGCAGCACTGGAGGTCACCAGTGTTACAATCGCTGGCGGGGGTGTCGTTCCGACGAGTCGGCGTGGCGACCGCAAGAGTTGCGAGAGCGAGGGTGATTGTGGAGAGTGTGAATTGCATATTTAGTTGATTGGGAGTTGTGAACGACGACTGTTGGTTGTTCTGAAGAATTATGAGGTGATAGTGGGTACTTATATAGCTTTTCGTGAATATAACGAGTCTTCATTTGGCTGTAGATTTTTTTGTTCCGGATTGGGACCGTGAGCAAAGTGCTATGTTTGTACATGCAAATTATGGGGCTCTGTTTGTTATGATGCGTGTGCGTCGAAGTGGAGTATCCATCATATAATTATATTGCAATGAAGGCTTAACAGGAAGACTCCAAGGGAGGAAAGAGCATCTGTCGACGCCATGCTTAACAACATTGCGGGAATGATAGCGTGATGGAAATCCTCGACATTCCATCAACCCGTGAACGCATTTCAAAACGGTAAGAGAACGAACGCTTGTCCGTAATTATACGCTCACGTCGTTTGCCTGGATGTTTCTTCCACTAGTAATACAATGTCACCGAGGTAGTGAAGTCATCTTAGACAGTACACGATGATTTCCTGGCATCGATCTAGAATAGATTTCACCGCGCATGTGAAGAAAATATGAACATCTTTTCTGGGAGGCTGCCGTAAACTTTCGTCCACATGATCAACTGAATGGAAGACTACGTCAATAGGTATGGTTACGATTTTTGTGAAGACGTAGCATAATACTTGGTTTTCTAACCGGCACTCGTCATGTCGGACAGCGTATTCCGAATCTATGGGATTTTTGTGAGTCACGGATTACAAAAATACACTGGACCATGCATACGTAGGGAAAACATCTATTTCGATTTTTTTAAGCGAAGGCAGTGAAAGAGGGTCACGGCGAAATCAAATTCAAAATGAAAATGGTGAGAAATCCACATTTACTCTGTATGTTTCCCCTACGTTTCCCCCGAAGAGTCGAAGACTAACATCACCTGTATGCCATAATATAAACCTTAATACTCAAAATACCTGAATCCTGACATCATCCTAAGTCACATATATATTGCGTCTAGTACATCTTACTATTATGTAGTACGTGGATGTACCACGCGGGTTGAGAAATACTCTCAGAGAACGTTGTGACTGAGCTCCCGTTTTATTCTTGCTAGGCTAAAAACGCATATGCCTCATCATTGAATTGCGCAGTGAGTCCACTATGAGGAGAACGAAGGAAGGAAAGTACGAACCTTCTAAGCAATATGATCATAATACCCTTTTCCACTTCCACCTCTCCCTCAACCTCCCCCGTCGCCACTTCATCAACCCCTTCCAGATCCAAAATCCTCAATACAACTTCGACAAGCGCAGTCCCAGCATGGCATTCGACATCCATATCAACAGGTAACGTGGGATACTGATGCAGCACCATGCGCGCAGCATGTAAAGACCTAGCATGGTGCGGCGTCCCAAGTGGCTGAACGAGCAACGCATGCAAAGCTAACAGGGGCTGAGGTGGCGGGAGGGGGCCAGGGCCAGGGATTAGCCCATCTGCTTTTACGTGCTGAGCGAGAGAAGGAGATTGGGGATATGAAGATGGAGTAATGATGCGTGGTCGTTTGAGTGGGCGCGGGCTGTCCGTCGACGTGGAAGCGTGAAGATTGTGGGCGTGTGATGCTGGGTACTGTGACAAGCATGTTGTGACTTTTTGTTTTTGTTTATTTGTGATTGTGTCACTTGGCGCTTGGCCAGGGTAGTTGTAACTTGTCTTTGCCTATGGCTCACAAGCGACTCAATTAATCAAATAGACACCCTATTGAAAAGGTTTATGACCACGAAAAGTCGTATAAGTACCCAATACAAATTATGAGATATTTTAAGTCACACAGGCGTCGCGACCCAATCAAACATGTTAGGAAGCGTAACCAAATACAAATATCAACTCCTACAAGCAAGCATTAATAGGACAGTGGTAACTGCGCCAGCTCTCATAATGCATAGACTGTAGAGTTTCATCCTTCATTTTTCTTGCAATAAAATCAATAACTTAATTGTCTGTGTATGTATTTGTGCAAAATAAAATAAATCCACTGCTTGAATTCAAAATACCACTGTTCACAGTTAGGCTTCAATAGAACAGTGGTAACTCATGTACATGTCTGTCGTTGATGCTCTCCAGTGTCATGTTATATATGATGTAATTTTTGGCATCAAAAATGACCCATATCAAGTTCAGGATGCATAGTACATCTCACAGCTACGCATTATTAGCGAACTGGTAACTGTGTCATCCAAAATCCTCTATTGATGCATTATAATTGCGACGTTTCCGATAATGTTATTTTTCTGGTAATGAGCTCTTCATATTCATCATATTCGTATTGAGCATGTTTAATGTACCCTTTCTAAGTTTACGCAGCCACCAGTGATAGAATCAAACAACTCAAACCTTTTAGGAAGCACAATCGAACCCAAATATCAACTTCTAAAAGCACGCATTAATAGGAAAGTGGTAAGCCGGAGCCTCGCCAGTCCGCTGCAATGCACTCCCATAATACATTATATCCCATCCAGCGTTACAATTTATTTTTATTACATTGAATAAGATGGTTTTAACTTCAACTAGACCATAATTTGCGTGTACGGATACGTGTAAATCAACTACAAGTTAAATATCAACCTTCACATTCATTCCTCAATAGGACAATGGTAACCGCATCTCTCCATTGAGGTTTATCTCCCGCACGTCCGAGTTCCTCCTATAAAATTTTATGCGTTGCAAATTTTTAGTGACTCAGAACCACTTGAATCGGCTTTAAAATACATATTATAGCAGCTACTACACATTATTGGGAAAGTGGTAACCTACAGTTCTCTATTAATGCATATAAATTTGATTGCGATTTTTTTCTCGTAAGTTGAAAAACATGGTGGAATGTAAATGTCATGCGGAAAGCGAAGTGATAGAGTGCAGGCCCGAAAGGAGGGAGGATAGCAAAGGGAGGGGAAGATGAAACTCAAATACCGTAAGACATAAAAAAGTGTATCTTCAACTCAACTTACCAAAACTCAGACTCTGCATCATCGACACCTACCCACACCCAAATCAACCCATATCCCACGGAAAATGTCAAAAAACATACAGAAACATAATAGCTCCGTCTTGATATATCCTGTTCTTCTATCATGTTCAAGGATAGTAGCGGAGGACTCCGATGTCCAGTGGGATTCTATAGGTTTGGTTAGCTTGTATATGAATAGGATAGATGCGAAAGGAAAAGGAAAGGAAAGGAAATGGGGAAGAGTCGAGTAAAACAGAACACAACGAGTGTATAACGCCAAGCAAGATGTTTCGAGTCATCTCCCATGTACTCTTAAGAACGAAGAGATATCCCGAGAAAGGAGCGGGATGGGGTTAGGGATAGTGAGGTGGTGTGTTCGAGCAGTCGTCAACGACTAAAACTTAATTAATGATCAACGTACCATTAACACCCTTCCCAACCCCACCCTCCCGCTCAACAACCCCAACGCCCTCAGCATCAAACACCACACCCTCTTCTTCGGGTTGCTACCCATCGGATCGCGCTTCGCCTGTGCACTGAGTAGAGATACGAGGAGGCAAGGTATGCGCGGGTGGGTTAGTTGTGATGTGCATGGTTGGGTGGGGGGTACCAGGATCTGGTGGGGAGTTAGTGTGGCTTATACATACGGGGAGGGAGGGAAGGGGCCAGTGGGAAGGGAGTAAAGAGAAGGGAAGGGAAGGGAAAGAAAGAACGAGAGAACACGAACCTTATCAAACGACTCGATCCCCACCCAATTCCAACCCACCCGAATCCAACAACACATGCAGTTATGTATGATATAGAACGGTGAGAATGAAGAGACTGGATTAGAAAGTCTGTTTCTGCTTTCGAGTGACTCTATGAGAACATCCAAATACGCATACACAACAAGACCCTCTTGAGTCTAGACTCTAGATCATAGAATCAGATATGGTGCGCACTGATCACATCCGAGCCGGTGATTGCACACCGAAAGCCAGGGTCAACTACCAAGCTCATCCCGCCAAAACACAAATCCTAAGCAATCAAACGCTTAAAAATGGTCGATCCAGTGCAAACTTGTATCGAGTTAGCGCACTATCGCGTACTCCACACCCCCCAGACATTCCCCGAACCAAGTCCTATGTCTTCAGGGACCAAAATTCGTTAAAAACACCGCCGTAAAACGGTTTTTTATACCACATCCACCATGGCTTCCCCAACATTCCCAGCGACATACTCACTCAAATCGAATAACAACATGCCACAGCAATGCGGTGTATTCATAGGCCTCGTCGTCTCCGGCATTCTTGACGTCCAAAAACTTGAAAATGCACATCGGGACTTCGTACAGCGTTGGCCAGCAGTCGGCGGAACACTCATAAAAGACAAAATGCCATCCTCATTCTCTACTGGATCCACAGTCAACTTCGGATCTCGAAATCTACCTCAAAAGCTCGAAGACCTCCCATCTCTCACGCAATTCAGCCAAACGTCGACTTCGCATCCGACGTACCACGACATGCACGCAACAGAAAGTGATCGTTTGTTCCATTATGACACGATGAGCGGTCTTCCACCCCCCGACACGCTTTCGCATTACGAGTGACCATATTGGACGATGCTACTCTCCTCGGATTTCGATTCGCTCATCATCTCTTCGATGGACAGGCGTGTTACGATACCATCAAGGCATACTGCAATCTCGTCTCTGGGAACGATATTCCAGTGCTCATTCCTCCGGCTGATATCACAACGTATCTATCGGAGCTCGTACAGGGAGAGGATACACTCCCGCCTACTGTGCGCAAGGACCATCCCCACCTCCATCCTAGCGCGAATTTCTCTCTGGGGTTCGTTGGTGTAGCGAGGTATCTTGGGACTGCGTTATTTGGTAAGCTGAAGGCTAAAGTCGGGCTGGCGGAAGGAGATGATGAGAGGATGGTTCATGTTCCTGGTACTTTCGTAGAAGAGTTACGGAGGCATTGTCAGGAAGAGCTTAATGAAGCTTCGAGGAGAGGCGAGTTGGATGAAAGTGCTGGTTTGGAGTTGTCTAAGAACGATGTTCTTACTGCGTGGTTTTTGAAGGTATTTACCACGTTCCCTTTCTTTGAAAAACGTTCTAATATTTGACAGAATTCATACGCATCATTCCAGTCATCAGAAACACAAAGCATAGACATGGAAGGGGTGGGTATTGGATTAGGGCAAATCTTTATAAGAGGGGGTGGAAGGGACATGAAGAGTGTGTTGAGGCTGGGAAGTTTTTTTAGTTGAACTCTTGGTGGGAGGTATTCCGACAGTTGAGAGCTATATACAGTGATGCGATTATGCTAGCAACGCATTATTTAACTACGTACAATTTGGGCATACTGTAAGAACAATTAACGAGCAAGATAATGTACGAATATAGCACGTTCTTCACTTCCAAATGGTTATTTGGCAAGGACCTCCGCAATCTTCATAATTTCGCGGTTCCTCGAAGTTCACTAGCGAGGTAAAAGTATCAAAAAGCACCATCTCCACCGCGCGCATACCTTAAAACGGCTGTTCAGCGAGCACCTCAGCAACCTTAACAACAAGCTCATTCTTCCCCCTGAGCTCAGCAGCAAAATACGCCTTCAGCCCACCCACACCCTTCTCTCTAACCATCCTCGAAACCGTATCATACGCAGCAGGCGCATCGCTTCTCGAGATCGTGCACACGAAATCACGCTTTTTCGTATAGACCATCAGTTCCCCTGTCGGTGAGCTCATGGGCACTTGCACGTTGATGACGACTGCTTTTGGAGAAGTAAGGTTTTTAGGGACGTTGGATGCTTTGGTGTGTGATGGGGGCGGAGGCATGTATTCCCCTCGGACGATTCCGCGCGCTATGGTAGATGGTTGGAATAGGGTTCCGTATGGAGTGTTGTAGTTGGGAATTAGGGTGACGGTGGTTTCGGTGTTGAAGGGTTTGCAGATTTTCTTGTGGGTAGGCCAATGAATTCCTAGTATGCGTTAACTAAAGTATATAAATCGAAATAGAAACGAAACGTACGTTGACATTCACGAGAACAATACCGCGCGACCTGACACTTCGAGCAGTTCTTGAGAGAACCCTCCTTCTTTCCACAACCATCGCAAGCCTTCTCAGTCCTCGGCGCCTCCTCTTCCCCATTCCGCTTCCTAATCCACTTCTGAATAATAGCTGTAACCTGCGGCCCAGTCGAGACATATATCTTACTCCCGGACATGCCATCCCCATCCGCCAGATCAAGATCAGCACCATACTTCATCAGCCAATCGACATCACTAGAGTTATAATTCGTCGCAATAGCATATAAAAGCGGAGATTCGCCATATCGATTCTGCTGGTCCACCGATGCGCCAGATTTAAGTAAGAGGTGAACGAAGGATTGAGGAGATTGAGCAGCGGATTGTATAGCGTGGTGTAATGCAGTCAGCCCTGCGATGTCAGGTACATCGAGAGGAACACCTTGCAAGATGAGGTATTCGAGGGTATCGTAGTGTTTTGGTGTATGGCCTCCTGCGAATACGGCACGTTGTATACCGAGAATGGTGATTGTTGCGTATCCGCACTTGTATGGTGTTTCGGTACCGGTTAAGTCGGGTGCGGTCCCTGACTCAATTTCCTGGTGACGTGGAAGTGTAAGATCTGGCATTTGACTATGAAATGGCTGTGCGTAGTGCGTACCTTTCGAACCTCATCTACTACACCGAAAAAGCACATCTGTGCAAACCTACTCAATACACTCGCTCCGAAGAAAGAACTCCCTAAATCGAAGTTAGCAGAGCATATATCGACGTTATAATGCTCACCTTGGCGGTAGAGATTTCTAAGTTGCTGCGAGCCTGTCTTCCCCGATACAAAGCCTGGCTGCGCCAGGATTGGCTTCATTTCGTCTACAATTCGTTGCACTAAAGAAACACGTAGAAAGGTGTTAAAAAAGCTGTAAAATATGTCTGGGAGACTCAAGGGACACGTACTCAGGGGATATCTGGTTGAAGTAGATGGGAGTTGGAAAGAAGTGTAATGCATTTGAAACCGATCGCAAATGAAGTTGTTTGTATGTCACGGTCAGGTGATGTAGTTACCCACGCGTCACGCGTCACGGTAGACTCAAATCAGAACCAGAACGCGAACTTCAGGTTTTAGCTGATAGACCTTGTTGATTTCGTTACACATACCTGACGCAAACAGAACATTGTAAGATGGCTGTAATCTGATAATACTTATTGTACGTATCGTGAAATTGTCTAGTAGTTCATCATCGTAATCGGCTCATTTTGACTAGAAAAGCTGAACAGCCAGTACCTCGGCAAATTTGACAACAGCTCAGTGATCACGTAGATTAACAGGGACTGCAAGAAGGTGTGTGACATGAACATAGCCCGGTAATGTGTATGATATTTACATTGGAAATATACTATCGGAAGAGTCGTAACAACGGATCCTCAACCCTTGAGTCTTGACTGCCATTCCCCAACCACAAATCTTTGCACATTTTCCTGTGGATTGGCCAGTGCGTACTTCTTTTACTTCCCCAAACATCCCGACGAAGCACACGCGTCCAAACTCACTAAGGTCTTCTGGGAAAAGAAGACCACTGCCTGTAAAGATATGCATACTTGTCAAAACCGGAATCATGTACATGAGGTGATGCTAACCTTCTTTATAAAGGCTTCTGAGGAGGCCCGCCCCTGTATCTTTCGATATGAACCCTGGTTGGGCCAGGATCGGCTTCATACGTTCAACACATGCATCCACTTGGAGAATAAGCATTGACTTTCAGATTTAGAACGAGTTTAACTGTAAAACTTACTAGAAAATACTTATGGGATAATTTTATGAAGTTTCGTTGGAACTTGGAAGGAATCCTTTATGTTGCGCCGATGTTGCGCAATGGGCAACGAGAGTGAAAAAAAAGTGAAAAAACCCTTTTCAGTGGTCGCATGACCGTGACGACTAAATTTATAACTCAGACAGCCACAGTTTCTGTCACGTCTCATGACTTAGTCTCTTCACTTTGGCAATGGTAGTATGCAAAAACTACCACTTACTGTAGAGCAGGCTTTCTGCCTGCACGGTAGAATCGACGTTCTGACGCGTTCCGGCGTCATCACGTGACCTTCCCATCAAGCGCGTCAACGTGTCTGCCGTTGAACTGTCCTCTTGAACGCATCTCAACGCTCTCAGTGTCGGACCGAATCCGCTCAAGTCTCAAACCTCGGACACACACGGAAGCATTCCCCAGATACTCTAATAAGAGTTGCGAAGCAACGGACCTCGATACGCATGCATAGGACAGCAAGTTTCACCCGGGCATTGGTCTCACCACATTGGCAGGACCAACAACTCTACAGTTGCTCCCCCCCTCGCCGTCGCTTCAAGACTTCTCTACAATTATTTTTCATTCCTCCAGTCCTACACTCCTTGAAACCGTAGTCAAGTTCCTATCACCTCCTTGGGCTTAATAAAAATTTATTCACTCCTTTTAGGTATATTTCGTTCTCTTTCTCTTATTTAAACTGTGTATCTAGGTCTATCGTACTTTGGTGAAATTCACCCCTCATTTCTACCTCTCACTCCCTCTCGTTCTGTCTCTGAGTCGTCATCTCGTTCGTTCTGATCGTTCTCACCAAGTCCCATTTCTCTGAATTCACTCCAGAACTTCGTCTTGAAGTTCTGCTCCTTGCTGCGTTGTCGTTTCTCTTAGTTACGTCACTAACGCACTCTTTTACATTACCTTAGAACCTTAAGGTTAGATAGACGCGCTAACCGCTCGCATTCTTCGTCGAGGAACCTTCAACAACACTTCGTCCTCTTCACTTACAACACCGAAATGTCGTGCATGCTGGTGTATTACAATAATATACTATGTATATAGCAACAATATAAGATGGGCGCTGCATCATGTCATCAATTATTCGCTATCTTATCTCGTGCTATTCTCTCTTTATTGTCTTTAACTGTTTTTCGTCCTTATTATTTCTCGTGGCATCACTAGTGACTGCAATATCTTCCATATTTTTTGGCGTGGTGCTATTAACACTTGACTGAATCGCAATCATTGCACCACCATTGCTGCTGCTAATCTCAAACATGTGAACTCTCAGGTTGATTATCATGCGGTCGTGACATTTATATTTCACAATTCAGTGGTCATTATTCGTCATACAGTCCACGTTATTCCGCATAATCCCAATTTCAACTCTTACTACATAAAACTTTGGCGCAATTGATAGCTCTACCCTTCGACTTGAACCAACCCACTTGAATGTATCATCTTGCAGCACGCCGTCATGCAACCGCTCCCAAACGAGATTTTACACGAAATATTTCAACTAGTAAATCAATTTATATTTGTGACATTACGCTATAATATCGAACCACCAGACAAGCGAGTCGTCACTCCCGGAACTGAGGCTAACTTGCAAATGCTTTAATGGAATAGTGATGCCAATTATGTTCGGTCACGCATGTATTAGCTATCCCTCAAGTCTGCGCAAATATTTAGAGGTTCTTCGCACACTGGCTACCGGAGCGCGCTCATGTGCAACGCATGCAAAGTCGCTCGTAATTAAAGATCTGGGTCCAGAGCCTAATGATTTTGATGGAGAATATAATACAAGGTACTGTACCATTTAAATCAATTCGACAGTCACGCGTCACGGGGACCTTGTGTCGTGTCGAAATTTGGCACATGTAACGCGTAACGGAGGCCTGGTGCCGAAAGGTATTGGTGTCACGAATAGTAGCACTCAGGGCGCCAACACCGCCAAAGGGTATATTAAACAGAAATTGGGCATTAATTTGCGTGATTTTCTTTAATTTTTATTAAATTGTAGTTTAGTTCTCCCATTTGTATTCTATAATCATTATAAGTAGTTGGGATTTTATTGAAGAGTGCCGAAATTTAATATGTGTCACGATGACATTTATAGTAGTGTCAAAAGGCTATAGTGGTTTTGCCTGTCACGGTGCCTAACCCTGTGTCGAATTGATTTAAATGGTACAGTACTACATGGAAGTCTTAGAACCCTACTATGCCATGTGGGATTCAATACAGAACTTGCTTCAGCTCGTACTAGCTAGCTGCCAGAATGTTACTCATGTTGGATGAGCACTTTACTACATCATGAATGTTGATCATCTCCCTTACTTCCACGTACTAAAGATGGGCAATTTCCAAGGGCTCATCCAAATAATGGAGCAGAGATGGTGTGCTATCTGGCCTCAAGAAAATGAGGTCTTTGACATCATTTACACTGAATGTGACCCCACTAAGTTGCATATCTATATCACTGCAATATCTACCTCCCCTTGAAAAGCTCATGATAAGAGTCCCTATATGTTCCTCTGGACCTTCTCCAAAACAGGACTCATGAATTTATGGGTTACAGGCCCTAATAACCAAGTCATCCAGAAAGCTTCACTATCTCAATCTCAAACTTGACTGTTGGCAAAATGAAGAGATATTTATTTCTTTATTAGTGCTGCAGAGTGCATGGCCTTTGCATATAACGCACCTCGCTGTGGAGGGCTCTAAGAGGTTAGAGATGTTTACAACTGGGTGATAGTAGCTAGATTATGTAATATAACTACTTACTCCTAAAACAAAGTAATGGGGTGGCGAGTTTGGAGGGAATTTCACAGAAGATTGATGTTAATGACACTTCTGGGCAAAAGGGGGTAGAAGGGGGATGTATAGGAAGGTGGGAGAATAACTAAGTAGTGGTTATGTAATGTCTCTGGCTATGTATGATGCAACATGTGATTCTCTAGGAGTTTGTGGTTTCTCTTACTAGACTCAAATCAAATCACTTAAACAATAATCTTGGAAAGTTCACTTTAATTCACACACTATGTCAAGGTACTTTATAATGGAAGCTGTGTGGGGGATAGCTTGGGTCTACATGGCAAAACTTGTCTACTTTATATACTGCTGGAAATATGGTGGCTGATGGTACTGCATAGCTGCTAGATAGGTACATTCAGGGTACTAGAGAGGGTAAACTATGTCACTGACAGGGGGAAGCCATTCACTCACAGAGCATGCTGGATAGGGGGTTGTGCATCTGTCATAGGAGGTTGCACAACAGGGGATATGGTGCCACACATGTTCCTTTGGTCAGGATGGGATTGGCTATACATGAATGTGCTAAGAATAGTGCAAAGATCTTATCAGGGTTCAGGGCTTATCACTTTTAATTAAACATGCATCACTTCGCTGATTACTCCAAGAGAAGTCAATCAGCTGGCTCGGGGTTCTGGGGTTTACCGAGGTGTCTAGTGAGGCACTTCATCATTGCTTGCTTCTCTTGGGTAATGATCACGTTCAATCACATGACCTTCATGTGTCGCTAGACACATTCTGGCTGTTATCCATTTAGTTGCTGAGTTTGGCACCACTGCTTTACTGTCCCTTCTGTGCATAGTACTACCTTAGGCTTTGTCATATTCATACCCTTGGTAAGTGTACTTCTTAGTACTTTTAACTGGCAGCTCGGGTCTCACTCCAATTCTGTAACTAACCCATGTTTGTTACCATTTGGTGAGTACTAATTACATGTATAGAAAAGCTAAAATCCATGACTATAGGTAGTGTATGCCTGTCAGGCATCTCAGCTCTTCACGTCTCTGAGAGGCAGTCATCCCACACCTTTGTTCACTTAAATTGCTATCTCTAGGACGCATTTTTGCTCATGAAGATTACATATCTACAGTGTGGGGTACATGGAAGTTGCTGAAGGATGAACATATACACCTTAAGCATATCACTCATGTCGAATCCCCAGAAAGCTTGCTGCAATATTTTCATTCATATGTTGGTCTTAAGTTGCTAGAATTTAGAGAGGGTTGCTAAGGCATTTCGAATGAGCATTTTCACCAACTTACACTTAATGACTACTTTATTTCACTCAGCAACCATGCAAGTTCCTTGGAAGATCTCACAATAGCACCCTCCTGGCAAGAGGGAAACTGGTACTTTGTGGAGTGAAACATTATGGCTTTATCACAATTCGTCAATTTAAATATGATTTTAACTGATTCAAGAATTACCATACCATGTGGAAAGGGTACCATGCACTATGACCTAACTAAAAATAATTATGACCCATCACATCCAGTGGTAAGTTCACTACTAATCCTTAGATGAGAGCTGGTGCTAATGCACTGAGCCCTGGCTAGTGTCTACTTCTACAAACGGTGTCTCCCTTTCATAATCTCAGTCTCCTGTCGATCGAACACACTGATCTTGCACAAGTCACTCTTCATTCACCTATCATAAGCATGATTGGAAGAGTAGAGCATGCAATCCATCCATATGCGCAAATCGACACTCATATCAGATTGTTTGGACCCTTGGATCCCTCAAAATATAGGTTTGCGGTCAGAAATCAAAATATGTATTATACAGTACAAAGGATAAGTGAAAGCGATGAATATCGGTACTGTGCTATGTCTTTTGCTTTTGAAATGTAATGCTCTAGCAAAGAATATGCGGCATACCGAATTCTTGTATGCAAAGCTTAATTATATTCATTATATACGGTGGACATCAGACATATATGGTCCAAAAATAATATGTAAAAGATCAGAATAAATAGGAAGAGATGCGGAGCTGCTGCACGACATTGGCGATCTCAGTTTCACCTCAGGTGAAAGGTTATACAAAGTCGCATTGAAAATGCGAGTCTCAACAATCTTGTTGACAAGAGCTATTTAAACCTGATATATACTATATTATTCACACCAAACGAAAAGGTAAACATCTCCTCAGACGACAGACTGCATCACTGCATAATACTTGCGGTTGGCTAGCAGGCTCACTATTTCAAGCATCACATATGCATCACTGGCGAGCGCTATATACAGCACTTAACGATTTGGCGCTTCACCATGTTATCTTCCTGATTAAACAATGAAAGAATCACGTATCAATACCCTTAAATATGATGTAACCTACCTCTCTGACACGCAGGTAAACCTTAGACCCACTATAACCCGACAGTGGGACTGACTCGCCTCGACAGTGGCGTAGCACACTCTGGGAAGACGCTGGTCGTGAAAAAGGAAGTTTTCGTAGAGCATTGGCCCACTTACTCCGATCAAATAATCACTAGCCCACTGCGTGCCGAAGTGGATTAAGTTACATACATAAAGTGTTGGCAACATGGCGCTGTTTGTAATTAAATCTCGGGTTGGGGTTTAGGGTCCTACTTTGATGTTGAGGCACTGACATAGTATTTATAAAGGACACTACATTTTAGCGACCAGAACAACCTTTTAAAGCTTTTTTGAGCTTTTACGCCTTTAAAATTATGGGTTACTGTAGCCTCAGAAATAATCACTGTATTAGATAGTGATTCATGATCGCGAGAAAGTGGATTTCGACTTCTAAACATCCACATGCATCCGCATAAGCCCCACATTCGTGCGATGTGGTATATAACTTCCTAACGAAATGCAGAGAGCGCGTAGTATATGGAACGGTTGACACAGGAAGCTGAATAGTCCTTGTTACTGTAGCGTAGCAGGAACAGAAAGAGAGCTCATCGTTGTCCAAGTGACATACTAGTCACTCTAGTAGAATCTTGCAAAGCTGACTTGACCATTGGTCTATTATTAGTAAAGATGTACATCATTAACACAGGTGGAACCATTACGAACAGATCAGGTGTATCTCCATGGTATGATACAGCTTCTATCATTGCACATGAGCTCGGGATAACACTGGAATCACGTAGCTGTCGCGATATAAAGCACTCAGTACCTCGACCTAAGTTTTAGTTGACGCAGTGTAGACGGATACCAACAAGATACTGTATCCAACGTGTCAGTACCGTTTCTTGGGACCCACCTTCGGGAGTTGAGCCTATGCATATTTTTGTGCACAAAGGTTGCGATATTAAGACGATACGAAGACGGTATCGACGCTGCAGTGTTGTATAGTTAGGTGGAGATAGATAAATACAGCATGTCAAGGCGTCGTGAAGCACCAATAAACTTACTACCGTTCCTCGATGCGGACGTATGGGCGGTGATTGAGGCACTGTGTGGCTTATTTTAGCATCGAGGGTTAATCATACAAAGGGCGCGCGGGACAATGTTTGATCTCCAGCTGCGCTCAACATTTCTTTCAAGTGCTGGTCACCAAAAATTGCATTTAATTTTCATTATGCAACCAGGCTTCAAATGCTTTTATGTACTTTTTCTGCTGAGCGGAATATCTTCCGCTATCGTTCTGCCTAATAAGGCAGTGGCTGATGGCCTTTCTACACGAGAATCGAGTCCTGTGGGAAGACATGATAGATGTGATACTATCAGTTCCAGGTCTGTTCGTCATCCAACAGTTGGTTTTAAAACACTGATATTTTCCTATTCAAGAGCATGCAAGTCGGAATACTGCATCCGTGCCTTGAGTTGTGCTCCTCTTGGAAACTACGTTACTCGAAATCTCGATCTCGAAGTTTTGCTCGAAGAGAGGGCCGCGAAATTCAAGAATGTTAAGAAAACCCCGTCCAATAACAAGAAGGCGAAGAAAGCGTCAACTCATACCCCAGCTAAAGTATCCTTCAGCGGGGGAGCGAAGAAGCATCTTGATAACTTAGGTCTTCACGGAAAAGATAGGAAAAATGTCAAGAAATTCCATTCCAAAGTTGCGAAGAAAGAAATGGGAAAAAAAGGTGCTGATTCGGCCCAGATAAAGTAAGCGTTGCATGTCTATCGGTGTAAAATTTAAGTTAACATATACTATACTAGGCATTTGGCACATACTGAGGGATCCAAGGATCCCAAGATGCATATTACTGCTAATCTGTGGGACAAAAATAACAAGCGCATTAAGAGCACATACGGAACGCCTCCGAAGAAAGGAGACCTACATCACCTTTACACTGGATCAAAGCCATTACCCAAAGCTTATACCAACGCTGTCGCTAAAAAGGGGGGTAGCGGTTAAATTTGATGACTAAGTAGTTATTACATAAGCGTTGACTCAGAGTTTTAGTGCTGCTATTTGTTTACACCTGTTGTTATTGTTACTCATGTTTTGAAACTCCTTCTATCGGCCCGGAATATGGTTCGATCTTGATTTTCTTCGTCTTGTCTTCGTCCATTTCCTCTCATGATTCATCCTTATGTTCGGAATACTCATCATTACAACAATTCAATCATGATTATAACTCTGGATTCCCTCTAAATTTTAAGCTCAAGCTTCAAGGTGAACTGCCACCCTTGTCGTCTCACTATAGAAAGTTAAATTGTTTCCTCGACGATCCGGGCTTACAGTAAGTAATGGAAAATGGAATTTTTATTTTATTGGTATCGTCTCTTCTCGGCTGATATACTGGGAGCCCATATCATAAAACGTAGAAAAACTACGGCTCTCGTAATATCAAGATACTTACCAAATAGATCAGGCAGAAATGACAGATCGAATCACTGTCAGGCTGACAGTGCGCTCACTGTGAAGTTACATTATTAGGTCGAAACTGGTCTCTTGAAGGTCAGTGCTCGGGGGATCCTTTACAAATGGCCGTCATAAATGTTGAATATTCCAGGACTAAAAGACTACACGTTTACTGTGGCTTCAACATTCAACCTTCAACCTTCAGACATGCCAAATATACCGGATGTAATTCGGCTTTTGTGCCATATGTCATTCGAGTACAGCACTTACATGCGGTACTTGCGGTTACTGTGATCAATCTGCCACCACAATGTACGGCCACATGTCAATCATTGTTGGTGCATATGGTAGGTATATTGAATTCTACTTACCTAGTAAGTGGTACATCGAATACGGGGTTTCATGGAACTTCGACACCACGGAGGAACGACAACACTGACTTGATAATAATCCTGACAATTCTATTTTAAGGTGCATTCAATTATCTCGGCGATGGATATCGTAGTATAGTATTGTCTTAAAAGGCACTCTTCTGGATGTCGAAACTGTCAAGAGCTGGTTCTCTTCCGCCACGCGCATTTTCAGTCTGTGACTATTGCTTTACGATCCCACCACAATAACTATGAAGTTCATTTTAGTACGTGCTCGTTTGCTATTCTTGTAATAATTGCTTTACAGTAACTGGTTTCGCAGGTTCTACTATACCTTGGAGCCCAAACCGCGCTTGGACTTCCTGTAGTCGGCGACACAAATCTTCACTCCGCACGTGCTGTAACACACCTTAAACACGATACGTTAACGGGACGATATTACCTATATCGGAGAGACGGTTCTCTTCATGGGGTCTACAATAGAAGGTCTGTTGCAGATGGATTTCCATATCTGCAGGCACGCGATGGCGGAAGTTCTTGCAGCCCACTTGATGCTGATCATGCACAGAAAAGTTCGTCCAGAATGTACTCGTAAACAAACTAATTATCTCACTGACACTCATTATTAGTGCCTGGATGGTCTAAGCTAGAGCAGTATGCAAAGAGTACATGGGGGGATGGTGGATGGAACATTGTCACTAATCCATCAGATGTAAAGTCTATCTCTGCAAGATCTCTCTGAAACTAATCTCCGTACTCCCACAGTACCAAGACTCGCCTGCAAATGCCTGTGTTGATGCAAGCGTCGTGCAGCTCACGACTGACGGTATGGTCATGCACCTTGCAATCTTTGAGTTATACTCACCGTTCAATCTCTCCGAACAGCACCTCCAACCTGCTCGAACCAGACATCCATTGTTCAAGGGACACTTGATGGCACCAAGGGATCGGTTACCGTCGATCAAGGCTCTGCTCATTCAGTTTCTGGCTCGTGGAGTGTGACAAGTAAGCCAATCGTCCACTCGAATACGGTGACTACGGTATCTAACAAACCATACAGAAACAACAACATTAACAGATGGATTCACATTTTCCCTAGGTCTATCCATTCCAGAAGGTGCTGACGCCAGCATTGGGTTTTCGGACACAACAACCGTCACAAACGAGCAGTCAAAATCGTATGAATTCTGAGTCTTTCTTGACCATGACTGGATCGTTTACGAATGATACTGTAGATTTTCCACCTCAACAAATGACACAAACGGCATCTCTCTGCAAATCAATAGTCCCAAAGGCAAAGACTGCTCAGTCACTGTTAGTTGCATGATACATTTCGTACTATTGATGAAATTCCTGATATTGTATCAAGCTCAACACGCAGACATGTTATCAGAATACCAAGGGCTCGGTTCCGATCGTAGCTACGGGCTGGGTGTGGTTTAATTACAACGATGCAGTACAGTCCTTCCGTTAGCCATTCGAACTATCATTGACTTTTTTTGCAGAGGGCCCCTTTAGCTGATCCTAAGGGCGGCACACATTACAAATGTGAGCGTTATATAATCTCTTGTAGTTGTATGACTTGAAGGCCTGAGGCTAATATTCGCTTACACAGATGCTGCAAGTATCGAGGGTGTTCTTACCAATAAAGCCGACCGCACTAGCACCATTGAATTTCAAGGAAAATTTAATATGGTTTCTAGATCAGGTTACTCAGCGAAATGTGGTTAGGGGGTGTCCTGCTACTATATTAATAGTTTATACTCTTGTTGCACGGTACCTGCCCGTAGAGGTGTGGGAGACTCCATTACCTAAATATGAAATATGGATCGAGTCCTCCTTGTATAGCCCAAATGACCCCTAAATCATAGAGTCACATTGTTTTATCATTATGATATGCTGAGTGACAATAATCTGGCTTAAATCAGAAGAATCATACATTATACTTATCCAGTACTTACCCATCATGCATGATGTCGATGTAGAGATGTCTATCAGCCATAGAAACCCCTAAGGGAAAATATAATGACTACTGCTGTAGAGGAAAAGGGGGCGTTGATACCTAAACAAAGAAATTTGTAAGCGAGTCGGTGAACATCCGTTCGACCTAGGGTGTTCTAAGGTGTCGAGAAGGGAGGGTAAATTCAACTGGATTGGGAGGGAGTAGTTACATGATATTTAAAGAAAGCTAAAATAAAGAGAGTACTTAACAAGGAATGGCTGAATAAAGCGGAAATTAATAGTGTTGAGATTGTAGATTGTTGAAAGAAAGAGGAAAAGTTTGAAACATAAAGCATACCAATGAATTGAAAGAAAATTTTATAAAATAGAAACTTGAGGAGAGGGACGACACGGACACTGGTAAGGTGAACTGCGGTATTTAGTGGAGCTTGGTAGTGCGCAGTACCGATGATCTTGAGTAATTGCAGCGTTGCGGGCGATGCAGGAGTGTCGGCGTTGAAGGGAAATGAGAGAGAGAGAACGCGCGCGAACGCGAACAAACGCGTCGATACACGCATCACTTGATTACGTAATAGAATTGTAATATCTTGATTTTTGTAGTGCAGGCGAAATGCCTGCTCCACACTGCGATGTTAATAAGAAAGTGTAAGCCTGGCTACCGCCAATCTCACCACATGACCGCAATGCCAATACCCAATACTCGACTCATGCGTGCCGAGTACTCTCTTGTCTCCACCCTTTCCTTCTCTCTTCTCATCCCATGAGTCAACATCCCAATTATTCAAGAATCGTTTATAAAAAAAAGCTAAGTCTTTCTCAACATTGTATACTAACATTGTTCTCTAGTTTCAAGTCCTGTGTCCAACGAAGAAGGATTACGCTCGCTAAGCGTACTTTGACTTATTCTTCCACACCATCCCATGTAAAAGGCCGTTTCCTTACTGCTGCAACGAAGATACTCTTGTCCTGCCACATACCGTCATTCAGTGAGGCAGTTCCGACACGACAGCCTTTCAAAAGTTGTATTATAGAAAAGTAGGGCTAATTATTGACTGTTGAAGAAACGCATTGACTACCAACGGTGTGACCCTTGATCATATATTTATTATATTAATATTCGATTATCATCAGATGGATGACTCCAGGGATAGAGACCTGATTTATCATCCACCGGGTGCTATCTTTGGATAAATTCCCACTGCCTTTTAAGGTAGTTGGGTTATAGGGTGGTTTTGATTTCCCTATAAGGAAATTTCAGAAATCGGGGTCAGGATCTCACTTTCAGGCGATTTGATTGGCTGACACCCTAAAACCCTTTGCCCTATGATGCTGTGACCAGGGTGACATGCCCATTACACATTTGAGTTACCTTGTCTGTGTGACACACCAATTACTATTTCTATTTAAAAATTTGAATTGCTCCAGTGACTATTTAATAACTTCTCTTTCTTTCCTACTCTTTCATATTATCTTCCTGTATCATTCTTCATCACTACCCCCACCCCTACATATTCATTGCCTATTTGCTACCCCTTATGAGGATCTGAGTATTCCATCTGTTATGTACAAATCTTTTTTTTGCCACTTGATTTTTCTGATGTTATTTCTTTGCAGAGCTTCAAGTGTTCAAGGTTCAGAAGAATTCATAGCATCCCACACTCAGAATCACTCTTTGGGCCCTCTTTCAAGTACTGAACAATTACAGGTAGGTTACTGCATTCTAATCATGTCTATATTACTAAAATATCTCTGCAGCACAAATCACTGTTTGGAATTGTTCTCCAGCTCCCAGCATTGTTCTCTGGTCCCCATATTCGTTCTATAGCTCCCAGCATTGTTCCCCAGCCTCCCACTTCATTCCCCAGCCTCCAGCTTTGTTATCAAGCCTCCAACCTCATTCCCAAGCCTCCATTGCTGTTCCCTAGCTTCCAGCTGTGTTTCTCAGCCTTCAACTTCATTCTACAGCTCCCAACTTTGTTCTACAGCCTCCAACTTTGTTTTCCACCCTCTAGCCTTGTTCTCAAGCCTCCAGCTTTGTTCCCCAGTCTCCAGCTTTGTTTCATAGTCTCCAGTTTTATTCAGGAGTTATCAGCTTTGTTTTGTTACCCAGCCCCAGCATTCGTTCTGTAGCTCCCAGCTTCATACTTTAGTCCTCAGCTTCATTCTCCATCCACAGTCCTTCATTCTATAGTACTCAGATTCATTCTACAGCTTCTGCTTCATTCACTAGCTCACAGCTTCATTCTACAACCTCCTGATTCACTCTTCAGCCCTAGCCTTCATTCTCTAGTATCCAGCATTATTATCCAGCTCTAAATATCATTCCAAAACCCTGAGACTCATCTTTAGTCCCATCCTTCATTCTAGAGCTCTCAGCTTCATTGTCTCTCCACTGTAATTACCTCCTGTCAGTTCTTGAGCTCATGAAGTACTTTGCTTTGTACTTCAATATTTATTATAGCTATATAATACTCAACACATCATTTATTCAAATATAACTTACACAATAGGTACATTAATACAGAAAACCCTGCAGGTTATGGGGGTTACCTGTGCTATTCCCTAAATGAGAGATCTGTGCAGAAGTTGTGTTTCAGTTTTTTCTTCTCCCTCTCATTTGAAACTATATTTTTTAGAAAAAGTGGTGCAGTCAACATTGTCTATTCACAATCTTTCATCTATTGCTGGCTATCCATTTAATCTTCCTCTTCCTCACAATAAAAGAAAATCTTGGCTAATCCACTGTTTGTCCCTCTTCAAAAATCAGTACATGTGCAATCTGAAGTGAACTAAGAGGAAGACATGCATGCTCCAAGAACTTTGATACTAGTCTGACAGTGAAGTAGAGCATGTTATTCTAATGCTTCAACTTTTCTATAATTTATACCATGTCATCTACAAGTCAACCTGAAGTCCAAAGTCACTCTGTTTTTACTAGATCTCAGAACACATTATGGAGTTTGTAGATTTGTTTGGATCTACTGCTAAGCTAAAACAGTTATAAATACATGTTGGTAGAATATATAGTTTTGTATTCAAAGTAAATTTGAGACCAGACAGTTTGAGAATAAAGAGTTATAGTATAGGTAAGACAAAGTGAGTTGAAAGAAATGTGATATAAACAAGTGGAAATACAAAGTAATGCTGATGTGCTCAAACACATTATGGAGTCTGTAGATTTGTTCAGATCCATTGCCAAGATAAAGTACACACAAATAGTTTGTGGCTGAATGTATACCTTTGTCCTCAAAGTAAATTTAAGACTAGAATGTTTGAGAATAAGACATAGTTTACACAATAAGTGAGAATAAACAGAGTAAAGTAATGATATTTTTTTGGTTGTTCAAGAAAAACATTTAAAGTAAGCAATGTTGGTACCACTGATTTCCCTTTCACTCATTACCACTCTTATTAAATTCACCTCTTTACATAGACACTTTACAGTGATCTCCCACAGGGCATGAATGTATTCATTAAGGCTAAACTTATTCAGTCTCTTGACAAATCTTCATGGTCCAGGGTACTTTTCTTTCATATTTAATCTTTTTGATATTAAATCAGTACTCCTTTTAATTCAGACCTATCAACTTAACATTAGTGACTTGCACATCTTTTAGATATTCCTTACTCACTCTATTTTATTTGTACTCTCATTTATCTTCTGTTCAACAAACATCTCACTACACCACTAATAATTGTTAGCATGAGCTACACTTACCTAAACACATAATATTTCATATTGTTAGGTAGTGGACTCTGCCGCTTGCCGGCCCTATTTCTTTATTTTATATGACACTACTTACAAATAGCAGTGATAATACACATATATACTGTTGTAATTAGCCACAACGCCGCATTCTCTTAGCAGTGAAGTTTCGGTTACAATGGTACAAAGCATTTATTGAAGAACACCGCCTCATCAGATGTCTCTTAGATTTTTCAGAAAGAACGGAGGACTCATTCCTCAGAAGTTCCTATGTCTAATAACCTACGATTCATTTTGGTGATAACTTTTTGTTGATTGAGGTAAATTTATTGTCAAATATCCTGAAATCATGGAACAATCGGAAGCTGTTCAGTCGATTTTTGTCATATGATATGATAATTGTCAATACAGTTCACTGGTAATTTTTATTCGTCATATGGATTTCTGCATAGTTTAAAAGCCCATTGAGGGCTAGTGAGAATGCCAGAGACAGGTTCTCTTCCGCTGTGCGCACCATCAGTCTGTGACTGTTACTCGTAGATCTACGACGCTACATCCCACCACACTAGCAGTTATTCATTCAAAGCTCAACACGCAGACATGTCATCAGGATACCAAAGGGTCTGCTCCAATTGTAGCTTCGGGCTGGGTATGGTTTAACTATGAAGATGCGGTAAGATCATTCCCTTGTGGGTCGGCGGTAGGAATTATAATAACGTCCTACAGAGGGCTCCTTTAGCTGATCCTAACGGTGATACACATTACAAATGTGAGCGATATGATAATCGCTTAATTTTATGCAGCTAACAGTCACTTACACAGACGCTGCAAATATCGAGGGTGTTCTTACTGATAAAGCCGATCGCACAAGTGCCATTGAGTTTCAAGGGCCAGTTAACATGATTTCTAGATCAGTTTACGGAGCGAAATGTAGTTAGACGTAGTTCTGGTTTATAATATTATCTCGCTGTGCCAAATTCACGTATGATTATGACGAGAATAACTTTCTGAAAGACGCATTTCCAGGTATTTACATGTATTTATTCTACAGTGGCGCTAGTCCAGTTTCAGCTCAGATACGAAACTGATATACCTTTTAGTGAAAACGGACTACTACATAAGTGTTTTCTGCTAGATTATGCTACCAGTTACAGACGATATTGACCTCGTTATCTACGTAAATAGCGGAACAGTGTAGAGGTGACGAGTGGGTTGATACCTAAACAAAGAAATTAATTAGCGAGTCGGTGAACATCCGTTCGATCTTGGGTGTTCTAAGGTGTCGAGAAAGGGGGACCAAATTTCACTTGATTCAATGGGGGAAGTAGATAAATGAAATTTATAGAAAATTAGAATAAGGAGAATACTTAATGAGGAATAGCTGAACAAAGCGGAAATTAACAATGTTGAGAACGTAGACTATTGAAAGAAAAAGGAAAAGTTTGAAACATATAGTATACCGATGAATTGAAAGAACATTTGTAAAATAAAAACTTGAGAGGGACTTGGGGCGGAGACACGGCTTTTGGTAACGCTAATTGCGGTATTCAGTAGCTCTTGGTAGTGCGCAATACCGACGATCTTGAAACCTGTTGAGTAATAGCGGTGTTGAGGGCGATGCAGGAGTGTCGGCGTTAGAGGGGAGATGAGGAAGAAAGCGATAACGAACGCGAACAAAGTTCAAACACGTCGACGTGCGTTACTTGATTATGTAATAGAAAATGTAAAGTCCCGGTTTTTTTAGTGCAAGCGAAACGCCTGCATTACAACAGTATTCAAAATATGTGCTGTATACTTATCGCCGATACAGCACTTATTCATACTAAGTAGTAAAACCTTCACTAGTAACATATCTTACTCTTGCATTTCCTAGTTGTCCTGATTGGACTAGATCCCGTACATGTTCACTTTGGGCCGCTACAATAACCTCGGAGAGATTAAGCTCCTTGAATGTCGTGTCTCCTCGGCTTATCATAACAGTGTAAATAACCATGGGGATGTAAAGAATCAATGACAATAGTGGGACTAGCCCTTGAATCCACCATCCAATTGTACTGAGAAGCTCAACGCATGTGTGTATTGACTGAGTATCATGTCCACTTCTTGGTGAGGTCTGCACTAGGGCATCGAGCATACTGCTGGCCGTCGATTCCCACAGATCCTGGGTCAAGGGACAAAGAGTTCCATTAGAGTTTAGGGGCCCCAATACATTGCCTCGACAATTAAGTGACCAAAGGGAACTTCCGACACCACCCCACCAGCTTATAATTGCGTTGTTTACCGAATCTGAGACGCACACATTGCTAGAAATCGCATCACATCCAGAGGTTACAGGTGTGTTAGGCTCGACATATTGAATGCCAGAGCCGCCATCTTGAGGTTGCGCATCAAGGGTGATAGTATGATTGCAGAACGAGAAGTACATCCGACCATCGCTGCTAATTGTAGCATTAGGCAGGATTCCAGAGGTATTGCTCACCCAAAGGTAATGGGTGGATGCAATACCGACATTTGTCATAGAGACAGCCAACTTCATGTTGTTATGGGCGATGTATTGAACACCTCGAATATCAATAATATAGTCAAGTAATCCACTATTTTCAGCAGAAATAGTGTAATTTTCAATGCCACTGCACAATATGTCCCCATGAAGTTTCGGGCCTCCAGGAAGTGTGTTGACTCCAAGGCTGCTTCTACCATCAGGAATGACCAATGTTCCAAGTAGAGCGTTGTCGTGCTTTAGATCAGGCTTCAGTGCCCAACTGGCAACTTTCGAGATAGCTGCTAGCTGTCCATCGCTATTGAGGGTTGCAATGGTGCTAGCCGGGAAATGTGTAATTGATTTGTAGACAAACACAATTTCGTATGACGGTCAAAGTGCACTTTTAATAACGCGTGCAAACACTTTTGATGCGAGCGCAAACATTTCGGACGTTGTTCGGCGCACACACACTTATTGTCCCAGCGCAAACATTTCAACCGAGCGCAAACATTTTTAGTCCCAGCGCAAACACTTTCTGTAGCACAAACATTTAAAGAGCAACACAATTTTTTGAGACTGACGCAGTTATTTGCAGAATATAGATTTCATTAGGAATATACAGAAGAAAGGTATCATTGTAACTTTCGGTACAATTTTATACTACATAATCTAGACAGTAGAGTTCAAGCAACACATGTAAGAGAATATATCAACGTGTTTATGTACAGGGGCATCATTTCTACAACAGGGAGATAAATCATCTACGTGACGAGGGAGAAGTGACTCTACCACGCAGTGATGTGAAGGAGGCCGTAATTTGGCCGCAATATTGGTCAACCGGACGACGGTCGGACGAGGACAATGCTGATGAGACCCTGAGTCAGCCCTGTTACTAATAATACTTACGTGGCAAGGACTCGAGTAGGAACAAGACTTCACGTGGTATGCAATGGCGAGGATTCCGAATTACCCTTACCACACCGGCAAGCCACCAAGTTCTTCGCATTGCGTGATGGAAACCTCCCTCTTCCTAACCAAGCATGCATCAAGCATAAAATAGATGCCAATCTAACCATGGGTTATTGTTAGTTTCAAGCATATTATCAGAGACATCGACATACCAAAGGCACGCTTGCTGATGCGCTTTGAAGCAGACACCATCCAAATGCGGTCGAATTTGACGCACCCCGGCCTTCGCAGTTGGGACTTGACAATGATGCCACTAGGGTCAGCAAAGTTGGAGAGTGCTGTAGATGTGTTGTACGTAACAGTTGCAAGGTCTTCGCAGCCGTGCAAGATGTACTCGTGCACGAACGATTTGATGCCTGAATAGGTATTAAGTGCATATGAGAATGAATATAACATGAATCTCAAACAGAGAAAAGGAGGTACTCACGAATCGTGAATCATAAACTGTACCAGGCCCCTTCACCTAAGCATCTCCAGCAATGTACCAGCGGAAATTCCTCAGCGTTAACGAGAAATGAGTTCACTCGATGTGCATGAATATTTGGACACAGCGACTGGTGCATGTAACCTGCATTGAACAGTAAATTAATGCCATCTTCCAGGAAACCAGTAAGAGACTCGACACTCACATAACACACATAAATTGGAGGATAAGCTCAAGGTATGAAACAAGATGGCTGAAGAGTCAGCAAAACGAGATTCAAGCACAAGTCGGCACTTGCACTGTCAACTGTCTAATCACGTGCAATGAATTTGGGATCTCAACAAAGGTGCACGTGTGATGAATTGATTTGTGTACGCGTTCATTGGCAATATTTGGCATTAGCCTCCATGCCAATGCCAGCATGCTGAATCGATACATTGGCAAACAACCCCCGCTCGCCCTCCATACATGCCTCTCCCAGCCCCACTCTTGTTGACAATAAATGACTTTCTCATCCCTGAACTAGACTTCGACTCAGACACAGAGAAAAAGAAGTCGCTTAGGGAAAGGCCACTGCCAAGGAGGAGAAGAGACCGCAGGTACTGTGCATTAGTAGGGACGAGCACTGGCAGTAACTCAGCTATTGTCATGTTCGTTGTTTTCTGTCTATGTTGCAATGTCACTTATACCGTTGATTACAGGTACTGTGGCTGGAACTCCCACTTGAATTCCTCGAGCTTCTCCTGGTGTTAAATCTAGACCCCTCATTCTTCCCTATCCCTCTCACTCCAAATGGGAACAGCAACAGCAACACACCAAATCGCTTAACCCACACTTGAAAGAACTACCACCCCCTTCCCGCCATCTAAGCCTGGCAAACAACCTCGCCTTCAATCGATCCAGGGGTCTTCCGCTCCGTGACACAAATCAGCGGTGTGTACCATCATTAAATCCGTTGCCTCCGTGCACTCGCCGTTCGGAGTCTTGCGTGGGCGTACGATCCCGGCGGAGTCACGAGCGGTGTAATAGTCATGCGGAGCATTCTAACGGGTGGAGATATCGGTGTCGTAAGGAGACGTGCGCGACATGGGGGGGTGCACCTTTGAGTGCTGAGGCAGGAGAACACAGGAGGTGAGGTACCCCACAGCATCGAAACCCGCTCATTTAGCTAACCCACTACTTTGTCAAGCTGTTCTTTCCTTAAGCCTCTTCCCAACTCCTGCGCGGCGCCATCGTCATAATCAACTTCTTTTCGACATTCTCATCTCCTTTCGAGAAGGATCAGAAGGGCATGAAGCATTCGGTGCTCGCGAGAAATCTCACGGTCTCTCTCTTCCATAGTCTCATTACTTCATTTCCTGTCTACGATATCTTTACTTTAGTATTGTCAATTGAGCAGTGTTTGAACTCTCGCCATACAACCGTTTAATGCATAAACTTTCATTTTAATATGCTTCCGACATATTTTTAAATTATGACTAAGGAGAGGCTAGTATACATTATATTAATACAGTTAAAATCGAAATTTTTTCCTGGTCTTGAAATGTTTGCGCTCACAGAAATTTGTTTGCGCTATAGAATGTTTGCGCTGGGACTAAAAATGTTTGCGCTGGGACCAGAAATGTTTGCGCTAGGACCAAAAATGTGCGCCGAACAACGCCCGAAATGTTTGTGTTCGCATCAAAAGTGTTTGCGCAACGTATTAAAAGTGCATTTTGACCGCCATAATTTCGAGCTCTCCAACTTCACGAATAACAGAAAGTCCAACGAGCAGGGTTATTGCACTGTTAACCGCAAGTTGAGCTAGGACGAACAGGCTTAACCATCGATTTCCCCGTTTGAGAAGCAAGCGAATGGTATCAATAAAGCTGCCTTTGATCGCACCCAAGTTAAGGTCGAAATTTTTTATGGTATTCCCATCCTGCATCATAATAAACCAGGACTGATAGGCACTCAGCCGAAGAAGACCATATGCTGCTATGAGGACTCCGATCTTCAACCAATATTGCATAAGTGACTGCAGCAATGGAAGGACATTCGTGCCATTAAGATCGAAGGACTCTGGACATGAGGCGCCAGAGGGACAAGCGTGAATGCGAGGAAGCAGCGCCCCCTGCACAATACCAATTCCAAGAACCATCATCGAAATCCCTACAAAAACCCAGAGGAAAGAGCGGCGCATTAAGAGTATAAAAACCGAGAAGTTTGAGTGGCGTTGGATATTACTACTAGTAATTTCCACAGGAATGTCGGAACTGGCTAACATGGCCGCTGTTTCTGACGATGAATGGCCCAAAAGCTTTTCGTGGTCTGGTGGTAAAGACGAGGTAGATGCGCTTGCTATGTCTACGCCATGCTCACGTATTTCGGTCGAATCGTTATGGTCATGAGAATGATCCATTGTGCCAAACTGTTACGCGGTCAGAGCTGGGTATAATGAGTACACAAGGAAGACATACCGCCTAGCGTAAGTGAATTTCAGGTGAGCTCTTGAATGAGTCAGGGGTCTTTGAACGAACAAGCTGATCATCTGAAGCACATAATATATGTAAGATACATCAGGAGATCGTAACTATTGCGGTAAGGTTAAGGAGTCCGTGTTTAATTGACAGAACAACATATCTGTTCAGACATTGTTGCGCCCAAGCATCAGAATCTAGATGAAGCGGAGACTAGGAGGCTCTTAGATATCCTTAAATGAATGAATGCTGTGGCTGGAGATGTGACGATCCAGCAACGTGACGAATCCCTTTACATAACTCTAATGCACGAATGCCTATGAGCTCGCATGGTTGTGGAGAAACGCCAAACCCTGGCCAAACCAATAATAAAAATTAAATGGAACCCTACATATATGGGTAAATCCCATGTATTGCTAAGTCTTGGTGGCTTAAGTATCAGATATGAGCACAGCGAATGCTGGTCGAATGGTACTGAAGCTAACATCCATCTGCTTATTGGTATGACACGCCACGGGATCGTCAAAACAGATCAAACAATGATATAAATTATCTTCAGCTGAGTCCTGCACGCATGCAATTGATTGCATCAGGTACACACTACTATTATTATCTTGTCAGCTGAGCATTGGAAACGGTGGGATCGACGGTTACGTCCATTACGATTCACCCACGCAATAAGTGTCTCTAGTGAGATGTTGAACTTAGCTTCCCCCTCTGCAACAAACCTGGTTAACCCGCCGTTATAAAGACATTTATAGGCCACACATGAAGAATTTTAATTTAATATTCAGAAGCATAATAATCTACACAAACTGCTAATACTCAGTCTACCCGCACATGAAGGGTCACGGGAGCAACGGTGACGTTCTACTTATCACATCTTCAGTCCTATTGGCCGATCTTAAGATTGTATAAAAGAAATTTGTCCGACAAATCTGCGAGCGGTCTTCGGTTTAGAAGATGCTGCCCCAGAGTCCACGCGCAGCTTTCCCAACTTTCTCGACAGTCGGTCAGTATTAGTTTCCGAGCGTTAATAATTTTGACCAAGGATCTGATCAATATTAAAGATAATTGAGTAATTCTATCCACTGAGACGATCTTTATCTTAGTCTTGAACATCGAACATCGAACTTCCCAATGATAGAACGAAGTGAGTCGCGCCGAGCAAGTGACCGCGTAAGCTCTTCGAAAAGTACATGAAGTAGTGTATCTTGGAGGACAGTCATCTGAATATATATACTAGTTATTAAGTGAAAATAAAACACTGCGTAAAATTCAGAGAGTGGGAGATCACTGCATCAAACTCATCAAAGGCCACTACCATCTTCTTATGGCTGTTGCTATATGTGCAAGTAACCTATTGATTGAAGAGCGGGTGCTGTGTCATCGTGGTAAGTGCATATGTAGCATCAGATGAGAGCAGGACCCTGGGCGTTAAGCGCGCAGTTAACGCCGAAAGGGAGCTGGCATGTATATGTTTGGCAAAAGCCTCGGAACATTACTTACGTAACCTTAGTTATGGCTTACCTTGATGTAGCAAAGATAATAGATTCAGCCCAACTATATAGTAGCCATGTCTTGGCCCAGGTTCCTAAACCCATCCCTTTTCCTTGTTATGATGGCTTAAAGAGGAACGGATACTAACGAGAACACATCTAAGAGGCAAAACTCGCAAATGAGGAGCGGCCCCCTCGTCTCGGGAACCGGGGTTCTCAGTGATGTTACAGAACCCTTCAATGGATCTCCGCAGACGAGAAAGATCAGATTACGAAATTAAATTTATTTCATATTTCGAGTAAACTGAACGACCTTGTGTATTGAAAAGACAAATGAAAGACTCAAATAATTGACTGAAGACTGAATTAAAATCACTACTGCTCATTCGCATCCAACGCGTGAAAATCGTAGTATAACCGTCTCCTTTAAACAGATGTTAATCAGGTGGATCACTTTCAATGACGTAGTATAGGAGGTGGTGGTGTAGCTCCATAAGCAAAGTCACCATTTTTGGTTGATGAACCGGAAGGTCAAAATGCCGATAAAATCCTGAGGATAATAATAGAATTGCACTAGCAGTACCAATGTCAAAAATGACAGATAGACACGTCCGAAAGATATGGATACCGGAATTAAGGCAATACACGCTCTGGCGTTAAGTGTCATGCTGAACTGCCAGACGTTATCAGGTTGATTCCCGAGCTGTATGACCTATAATAAATGAAACACTGTTTCCCGAGCTCGCCGACATGAGTGTACAGTGATATGGAGATTTCGCAGATTATCGCGCCCGGAGTATTTAACTGGCAGTTCCGGTTTATTGGAACGACGCAACTCGAGCGCTGTAATGTGACAAGAAAATAACATTTACCATAGTTGTGAGCGTATACGAAAAACGGTGTCGATCATCAAGTCGATGTCTCGCTTATGAACATCTCCGGATGATCTCACGGAGTGAAGGTGCCTTTTTTGGGAGTTGGCCGTGTAGCTTTCACATAACCCTCGGCTATTTTTCACTTCCCACGCCTTCACATCAAGGTGCTGCATCGCATAGAAGATCACAAAAAGCGAAATAATTATATCATACTTGTATCATACATTGTACAACACGTTGTACAATGAATTATGGATGTTGCAGCATGTGGTATGAATTACTATTTGCGATGTTCCCCCACTATTCCTATGTTAACTTATGAAGAATGTGATACTGAAGTTCAGATTTATTGTAGACATTAATTATGCGATTTATTGTGTGTATTTAATACTCTGGCTTCTTGCAAAGTACAATAAATATGTCTCCCTTTGCAATGCATTACTTTGGAGTCTGAAATCAGACAGTGATTTTATTAAAATGCAGTACATTGCAACACACAAACTTGCTCATTCTGGTAGGCCGTAAATACTTAGACACAGAATGGAATAATTCGTGTCTGTTATCCGTGCTCGTTGTGCATCTCTTTTTCATCAGGTTTAATATTATGCTATGAATAGGCATCAATCACCATAATTATTAATGTAATATATTATTAACTGTTCTCTTGTACTACAAGACTACATCAGGAAACACTGATCCGGCTACCGAGCCAAGTGCCAAGCTCGGTAGCCTATATCGATCATCTGCCAAGCCATATAGATATCTGTAGGCTACATCGCATTATATAGCACGCATTGATGCTAGATAGAGCTGGGTAGACTATAGAGTACACTATGACAGACATATAGATTTGCATACATTAGACAGCTATCTACATATCTCTTTATAGATGTCCTGCAATTTTATGTAGACTATATAAGTGCAGATAGTTTAGCTCCTTCCCTTTCTTGGATCTTGAAAGATCACTACTTATACACTACTATTATATGCTGGATAAGTAGCCTTTATTATTTTAAGAGAAATGGTGATGTTTACAATGTTTAATACCTCAAATATGGATTGTAATTTATCTATATGTATGTTTTAGTAGCTGTTGCACAATGCTCAGAGTGCTCTAGTAATTATCTACAGTACAGTTATGTGTTTGGAACAGGGAGTGAGAAGGAGAGAAAGGTGCCGAGCACAATAACTTGACAACGAGTAAGTTACCCATTGCCGGTGTGCCAAGTCATCACGTGACTTCGATCGTCGGTTACATCCGGCTGTGAAAACAATTTTCGGTCTTGTCTCATCTCTGTTCTTTGTTTCTTCCCTTTCCCCCTACTTACCTGTCTGTTCTGTCATGTCTCTTTCTCTCGTTAACGTTTATATATGGAATCTTTGTCAATTTGTTGCAAACTTTACAAACCCTTCACTGTTGTAAGTCTCCTTTCTGGTACTCATGAATGCTTCTCACTCCTAGGTGCGCTGTAGGATCATTGACAAACATTTTTATGTAGACCGCGACATTATGAATACTGGCTGAGTTATGCTTTTGAAAATGTTGTATGTCACACCGCCTTATATTCTTTCTCGTGCTTATACTCCCACCAACTCTTAGTTCACTCATTCACAACTGGTATGCCAGAAGGGGGGAAGGATTGTTGTTAACGGCGTGCGTCGAAGAGAAGGGCTGATTATTTTTGTATGTCGCACTACTCCTTTTGCTTACACTCTCACTGACCAATAGATTTATGCGCACTCGCTCATGTTTGGTATGCCTGAAGGGGCTGAAAGGTGGTTGGTAAGAGTGTACGTTAAATAGAAGGGCCAGGGTATATTAGTTAGTATACTTAGATATGTGTGTAGTATCATACAAAATATATATCTTTTTTTTATTCTACTGGCTGCAATTGAATCTCCTGCAATGGCGACATTTTGGTTGCCTACATACATACAGTAGTTGCAATAGACAAGTAGTCTACATCTCTAAAGGCGCAATTACACGGAACTACCAAGCTATCACTTCGGCTATGTCGATCTATGTAGATCTATGGGAAGATAGCATGAGTCTATATGGACCTACATAAAGGGGACTTTCCGATAGGAGATATTTGTGCTATGTAGCCTACATAGCTCTATATTACTATCTCTTTTATTCCTGATGTAAGAACAGTTATACAATCTCCTCGACAATAAATGCCCCTTTACTTCTTTCCCTTCCTGTATGTAATCCGGTATCTCTTACTAATCGAATTCTTGAGGTAGTGGGCTGTGCTGCTTGGCGGCCTTATTTCTTTATTAAAATGCGGTACACTGCAGCACACAACTACTACACACATATAACATATACAGATTACCGTTTAATACCTCACATTTAATAACAGCACAGTGCTGAATCCTTTTTCTACAACTTACCAGTGACTTTAATAATAATAATAAAGTACAAAAAGAAGAATAAAGCATGTATTTAAGCTCACTGGTAAGCGGTGGTGCCATACGGCGTAAAAAACGAAGGAAGGTTCAGTTCAATCTGGCACGACACTCGCAAGGCGCTCACAGTACTTGCGTGGGAACAAAAGCACGGTGCGGCGGTACGCTCACATTGGACTCGCATATAGCTCGCGTGATTTCCGGGAGGTTCTTGGGAGCGGAACAGCATCCGTCGGTGTTTAATACCTACAGTACGTAATCAGGAACTCGGTCACACCTAGCAGTCGGTCAGCAGGAATTTTCAACAGAACAAGTCAGTCCCCTGCAAAAAAGAAACCACAATAATAATTATCTAAGTATTGCCTTCATATATCTCAATCTATATGCAGAATGACATAGATTTGGCCATGATATAACAACTGTATGTCTCGCCATGCCATTACATCATCTATTTGGCTGTCTATTTCGCATCAGCTGCTTCGTATCTGCTGCACAGTCACTTTTCAAGAACATCTTTCTATATGACGACTAACCATATCCATTTTTAAAGTTCCAAAGCACACTTTTACAACAGTTTCACGGCATATTTGCTTTGTTTAAATTTTGTACTAAAGGTTTAAGTTTGTATGTTAGGTATATTCCTTATCCCCCCTACTGCAAGTTGAAAGCACTATTGTGGATTGTGTAGTTGAAAACTGACCTTGAAATTTGGCATAAATGTTATTGGTATCATCCAAAATATATTAGTGTATTTATCGCATTTTTTAACGTTTTATTTGAGGTGCTGGAGTGATGAGATCAGAAAAATTCCATTTTCATGACATAGAAATGTCAAATGGAGGAATTTTTGGAAAAGGCTTTTAACTCGCAAATAACTGTCGGAAAACTAATGAATGGTATCTCAATTATATTTTAGAAGCTTTTGTGGAAGGATTTTGGGATGAGCAACGGAGTAAGCAGAGGTAAAGTGCAGAGAGCACAGGCAAGCGCGAGTCAACCGGCTGCCCAGTAGCATTTGATAAGATAAGATATTAAGCTGTCAGGTACTAAATACCGCACAATAATAAGTTCCCGCGCTATGACCGGCTTCCTAGTTTTGTCCAAGATCGCATGCACTTTAAAAAAATATTCATAGAAATACACTGGAGGATCCAAAAATTACAAAAAAGGTCTCGATTTATTCTTTGGAAGGTGTACCATAACTTTAACATAAATTGATGGCAGTATTCGAAACATTTTATGTCTTATTTCTCAATTTGATCTTAGGTGACCGAGATCACCATCAATGACTGTAATTTGGAACGATCTCCGTTCGATCTTGATGCGCTGGATCCTAAGCGAAACATCGACATCGTTTCTGGTCATACCTCCATAGTTGTGGAGGTAGGACAATGATGAAACACATCAGCCTGAGCGACAAGGGTGCCTGAAAAGAAAGGAATTGGCTCGTCTTATCGTGTAGCTTTACAACTTCAAATATTGGAATTCAGGGACACGTACTTTTGAGAGATTTGCGAGAAACTCAGACCATAAAAGCACTCCAATTAAACGGAATGTCAAATTCACCGGTCTCATATCGTCAACAGGTGGTATTAAAATAGAAAATTTTCTACAACCAGCCGTGATGACAACGTCGAAAATGACAGATAGATTAAAGCAACAAAACAGAATCATTTGGGATTTGCGGTCTAAACTCACCCGGCGGTACGCGCCCAATCGTATTGTTTAGCGCGCTGGATAAACAGAAGAATAAGAAAGAGGGTAAATTAAACTGTCGAACAGTAGAACGGGATTTGATAAATTACGGTCAAAACGCAAATCTGCCAAAAATATGATAATCAGGCGCTTATAATTTTCCAGCTGAAGAAGAGCGTGAAACAGATTAGCAATTGTTATCCCAAGTTCTCCAACAGGAAGACACGAAACAGAGCAATGCTTCCTTTCACGCCCCCCAGAAAATAGTGAAACGTAGTATTATCTCATATGCGAGATAATAGCAAGAGGACAAGAGAAAAGCTTCCTCTCAAATCCCAGAGAAAGTGTACAACATCATATTATCACATATGCGAGACAAGAGCAAGAGAACGGTTACGGTTACGGCGGGGCGCAGAGACAACAAGTCAACTTGAGGTAATCTACTCCAAGATCGAAAGCGAGAGCGAGAGCGAACCAGACAAGTGTCCACACAACCATCACGCTAAGACCCCCTCTTCACGCGATCACTCGACAACTTCATCCTCATCATCAACATTACCCTCCTCATCGCCTTCCCCTTCACCCTCCCCTCCCTCCTCATCGCCCTCCTCCTCCACCGCACCACCCCCAACCCCTCAACAGCTCTCCTAACACACTCCCTCTCCTCCACCTCCCCCTCCCTCGGAACGATCTCAAACCCCAAACAAGCCCACACCCCGGTCATCCTCGGGAAATAATGACAATACAATCTAACCCTCTTCCTACTAACTTCCTCGAAATCTCCCGGGAATCAGGTGGGATTTGACCATACGGCGCTTAGTACCGCATTCGTCCGAGTCGCCGAGGATGGGGGGGGACGAAGACGACGAAGTAGAAGATGAGGTAAACGACTCAATAAGCCTATTAACCTCCCTCAACTCCAAGAGCTTCCCCACATCGCCCACATCCCGCGATTGCTTATTCCTTTTGAATCCCTCGGGGGCAACACGAAGATCTGACCAGCCTTGGAGTTTTTGAAGGAGGATGGTGGGGAAGGGGAGCACGGGGAGTGTAACGTTCTCCGTCCCTGCTCTATCAGACTTGACGGATCCCGAGCTTTGCCTTTCGTATCATTGGAGGGACGAGGAAGAGGGGAAGGATCAGCACTCGCTTTCCCTTTCGCATCAGCCGTAACTGTACGAGAAGGCGAACGAGCAACAAGCCACCTCACACCCTCCGCCTCCTCCCTTAGATCGGGAAGACTCATGATCCAAGGCTTTACATTCTTGGTTTGTTCCTCCCTTTCTTTCTCCTCCCCCATTCCTTTTATTCGCTCCCCCATACGCCTTCTTTACACCCTCTCTACCACTACCGCCACCACCCCGCCGCCACCACCAGACGAAGACGCACCCCCACTCCCAGGAGCTGGCCGGCGAAACCACAAAATCCTATACTCGTTCCTCGGATCCTTAGGCATCTTGAGGAAGAACCGCGCATCGTTGGCGACTATCAGATCTTGGATCTGGCCTGTTGTCATTGGGTTGGAGGGTGGTGGGCATATAATGTCTACGTCCTGTGAGGGGGGTTAGTAAGGCTGTGACTTAAAGATGAAGGAGGGAAGGCAAGAAATAAAGAAAAAGACGAAGAGGGAGAAGAAGATGAAGGAGAGAAATGAAGAGGAGAGAAATAGGCGGGGAGGACGAAGATTGGTAGCGGGAGGAGGAAAAATGAAAGACGAAAGACGAAAAAGTGAAGAAGGAAGAGAAGGGTAGGGCACAGATGTAGCCGTACAGCGTGGCGCGTAGATACAGGAAGAGAAACGAACGAACGAACGAAAGAAAGAAAGAAAGAGGGAGAAAAGGCGAAGGGGAGAGAAGGGGGAATGAAGAAGGGAGGAGGGAGAAGAAACGATGAGAGAAATTGGGAGGAGGGTGTTGAAAGACGATAAGGTGATAAGAAGAACGGAGGAGGGGTGGGATGAAGCCGTTGGATGGATATCCTGGCATCGTGAGGAGGAGACAGGCAGGGGAGGTTAAGACGAAAGACAAAAAGGGAATACGAATAAAGGCAAAGAAAGAGGAGGGAGTACGTCAGAACCGCTGGAGGGTGGGTACAGTGGGGAAGGGGCCCAGATGTAGCCGCATAACATTGCACACGTAGCACGTAAACTAGAAGAAAATCAACACGAAAACAAGACGAATTCAAAAACGGAAAAGATGAAAAGCCAAACGAAAAAAGAGAACAACAGACCTTAGGACACCTAGAAACCCCATACAACCTCGTCGCCAAACTCCCCAAAAGGACACATTTGAGACCTATCTTGTCGAGTGTGGAGATGGCTGCTTGGGACGCTTCGAGGACTAGGGCATAGTATAGGTCTTGGGGCTTGAATTTGGGGGCGGTAGAGGGTGCGGGGGTGGGGATAGGTTTTGGGAGTAGGTTTGGTAGTGGGGGCGGGGACGGGGGAGGTGGAAGGAGTGGAAGAGGTAGCTGAGCCTGGGACTAGAGGAAGGGTGGACCCCGCACGTTTGGTAAGCCGAACCATAGGTCTCAGAGCAGGTATCTTCACAGATGGCGTTGACTCCTCCTGCTCAGCCGATATCGGGGACACGAGATCCCTCTCAATATCACTCCCATTCTCCTGTTCATCCTGAAGACGAGGATTAACAGGCATCTGAGTCCTGACAACCAGGTGTCCCCCCATTCCCATAACCACTCCCTACCATCGGCATTAGCGTTACGCGGACAGTATCCCGCACGATATATTCTCGGCTGGAAGATGTACTGCCGTCGTCGACTGGTGCGGCTGCTGGGAGGGGGACGCGGGAAAGGGAGAGGGAGGGGGAGAAGGGCAGGGGGAGGGGGGAGGAGAGGCGGAAGCGGAAGCGGGGGCACTTAATCAATTGGCTGCGCCCGATGCGTCCGATGTTGGGACTGGACGCGTCCTAATCCAACACCGCGACCATCCACCTAAGTTCGTCCGTGGTGTAGAACGTGTTCATGGTGTAGACTTCAATCGTGGTAGATGACGTGGAGGATGTGGATGGGGAGTGTATACCAAAGCCTAGCTTGGATCTTGGATTGTTAGCCGGGAGGAGGTTTAGCAATGGCGGAGGAGGGGTTGATAATTACCAGATGTATGACCTGTCGCCGGTCGGGGTTCGACCCGATTCGACGGTACCGAGCAAAGGGTGCCGGTTATGAACATATCCGGCACCCGACGTCCAGCTATTGAACTATATGATAAACTGAAAGACAGCGTATCAAATCCCATAAAAGCCTTCGAAATACTTCCAAAGACATAAGAATTAAAAATCTCAATGACAAATACCAACAATAAAGACAAGACATGTGAAAGATTTACATATTTTGCTGATGCACTGGATGCTACAAAGGTACGCTCACTTCCCCAGTGCCCCACTGTCCTTACATTTTTATACTTAATCGTATTTTTTTTGTTGAGGCTCTCGATGCTGATGGAATACACAAAAGAACTGCCTGATGAATTTTTCCACTTTTTGTCTAGCTATGACAGGAAGTGGAATACGGTGAGGATAAACGGGGGTAAGAAGAAGCATATTCGATCGTCTTGGTGGGATGCTCGTCACTTGGTGCTGTTGGAAAGGTAACGGAGGTTGCTTGCATTTAGGTGCGCTTCTCCTTCATTTCTTACAAAACATCCCTCAGGATGCATCTCACGCACAAGATGACGACTGAAGGTATGAACGAAACTCGGTTAAATCATAGACCATAAACAATGTTTCATGATTTGTGCTACACGTGCTCCAGATGCGTTCTGAATAGAATTGTGGCCCAAGCAAGTTCAGTTATTGAATTTCATACGTATGAATTGTCTGCTCACCTTAGCGATAGAGAAGGTAGACAGCACCGATAATCAACACGTAATAAAATGGCGGAATGTATCGTGCCAAAAGCCAGACAATGATAGCTCCAAGAAACAAGTTTGGTGCGTCCATACGCAACTTGAGGTATACTTTTCTGAGAACTGCTATGGTCGTATTCATCTCCTCGGTTTTGTTCTTCATCTCCTCCAGGCTTGATTCCATTCGTTTGATGGCGTCCTCTACGAAACCAGATTTGGCTTGTAATACTGAGATTTGCTCCTCAATTCCCGGCTTCAGCTCGCCAGCTGGCAGCACTTGTGCCATATCAGGTGGATTCCACGGAGAGTCGTCGGGAGGGACCAGTAACATCGTATGAGACCAAGTGTGATCTTTGTTCATTAATGGCGGTTCACTGTCGACCTCAAAATTATCTGGGATATTAGCCGGTATCTTTGATTCGCAGTCTTTGCATATGTGGTAGTCTGGAATTGAAAGGGTTAGTATGCAGTCGCCTAGTACAAGTACGATGACTGACCATTACAGTTATGCTCTAGGCAGATGAACACCACTTCCGTAGTGATCTCAATTGGTCTATCGCAACTCTTACATGAGATAGTATTCTCGGTTGAAGATGAGAAATGGCTATTTATCATAACTTGGGTTCGGAGAACTTTAAAATCGTTCAGGTGCAGAGCTGCAGTTTTGGCCAACCACAACGAAAACTGCCATATACTGATATCGTAGTAGTGCTTAACCATTGGATGAGTTATTGAGTGGTCTTTTACAGACAGGTTTACTTCAGTGCTGTTTTGGCATTTCCCACATGTATCAAAATCTACAAGAAATATCCTGTCATATCGGTTAAATGGAGAATGGTTTGCATACATACCCTTGCATTTAAGACATGTATAACAGGCCATTCCGAGCATGCGAGTATCCTCTGCACCTATTTTACAAATATCGCAAATTTTCGTTCTGAAGATATAAATTAAAATGTCAGATTTATAAGAAGCAAAGAAGCCAATTCCTTACGAGTGATATATTGGCGAGAGCTCTTCCCTAATATAAATTTTGCTGTCCGTGTCTTGCTCGTCACCAGCGTCTTTGACATTAGAATTTTCCATATAATTAGCATCGTCCTTGTCACCAGCATCTACTTTGACGTGAGTGTTGTCCTTGTTACTAGTATCGTCCCTATCACCAGTATCAACGGTGTCATCAACATCGTCTCGGCCATTACCATCGTCTGGATCATTAGATTCGACCCTATTATCATCTTCCTCCAAGTTGTTATCAGCATTTACCGTGTCATCCTCATCTTTGCTGGGAAGCGGAAACGTCTTCAGTATTTCACTTGTCAGAAGGTGTCTATCGGTTTCATTCAAGGCCTGCTCATCGAACGCGGGCTCAGCAGATTCGCGGTCCTGAATATAGCTTTCCCCATACAGACGATATAACCCTCCATGGTAGGATGATAGCGCCTTGCTTAGGTCAACTAACGAAACTAATCAATTAAATCCAGGTGTTGAACTATACGCTGTTAACGCACCTTCTCCGCGAAGTGATTCTGAAAATTTTTACTATGAAGATAAATGTGTGCTGAACGAGTTTCACTCACCGAAAAATACATCAAAGAAGTGCTTGAAAACTTCTTCATGCACATTTTCGAAGGTAACAATTATTTTCACCAGATCTTCGATCTCAATCACTGTAGACTCAGCGATGTAAAGGAACTTCAACAAATTTTCGAATAGTAGAGCTATCAATTGCAGGATATACTGTAACGTGGGATTATAGAAATTGATATAAACGGGTGGAAGTAACACAACATACCGTTTCAAACGTATTATCATCGCCAAATAGTCCAAATGTGTTTTCTGCATCAATATTATACTTTAACTTAGTCAACTTTTCACGGAGCAGATCATCTTTTTCTTTCGAATATCTATAAACCAGAGACCGAAGTTCATCAGCCATTTGGACTTCTTCGAGTACTGGCCCCTTAGCAAGCTTGAGCAACTGCCGAATGTCATATAAATTGAAGATCCACGAGACATATAAACGGTTGTGTCTTAACGCTGGGATGTATTGAGACGCAGATAATCTATCAACATTTAGTCGCACCTCTTAGGCATTGATGGGTACAGGATTCGAACAGTTGGTAAATGCGCTCTTGATATAGTTGTTGTTCAAAACGCCAACCTGTACTTTAGTGAGATATCTGTAATGTTTTATGATTCCATTCGTACCTATTCCATTGTATACGCACCATTCCGCCAAAGTCCAATTGTAAGGCATTCGACCGGTGAATGCATTAGCTTCGCTTGTCCGAATGAAGCCTGTTTTATCTGTGTCGATCGCAGATGCTATATCATCTCCAAATTGTGATATATATTTCAAGGTCCAAGCCAATGGATCTCCTTTCTTCCTTTCAACAGATTCATTCATTGTCGATGTCTGTTGTTCCTCACATCTGGGCAAATCGTCTACGTCATCTGAAGCTTCGATTAATATTATACCAACGCCTTCATTTTCATTTGAGCCGTCTCGTGCTGAGAAGTACTCGAGGAAATATTCAGATAAAGCTAGACTGAATTCCGTATTTTCCACACAAAATACCCATTTCTAAGTCACCCCTGGTTAGATGTCGGTATTTAATAAAACCCAAATTATTACATACCATCTCGTGCCAGATATCTTGTAGGTCCTAAAGTGTCATGCGTTCAAAACGACATCTGGTACGTATGATAAAAGTATGGGACGTACTTTTTGTTTAAGACGTGTATGGGCCCCCTTATTAAATTCCTTCACAAGAACATTTTCTACGTGGGTCATAGCGTCTACGATCTGTTGCCTCTGCATATCGAATTTTGTTCTGAATTGAGTTTCATTTATGGTGCACATCGCGTCGAATGATGTGTTTACTCTTTCCACCATCTGGTTAAATCGTTGCACGGCGGCCGCATCGCGAGATTCCATTTCCCTCTCTGAAGTTATCTGGTGCTTCTTTAATTCCGCCATGTCCTAATAGCCCTAAGTCAGCTTAAAGTATATTCGATACCGTGAAATGCTCACGCTCGCCAAGAGCCTCATTAGGTCCTTTTTTTGTTCGGCATCAAGTTTACGAAGGCTATCGAGATTACTCAAATCTGAAGTTTGCGCCGAAATAGTTTTGAGAATTTTCTGTTCGCTTTCAGATACTACTCGCTCCAGTTTCCCGAAATAAACTGATACATCTTCGGAGTTTTTGAAAATGTGTTGCAGAGTTTCGCTGTTTTTTAGTTCAAGTGAAAGTTGAAGGTTTCTTCTGTGAGCCTCGTAGTCTCTAATATATCCTTCTAGCTTCATTTTCCATTCTTGAGCTTTGTAAAATCGTTCTGAAACGTAGCATGTTAGGCTTATAATATATAAGGTAAAAATCAACTAGGATTCCTTACCAAGTATGTTATTCCCTTTATAGTACGCGTCAATTACATTTCCAAATGAAATGGTTGTTTCTTCGATGTGGTTGCGTTCAATATTTAATCTTCTGCTGAAGTCTGCACTGGGTGGAAGACGGCGTATACTGTGTCGAAGTTTTAGTATTGTGAATGAATATTGCGATAAATTTAGGCACTCACTCGAGAAGAAGGCGCATCATATCCGCGATCGAAATGAAGACAAATAAAAGTTGGTTATCATTGTCGATATATACTTTGAGTAAAGTAATAATGGTATTGACTCCTGTAACGATAACTATATATAAAATATTAGCGTGGGTGTCCTCTGGCAAGCGTGAAGTAAACACCGAGCATACCATCTGCTGGAGGATGAATCTTCGCTACCCCTCCGAACAATGTCAACAGCTTGGAAACGTGGTCGAGGAATTTCCTTCCTTTTATATGTTTCCTCTTTCCAGTGGATAGCTCCCTTAGGGCTATATAATTTGTGTCCCAAGATTTAACTTCTTCTTCTATGTCAATGTTACGTCGGTTGCTAAGGGTTGCTAGTGCTTGCCTCTCCAATGTAGGAGCAAAACGTTCTGGAGAAACATTTCGTGACAGGGTAGAGATATCGTATTTGAAGTCATCGCGCTCAACATGAAAGTCCTGAGTCGTATCCAATGCTCGAGACGCCATAACTATGAGAGTGGAACAAAGTTGAAGAGATCTTCGTAGAATTTGAGGGAATATATAAGGAGGATGGGGAAAAGATCAAACCCTATGTAAACGCATGAGACCGATCAGACCCTATTAAGGAAGCAATTGGGATACCCCGAGCGCTTGTTCGAAGCAACTACTGATTATTTTTATGTGGTATTCAAGCATGGAAGGCCAACATATGGGTAGCCAAGGTTAGCATGGAAGTATGGAAATTGTTAAGTTGATCAAACAAATATTATCAGAATTAAGTGTCGACGTATATACATATGCAAGACATGTATTAGTATCACCCACAGTCAATCCACAATGCTACTTCGTGCTCAGGGGTCAGGCACCGATGGTATATACTTATATGTAAATTAAGTATGGATAATTTAGGTTATACGCGTGGGTGACCACTGGAAATCTGGGAATGCTACTGTGTTGTTATGGGTGGTGGGAAGGAAGATATATAGGGAGGAAACGGACCTCCGGGAAGTTCGTACAAATATGAAGCGGATTCGGAATAAAGGATGTCACAGAGAAGTTGTGAATGTGTGCGTCTCTGTCATATCGTGGGGTGGCACAGGCTGGAACGAGCCATAGCTTCGCACACTATACACCATGTCGACTATTGGCTAGTCTTCTTTGTAGGCGCAGATAGGGGTGTGGAAAACCTAAGTCTTGGCTGATATCCTCCGATACCTTGTAAACGGGCCGACAGTTTTTAACGGTACGCACGGTACTGAACGGTACTCGATGTACCGTGCATGTACCGTGCAGTACTGATTAGTACCGTAAATGTACCGTGCATACCGTACATACTGCAAAACAGATACTAATTTACGGTATAAATTGTAACTTAAATAAGCTATGTAAAATCAATTAAATACTTATTTATTATGCTATAACACTGGTTAATGAGGGTATAATATATGGGTTATCAAGATTCTTCTTGTATCTTTGCTCTCATATGCCCAATGAATTTAAGTATAGTAGTGTGCTCATAGTATAATTAGGTATTACTGCTGTACAATTGAGCTTACCACATACTGTACGAATCAGATCAATTGGGCAGTCACGCGTCACGCACCCATTCTGCCGCGCCGAAATTTGGGCCATGTCACGCGTCACAAATGAAAATGCCGAAAGGTTAGACCGTGACATATTTAGGTGCCGGCGTAATACCTAAAAATGTTCAGTTTAATGACTATTTTTTCTTCTCCAAAAGCTAATTCTTGCTAAACAATAGTGTTCTGTACTTTTGAAAGCTAAATATATGCACTAATTTGGGCTTATTGGCTAGCTTGAGTAACGAAAATGCCGAAAATTCTGGCATGTCACACTACAAATTCTTGTGTGCCGAAATCACTTTGTGGTTTGGGCCTGTCACCCACTCAAAGGCATGCCCAATTGATCGGATTCGTACAGTATGATACTAATAATCATAACATTTCTCATCACTTAAAACGCAAAAATTTGAATTAAGAATTTACTTGGAGAAAATTGTAAGTTTCATATATTGTAATGACATATATTTATTTAATGTGGTACCGTGCATAAGTACCGTGCATACCGTGAAAGTACCGCGCACTGCCACAATGTACCGTGCAAGTACCGTACACATCAAAAATCACGTACCGTGCAGATACCGTGCACAAAAATCTGTACCGTACAGTACCGTTCATCAACAAAATACTGTAAATTAGTACCGTAAAGTACCGTGCATGTACCGTGCGGTGTTGTAAATGTACCGTACAACAATTTTAATGTACCGTGCAGCATTAGTGTATTGTCTATCACGATACCACTGTACATGTATTGGTGATACCTGACCAACATCATAAATGTACCTTTTAAGAACTCACTCAATTTATATCAATAAATTAATTGTACTTCTTGTGTATGTACTTCACTCTCACCCACCCTCCCGCTCAATTTTTCCCACGCCCCCCCGCTTATCAATTAAGTATGCTGCTCATTAATGCCGACCTTCCCGCCCATTGTTTCCCACGCATCAGCTTAACAATTATGTTGCTTAATTGATGTCAGCCTCTCCGCCCATTGTTTCCCACGCCTACGCTTATCAAATTTCTGCATGACAACCTTCCCGCCCATCGTTTCCCACGCTTCCGCTAATCATATTCAGTCCCTACTCACTGCTGCCCGCCCCTCTGCTCAATAATTCCCACAGTATTTCCTTTGTTAAATACTCACCCTCAACATTTCCCACATATTTTAGTGTTGCCCACTGCTGCTTATAGCTTCCCATGCTTCATCATTCCATCAATTCATTGTTCCCCACCCTCCGCTTTCACTTTCCCATGCACATATTGCGCATTCATTGGACTTTCCCTTAAATTTTTAACAAATCAACAGTACATATGCTTCATAAATTATAATTGTAGGATTTACTGTAAAAAATTATTAATTATTTCACAGTGAAAATTTGAATTATTTCGCATTTTCATATGATTACCCTTTCTTATAATACCTAAGGTACACTATAATGTATAAATTAAAATATATTACATATATTACAAAAAGATTCAAGAGAAAATATTAAATACTGAGCTAAATGATGCGAAATTACTTGCTCACTGTTGAGCATGATGATGAGGAAGGGTGCCCATCAACACATCACCCATCAATATGTGCAGTGGCCTTGAGGAAAGTGAGTTTGATGGCATTGATGAATGTCAATGACAGCAATTGCAAACATTGACAAAGGTGAGAAGAAGCGTGGGAAATTTTGAACAATGCAAAATGTTGAAGGAAATGGCGGGCGGGGGGCCGGACAAAGGGGAGATAGGAGAGCAGTGTAGAGTAGTTTTGAAATGGTACTCCATTAATTACAGAATATTCGTGCTCAGTTAATATATCATACAATAATTTTGATTCAATACTCCGGTTATCACGGAATAACATTGCTCCAATGATGTACCGTGCATAACGAGAAATGTACCATGCATAACCAAAAATGTACTGTACATTGTACCGTGCATACTGTAAATAGTACCGTACAATTTTTGATGTACTGCACAGTACCGTTAAAAACCACTAGCCCCTTGTAAACACATCATTCTTCGACATATTTAAATAGCTGAGCTCCAACCTGTGTACTTAATCTTGGAATCATTTTCCCAAACATGGTTACATTATTCTAGAAACTCAGAATAGATATGAATTCGTGAGGCTTGGTGTGGGGTTATTGGATGACTGGATAGCTTCAGGACCCCTGAAAATGCCTATTAAGGATTGATCCCATTTCAGACAAATCGGCAGCCATCAGGCCTGATCTAAATCAGACATTATGAGGCCGGAAATCGACAAAATGCTTGAGTTCAAATTAAGACAAAACCAGCCTGGTAGGGGTCACCACGGGAAGTTACTTCTAAATCCGGCGGAAATATTGAGAAAGTGATAAGAAAATAATAAAGTAATAGGGCCGACAAGCAACATTGCCCACTACCTCAGGAGGATTGAGTGTAAGTGATTTTGTTATATACTCTTACTTGAACTAATTGTTAGTGTGTGTGGTGTGAAGGTTGTATCACGTGTAATTTCGTCTTCAACTACTTATTAGAAACTGAATATACCAAGCTCATGATTGCTAACACGATACAGTACTATTTCGACCAATTGTTCGCACCAATTGGAGTATGACGGTCCGAACATTTGCTTGATGGTCACTGAAAAGTGCGACCAATGGTGTGCACTGTTCACAACCAAGATCAACAGCCCAGCGTAACCTATAAGAACCTTGTAAGTTCCTCATTAATTTTATTTGTACCTCATGCCTCACTGTGACCCTCAGTAAATATGAAAAGTCATGCAAAGCCATGTCTATGACATGTAGTGGGCATGCATGTATTGTGGATGAGCGGAGGCACTTTCTTGAGTCATGTATCATGTATTTAAGAAGCATTTGAGCAACAGCTAAATATCATCCAAATGACTCGAGTTTTTCATGTAAAAGACATCCCCCAGACATATACAGGACATGAATAGAACATGCAGTCTACATTTAAAGGGGATATTGTTGGCATGTAGCTAACATACAAATGACATGCAGCTGGCATCCAGAAAGTCATGCAAAGTCATGCCTATAACATGTAGAAGGCATGCATGTGTAGCACATGAGTGGAGGCACTATTTTGAGTCATGCACTATGCATTTGAGAAGCATTTGAGTGGCAACTATTTATCATGCAGATCACTTTAGTTCTCACATATAATGCATCTCTTAAACATGTGCAGGACATGAACAGAGCATGCACTCAATATTTAAAAGGCATGTCAGTCATGTAGTTAACATGTAGTTAACATCTAGATAGCATGTACCTGACATGCAGAATACCATTCTTCGACATCTATAGCTCATGATATTAAATCACCTGGACATGCTGTAGACATTCAATCAAAATTTAATTGGCATCCACTTGACATGAAGAACAATACATCTAAGTAGATACAGATACGGTTATGAAGTATTTGCCTTCCCAGTACCTCTCTTTCCAGTAATATTAGCCTGCTATATATTACACAGTTAGTAAAGACAGCAACTCAAATTAATATAAAAAATTTCCACTTACTTCCTCTTTAATCCTTTTCATGTCTTCAGCTGTCAGTTTGGGACACTGTATATCATTAATTAATGCTTGAATATAATCAACTTGACAGAAATCAAGCTCTTTACACTTAGCCATGTGTTCTGTATGGATCTGCGCAGAATCCATGTGGAATCTGCACAGATTTTTTTCATTTTGGCAGAGGTTTTTTTGGGTCTGTGCAGATTCCGCACAGATTCCGAAAATTCTGTATGGATTACACAGAATTCCTTGGAATTCCACATTACAGACCTGAAAATTCTGTACAGAATCTTATTATACTTATTTCCTTGCATGTGACACTCTGCATTAAGTGTGACACTAAGTGTTGAGTGTGATACTAGGTGTTGAGTGTGACACTATATGTTAAATGTGGCACTATATGTTAAATGTGATACTATACGTTAAATGTGACACTATGCATTAAGTGTGACTCTCTGCATTAAGCATGACACTATGCATTGAGTGTGACACAAAGTGTTGAGTGTGACACTAGGTGTTGGGTGTGACACTATGCATTAAGCGTGACACTAGGTGTTGAGTGTGACACTATATGTTGGGCTTGAATTTGGGGGCAGTAGAGGGTGTGGGGGTGGGGATAGGTTTGGGAGTAGGTTTGGTAGTGGGGGTGGGGACAGGTGGAAGAGGTAGCTGAGCCTGGGGCTAGAGGAAGGGTGGACCCCACATGTTTGGGAAGCCGAACCATAGGTCTCGAAGCAGGTATCTCCACAGATGGCGTTGACTCCTCCTGCTCAGCCAATATGGGGGACACAAGATCCCTCTCAATATCACTCCCATTCTCCTTCAGTTCATCCTGAAGACAAGGATTAACAGGCATCTGACAACCAGGTGCCCCCCCCATTCCCATAACCACTCCCCACCACCAGCACTAGCGTTACGTGGACAGTATCCTGCATGATATATTCTCGGCTGGAAGATGTACCGCCATTGTCGACTGAGGAAGGAGAAGGGCAGGGGAAGGGGAGAGGAGAGGCAGAAGCGGGGGTACTTAATCAATTGACTGTGCCTGATGTGCCCAATGTTGTGACTGGACGTGTCCTAATCCAACACCATGACCATCCACTTAAGTTCATCTGTGGTGTAGAACGTGTTCATGGTGTAGGCTTCAACTGTGGTAGATGACGTGGAGGACATGGATGGGGAGCTTGCACCAAAGCTGAGCTTAGTTTCAAATGGTGCAGAGGAGGGGTTGATAATAGGGGAAATCAAACTTGCCCTCTTGGCATAATGAAACAATTGATGGTCAAAACAAAACATCTTCCCATGGAAACAAAAGAAAGGACATGATGTCGTTTCAAGGCAATCCCGTTATGAGCATACCTAGTCAATGTTGTGTCGGAGCTTGAAGTTGAAGTAAGTGACTGCTTGGCTCACTCGGACTCAGAGGTGCACATGTGAACTCCTTGACTCACCAAGTCGGAGTCAACTTCAATCCCAGATGGAACTCCACTGAAGCCATCAGCCATTTGTTTCAATATGATGTGGGGGTGTCAAACCTCAGTTGAAACATAGCAAAGTTCCCATACAACAAAAAACTGCTTGGCATAACAAAAGAGCCAGGTTTGATTTTATTTGATGCGCTGTCAATTGGCGCAATGGCACAAACCAGTCAGTGGCGCGGCTTTACCAAAAATGGACCCTCACCAAACTGAAAATACAACCGTATTATTTTGCCAAACTGATTCTAAATAAAAAAAATAGGGCCAATTCATGAGCCACATAGTGCAATATTTAAGAGTGAATAGTGATGCTTTGAAAGAAGAGTTGACCTACCAAAAAAGTTGTTTGAATAGCTCCCAAATGGGAAACAATAACAACCAATCAGATTCAGATCCCAAAGTCAGATTCTTATAGTGGAAATATTGAATGGACAGTGGGGTTTCAATGAAAATTATTGAATAGTAGATTGACTCATTGGTACATATATAAGTACTGATATAGATATTACATATGGAACACTCTCCTCTCTACTATCACATTCTCTCCCCTTCTTTCTTACTTATTCTGAAACTGGTGAGCAATGTTCAACTTTAGCATCTATATTTGAATTTCATCTTACTAGATCACTAGTTTTATCATTGTATAATCAACTAACTGATGTTGTCATTTCCCAAGCCTGTGTTCCCTCAGGAGATATTTGAGCTTGTCATTGACAACTTAGCATTATCAAAAGATGAAAAAACCCATTTTAAAGATCTAAATGCCTGCTCTTTAACATGCAGAAATTTCTTGATCCCATCAAGGCGCCATATGTTCCACCGAGTCAATCTCTGTGGTGAAAACATGTGCATTAAATTTCAAGACACATTAACCTCATCCCCATACATTGCATTTCTTGTTCAATGTTTACATATATATGAAAGAAAGAAGTCAATGAATATTCTCCACCACCCTGCTCTTCCAAATCTTCTTTCATTGCTCAAGAACATTCAAGATTTGAATATAGACTCACTGTATAGCAGTAATTGGATATACTTGCCGTATGAATTTAAAAAGGAATTCACAACATTGTTGATGTCATGCCAACTCACGCGCCTGTCCCTTCGCGCTGCCAATCATCTCCCATCAACACTTTTGAAATGGATTTCACATATTCCAAGCGTATCACTGAAGTTTGTAGATTTTGTCGACCAGATTGAAGACTATGCATTGCCGAATCATTTTTTTCCTACATCAAGAAGTTCTTATTTACGGCACTTAACATTGTATCAGGATTGGATTTCATCAAAGCAGGTTAAAGCCTTCTCCCCTCCAAATTGCTATGTGGAGACATTAACTGTAATCCGACAAGTTGATTTTTATTCAGCATGTCAAATTGCATACAACAACAGGAACTCTTTGTCCAAATTAGAGTTTATTAACACCCTTGTACCAGGTAATGTTTCTATTATAAACTAAGGAAGTGCTAACAAGAATGGTGTAGACATTCGATGTCCTATCAATATCGATGTAATTCCGCATCTCAGAAATGTCAAGTTTGACATTTCTGTGTATCTAATCGATCCCTTTCAGTCATTGAAGCTTTTCCTTTCTAAAATGACAGAACCTGAAAATTTGCTTGAACAGATCACTATAGTTGTGTTGCCATGTGGAAGTGGCGATAGAACAGGAATCCGTGATTCTTATTGGGATGCACTGGATATCTTTCTCTCCAAGGAACCATTCCCAAAGCTACAGAAAGTTCAAATCTATGGGCTTCCCAATGCACTTTGGGTTGAAAGTGAGAAGGGAAAAATTCGCAGACTTTTGGGACGGATAGATAAGAGTAGGTTACTTCAGTTTGGATATGATCTTTGTAGATAAGTGTGCATGTTGTTTATAGTATTGGAATTTAAATGCTGTATAAATTGCCTCTCTGCTTCAATGCTACAATCTGTACTTTTCCCTGAGGGTTTCTGCTTCGCTCTGGCACCTTCTGTGTCGTTCTGAACCTCTCTCTGTCTTATTTTAATGTTCTTAATTTCTCTATTTTGTTCTCAAGTTATGATCTTCGTTATGGAGCTCCCAGTATTGTTTTACAACTTTTATCTTCATTATAGAGCTCTCCACTTTGACTCAAAGCTCCCAGAATGATGTTATAGCTATTACCTTCCTACAGCTCTAGGAATCTTTCTCCAGCTATCTGCATTGTTCTAGAGCTCCCAGAATAGATTTACACCTAGTCTCTTGGTTCTACAATTTTCAGAATTGTTCTAGAGCTCCCAGAATGGATTTATAACTATTCTCTTCATCCTCCAGCTTTCAGTATCGCTCTTGAGCTCTCCTTTTCGATACCAAGCTCATATAATAGATTCGTAGCCATTCTAGAGTTCTCCCGTTCTATCTCAAGCTCTAAGAATGGATTTGTAACTGTTCCCCGTCGTCAACAGGGGACTCATCGCCGGACTACAGACTATTGAATTCAGCGCCAAAGCTGAAGGGCACGAAACATTGCGATTTCCATGTTTCCCAGTATGAGGAAATAAGACAGAGATACCCTTCCTCCTATGTCCTTGATAAAAGACTCATGAGTACAGCCTCATGTTATCATATATGCTTGTTAAGAGCAAGAGAACAAGAGCAAAGCTTCCTTCTTAGCCCCAGAGAAAAGAATACAACATCATATTGTTACAAACACGAGACAAGAGCAAGAGAACAGTTACAGTTACAGCAGAGCGCAGAGACAACAAGTCAACCTGAGGTAATCTAGTCCAAGACAGAAAGCATGAGCGAGAGCGAACCAGACAAGTGTCCACACAACCATCGCGCTCAGACTCCCTCTTCACGTGATCACTCGACAACCTCATCCTCATCGTCAATATTACCCTCCTCATTCCCTTCTTCTTCACCCTCCCCTCCCTCCTCATCGCCCTCCTCTTCCACACCATCCCCAACACTACCCACCCCCAACCCCTCAACAGCCCTCCGAACACACTCACTCTCCTGCTCCACCTCCCCTTCCCTCGGAACGGTCTCAAACCCCAAACGAGCCCACGCCCTACTCATCCTCGGGAAATAATGACAATACAATCTAACCCTCCTCCTACTAACTTCCTCGAAATCTTCCGGGAACCAGGTGGGATTTGACCATACGTCGCTTAATGCCGGAGACGATGAAACGAGCTTATTGACCTCCCTCAACCCCAAAAGTTTCCTCACATCGCCCACATCCTGCGTTTGTTTATTTCTTTTGAATCCCTCGGGAGCAACTCGATGATCAGACCAGCCTTGCAGTTTTTGAAGGAGGATGATGGGGAAGGGGAGGACGGGGAGTGTGATTCTATCTTTTTCTATTTCCGTTTCGATATTCGACTGAGATCCATTTGCAGTACCATTTTCAGCGGGATCTCGAGCTTTGCCTTTGCCTTTCGTATCGTTGAAGGGACGAGGACCAGCATCGGATGTAAGGAGAGGAGCTTTTCCTTTCGCATCAGCCGCAATTGTACGAGAGGAGCCTGGGGAACGAGCAACAAGCCACTTCACACCCTCCCCCTTCTCTCCCAGATCCGGGAGACTCATAATCCCAGGGATCAGAATGTCCACTTTACATTCTTTTTTTCTTCCTTTCCCCGCTCCCCCTGGACGGCGAAACCACAAAATCCGATATTCGTTCCTCGGATCCTTAGGCATCTTGAGGAAAAACCGCGCATCATTGGCGACGATCAGATCTTGGATCTGGCCTGTTGTTATCGGGTTGGTGGGTGGTGGGAATGTAAGGATGTCTACGTCCTGTGGTAGGGGGTTAGCGTGATGAGGAGGGGAAGAGAGGAGGAAGGGAGAAAGAGAAAGAAAAGGTAGGAAAGACGAAGAGGAGGGGAAAGGAAGAGAGACGAAGGGGAGAGACGAAGAGAGAAAGAGACGAAGAAGCGAGAAAAACAGACTGAAAAGAGGGAGAGGGAGAAAGAGACGAAGGGGAGAGGAGGGGAGAGAGACGGGCGGAGAAATGAAGGGTAGCACGGGAGGAGGGTGGTGAAAGACGAAAAGGTGAAGAAGGAAGAGGAGAGGGTAGGGTAGAGCCGCTGGAGGGCGCGCCCAGGGAGGGGGCATATATGTAGCTGTAAAACGTGCACGTAGACACCGGAAGAGAAACGAACCAACGAACGAAACAAAGAGGGGAAAGGACAAAGGGGAGTCACGGTGAAATGAAAGGGAGGAGAAACGATGAGAAAAGGCGGGGCAGGGTAAGACGAACGAGGAAAAGATGACGAACGAGGGGAGGAGGAGAAGGAGGAGAGGGTAGGGAAGAGCCGCCGGACGAAGCGCCCGGGGAGGTGGCACATATGTAGCCGCACAACGTAGCACGTAGACATAAGAACAAATTCGAGGAGAAACGAACGAAACACAGAGAAACGAAAAACAAAAAGGCCACGAACGAACAAGCAGGACAAGTAAAGCAAGGCATGAAACAAGCGCGACGAAAGGCAACCGTAGCTATAAATCAAAGAACAAAGACGACGAACCTTAGGACACCTAGAAACTCCATACAACCTCGACGCCAAACTCCCAAAAAGGGCACATTTGAGACCTATCTTATCGAGTGTGGAGATGGCTGCTTGGGCTGCTTCGAGGACTAGCGCGTAGTGCGTGTCTTGGGGGTTGATTTTTTTCTTGGGTTTTGGTTTTTTGGCGGGGGCGGGAGTAGGTTTTTGGGCGGTAGAGGGGGCAGGAGCGGTAAAGGAAGTGGGGGCGGTAGAGGAGCCGGGGACGGGGGCTGGAGGAACTTGAGACTCCGCATGGTTGGGAAGCCGAACCGTAGGCTTGGGAGCGGGAATCTTCACAGCAGGCGTTGACTCCTCCTGCTCAACCGATATCGGGGTTGCGAGATCCCTCTCAATGTCACTCCTACTCTCCTTCCGTTCATCCTGAAGGCGAGGATTGACAGGCATCAGACAACCAGGCGCATCCCGTGCCTGTGGAGCCGGCGGTGCCCCCCCACTACCGCTCGCACTGATATTCCCACTACCAGCGCTAGCGTTACGTGCGACAGTATCCCGCACGATATGTCTCAGATCGTTAGGCTTCGGGACACGCCAGTGCGCGAGTGCGTTGGAGGGATCGGGAGGGGTGCCGTCGTCGTGTACGATTCTGACTCCCCCACCTCTTCCTCCTCTTCCTCCTCGACCACGTCCAAGACCTCTCCCAGTAAAACCCCTGGCATCATCCGACGGCGGATGTACTTCTTCCCGCTGAGCACTTGAAAATCCTTCTTGTCCTTGATGCGAACCATTGTCGACACCGCGTCCTATACCGCGTCCTATACCACAGCCGAAGGCTGCGCGCCGCGCTTGGAATTTGCCTCGGCCTCGGCCACGTTGTTGCTGTTGTTGTTGCGGGACTATGGTAGGAGGAGACATGTTCTGAGAGGAAGGTCGTGGTGTTAGAGTAGGAAGAGAGACTGGTGCCGGAGATGCTGGCTCGTTATGAGCCGGCTGCTGTGTAGTGCTAGCTGCTTCCCGCTGAGCTTGCGCTTCTCGCAGCTTCTTCTTTGCTTTACGAGAAAGAGGCTTAGGTATCTCAGACTGAGCGACACCTGACGCATCGGGTGCAGTCGATGGACGAGTATCACCTCCTCCTCCTCCACCATCACCACCACCTCTTGATCCTCCCCTTCCTCTCCCCCTCCCACTCCCTCTCCCACGTCCGCGTCCCCTCCCAGAACTCGCACCATCCACCTCCAGCTGTACTTCCCGCTGAGAACTCGAAGCATCAAGAGAACCAGAACCAGTCCCAGAAGAACCAGAAGCCTGGGCTTGGGCTTCCTGCGCCGCAATCTGTTCTCGCAAAGCCTCCTGCTGCGCAGCTTGTTGCGAGGCGGCTTTTCGTCCGAGTGAGATGGCCATTACCGTTCCTATCAGCATTTGTTGGGTATGTTTAAGGGTGGTGGGGGAGAATGGATAGATTGTCAGCTAGGAAGAGATTTGGTGGAGGAAGTTGGGAGGACGAGGGCTGAGAAGGGGTTGCGAAATTCGAATGCGGCGTTGCCGCCGTTGCCAGTCATGTGCACGTGACTGGTTGATTTTTCGCGACTCAACTTGAGCTTGAGTATCGACTCTCGACTTTATCCTCAATGTGTCCGATTGAAGATATTGACATCTTCTCTGAGGTGATTCAAATATTTTCTTATATTACCAGAGGAAAATTATCAATAAATTTCCAAGCGTTTCAAACTTCGAGAAAGTTGTGTGGTCTAGACAATGTATCGAAGGGCATCTACTTAGTGAGGCATTCACTAAAATTCTCTTTTAATTAAAAGTTTGAAGTTTCTAACAGTCAGGTGTTTGCAAATATACGTTCAACCGTCACATCGAAACAATATACTTCCTAATATAAGTACACATTTATCGCATATTTGTTCATTCAATCAAATGCGTTATCCTATCACGGTAAGACTTTAACACTAATAACCCCCTCTCCTCCATCCGACCCAAAATACTGCGCAATTTTGCCTTCTCACGTTCAATGATTGGGGGAGCTTGCTCCCCTATTTGTCTGCATTGGCGAGCGAAAATGCGTAGTGGCTGTGCATGTACGTACGGATTTTGCCGCCACGCTCGGATTTCTCCGCAATTCTCGGATTTGTCCGAAATGCTCGTTAGATTTGCCAGCCATGCTCGGAATTTTCCGTACACGCTCGGGTTTGTCCGCTTTGTGTTGGTGGGTACTGGGCCAATACAGTGCATTAGTCAGCATTGCGATGGTACATCGAATACACACATTTCCATCGTAAATACATCTCTGCTCAAACTTTAGATTCAGCAATGGGTACTTTTTACTAAGTTTGTACTTTTATATCACCTTCAAATACTATTGGATAATTAGTACTAGGCAACCAGTACACCCATGCATTTAACCATAGTAGAAATTTGAGACAATGATTATGTATTAGAATGAAGCAAGGGCATTTAGAGTGAAGATAGAATAAATAAATAATGCACAGGCTATTAAAATAAAATTAGAACATCAGCACAAATTAATAGAACATTGAAGACAAGACTACTAATACAAAGTACATAATAATTATTCTGATTACATTCTGTGTAAACAAAATTCAAGCTGAAATAGTGACATTTAAAATATAGTGCAACAAGTTAATTTAGAATGTACAAAAAAATATAACTAAAAACTAGGATTCGTCAAGCTTGCCCTTTAGCGTGCGTCGCGAAGCGACGTACGTTACATGTTATTGCTTTGCAAGATGTAATAAGGGTGGGGTCGCTCGTGGAGCTCAACCATCCGCAGATTCGGGAATTGTTCCCGGTTGGAGAGAAATTTATCCAATGCATCCCAATATGACCTTTTTGTCCAGTTGTCAAGGAAGGGCCGTCAACTTTTCGAGTTACCGGTAACTCGAATGGAACTCGAAAGGAACTTGAGTGGAACTCAACTTAGGAACTCACCTGTAACTCAAAAAATGTAAATTAGCTTGATTTGTATTGTATATCACAGACATTCTGACCCTGCTATGGATTACTAGATTAATGCTCACTCGCTGTTGCGCCTCGGCGCTCATTATTTCCCACGCCCCTGAATGTTGATCATTAATTTAATCTGATGCTTCTCCCTCCATCAAATTGATCAATGAGTGCCGCACGTTGTTTTCCACGGCGCGCTTGATCACATTCATATGCCTCATCATCGTTATAAACAGTGAGCACCCATTATTTTCATTTCTGGTCGAGTTATTGGACAATTCCTCTCAATTTTTTTGTGAATATGAATGTATATTAAATGCTTCTACAGTACAGCTAAATTACCTATGAAATAGTATGAAAAGTTTATATTATTATTATTAATGTTATATTTTATATAAACACAGTACATCATGCTTATGCAACTAAGATGTTATATTACATGCAAAATAACTAACTTCATATTGTAAAAAAAAATCACAGGAAGAATCCAAAAACTGAGAGAAGAATGCACAAAATACGTGCTCACTGTTGAACATGATGATGGAAGTGCGATGCGATCACCATCAATGCATCACAAGCGAGTGGAGTTATCGGGGATTTGATGGCTGATGTGATGGCGCTATTTTTACACATCCGCGGCGGCAGGGGTGGGCGTGGGAAACAACGAGGTAAGGGATTGCGATAACAATGAGCATGATTGTAATGTATGGGTTTTTTGTAATGGAATTTGAGGAACTTAATATAGGAACTTAACTGGAACTTAACTGGAACTCGAATGGAACTCGACCCAAATTCGAGTGTCCTTGAGTGTCAATTTACCACTCGAAGGTAACTCGATGGTAACTTAACTGACACTCGAATTTAGGAACTTAACACCACTCGAAAAAAAATAAGCGAGGAACTCAACTCGACTTGATGGAACTTAACTTTTACTCAAAAAAATATGCGAGAACCTTAACTTTACTCAAGGGAACTTAACTTTTACTCGAAAAATAAGCAAGTTGTATACCTGTATTGTATGAGAACCTTACAGTAATTATACAGTAGTTTGTGTTGTTTCCCGCCCCTCCGCTCACTGTTTCCCACGCATATAATTCAATGTTTACTCATTTCCCATTAATTGCACATCCTCATTGTTGCCCGCACCTCCGCTCATAATTTCCCACGCATCCGCTTAACATATCGCGCCAACATACTTTCGCGCTCAATGTTTCCCACGCTCTGCTGCTATCATTCTGACCTCTACTCATTATTTCCCGCCCTCCCGCTCATTATTTCCCACGCATCCGCTTACTATTTCTGCTGTCCACTTCCCGCTCAGCATTTCCCACGCTTTCGCTTCTCCTTTAATTATTATTTCCTGCCCTCCCTTCCGCTCGCAATTTCCCACGCATTCCATCATTTCCCGCCCTCCCGCTCATAGTTTCCCACGCTTCCGCTTTCACTTCTGATGCTCACTGGGTGTTCGCATTTATTTCCCACGCCTCCGCTTCTGCTGTTCACTGCTGTCTGCATCCCCGCTCAATATTTTCCCGCGCTATCGCTTATTGTTCCGACCTCTGTTTATTATTTTCCACTTATTTCATCATTTCCCGCCCTCCCGCTCTTATTTTCCCACGCCTCCGCTCTTATTTTCCTTCACAACTAATACACTTTTCTATGCAAATCACATAATCTGTGCAAAGCATGGAACATATTATAATGAAAGACTAAATACATATATAACTCGTATTTTTATAAGTTTATGTACATTATTACTTAGTATAATATGGTCTACTAAATGTATAACAACTTATATTAAGTGATGCAAAAAGACTGAAATAAAAAGAGCAAGAATTGAGCTTAAAAATCAGAAAAGACTTGCTCACTGTTGAGCATGATGAGCATTGATGATAAGGACGAGTGCACATCAAAAATCACACGATGTGTTGATGTCGCAGTGATGAATATTTGTTTATGATAGATGTGATCGTTCAATACTGCACGTAAACAGAAGTAAATAAAGGCGGGCAGAGTGCGTGGGAAATGTCGATGAAATCAGGCAGGGTGCGGGACAGAGCTGTGGTAGCAATAGTAGTGGTTATCAAATAGTAGTACTAGTGATTAGTTTATAGTTACTGTATAGTTGAAATTTTGAAACTCGAACTTGAGGGAACTCAAAAAATTAGTGAGGAACTTAACTCGAGAGAACTCAACTTTCAGAAAAAAATTAACAAGGAACTTAAGTCGACTCGAAAAACTTAACTTGAGGGAACTCGATTTACACTCACTCAGATAGTAGTACTAGTGATTAGTTTTTACTTTACACTTGAAATTTTGAAAATTGAACTTGAGGGAACTCGAAAAATTAGTGAGGAACTTAACTCGAGAGAACTTAACTTTCAGAGAATTAATTAGCAAGGAACTTAAGTCGACTCGAAAAACTTAACTTTCACTGAATAAAAATAAGCGGGGCCAAAGTGGAAATTAACTATAACTCAACTGGAACTTAACTTTGACTCGACTAGAACTTAACTTTGACTCGAAAAAACTTAAGGGGAACTCGAAATGTTAGCAGCCCGTCAAGGAAATAATGAAAGTTACCCAGTTGTAGAGTGATCTTTTCAAGTAAATTATTGGGAATGGTCACGTTTGTCAGGAGACGTTTGAGTGCATTGAAAGGATCTCTATACTCATTCCCCCATACCGTGGATTTGACATGTCTCAAATGGGGAAGTGCATTGATGTTGTATTTCTTGATGTCTATATAACGTATATTAGTATGTATAATTATATTGGTAATAATATATATGGTACCTTCTAGTACTATTCCATCAGGAAATGCTAACATGGTCAAAGTGTTCCTGTTGTTGTTTGCAATTTGTTGTGCGAGATGAAAGTTTGCTGAGTATGACTGATAGTGCACAGTCAATGTCTCCACATAGCAATTTGGAGGTGAGAAGCTTTCAACCATCATCGATGAACCCTCTTCCACACAGAATGTTAAGTGTCGAGCATAACTACTTCTCGGCGTTGGAATTATTTGGTCATCTTCGTCTTGATCTCCAAAAGTTACCCTGTTTAATGATACAGTTGGAATCCGTGAAATCAACTGTAACAATGACGATGGGAGAGCCTGTGCATAGGAAAAACACAAGTCCATTAGACAGGGTAACAACAACAATGTCGTGATTTCCTTTTTAAGTTCCCATGAGACAGAGTCCCAAGAACTATGGAAGGTTACTTCCAATCTGTCTACATTCTTAAGCACCGATAGAATGTTTGGAAGTGAAGGATGATCAATAACCTTTTGTCCGTGTGCATAACCTATGATTATATGGTGAACATAGAGAGCGATGTGTGGGGATGAAGATAATGTGTCCTGGAAGTTATTAATTCGGTCGTTATCGTCGAGCCTGATTTTGTGGAACAGATGGATTCTTGATCGGTTCAAGAAGTCTCGGCATGTTAATGCACAGGCGTTCAGATCTTGTGAACGCGATTTTTCGTCTTTTGATGATGCTATTTCGTCGATGACGAGATCGAATATTTCACGAGGGAACACGGGATATGACGAGCTCGGATAATGAGTAGCTACGAAGAGCATCATGGTCTTAGCTTGTAATAGTTGGAACCTGCTCATATAATATTGAATATTTGACTCGTCTTAATTGCAACTTAATTGAGTCGAAAACTGAGTGTTGTAATATAAAAATTTGATTTGTCAGGTCTATTGAGTCCGAAAATGCTCCGAGTCGTTCTTTTGGATCTGTCGAGGCGCAAAGTACTATTATGTATGAAGTATCTTTATCATGAGGACGTAAATGATACAAGCAGTACGTAAAAAAGAGAGAAACAGATCACTACTTTCTCCTCCGTGCAGACTCATCAACATCAGCCATGAGTGCAACGTAACCATATATGCAATCTTGTACCGCCTCGTTTCCGTACGAGATAAAAGGCGTTTCGAAATGAGAAATATCCTCCACATCTCTAATCCACACAATGTGAATGTCATCCACGGAATAATAACTCCCCCTGCGCCAATCATAATGTTTCTCGGTCTTCAGCTGCTTCATAGGACGTGGTTTCTCGACATCCTGTTCATTCATCTGCACCAACCGGCTCCCTTTCAGCGTCCTAAATGCCGATTCACATTCAACCTGAACTTCTGTGTCGAATTTCCGAAGCTCATCGGTGACTATCTCCGTTCCTTCTTCCGTTCCCCAAAGTTCACGATGGTCATCGTCATAGTTTTGGTACACTGCACGAAGGTGAACATCAAGTCCCAAACGCTCACATACGCGCTTAATCATTGCATCACTGCCTTTCAGGTTCTTTGAAATGGACATTAGTTTCTTATTCTTGACGGGATATTGGAAATTGAGACCGAAGCCCAGCGTTCCTCCGCTTTCCATGAACTTCGGATCATCCAGAGCAGCTTTAAGTGCATTTTCGAATTCTTTCTCATCTACGGAAGCTTCTTCTTTTCTGTCATGGTCTCCATTCTCCTTGGGCTTGTTTGATTCGAGATAGAGATTATATGTTAGTGTCAATCTATCTCCCGCGGTAATAGGTTTAACTTCATGATTAACATCGCTGTAGAATGCGATAAATGCAAAGCTTCCCTTTGGTCCATCTTTGAGGATCGAGGCGGAGTCCCAGGTCCAGGATTTATCGTTGTGTGTTAGGACGAGTTCTCCACCTTCACAATGCGGCGTCGGAAAAGCGATAACGAGGGAGGCGAACATGTCTGTGGATTGGGGGGTGTCTTTATGTTCTTTGAAGAACGCATCTTTTCCTAATAGTAACATCTATTATCAGCCTATCAAATCCATCCAGAGCGAATAACGTACCGTATACATTTAGTTTGTGCAACTCCGCGGTGATACTCTTCTCCTCATTGTCGCCATCCAATAGTTTACTTCTTACAAAGTTTAGAATATCAAAACCTGTGTTCGAGTTTGAATGCTGCTTCAGCTCAAAGTTGGTCGCAAAGTCGCTTTTATCAAGCTTCAATGCCTTTCTATACGATGGATCGAGCACATTTTCTCCGCCTCTTCCAAAAGTAGCTAGGGAACATGCAGTGGAGAGTGATTTTATATCGCCTTGTGATGGATTGATGAGATCTAAAGCGTAGAACGTTCCATCAGATTTCCTGTAGAAGAGCGTGCTGAGAGGTTTGTTGCTTGTAATCGTGTATTTCCCGTTGCAGAATGGGGCCCTATTGATGATTGCTGACTTTATCTTTTCAATGTGGCTCATTTTGACTTTGGGTGTGGTTGTGGTTCGTCTGTATGACCGTTTGTGTCCAGAGAACCATGTTTTAAACTTAATAACTGAATGTAATTCATCTATTGAGTTGTTACTATATTGAAGAACAGCATGGAATGTTCCGAAATATTCCTCGAGAGGCTATTCAAATTGTCCAAATTATATTGAAACATTTATGCGTAGCATTAAATAATGATAATAACCGTACATATACAAACAGGACTCATTTCGTGTATTCAACGGTAGCAGCTTCAATTACGAGAACAAGAGAAGGTGATGTTATTATCTAAGACAGTACCGAAATTCACCGTGTTCCCCTGTTAATTGCACCCTATAATACCTCTGTAAATTCTTGACAGTGAATTTGTATTTTGAGGGATCCAACGGTCTATATGATCTGACATGAGTGTCTATTTGAACAGCCGGAAGGACCGCATGGTCGACGATTGGCAGTTTCTTCACATGAAGTTTGCAGCCATGAATCGATAAGAGTATGAGATTAGGAAGTAAAGAAGCAGTTTGTAGGAGCGTGCACTAGACATGTATTAGAATAGACCTCGGACAGAAAACCAAGGAATCATACCACAGGGTGCAATGGGTCATAATTGTTTGCAGACAAGTCATAATTATTGCTGCCCATTCCATGTGGTACGGTAGAACTTGAATCGGCTAAAATCGCAACAGAAAGATATCTTAGATTGACAAGCTGCAATAAAGCCGAAGTGTCTCTCGTTCCGAAGCACCAGTTTCCTTCGTATGTGGGCAATATCGAGAGAGCTTCGAGCGAACTTGAATGATTGCTTAGAGCATCCAAGTAGTCTTCAAGTGTGGGCACTGGTTGCCCATCTCTAATACTGTAGTAACACCCTTTGAAATCCAGTGACTTAAGACCAGTATAAGATTTGAAATACTGTAGCAAGCTTTGCGATGGTTCATTATGAAATATTCGCTGAAGGTGTATCTGTTCACCTTTCAGCGTTTTCCAAGTAGACCCCTCTGTCGACACATAGTCAAATTGGCGATAACCACATTCTAAACGTAGTGATCTGAGTGAACGAAATCGAGGAACGATGGCCTTGCAAAGCTGCATAGATCCTCCCAATGTGAGATGTGATGTGTTGAACGGTTGCGTACCTCACAAAAGGGAGGAAATGTATGGCTCTGGGTCCGACTTACAATATAGGTCGAGTTCGAGATGGCGAAGCATTCTGCAGGATTTTGCCAATAGGTGTTGCAAACCATGAATATTTTGGAAGTCCGAGAGAGAGAGATGCGGGTTGCCTCGTATTTTGAGTACTTGAAGGGGAGGTAGAGAAGAAACCGAAAGAGAGTCTTCGAAACTCAGTCCTCGGGCATGTAGTGTAAAAGATGTCAAAGTCGACATGTTCTTGAGCCCAAATAGAACACTATTTTTGCCCCATCCTATAGTTGAACTACGGGAGATTTCCCATCTTTAATAAGTGTATACCACATGATCAGCACGATGAACCCCATTTCATGAGGAAATGCACGTACATAACAGTATTCACTTTTCGACAGTTAAGTAGAGCGAGCTGAATCCATGTCTGTATAGATTCTAACTGAGCCCCATACGGATCTAAGATCTCCAAGTCGTACATATAGATATCTTCTTCGTCGTCAAAAGGGTTGGGTTCAGGACCCAAATCCTGAATTGTGAGCGTCTTCGCATGTGATACGCAAGGGTGCTCTCCAGTACCGAATGCATGAAGAATCCCGAGAAATTTGTCCAGGTTCAATGAATAGCGGATACATGCATGGCGAAACATGCACGGCACAACGACTTCATTGATGATTTTGCAAGCAAGCCTCAGATTTGGGAGCGACGAGGCAGATGTCTAGCAATTTAGGGTTTGTAGAGATATAACGCTGAATATCACTTTATAACAATCGACTTACGTGCTCTACTACTGTACTAACACAATCAATTCGGCAGTAACGCATAACGCACCTGTCGGGTATACCGAAATTTAAGGGTAAGTAACGCATCTGAAATAGAAATGCCGAATTTTCCCAAAATTTTTGTCTCCTTCAAAAAGTATCGTTTTTAAGATCTGTATTGTCTCTAAACTACCGTGCAAGTTATTGTAGAATGTTAGTGTAGTTCGGTGTACCTTAATCAATGTCTGAACTATCTTCATCATGATGACGCCAGAAGTCTCAGTAACGCTGGTTTGGCTCGGTAGGATGGCGTTGTAAGCTGTAATCATACAACACTAAAAGCAACATTCTTCATAGAGACATTACTTACTGTACCATTTATCCGCTAGACAACATTGCTTTAATTTTAAAGCTATATGTAATGATAAAAATACCTGACATGCCGAAAATTACAATATGTAACGCCCAAAATCTTGAAGTGCCGAATGTATCAATGGGTTTGGAATGTAACGCACTGTGAAGGGTGCCGAATTGATCATGTTAGTACAGTATTTCATGTAGAATTCTACCGGGAAGGAAAGGATGCGCATGGAGATGTACTGTGGTGAGGGTTACAGTATTTTTGTGAGAGCACTGGAGCTTTTGGATACTCGTCTTAATCCCCCAAAACTGATTTAATTGAAATCACCTTGCTTGCAAGGTACTCTCTCGGGTGAAAAGAGGTTGCACTTTTCAACCAACACGTGACTCCTCCCACGGTCAGGTGATCGATGTTCGTTGCTTGATGGATCCCTGGGCTTTCTTCCTTTCACTCCGGTGTGCTCATTGAGTGGCGTTTCCATAGTCCTCTCCTCTCTCCCTCTCCCTCTCCTCTCTCTCTCTCTCCCTCTCCCTCTCTCTCTCACTCATACTCACACTGTCTAATAGGCAACATTGATTTCCCCCATGGTCAGGTGCTCTTAATGGGGTCCCTCATTGCCTTGTCGAGTTTCTTTCCACCCTGGTGCTCATAGTGCCCTCTTTCGCACTCTGACGACTCTCCAAGTCAGCTCAGATGCCAATCTTGTATCGCGGACTAAAAGCCTGCCTGCTGGACAATATGGGCGGTTTCGATGTATGTCAGTGGATGGGTTGACCTGCAATGAATGTTATGTTTTTTCTTGTTGGTTTATGGTTCTTTTTTTGTTAGGTGGTCAGGGGGGGGGGGGTGTTGCGCTAGTCCAAACTGCCCGCTACCCACTATGTACCCACCCCAGTGTTTCTCCACTACAATTCTTCTTTCTTCTGTCTTATGTTCCACCTGCCTTCGGTGTGGGTGATGGGGGATGAGTGGGGACTTGTGCTGGGTTGTGCTCGCCGGGCAGCCTGCAGTTCGCTGCTCATGCTTCCCGCTTCTTCTTGTTTCCCTCCCCCTCTCTCCCCTCATCGCTCTTGCACTTTGCACATTGTGTTTACTCCTTGCCTTTTGTCATTGCATCAGTTTTTGTTAATATCTCTGGCACTTACTGTTTTACTTAGTGTGAATAGGAGGAGTTGTGCCGTCTTTTTGTTGGATAATTGGCAGGTGACTGTTCCCTGAGCTGTAAGCTGTTTTTTGTTCTATTGGGGCGATTTGTATTAACCATTTTGGTAGGCTTTGTGTTTTTATTAGAGGAATGCCTGGAAGGATATATACCACTCGAATATCTCAATGACTGTATATGTCAGAACTGCTTCATCTGCATCACACATGAGTGACTTAAGGCCAACCTTCTCATCTTGCAAGGTGTGGAAAACTCAAGCAGGTGCAGGAAGATACTGTTCGTATATGGAGTTGATGCATCATCATCCTCCTTCCTTCTCTTACCCATCTCGATGCAATTGTCAGTGGGGTTATGGCCTCTGTACTCTCTGCATCCCATTTCCTCATCTGTCCCTTTACCTTGTCAACACGATTATTAGTAGGAGTGGTATATATATATATGTTTTTTCCCCTTGTCAACACAATCATTGGTGAGGTGTTGTTTGGTAGGGGTATTATCGCATCTGCACATTTGTTGGTGGGGTACCAATCCTTTGACCTCTGGAGTAGGGCATGTGATGGGTATATATACGTGTATGTAAGTAGAATACCTCATCAATCCATTGTACCACTGAACCACCATGTCCTCCCGGACTGCTCCATTATGGTGACAAGAGTGCTATTTGTTCACTACACTACTTGATGGTGGATTGATCACCAAGCCTTTGTTTGCCTGCATTGTTCTATTGGACCTGGGACCCTTGTTTTTTGCACCTGGTCTGCTCCTACTTTCAGCTTTCAAGATTCACTGAAGCTTCACTTCAAACTCCAGCCATGTGAGTTGTCTGCTTCTAGTCCTGATATTCACTGTGGAAACTTGTTGTCTCATCCATTATCACGCCACATTGCCTTCATTTGCACTTGATCCATGTATATGTGCTTTTACACACATCCCATGTCCTTCATCTTTTGTCCTATGTCCTATGTCCCATGTCCCATGCACTATATTTTCAAGTTTTCTAGCTTTTTGTCACAAGTTCTTATGCAGCCAACTGGTCTAGACATTCTGAGCATGATTTTTGTCACAGCAGGGTTGTTGTCTTTTAAGTGGAAGGGAGATGGGTTACACTTAAGGTCATTGTGTATTCTCTCAAGTCTCTGAGATAATTGAAGTCCCACTTTGGATCCATACAGAATGGCTAGGGTTTTTGTTTAGGATTGCAATGGGGAGGTCACTATTAGCAAAGAGGCCCACCAAACCACCATGTCCTCCCAGTCTGCTCCACCTTCTGTTGTTGCAATCATTGGTAGGGTTCTCTCCAATGCCTTCTTTTGTTAACATGAAGATTGAATTAGCTAGCTCCTCTTGTCCAATTACTATACTTAGCTCAACATTGATTTGTGTGCAGTATATTTTACTTCATCTACTTGATTTACCTAGTATTTGTCATATGTTAACTAATATACCTGACTATTCAACTCTCTTGGCTCTAATTTCCTCCCATTGCCTCTTGGTCTTTGCATCCAATCTTTCTAATCTGTCATCCTCTTCTGTTAGCTCATTGTCATGTGCTTGTAGAAATATTGAGTTGTCAAAGTCCCTGAGAATTCGGATTGAGTCTCTTCCTGAACTCCTTGATAGAGCCACATATAGATGGAATAAGCTGAGTAGCCCACATGGTGGTTTGGCTATGTCCACCAAAACATTAGGAATGGTTTGGCCTTGTGATTGATAATCTGTGAATGCATATACTGCTGTCACTGCATATTGCTGTCGCCTGACTTTTCTTTTTACATTAACACCATTTACCTTCAAATGGATGGGGAACTCTTTTATGATGGGCTCTACCAGGATTACTGACTCATCTAAACCTTCCAGTTTGGATGCCCTTGTGTGGTTTAACTTCACAAGAATGCAGATGGGGAGATGTTTTAAATGTGCTATGCTTTGAGATGTAATGTCAGGTTCATCTGGATGGAGTATGATGTCCACAATTGTTCCCCTTGCTCCATTTGTTATGTCCAGGTCTGTTTGCATGTTCTTTGTCACCATAACCTTTGTTAGTTGCATTTAGATCATCTGGCATATTATCCTTTCATCTGTACTGACCTTCATACCTATTGCTACCTGGACCTCCTCTGCAAGTTCTTTCCCTTTCATCTTTTTGTTCTTTTCTTTAGTTCTTAGTGCCACTGCATATTGCTCAACTAGTGATAGTTTCCACTTTCCTATTCTGTCATTGGCATTACATATGAACAGTCTCTGCCCTTTTTCTTTGCAGTGTTTTTGAAGTGCCATTGTATTCCATTCAATCCTGACCCCATGTCTAGGGGTTACCAGGCATACATTGTTCCATGGTGGTCTTGAAAAGTCTGGAACCTCATTATTGGGATGATCTATTAGCAATTTTCTGACCATAATCAGATCATCTGGTTGCACATTTCCTGTTTGAAGTTGCTGAAGAAATTCAAGCCATGGCCTGTCTGTCACTCATACCTGTTCCCTGAGAATTACCACTGTCTCAATCTTCATATATACTGCGTCCAGTCTTCATTTCAATGGGGTCTGATGGAATGGATTTGAAATACAATGGATTCCATTTCTTTGTTGCCACTGGGGGAAACTGATGAAGATCACCACATAAAATCACATTTATTCCTCCAAAACTTTTGGAGTCCTCTATATTGCTGTGTTCAGGATCTGTAACCCCACCCTTTGCTTTGCCTATCCCAATGTTCCTTGACAAATTTTCCAGGAATGTCTTGGAGATCATTGACACTTCATCTATTATCAGATAGTTGTATGGCTTCCAAAACTCTTGCAGTTTCTTCTTTGTCCCATCTCCAACTTTTTGCCCCTCTTGTGATATCATCCCTATACTATGTGTGGTTTTTCCATCCACTATTGATGCTGCCACTCCTGTGTATGCAGCTTTTAATAACATGAATTGTGCTTGTCTTTGTCCAAACATTTCAGTTACTGTCTGAATGACTTTGGATTTTCCAGTACCACCATCTCCAAGTAACAACTTCCTAAGCTCAGGTGGATTTTTCCCTGTCAATGTTTGATCCAAATGCCATTCAATGATTTCAAATGCCCTTCTTTGATCTGGTTTTAACATGGATGGATCAATTGGTGTGAGTGATTGTTCATAAATTTCAGTGGATCTGGAGATATGTGTTATATTGTCAAGATGGGTAACTGAACCACCTGGATCAATGGATGTCTCTCCTGCATTTATTCTAGCTAGTTCTTCTGTATCTGGAACTGCTGTGTTCTGTTCTGCAACATCTTTTGCCATCTGGATTTTCCATCCTTGTAACTTTCTCATAATTTCTGCTGTGGCCCTTTTAATCTTTTCTTCCACTGGGATTATATTCCAAGTGGATGTAGACCTTTTATCAAAGATCCCATGTTCCTTTTCTTTCTTATTAACTGCAGATGCCTTTGCTTCTTTTAAACCCTCTTCTGAGTAAGAGGTTATACAACCTGTGATACTTTGAATTTCCCCTTCTGTTCCCCCAGCTGCATCTATTTCCATTTGCTCCATATGCCTGTTTGTGCTTGTATCAGTTTCTGACACCTCAACTATAGCCCTTTCCCGTTCTCTTCTAGCTGCCCCTTTGCTCTCATGGAAGTATTGAATTCCATTTACAACTTGATGCACTCTTGCAGGTGCTGATTCCATGAACCTGTTGAATGCTTCATTCCAACTTTCATTTTCAGCCTTCAAATCACTTTCCATTACTCTCCATGGCTTCAGTAAAACTAGCATGGATGCACAATAATATTCTCTGATTTCAGGGTCATCACTTCTGGGAAAGTATGGTCCTATGAAATTGGGAAGATTAGAATGTCCTTGAGTTCTCATCACCCTTTGTTTCTTTTCATAAAGAGGGTAATCACGATGGTATTGTATTCAGAGATTCTTGTTCCTTCCTCTATGTCTTTGATCTCCATTTTCTTCAGTTTCTGTATTTATTGATTCTCCATTTTTTTGTATGTTGACTTCATATGTGTCCATGAAATATTGTAGCACACTAAGATCCAATCCTTCTTCTCCATGCAAGGCATAATCAGTAACCTGGCATTTCTTGCCTAATTTTTTGGTGTCATCTCTCCGAAGAATTACAACTTCCTCCTGTGCCTGTGGGTTTATTCATTTTTCACTGTAAGGTTTTATTCTTTCCTCTTCATGTATGAGAACAAACCTCATTTTCCATGTCATTGATCTCATCATGAACTGTATTATCCTCTTTCTCCTGTTCTATTGTATGATTTCCATCCTTGTCCTATTGGAGACCATAAGCATTATATACTTGTTAATCTGAGTACACACAAACCTCTTCTGTATGTGTGTTGTTAGTTCCTGCACCCTCCCTCTGTTGGCCATTTGTGATATTCCCACCTGTTTGCCTGATCCTTCTCTGTTCAGTTTCACTGTAATATTTCATGTCAGTCCCCTCTTCATAACATAACTTTTAGCATTTTTACCTGTGTTCTTCTCCAGCTCCATTCCTAATAGTATCATCTCCTTGTCTTTGTGCCAGTGGGGGTTCTCTGCATTATAAATTAATAGTCTATCACTGACCATGTTTCATGCTAAGCTTTAACTCACCTATTCTCTACTTGCCTTTGCATTGCTGGTACTTCTCTGTGAAATTCATTATTATTCCATTGCCCACTATTTTTAGCCTCAGCTCACCTTCCGTTGAATGGCCTTATTTCAGGAAACTTTTGCAACAATGCACCAGAAAATGATGTCCAGTATATTGGAATGTAGTGGTGTGATCGATAGGTGTCACCCCATCCCATTAAATAAGACATCACCATTGGTGCTGCTAGTTCTTGTTCTCAGTTTATTGTGTTGGCCAACTGGAAAAGTAGCTTCTGTTGTTGTATTTCCAATAAATCATCATGAGGTTCTCTTTGCATATGAAAAGCATGTCCTTGTGCCATAAGAGCAGACATGTTATAATTTTGGCCTTGATTCTTGGCTGCATATGTAAAAATATACTCCCCTATGCTTAGAGTCTCTTGTCCATATGTCAACAGTTTGGAATCATTGTTGCCTTTTACCTGTGTTGTTACTGGTGGATTCCAATTGTTGACATATTCAAATAGCTGTTTTGGAACCCAAGTCCCATCTTCCTTGACATATTCAGACTCTGCAATTTTGAAGGGTGCTCTCCTTTTGCATATTGCAACACCTTTACTATCATATTTAATGCATTGCCTAATTTCACACTTGTGAATCTGTTTTGCTCTGGAAACTTGGGCTTTAAAAGCCCTTAACTGCTCCCAAAAGTCCTCTGCATCTGGATTTGGTGGATGTGAATATGCAATTTCCACATCATTTTCAATATTTTGTACTGTTTCTGCAGATTCTAGGCCTGGAGCATATGCATGAATGTTGGCTGCTATAAATTTTTGCACCTGGTCTCGAAAAGCCTCTGTTTTCAGCAGTTCCTTCATTTCCACTGAGGTTGGAGTGTTTTCAAGCCACAGTATTAGATGAAGATGTAAACTTCCCCTTCCTTGGGTTTCTACTGTTCCAAAATAAGCAGCAACCTTACCATAAACCCCATTGGATGCATGCACTTTATAATTTGTCACTGAAATCCCATAAAGGGTTTCCAGTATTATCTTGATGGTGTAGTGGAAAATTTTTGCAGCTGCATATGGATCATTAGCAATGTTTTGTGCTCTTGTATTTTTGTCTGGTCCTGCTGTTCTGATAAAATTATCCATGTCTATGTCCTCCCCAGCAAAAATTTGTGCAATTGGATCATGAAGATCACATGGATTTATGGTGATCCATAATGATGGTGGTCCAACATATGCTACTGTTGACCACATCTGTGATCTTAACAGATATCTGGATTGATTTGATCCCATAACCTGGCCTCCCACTGCAAATACATGCTGACATAATAATTGAACTGCAGCATCAGAAATCAACATATTGTTTTGTTCCTCTTGTATTGCTTTCTGAAGCATTTCTGTTGTGATTGATGATAATATTCTTGCTTCAGATTCAATTGTCCTCTGTCTCATTTGTAATCTTGCTGAACCCAATGCTTTGTGTCATTGTAGAATCCCAAATATAACAAATGGAAATGTTTCATGAGTTCTGAATCTATGATCATAATATTGCATCAACCACTTAGCATGATCTGCTAATGATACTTCCATAGGCCAATCTGCTTCAGGACCTCCAACTCTATAAGGAAACATGCAAGGAAAAGCATGTTCAAAATAATTGGGCCTGTCATAGTCAATCACTTCTTGTAATGCTTCCTCTTGTGGGTGCCCAAAATCCCGCACTGGTCTTCGCCCATGTCTGACTGCATAGTATCCCTCTCTTCCTTCCTCCCATAGGTTATTTAATCCCCATTCCATTAGCTCTGGTGCTGCTACTTTGGATAGATTAGTATCATTGGTCCCTGTTACTGTGTATGGAACTACATCTGGACCTTCATCTGTCGTGTTCAACTCTGCAATATTGATACTTTAGTCTTATTCCCTGAATACATATCCTTATATATTCACCTGTATTTCTTTCTTCACTTTCTTCTTCAGCATTTGGAACATAACCATCTGATTCTTCATCCACTATTCCTACATCCGTTACTGAACTCCCTTGCACAGACTGCACAAGTTTCCAGTCTTAATGCTGCATTAGATGTTGCTTTATAGAAGTTCCGATAGCAATCCCTCAACTCCTCTTCAGTCGGAAGTTCAAGGTACCTATCACTGTCAATACAAGGGTCTGTCCATCCATAAGGAGATGCAGAACTTGTTTCCTCGACCCTTGCCATCTGCTGCCATACTCGCCTGCCCTGTTCTTCTTCCTCATGCTGTCATTTTCTAACCTATGCCCTTTGTACCATTGAGTTTTGCTTTTCCACACTTTGTTCTCGCAATTGCTCCTTCTGTTCTCTTGTTGCTGATAGAATTATCTTGTCTATTAACAGTGCCTTGCTATTATGTTGTTCGAATGAAAATGACAACCTGCCTCAAAAGAAGTTCTTCAGTTCCAATACTGTTAGTACCTCGATATGCTGTCGGTATTCAGCATCAGTCATATTACTGTTGTCCATGGTGCCTGACAAAGATGAAGTGTTTATGGTTGGTTTCTGGTATGTTTCCTTTTCTGCTTACTTTGTTATATTCCTAATAGTAACTTGGTCAAACCACATTGAATTATCCTGACTTTGCCTGTTGGATCTGTCCTCCTCAATACAACCCCAAAAGTTCAATTCAACCTGTATACCATGCGTCAAGACTCTACATGTGTCGTTCTGAAGGAACAAGTCAGCATCATGTGTTGGCCTGGCAGTGTTTCTCGTACAGTGGAAGACATGGAGGGTATGCTTGCCTCCTTTCTCTCATAATAAATTGCATGCTACTTGGATGAAATGACAGTGTGCTTTATACCTCAGTTGGTCAACTTCTCCTCCATCAACACCTCCTTCAAGTAGAAAATCCACAAATACCATAATAGGAGTGACAGCAATGTGAGTGTGATGTCCCCTCTACTCCCATGTCAGTTTCCAGTATTCCAGTTGGGCACCATCCATTTCCGTCATTGAAGAGTGGTGAGTTGCCATTGACTTCACCTCCAAGAAGCTCCACACTTCCACCTCCTGTGTCAATTTCGATTTCGGCGCCTGGGATGCAGCAGACAGACACAGCTGGGGGTAGTGGGGGAATTCTGCCACCTCAACATGTTCACACGCATTTGCATTTGTTTATGCCCAAGTTACCATCAAAGTTGTCTACCCCTAGGTTTCCTTCAACTCCAAAATGAATGGGGTCAGCTTTGTCTGAGTGGAGTGTGGAGGAATATGATAATCCACCAACACTAATTACTGCTCCCGCAGTTAAAACATCCTTTGGGTTATTTGGGAGTGGATGTACTACAAAACTTACATTAGAGCAACAACCTGGTCCTTCCCCTTCCTCTGCACCTGCTAATCGAAGCACTACCATGCATCTCTCTCCTCCATTGATTGTCAAAGTTGATCTGAGGACTTCAGGCATAGGCCTGTGTTGGGGAGGAAACATGAATGTGTCATACTTGTATCGCTGGACCCCACATGAGTGCAGGTGTTACTGTGTGTGCCAATATGTTGCATGTTGATGATGGAGGGAACACTGAGGAGGATATGCGGCAAAAAATTCAACCTGTTCACCATACATTGACACTCTACATGTGTGCCATTAGCACTTTGTGTGCACTGTGTGATGGTCTGACAGTGTTTCACATATAGTGGAAGGCACCGTCTTCCTATCTCCATCCTTGTCATTGCCACATCCATCTGTAGCAGAGCAATCCTCCCTCCATTCCCACAGCCAGGCAAATTCCTCTTCCTCGCTCTTCCCACTCATCAGTGAAGCTTCAATAGATACTGTGTGAGTAAGCACTGACAACAACAACAACAAACTCCCTTTAAGCTGATGTTCTTTCTTGGCCATACATTGCTGGATGCTAATGGATGTACCTGCGTGACAATGGAATTGCAAGATGATGACTTAGGATGCAGACATGGTGTTGATGACCTGTATGATGTTTCCATTTCCAAAATGATATTTTGAGGTGATACCCCTGCGGAGACAACAGGGGAATCAGGAAGTGGTCAAGTAGTCTCTGAATTATCAGGGAATAAGTCATCCGGCATAGTTATTAATGGTTAAATAAGAGGTAAGTTGGCTAATCTGTCAGGCGAGTCATTACTTGTTCATTTTAAAAATTCTGTTTGTGTTAATTCTTCACTTGAGGGATCAACTCTTGGACTTCATCGTCTCCCAGTTCCCTGACACACCTGCTGAGCCGCCCCCCTTGTCTGCAAGAGGCATTGCCTCCCAATGAGACATGAAAGAGAAGCCCGTACCAGGAACAATGCATAATGCAGCTCGGAATGTACAGATACTCTCTGGTAACTTCAGGAAGCTACAGATATGGGAGTTACAACTACATTCAGACCATCTCCATCCACCTTCACCATTTCTATGTACAGACTCGTTCATCCACACTTTCTATTTCAATGTCTTGTACTGGGACATGTAGTTCAATTACCCAATTATATTCCCTTGATTTGTTATTGAATGCCCAGATCAAGGTACATTTTTCATTTGAGTAACATATTTGACTTTGACTTAAATCAATTCATTCTCTCCTTCATATAAACTTTCTGGCTACTTGCTACTCATTTTAACCTACTTCTTTCACTATGCCTCCTAAGATTAACTCTAGTTCCCCATCTGCCGCTGATCTCACCTATCATATTGAAGAGGTACATACTTGTCTTGTAGACTCTGGCACGTACCTCGGAGATAAGTATTTCAAGGCTAATGTTGAATGGCAAAAATTTGGATGCTGTTCAAAGGTGACAGAACTTGATGACCACCCCTCCACAACTGCAGAGACATCAGCTGACAATTCTTCCTCGAAACCCTCTCCTACAGTCTTGGGTGCAGCCAATAATAAAGCCCTCCCTGGCACTACCAATCCCAACCCCCCTGATGGTGACCAGGGAATGAATAGTACTATTGATCCATCTCAACTTATGCAAGCACTATGAGAACCTGAAATCACAGGAATTATGGCTGTTGTGAAAGTTTCCGATGAGGAATTTTACTTCACTGCCGATGCGGGTTATAACCTGAAAAAGACTCTAGGCCCTTTCTCTAAGTTACCTCTCTCCCTCACCAGTGGCACCTCAACATTCGAACCATTCAAGTCTGAATGGACTCAGACAAAGGAAATGTTATGTGGCTTATGTCCCTAGTGTCAAGAAGGGGAGTTGAAAGCCAGGGATTTCTCAGAGGGACTTCTTCCTCTCCTCGTCTGAAACTTAAGCATGCACTGTTTCAGGTACCCTTTTTCTTTTTTTCTTTTTTTCTTTTTTTCTTTTTTCTTTTTTTCCTTTCAATAATCTTGTACTTTGTCTTAGCATAAGCCTGAAGTACCAATATTCAATGAAGACCCTAAAGGTAAGACTCTCCTTAGTGCTCTCATCTCCTCTTCTCCTGATCTAACTAACTTCTCACTCCTAGACTGGTCACACATGCATAATTGGCCATTTACCATAGAGGCTGCTCGTACTGCCACCTCCACTCTCTATGACAGTCACAGCATTAGACATCCTGGTGTTTATGATGTTAATGAAGTTATCATCCATCCAAAGGACTACCGTGCCTCATTGATCAGTGCCACCATTGAACTTGACTTTGAATTGACTTACTGGCCTATTGACAGTGATAGGTCTGGAAAGAACCCAGTTCGAGATACTTTCTCTGCAGACCTGGTCACGATCAGGACCATTGTCGCTCCTCCTCAGGGGAACCAACGCGGTAAACGTACTTATGACCAGATTAATCCATATGTGTCCATCCACGACAGTAACAAGAAGAAGCACTACATCCATATGTAGTCTTATATTATTCACCAGTAGCTTTTCCCCAATGATTGCTGGTTTTTTCCTACTGGGTTTTCCAGCACCCGGGTTTTGATGCACCCGGCCTTCCTACCTTTTTTTCTTATTTTAACGTTCCTCTCTTGTTTTAAACAATTTATCTACAACACTTTTCCCTATTCATTTCTATTTCTATTTTTCGTTCTCTTGTCTTATTCTTATCTGTACAATGTTTGTTTTTCGCAACTACTTAACTCTTCTGTGTACCTCATTGAATCTATCAAACTATCTTATCTTCCTCTGCCTATCAACGTGCAATTTCTAAATGAAACTGCGAATTCAGATAAACTAACTCAAGGACATCAATCTGTTTTCCATTCACATCCCTCTTTGTCTCTGTTTCCCTCTTGGTTTCTCATTACTTTGAACCTATTCATATCAATAACTATACATTGATGAGGCTTTCCTCTCAGTGTAGTATATGTTGAAGGAAAGGAGTAGGGCACATTGGCTGAGGCAATGGGGTCATAGTGTCGCCCTTAAGATTCTGCTGTTATATTCCACACAGCCAGTACATAGGCCTCATGCTCCCAGGCCTACTGTGATGCTTTTCCTTTGGCACCACTATGCTTCTGTTCATGCACTTTTCCTGACATTGTGGTCTTCATGAACTAATATTCTCCATCTATGAAACGTGTTGCCCACTGCATCTCGACCCACTTCCCTGTTCTCTGAGATATGCATCGACTTTGTCCTGGATCTTCACCTCTAATCCCGCGTTGTTCGAGCTTTGTTTCTTATGATTGGGCCCCTCCCTTCCAGTGGGCACCTCTGTCATCAGTCATGCTGTGTCCCATACTGCTCGTCTTTCCACATTTGGTATGTATCCTTTTCCTCTTCAGTCATGTTGCCATTGACCCTCTGTCCCTCAGGTGTTGTGCACGTTCACTATTTTCAATGCTACCAATAACTCATTGACTCTTCAAATTCTTCTAGTATCTCGTAACATCCCCACCAAGTATCATGTCACCTTCTGGGCAATTGGAAGACCAGATTGTTTGTCTTCTCTTGGTGTACTTGTGAAGCTCGATGAGTACACACCCACAAGAATATTATCCCTATTTTCAACATTTTGCTAATGGTAGTGTAGGCCTTCTTCTATTGCTTCCTCCATATATCTTCATTAGTCATCACTGCCTCTCTCTGTCTCCTCTCTCCATCTCCTTCTCTATCTGTCTCCTCCTCTCTCCATCTCCTCTCTCCATCTCCTCCTCTATCTGTCTCCTCCTCTCTCCATCTCCTCTCTCTGTCTCCTCCTCTCTCTGTCTCCTCTCTCTGTCTCCTCCTCTCTCTGTCTCCTCTCTCTGTCGCCTCCTCCTGTCACCGTGAATATTAATTGGGTACACAAACCATCCCATCACCCTCTCCATCCCTTCCCCTTGTATTCAAACGTTGACCAAAATTCCCTTGCATCCAAGGCACGTCCCAATAGTTTAATCCCTGTAGGACCCGGAAGCTCTTGGGAAGCTCCACAGGCCCACCAGGGAAATAATGTCCAAGCACAAGAACGAAGTATCCAACAGGCCAGATGGACTCGCAATGCCTACTTCCTTTACCAGGCTGCCTCTTCCTATCTTGGCGGGCTGCTCGCTGTCGTCATTGTTGTTGTGACTGTTGTTCCTCCTTTGAAATTTTGTCCCCACTATTGTTACACTAGTTTACTCTTCATTGTACCTTCTATAATCTCACTCATGCTCAAATTTAGATTCCTTTAAGACTGTACTGGAATCCTGGGCCTCATTGCATGCTGCAACCTGCACCATCCTTTGTCAAATCCTTGTATACAGCAATTCATATTTGATTTATCACACCCATATTCAATACTGTATTCATTCCAATTGCATTACTTCAAGCCATATTCATTTGAATTTTGAATTCCTACCGACATTCAAATGTTTCAGTTTATATCTGACCCTTCAACAGGGTACAGCTATCTTTCCTTCCACCATGGAAAACCTATGGACATCTCATCCAGATACTTGCAAACAGCCATCCCTTTCCTTTGCTGAAAGTTTATCTGTCATTGGTGATTGACTCAAGCACTCGCCATCTTACCTTGGAAACAAAGCCTTCAGGTCTCACATAAATTGGAATTTGGTGGATGGGGAACATACTGCAGTCTTAGCTGACCCTGAGTGGACATTTGCCTTTGGACCATATGTTGCAAACCTTACTGTGGTTGTCAAGATAACAGAACAGGATTTCTTGTTCTCAGCAGAAGGATCATTACGAGGCACAAAATCAATTGTAGATCCTGCACTTATGACCCTCTCTCTCTCTGGAACAGCTCCTACGATTGAACCATTTGCATCTCATTATGAAGATGTCATCCACAACATTAAATGGCTTCAGGCTCAAGTTACCTCCAACAAGCTTATAGGTAAAACTGGTTTCCTCATTGGTCCTCCTGAAGAACCTCGTCTCAATGCCTCCCACAAACTGTCAGAAGTAACAAGAATAAAGAGGGGTGATATGAGAGAATAGATGATGATGAAGGGGCAAAGACTCAAACACTGACACAGACACAGACACAGATGGGGAGGAAACTTGTTAACTACTACCAAGTTACAGAGTATTTATATACTAAGGCTGTCTACCAAAGTCCCAACCAAGGTCCATGTAACTAAGGTAACTGACAGCTGTCAATCTGTCAATCACATAACTGTCAATCAAGGATCTGTCAATCACAGAACTGTCAAGTATGACAGGTGACAAGTGACAGCTGTCAAAGAAGCTGTGCAACCCTGAATATCTAACACAAACTTCTTCGGGTATCTGCATTACTTTCATTCTCATCACTCTCTTCTTACACCTCCCCTTCACCTTAGCTGGTCCCCTTGTATGATGCAACCCTTACTCCAACAAACAGACTAGGTATGTCCCTTCCACCCTTCAACTTACCCACCCTGCCTAAATAAATCTAGACTGGTCTACTATTAATTCTTGGCCTGTATACAACAGTTTTGTTACAGAGTCCCTGTCTCTTTTGTCAAACACGCATCAGATCGTTCATCCTCCTGCATATGATATGCATGGGTACCTCATCCGGCCAAACTTTTATTGAAACCATCTGCTGAATGCAACCATTGAACTTGTTTTTGAACTTACTTATCACCCACTACATACAGATGCTGGTAACTGAGCTCATATTTACTACTCTGCCAGTTTACTTGCTCTCTGTACTATAGTCCCTCCTCCAGGTAATAATAGGATAAATCCATGTGAAAAAGGTGTTCTACATAAATTAGACCCTCTCATATCTCTACCACTAAGCAGGCATCATTGCACTGCTTATTAATCCCAAACTTGGACTCTTATCTACTTACTGTAGTCATTTCTCATGTTTATTAACTTAATTTTTTCCTCCCTTCATACAATGCAGTCAACACCTCCAATTTGGAATTGTTTGGTTAATATTACACAACAAAATAAATTCAATTATGCCTCAATTTTCCATTCCATTCACTCCCCTTATTTTACATTCTGTTCCCTCTTCATCTCTATTTCCTCCTCAGTTTCCTGTTGATTCAATCCTATTCATGATGGCATCCTTAGACCATGGGCATGGGTGCTCTTTCTTCAAGTGACTGCCATGGCTCAGGAGGTGGAATTGGACTTGACCAAAACACCATCTGATCACTGTTCTCTCCTTACTTCCCTTCTACTCCATAATAAAAAAAAATTCAAACAAAAAACAAATTAATTTGCAGTACATTTATATATGCAGCTGTTCATTGTACATGTTACTTTTATTTAAAAGTCAAAAGTAGTTATTGAATATGTTACTTGTTGCTTTAACCCTTGATATTGGCTTTCCCCTCGAATTTTCCTTTATTCATTTATCAATAGTAGGCTCGGGAGAGGGAGGGGGAGTGATGAGGGACAGAGGAGTGCCTATGGGAGGAGTAATGATATTGTGAAGAGGAGCAATGATATATGGAGGAGGAGGAAGGATTGTATAAATTGCTACCAGGTCAGCTGTATATATATTGTAAGGTTCTCTATTGCAGGTAATGTCAAGAATTTGCTGCTTCAGTTCAAAGTGTATTTCGGCAGTGGCATTGACAAGGCATCGTTGATAATCAACGGGATGAATTTTGTTTTTGTTTAGGTCATAAACAACAGGACAATTGATACTATGCATGCTGAAAAGTTTAGGCATTGCTTCATGCGCCACTTTGGTGGTAAGAGGCCAGGTGCATATTTCAAAGAAATCTGGTGAAATTATTAATGTGTGTGTTGTTGTATGATGCCTAAACATACCCTTGGGATAATGAGGATTGAAACGTTGCAGTTCAGTCTTGAACAGAGATTGTTACATCTGTGTCCGGAATCCACTATTCTGCACTTCCACACTATCCCACACTTCTGTGTTGGCCACATTTCTGACCAATCATCAGAAACGTCGTCATGATTTATCAATTACTTACTTGTGCTCATCCACTATGTCATTATTTTGTATTACTCCTCTATTATTACTCCTATCTGTTTCACTATATCACATACAGCCTTTCCATCCATTCTTCAGCCACTACTCCTCTATGGTGGCTGACTCCATGTTTACCTATCCCTGTCAGAAAACCCGGTTAAGGGTGCTTCCGGGCATCCTCAGGGGGGGTTGGGAGTAGAGAAAGTAAGCTTTGTCTTTGTGGGTAAGGGGTACAAACGACGCGTGTACTAGCTAAATACTCTATCGGAATATTCCATGACATGTGACCACTGCGAGAGCACAACCCAATTCTGACAATCCCTAGTTATACCCTTATACTTCACTCAAAGTAAACTACTCCACTAGTTACTTAGTATTTAAGACTTCATTTCTGTAAAGTAACTTCAGTTTTCGTATCGACTACAATTATGAATATACCACTATACTCCATCTTCCTGTCTCTAAGGTTTTGTCCTTAGTTCTGGTCTCCATTCCGACCTTCCTCTGTTCCGACCTTTCCGCATTTCGCACTCAACCTTGCTCCTACCTCAAGCTTGTTCCTACCTCGACTTTGAAATACGAACCACCGAGAATCACAAGGGGCACAGCACATAAGCTGAAGCCAAGGTTCCCTTCCGCACTTTTTGAGTTCTCTGCTTCCGACCTCGAGCTTACGTAATACTACGAGTAGCTCCCTCTGCGCTAAACCCAGCACCTCCCTATTATCCCTCCGAGTGGTATGGTACGTAACAGAGATATATTAAATCGGAGAGGGCAAGTGGAAACAATTGATAGTTACGTTGAATAATTCATGACCTATTTTGATTCGAGGCTCTGAACAAGGACCAACAAAGAGCCCTTGCTTGCATACTTGCTGGGAAGCTGGAGCTTGATTGAGGAGCCATTTGATATTATCAATTACCTTTGTGTATTCGCCTCTAAAAGGCTCGATCGTTGGACGTCCTCCAGATAAAGTTAAACATAGATCTGCAAAGCTCGGACTCAATTTATTGGTATGGGTAAATCCGCCATCGGAGGAAAAGGCAAAATCTCATTCTGAAAATCTGACGACAGCTATGAGACTTGCAACAGTCAGTTTGGATGATTCTGTCTCTTTCTCATTTTCATTTGATCTTTGCATTACTTTGTTAACGTCGTTGAATTTTTCCCATGACACAATATCGCTGAAGAGATCATTGCCAAGGTAAGTGCCGGTTGTCATAAGTCCTTCATGTACATATTGAAGGTGTTTATTGATGTTGAAATCAGATTGCATAAAGTTCATGGTGGAAAGTGAGAGAACGAAGTAGGATGTTGCCAGATCAGCTGAGACGAGAGATATATATGAATGAATATTCCGAATCTGAATTACAACTTCAACATTCAAATACACCTTAGCTATATTCATTACGTTTCTATTGTCCCACCCGTATTCATTTATTTTAGAATACCTCCTGCAACAATGAATTACTACTGGAACTTTAAACCCTCAATCACATCGCTATCTTGTGAATGTATACAGCACTTCGCTGAATCGCTTACGTGGCTGTTACCTCGCTGATGCATCCTTGATCATCGTTACGCTGCTGTCAACTTTGATTACTTCCCCAAATTTGAATTAGTCCTTATACATTCAAATTATTCATAGCTATATTCATTTTCTTTTATGTTTTTCATCGTCGCACTGCTTATTATTTAATATCAATCTCTGACATACTTTTTAACTTACCATCCATATTTTTTTTTTGGTTTTTTATTATTTCATTGTTTCCTTTTTATGGCAAGCAAGGTTTCCGTCGACGTAGTCGACACTTCCAATTTCACAGTGAATGACATCGTATTTGACTCATGAAACTTCAAGGTATCAGCCTTTTGTAGTATTAGCTCTGGTATGTCAATTGTGCTGGAGACTTGTGGGGATACTAGGTATAGACATGTAAACTTAGCTCGGTAGCATAGTATTATGTATTTAGATTGAATATATTATCGTTCTTCTATGTATTGCATGAGGGAATTAAAGAATTAATAAACATACAAAATTGACCACATACTGCCAAATTTTGACCGTGACTTGACTTAAATATGACTACTTGGCGTCTACTAGAGAACTCGAGACTGACTATTCATTGTATATGTAAGACTACTTGATACCGAGTATTGACTACCTAAAAATATCTGTAGTCATCAAAAAGTCAAAATTGCGTAAAATTTTGGACACTTTAGTCACCGTTTGCTCAATTGTGACGTTCAGATGACTAAACCCAGACTAAACCACTACATATTGCCGACTAACCGTTTTTACTGAGGTTCACGCGCGCGCACTCTCGCGCTCTCCCCCATTTCCTTCCAACGCCGACACTCTCTTGCATAGCTCGGACGCCGCAATTACTCAAGATCATCGATACTGCGCACTACCAAGCTCCACAGAATACCGGAATTAGTGTTACCAAAGGCCGTGTTTGTCTCTACTCAAGTTTTATTCTTTAAACTTTCTTTCTATTCATTGGTATGTTTTCTGTTTCATACCTTACCATTTTCTTTCATAAATCTACGATTTAAACACTCTTAATTTCCGTTTTATTAACCATTCCTCATTAAGTACACTCTTTATTTTAATTTTCTATAAAATCCCTGTACCTACACATTTGCAATCCAGTTAACATTCCCCCCTTTCTCGACACCTTAGAACACCTCAAGGTCGAACGGATGTTCACCGACTCGCTTACTAATTTCTTTGTTTAGGTAGCAACGCACCCCTTACCTCTACAATGATCAGTCCCAAGCTCTTCAAGGTAGAAGGGCACCAAAATGGACTAAACCCAGAGAGAGCTGTACAGACAAAAGTACAACGTATTATTACAGATGCGAGATACGAGCAAGAAAATAGATATAGTTACACGAGATAACAAGGAATCAGATTATCCATTCCAAGATCGAACGCGAGGCAAGAGTGAAGTTTGAATCAGACTGTGTCCTCCTCCTCCTCATTCCATCACCACACTCAGATTCCCTATGTCCACATCCTCCCTCCCCTCCCACACAATCTCAGTCCCTCTCCCCATTGTCATGGCCCTCTTCTCCATCCCCATCGGCAGCAAGACTCAGCTCAATGATCCTCTTCATCAACTCGATTTCCTTCTGCACCTCCACCCCCCTCGGCATAACGTCAAATCCCAACCCCATCCATTCGTCCCTCATCTCCGGAAAATAAAAACAATACAATCTCACCCTTATCCTACTCGCTTTCAACATCTCCCCCGGGAACCATATAGAGTTCGTCCATACGTTAGAAAAATAATACGAAGATGACGTTGAAACCAGAACTTTCATCTCTCGCAACTTCAAAAGATTCTTTATATCCTCCGTATCCTGCCCTTCATGCAAAACGTGATTGAAATCCCAGTCTTGGAGCTTCTGCAGCAGCAGAATAGCGAAAGGAAGCACAGGGAACATTATCGTCTCGCAAGCGGAAGGATGAGATGGGTTAGAGATAGGGAAAGGAACAGGTGGACGAGCAAAAAGCCACCGCACACCATCGGCCTCCACACCTAGATCGGGAAGATTCATGATTCCAGGGATCAGAATATCAACTTTACATTCTGTTTTCTCGATTCCGTTTCTTCTTTCGTTTTCTTCTCTTTCTCTCCCATCTACATTTGATACACCTACCCTTTTTGCTCTCCAACTGTCCGCACACTCTCCCCCAGCAGCAGCATCTGAACGGCAATACCACAAATATTCATTTGTGGAATCCTTCGGCATCTTAAGGAAGAACCGCCGATCATTGGCTATGATCATATCGTTGATCTGTGTGATTTTGAATGGATTGGCAGGGTTTGGGAATGTTAGGATGTCTACATCCTGCAATGATACAGTGTGTCAGCATGAGGTTGCAAGAAGAAGGAAGAGGAAGAGGGAAAGAAGAGAGGGAAAGAAGAGAGGGAAAGAAGAGAGGGAAAGAAGAGAGGGAAAAGTGAGAAAGAAGAGAGAAAGAAGGAGAAAGACGAACATTTGGAATTCTAGGAATCCCATAAAGCTTTGACGCTAAGCTTCCAATAACCGCATACTTGAGGCCGATTTTGTCGAGTACAGTCACGGCTGCTTCTGCAGCTTCGAGTACCAGCGCATATTTCTTGTCGTTAGGGTTTATTTTTGGTTTTGGTTTTGAAGCGCGCGTCCCAGCGTTGCGCGCTACAGCCTTGTCTTGGTTCTTAGGGACACGTCCCGGGATGTTATCGTCCTTCACGATACGGGATCCTCCTCCCCCTCGATCACGGCCGGAGCCACGGGATATTCCTCGATTCCCACCTCCCCTTCCACCTTCGCCTCCATTTTCCTGTCCACTTCCCCGTCCCCCTCCACCTCTCGCCCTTCCCCTTCCCCTCCCTCTCCCTCTCTCAAGCCCTCTTCCTGTAGATCTCCGCCTAGCATCATCCAACGCACTTAGTACTTTTTCCAGCGCAGACTTGCCTTCCTGGCGTTGTTGAGAATCAGAACCAGAGGTTTTAGATTCCTGTGCAACGAGCTGTTCTCTGAGCGCCTCAGATCTTCCTCCCCCTCGATCACGGCCGGAGCCACGGGATATTTCTTGATTCCCACCTCCCCTTCCACCTTCGCCTCCATTTTCCTGTCCACTTCCCCGTCCCCTTCCATCTCTCGCCCTTCCCCTTCCCCTCCCTCTCCCTCTCTCAAGCCCTCTTCCCGTAGATCTCCGCCTAGCATCATCCAACGCACTTAGTACTTTTTCCAGCGCAGACTTGCCTTCCTGGCGTTGTTGAGAATCAGAACCAGAGGTTTTAGAGTCCTGTGCAACGAGCTGTTCTCTGAGCGCCTCATGCTGTACAGCTTGTTGCGAGGCGGCTTTTTGCCCAAGAGAGGTTGCCATTAAAGCTACCCCTACGAGAACCACGGTATGTAAGTGTGGTAGAATGGGTGTAATTGTAAAGTATGGTTACCGTTGAACTGTGTAAGGCTCTGTGTTTCTGAGCTGGAAGTGGAGGTTAAGGTGGACCCACTGTTTGGTGAAGGAGGGAATTGGGCGCTTGAGTTTGGGACACATGATTGGTTTATTTACGTATCGACTTGATTTATTTTTAGCTGGAGTCTCAATTCAACGTCAGTGGGTGACTTTCCGCTGCGTTTAGAATCCTAGAATAAAAATCTAAACGTCTTAAGCGAAGTAAGCCGAAATGCCGATGTCCAAATCTGGCCTAGCATACAGCGGAGCTTGAATAGCACCCCATCCTAGATGGCTGTCTGGAAGAGGCCTCCTACCCCCCCCTTCCAGCTGTAAACGCCCATTCTAAACGACTCCGACGCTATCCGATGTCACTCGCATAGACTTCCCTGCAGGGTTTTCCTGGGCAGGGTTTTGTAATCTTCATCGCACCACCATCGCTTGACCATCGCACTCAACCTACATCCACCTTGTCTTCAAAAGTTTCCGCCCATTAATACGCTGTGAAAACGCTACCTCAGGACTTGAATGAGCCCCAGCATCCTTTATTCCAGTGGACTGTGGGATACCCGTTGAACAGCTCAGTGCAAGATGCCCAGGGTGCGCAACAATTTTCTCCCTGCTGACACCTGTGCAATGGAGCTCATTTTTTCAAGGTCCCCGCTTTTTTTCGTTGCTATACAAGACTGTATAGGACCATGCAAGAGCTAGTCGATTTTTGGAGATGTTACTGAAGGGAAGGGTGCTCTGGACTGTATAAAAGGACGGGAACTTCGTAAGTAGAGAACTATTCTCAATCATACACTCTTTTCTTTTCACAAGTATCCCTCACACTCTTTTAAATGTCTCCACCCAATTCTTCCCAGCGAAACCAATCTCCCCGAAGAACGGTTGGTGATCATGTTGACAACCGAATCAGGTCTTTTCAACCCTCCACCATGCCGGTACCGCCTGCTTCCCAACGCGAGCCTCCAAGAACCCAAGACCACAGTGGATATATGCGCAACTACGATGTAAGTTCTCATTAAACTAATTGTTTCCATTTGAATTGACTTCTCTTTTTCCAGTCACAATCACATATTATGCCAAACACATATATGTTTCCACAGTATCCCGTACCAATGGTAAGTTTGTTCATCGGTCTTCAAATTCTTTCGTATACCTAACTTTACAAGAATTACCAGGCTCGCTTTTTGGCTCCTCCACCTGAGGCTGCCAATGTGGAGGCCTCGCAGTCTGGGATGGAAGATCTGGCACCCGCCCCCCCCAACTCATTGCTCGAGCAGGTTGCTCATCCAGCTTTAAAAGCTACTGGTCCCCAACGACCTGATCCGAAAGGAAAGGAGAAACAATGCGCACTTGAAGACCAGCCAGTGGCATTGGGCTCTAGGACAAAGCACAAAGCAGAATTGGTGCCGACTGGACAACCCGATTCAAAGAAGTTCAAAGGTCGAACGACGGGTGCGCCAAACTACTCTCCAGAAGATGTTGAACTCCTGCTCAATGTTACGGAGGCGCTGGTACCTCTTGGTCCGAAGGGATGGGCTGATGTCGAATGTACTTACAATGATCAGGCAATTGACCTTGTGCGCCCTCGTAGGTCAGCTAAGTCCTTGGAGTTAAAGTTCAAGCAGGTACATATATTTTGCCTTTTCATATATACGTGCTAATTAACATGATCATAGCTTGTTAAAACGACGAAGCCAACTGGCGATGCAGAATGCCCGCCCCATATTCTCAAAGCTCACGAGATCGATCAGGCCATGAATGAAAAAGGGTCCACCCGGGACATTGATGATGAGGACATTGTAGACACTGTGGAAGCTGCTGAGCTTTCGGATGGGGAGGGGGCGAGGGTCTTAGCATCGGCAACTGGCAGTAAAGTTTCCAAAAAAGCAGAGAGCCAATTTATTGCCCGTCGTACTGCCGCTGGTGTTCGCGCTGGGTCCTCCTCACAATCACACTCCCGCATTGCTAGTCAAGGACTGCTAGCGAATATATCAACTGCATTGGATCCTTCCGTTCTCAAGGCCCGTCATGAAGAACACTCAGTTCAAGCTATGCAAGCAAATCAAATCTTCCAGCTGACGTCCCAATTGCGTGAAGCCCAGCGCCGTGCTGATACCTTGTCCACTCAGCTGTTTGAAGCGGAGCGTCGCTGTTCTGCTGCTGAACGACAGGCAGACCGGAATGAACTGCTAGGACTTCTTTCATCTCGTCATCGCTCCCATTCACATATCTCTCCCAACATCCGTCATCGTAATGTGGACAGGATTCACGGCTCTAGTCCCCCCTCTCGATTTCGACAGCATTCTCAAGTACATCGAGAAAGGCGTCGTTATCGCCAGGACATTTACTATGCGGATGGAGGACAGGCAACACGTTGGGTTGGTGGGTCATCTGATGATGACAACGAAGTAGCAGGGTTTAATGATAGCCCCAGGACACGACGCATTACGCGCCTTGATGACAGTTATGTTATCTCGCCTTATCGCTCACCATTGGTCCGTCATCATCACTCACCCTTGGTCCGCCGCCATCTCTCTCCATTGACTCATCATAATCGTGCTCCCTCTCCTGTTACCATCAATGACCACTCTCCGTCTCCATCACCATATATTGCATGGCCTCCTTCTCCTGCTGCTGAGCTGCAGTCCAAAGGAAATGATACCGAAAATAGTCATGAGGTATAAACTTTGTCTTTACAGTGAGTTGATTGTCGCCTTTTCTCTATATAATATTATTACATTTTTAATTACTGTCTTCGCTTTTTCTCTCTGTTACTTTTTAATTTCTGTTGGTCTTTCTTTCTTCTCTTACCATGTTGCTCCTTTACTTTGCTACTCTTTTACTTTGTCGCTCATTTAAACTGGACTAGTGTTGTTATATGCTGCTTATCTTGTTCTGTATCTTACATACCCCAATAAAATTAATATAAAAATCCAAGAGTGAATTGGAGTGATTAAACCTCTACTACATCCAGGTGAAATCTCCTTACTCTATCATTATTTCGTTGTTCTGAATATAGCATTGCCCCAAATGATACCCAAACTTCATCCTGTCCCTCGCCCTCTCTCCAAATAGGCATGTAGACTGATGTGATCTGATTGAATCCAATGGTACGAGTGCGTAGATTGAATAAGCGTGATGTTGTTTCCAGCAGGTCTCCACAAACATCATTGTAGTTGATAGGAAGAGGGACTCTTAAGCGTCCAAATGATCCTTGCATTGCACGCATTCCCCATTCTGCTGTTTGACGATATGACAGTAACTGCCGGTTAAATTTCATTAATATTGCTCGTTCACTGCAGTCAGCAGGCAGTACTGTTCCCTCCTTCATTGGAGCTTTTATCCGACCTGAAATCTGATTTGATCCTCGAGGGAAAGCTGTGTCAGCAACTAGATAATACCCTTCAGGAGTACATGTACGGAGTTTCTCATAAATTGGCTGTGCAACATGTGAGTCATGCCAACTCCCTGGTGCATTGAGATTGCAAGCAATTATTGTTCCTAGGCACATAGCATCGTAAAAGACCCCTTTAAACACTGAATATGTACACTTACCATCACCAGAAAATACAAAGACAGAACTTACAAAATGTTCATGAAGCCATCCATTGTAAGTCGCATTTTCTATCTCCAAATCACTAGATGTCTGAACAGGGAGGTTCAAACCGTCCATACTCCCAAATGCACCTGTTAATAGTGGATGTCTAGAAGCAATTAAGGCATTGTTTTCTTGAAATTCGTCATCAACTAGGTATTGTATCCGTGCTTCTGGCATCTTCTTCAAAATTAAAAGTAAGATCTGAAGAGAAAAGTTGATATAGCGTGATACGGTAGATGGAATTAGTGCGAAGATCTCGCAAAGGCTGACATCGTGCATTGTTGAATTAAGAAAATGCAAAATAAGGCCAAGTGCACCACTTGCATCAAGAGAACGGCATGTGATACGTGGATGAGAAGCCGGTAAAACATCATTGCGTGGAATACATGTTGTATTCCACACTTCCTCAAAACCACTATCCAAGACATACTTGAAGGTTGCAACATCAAGTCCCATTGTTGTGATGAATGCACGATCACTTGCAGAATCAAACAGAACTTGCCACGGTGTTGATACTCGAGGATTAGGAAGAAGATTTGGACGTGTGAGATATAACCTTCGCTCTTTTCTTTGCTCTGTCTGTATCCTGTGCAATTCTTCAATGCCAAATCCAATCATACCTGCAGATGTGTAAAGCAGTTGCTCTTCTTCTTCCAAAAGATGCAACTGGTGTGCATAGTAAGCCTGTAGACGTTGAAACTCTTCAAAGTCAAGGGCATCTTCATCATCAATATCCATAGTGAGGACGTGATAAGATCAGTTCAGGAACGTAACTCAGGGTTCTCGCAGGGTTCAATGATGAGAAATGGTGTGTGACGGTTTGTGATCTGTATTTACTGGTGTGTTATGGTTTAGAAGCAAATTCCAAATACTCTCAAAGTCCGCTCGCTTAGGTTTAGAAATTTATTCTAGGATTCTAAACGCAGTGGAAAGTCACCCAGTTCCACTGTGTATTCAACCGCGGCTAAATTCCCACTACCTTTTAAGGTAGTTGGGTATTGGGGACCTCTGGATTACCGTAAAAGTCAATTTGTGGATCGCGGTCAGGATCTCACTTTCTGGCAATATGATTGGCTGGAGCCCCATTACACTCTGTGATTGGTTGGCAGACAGATCAATTGATCACTTGTGACATTTTGTGACAAGGGCACTTATAAATGCTGATTTTCTCTCATTTTTTCCAAATCAAGCCATTGAGCTTTGACGTGACCCTACCCGTTGAATGATATTCACATTCTATTCTTTGAAGAGGCTATCCGCATATCCCACTCACTTCATGCTTCAGATCTCAGAAATGATTCAACAGAGATAACTAGCGACATATCTTCAAAAAGGACTCTACTCAGCCAAATAGGGATATATAACACTCAGATTGGCAAACGTGTTCAGGTATCTTTCTCTTTTTTGCTCATAAAACAGCATGACTTGTATCAATATTGATAAGCTCTACTCTTCCCCACCACCTCACTTCGGGCCAGGACTAAAACCTTGCTTTAAACTTGATCCAAACTATGTCAACCTCAATAATGGTACGTTCCATCCTCGGTCATATGTGCATTTCACTTATCCTGTTGTTCGAAGGATTGTATGGATTGCCACCTATCCCCTTTTTCAAGCTGCAAGCGACCTCATCGATAGAATTGGGCCCGGTCCTGGTCTATTCCTCAAATCCCAGTACGCTACTCTCCTCAAGAGCGCTCTGGAGGAGTTAGCCAAGCTAATTTGGGCGAAGACGGATGAAGTGGTGTTCGTGACCAATGCAAGTACCAGTGTGATCACTGCATTGAAGAACTTCCAGTGGGAGGAAGGGGATGTTCTCTTCGTTGGTTCGTCTTCTATTATCATCCTCGACGAGAGCTGATCAGACATTTGATCTAGCCAATATGACATATGCATCGATATTCAATACAGCACAGTACTATCCGATACACTTCCACCTCCAACTCTATCCTTGTACACTCTCAACTTCCACCACGCATGCTGCATTCCTCGACTCCTTCTGCAAACATATCCAAGCTATACCCAAGAAGGAAGGGAAGAAACGCATAGCGGCGATAGACTCGATCATTGCTAACCCTGAGGTACTCCTCCCATGGAAGGAGATGGTGAAAGTATGCAAGGAGGAAGGGGTGTACTGTATTGTTGATGCTACACATTCCATTGGGCAGGAAGCACACTAGCAGGTCTTGAATCAGTATCTCAGTACTTACAGCATTCGATTTACCACTGGCAGTTCATTTCTACTATTTCGTCGCTTCTACCCCCAGATAAATGATGGATCACATCGATCTCGACGTGCTATACGCATCTATGCCTCCTCCCTTCGGCCCACCACTCAAACGATACTTCAGACTCGACCCAAACTTTGTGGCTCTCAACAATGGTCTGCTCTAACTTCTGATCTATGTCATCTTTCTTATTTTTCCAGTTCTCCAAGCCGCAAGCACCCTCTCTGAAACGATCAAAGTTAATCCTGACTTATTCCATAAGTCGAAGTACATGCCTATGCTTATCAGTGCAAATACGGACGAGGTGGTGTTTGTGTTCAACGCGAGTATGAGTATCAACACCATGTTGAGGAATTTCGAGTGGGAGGAGGGAAATCTTACCGTTATTTGTTCGTTTGGTCTGACTTCTAAACAACTGTCTACCCACTATTTGATTTATTTCTTTTTAATTCTACTCTTCCACAATATATCTCTTTCATTCAGTGAATCAGTAATGGTCAATTTCTCTATTTGTATTCCATTTGTAATTATATAGCTCTGTGAATTCTGCAATGCACTCTTATTTTCTGTTGTACTGTACCTGTACATCATTTAGTTCTTTTAATCAAAAAATTCATATGGCTATTGTAAGTAGTCTCACTAATCAGGTAAATAAAGCGTACTTAAGTGGGTAGTGGGCCTTGCCACTTGCCGGCCCTATTTCTTTATCTATTCTCTGTAGCTCCTCCAAGCTTACAGATAGTGTGCGTTGGCAACATATTGAAGCATTAATTAAAATCTAAATACGATAACACAAGTTCAACTACTAAATGCTATCTGCGCATAACGACACATTCTTTGAAGAGAAAAAGATGGGTACATACCGCCTAGCTCCTAGCCAAGAAAGAAGTTCATCGCCCTCGAAGTTGAGTGGGCCCTGCAACATTAGGAAATGAGAAATGGCAGAAATTTCATGTACATTGATCATATGTCGATTGCCCTTAACCCCGCGTAATTCCAAGGATCTTCAGCAGGACATCCTCTCCGAGTCAAGCCCCCGAAAAATAAATACAACATTATATAAATACATATGCGAGATGACAGCAAGAGTACAGATACACAAATACAGCAGAGTACAGAGAATAGCAACAACCAATGATACTTAATTTATTTTGAGATTGTAAGTAAGAGCGAGACTGAACCTGAGAAACAGGACAGACTCCATACAATCATCAAGCTCAGATATCCCTACATCTTCCTCCCCCTCTTCATGCGATGACTCAACAACATCATCGTCAATATCGTCTCCTTCCACCTCCCCCTCCAAATCCTCTCCATCCTCCTCCACACGACGTACAGCCCGCTTAACGCACTCCAACTCCTCCGCCACCTCCCCCTCCCTAGGCACAGTCTCAAACCCCAAGCGCGCCCACACCCTCCTCATCCGAGGGAAATAATGAAAACAACCTAACCCTCTTCTCACTAACCTCCACAAAATCGCCCGGGAACCACATATCATCATTCCACACATCATGGAGCCCCACACTCGTCAAAGATATATAATAAGGCACGAAAACAGTGAACATCCTCGTTTCCATCCCGATCTCCAAAAGGCTCTTCACATCAGCCGCATCTTGTGCTTGTTTTTTCCTTTTATACCCCTCGGGCGCAATGCGATGATCAGCCCATCCTTGTAGTTTTTGAAGGAGAATAATAGGGAATGGAAGGACGGGGAAGGATATGCTGTTACTTGTACTCAAATTCAATTCCTTCCCCAATCCAATCTCAGCTGCAGATTGCGGATATGGATAACGCCGTATTAGATAGCCTTCTTCATCCACTTCATGTGGGGGAGGACCGGGATAGATCATCATAGTGCTAGGGAGAGGAATGGGTGATTTGGCATTAAGCCATCTCACTCCGCATGCTCTTGCTCCTAAATTTGGGAGACTCATGATCCCGGGGACTAGAATGTCGACTTTACATTCCTGTTCTCTTCCTTGAACCCCACTTGCACCTTCTCCTCGTGCACCTCCAGACGTAGACAGAGAAGGACGGCGATACCATAAAATCTTATAATCGTTCCTCGGATCTTTAGGCAACTTAAGGAAGAATCTGGTGTTGCTAGCTATGATCATATCTTTGATCTGGGCGGCTGTGAGTGGGTTGGTGGCATGTGGGAACGTTAAGATGTCTACGTCCTGTGTATGAGTTGATCAGTTACGGCAAGGAGGAAAGAGACAAACCAGACAAACAACGAACCTTAGGAAACCGAGAACATCCATACAACTTCGACGCCAAACTACCAAAAATGGCACACTTGAGACCGAGCTTGTTGAGTGTCGATACGGCTGCGTTGGCAGCTTCGAGTACGAGTGCGTAGTGTGTATGTGCTGGGACGGCGGCTCCTCTCAGACCTCTATTCTTCGGGATGTGCCAGTGTCTAAGTGCGTTGGCTGGATTTGGAGGGGTGCCGTCATCTTCTACAATTCGAACCCCTCCTCGTCCCCCTCGACCTGTTGAGACAGGACGAGAGAGTGGCACTACATTGATAGCTTGGTTATCATTATGAGCAGGCTGCGATGTATCAGTTTCAGCCTCTCGTTGAGCTTGTGCTTGTGCTTGTCGCAGCTTCTTCCTTGCATTACGAGAAAGAGGCTTAGGTGCCTCAGGTTGAGATTCGGCTTGAGCAGCATCGGACGCATGGGGCACCAATCGATGAGCATCAACCCCACCACTACCACCACCACCACCACCTCTGCCTCCTCTCGCCCTCCCCCTTCCCCTCCCTCTTCCTCTTCCTCTCCCGCGTCCCTTTCCAGCAGTCACACCAGTCGACGATGGCTGTACTTCTTCCCTTTGAGCAGAAGCACCTTCCTGTCCTCGTTGTTCACCAGTCCAAGTCCCAGATCCCGAGCCAGAAGCTTGAGCCTGAGCTTCCTGCTGCACAGCTTGCTGCGAGGCGGCTTTTCGTATGGCCATTAATGTTCCTATGAGGATTTGTGGGTATGTAGGTCAAATGTAAAGCATGGGTGTAGGTATATGGATGCGTGGACTGCGCAAGCCTCGAGGCGATGCCATGGAGGTCCTCGAGGAGGTGCACTGCACTGGCAGTTTGGCAATGTTGAATGTTTTGGACACGTGATTAGTTGGTTTATTTTCGTATCGACTTGATTTATTTTTAGCTTGAGTATCAACGTCGAGACTCGAGGTACGCAACACAAATCACAAATGCAAAAAATAGCACAGAGTGAAGAGGAGGAAAACCGGTGGGTGGTATCCTCTCGACGAAGAAATCATGTGAGTGACCGGCACATCCATCCGACCTCCAGATCCTGGTGAGCTCGCATTCGAGGTGAACTGGGGGGAAATGCAAAGCTAGTATTCTCAGACTGTAGGTACGACAGATATATGGCACACATACTGGGTAAAAACCAATGATTTTTGATCGTTTTTGGTACACCTTGAAGAAATTGAAATTGGTACACCTTGATTTTCTAACTTTGTATGATGGTACACCCTAATTTTTTGAGATAGTACACCTTCATTTTAAATTTTTGAAATTGGTACACCTGGACAGAAAAAATTCAGAATTGGTACACCTTGAATTTCGTTGTCCAAAAGTGGTACACCTAATTTTTGAAATTGGTACACCTTGAAATAATCACTAAATATGGCACATTCACTAATACTACCAAGTGATAAAATGAGATCTAGTCTAGTAATATTGTATATAAGTGTACTGTTGCACAATATGTTATAAACTGTCATATAACTATATGTGTATCTAATCCTCAGCATAATGGGCAGTCAAACGAATTACAGCTTCGCAATATAAATCCATACCCCAATTTCCATCATCATTATTGAAGTCCATTGCATGCAAAATTGCTCTTGCAGTTGTAATATCTTCATCATCTGTTACTACAATGCCTGCTTCCTTTTCTTCTGCTATATCTGCAAAGAAGTCAGAACGCGGTGCCATTGGATCAATATTGAGTTCTTCAGCAGGTGGCTCTTGTCCTTCGAAATCTACCCCATACAACTCATCTACCTCAATGCCAACGTCGCCTGCATCAGTATGCCAATACCCAGAGTTGATTGCTTCCTCACGGCTGAGCTCATATATTGCAACTGGAGTTTTGTTTCTGGCTGTACGGATCTTATGATTATTCCATGCAGCTTTTGTTTCATCCAGTGATTGCTGTACCCTTGGTTGATAGACAATATACAAACATACCAAATGGATCCTTGAGTCAGGATCAAGAAGATACACCTCTTCCAGTTGAAGGAAGATTTGGCGAAAGAGTTCTAGTGAATCTTTTCGAACATCTCTCCACAAACGTTCAATTCTGATATTATGAACTGAACTTGAGGGAGTGTAAGCTACATGAAAGAAACAAATCAAAAATCAAACTCACCGACCACGCAGATAAGCACGGTGTGCAACTCCCCATTTTTCAACCATTTGTCTCTCTATCACATTATTCTCTGTACCAAAATCACCTCGGACTCTGCTTGGCCAGCCATAGAGAGAAACAGCATGCTTGAAGCAGTTTCCAACTGTTTTTGAATGCTTGTTGTTACTGCAAATCAAGTAAACAATCATTCTAGAATGGCCATCAACACAGCCATGAACATAAAAGCCCCAGGGCTTTATTTTCTCATTTCCATCTTGGTGCCAAAGTGCGTTACTGCCTCTGACTTTGTAAACACGACGATGAGTAGCATTTGCAAATCTGGAAAGAAGCCAAAGTAAATAGATGTAAGTGACAGTTCTTAAGAGACAAACCGTAGTGATACCCCAATTTCATCAACTCTTCTTAAACTCTCTCGAATTGCATCTATCTCAACATTGAGGCCTAAAGCACGTAGATGACCTTGAATAATGATTGCTCCAGATAGTGGGTGCATAAGAGATATTCCTGCTACGTGTTCATCCAGGGAATCCTTATCAATGTGTGAATAAGGGACCCTTTCTCTTGAGCAGTACTTATCCCTCCCCCACCCTTTCACCTAAACTTCACGTGAATTTCACGTGAAGGGGTGAATTTCACATGAAATACACATTGAAGTAACATTTTCACGTGAAAACATGTGAAGTCCACATGAATTTCACCTTCATCTAGGATGTTCCAAAATCACCAAAATTTGGTGAAATTCAAGTGAAGTTTAGGTGAAAACTAGGTGAAAAATAGGTGAAATTTAAATATGAAATTCATGTGAATTTCATGTGAAGTACACATGAAATACAAGTCATGTACAGTGCAATAGTTACATGAAATTCATGTGAATTTCACGTGAAATCCATGTGAAGTACACATGAAATACAGGTCAAATTCATATGCATGTACAGTGCAATAGTTACATGAAATACAGGTCAAATTCATATGCATGTACAGTCCAATAGTTACATAACATTAATGTGAAATATACATGAAATGTATATTATTTTCTATATAAAAAATGTATTTTAAAGATTTAGAACTTAGAATTACATATGAAAGTTAGAGAATATTGTAAATTTATCTATTATATATCCACATCCATATCCTCAGGTAGATCATCACTGAGCCTTGTCTTCATTGCTCTTTGCTGTTGTCTATCCAAAACATGTTGTGGTGATAAACCAACATTGCATGTAGAAACCAATTAAAGTTTGATACTGTCATTCGTTTGAGAATAGACTCAAACCCACCCAGCCAAGAATTGAGTTGCTCACATGCCTGATAATGAATTAATAGTTATTAAGATTTAATACTTATATCTTACCTGTGTATTAAAAGCTCTCTTGTAATATGGTTGACCATTCCGATTATGTTCAATTATTACAAGATTAGGAGCAGAGCCATCACTTGGTGCAGGATTGCAAAATATACGACAAAGGTCATCATCTGCCTTATGATTTGTATAGTGATATCCATCAACAACAAATCGACTATTCAGTAGCCAAGGTCGATAAAGAATATTTTTCAGAACTGAACGTAGAACCAGACAGGCTTTGTCAATACATATATATGCTGGACATAAGTCAGGTGTTGGGTAAATCATATTTAATAACTCCATGATATTAGCTGTTGACTCAGATTTTACAAACTTTTTCCAAGCAATAACAACTCCACATGGAGCACACACAGTTTCAACACAATAATAGCGATTTGGAGAAAAATAAGACTTGCGGGTATCAGAATTATCATCATTCTGTTCTTCATCATGTGGCTGCTGTGGTCGATTAACATTAGGTAGCCATGCCAGATTTTCATTTCTGCGTTGCAGTGCTCTTTTTAGTCCAGAAAGACTTGCTGAACTGTAATTTGACTTATGCTTATTCCACATTTCTTTATGAGCCTCACATGCTTCTGTACCTGCAACTTTTTGTGCATCACAACTCTTAACACGACATTTGGGTCCATATTGTATGTTGTGATGTCTGCAGAATACACCACCACGATAATTGTTAACTTCAGCATGACAACCCTCCATTGCACAGTGCTAAATCATTGTTAAGTCTAAGTTTATAATAAATAAATAAATACACATACAGTTGGGCCCATTACAACACCATCTACTACAACCATCTTCACAGGAGCAAAATTTTCTGTTGTAATATTACTTCTGTAGTTAGTCATGTTATCAGCTGTAGACTTGTACTTTTGAGTACATTCTAAGCAGCTGTGCTCTGATGGAGGTTTAACAATTCCATTTGCCCCAAGATGCTCAAATGCATAATGTGTAATTTCATTGATTGGTAGATGATCATCAACAGTAAGTTGTCTACCAGTAATTAAGCTTACAGTCCGAATAGACTCATCTATAAAGGCATGCCAAATTTGCTTGCGACTAATTTCAATGTTATTTCCAAAGCTATTACTCCAATATTCAGCATATGCTGCAGCTGATGCATGAAAACTGTATATACCATGCATTATTGCTTTAGAGAATACTCGATCCACCCAAAGATGAGTACCTATTTTAAAATAACGTGCTTTATTTAAATATTCTTTTTGTGGTCTCTGACCAGTAATAGATATACATTTATGATCAGCATAGTATATTGATTTACACTTAGAGCAAGATCCTGTTAGTATATATGATTCATGATACATTTTTGTACCCTCAATTAATGTAACTTTTGGTATATCTCAATATTTTGAATTTTGTGTTAATGCAGACCCATCACATGATGCACCATTGCAACGCATAAATGATGGACATATCATTCGTACTGGAGTTAATTTAGTTTCTGAAACAGGTCCTAGCTCTCCAATATAGTGCCCTGTCTCATTATATGGATGCAATTTAAGAAATTTGGAAAATGCATCTAGTTTTGCAGAAATATTATAGTTAATGTCATCATCATCATAGTGATCTGGAATTATATTTTCTTGAAATAAATATTTAGTTTTACTACCAAGAGAAGATGTAACAGCCATTGACAGTGCATTAATCCAAGCAGTTAGTGTTGTTGTTCTTCTGTCATTTCCTTCATGATACTGTTGTCTTGCATGTAAATTTAACAGCTCAACATTACTTGTTAGAGAAAACAGCAAAAATATAACTGTTGATAGGCTAATCTTTGATCCAAAGTTTGCTTCAATAAACTGACTAAATTGGCTAAACTTTAACATAGGAAACTCTTGTTCAGTTCCTATAGCATAGGCCATTGGCAAGTAATACAGTGCAACTAAATATGAGTTCCTGAGCAATAGAGAAATGCATATTTGAAGTAACCAAATGACAACGTTAAAGAAACTAAAATTACATGATACAAACTTTAACACCACATGATGTACAACTACTTACTTGTTCTTAATTCCAGCTCCTTTCTTGGATTTCCCCTTGTCCTTCCCTTTGGCTGATTTCTGGTTTGAATCACTGGCCTTCTCTTTACCAGCTGCTTTATCTTTATTAGCCTTGTCTCTGGCATTCATCCAATCTGCTAAATTGACTCTTGTAAATCCAGAAGACTTCTCCAAGCCCCAAAGCTCACGTGTATTGTTCATATCAGGATTATTATCACTTAGCCATTCTACCATGTCTGGATAGTTGGAAAGTCTCTTCAGAACAACATCCCAGTTGTGCCATGCAGTAGTTCCAATTCCAAAAAGTTTATAAATATCAGAGGATGATGGTTTAGCAAACCCATCAGGCAATGGTTTAGAATTTATGTCCACTAAGCGTTTAACCCTATTAACCTCACTGTAGACTTTCCATGCCTCCTGAATTGACCATTTTCCAGTAAGTTCAAGGAGTGACTGGTCTACCTCATAAATGGATACAATAGTCCTCTCTCTTGGAGATAACTTATTGGCAATCTGGGTGTTCTCAACTGAATAGCTAGACTTATTATCCTCACTCTTAGAATGAGCCGAAGTTTCATTTGTGCTAACAGCACTTGAAGCCTTACTGTAGCCAATGTGTTTAATGATAGGGTCAGTCTGACACAAGAATTAGTATTTAATATATATATATAATTGAAATTCTTACTGCAGCAAGAAAAATAGCTAAGTCTTGATTTTGTGGGCGCCACTCAATAGTAACTGCATCTCGTATGCTACTGTAGCGCCCTCGCATAATCCAGATATTTCGACTAGTATCAAATACTCTAATCTGACGGTCTTGTTCTACAATTCATATTAGTGAAGATGAAACAAAATTCATAATAATATTACCTTTAATATTAGGAATCATTTGAGCAATTTCTTCAAGTACAGATTTCAGATGATTGTTCACAACAATGGGAATGGCTGTTGGAGGAGTTTCAATATTCAACAAAGTTGGGTTGACTTTTGGAGAATCATCAGAAATGATGATATATGCTAGTCCTTCCTCCTGAATATCCATAGGAGAGTTGTTCTCATCATCAATATAATCAGCAAAGTTCAATGTATTTCCATATGCTTTCCCTCTAATTGTACCACCATGAGTTTTAGATGCTCCTTTCAATTCTGCCTTAGTTGGTACAGGGGACAGAGGAGAATTGGTTGGTGGGGGCTATGCATATCATAGTCTTCTTCACCCCCTCCTCCAAGATTTGTTTATCTTTCTCATTATTTGCCTCCATATTCTTTTCCTTTTCCTCAATATCAATCACTTCATTATCAGAACTCTCACTATCATTCTCTTCACTATTTTCCTTCATTTTCAAATCATCTCTCTCTCCTTCTTCAGCATTACTATCATTCTCATTCTCATTCTCATTTTCATTGTCTTCAGTACCATTGTTTTCAGTATTTTCTGACTCAGTGTCTGAAGGAGTGACAGCTAGAAGAACTTTTCTTTTAGTTCTTCCCTCACCACCTATAGCTGATACCCCAGGAGTATTCATAGTATTTATTTCAGATATAGTCTCAGTAGCTGTGACTTCAGCAGATGTTCCAATAGTCTCAGTTAAATTCTCAATAGTACCAGCAGCCAAACTCTCAATAGTACCAGTCTTGGTAGTAGCCTCAGTAGTGATTTCAGAAGCTTGAGTAGTCTCAGTATTAACAGTTGCAGCTTCAGTAGCAGTTCCAGTCATCTCAGTAGCAATAATGCATGCTGGAGGTGCCACAGTAAGACCAATTTCTTTAATAATTGTCTCAGCACTGAAATAATTGCATTAGAATTAATTTATTATGAAATGGGTGTACACACTCTTTAGTGGAAGAAGCAGCTTCATCTTCTTCTTCCTTATCTGCAGCTGTTTTACTGTAAAAAGTGTTAGCAAACCAATAGAAATAACTGAACAGCCAGTACACACCGTGCTTTAGTGTGCCTTCCCTTCCCCCCCTTCCCTTTTTTAACTTGCTTCTTGTCCTTTCCAACATCCAGCCCATCTGAATTGATAGTAGCCTTCTTAGCAGCAGGCTCATCTGTAGTGTCCACAGATGATTGTGTACGTTTGCGTGGCTTGGATGCTGGTGGGTCAGAACGAACCTGACCACTACGAGAACGAGGTGGTGAAACAGTAGTAGAGGTGTTGTTGGTGTTGTTTTGCTTGTTTGGAGCCATATTGTATAGTAAAAAGTTGAAAGGATAACAGTGAAGATAAGAGACAATGTGGGGGTTGTGAGTCAAGTGGGGGCAGGGCAAGGAAAAGATAAGTAGACCCTTCTATACCCACACATATGCCACATGTATGCCTGACCAGGTCTAAAATTATCTTGAAAGCTTCTTGTGTGAATAAAAGTCCGAAAATGGGGCAGCAACTGCTTCTATTCTAATTAAAACAGGCCATTCCCCTGGTTCATCATAAAATATGCCCTATTTTGGCATGCTGCTTACATCACGCACACAAATGTGTGGATAATACATGCATCACTTGCGGAAATATGTTTATAGTACACATGCATCACTTGCGCAAATGCATTAATAGTACACAACATGCTTATTTGCAAGAACAAAATTGTGTCTCATGAGTTATAATTGAATGTATTATAATAATCTACACAGTGTGAGAACAAGGTATTGTACACTACTAATTAAACCATCAATTCCCTCCCTCACTATGTGCTATTGATCCCTCCCTTGCTAAGCGCTATGCGCTATCAATCTCCCCCCCCACTCACTATGCACTATCAATCCCTCAGCCTGTTCCCCCCCTCGCTATACATTCCCTCCCCCCTTGCTATCTGTTCCCTCCCCCCTCACTATACGTTCCCTCCCCCCTCGCTATCTGTTCCCTCCCCCCTCACTATACGTTCCCTCCCCCCTCACTATCTGTTCCCTCCCCCCTCACTATACGTTCCCTCCCCCTCGCTATACGTTCCCTCCCCCCTCGCTATATGTTCCCCCCCCACTATGTCCTTGTCATTAGCGTTTGGTGTTTGGCGCTGTCCACTGTCCTCCTCGCTCGTCGTGGCAACGATGAGCGAGGGGGCGGGGGCGTTGGCCAACACGGCACAGCGTCGTCATCGTCACGACGAGCAAGGGGGCGGGGGCGCTGGCCAACACCGTGCAGCGTCGTTGTTGCCACGACGAGTGAGGGGGCGGGGGCGCTGGCCAACACCATGCGGCGTCGTCATCGTCACGACGAGCAAGGGGGCGGGTGCTGGTCAACACGGCATGGCGTCGTCGTTGCCACGACGAGCGAGGGGGCAGGGGCATTGGCCAAGAGCAAGGGGGCGGGGGCGTTGGCCAAGAGCGAGGGAGCGGGGGAGCTGGCCAACACGGCACGGCGTCGTCGTTGCCACGACGAGTGAGGGGGCGGGGGCGTTGGCCAAGAGCGAGGGAGCGGGGGCATTGGCCAAGAGCAAGGGGGCGGGGGCGTTGGCCAAGAGCGAGGGAGCGGGGGCACTGGCCAACATGGCACGGTGTCGTCGTCGTCACGACGAGCGAGAAGACAGGGGCATTGGCCAAAACGGCGCGGCATCGTCATTGACCTACCTGTTACCAATCCGTTCGTTGTCCTCATCACTCCTCTCCGTCTCCCTCCACCGTACATTGTCCTCCTAACCTCTTCTCCCTTGTCCTACCACCTTTGTTGCTCCTTGTCCACCTTGTATGGTGCCAGTCGCGTTGTACGCCTTCGATGTCGCCAGTGACTGAGAAGAGGAAGAGGGGAGGAGAGGGAAGGGGAAGAAGGGAGAGGGAAGGGGAGGAAGGGAGAGGGAAGGGGAGGAAGGGAGGCGAGGGGAGTGGAGGGGAGGAAGGGTGGTGACGGATGGGGTGTGCAATGACGAGGCGGTTGTAACGTCGGAAGATGCCGTTGACCAAAACGGTCTGACAGACGCGCGCGGTTGCACGGTCAATCTATATGCTGCGATATCAGTTCAAAATAATGCTCATATGGTGTAATGGTATTAGTTGCTTGAGTATGGTAACTTACGCTTATGTAATCAGAAATGGTCGATGGTTCGATTCGCGATGGTGTAAATTTCTTTTTTTATAATAAAAGTAAGTAAGTACTGTTACATGTACTACTACTAAAACACGGAATTATGTTTACCTGAATTCCAGGTGAATGCCACGTGAAATTCACATGGTTAATTCACATAGAATTCACATATTCATGTATTCATGTGTAATTCATGTGTAATTCACATGAATTTCATGCGGGGTTTTTCATGTGAATTTCACCTATTCACGTTGTTCCACATGAAATTCATGTGAATTACACATGAAATTCACGTGAAACAATTTGCAGGGGACTCCCCCAAAATCAGAGAAAATCGAGGTCCAAAATTTCAGGTAAACTTCACGTGAAATTCATGTGAATTTCACGTGAATAGGTGAAGTTCACGTGAAATTCACGTGAAAAGGGTGGGGGAGGGTAAAGACCTCCTCTTGAGTAGCCCTTTCTAGCAAGATGATTGTATAGAGTCTTGCATGAAACACCCATTACTGTTGATATATCTTCCCATGTATTTCCCATGTCATGAAGTTGAACTGCACGATCCAGGTCTAAGTCATATGGAATACGCCCAGTTATGGCATGTCCATCTTCAGCCGATCGCTCTTTTGGTATTGAGGCATGAGGTGATTGTGTTGGAAGGGGATTTTCTAGAAATTCCTCCAAGGGATGTAGTACATCATTGATAAGACATACACATTGCTCTAATTCCTCTTTTGATAATAATACGGAATCTTGAATATTCAAAAGTATTGCTTTTGTTGCCTGTAGTTGACGTATTGAGTGCTCTGCAACTTTTCTGTCTGCATTGGGTATCGAGGATAAAACAAATCGTGCATCTCGCATGTACTGCTGAGCACGCCTGAGTAGTTTTGGTAGGTATTCATCAGCTGAGGACATGATGTAGTGTTGATTATAGAGTGGAGGCTAAAGCAAAGGTAGGCTGAAGCAAATCGATCAAGTTGAAAATTGCTCGTTCAAAACTGCAAACACAGACAAACATCAACTGCAGTGCATTGGCAAACTAGAGCAGGCAAAGTGCCTGTGATGCGAAACACGATATCTCGCACACCTGAAGACGTTCCAAATTAGTATTACATAATCACGCATCACGCTGGGGTGACACGTCCATACGCGTTCCGCTCGTCTCAGCTTATCCTCACCTCCCCGCTTGCCCTGTCCCTGACTTTCCTCAAAGTACACATCTTCGTGCACCGCTCCGACATCATACCCAGCTCCAGGGATCGTTTCAACCCACCAACACCTCGCCGCCACCGTTCGCAGTACAGACCCTGAACCTCAATATTAGAAACTCCATGCAAACTCAACACTATTCCTTATAGTGGACCCCCCAAATTACTTCCAATTCATTTGTTGTGTTTCAGCTATGTTCCATTATTTTATTTCTATTCTTTAATCCGAGATCGTTGTCTACCAGTGTCCCCAAAGTAACTTTCACATCTTAGGTATAGCTATTTTGTTCAATATATAAACTGGTGTATTTTCTACAGCTCTGGTAATCAACTTTTACACCGTCTTGAAACCAAATCCTAAGTCTAACGCACCATCTCAACACTCTTACCGTCGGTTTTATCAATCTCTACACTCTTGTTGTCTTGTTTTCGTGCCGGAACTTCGTGTCGAAGCTCTCTCACTCTCGTAACGTCACAAAACCTTCACTTCACCATTCTTACCTCCTTCCCTTCACCTTAGAACATCCATGTCGGACGGAGATCTCGACGTACTCACACATTTTCTTTTTTTAGGTACACGTAGCATACTTCTTACCTCTTCAATGTATAGAACAAACCGAGTGGATTCACTACAAGTAAATTACTGTATCAATTTTTAAGCTTATCGTTTACAAATTTAACTACAGCTTCGAAAATTCTAAGAATCTTTAAGTTGCACAACTTTCCGACATTTTTATCAGGGTGATAGATCTAACCATTACCCATGTGAGGACATTATATATTTTGAACATATTAAATGACATACCAGTAACATTTTGCGCCATGTACGTGTCAGTCTATCAGAAGAGCAACTTTTATCCTCCACCTGACTCCAACTTTTACGGCGAGATGGATCCGGATGAGGTAAAAATAGAAGAAGAGCCTTCAAGAGATCCTCTGACCCAATGATGTCGCCAAGCTCAGTTATTATGGTATCCACTGCATCAAGCTCATAGTTAAATGGCTTTGTACGAGGCGCCTTCTTTTTGATGGGTCTTGGCCTAGGGCGAGGACGGGGCCGAGGGGGAGATGGAGGAGGGTGAGGAGGAGATGGAGGAGGGGGAGAAAATATTTTTGGAGGTGGACTCGATGGTTCTGATCATGAAAGAAGAGCATTTAACACTAATGAAGATCGAAATACTCAAAGAACAACTTACTTGGTGGCTGCTTTCTCTTTTTACTACTGGAAAAGAGTGGGGTATCGGAGAATTCAATCTCTGAAGAATCAGGTGAAATTACAATAGCCTCTGATCTAAACTTTGATTAGATAGTACAAAGATGATATTATAACATCTGAACGCTACTTTGTTTTGCTACTCTGACTCTCCCGTGCTCCTCCTCGAGTATTGTAGGTTCTCTTTCCACTCTTCTCCGTTCCTGCATCATTCACCTCCTTCTTGACGCTTGCCTTTGATGTTGATGCTGTAGATGGCTCCTCACTGGAAGTGTGCATGTTCTGAAGTCGTTATTAGTTCTAAGAGCATATAAAAATGATGTTTGGACTTACCTGCGGCATTTTTGAGTGGCTCTTCGGAAAGAAATCAACTAGTTAGTACACAAAGATGATTTCAATGTAACACATACCTTTTTGTAGTTTGTCAATTTATGAGTTAGAGCTACAGCAAATACCTCAAACAAATCGTAAAGTGCTTGGTAGTTGGGGTGCGAGAGGGGCAAGGTATCCAGCATAGTATCGAACAGGCATTCAATCATTCCAGTCATTCCAAACTGGCCAACAAGTAGCCTTTCAGCTCGCATAGAAGCCGAGTCACTACAACTTCCAAAGTCCTCTAGAATAGCATGGCAAAACTCGTCAACAGAAGATGTGAATATAGAGAGCTGTAATATCAGCAGAGCATTGGCTTGTTCAGTGACCTAACATAGAAATAGACAAGTTATTTCGAAGGTACATAAAAATAAATATATCACTTACAGAAAAATAGGTGACCTTCGTATTTAATGCAGAACGAAGTGCTCAAAATGCGGGTGGATCAAATATAAACCTCCTGCTTTTGTTCTGATCAAGAAAGTGACGAATCAGTTGCAAAATAGCATCACCACTTGCTTCCATACAAATGATTAGCTCATTTGATACTGTCGCTCCAATAACAGGAGCACCGTATTCTGTGATCAGCTGATAGACAAGATACATAGTCTTAATGACAGACTGTAACCCAAAAGGTCCTAGTCGAAACTCGGCATCAAAACGTTGATTAAACTCAACATCCTCGCCTACTATAGAACGTAACCACTCTGCCAAGTGCCGTATAAATCCAAGAGAGATCACTACGGCCTTCAGAGCTTGGCGGTGTGACGCCACCTGTGCATTTAGGCGTAAAATTGTGCATTTCTACCATTTACAGTATTAAATCTGTATACATTGAAGAACCCCAGATAATAAATAAAGATCTATGGACTGCTACAAATTAGCAAGCATTGTACTTATTACCCTTCTAATTCGGGTTAATATTCAACTGTCTACAACATAAAATAGAGTACAAGTGCTTTCATGTCCAACCTACCATTAGCCTGGTGTGTAGGAAAAGATATTGAATATTGAAAGGACCGCTTTTCTGCCAGTCACATGACTTGTATATCATTTCATTTCATTTTGATACCGCTAAGTTGTTTGTTTGGCATCAGGATTGAAGTCTAACAAATAGTCAATGAAATAAATATGAATTAATGAATATTTCAGAGTGGAATAGAATGGTCTATTCTTCATCAATCTGGATGATTCTGGTCTCGTTCTAAAGCTGGAGTCGAGTACATCCTATTCTAGTACTACATGACATGATCTCACCGAAGTCCGGACCAGGATAGGGGTAAAACATCGGACACAAGTAGATGTTTTATTATTATCTGCCCAGAGTGACACAGAGTAAGACACTATACCATCTGAAAATAAGAGGACTGAGTAATCAAGAGTGTCCTAATACTTCGGGTTTACTCAGCTCCAAATGACATATGATTGAAAGATACAGGTAAAAGACAGGGAAGTGTTTCATGTACATATATGTAGTATAGTGTCTGAGAAACTCTTAGTAATACTGCTCTGTTTCCTGTATTTAAGTAGGTACTATAGAGGGTAAGAGGGCAAGCAGAATAGCGCCTTTCTTGCCCAGGTACAATAGGTATTGGGTAGTGGTTTAGGTCTTTTTGTTTCAAAGATATAGAATTGTTTTGGTTCGCATTTTGGGTATTTTTGGAAAGAATCTAAGGTTCTGAGACTCCAGTGAGGGCCTAGGACTTAGTGTTTTCAATAAAGCGGTTTCATAAAGAGTAAAGACTTGCTCTTTTTCGGTTTCTAAGAAGTTGTACTGGTAAAAGATTGTTGGTCACTTCTACAGAGTTTGAAGTAGTACAGGGTGTATTGCTTAAATTCTACAATAAAATTCTATTGTTTTTCGGTTCATTTGGCTTCTAAACGATTGAAGAATACATAAGACAATAAGAGGCTACACCCACCTCAAACCCCTCTCGCATTTTAAGAGACTTGTGAATTTTGTAGTGAAGTAAGTTGCAAACTTAGAGCCAATTTCACTACTAGAACACAAATACCCTTTTCAGCGGAGATCAATATTGAATCCAGAGAGCATTGGATTCTGTGCTACTTGATCTCTAACCTGCTCTAGTTCTTGACAACGAGCAATAGGGCCACCATATGGATAACTCATACCCATTGGCCACTAGTATATAAAATAGATTAAGCAATAAGACTGATAATTTAAAGGGGATTAACACACCCAAGGCTCCTTTCCGCTCTTTCCATCATTAAAAATGTTGAAATTTAGCCGGAAAGCCAATGTGAAGGATGATTCACCTGTGAAGTTAAAAATTAGACATACATTAAGAAGTTAGAATGAAGTAGCGAACATATAAGGATAGTATCCTTCGCCTCATCTGTGGGATGAGCTGATGAACCAGGTGGACTAGTGTAATGAGATTTCTTTGAGGCAGGAGAATTGTCTGGGGTGACGACCTTTTCAGGTTCTCCAGACTCTACACCTTCATCAGAACTGTCGGACTGGACTGATGTTCCAATTCCAGGGACTTGTATCACAATGTTGTGTTCTGGAGCAAGTGCAATGTAAAGAATGTTTTTCAGTGCGGCCTTTGCTTGTCTGTGCGTTGGTTCTCTTGCCCTGAGTGAATGCATTAGTCAATAAAATGATATAGAGTAGATTAGATGTATGTACAGCATAAGATCGTGATATGTAAGCTCCCTGCCAAACTTCGTCAACATTGGTTGAAGAACAACCTTAACTCCTTTAGTATCTTGTGGAATGTGAATAAGCACACGCCACTCATCAAGCATTGCAATCCTCGTTGGGTCGACTTTGAAGAATTGAGTTTTAAAGAAAGCAGACCGAATGAGTTGGTCAATTTCAAATGCACTCATGTCGGCATTTAGTGGAACTGAAGTAAGGTAGCCGTGTTGCTGGTAAGCTCGAAGTCTATGAGCCATGATATGAGGGTTGATAGTAAAAGTAAGAATATGATAGTACGCACGGTCCTGGCCCCAGGTGTCCAAATCCCTTCTTACTATAAACTGCCGGTGTGTCAGGAACAAGTAAGACCAGGAAAGTAGTCCTTTCTCCCACATGCAAAGTCGACTTCAAGGCTGATGACTTAGTAGACGATGGTAATGGCCTCTTTGTCTTTACTGAAGAAGGAGGGGACTGAGGTGGGCATTCGGCTTTCTGAACTCCCTTCTTCCGCTTTCCACTATTACTGAGGTTACTGAGGTTACTGGAAGCAGTACGATGGTTCTACGGACACGTGTTACTTGTGATAAACACATAGAAAAAAAGGAACCATACCTGACTACTCGTATCAAATGCTGCACTAAGACGGCTTGCGTGAGTTGCAGCCCCATTTCGACGCTCTGCAGCCAAACGAGCAGCATCATTCAAGGAAGATAGAGTAGGTTTAGAGTTTGAAGCAGGTGTACTAGCAGGTATTCCACCAAATGAAGGGTTAACATAGGGTACATCCGGTGGCGCATTCTTCCATCCATCAATTTAACAGTCAGTACAATATATTTAATAGTGGGAAAGATACAAGAAACATACCGGGACTGCTTGAGATCTATAATCCACAGTAATCCTTGCATGCTGCATTCCAAGGCAACCACAGCAACATCGTTGTTTGAGGATTATGACATCTAAAGTTTGATCATCTTCAGGAACGAATGTACCACAACCAAAGTTACAGTCAGGACTAATGCAGGGACCTAGAGAAATATCCTGGAAGGACCCCATATTTGAGAGAAAATGGAAGAGGGAAGGAAGAGCAGTGCTTGGTAAAAAAAAAAAAGGAAAGACAGATGCGACATAAACTGCACAGCTGAAGACGGATGTAAATGCAAGGCTAGCCAAACAAGGTACACACCAAAATGTGATCGGTGATGTACCAAATACATATCATTCATTAAAAAGGTGTACCAAAAACATATCATCTGTGGACAAGGTGTACCAAACAGAATTTGAAGGTGAATGAGGTGTACCAAGTCATTTTCAGAAATGTACCAATACTACATGATGTACTAATCTCGTATTATGGAGGTGTACCATTGAAATACAAGGTGTACCAAAATATGCTAAAATCAGGGTGAGGTGTACCAAATAACATAACTTTTTCTTAAAAGTGTACCAATACTAGCAAAAAATCGGTCAATGTGTACCAAAAAAGTCTTTTTACCCAGTATGTGTGCCATACAGATATATGTAAGCGGTAATGAACGAGAGAAATATTGGTAATCGACCATGAGGACAAGGTGAGGTACTACGGAAATAGAAACATGCAAAAACCGCATTTTGCGGTGCAGGCAAAACGCATGCTCTACAAGAGTACGATATTTATTCGCATGGGAGTTGGTATATACCTGGCATAATTTTAAAGCTCAACAAGTTTCGAGTTGAGTGTTGGCTAGGAGCTTAGTTTAGAGATATGATAAGTAGTGAATGTCGCGTTCACGATATCTCACTAAAAGCGAGAACTTATATGCATAGCACCTCCGTAGAAATACAACGATGTACTTTGTATATAAGATATTCTTATCATTTCATATCAGTGACATACATATACCCATCCAGCATCTTCTCGAGCAGTAGACGAGTGACGAGCAGGGGTATAGGTCTATTTTTACTTTAAATTTCTACAGCATACTTGCTATCTATCTTTTCATTACGGCGAAACCATGCCTTTGGCTCATCAGTGACTAATGCCTGGCATATCCAAGTTTACATCGTGATCACTGGACGAAAGTGTCATGTAACAATAGTTCGTATTTGGATAGAGTAATTATTCAGCAGTACGCTTCTCCTACAGCTCTCGTACCGATACCGTTCATTTTTCTAGTCTTGATACCAAAATAATTTCTCTCTATCAAGTGTTCTATTTATAAGTACTTATTATGACTTCTCGGAGTAGGACCCTGACACTACTAACCCCCTCTTCTCTATACGACCTAAAATAGTGCGCATTTGTTCTCTCCTTCTTTCACACTCAGATGCATAGGCAGTATTATATGATATGCGCCAATAATAAATAGGCGGATCATGAATATGAACCATCCGCAGATTCGCGAATTGCTCCCGGTTGGTAAGAAATTTTTCCAATGCGTTCCAATATGACTTTTCAGCCCAACCAGAATCGAAATAACTGAATCTAGACAGATCTAGAGTGATCTCTTCAAGTACATTGTTGGGTCTGGTTACCATAGTCAGGAATTGCTTCATTGGAGCTCTTTACGCTCCCCCCCCCCTTACACGTGAATTTCACATGAAATTCACATGAATTGGTGAAGTTCATGTGAAGTTCATGTGAAATTTAGGTGAACTTTTTTGCATTATTTTTGCTGAATTTCAGTGAGAACACTGCTAATAATTTCACCTGAATTTCACATGAATTTCACATGAACTTCACCAATTCATGTGAATTCAGGTGAATAATTCACTTGATCTTCACATGAAATTTTTCACCAAATTTTCATGTCACTTGGTGAAGTTCACGTAAATTTCACCAGAAATTCACATGGAGCTTATACAATAGTAATGAGCTTCAATTGTATTTCATGGTGTTGCTTACTAATAATAAAAATAAATTTACATAGTAAATAATGACTCCAGTCAGAATTGAACCAACAGCCTCCGAGTGATGACTAATAGTTTTTCCCACAGTTCAGCAATTAATCACTACACCATAAGAACTTGTATAGAAAAGTTATTTCCCACACTATATACCCCCATCAACCCTCCGCTTTCTAATACTTTGTCACATGATTGACATATCACATGACCAAAACACGTCGCACCATTGTTGATTCTTGCTTCTTGCCACATCACTATCATTCACTCCCTTCTCCCCTCCCTCTCCCCCTCCCTCTCCCCCTCTCTCCTTCCTCCCTTCCACTCTTTTATCCTTCCACCCTCATTCCTCCCCTATTTCACTCCTTCCCTCCTCCTCTTTCTCTATCAAGAACCAATACAGTAACAACAAGAGCGCGGGAAAGCGGGAGGCGCACAGCGAGCGCGAGGGGCGGGATGGCGGGGCGGGAGGGGCGGGATAGCGAGTGCGTTAGTTAGAGCGCACAACGAGCACAGGGAGCGGAATAGCGAGCGGGGGCGGGATAGCGAGCGGAAGGGCGGGATAACGAGCGGGATGGGGCGCACAGTGAGCGGAAGGGCGGGGATAGCGAGTAGGAAGGGGTGCGCAGCGAGCGGAGGGGCGGGGATAGCGAGTAGGATGAGGCGCGCATTGAGCGGAGGGGCGGGATAGCGAGCAGGATGAGGCACACAGCGAGCGGAGGAGCGGGAGGCGTGGGAAAGCAGGGGATGGGACATCGAGTGCAAGGGTAGGAAGTTGGGGGATATTATGTAATATTATTGTTGCTTTGTAATATGTAAATTAGTCACATGATCAATAAATAAATTCATTTTCTCCATATTTTTGAATGAATTTCACTCAATTTTTCATGTGAATTTCACTATATTTTCACTTTAATTTCACCTAAAATACATGAAAGTTCATGAACCTATGCTTTTTAGAAAATATTTAAAATCACATGAAGTTCACGTAATTTCATGTGAATTTCATGAGAAATATACTCTAAATTGGTGATATTCATGTGAAGTTCATGTGAAATTCATGTGAATTCATGGTGAAGGGGGGGGGGAGTGTAAAGTACTGCTTCATTGTGTCGAATGGGTCTTCTTCATTACTGTACGAAGTCATGGCAAACTTGACATTTTTGAGATTGGGAATTACATCAATATCGTATTTTTGGATGTCTAGTATACCATTTATATTAGTATCTCTTGTTGTTATATAATGATAGTAATATACTGTACCTTTTGGTAGTTCTAGTGCATCAGCGAATGTTAATGTGGTCAAAGAATTCCTGTTGTTGTATGCAATCTGATACGCATGTAAATAGAAACAACGTACCTAATTTTAAAATTCTTTAAATCTCGATTTCGAGATTCCAGTACGAAACGGCGTTGAGTGAGGAAACAGCGGGGAGGGGCTGAGTTCCCGCGCTGCCTCCCATAATTAAACAAGGGATAACCTATTAAAAAACACATAACTCCGCGTTAGTACTGGTTTAAAACACTTTAAACAAATAGCTACATAAACACTTTACCTTTAAAAATACGACGTTGCATTCTATACATGAGTACCCAAGCCCAGAACAAACAATAAGACTATTAAACAAAAGTCAGCACGCGATAACAAGTGTGGAGATATACAAAACACGGACTTACTAAATCCCTGAGACCCTGAATCCCTGAGACGACGAGACAAGCGAGACAGAGAGAGAGAGAGCGCGAGAAAGGGGGAAAGGAAGCAAGAAAGGAAAGAGAACGAGTACCCCAACAGTCAGGAGTTCACGCGGGAACGGAAAACCGACCCGTTAGACCAATGTAAATGAAATTGATGCGAGCAGCTGCCGCTGCCGCATCGGCTGATTACCCGATTAGGAAGGTAACCGATGGGACGCTCAAACGAGCGCGCGTTGCAGAAAGGGAGCGCGCTGCGCTATGTGCACGATTGGCTGACCGCCGCCTGGGCGCTGACAACGCGTTACCTTAAACATGGACCGGGGAAATGTCCGGAAAATATATCACATTGTATTACTGCGCGATTTGTAATTAAGTAGCTAGAAAATGTATATAGATGAGCGAGGAGGGAATGAAACGGTAGGAACTGCCAGGCATTCTTCCCTCCCGCAGATAGGGTGTGTAAAGACGAATCAGACGAGAATCAGAATTAGTTACGAGACGTTTAGATACCGAGAACTACGTACCGAGTTTGCTGAATTGAATCTGAACATTTTGACTTTGAAACACTTTGACGCGTGAACGAGAATAGCCCGAGTTTAACTTGTTCTATTTTTAATCTGATCTAAATTTGGACTTGAATATTATTGCGCCCCTCGAACTTACTGAATCTACACCTCGGGATATTAAGTTTATGATTGTATTTGGAATTGCTATTCTAAGTATTAAATAAACTAACTACTCTCGTCGCGTGACTCAACAAATCTGTTGTGCGAGATGAAAGCCTACCAACGGGCGTGACCATGATTGCACATTCAATGTCTCCACATAGCAATTTGGGGGTGAGAAGCTTTCAGCCACCATTGATGAAACCTCTTTCAAGCACCGTAATGTTAAGTGTCGAAGGTAACTACTTCTAGGTATGGAAACTTGGTGGTTCGATGTCAGAGAGTCTTCGTCTTGAGTTCCAAATGTTACACTGGTCAGTGTTACTCTTGGAATCCGTGAAATCAATTTCAAATATGTTGATGGGAGATTATAGGCATGCGACAGGTGGAGGTGCATGAGACAGGGTGACAACAACAATGTTGTGAATTCCTTTTTAAATTCCGATGACACATAGTCCCAAGTATGATTGTAGAAGAATACTTCCAAATTGTTTACATTCTTCAGCAACGAAAGAATATTTGGAATTTCAGGATTGAGTAGACCATCGTGATCATCTTTATCTTCGCGATATTGTGCATATTCATCACACGATTCACATCCGGCATCTTTTTCAAATTCATCATCTAGGATGACATGTCGAACATAGTGAGCAATCCATGGTGATGAGGTTAGGGCGTCGTAGAAGCTCTTGGTTCGGTAGTAATTGTAATTGAGAGTGATTTGGTGAAACAGGTGGCGCCTTGATGGGATTAAGAAGTCTCGGCATGTTAACGCACATGCGTTCAGACCTCGAGAACGGGATTCTGGTTCTTTTGATGATGCAATTTCACCGATGACGAGCTCGAATATCTCCAGAGGGAACACGGGAGATAATGAACTTAGATGATGAGTAGCAGATTCTGTGAGCATCATGATCTTAGCTACTCATAGTTGGAAGAACGCCTACTTTAAGGCCTGCTCATATAAAAACTGACTCCTGTTAATTAAGTCAACAACTGAATGTTTAATATAAAATTCGATGAGTCATGTTTATTGAGTCGAGTCTATGTCGAAGTAATAGCATCTTTCTTCAGAGTTACAAAACAAGAAACGATGTAGGCAGTATTTTTAATAGCTAGAAACAAATCACTACTTTCTCCTCCTCGCAGACTCCTCCACATCAACCATGAGTGCAACATAACCATATATGCAATCTTGTACCGCCTCATTTCCGTAGGAGACAAAAGGCGTTTCGAAATGAGAAAATTCCTTCACATCTCTAATCCACAAAATATGAACATCATCTACTGCATAATCTTCATCACCACTCATTACCCATTCATGCTTCTTGGTTTTCGGCTGCTTTTTAGGACGTGGTTTATCAATGTCCTGTTCATTCATCAGCACCAACCGGTTCCCTTGCAGCGTCTCAAACGCTGATTCACATTCAACCGGAACTTCTATCTCGAATTCCCGAAGCTCATCGGTGACTACCTCGGTCCCTTTTTCTATCCCCCAAAGTTGACGATGGTTGCGGTTATAGTTTTGGTACACTGCACGAAGGTGAACATCAAGTCCCAAGCGCTCACATACACGCTTAATCATTGCATCGCTCCCTTTAAGGTTCTTCGAAATCGATCCTAGCCCCCCACTGTTGATGGGATACTGGAAATTGAGGCCGAAACCTAGTGTTCCTCCACTTTCCATAAACTTCGGATTGTCCAGAGCAGCTTAAGTGCATTTTCGAATTCTTTCTCATCTACAGATATGTCTTCTTTGTTACTATCACCGTCTCCTCTCTCCGTGGGTTCGTTTGATTCGAGATAGAGATTATACGCCAGTGTCAATCTATCTCCCGCGGTAATAGGTTTGACTTCGTGATTAACGTCACTGTAGAATGCGATAAAAGTAAAGCTTCCCTTTGGCGCATCTTTGAGGATCGAGGCGGAGTCCCAGGTCCAGGACTTATCGTTGTGTGTTAGGACGAGTTCTCCACCTTCACAATGCGGCGTGGGAAAAGCGATAACGAGGGAGGCGAACATGTCTGTGGATTGGGGAGTGTCTTTATGTTCTTTGAAGAATGCATCTTTTCCTGATAGTAACATCTATTATCAGCCTGTCAAATCCTTCCAGAGCGAATAACGTACCATAGACATTTAGTTTGTGCAACTCCGCTGTGATATTCTTCTCCTCATTGTCACCATCCAATAGTTTATTCCTTACAAAGTTTAGAATATTAAATCCTGTGTTCGAGTTTGAATACTGTTTCAGCTCAAAGTTGGTCGCAAAGTTGCTTTTATCAAGTTTCAAAGCTTGTCTGTAAGATGGATCGAGAACATCTTCTCCGCCTCTGCCAAAAGTGGCTGGGGAACAGGCGTTGGTGAGGGATTTTATATTGTCTTCTGACGCATCGAGGAGATTGAAAGTGTTGCACGTTCCACCAGGTTTCCTGTAGAAGATTGTGCTGAGTCCTTTGTCTGTAATCGTGTACTTCCCACTGCAGAATGGGGCCCTATGGATAATTGCTGACCTTATCTTTGCGATGTGGTTCATTTTGGTTAAGTGTGTGGTTGTAGTTGAACCTTACGATCCAATGTGAGCATCTTATATACTTATTAATTAAATGATGCTCGACTATTGATTGAACTCAATAGTCCCTTATATGGAGGAAACCGTCATACGTCACGGGCCTGGTTCCATTTCTAAAACGGTGTTCGGTATCATAGATCAAATAGAATAGTTATAGACAGTTTACAGCCTGTGGTGCAGCATGGAAGTTGAACAGATGATATTGAAGCGTACCTAGTACTTATACATATTAATAATTATGACAATAACTGTATAGATACGAACATTTTTAAAGATTATACCAGAATGAATTTTACATATTTGTTGGTAGCCGCATCGACGATGAGACAGAAGATAGAGTTATCGTTTAAGACAGTACCGGTATTCATCGCCCTCCTCTGTTAGTTGCACCGTATAATACCTTTGCAGATTTCGGACTGCGAATTTATATTTCGAGGGATCCAGCGGTCCATAGGATCTGACATGAGTGTCGATTTGTTCATTGGGATCGACCGCATGAACATAGTTAAAGCGTTGCATATCTTTAAAAGGAAATCTGCAGCCATGAATCGATAAGAGACTGAGATTAGGAAGTAAAGATGCAATTTGTAGAAGCGTGCACTAGCCAGGCTGCTGTTAGCATAGACATAGTTGACGAAAATCAAGTGGTCATACATACCACAGCATGAGACGGGTCATAAGGTCCTGTAATAATTGTATACATGTAATCGGATGAAATCGCAACAGAAATATATCTAAGATTGACAAGTTTTGACAAAGCCGAAATACCTCTCTTTCCGAAGCACCAGTTTCTGTTATAAGTATCCTATAGTATAGAGATATTCTACCTTACATGTCTACTAGTTTCGCTCTGTAGTATACAAATACTACTGCTTCACCAATCAGAACCTTCTCATTACTTCTATAATCCTATACTAGCCTGTAGAATAGCGTAGAACTACCTAGAGTACATTAGAACACTCTGGAACACTAGGATAACGCGTATAAGTAGGACTACATAGGATACTCAAATGACATCCTTTTTACTTTCACACCCTTTACCTCAGTTCGAAGATTCGATACTTAGAATATAGTATTAAAGGTACTGCAGTAGCTACCTAAAATACTATTAACGTACCGAGTTTACTCTACGTTAAACCACTCGTTTACCTTGAGACCGTCACTGACTCGCTCTGGCACTCTCGGAGATAAGAACACCACTTATCTCCATCGGTAAGCGCGTACTAAGTCTTCAATCAAGTCTTGAGATCGACTCGTTTCCGACCACATCGACAACTCAACACCCCGTAACACAGGTATATTCCATATTCTATTTCATTACTGACTACGTATATTCATAGGAATACACCAATATTATAGCTGAGCTATAACAGTTTCCCTCGTGCTCGGGCAATATAGTGAGACTTTCAAGCGAACTAGCATGACTGCCTAGAGCATCTAAGTAGTCTTCGAGTGTGATAAGTTCAGATTGCTCGTCGGTATCACAGGTGTAAATCTCCGTGAAATTCAGTGACTTGAGACCGGTATAAGATCGGAAATATTGTAACAAGTTTTGGGTTGGTTCACTATGGGTGATGCATTGAAGGTGTATCCGTTTATCATTCAGCATTTTCCAAGTAGGCCCTGCTGAAGATACGAAGTCATTGCGAGCACCAGACTTTAAATGAAGTGATTGAAGTGAACGAAGGTGAGGAGCGATTGAAGTTAAAACATGTATAGATCCTGCCACTGTCAGATGTGTTATGGCCAACGGTTGTGTATGTCGCACAAGCGAGGAAAGGTATAACGTTGGGTCATGCGAACAGTATATCTCGAGTTCGAGATGACGAAGGGTTCTGGAGGACTTTGCCAATAGATGTGGCAAGCCACGAATTCCATGGTAGTTGTTTGGGATAACTATATAAGGGTTGGATCGTATTTTAAGTACTTGAAGTGGAGGTAGAGAAGAAATAGGGAGCGAATTATCGTGACGCAGTAGGGCATTTAGTGTAAAAGAAGTCAAAGAAGACATGTTTTCGAGCCCGAATAGCACACTATCACGGCCCCATCCCAAGGTTGAACCACGGGCGATGTCCCATCTTTATTAAGTATATGGTCAGGATGATGAGCCGTGTTCATGAGAAAATGCACGCACATAACAGTGTTCACATTTCGACAGCTAAGTAGAGCAACCTGAATCCTTGTCTGTATGGATTCTAGCCGAGCCTCATAAGGGTCTAATACTTCCAAGTCGTATCGTCTACGTTCCTCAGTCCCCTCGCCAAAACGGTTGGGTTCAGGACCCAAATCATGAACTGTGAGCATCTTTGCATGTGTTACGGATGGGTGGTCTCCAACAGCAAACGCATGAAGAATATCTAGAAATTTATCCAGGCTCAGACTTGAATAGCGAATATGTGCATGACGAAACATGCACGGTGCAACGACATCGTTGAAAGTTTTGCAAGCTAGCCTTAACTGTGGGAGTGACGAGACGGATGTCTGGCGATTTAGGGTTGGGTAGTCATGTAATGCTGAGAATCACTTTGTATAAATTGACTTACGTGCTTTACTATTTCATGTAGAAGTTCAACTGGGAAGTAAATGAGGCGCATGGGGATGTATTTCGATGAGGGTTATTGTTGCGAAAGGACTGAACCTTTTGGCCCCGATTAGTGCTTGACGTAAGCTTGACGTCTTGACCCCAAAAGTTTTAATTGAAATTTCGAGATCGTGCGAATAAATACAATGACATATTCACTACGTAATTACATATGTACACGTTACAAACTTACAATGTGACAAGCGGTCGACCGTCTTGTGTTACTGTATCCGATGCGCACCTGACCTTTCGCAGAACTGCCAGTCGTCGATATTTTAAAAGGACTAAGACTGAAGTTCGAAGCCAGGTTGAAAACTCCTTCCAACTCCTTCCTGCCTACAACCATCCAATTTATACATCAACTTACTACTACGCAGTTCCTATTACCGCTTGAATCGGACTACCAATGGCGACACTGGCATCCCCTGCATTCCCTCTGGAGATATTCGAACTCATCATAGACGAAGTAGCATCATCGCATGGAGGCTATAACCAACATTTTGACGGCCTGGAGATATACGATGAACTATTCATAGGCAACGTAGCAGAGTCATCGTATGACAGCTACATCCAACATTACGATGATTCGGAAATATACATAGACGAAGTAGCATCAGAGGAAGACAGCTACGACCAATCGTTTAGCAATCTCAATGCTTGTGCTTTAACCTGCAGAGATTTCTTGCAACCAGCAAGGCGCCATCTCTTCTTCAGGATTAAAATTTCAAGACTCTACGAATGCACAGAATTTTATAATATATTAACCTCATCCCCACAAATCGCGCTACATGTTCGCGACTTCATTCTGGGTCGTGGCATTCGAAAAGATACTCTCCTTCCGAAAATTATTTCTTTGCTTAGAAAGCTCAAGACCTTCCATATGGACGTTGGCAATTGGAACGAGTGGTCAAATGAATTGAGAAAAGAGTTCATATCTTTGGTTTCAGCATCCTCTCTGACGCGAATAATTTTAAAAGGTGCTATTGATGTCCCATTGTCATATTTAAAATTGCTTGCGCAAGTGCCAAGCGTCGAATTTAACATGGTACACATCTCGGAGAAAAATGAAGAGCCTTTATTATTGAACCATCCAATTTCGAAGCCACGAAGCTGTTATCTCCAGTCCTTGTCGCTCGGTCTTTTTAGCAAGTCGGAAGGATTTTCGCAGCTGGTGGTTGAAAGCTTCTCACCTCCAAATTGTAATCTGAAGAAATTATCCATCGATATGAGTTTCGATTTCCGTGCTGGAGTACAAATTGCGGACAGGAACAGGAACTCTTTGAAAACATTAATTCTTCAACATGAGCTGCCAGAAGGTAAAGTTTAATTTCCAATTATTGCTATATAATAACAAAAATGGCTAACATTGTGAAAGACATCCAGACATATAAAATCAATCCACTTCCTCATCTTGAACAGCTTCGAGTTATGATAGATATAGAGCCCTACGACCCTAATAAAACCCAGAATCCATTCAAAGAAATCAAATACTTTCTTTCTAAAACGACAACGGTAGAAAATGTGCTTCAGGAAATCACTGTGGATCGGAGTGAATTCGTAGATCCTAACATGGAGTGGTCGGAAAATCGTCATTGGGATGACTTTGATGCCTTTCTCTCAGATGCGCACTTTGCAAATTTGAAGAAAGTTCAGTTTGCTGGGCTACCTCATACTCCTTATGGCGCTATACATATTCAAACATCTGAAATGCTACAGGAGTATGAAAACGCGAAGAAACAACTTCGTGATCTTTTAAGTAGGATTAATCAGAGGGGGATCCTGCAGTTCGACATATAGAGCACAAAATAATAGCTTTAGTTAGTTTAAGATAGTATAACGAAAGTGAGATACATGAAAAATATATGTACGGGTTTATAGCAGAGGGGGGTGTCCCATGTCTTTGGACTGCGTTCTATCGGCAAAATAGATCAACCTACTCACCTCAAATAGTAATAATGAAATAGCGACGTGCTGCGTGGACTGGTACTAAGCTTAGCGGGGAGATACTTGAGGGGGAAGGACTTAGGAACGATAACTTCAGGGGATTCTGAATCTGTTACGTAATATCAATGAGATCACGTGTTTCTCATGACGTGTTTGTATTCGTCGCTGTCTTCCTCCGTCTCTTCAACGTCTTCTCGCTACGGGTTCCCACTCACTCCCCGTCCGACCGGCTACTTTTCTTTAGTAAATTTTATCAAGCAATGTGCCTACTCTCTACACGCAGTCTAGGAATATTCTTAGTATTATATTTCAGATATATCGCCAGGAGTGATGGTCACGGAGACGGCAACACTCTGCAATATACGACTTGACCGTTAGTCCCCAATGTTTTATTTTTAATTTGAATAAAGGCTTATTTATATATTGGGGATTCTTTGAGATACTTTTACCCAGGTCGCTAAAAATGAATGACGTGCATATAAATGGCTTATTCGTCGATAACGCTTAGAGAACTTCCAGTATGTCTTGTACCTCCTGTCATTTCATGAACGCAAAATGTGACGGTGAAGCTATCTGCGGCCTGGTGTTAATGAGAGATGGGAATACGATCCCATAAAACCCTTGATTTAGGCCCTTGCAACAGCGTACCTAGACGCGCAGGCTAAAAATATATCACGTCAACGTGAAGACCAACCAATCAAACGACCCAAACTCAATCGCCCCTTCTTCCACCAAAGCTCGCCTCTACCTCGAGGCTTGCAGAATCCAACCATTCCTAACACACAGACATACCCCACAAATGTTTATTGGAACAATAATGGCCTTATCCCATGCACAGAAAGCGACATCACAACGAGCCGCGCAGCAGGAAGCTTTTCGACAGCTACTCGCAGTACAGGAGGATCATGCTTCTGGCTCTCATCATCCACAAGAAGGCAATACTACACAGCAGAATAATGTCCATTCCGATTTGGATAGGACGAAGAGGCGTAGATTTTCTATGCGGGAGCGCGAGAGGGAGAAAGGATTGGGAAAAGGATTGGCGAAAGGTGGAGGTGGAGGTGGGACAGGGGAAGGCAGTGTTCGTCGAAGGGCTGCGGGCGATGCTTCCGATACCTTTCCAACACAACCTGCAGCTGCCGCCGCAGCTGCAACAGTTGCTTCAGTACCTCTTTCCCGTAAACCAAAGCAGAAGCCTCGACAAGCCCAGCGGGATAGCACCACTTCTGGTACGCCCCAGCCAGGTGGGAAGCAGAATCGTATTCCTCCCACTCAGAGTCATAACAGACGTCGTACCAAAACCCCCGCTCCAAACCTTACACAACAACCACAACAACCAAAGCGAGGCCGTGGTCCAGGACGTGGTAGAGGGCGAGGGGGAGACACCCGTGTCATACATGACGATGGTCCTCATCACACTCAGATTGAGGTCGAGAGTTTCACGTCCTCACGCACTCCCGATGTCAATGGTATTCCCTACCTAGACAGTCCTCGTCAAGCTCAGACTCAGACAGAGAGCCCTGCGCCTTCTTCCCCTCCAGATGTTTATTACCTCCCCGATCACTATGATCCGCGTTATAATCAGAGTGAAAACGAGGTTCTCGCGCCCTCGCCCCCACCGGATGTTATTGATCTTCCATATCTCTATGGTCCTCATCATGCTCAGGATGAAACTGAGCTAATTCGCGCGCCTTCCACCCCTCCAGATGTTAATCTTCCATATCTCCATGGTCCTAGGTATACTCAAAGTGAGGAAAATCTGAGTCTCGTGGCTTCGTCCTCTCGAGACGTTCCTCGACTTCCCTATCTCTATGGTTTTACTAAGAGTGAGACAGATCTGGGTCTCGTGCTATCATCCTCATCTAATGTGAATCATCTTCGATATCTCTATGGACCTCGTTGTACTCAAAGTGAGACCGACTCTTCCGAGAGCCTCAGTCTCGCGACCCCACCCCCTCCACTGGAGTCCTCTTCGGCCACCGCAAATATGTCTACGCTAGCTATTAAACTACCTTTTCCACCGCCAATGGTTCGTCTGTCCCCACACGCAAAACTGTTCGTTCCATCCGCACCTGCACTTGATACTTCCACCGTGGAAGTATCGAGTGCAGGTGCCATCTCTCCCGTCTACATCCCCACCCCATCTGCCGCATTGAAACCCAACGCAACCCCAAAAGCGCAAATCGAGTATAAAGACCATCGCTATGCGTTGATACTACAAGCTGCTCAAGCGGCCGTCTCAACACTCGACAAGCTTGGCCTCAAGTGTGCGCTTTTCGGGAGCTTGGCATCAAAGCTTTATGGGGCTTCTCGGGTTCCCAAGGTGTGTGTGTTTGTTTTCTTTGATTTGTATTGGTTGGATTTTGAGTTTTTGTCTTTATTCCCGCCCTTCCCTTAATAACCACCCCTTCCCTAGGACGTAGACCTCCTCACATTCCCGTCCCCCACCAACCCACTCACACCCGCACAGATCAAAGATATGATTGTAGCCAATGATTCACGGTTCTTCCTCAAGCTGCCCAAGGACCCGCGGAACACGTATCGTATTTTGTGGTTTCGCCGTCCTAATGAGCGAAATGCAGGTGGAATAGTGGGGGTCGACAGGAAAATAGAATGTAAAGTCGACATTTTGATCCCGGGAATCATGAGTCTCCCTGATCTAGGGGAAAGAGCTGAAGGTGTAAGGTGGATTTTTGCTCTTTCTCCTGTGCCGCTTCCTTTTGGTTCTCGCACCTTTTATATGAATGGAGAAACCAGAGAGGATCTCAGCACCACCGACACCAACGTAGTAACGCTGCCCGCCCTCCCATTCCCTATCATTCTCCTCCAAAAGCTACAAGGGTGGTCAGATCATCGAGTCGCTTCCGAGCCATTTAAAATGGCAAAACAGGTACAGGACGCAGTGGATGTGAAATCTCTTTTGGGATTGCAGCTTGAGATGAACCATCTCATTTCTTCTGTGAGTCCGTCATTGCAGAATGTATGGACTAATTCGACATGGTTCCCGGAGGAGTTTCAGGAAGTTAATAGAAAGAGAGTGAGGTTGTATTGTCATTATTTTCCAGGTAAGAGCGGGGAGTGGGCGAAGTTGGGTTTTGAGGTTGTGCCGAGGGAGGGGGAGGTCGAGGAGGAGGTCGAGTGCGTTAGGAGGGCTATTCAACGGTTTTCTTCTACTGAGACTGGTGGTGGTGAGGAGGGTGAAGGTGAAGGAGGGGAGGAAGAGGGCGTCGTATTTGAGGATGAGTTCGGAGAGGTGGTAGATGATGAGGTGATGTAAGCGAAGTTTTTGGTGATATGCCATGATGAAGAGGAGGTCTCTAGAAACGAAGAGAGGGTGGTTCAAGATGGAGACAGCGGGATTCTCGATAATGGGCAGTTGTGCACGTAGAAACGAGGGTTTCGTCGACACTTTGCTATTGCTTTGCTGGTTTCTCTCGCTTTCGATCTCGGAATGGATTTCTGATAACTTGTTATATATGTGCTATCTTTGCTCTAATCTTGTATATAATAATAAAGTAACGTTACCCTTCTATCAGATGCAAGCTTGGTAGGAAACGTTGCAGTGCTTTTGCGCACTTTTCTGCTTGGGAGAGCGGGAGGCATCAGTGCATCACTACTAGTAGTGTGTCCAGAAATAAATGACACTGAAACTTGGACGACCTATACTTACTGACTCAAGTTCCTTCAATTATCTTTCCTCATTAACTTAAAGCAGCCGACTTCGAATGTTGATGGTGTACTCGGTGCTATAAAGACTAGAGTGGGACGGATGCTCCTCCCGCGGAGGACTAGATGTTCTGGAGTCAGCTGATCTTCTCTGGACTTCTTCTGCACTATTTTATGACTATATTTCGCAGTGCTTGCTTCCTTTACCGTTTTCGTTTATATTTAGCCGTGGAATTTCGTTAACGAGAGACATAAATTGACACACTTGCCAGGAGCTTCAATGTACTGTCCCATGATATCTATGAATTTACACGCTCTGTGGATTGTAGCATTAGCTTTCGTACAACATGGACTAACAGCATCTCCCCCCGTTCTTCCGTCTCAATCTGTCGTATGAAATGTTTATCTTACTTCCTCGTCTCAAGCTAATCCCTCATCCAGCTAGTAGAGCCTCTCTCATTCGCCGTCTTGGGTGCAAATGGCACATTCAGGAGCCAACCTCGTGCACTGTTCAACCCAACGAACACAACACCACCATTCTTTCAAATCTTCGATGAATCGTTCCTCGATCTCCTGCCTCAACAGGCATTTATAAAACAAGTTGCTGCAAATGCTACCTTTCCGTTCGCATTCGAGGCACCTATTTTCGACCCCTCTACAAACGAGATGTTTTTCGCTAGTAGTGTCTTTCCTCCAGAGAGCTCTTTGAATCATACGAATCGGATTAGTAAAATTAGTATGACGCAGGTTGAGCAGGGGCTCAAGTCGGGAGAGGCGAATATCAACGTTCCGGTTACGACGGTAAACCACACTTGCTTATTATTCTACGGTTCCAAGCTTATAAGTAATATAGCTCGACCTTCCTACGACTGTACAAATAACGAATGGAGGGACGGGTCCATTCGAAGGTTCTCTCCTCCTCGCCACGCGTGGACGAGGGTCTCTCCCGTCGTCACTAGTTCTAGTCAATCCTCGATCTCCATTCAATACAACTGTGCTGGTTGATAACTTCTTCGGAAGGCAGTTCAATTCGATGAATGATGTCAAAGTTCACCCACCTAGTAGGAGAATATTCTTTACTGATCCTGGGTATGTCTTCGTTCCTTTTCTAATCTTTCCAAACGAATACTGATGACAATAGTCTGGGGTTTATAGCTGGCCAAAAGACTACTCCTCCTGAACTCCCAGCTCAAGTATATTCCTTCAATCCGGCTACGGGGCTCGCGCAGACTGTTGCTGACCAATTTGTTATACCCAATGGCATCGCATTCGGCGATGGAGGGAAAATTGCGTTTATGTAAGTGTATTCGTTGTTCTGTTCAGCGCACTTTTGCTGAAATTATGGGTAGAGGTGATGCGGGCGTTTTTGCTGCAGTGACTGACCAGACTCAGCCAGCAACCATGCACGTCGTCTCACTTAGTAAACTTACAGATATTTGATAACCAGATGACCCATATAGTTATGCATATGACGTGGATCCCGAATCATTCACGTTTTCCAATCGACGCATCTTCGCATTTGTCGACACTGGCATTCCAGATGGCATACAAGTTGATACAGTGGGAAATGTGTTCGCTGGAACCGCAGATGGCGTTACGGTAACATTGAAGATTCTATCTCCTCCTATTGAAACTTATCTCATTTGGTTACAGGTGTGGAACAAAAATGGAATATTGATCGGAAAAATCTTCCTAGGGGAGAATGTGGCAAATATGGCGTTTGCAGAGGGTGGTAGGTTGGTGATTCTGGCTAACACGAGCATATTCGTGGCTAGTGTTAAGGCTACCAGCAACCTTGTGGTGTCTTAATAAACCGTTAACCCGGGGCAATCAATAGCTGTAGTTGTACGTTCTGATGAAGTTATACAAGAAAATAACTTCCTCAAACCTCTAGTATGATGGGTCTATCGATTCCACATATTCCTATAATGAATATCAATCATACTGCAAATGATTAAACTGCACACACAGTAAAAATCAGAATTCCATTCCAAGTAACCCATTCGAGATCTCCCAAAGACGATCAGCATCGTCGTCCGTCAAAGGCTGCAGCGGGTCCTGAATCCTACATTCGGACAAATACGCACCCCCCTTCCCATTGATATCAGGAGACAGAGAGGTGTATAGGTATATTGCGATTCCTTGATCTTCCGTCTGTTCAAAGAGGTGGTTATAAGCCTGAACAGAGGGAGGGATAATTGAAGAGAACGTACGACGATAGGAATTTTCCACTTTCCATTTTCATCTTGAAGTCCTTCGGCTTTCCAGTCGACGTTTAGGGCAATTCCTGTAGACATGATACTAGTATGCACACTATCATTCAATAGATACGCTAGTATATGGCGAAAGGACTTACGATCCTGGATGCACCGAAAAACTTTCGATCCCCCTTGCCTTCAACTTTTTCGATAACGATTTAGCGAAGAGTATATTCGCGCTTTTGGATTGTGCGTAGGCTAACCTGTATCATATAATCATGAGTATTCATACCTTAGTAGGAAAATAAGGAGGGAAAGTGTTACCATTTATCGTACACTTTCCCATTGTCAAAATTGATATCATCGAGTCTAACCGGGCTCCTTCTGTGCGCTCGAGAGCTAATATTAACAATCCTACCCCCGTCCTTGACACAGTTCACAATGAGATTGGTGAATAAGAAATGCCCTAGGTGGTTCCTATACCACATTCAGCAGAGAACTTTATATAATACAACGAATGGGAGACGTACACAGCAAACTGACTTTCACACCCATTGACCAGCTTGAACGGGACGAGACTAATCCCCGCATTATTAACCAACACGTTAAACTTCACTCCAAGATCATTGATTTCCTGAGCTGCGCGCCGGATAGAGGGGAGATCAGCATTGTCCATAAGAATTCCTTTTACATTGATATGATCGGAAGAGGAAGATGATTCGATTTCGTCAACTGATTTCTTCAGCCTAACGAAATGAATGTTTTCGTAAGGAATACACATGACCCGAATATAAGACGGAGATGCACCGATCTTCAGATCTCCCAGTGATGACAACCACAGCACCGCGCGAAGCTATAAACTTGGCGAAAGCAAGCCCTAGGCCACCCGTTGCACCCGTTATGAGAAACGTGAGTCCGGGTAGTTTGTCGTGATAGACATCAGCGATTTGTTGGATTGTCGTACTTGCGTCAAACGAAGACATTAGTGAGAGAGCAATTGACGTCGAAGAGAATACGTTTTCGAGATGATTGGGATGTATTGTATTGACTAAATAAGCGAAAGTCTTACCGCTTGCTTACTGCAGGCGTCATGCCGGAGCGTTGCGTGGCCTGAGGGTGCCATGTGATGCCGGATTTTCTGGTTGATAAGCAATTGTTAATAGCGGATTATTAAACATGTTTGACGAGTTCTGAAATGTCCATGGGAGCTCTAAACTTTACCGTGCATAGATTCCCACGTAAAATCTAGGAAAATGTAACAAATAGTATAAGGAACATGGGTGACCATGGAGCCGTGTTAATGTCTCAAAAATATGAATATACTTAACATACCAATTGTGAACAGTATAGGAGCCAGAGCAAGATGTAGAGAAACGAAGATTCTGAGACTCCCACACTGCTGGCCATGCATGATGTGGTATGCCCTGGCGACAACTGCCAAATGATACATGTTACTTGGCTATTATAAAAATTGCAATTGAATTACGCGCACAGGCGAGTAACGCACACGTGGTAAGTATCTATTTGGCATCAGCTTCATATGCAAATAATGTAATGTTGTACCAAATAAGTGCCCATACCAACTACCCCGCTGTCGACCCGTTTATCAGTGATCCCACTCGCGCACAGTGTCATTCTTAGCATTGGTCATGTACAATCAACAAAAGAGGTCAAATTGTCGTGGTGTGCTCCTTCCAGCTGAAGTTATCACATTGGGTTAGACGAACAGGAATAACTCGCCATACACCAGCCACACACGCCGGTTGTCTCGCTTCAAATTCAAACCTCGCCCGACTACCCATACTCAAACAACGAAAACCCAAATCAAAATACGCAGCCTACATCTCCCAGTTCCCCTTCATGGGCTAATCGTACTAGGAAACTTCAATCGCCAAGCTGTGTTGCGTGAAACCTATCACCCGCAGACACCCCTTGGCCAGCACGCAACATAGGGATTAGGGCTGTGGTGCCCGTGCTTTGCCGTTTATGTTTCCTAAGCGTAACGATGGGCCCGGGGATAAGGTGGAGGTGGTTGCGTGGTTAGAGTCTAGAGAGGCCTATGCTATATTTTACTCTCGTTTTCAAATGAATGGTACGTTTCATCATTCCACTTTGCCCTTCCCACGTGTGGTTCTGTTCACCTTTCACTGCATTGCAGAATGTACATCGTTTGCATCGTAACAGTGCAACCAACCAGGAAGATACGAGCCTAGCATTATCGTGCATTTGATTGTGGGACTACTCAAGAAGGTCCCTTCCCGTTGTGGATCCTTCCACCTCTCCTTCGTGCACCACCTCCTCCCCGTTACAAATACCTTCGCCCTCCTCTACTCCCACACGCCTGCCTCCCCTACCTCTCGACAAATACAAACTTCAAATGCACGCATCCGTTTGATCCTCGAAATGCTGTATAACTTATATTGACGTTCTTGCTGTGTCTATCTTTAGGTTTTGTACTATCTGATCGGATGCTTGTTGTGACTGGGGATTTCCAGCGTCTTCAGGCAGGTTCCGGGGTGAAGGACTTTTGCAGTACTGAATGCCGTTCGCGGGAATCGAACTCTGGAACTTGCTGGGTGAGCATATATTATTGTCTTGCGTTATTAATAGATTCCTGTTATTAGTAGAGTACTGAATACGAGGGATTTTATGCGCAGGCAGCCGCATCCCTCACAGCCGCATCACCAACCCAACCCGCTAATCAGTAGGCCTACAGTACTCGTGTTGGCCCTGAATTCTATCCTCAACAGCATGTACGACCAACATGAAGAGGAGGATTGTCGGACTTCAAGTTGCTGTCTTTCAGTCTCTTCCATACTAAATTTTTGTCCTTATTGATCACATCAATAGTCAAATCATAAACGTTCGTAATTATTACTGACTGGCTGTCAAAATTGAGAAAGCGGGTGAAGCTGTACACTTCCCGCATTAAATGACAGATCGCCAGACAAAATTAGAACGTTACTGTTATTCCCAGACTTTTCAGATCCCCTGCGTTGAATGTTAGTATTTCGTGTGGGGGAAAAGTGTGAATAAAAAAATTCCGAATCTGAATCCGTTACAGCGTTTTTTGGGAGCGAGTGAGTCGAGTTGTTACAAATTCTTATTAGATAGGCGATATACGTAATGGTCGATCCCACAGTCTGTAATGCTCAATGGACAGAATAATAATAATACTATGTACGTGGTGCAATCACCACCGTAGTGACGCTGCCCGCTCTCCCATTCCCTATCATTCTCCTCCAAAAGCTACAAGGGTGGTCAGATCATCGAGTCGCTTCCGAGCCATTTAAAATGGCAAAACAGGTACAGGACGCAGTGGATGTGAAATCTCTTTTAGGATTGCAGCTTGAAATGAACCATCTCATTTCTTCTGTGAGTTCGTCATTGCAGAATGTATGGACTAATTCGACATGGTTCCCGGAGGAATTTCAAGAAGTTAATAGAAAGAGAGTAAGATTGTATTGTCATTATTTTCCAGGTAAGAGCGGGGAGTGGGCGAAGTTGGGTTTTGAGGTTGAGCCGACTCGGGAGGGGGAGGTCGAGGAGGAGATCGAGTGTGTTAGGAGGGCTATTCAACGGTTTTCTTCTACTGAGACTGGTGGTGGTGAGGGAGGTAGGGGAGGAGGAAGGGGTCGTATTTGAGGATGAGTTGGGAGAGGTGGTAGATGAGGAGGCGATGTAGCGAAGTTCTTAGTGATATACGATGATGATGATGAGGTCTCTGGAAACTACGTGCTATCTTTGCTCTAATCTTGTATGTAATAATAAGGTAACGTTACTCTTCTATCAAATGCAAGCTTGGTAGGAAACGTTGCAGTGCTTTTACGCACTTTTCTGCTTGGGAGAGAGGGAGGCATCAAGTGTATCACTACTAGTAGTGAATAATGTGAGACGCTCGAAGTCCAGAAATATATGACACTGGAACTTGAACGACCTATACTTTCTGCGACTCGAGTTCCTTCAATTATCTTTCCTCATTAACTTAAAGCATCCGACTCGATGGTATGTATAGTACTCAGCAGTGTTACAAAGACTAGAGTGGGATGGATGCTCCTCCCGCGGAGGGTTCGAAGTTCGGGAGTCAGCTGATCTTCCCTGGTCTTCTGCGCTATTGTATGACGCAGTACTCGCTTCCTTTACAGTTTTGTCTATATTTAGCCGTGGAATTTCGTTAACGAGAGACATAAATTGACACACTTGCCAGGAGGTTCAATGCACTGTCCCATGATATCTACGAATTTGCACGCTCTGTGGATTGTAGCCCTAGCTTTCGTACAACATGGACTAACAGCATCTATCCCGGTTCTTCCCTCTCAATCTGTGGTATGAAATGCTCATCTTATTTCCTCGTCTCAAGCTAATCCCTCATCCAGCTAGTAGAGCCTCTCTCATTCGCCGTCTTGGGTGCAAATGGCACATTCAGGAGCCAACCTCGTGCACTGTTCAACCCAACGAACACAACACCACCATTCTTTCAAATCTTCGACGAATCGTTCCTTGATCTCCTGCCTCAACAAGCATTTATAAAACAAGTTGCTGCAAATGCTACCTTTCCATTCGCATTCGAGGCACCTATTTTTAACCCCTCTACAAACGAGGTGTTTTTCGCTAGCAGTGTCTCTCCTCCAGAGAGCTCTTTGAATCATACGAATCGGATTAGTAAAATTAGTATGACGCAGGTTGAGCAGGTGCTCAAGTCCGGAGAGGCGAATATCAACGTTCCAGTTACGACGGTAAACTATACTTGCTTATTATTCTACGATTCCAAGCTCACACGTAATATAGCTCGACCTTCCTGCGACTGTACAAATAACGAATGGAGGGACCGGTCCATTCGAAGGTTCTCTCCTCCTCGCCACGCGTGGACGAGGGATACTCCCGTCGTCACTAGTGCTAGTAAACCCTCGACCTCCGTTCAACACAACTGTGCTGGTTGATAACTTCTTCGGAAGGCAGTTCAATTCGATGAATGATGTCAAAGTTCATTCACCTAGTGGGAGAATATTCTTTACCGATCCTGGGTATGTCTTCGTTCTCATTCTAATCTGTCCTGACAAATACTGATGTTAATAGTCTTGGATTTATTATTGGCCAGAAGACGACTCCTCCTGGGCTCCCAGCACAAGTATATTCCTTCAATCCGGCTACAGGGCTCGTGCAAACTGTTGCTGACCGGTTTGTTATACCCAATGGCATCGCATTTGGAGATGGAGGAAAAATTGCGTTTATGTAAGTGTATTCATTGTTCTTTTCAGTGCGCTATTGCTGAAGTTATGGATAGAGGTGATGCAGGTATATTTGTTCCCGTGATCGACCAGACACAGCCAGCAACCATGTACGTCGTCTCACTTAGAACTTACAGATATTTTGATAATCAGATGACTCATATAGTTACGCATATGACGTGGATCCCGAATCTTTCACGTTTTCCAATCGACGCATCTTCGCGTTTGTCGACAGTGGCATTCCAGATGGCATACAGGTTGATACAGAGGGAAATGTTTTCGCTGGAACTGCAGATGGCGTTACGGTAAGATTAAATAGTCTATCTCTCCTTTATTGGGACTTATCTCATTCGGTTATAGGTATGGGACAAAAATGGAATACTAATTGGAAAAATCTTCATAGGGGAGAATGTGGCAAATATGGCGTTTGCAGAGGGTGGTAGGTTGGTGATTCTGGCTAACACGAGCATATTCGTGGCTAGTGTTAAGGCTACCAGCAACCTTGTGGTGTCTTAGTAAAACGTCTACCAGGAGCATTCAATAGCGGTAGTATGTTGTAATGAAGTCATGCAATAAAATAGTTTCCTCAACGTTCTGGTACGATAGGTCTATCGACCCCATATCTTCCTATAATAAATATCAATCATACTGCAAATGATTAAACTTCACACACGGTAAAAATCAGAATTCCGTTCCGAGAAACTCTTCCAGAATCCCCCAAAGTCGATCAGCATCGTCGTCCGTCAAAGGATGCAGCAGGTCCCGAATCCTACATTCGGACAAATACGCACCCCCCTTCTCATCGATATCAGGGGAACGAGGTGCATAGGTATATCGCAATTCGCGACCCAATCTTCCGTCCGTTCGAAAAGGTGGTTATAAGTTTGCACGGAAAAGAGATGAAGAGAACGTACGATGGCACGGCAGGAATTTTCCAATTTCCATTTTCATCTTGAAGTCCTTTGGCTTTGAGCATAGACAAAAAAGAAAAGAAACGTTCGGATTCGAACGGGAACCGACGTTTCACCTCTTATCAGTCCGCTACGCACCCCGAGGCGCCGTAGTCACACGGATGGTTGACTGTCGGGCCTCGGCCAAATCGGCTGACATGCCCAGCTCTGTTTAGGTCTATTTGCTAGTTATCATAATAGTGATGAACATACGAAAGCATCTATCCAACTTCAATGTAATGCAGTAATTAGTCTATTAATATAATTAGTTAGTTAGGAGGTACCGCTGGGCCCTGGCTAAGTTTTGCATGCCTTGGGCTCGCCAGCTGCTTTTCTTGCGCTGCATACGCGCCTTTCGCTTTCCTTCTATCGTAAGTCGATTCTGCGATGAGCTATACAAAGTAGAAAGGACGCTGCTCTCAATAGATCTGTTCAAAACTCGAGCAGAATCAGCATCAAGTGTTTTGGATTGGGGAATTGTGTGAAAGTAATCTTTGTCAATATACGAGTTTGGCCCGGTTCAAACAACCAGGGTCCAGTATAGTATACTTCGAAGCTGGTCATTTCATGCCGCAATTTATATTAAGATCCACATATATTATAGAAGTATTTATCTAATTAGAATGATATAAACATAGCTTTGCCTATTTAAATCGACATAACATTGGTTTTCAACTACATTTCTCTCCTGTTGGAAGCAGTGCAAATTTGCATTGCACCTTTCAGCAATAATGCTATGATAGATTCTAAGGGTTATAAAATTTGTAAGTTTGAAGTATAAGGAGCAGCTAAATGTACTACTTATGCGATAGCGTGCCTAATGTTTTTCCGCAAGTTTGACACCCCTTCGAAAAATTCCAAGCCGCAAAGCTGCATATATCGCAGCTGTTACACTACAACATCGCATTCTACACTCAATTCCATGCTGGGAGATGGAATATTCGCGTTGTTTGCGAAACCGAAACAGCACACCTATTAATAAACAGTGAATGAGAAAACTATAATGAACCTCATGTCATATAAAAGAAAGCATGGTCCCCCCTGAATTGGTATTTATGTCGGCAGTGAGATTTAAGTGAAGAAAATCAGGTGAGCCTGCAATATGCATTCCAGTACTTAATCTTTCACATCTAGAAATGTACATATTCTCCACCTAAACCTTTCACACAACTGAGGTGAGCAATGTCATTTATATCATTTTTTAGTCCTATATTACAGAAGGTAGTGGAGAAATTGAGAAAAGGTCCCTTACAAAATGGAACAGAGTGCTTATGGGGTTCACATGCGCTCTTGATTAAAGAATGTACTTGCACACAGTTGTGATTTTCATGGTCATTCTGCATTGAACATATTGAAATGGCATTTAACAAGAGAATTATAATGTAAAAGGCACTGGTGAATCCACTATCTAGATAGAAGATGGCAGATATGTAGCAAGTATCTGAAGTTGATATACGCCAGTTGTGCGCTCAGTGTAAGTAGTACTACGGCTAGACGATTGCTGCTTACGTTTAACGGTTGCCTCATCCTATAAAGAGATTGACATGTTTACGGAAGTGCCTGCTTCTCTGTTATCACGTCCGATCTACCACCTGACGAAAATGATAATGAGAAAGTTCACTTTCTTCGATGGGAATATTGGTTCTATTCTAATCCCACAACTCCCGAGTATCTTGGCATTACGTTAATCTGTACATAACATATTGAATGGCTGCATTGAATTTTCACCACTTATGATTGTTTTTCTTCAAGTTCCTTATTCAAGATTCTACGTTGGTCGCCATTATGTCATCATTATGGTCGTCTGCGACTGGCACGGCGGCATCACAAGTATCGTCCTGCACTATATCTCGTATTCGCAAGCCTTCTTTGCTGTCCTTCAGTCTCTTCCATCTAAATTGTCCTTATTGATCACATCGATAGTTACATCATAAACGTGAGTCTAATCATTACTGCCTGAGTGTCAATATTGAGAAAGCTGGTGAAGCTGCACACTTCCCGCATTAAATGACAGATCGTCAGACAAAATTAGAACGTTACTGTTATTCCCAGATTCTTCAGATCCCCTGCGTTGAATGTTAGTAGTTCGTGCGGGGGAAAAGTTTATTAATCTTGAATAAAAAAATTCCGAATCCCTTACAGCGTTTTTTGGGAGCGAATGAGTCGAGTTGTTGCAAATTCTTATTAGATAGGCGATGTACGTAATGGTCGATCCCACAGTCTGTAATGCTCAATGGACAGAATAATAATAATACTATGTACGTGGTGCAATCAACATCAGCGGGCTTAAAGAATCGCGCAGAAGATAGGTTTTGTATCATTTTTTGATATCTTTTGACAACCCCGTGCGATTCTGATGAGCAGATAGATGTTTCCCAGTGGTTACTTAAGTATATTTGAATTTGCGTTCACCATGTTTGAACCTGCTGCCGATACTGAAGGTGCCAAAATCTTCGATGTACCTATAAAGTTCATGTAGTATGTACAGTTTCATTTTATTTGTAGTATTGATAATTGTCATTTATCCACACCCATGCTGGTTTATAGACGCTCCGGTCCACTCAAGTTATGTAAATGTACTCATGCATTACATGCATTAATTTAAGGATATACCAACAGTCTCTTAAACACCGTTTCACCTTTATTCTGATGTTTCGGCGCACGGAGCCTGAACAGATATGTCGTTCTGTCAAATAAACTGGAGTTCTTTAACTTACAACAACGGTTCCTATCTTCTGATGTGTCTTATATATGTTAGGTGCATCCAGACGATCATCCTATTCATTCGAGCCCCCAGACTCGTTGAAGAGTCTGCGTTCAATTCCTGTTACGCTAGACTGTATGCCTTTCCAAGTTGTGTGCTTATAATTCCCAGCTCTGACCGAGTTACAGTTCGACACAATGAACCATTCTCATGACAATCGTGATTCGACTGAAATCGGTGACCAAGACATACAAATAGCAGACATGTCTACCCTGTCTTTACCACCAGACCACGAAAAGCCTTTGGGTCTTTCATCGGAAACAGTGGCCATGCTAGCCGGTCCTGAGATTCCCGTGGAAATTACTAGTATCCAACAGCACTCAAACTACTCGGTTTTTATCCTCCTAATGCGCCGCTCTCTCCTCTTGGTTTCCTTAGGGATTTCCATGATGATCTTTGGAATTGGAATAGCGCAGGGAGTGCTTCTTCCTCGCATTCACGCTTGTCCCTCAGACGCCTCATGTCCGGGGTCTTTCGATCTTAACAGCACGAATGTCCTTCCATTGCTGCAATCACTTATGCAATATTGGTTGATGACCGGTGTCTTCATAGCATCATATGGTCTACTTCGGCTGAGCGCCTATCAGTCTTGGTCTATTACGATGCGGGATGGGAATACCATAAAAAATCTCGACCTAAGTTTGGGTGCGATCAAAGGCAGCCCTATAGATGCCATTCGTTTACTTCTCAAACGGGGAAATCGATGGTTGAGCGTGTTCGTTTTAGCTCAGCTTGCGGTTAACAGTGCAATAAGCTTACTCGTTGGACTATCTGTTATTCGGGATGTTGGAGAGCGTCAAATTTTATTTGGTTATCAGTCGATTACGCATTTTCCGGATAGCACTCTCGCAACCCTTAATAGCGATGGGCAGCTAGACGCTATATCGAAAGTTTCCAGTTGGGCGCTAAATTCTGATCTGAACCATGATCACGCTCTGCTTGGAACGTTGGTCATTCCTGACGATAGAAGCAGCCTCGGAGTTAACGCACTTCCTGGAGGCCCGAAACTTCATGGGGATATATCGTGCATCGGCATTGACACGTACATTATTTCTACCGAAAAAAATGGATTAGTCGATTATAATATAGATATTCAAGGTCAACATTATATCGCCCATAAAAATATGCAGTTGTCTGTCGCTATGACAAGTGTAGGCACTGCACTCACTCACTACCTTTGGGTGAGCAATACCTCTGGAATCCTGCCTAATGCTACGGCTAGCAGCGATGGTCAGATGTTCTTCACATTCTGCAATCATACTATCACACTTGACGCGCAACCTCAAGATGGGGGCCCCGACGTTCAATATATCGAACCTAACACACCTGTAACCTCCGGATGTGATGACCTTTCCAGCAATGTATGCGTCGCTGCTTCAGTAAACAATGCAGTTCTGAGTTGGTGGGGTGGTGTCGGAAATTCTCTTTGGTCACTGAATTGTCGAGGCAATGTATTAGGCCCCCTTAACTCTAATGGAAACCTTTGTCCGTTGACTCAGGATCTGTGGGAATCAACAGCCAGCAGTATGCTTGATGGTTTGATGCAAACTGCACCGAGAAGTGGACATGATACTCAGTCAATACGTGCACGCGTTGAGCATCTCAGTACACGTTGGTGGTGGCTTCAGGGGCTGGTTCCACTATTCACATTACTACTTTATTTCGCTATGGTTTTTTACACAGTAGCAATAAGCCAAGGAGACTCGACGTTCAAGGAACTTGATCTCTCTGAGGTTATAATTGCGGCGCAAAGTGATCATGTACGGGAACTAGTCCACTCCGGACAACTAGGAAAAACACGAGTCAAATATGCTTCTAGCGAAGGATTTACTTCAAACTCTACTTAGTCCGAATAATTAGTTTGAATAATATATATTATTGGTTTATCAAAGTAATCCTGTCGCAGTCTGTATAGAGACAACGAGGACGACCCACTTTCTCGACTTATCGCCAACTTGCCGCTCAACCATCGAGTGAACGACAAGTGTACGAGTAGTATGACGGTACCGAACTCGTTTCCATAGTTCTAGTAATCTGCGAAGCCACGTCAACTTTCATAATCTGAACTCTAGATGTCGGATATCTGACAGTGGTTGTAACTTGTGCGATATGAATATTTTTAACGCCTTCATGAAATGCTACCATTTTGGATGGCCAGGCAGCTGAAATCCGGAGGTGAAGAGCAGTTTGCAGAAGTAAGCACTGAATTAAGTATGTAACGTGGCTGAGGATTTCCAGCGAACTTGTGCTCGGTATCGTGCCAAAATCAGCCGGATTTAAATTTGGACAGGCGTGGGAACCGAATAGGCGGGAGTTAGGAGCCGCTACTGCTAAATCAGGTTTAATCAATTCATTTAGCGCCCCGGACTACGTATCCGGCGGCGGGCGGTTGTCGGTTTCTATGTATGTCATGACTGACAGAAATTGGACCAGGACATGAAATCACTGGGGACATTATCAACAATCTGCTACTAAGAACTCGTCAGCTCGACGTTAGACCTTGTAAAGTTGTACAGTTCTCCCATCATTCGTCTCATCACCGGAGAAGTTGATAACAAATAAGGCAATAACATGGTTGATTAACATCTTTAGGCGAAGCTGTGCGGAAACGACCCCTTTTACGATATCGGGTAGCCTATGTTCTCTACCACCATCATTTATTTTCCAAGTCTTATTATACATAACATCATTATGCATCTACTGTTGGAGCCAAAGCTCTTTCTTTCTCCTACTTCTCTCTCTCCTAACTTTGAACGCGCTGGCGCTGTTCAATCTGTCTCTCTTGGTGCAGGTTCACCGGTAGTAGACTAAGAGCAGGTATCTCAACTAGGATGGGACAAAATACAATCTTGTGTGTCGAGTTTTTTCACTCTGAAATCGATACTAACATCCATTATTCAGGAGCTGGATAGGCTTGGCAAGCCTATTTCTCCCCTTCGTGTCCGCCCTTGCTATTGCTGTCCCTTCACAAGCCTTACAAAACACTCCAACACGCATCTCATGGACGCTTGATCCTGGTGATGCCTCTGAATGGGACTTTCGCTTCGTTCAGAACGGCCAGGATGCTGGGCTCGCTGCTGCCAACGTGAAATCGGATGGAACTCAAACCGGGCAGGTGGATGTTACTTTTCCGAGTAAGGGGTACGTGTTTGATTCTGCTTGCGCGATGTACGCGCTGATTGTGATGATAGGAGTTTTGTGCTTGCCGCTGTCGTAGGGTATGTGTTCATTACATCTCGTTGTGGGTGCTGCTGACATAATGGCGGGATTAGACCTAATCACGACATAATTGGGCAAAGTTTGACTACGCAAGTGGTTGACACGCTGTCAGCATCCTCGTGCGTCCTACTAGTTCTATCTTGCTACTACTTAGCCTAACTAGCCTCTTGCAGATCTTCAGTTCAGACTTCTACATGGTAAGTTGATCTAATATACTGGCTTCTTGATACCTTAGTTAGCCCGCTCCTTAGCTGCCCATCAGTGTCAATTACCACTGTCATCTCTAGGTAGAATTTTCATTACCCTTTCTCTCTGCTAAACTAGCCCTAATTCAACCTTGCTATAGTCCCACATCAACCATAAACACCTTGGCGAAGCAGCGTTCTGTCCATGTACCCGCGATCGTGGGGGGCATCGTCGGCGGGCTCGTATTCATCCTACTAATGGTGATTCTCTTCATTCTCGTCCGTCGCCGTCGCAAGAACCAGTCAGAGCATACACCCGAAGTACGAGAAGTCCGACGCACTGAACGAAAGTCATGGATCCAACGTATCATACCCTCCACTTCGGCACCCCCCGTCTCCCCACGTGCAGGAACAGGAGGCCCAAGGGGCCCTCGCCCAGCGACAAAATCGGCGCCTCTTCCTCGTACATTGATTATGCGCCCACCGCGCACGGAGAGGCAGCAAGTTCTGGACGATATGGTCACTGAGCTGCTTGAAGAGCTCGGCGAGCTGCAGCAGGAAGATAATTGGAGGGAGAGTGGAGCGAGTGTGAGAGTTCAAGAAGTGTGGACGGAGATTAGATTTTTGAGGGGGATGAAGGAAAGTGCATGGGCTCTTGGGGAGACGGATGAGTTGCCGCATGAATGGGAGAGGTCTATGGTTTAGGCCTAGGGTGAGCGTTGGAGGATGTGTGGGATTTGGATACTTGATTTGTTTTCGTAGGGGTACGGGTAACGTTAGCATGTTGCAGTTTTGTTTTGTTTCAGATTTGTGAGTAAGGTGTTTCACGCGTTCAATAAGTACGTTACGCGCTTGCAAGTAAAGTAAGTGGTTATACGTATACATATAGGGATCCCATCGAAGAGAAAACATTGCACATCGGCGGCCTATAGCTAAGCGCTGTCATAACGATGCTACTGTTAGACGGCAGCTAATTTTTTGCGGAAAGCCACTGCACATAACAACAGTTGCACCTTAAACATTTGAAACAGCTCTTCTGTCTCAGCTCCGACTTCCGCACAGTTATGGCATCCTTGCATTTCGTACTTGATAAGGAACTGGTAAAAATCAGCTGATCATTTGGGTGGCCAACGCAGCAAAAAATACGAGAGTACCTAGCTGGAAATCAACTAGAAATGTGGACCTATCCTTTTGAACGCCACTCGCCTAATGTTTAGAAAGATAATCTGGGACCCAGTGGAAGTCATCGACATATCATAATGTGCGGAACGTCGGAAACGAAAGAAGTTCCTGCTGAGATCCCGGACAAACATGGACAAGCGCGGATACCTAAGCCTCTCGGAAACCTTAAAACGTTAAATGATCTGTGCGCCATACACGAGGTTCATTTTAGGGTACTAAAGCTCAAAGGTATTTAATCAGGGCTTCGTTGCAGTGTACATTTCAGATACATTCCCGTCTTTTTGTTCGATTCCCCACAGCATCATTCCAATACACTGTACATATCCAACTAATGACTGTTAAATTGCATCCGTCGATTCCCCCTGATGTGTATCTCACCCCTGATATTGTGAGCCACCATATAGAGCAGAATTACTGTGTCTGTGCGTGAATTCTGCAAAATATGTTCATTACTAATCACCTATATGTGGATAAATAGTGGCGGCGCTAGTGTTCTTGTTATGGGAATACGTGGCTACCTGTCCATATGAATTTGTTCATATCTGGAGGTGAGTGATGGAGAATGTTATCCAGGTTCTTGTGCTGTAGCTCCTACGAGGCGTCCAATGTCAAAAGTAAAAATGACCTACATATCATCCCGCTACTTAGGCTTGCTTTTCCAGCTGTATGACCCTTCCATCTCCTAGACATTTTCCCACTCATGCTTCTATTTGGATAAAGTGCTAGCTACCTCATACTAAAGTTGCCGTTGTCTCATCTTCCCATTGCCCCACGTTCATGCCTACGTTGGTATATATTTCAAGCAGTTGGCTTCTACTCGCTATATGAGCCCCTCAGCGCCATCTCGATGTTAAGAGGTATCTTCCGCTCTGCTCCTTCGTTTTATTTCACTTTTTGACATTTTTTCCTTTGTAGTTTATGCAATGTATAACAAATCGAAAGTAGTAGGAACTTTTCTAAGTGCACTTTGGTTGACTGAAGCCTTTCTGTCGGTTATCTCGTGTATTCGAGTCCTTACGCTCATGGAGTTCGATGCTATATGCTATGGTACCATAGCACCTGGTGCTCTTTGGTTATTTGGGTGAGATATTGGTACTTCTATTACGTCGTCCTACAGCTTATCGTTAAACTCAGAGCCGTCGTTACGCTCAGCCAGCTTATAACTCTTATGATGACCACTGCGAAAAGAAGTGCCGGGGTAAACGCTGTCGATTTTCGGATTATGGGGACAGTGCTACGGGATGGCATTTGGATGTTTGCGGTTATGGCAGGTGCGTTATTCTGGTTGATACCTTACGAGTGTCTCCATTCGTCGTTTTTAGCGATTGTTGCGTCTGCGGTTCCCTATGCCTTCGCAAAGCAAGTTGTTCGTCCATATATTGCCTTTACGTGAGTACTTTCTAGCATTTCATTTTGATTTTTTGATCGTTAAACAACCATCTACAGATGGCCCATCTCGCTGATGTCCTTTACGGTAAGTATAAAACTTTTACTAGAGTTAGACTGACTATTGCTAGACATGTCGACTTATTATGAACATGCAACGCATTAGTGTCGACGTTATCGAGGACGTTGACGACCCGGCGCTGAAATATATAGGAAGATCTCCTAATAGCATAGAACTTCCACCTTTCCTTACTGAAGGAAACAGAGATATCAACGCATAACGTGATTAGCAGGTGCCATGCATTAGAATATATATAGTACACAGACTCGCTCCTATAAAATGCTAGCATCCTCAATAGATATATCTCGAGGGAATTCGAGTTTGATTTCACTGTAAGTACAACTATCGTTAGACTCGTACACCAGCAGGCTCCTAAAACCATCCTCATCGCTCGCTCGAATGGCCTCTGCATGATAAGATAAGTGTACAAACAAAGAACAAACAAATCTAAGAGGCCAAACTCGCGAGCGAGAGGCTGGCAAAATTCGTATCGGTCGTCTCGGAGATGTGACATAACCTCAGCAGCATGGTCCCGAAATGTACTTCGCTTACAATAAATATCCAAATTCACACGACAATAAAATCTATTTTACATCACTTTTCATGCCAGGGTTCAGCAAGTTTCCGAGACCCTGGACCTGGCACTACCTATTGTAAGTACTTCGCTTGATAACTACAAATAGCATGTTTTACCATAATGCAATTGACTATCATTCTGTAGTTTACTAATTGACATTGATAATTGTATACATATAAATTAGTATTATAGTAATATTCAGAATAAGTATTTCCCCTTCACTCACTTGTCACCCCATGCTATAGATTCCAGTGGGCCCAAAGAGCTGATAGCTGAATGGGAACTACAGTAGCTTTAGTTCAAATTTCCTGTGTGCATTTAATGATATTGTAGAAGCCATACTAACAGTTCTAGACCTTCAACATCATGTTGTCGCGCAAAATTACATAGAAAATACAACAAGGCTTTTGGAAATGCTTCATTCCAGCGCTCCAACTAGGATAAGGCAATTGCACTGGATGTATGGCACTTAATTAAGTGCTCTCTGTTGTCAGATGATGATTTTAAGCAGTCGGAAACGTGCTTGGCATAAATTTATAACCGGGATAGCATGGGTGTGTGGCACCTGGAGATTGGTGACAGTGATATAAATATGTAAGATGTCTATGTAACAATTCCAGTGGTATTTGAAAAAGATAACAAGGATGAAAATGATAAGAACTATTCTACTTTCATAGAAGAAGGGGCTCCTATTGTTAAAGTGAATGAAGATGCACCGGAGGATATAGAAGAACGGTAAAAAATCACTTACAACAATAGCGTACAAAGTATCTATTAACTTTAAATATACTGCCGAACCCTGAGGCCTGAACGTCTGAATGAGAACTGATGTAAAATAGATTTTATTGTCGTGTGAATTTGGATATTTATTGTAAGCGAAGTACATTTCGGGACCATGCTGCTGAGGTTATGTCACATCTCCGAGACGACCGATACGAATTTTGCCAGCCTCTCGCTCGCGAGTTTGGCCTCTTAGATTTGTTTGTTCTTTGTTTGTACACTTATCTTATCATGCGGAGGCCATTCGAGCGAGCGATGAGGATGGTTTTAGGAGCCTGGTACACCAGGAGAATTTAGGTTAGTCATGGTGCTAATCTCATTCCTTGAACTTTAAATTTAATAAGCGCCAAATCCCTGCCTGTCTTCGTCAGCATGCAAAAAACGTGATCTACATACTGGTTACGCGGCTTCATTATCTCTCGACTCTCAAGTCAACTCTCTTCCACAACTCTGATCTGTTCCCTCGTTGTCACTTTGTGGTATTAATGTCTTCGAGCAATGACGAATCAACCGACCCATCTTTCCAAAAGAGGAGGAAGATACAGCGCGCATGTGATAGCTGCAAACGGAAGAAGAGTACGTATTTTCTACAGTTCTACTTACATGTTGGATGATGTAGCTCACATATGTGTAACTTCAAGAGCGATGTAATGTTTTAGAATTCATATATTGGAGTAAAATGTTTATAGCAGCCTACACTAGGTGATGGACCCCAGGCTCCCAGTAATAGTTGTTCGAACTGTATTACGCATAACGCGAAATGTACATATGAAAAGGAACAGAAGGTGAGTTTGCTACTTCTTCACCCTATAAATATATGATGATTTTACACTGTACAGAAACGTGGGCGACGTGTAGGGTAGGTATATTCATTAGTAATGGCTCGGAAGCTGACGACACCTCAGATTTGTGGAACAACTCGAAGGCAGACTTAAGTTATTGGAGGGGTTACTTAAGAAGGCACGGTTTCTCTTTCCTACCAGCCTACAATACTATATTACTAAAGTTTATGCAGCTACACCCTGATCCCTCCGATCTACACAGCCTCATTTACCCTCATGATCCCGAATACGCGGAACAACTAACTAATATTTCCACTCCAACTTCCAGCTCTTCTAGCCCGCCTGTTATCCATCTTTCTTGTTCGCCATCTGTAGTCGAATCTGCGTCCAAAATAGCGATGGCGGACCTAATTCACAAGGTGGTTTCCCTTAGTCTCGACTCCCAGGACGAGTCTCCCATGGATGATAAAATCGAGCACGAGTGTAGTATGCTGCTCGAGCAGATGGAGTCATTAACCGTAGATCCGAAAGACATCAGGTTCTGGGGTGAAAGCAGCGGAGTTTTGTTGATGCGTGCTGCGATTTCGATGAAGGACAAGCATGCAAATAATGTTTCAACCAAACCAAGCATGTCACAGAACAGAAAACCTCTATCTTGGAAGAAACTTCCTGTAAGTACTTGTACACGGCCAACCCTTCAATTCTCGTTTTGAAATACAACATTTTAAGTGGGATGAAGATAATATACGTCCAACACGGGAATATACGTTCCCTTCACCTGATCTTATCAAAAAACTCACGGATGCATATTTCGAGCACGTAAATCTTTTCTATCCTCTCCTTCACAGACCGACATTTGAGCGGGCTGTTGCCAATTGCCTTCACCTACGGGATGAAGGATTTGGAAACGTTCTTCTTCTGGTATGCGCTGTAGGATCACGGTACATGGGGAAGGTTGACGAGAGAACATTAGTCGACGGAGGAGATCCATTCACCGCAGGATGGAAGTGGTATAAACAAGTGCAGGTTGTGAAGCCTAACTTGGTGAACGCACCGACATTGTACGACCTACAGCTATATTGCGTGAGCGAGTAGCCAATGTCTTTCATCTCCACTTTTTAACGTATTTCAGTTAGCAGTTGATTTCCTCATCGGATGTTCTGGGCCACAAACTGTGTGGCTTCTTGCTGGATTCGGCATCCGTGTCGCCATGGACGTAGCGGCTCATCGTAAATGTCTACCTCGAAATAAACTCACTGTCGAAGATGAGCTCTGGAAGAGGGCTTTCTGGATTCTAGTTACAAAGGATCGTATAATTAGCCTAGCGATAGGGAGGCCTTGTGCGATATCTGACAATCAGTACGTCCATTTATGAGAGAGCAGACTGGAGTGATAACATGGATGTGATACAGCTTCGACCTCGACTTGCCCGTCGAATGTGATGATGAGTACTGGGAGAACCCAGACCCCAATCAGCGCTTCAAACAACCTGCCGGTGTGCCGTCCACGGTAACTGCCTTCAATCAGCATCTGCGACTAACCAAGATTATGGCTTTCTCAATGAATACCATTGTTCGTTCATTATCGTTCTGTGTAAAGTTATGATATTAACTAAATCCTATTAGTTCTCGATTAAAACGAAATTCTGGGAATTTATCTCGAAAGAGTGGGAACAGCATATCGTAACCGCATTAGACTCTGCATTGAACAACTGGCTGAACGCTTTACCTGAAAACTGTACGTCATCCCTATACCATATCCTACGGATATTCATGTATACATAGTGCGCTGGGACCCGAACAAGACCGATGACAGATTTTTCAAGCTCTCAGGATCTCTAATAATGCTCTACTACTACGTTCAAATACTTATACATCGCCCATACATTCGATCCAATAATCAGCCATCACCACTTGCATTCCCTTCCCTTGCTATATGCAATAGTGCAGCGCGTTCCTGCGCCCTGGTCTTGGAACATCAGACGAAGCGGCTCAATGTGATATACCCACATATGCTATTGAGCTGTACAACAGCAATGATTGTACTGAGGGTCAATCTATGGGGCAGTAAGCGCAGTGGAGTGATGGACCAGAAATTAACGAGCTATGTTAATATGTGTATGGGTGTTTTGAAGAAAGCGGATGGAATGTCGTATTGTGCTGGACCTGTTATGTTTGTTATTTTCTCTCGATATTTATTTCGTGATTGCTGAAGGTTTAGTTGTAACTTTTAGGAGTATTTTGGGCGACTTGAAGTCAGCTGATAAGGAACCTCAGGGCGATTCTAGTATACTGAGGTCTTCATCGAGATTGGAGCGTCCTTCGGAAAACAGTACAGCCCAGACGGGGGACGGCCCATTGCCATCGTTCTCTCAGAGTCAAAGCAGTAGTTATGCAACTGGAGTTCATTCGGCCTATGCACCTCCACTAGGACAACATATACATGGATTCGACCCGACTCCACAAATTATCAACGGGAGCTTGGAACCGCAAACGATGTATTCAATAGACGAACAACCGGCCTTTCAGCCAACCCATATACCGACAGCTCAATTACCAGATATATTTTCAGATCCTTTCTACAGTGAAATATCTTCCTCGAGCTTCAATCAAAATAACCGTAGTATGCAGAACATTCCTTCCAGTCCGACAGATCAAGGGCCAGTACAATATTCTTACCCCTCGGCGGAACCCATTCCACAGAATGGGAACTTCAACTACTCGACATCGAACCAGAATACAGCACCGTACACGGCCTCTAATAGTGACCCATACCATGACGTCGAACCCGAGCCGTCTTTTGATAACATACCTTCATATTTCCCCGCCGAATATGATCAACAAGCGAGTGTAGATAATAACGCTATGGCGATGTGGTTCAATGCGCCTGATAGTTTTGAGTAAGTGGATCAGTTTTTGTAGACTTACATTCATCTGATGACGTATATTGCAGACCTAATGAATGGCACACCTTTTTTGCGAATTTTGCGGAATTGACTAATGAGTTGAATAATGAGACTCGTCAGAACCCATCGATGCCGTAATGAATATTTTGTCAGAGGTGGATTGGCATTTTGGAATATCTAGCGATAATGTGTAGAAAGAGATACCGAGCGTATGTTTTTTCGGATGCAGGGCTGTCACACAGTCACTGAGTGACAAGCCTGAGTCAGAAGCCAATGAGCGCGTGAGAAAGAATGGACCAGCTCAGTTTTTCGTGTAAGTCGCGTCTTTGTTGGTTCGACCTCGACGACGACTACCTCATCCTGGTATTGTCCTAACTAGCCCATCTCTCTACTCCCTATTAATCACTATATTTCTTATAGCCAATGCAACTTCACCTCATTCTCAAGCTGAATAGTGTTGGAATAAACGACGCATCGACGGCGACGACGTTACATTTGGCCTCAAGGCACACAAGGGAAGGAAGGATGAGGAAAATGGATAAGTAGTTACAGTACATAGTAGACTACTTAAATACACAAAAAAGTGGCAGTACATTGTCTGTAGAATACATAATAAGTATAGTAAAATATCTAAAAGCATATGTGGAGGCAGCGGGTGCTGATGATCATGAAGACATTTGATTAGTAATATATTTCGACAAATAGACCAATTCAGACTCACCAATGCCTAGACATGTTCAGCAAGCATTCTACGCGATAGGGAGTGGTTGAGAGAACATGGCGCAAAAACGAGGTCATAACCACGTTGAAAGCGAGTCTCAGAGTCCCACAAATCCGTCAATTTGAAGCAGAACATCAATCGATGAGGACTACGTATTATAACAATACGCTATAGTGCCACCCTTTCTTCGTCTTCTGCCTCTGGAAGTCGCGGGGAGAGTAGAAGTGGCTAGCAAGAATGCAGATAAAGAGCTGTAGGATACAGTGATGTTGCTTTGGAGGGCATGGTGGGTAGGTCACCCTGAAGAGTGGAAAGGCGAGCCCTCACGAAGAAAAGACGCAGATTATCAACTCATTCGTCTACTGCTTCGACGACTACATCTACGCTTCCCTTCGCTCTTTCAGCGTTTCTGAGCCATACCCCATCCCCTGTGGAATATCCAGCGAAAGGAGACCGCTCCCACGGGCGTCGTCAAGTTCTCGATGCATATATTGTACTGGAGTGTATGGAGGCAACGGACCTTCGAGCGTGACACGATTTTTCAGGCACAACGCTGGCAACCAGACTTAATTTTGCGTGACAAATTTCTGAATTGGCAACCAAAATTCGATTTTTGGCGATTTTTTTCGGATATTACGTCCAAAACTAGCTTGTCATGCTATCAGCGTTAGCAACCGGGCCTCCGTTATGCGTGACGAAGGGTGATTTTAGCAACGCAACCGGGTCAGCGTTATGCGTGACGGTTGCCTCCATACACTCCAGTACAGTATGCATGTCGACACCGCGATACCAGTGTAAAACTGGTGGAGTATAACCACTTCAAAAGCTCTCGCTTTCCATCTTACGCACCGTCGCCTGTAAGTACCAGCGCACCTTCCTTTCCCTCCACATGGTATTTCTACGATGCTCAAGCTCACCTACGCTTCCTCCATCTACTTCAGCCGTACCTAGGTTGTACCTCAGACTGCTCTCGCACCCCTCGATACGACCCTCCTAACACACAACGCATGTCGTGCATGAGATCAGAACACAGTCACTCACCACGCGCTACGCCTCATCACTCTTTCCTGCTACTTATGCAAGCCCATCGGCTGAGTAAGTGCACTTTGGAATGGTCAATGGTCGACAATGTAAATGCCGTCGCTAATCACTTCGTTTACCATTGTCCCTCCGATTGCTGAAACTCCGCTAACTATTAGTGCGGCAGGGCACACTTGTACTTCGTCCGCACTCTTAGTGAGAATGGTGTGCCTCATAAACGCCTTGGTAACATCCGTATCTTCGATGCTCTATTTGGCCGTAACCTGTAGCTATGAATATGGCTAGCGGAGCGATGAGACAAGTACCATCGCGTTTCCTCAATACAGCGAGCTGTTCTGTCATGGAACCTTCAGTTCAAAACCCAGGCGAAACTAACTGCAATCGAACAATGCAGGAAACCGTAACCGTACCGTTCACGACCATGCGAAGAGAGTCCGAATAGAAGGTGAGACCGCGTGTGCTATGACTTTGAGAAGCAGAGACTAGTGTCAGAGGCGGTGAGGGCTTTGTAGCTTATAAGGAAGTTGTTGTTGCCAGGCCGCCAGCTATTGCCATGAGACGCTTTATGGAAGTTAGGCCGCTAAAGCCTAACGTTGACGTTGAACTTCCAAGACAAATATTCCGAAGTCAAGTAACCGCGATGATTCAATTACGTATGCCAACGCAGGCGCTAAAACAAGAACTACTCGGTACCGCGCGGCGCAGCCTTCTCAGAAGCCACACACATATTCACGTTACTTCCACTTTCTTAAGCCCTCAGGAACGATGTGGCAGTGTGTTACTTTACCGTATACGTGCGGTTTTCAAATTGGCTCAAGTGCTGTGAAAGAAGCGAAAGAAAGCTGTGCAACTCTACTACGAGAGAAGCACATCACGTATATCATTCTGAGAGGGATGACATTGTCTCACAACGAGACGGGTATAAGTAAGTAATAATTTACTTGGTAAATGGATATCCGTATATCTGAGGGTTTTCTAGCAGTATCTAACGGTACTAGGAACAGAGTCCAGAGGGATTCCAGAGAGAGGCTGCGAACTTTGCAACCGTTGCTAACAGCGTGCTGGCTGTGCACCGACAATACAAATGACTGGCGGGGACAATGGTGGGGGAGAAAGGGGCGCAATCTAAGAACCAAAACGGTCTAATTTTTCTCCAGCGGGTAGTCACGAGGGATCCAATGCGGTGATTCCCTTATCGAACGTGAAGTACCCAAACGTCGCGCTCGGTTTTGCTGGGAGTCAGACCGTCCCAGAGCAAGCGACCTCCCAAGATCTGCGTAACGACGCGATGTATGTCGTCCTCCACCTGCTGCGGAGAAATGTATTGGGGGTTCGCCCAGACACCCCGTCCGCGACTACAGAGAGTCTGATATGCTTCGTTCCGCAGCTCGTTGTGCACTGCGGTAAGAATGCAGTTCACTGTCACCGTATAGGGCTGGTTGATAACAATCGGCCTGTCTAAATTGGGTATGCGGATGGTGAAATGGGTTAGACCTGAAGCGGTCGCGGGCTCTTCTTTCCACCGTGGCAGGCAAGTTATCCTGCGGTTGTTGGGGACGGTGGCAGTGGATGGGTGCTCAAAGAGGTTGTAGATGATCATAGGATTGGGGACCCAGTCGAGCATACGATGAAGAAGGAAAGTACTGTATCCAGCGACCGGAGGGAGTGGGATGAATGGTTGCATTGTATGCGGAGGGGGGGAGTTAGGATAGAAGGAGTGGATCTCCCATGGGCGTGCACTTTGAGGTACTGAAGGTGCAGTGTGGACGTGAAGAACCCCTGATGTGCTGGTGCCGACGGAAGTCGTAACACTCCCAGAGCTGTATATTCCTCGATAGCTCATGTTGATGAGTTTAGATAACGGAGACGATAAGTGGATGGTTGTTGGTTCAGAGTTGGTGCGGGCGACAGGACGATATGAGTCGAGGGACGAGGATAAGGAATCATATTAAGTCAATGTGGGGTCCCTTTATAGTTTATACCGTCGCTTGTCGAAATATTCCGGATCCGTGGCCTGCATGTGCAGGATAAATTTGACTCACTGCTTTCGGCTAGGCGTGACGGACCTTGCACTGCGTATCCACCGTTCGCCCTTCTATCAGCGCCCCTTCTTACAAGTGGCACTGCCAGCGTCTAGATAATTTATGGATTATAAGGCGCCACTCCTTCCTACTCCCTCATTTTCCCCCTATACCACGCACTCACCTGACGTTTTGAGCGCTTTTTTCAAGAATAACCTCTCCTCATGGGAGAATGTGGCTGGTTCTAACACCTAAAGAAGTACTGCAGTGGACGGGATCCGTTTGCCCCCGTCCCCATTCTCAGAATGTTCCGTTCAGTTTCTATTCTGTATGCTTGAACAACTGTAGCGCTTGGTTACTTCTCGCCAGTTGTGAACACCTCTATTTCTGTCATTGACAATGATGTCACGGAATAGCAAAGGCCTAACCACTGTCTGAGCTCACTTGGCAGATTCTCGCACAGCAACCACGCGATGTCATTCCCCTTTGTTTTCTTCCATGTATGTCGGAATTCTTTCATTGTAAGTACACATGTAAGTAAGTACTACGCCCACACTATCTACACATGCTCATTCTTTTTCGGCTGTATATCGTGTATTAAACGAGTATAAAGTATAATCAACTCGTGGCTGATACGAAAGTAGGACGGTTGGCCAATGAGCCGTACACACGCTATTGCATGCGCTCCCGCTCAACTAAACTGCAGCTAAACGACAGTTGCTGTAAAATACAACAACATTTGACATGCGTCTATCGTGATTCGTGGAGAATGTGGATATGTTTGACGGGCAAAGGCGCTGGCTGCAGCAACCGTTGTTAACTTGGCGAATCTACACTATAATACACTTACACAAGGACCACGGGCCGTGGGAAGCGTGCTGCGGCACAGCATCTCTCGCACTTCTCCATTATCTCAAGCGCTCACGGAGTCCTGGCAAGGACACTGACGTACTCAGCACTCAACCTGGGACCACCAGACTTTGTAAGCTGCAGCCGTTTTAGCGCTCGATTGCGTTTGCCGACGGCCATGACCCGATGCCATTTCGCAACGCAAGTTATCGCCGCATGACTTTACCGTCAATGACCGTTGTTCAGAATCACAGCGGACCAGGCCTTGATCGGGGCGGAAATGCCTCCTAGTACGTTGCCATCTGGCAGACCTTTATCACACTATTTACATTTTTCTAATTTGAACCGTAAAGCTAGGACTTACATATCAGACTTCTCTCCAATCACTGTGACCTCAGCACTACAGTCTACTAATAGTGAAGATTACGACGTGATGTATCGCTCCCCATCGCATTAGTAGTACAGGTACTCTTGCTCACCACTCAACGTACCCCATATTTGCCGAGTACTATTTATGTGGATCATTTGCATCTGCGCAACCAGTTAATCTTTTCAACTTGATTGTACATCTTTTCGGTGATCTTTTACCTTTGACCTCAGCTGAGACTTTTCACTTAAACAGGTGAGAAACTCTAGACCCAGATCTACGTTCCGCTTCACCTGCAGGGAAATCATCAGTGTATCAAGGTTTTTTCTGTGAATATGCTTCCTGTGGCCGAGCCCAAGACTTTCGAAGGTATACGCGAGTAATATGATTGTGACTGCATCAATTATCAATTGTACTACCATCCATGGATTGGGATATCGGTGGGATGCCGCGATCGGAAATGCTCTCTCGTGGGAAGACGGAGTGCTAGAGTGTGATGCCGCAGTTTATCACATCTGAAGATAATGTGACTGAAGCAGACTCTCTTTTAACCAGCGAGATAAAAACGAGGTCGTAAATGAAGAGCACAACGTAAGTCAGGTGGGGTAATGAAATCGAAATAGATCCCCCTCATTAAACTTCATTTCGTACCAGCTTCGCGAAGTCGGCATCTCCCAGTCAGAATAGAAGAGTCTCCGTGTGAAAAGAAACTTTTTCGTTTGCTGCACACTCATACTCCCATACTTTTATATAAATAACACCGTACATTGGGGAAGAAAATAGGCAGAATAGGGTATAGACCTTATCAACACTCAATTGCATGCCCAGAATAGCTGCGATCACTGCGATTTGTTCACATTAAACCGTTCCTCGACCATGCGTTGCGAAATGTTGAGTGACATCCAATTCACAGCTCCACCATCCCGCAGGCTAGGAAGTCGTATGAGAAGTCGCAGTTCGAAGGTATAAAACCTGCACGTCGTACCATTTCTTTAGATGCGTAACCCCTTGACTGTGCTAAGACAAGATGCATTACAAGCGGACGCTCATTCCTCTTATTTCGATTCTTGGTTTAGTAGCCGCCGTACCCGTACCCGTAAGTCCTTCCATGTGCTATTTTCAAACTTGAAGTGATCGCGCAGGAGTAGCCTAGTACAGAAATAAGTCCTCATTTGGCCGCTACGTTCTGCACTGAGGATTCCAGTGATCAATGTCTCACTCTCTCGATATTCCCCGAGGAATGCAATAACATCAAGCAAGATCTAACTACATTCGATAGTGCGGCAAATCTTACCACCCTCCAAGTTCCTGGTGGTTTCGTTTGCAGTATCTTTGCGTGCGTAATATATTGGTCTATATTTATAGCATATGGAAGTTTGAACTGAGATTTTTACGATACTGTAGAAACGAAAATTGCGAGACATTCACGGTTACAGATGCGCTGACCGTTGAAGCGCTGGAAACTGAGACGTTTAACTTTATGAACATTACGATACAAGATGATCAGGATAATTCTACATTCACCGGACCTGTTACTTCGTTTGGTTGTTTTGTCATATAATATACGTACATCCAGAGTAAATATGTGCGAATTGATGAATGTTATAGATTGGAGTTAGGTTGGAGGGTGAAATATCATGATACAAATGCCGAGCTCACTCAGCTCGAACTTCGGAATGCTTTGGAAGTACTTTCAGTTGCTTATTTTGACTTGTTAATTATCGCCGCTCAAGCTCAAGCTCAAGGTTCGTAGACATCGAGTCAGTGTTCATAGAATGGAAATCTGCGGCACCGAGAACTTAGACAACATATGATCAAAAACAAGTCATCGTATTCAATCGGACATTCAGATAGTTTGAATAGCATAGAAAAGAAAAGAATCTAGATTGCGAGATATGTACATGGACATCAGAAGTACAGGAAGGTTATCATAAGGGAAAATACTAGATACGAAAGTCTGAGTGATTGTTCTGCGTGTATGAGTCACTTGGAGAGTACTAGAACGGTTTTCATGCGGAAACCTTTATAGGCAAGTGCCACATTGTCCCCGACGCCGTGATGAGTCGATAAGCTGACAAGTCGTATAAAACGGTAGGCGCTTGAATAGGGGGAGAGGAACGTAGCCACTGCGGCGTAAATTGCAGGATTGGTGGGCTCGGAGTTGTAAGAATTTGCTTTGGAAAGAACATCCTGAAGAACGAGTTGGTAAACTGCAAGTGAACAGAAGAAGATAAGAAACTCACCAATTAGACAACCCTGCGCGTGTATAACATTCGCACGATTGGATATCAATAACCATAATAAATGCGAATACAACCAGTTGCGCTCAGTAGGCGATCATGAGTATGAGGGATATACAGTGAAGCTTCGACTGTCGCAGATGGATTAATCTTGGAACTCGGGGAAACGAATCCCGTGGCTGAGGAGGAGCTGCTTGAGGGTCATAGCCCGATTGCGCCACATATCGCGCTCGCGAGTGAGCTGGTCGACGCTAGCCTCGAGCTGCTGCTGGTAGACGAGCTTGCGCTTGCGGCTACGCCTCGCAGCCAGAGTGTTCTGGCGACGCTTCCATTCGATCTTCTCCTGGTCGGTCGCGTTGGCAGCGGGAGGCTCCTCAGTGAGCTCGTCTTCCTCCTCATCGGAGGGAACGTGGGGGCGTTTGACAGAGAAGAAAGAGGGGATTTCTTTCCTGGAGGTGACGGAAGGCGTGATATACCTCCTGGGCTGGGTGGGCGCATCGATTGGAATGAGACTGTCGGGGCTGCGTCTGCGAATTGCGCCGGTGAAAGCAAGAGATGGATGCCTCTGCTGCGGATACATTGAGTCCACAACGGCGGGCGAAGCCTGAGGCATCTGGTACATATTGTTTGAGCACACATTGGCCATGCTGTACTGAGTATCGTAGGAAGGGCTGGAGGTGACTGCGTAGTTGGCTTGCATTTCGAAGTCGAGGAGTTTGTTGTGTTGAGAGATTGAATTGAATTGAATGAGGAAGGATGAGTTGTGAGGTGAATGGAGGTGACTGGCTTACTCTATATACCATTCGGCTATCGCTTACGTAATCGTGGCTGTCCCAATTGTCTCGTGGCACTGCCACTTGAAGCGACAGACCTGCATTCAAGCAATTCAGGAATCTGCACCGCCTGGTCTTAGGTGATGTTCAAGTCCTTGTCCTGAATCTGGACCTTTCCCCACACATTACGTTTAGTGAAAATCCCGCCTCCCCTGAGATATGTTGCCCTCAACAGCGCATTCTTCATTGTCATAAACCAGTCGTCCTACCGTTCGAGATACGATTCAGTCTCGCTCCGGGGCCCAGACCCCAAGCTCAAGCAGACACCAACACAGTCTACAAATCAGTATAGATTACACTTACGGTTTACCGCACCCCACCTAGGTACCTCGGTAGCCGGAGCACCACTTGAACGCGGTCCAGAACAACAGAAAGTCTCCTATACGCATATCGATCATCGGCGATTTTTTGCTTCAGGTCCTTCTCGACAGTTTAATGAAACTAAGCTCCCAAGATCGTCTTGCAATTCCCCAACCAAGTCGGCTTGCATCAACTAAGCCTGAACCAGCGCGAAGCTGTGGTGGCTCGTGATAAAAATAGATACACGTGGCCACCGCACCCGTCTGCCACTAAGAAAATCGCCGAGGTCCCTACACTGGTCACAGCACCGCCCGGAAGGTACAGCCGAGCTAGGAACCGAGCCTAAAGGGCGCATCATCAGCCTGGGCGGCGCAAACACGCTACCTGCGACACCATGCTTTCAAACCGGAATGAGTACCCCTAGGCATTGCAACGTTGTCTGTCTAGCGCGTCGCCCACAAAGATTGCAAGCGGTCAGTACGGTAATCAGTACATCTCCTGAACTGCATCGAAAAGGGTGTTATTCCGGTTTCGAGTCATACTTCCAAGTATTCCAAAACAATTAACACCCTCAGCGGTTCGCTTCAGGCAGTGAGATTTTCAATCACCATAGTTGAACGGTAATTCCCTAGAATTCAATAGCATCTGTGCAAAAATCCCAATAGAACGACCCGGTCACCCAAATATGTGCATCGCGTACAACACATGGTCCAGTACAGCGAGAACACTGAGTCATACCGCCTTAATCACCATCTAAGTAGAAATAATTGACAACGCGGGCAAACTAACCTTTCTTTACATGCTAAACATCTGATTCTCAGAGCTGCGGCTCCGATCTCCACCCAAATGAGGAATGCTGGGTCTGACAGCCGTAAATGCCGTTGTTAAAATGTGCATAAGTGATTGAGAGGAAGTAAGTAATCACCCACGTACGAAATATTTAGAATGATAGATATGTAGTGCTGTATAGTATTTGTTTAAGCGTTCCTCATATGGTAGAAGGAGGCAAGTTCCCGAGTCGGTAATTCCTGAATGAATATTGTCATAGCGTTGATCCAGCCAAGGAATTCCCAATGAACACCTACAGCACACATCCGCTGTCATGAGAGATTGTCATCACAGAAGAAGCAGCAGCTCTGAAGTGTTGATAGCAGATCTCGCTTTTCCTCGAATGGAGTGGAATAAACTGCGCAAATAGCCATGAAACGCCCATTTACCACCCAAGACTTTCTCGAAAGCATTCAAGAAATGTATGACCTTTCGCTCCGAGTGACTTCCGGGATACGGTGGAACGTCAGTGTCGTGTATCCATGCCTACGAAGATGTGGTAAAAACAACTGACTCACCAGAATGTACTAAAATAAGTTGACAATTAATAGCAGGTACGTCTGTCCATGGGGTTGCGACTTCATCGTAAACATGTTTACAGCGATTATGTAACGTACTGCGCGCTATCTGGAGATGTGTTAAAACTGCACAACAGCGGGACGTTTGAGCACATTACCGTAAGAGCTATCGAATCTGCCACATGCTTGGCGGTAAAGCCGTAGAACCCCAACATTCCACTTTGGTCTTGCAAATTCTGGTATGCATGATGACAAGGAATCACCGTGAAACAAGGAATAACACAAAACGCTCCGAGACCACTGTGTATTATGCAGCTCGTATCTCCAACTAACCAGCAGCGATGTGTGAGAGAATCTCTAAAATAAAAGACTTTTGTGCTAGGTACCAAGGTACACCATGCAAAGCTGACATGATCTGATTGATCATTCAGAGCAGCTTTGAAGTAGCTATCAGCGAGAAATAGATTTGAGAAGATTTCAAAGTGAATGTGCACCCACTCACTCTGAAAGTTCATAATACCTCTAAATCTAACGCAGGCTGAGATCTCCTTCCTTGTGACACAGCAAACCGGAAGTCTAATCCGAACTGTTAAAAATATAGTCTCGTTGACCCACCTGTGTTTACACCACCAAGTTTCCTGGGCTCCGATGGCCCCACAACTCCACGGGATTAATAGTTGAGAGAGAAAGCCATCTTCAATCGAGCTAGTACTTAAAGCACACCTGAGCAGCAGAGTCATAGAGTACAAACAAATTTTGATATGACTTGGACTTGTATTGGCGAGTCCAATGTTGCTCTAGCTTAGACTGAAGCTCCACATGGCACTAATCCAAAAGGCGTCGGGCGCGTCGGGAAGGCTGTGCTGCTGAGAATGGACCGTCGGCAGCCGGCAGCTGGTTCACTTTCCAATACACAAACGAAAATAAGTATCCATTTCGATATCTCCACACACCCTCAGCCTAATTCCGAGAAATATTGTTCCACAACAAACCTAATATCACTGCCATAGAAGGCCTAATTGTGATAGAACACAATTCTGATTGATGCTTGGAGGCAATCAGGCAGAATACATCTTCGACACTGCAAAGAATGGAAGTCAGAAGCATAAGATCAGCTTCTCGGAAATTGATTCCATGGCCGCCGGTTTGAAATTCTGTCCCGAGCAAGCTGCAAAGGACCCGAAATACTGAGAATGCTTGGTGAAGAATTGGAGAATGCTGTACCGGGTAGTTCGGGATCGACACTGAACAATCACCCGGTAATGACGTCATGATCGGAACGGAAGGTGTAGGCGCTGAAATGTGCGACGATCATTGAGGCTATGAAGTTCTTGGGACTGCCCTCGTTGATCCTGAGATTGGAATTTACCTTTGGTACCTGCGTGCGTACACAAAGAACATATCGCGAATGTTCCGAGATTCCTAACATAGGACCTACGTAATGTGGGGGTGGGTGTACACAATCAACGTCAGTCAGTGAGCGCTTCTAACATCAAACTTAGAACTAAGGTCTCACCTCCGCTATTTTCTCGAAATGAGCGGCAGACTGGCTACTCGTATCCCAGTCGACTGTAGTGAATGAATAGGTTAGCTAGTAGAGGGCAGCTCGCATGTAACGACGTAGCTGTGTTCGGGGGGACAGCGTGTACGGAACTAGTACGAATCAGCGACATCTCCGCAGTGTCTGTGATATCAAAGTGTGCTAGTAAGTCCGACATACAGAAGCCCATGCACCCATGGGTGTTATTTTTGAGAGTTTGTACGAGTCAAAACCCACATATGCCAACTCAAGGATTCATACCGCTTTTTCCTGACTGATCAATAGCTAGTCAGTGATAATAACATCAGATAGGAACATTTCATTCCTGCAGGAGAGCCGTTCATTCCATCGGGAGCGCGCTCGCTTAGATAAGAGAAACTGCGCCAAAATCGAAATAGAAGTTTCCAGGTGCGCCCATTTGACATGGGAATATACCTCGCTAGAGCACTGGCAGATAGTGTAAAATTATCACAGCAGAACCAGAGACTGATGAATGTGTCTGTTGTCCCAGCTTCAAGCTCCAACTGTCAAAGATTGAGCAGTAAAAACGCCCTTAAGATTGGCGACCTAGATGATTAGATTCGCAATAAATATATCCTTTCCTAGCCACGGGCATTCTTCGCCATGACCAATAAAATAGATGCATATGTGGCATCTAACGGTCTATTTTGTCTAGGAATCATTCCAGGGAAGATCACGACCCACCAACGAGTAGTATTCAAATACCGCTCGCAGTACACCTACACCAGTTAGAATATTTCCGTAACTGGCGAGCAATTCATTTGCTACACGGAGTATTCGTGTTCAGACCACTAATGTGGACGTATAACTCATCCGTATATTGTTGCGTGCAACTGTTCAGCCAACTGCGATCCCACTGCCTTGAAAATTTCTTCGCAGAAAAGATGCCAAAACATGAAGATAAGCTCTCTAGCTCTTAGAATGATCGGTGAAGATGGCGTATGGCGGCAATAACATCAATACGATACGACCGGGGGTCGACTCATAAGACGCTGGAATTAAAATCTTCAAGGGCGTGTTCATCTTTTTCCTCGGAGAGCTTATGAGCCATAATAGATTTAGGACTCATATATTTGTTTGATATGACTCTAGTCCCCGTAATACATTCGTCCTGGCTCGTCATGTATTATGCATAGGCGATGCACTGGTATGTTTGAAACAATGTTTGGTGGTAAACAACAATCACGTGACGAAAGGCTGTGGGAGTCCCTCCGCCTGACTGAGATAACCACCCAATCTTCAAGCTTCAAAGTTCAAGGAGCTAAATGACGTATTCACCCGATTTTATCACCGATAATACTCATCTTGATTGTATTACGGCGGATGGTATGCTTGTTTATAACTCGGAGCATTGATGAACCATAATAGAGTGGCGGAGTTGCTCGTTAAGACCCTGCTGTATTCCGGTAATCTGTTTGGTTCCTTCAGTGCAAGTGCTGAGAAATGGTATGTTTGGAAGAAGGAAGACCAGAAGGCTGTGATATAACTCAATATAATGCACACGATATCACGGAAAACTTCCAATCTTCAAATTTCAAGTAGCCGAAGGAAGTTCTTCCGATGTTACCACCTAATACTCGTCCTGATATTACGACAAGTGGTGTGTTCGGTGGACATCGCTCGGAACACTGCGAGCCACAATGGAGTCAAGACCCCACCAATTTCCCGAGAAAAACATTCTTCATGTCTCGTTTGAATAGGATGATGGCGGTATAATTTTACGAGAGCGGCGTGAAGGCCAGGCTGTAGCGCGATTCGCTATCCTCCGTGCAACTATCAAGATAAATTATATCACCAATACCCTAACTCCGAGGGTGCGTTCCGATCGTCTTCAGTGGTCCTCGTACAGTCCACTCATACGACTAATTCCCGAGAAAGAAATCATCGCCCTCTTGCCAGGTAATCACCACTTTTACTCGGAACACTGCGAGCTACAACGAGGTCAAGACCCCAACAATTTTCTCGGCAAAAAATTCTTCATGTGTCGTTTGAATAATTGATGAATGCTGGTGTAGTAATTTTGTGAGTGGTTGAAAGCGGTAATCACTGGAAGGCTGTAGTGCGATTGATTTATTATCCTCCGGGCAAGCACCAAGATAAATCTTCAAAGCTCAGGCACTATTCTTCCGATGCAATACTCCAACTAGGGTGCGTTCCTATCGTCTTCGGCCCTGGTCCACGTATGGTCCGTTACTGGAAGGCTGTAGTGTGATTCACTATCCTCCGGGCAAGCACCAAGATAAATTATTTAATCTTCAAAGCTCGAGCGCCCGAGGGCCGAAAGAAGTATTCCTCCGATGCAATACTCCAACTATAGTACGTTCCCATCGTCTTCAGTGACCTACACCACGCTTTCATACGCCTGATTCCAGAAAAAAAATCGTCGTCTTCATGCTAGCAGTTAATAACCACTTGCAAGTACTCCAAATAGGGTGCGTTCCCATCGTCTTCGGTGACCTACGCCACGCTTTCATATGCGTGATTCCAGAAAAAAAACGTCGTGTTTATGCTGGCAGTTAATGACCACTTGCAAGGTACAATGACTTCGTGAATGCGGACGCCTCGGCCTAGGCCCGGGGAAGCCCCCCCTCGGCCCATCAAAATAACCGCCCACTCACATTAAAGTTAATTAATGTGACGCATAACGGCGGCAAATACCAGAGTCAGATGTTCCATGCCTTTCATAAGTACTTAGCACCCGTCGGCTCAATCACGCCCGTCTTCCGACTCCCTCTTATTCATCCGCAGCAAAGGTTAACGGAAACAGGCTTGAACGTTCATTTCTTGACCTCGTCCACAAAGCGGAACCTTCGTAAAACGGTAATTTTGTAACCGTACGCGTGCACTAGGTCTACCCCCATTCAGGTCTTGTTCATCGCTCTAGTACGATGGGGAAAAGACTGGTACGCATCTCGCCCTGTCTTGAAGTACTACTTCACGAAAATAGGGGAGAACCGGGATATCCCTGCGGAGGCGCGAAAAGGGCATGGGCGTGGGCGGCGCTGCCTGCCCTCCCCTCGCCATCTACGCGCTGTGGTGTAGACCGCCCACTGTCGTGCCTGGAACAGGAGGCTCCCCTATTCTGAAATAGCAAGCTTATCGATAAAGGTATCCCTGGGACCTGCGGCGTCCGTACGGGGCGGAAAAGAGCGCGGCTCATCGCACTGAGGGACCCTGCTGTCGCCTGTCTGCCTAAGGAACGTAGGCCGCCCATTGTACCTGGATCGAACATATTGTAACAGTGCTTCAGTAGGAATATTCCTATATCCGGGTCGCATGAAGTGGCTGGTCCGTCGTGAGACGATATCTACTTGAAAGAACGCGACCTCCCGTGTTCGGCCCAACAGGGGCGGGAAGACACAGAATACCATTCAGCGAGTAACCACGTTTAACCTCCTTCGCAACCACCCTTTCTCAGCCCGCGGAGAAGAAAAGATAGCATATACAACGATCCGATTCTTTCGTAAATGTGCAAGGAAATAGGCCGCCTGCTGTGCATCAACGCTTCGGCGGATTTCATGAATCTACAAGTGGTACTATTCTTCCACAGGTGCGTGAAAATGATACCTCTTCTCCATAGGTGATACGCTAAACCGACCTGGGCGACTAGAAAAACTCGTTCTCCTATTACTCTAGTAGCCGGTATTGCAGTGTATGAGCGCCAAAAGCAAAAGATCTTGATACTAGAGTTATATCGCCGTTGCCGTTTCCAGGGATTATCCAAAGACGAAATAAACACCCGGACTTCAAGTGCGATAGCGCACAAATGTGCAAATTTATACGATAAATCCTCTAGATATATCCGTGAAGAGCGTAGATCAGCAATGTCTATAAATCTACTAGTAGAATCGGTAAGCGTTAGCGCAGTCCTTCTCTCTGAAAATTATCAAGTATATCATGCTTACAGGTACAATGACCTTTCGTCTTCTACCCCCGTGTACCCGACAAACGACGCTAACGACCGAATCTGCTTTAAGTCCAAGAAACGCGTAATACTTGGAGAAGAATAAAGTTCACTAGGATTTGCGATACTGGAATCCTCACGGGATACTTGGACGTCTTCAACGACTAAGATCCTTGAATGCTTTACTATCGCATACGCTACTAAACGCAGCGAGTCGTCATGTATCTCGGTAGGCTAGTACAACGCGAAAACCTATTAAAGGAGTTAAGTATCAGCAGTCCTTCTCTGAAAATAATTAAGCGTACTGAGTTATTGCTTACAGGTATAACGCATGTCTTCAACGAATGAGGTTGTCCTGGCCATTTCCGAGACGGGTTATCGTTACAGTGGTCTACTCCTCTCGAACAACGAGTCAAGACGCTACGATACGGGGAGTGGTTCAAGTTCCAGAAGGGCATAGGTCTCACTGTCTTCTAGGGTGCTTGTTAGCCAGTGAAGCATTTGGAAGGATGACACCGCAGAGTTTGAGTTTGGCACGTGCATACTTGAGGCTCACGACGCAAAAAGAGCGGATGTGGATTATGCGGACCTAGTAAAAAAAACAAAAAAATTCAGCAGAGTTTCTGTCTCGAAACTTCTCGTATCTACCTGTAACGAACTTGAAGAACCTAAAGACGTCCCTCACGTTTCCCAATATACCTTGGGGAAGTTGATTGCAAGGACCCTAGTAAAAAAAAACAATGTATTTCAGCAGAGTTTTTTTCTCAACCGTTGTGCACGATAGAACCTCTAGCATATGTCTGTAATGCAGGACAGGCTTGGGAGACGCGTCAAGTCTTTCGATCTGGTCTCTAACAAACGACATTTTACATCGTCTTCAGTCACTGTGACTATATCTCTACGAGCTCAAGTACCCAGTTCAAGCATAAATCAGCATATTATTGGAAAAGCAAAGAATCGTACGGATATATTTCTTCCTATTTCCCTTTCCCTTTCCAATCCCACCTCAGCCTAACCCAAAGATATCCCCCCATCTAAGCATAGACTCGACCCTCACACCTTTCTCTCCTCCGCACGAACGGCCCGCTCTTACTCACATTCGAATTCGAATTCGTCACCACAGGTCGGCTCTAGAAGAACGGCGGTCCAGAGGACAAAGAAAGAACAGACACTGAGCGGCGAGACGGACAGTGCGTAGTGAAGGTACAGGACTTAGTCCTGCCTTTGCCTTTGCAGTGGTACATTGCATTATGATTCTGCAGTGCGAAATGCTGTACGAGCCGCAAAACCGGGATGCAGTGTGTATTTCATAATTGATAGGGCTGTGCTGTAATCTCCGGTAAGATTGGATTTTGGATAATGTGTGTATGTGGGAGTTTGGTGATGGAGGTGTTGGGTTGGGAGGATAATATTGTGCGTCATTGATGTGAGGCTTGGGTGGGGGAGGAGGGGGAAGGGTGAGACGCGTAGACGGAGGATATGGATATGGACACGGACACGGACACGAACGCGGAGGTATTTGTGGCCGTGGTTAATTATAGTTCTTATCTGTATGATAGCGTGAACTATTCGACATACATGTCCCATAGACGTGAAAAACACGCAAACACCATCCAGAACCACAACTTCAACGACCCTAGTCAAATCACGAAGCGCAAGCCTCGGCCAACCTCGCCAACAGGCCCTGAACCAAATGATGCAACCCAGGTGTTGAAATTTACTCAAAATCTGATTGGCCCCGGCAAATACCGAACATCCCGACCTCCTCCATTCCCCCCTTCCCTCTCCCTCCCAACCACCACCTCCCTCTCCCTCTCCCCAGCAAGAGAAAACAACAATGCGCAGCTCAATCCTCCGCCTCGCCCGCCCCGCCCTCTCATCCTCCTCCCGCGCCCGCTTCGCACCAGCAGCAGCAAGCACAACCCGCTACGCACACTCACACGCCCAAGAATCATTCGAATCCTTCTCCCAGCGATACATCACATTCTTTCAAAATGCAGAAGACCTCTTCGAAGTCCAGCGCGGACTGAACAACTGTTTCGCACACGATCTTGTTCCTTCTCCTCAGGTTATTGAGGCTGCTGTTCGTGCTGCAAGGAGGGTCGATGATTATGCTACTGCTGTGAGGGTTTTTGAGGGTGTTAAGGAGAAGGTGGAGAATAAGGGACAGTATGAGGCGTATGTTGAGGAGTTGAAACCTGTGAGGGAGGAGTTGGGTATGTTTTTTCTGTTATTGTGGTTCTATGGCTGTTCTCTAATATACGTGTGATAGGCATTTTGCTTAAGGAGGAGCTTTATACTTCATAATTCCCCAGTCCGTTTCACGTTCATTATAGAATAGGTGTGTGTGTCCTCCCTCTCTCTCTTTGGATGTCTTCTTACCCTACTTTAGTGTAGACGCAAAGTGACCTGGAGTATAAGAATGCATATTGTGGTAGAAAATGCCAGAACTAGGATTGATTTTGTCTTGATTGAGTGTTGTGTGATGTGGATGGACTGTCGTATGCTCTCTTGTTCTCGTTTCGTCTTTCTCGGATGTTCATACTAATTCTCAACGACGTTCTCAGCTAACGCGAACCATGCTCGAGCATCTCGCGTCTAGCTGCTAGGAGCAGCGGTACCACCCGCGATCTTCTCTCACGCTCTTACCGTTCCACTAACTCACACCTTTCTCTTCGCAGGTACCCATCCGTTCTATCCTCCCCTGCGCGTATACGGAGCATTGAGCATCAGGTAATGCGCCAAGTGGGGTTTTACGCCAAGTAAGGCTGCTTATTAAGAGCAGTACTGTGGTACCCACCCTGCATCCCCTTGTTCTTGCCCTTATCGTTTGGCTTACTCACCCCCGCCCATCCTTCCCGTGCGCGTATATGGAGCACTGAGCACCGGGTCTGAAACACCCATTCGTGCGACCAGCTTTTTGGTTTCGTTCCATCAAGGTGTTTTGTTACGCTGTGCCTGGAGGTTTGTCGGTGTGAGGCGGATAGGCCTACATGCTAAGCAGGGGGTCGTAACTCGTTTTGTCATCGGCACTTTTCACTTCGTTCTGTCGAGGTGTATTCGTTGTGCGTGGGTGTGGACGTTGTCGGGGTGTGGTCGTTGCCCGTGGGGTGGGGTGGGTGAGGTCTACGGTGTACAAGCTATGCAGGGCGTTGTTCCTTCAGTGGCACTTTTCACTTCTTTCTATCGAGTTGTTTTGGTGCGTACGTGGAGGCTGTCGGGGGATGATCCCACCGGGAGGTGTCAGTGTTATCGCTCTCGTGTGCTAGCCCAGTCCTGGCATGTTGCTTTTTGTGGTTCGTCGAGTGGTAGGGGGAGTCCGATGGAATTCGGGATAATGCGGTTCGTTGAGGAGGTGGGTTCGGGATATACGTACTGCGCTATCATGGTTGGAGCACTGTGCTAGTATTAGTGGTACTCTCCACCCCGCGCCTCATCGTTCTACTTATACCCTACTCAGATACCCATCCACCCTCCACGCACCGGGCGTCCTGACTCGTTATCGGGTCCAGCTCAATTCTTCCGCGATGCGAAGCGGGCGTATACTCGTTCTTTCTTCCCATCTCCTCTTTTACCTCTTCTAATCGCATTATTTTGTTGCGCGTTTGGGGTTGTGTGATGGGTCAGACAACCATCAGCAGCCAGCACCGCTCTCGCTCTCGCTATCCCAGCGTGTTGCTTTTTTTATGGTTTATCGAGCGGGTGTATGCGATGGGATGCCTTCTGTGACGTACTGCGCTATCGTGGTTGGAGCACCGTGCTCGTACTAGTATCAGTGATGCCACCCGCGTTTTTGTGTTCTTGCATCATCGTGCCACTAGTTCTCATCCTCACAGATGTACATACACCCACCCTCCCCTCCCATGCGCGTATACTAATCACCGGTCTCAAATACCCACTAGCGAAGCGAGGCGTGCACCGCGTGTTATCGCTCATCGAGCCTTTATCACTTCCGTACACTGTTCACTGTACGTTGTGCGGGCGGGTGAGGTGGTCATGGTCGTGGGTGGTGCTTTGGTGATCTCTGTTCGGTGGTCGTAGCGCGAGCGGGGTATGCTGCTTGTGCATCTTAATGCTGACCGTTCTTTCCTTGTCTTATTTTCGGTTGGTGGTTGGTTGATCGGTGTGGAAGGGTGCAGGGGCCTGAATGCCCACGCCGCTCCCCAGCGAGGTGTAGAGTGTCGCACCGTTTATCGTTTGCGTTATGGTTTCTCCCAACGTAGAGATACCTTATATCCTCTTATCCTGTTTCCACCTACAGGCATTTCATCAGTATCTCAGCTCGGCATCCCCTCGAGAGCTGAACTTTGTGGTGCAGTGCGATCCCAGTCCTGGCGTGTTGTTTTTTTGTGGTTTGTCAAGGGGAGTTAGATGGGTTTTCACCATTCATACCTTCGCGCGACGCTGTGGGGGACTGCGAGCATTGGGTCCCGCTCTAGCTGTACCAGCGGGGTTAGGAGGGTCGGACTGTGTACTGTTGACTTTTCAGCATAGTCATCGTACTCACTCGACTTTCACCTCCAGAAATCCGATCATCAGCGTCTCCGGTTCAGCATCCCACATGCTCAAGCTTCAGTGTGTCGGGCCTGGCACCCACCCGGAGCTCTCGATATGTGCTGCTCGTGCTATTCCAGTCCGGGCATGTTACTGTTCCTTTTTATGGTTTGTCGAGTGGAGGGGGGGCCTCATGGCTTTGGGCTATACGTGTCTGCCTGATGCGGCTTTGGGGGATGCTGCGGGTGGTAGGCCGTGGGTGGGTGTTTCTTAGTGAGGTTCGGAGGGTTAGATTATGTGTCGTTTGCGCTGCGCTTTACACCCACACCACGGCACGCTTCCGCTTCCTCGTTTCCTGTTACTCAGTCTGCTTACACCTGCCAGCACAGATGTTCTAACATGATCAAGTGCTGCCTTTCTACTGTGTTAGACCACTGTCCCGCTTCTGCTTTGAGTCCGGCTTTGCGATGGCTTCGTCACGTACGTGCGTGCGTTTCTCTGATTCGTTGAGTATGGCACAGCTGTGCATGGTCATGTACGCTCCACTGAACGAGCTCGCCTTCATGCTTATTGTTTTTGTTCTAGGTTGGGTGTAGGCCGATGGCGAGTACACATCTGTGCCTACAGGTGACCACACAACTCGGACCGTGATGGGCGTGGTCGTAGGGGAAACAGAGGACGTTCGCCATATCGCCCTTGGCCAAGTTCATTCTCACATATTCCTCTTTACAGATCGTGTGCGCGTGCTGAATCGATGTACCTCCCCAGGACGGATGCGAGGCGCAGACTACGCTCATTCATACATCGCCATCGAGCTTCCCCTTCCCCCTTTCAATGGGGGTGCGGGCGCATGTTATATGCTGCACCGGTGAACGCTATTGAGACAAACTCGCTTAGGTCAGGGGGTCCATTGTCACTCGCGGCGCAGCCCTAACCCTAAGATCCGTCGCTATCTGGTATTTCTACGTATGCTGTGGGCACGTACCTCGTCGGGCGGATGCAGTGTCATGTGCTACTGTAGTTGGTGAGCTTGTAGCTGGTGTAGCTTGAGGTTTGGAGGTAGGGTGGGTCCGCATGCCACTGACGAACCCGTAGCTGTGTCTACTGGATTGGAGCAAGAGTACTGAGGTGGTGTGGGTGTCAACGAACCTCTCCCCGTACATCGTCCCCCGAGCCTCCGATTCCACTCTCGTCTCTGTGTTGGCTAACTCGAGCATCAGGTTGTACAGGGTATATACTTACAAGGAGTAGTTCTATTCGACCCGCCGCGGCTGTTGTATCTATTTTCACTGCAACGCAATACCGCAGCGCCGTGGGGTCGTGCGAGGATGCAGATGTTGCGGGCTTCGGAGGGTATATCGCGCCCCCCGTTGCTTTGCTTTCCATGACCGTCTGCACCCGCGTCTTCCCTATTAGATGTGTACGCAAGCTATCCGCTGCGGCTGTTGTATATCTATCTTAACTGGAACGCAATTCCGCAGCATAAAGGGGTCGTCCAAGGATGCGGTTGGAAGGGCTTTGCTTTTGCCTTCCGGCCGTCTGCGTCTGCCTCAAATCTCCCTCAGTGCTGGGCTTCGCTGAGGGGAAGGACCAATCCGGATGCACGTGATCGTGGTTGGGCACCAGGGCAACGCAAACGTACGTTTGACCATATCCTCGATATATGTACGCGTTTCCCATTGTCACACCTCCATCCTCCGTGCAGATCTTAGATACTCCATCTACTAACGCATATGCTGAGCTCTTTCTAACGAGGTAAATCATGTTGCGGGTGGGCAGGAACATGTTCAGTTACCGTGAACGTCATCGAGGCATTGTTAGATAAGGATTCTTGCGCTTGGGTCGAGCGCCTATTAGCAATCTCGACGCTGCTCAGTGCTATTCATCACTGCCCCGAAACTGTTTTGTTTGTGTTCTCTATGTGCGGTAGACCGGAAGCCATCAAGTTTAATGCTCCAACATGATGTATGTCTGTTGTAGGCGAACGTATACCCGAGGTTATCATACCAATGCGTTAGAGGAAGGGAAAATGTCGTGCTAGGGCGGGGTGATGTGATACAGGCTGATGGGTGTTAATCGTGGTTAGGCAACACAGACGTACGCAGGAACATACCTTCCTATCCTCGTTCCATCATTCTCACACCTTCCTTACAGATGGTCCCAGTGCTTAGACCCATTAGCAACAGTTCGGATAAGTCATGCCGCAGGCTCAACGGAACGTATGTGATCTTCACTAAACGCTATCGAGTCAGTGTTGGGTTAGGGTTAACTGGCTTGGGTCAATGCGCCCATTATCACCGCTTGGTCAGTGCGGTTGTCGCCGTCCCAAAGCTGCCTTTCCTTTCCCTGCTTTTGTTTCTCAGCGTCAGGAGCCTGGAGGGATGCCACCGCCCAAGGTGTGGTAGGGTTTGGTACCCTACATATGGATAACGACGATATTGCTGTTTTGTGTCTGGAATGTGATGAGAGGCTTGAGAAGAGGCGGTCGAGTTTGAAGTTTGCAATTGCTGATAACTTTTTATTCCTTTGATAGAATGAATTTTGATAATTAATACAGCACAGCAAGAGAAAATTTGTCAAAGAATACATTTTGTTTGTGAACAGGTTTTGGTCTTGGTCATGTGGTATCTTTACTTTATGACTCCGCTCTTATTTCTAATCTACTTTACCTTTTGTTGAGTCACTCGACGAGTCTAAGGAATACTTATGTACTTAGAATAGAAATTCCAAATATAATAATAATACTTGATCCTGAGGTGTAAGTTCAGTGGGTGACTTTCTGTAGGAATCTATTCTGAATAGATTTGAATATCTCATAGATTGGAGTTTGAAAATCTATGTTTATTTCATTTCATTTTCCCATAGCCAATTCTATTGGAATCTATGATCAACAAAATACACCTTGTCCTCATTAATTCTAATGTTCCTCAGGCAATAGATCCAGTAGAAAAGTTCTGCAATAGTTCATGCACATAGACTTACATTTGTGCCTATGAGCATACTGTGTTTCTGAATGAATTGAGTGGTGTCTAGGAAATATCTGGTACTTAAGAATAGCATTTGGAAGAGTAATAATGAGTGTTTTATCTGTTAGGAGACTCTGAGGATTCATAATAGACTACTTAAAGATGACTACTGCCTTCATATATGAATGGATAAAAGGCATGAGCACATATGATATGTTGCGTTCTCTGGAAATTCATGGAAATTCACAGAAGTCCAGTGATTCCTGAAACAGTACCTATTCTGAAGCTCAACGTCATCACACCAAATAGGTGACCTAAGTGAGGTTTATTCAAGACTTAAAAATCTGGTGAGGGGTCTTAAGTTCTCCATAGACTTCAAAATCTATGAAGGTCTGCATGGCCCCACCTCCAACTACACGACAATAAGCGATGATCGGCATCTTGGCAAACAGCAATCTATTCAAATCTATTCAAAATATACGTGAATAGATTCCTACAGAAAGTCACCCAGTTAGTTCAAGGGGTGCAATTGATTCTATTCCAAATTTAGAACAAGTTATTTTTAGATCAAATGAACTCAGGCTATTTTCGGTACGTGTCAAGGTATTCAGATTTCAAAGTATTCAGATATCAATTCAAATGAGAAACTCTGTATGTATTTCTCAATGTCTAAATGTCTCATAAATATGTCTGATTCTCATCTGTATCTCATCTGTACCACCCTATCCGTGGGAGGGAAGAATGCCTGGCAGTTCCTGCCTTATTTCTTCCCTCTTCCCCTACTATATACATTTTCTACCCTACTTACTTACAAATTGCATAGTAATAAAATCTTATCTGTTCTCTGGTATTTCCCCAGTTCATTTGTAAGGTAACACATTGTCAGCACCCAGGCGGTGGTCAGCCAATTGTGCGCATAACCCAATGTGCTCCCTTTCTGCAACACACTCATTTGAGCATCCCATCAGTTACCTTCTTAATTGGGTAATCAGCCGATGCAGCAGTGTCGGCTGCTTCACATCATTTCATTTACATTGGTCTTACGGGTCGGTTTTCTGCTTCTGCGTGAACTCCTGACTGTTGAGGTACTCATTCTCTTTCCATTCTTGCTTCCCTTCCCCCTTTCCAGTGTTGAGTCCCCTGTTACATCTCGATCATCAGATCTGTACCAAATGTGGTAGCAGACGGGAATGCTAAACACACATCAACACAGTGGTTCATTGGAAGGTGAACTGGGCAGCCGAGCTTGTTTGTACAGTATTAGTAAGACTAGTAACTGAATCAACAAGAATCTGATAGTAATGCCGTACTCCCTCTACCATCTTCTAGTCCCTGCCTCTGTCCCCATTGGCCTAATCCTTCGAACAACCCAGAATGTGAGGCCTTAACAACTCTGGAATGAAGTGAAGTCCACAAGATGTACACAACTCGATGGGATCTTCAGCATCAACCACAGTGAAACTCAGCTCTGTACTTGGACTTTGGGCTTTGGTTTCCAGCTGCTTTGGGCTGGAAACAGCAGCTATGGCACTCTCCTCATTTATATCTTCGGTGAACTTAGCACACTTCATGTGGGTAGCAGCTGCTGAAGTATTTTGGCGCCTTTTGGGGAAGGGAATGGCTTCATGAGCATGTACTGGACAAGAATAGTGAGTAATGTATCTCTAATGAAATGCTTCATTGACTCACCCTGTTTCCTTTTACCTGAAGGTTGCCTTGTTTCTGCAAGGATATACTCACTGTTCCGTTTCTGCAAGTTGGTAAATCGTGATTCATGCTCACCACAGAAACCACTTAAATGTTCTATTGTGCCAATTTTGATACAAACAGCATCGGACTGAAGGAGGAACCTAGAGAAGATCTCTGCCATGTTTGGCACTCCATTTTCTATTGAAAATATGTAAGTTTTTGAATTAGATTAATGTGGACTACTTACATTTCATGGGTAGGTTGCGATACATGGATTCTAGCGTTGCTTATTTGTATGCTTTCGCAATATCCACTATGACTTATATAAATGAGTGCACAGGTGAGATATAATAGATTTCTTACCAAGGTAGCTGCATTTTGATACTTTTGCATAGCATTTTGCAATGACATGTTCCTCATCAATAAAAATGATTCGAGCAGGTTGAGAACTCCCATCTGGTGCAGATAGTGCACAGAAACAGGGCCAGTGCAATCCTTGTGATACGGGCCATTGAGAAACTCTTGAAGGGCACACATGTTGGCCATTTTCATGCATTGGGCTGCAAAAATCATCATAAGTTAGTCTAACATTATATTGGTTCAATAGTGACATACTAATCCATAATTACAACTCTACCAGCGAGGCAGCTCCACCCCACGAGTTTGTATGTGGATCTCTGTTGTGTTCCAAGGTCATTGAAAAGCGGAGGTAGGGGGGTTGTCAGACACATTTTGTAGTAAGTAAATGTCTTCCACGTTCACTATGAGATTATATACTTGTTTTCTTCATAGTGTTAGGTGATGTAAACATACCTATGGTCCCCACTACTGAATGACTGTGAGTGACTAACTGAATGGCCTGGAGCTGGGGTTGCTTACCTGACTATGTTCAGTGCACTGCCCAGTGTTTTCAGTGGCTAGCTTGAAACTGATGTCCCTCCACCTGACTTTTCCCTCTAATCTGCCTAGGGTTTCTCAATGGCCACTCCTGCTCTTCTCCTGCCCAGCGCATTTTCTAAATGTCAGAATGCAGTTTTGGTAAGTGTCGTACACAATTGCTGTCACCAGCACTTAACAAGACTTACAGTTTTTATCAGTTGCTGCATTATGAATAGTGAAATTACTGCCAAGGTGTGCATTTTCACTATTTGAAGGTGAACACTTGGTAGCTGATGCACTTGGAAGTGCTGTGGGTATTGCCAACATGTCGTGCTCAGGAGTGATTGATATTTGTGAGCTTTTGGAGGTGAATTGGAGTACATATATAAAAGTGTAGAGTAATCTTTATTGGAATGGATATGTTTTCAGAAAAGCAGTGAGAGGCTGTTGCAACTGCTAAAGCTCTTTTTCTCAAGGGAGGTATTGATCCTGCCATCTTGGACAACACTACTCCTCTTGAAACCAACACTTCTCCTATTGATACCGACACTCACTTTATTCAAACTAACACTTGCATTTTCGAAACCAACACCTGCACTCCTGATACTGATGCCCACACTCTTGATGTCGACTCTGACACCCCACTACCTGACATTCCATCTTGCTCATCACACACCAGCAATAACTCCCCTGTTTACATTACCACTGGTGTATATATTCATTGTCAGCTTGTGGTGGATAAGCTATCCAGAAGCAGTGTTAACTGCTGAAGGCACTGTTGCTCATCATTTTGAAGTAGATCCAAATGATGTAGGTAATGGTCCCAAGGCTAACATGCAATACTCGCTGGGTGACTCACATGGAGCAGATGAGAACATATTCTGTGGCCCACTTGTGGACTCAGAAGGTAAATTGATGTACTGCCACAAGCTAAAAACTTCTTGTGAGTGTGTGACTATTTAACAATCTCCCTTAATACTATTATCTTATACAGGTAGGGGTTTGAAGCGATGTGAATACTATTCTGAGCATACAATGGCATTGCAAAACACCAATCCCTCCCCAGCTGAGGTTGTTTTCACAAAGATGATGTCTTTTTTTTGTGCTGTGAACGAGACAGGATGTTCATTTGATTTGTCTGACCTCCACGCTGACTATGGTGGAGACTCAGACAGTGATTTTGATAGCATGGAAGAGGAGTCTTCAGATCTTGTACATTCTTTTAGCAGCCGACAACAGAAAAGAGCCAGTAAAGGCAAGCTCTGCTCTGGAAAAATGATAATTAAATATGATAAACATGGTCAGCCACGACTTCAGTGAGTATTTTATATTATTCTACCTTCTATGTTTCTTATAATTGTTGAATACGAGGTGTGAACACCATTCACAGGCGGATACAGCACATTTGGTGCTTTGGAACTTACAGGAATTTGATATTGAATACCTTGATGCTCTCATATCAAAAAATCGGCAGAGCATTAAATTATATGAAGAGAAAGCATATCACAATGGATATGGCCCCCTTGTCACATGTGCTTTCCTGGCATCTCCTTCGGAACAAAAAGAATACTGTCATAAGTACTAATTTTAAACTTGTGCACATACAATTTCCACCAATTTTATTTTAGCTCATTGGAATTGCTCTTCAAGTGGCAAACTTCACTGAGGCCTATTGCAATCATACACTGTTCCCTGCCAGGTAAAATTTTCGATTTATACTCCATATAACCTTGTCAAGTGCCCATGGGTTGTTATTATTTCACGCAGTGCTCACTCCCACCTTCCCCCACCCCCCGTTAAAACACCACCACCAATCGAGAGCATTTTTTGTTCTATGCTTTACAAACTAGGTTGGAAGCTGGCTGATGCAACACCTAGAAAAATCATGCTGAAGTCTGGGTTTATGAATGATTTATGCACACACCTTAATTGGAGTTCAACTATAGACCCTCCACTTTCAGAACTTCATCCATCACTGGGAAACTTGGATCATGTTCGGCAGATAATTAACAGCTTTCGGAAACATTATTTTCCAAAAGGCACAGGGTTTGAAGGTAGGATATAATTCTTTGTTATTTTGTACAATGTTTATAAGCTAACCGACCTTTATTAGGTGCAGTACTACTTGCAAATATACATTCCAGTCTTCCAGAGGAGGAAATTTATGTATGCTGTGCTGAGTCTCACATAATCGAAGGTGGAAAGGTATTTTATTTGGTAATATGCATGTCTCAAGCAATGGCCTTCACACTTCTTCGTGCACGATATATTTCAATTGATACATCCTTCAAACATGTACATGGAAAATGGCAAGAATTCGAGATTGAAACATGGGATTCAATGGGAATGATGTGTATGGCCACTCAATTCGTCATCTCAGTCTTCAAAGTACTAATTATATCTGCAGCTACTGTAGGAGCGCATGCTTTTACAACATCTCAGTCATCTCTGGCACATTTCATTCTCTTTACTCGAATTTTTTTCTTTGCAACACAAGTTACTGGACTCCCAGTGCAGTTTCGTCATATTCATGGTTCTGGGTTCCACATATGGATAGCTGACACTCACAAAAGCCAAGCACTAGGTATTTATCATTGTTCTTATTGCAGCACTGTATCAATGTTTTCTCTAGGTGCCGGCATGTATTGCCAACAATTATGTAAAGATTTGGAAGGGTATTGTCTACTGGAAATGAATCAACAATGACAACTAAAGGACCTTGATCCATATGACCATCTCTGTCATTTTTATAGACTTTGTACGGTACATTTCAAGCAGCACATTCATGATATGTGCAATCAGGTATCCAGTGATGTATATGCTGCCATGCTGAGCCTGTCATCAACCACTCGTCATGATCTTAAGGCAGCTTTAAATATTATAAAAGCCAGTAGCAACAGTAAAGCATGAGGTATGTATCATATTTCAGGTTTTTGTTTTATGAGCAACATATTAATGACTATTCACTGGGTGCACAGCAACATAATATGTGAGAAAATATTCAAATATTATGATAAAAAGAAGTGCACCCCTGATTACATATTTTTTCATCGAGAATTAAAAAAGTATGAATGAAATATACCAATATAATAGCTCATAAATTATCTAAATATAATTGTAAATAGTATTATGTGACAAATGTCACACTATTTTTTAGATAACAACAGCAATAAATATGTTATATAGTATGGAACATAAATACCATAATAGACTACAATAGTATTAAGAGATTATGGTGAAAATTATGTATTGCATTATACTGAAATTATGATAAGAAGAATGATACATAATCATTCAAATAGTATTGTAAATAGAAGTGTGTTACAGGTTGTCACCATACTTTTAAAATATAAGAGTAAAAAGTATAGTGGAGAGTATAAAATTACAATTTCATACTGCATTGACAAGATATATAATGATAACAGAGAATAGTATGCAATAGGTATGCAACTGGAATGTTGAAAAGAATTATAAATTTTAACAATATAATTTGTTACAAATTATACAAATAATATAACTGAAATATGACAACATAATAATTCATGTATAATTCAAATAATATTGAGTGACAAGCTGTCACTATACTGTTTGAAAAAAATTTACACATAATATGGAGAAAAGAATAAATATAGACATATCATAATATAGAGCATGAATAGTAAAAGGACTATCTTGAAATTATAAAAATATGTATATGAACAATACTTCCATTATAATATCTGCATACTATCATATAAAAAATTAAACAATTATTGTGAAAGAACATTCAATAATTATATAATCATTGATATAACAAATCCAAATATTATACAAATTATACTATATCAAATAATATGAAATAAATATGAAATATGGTAGAATAAATGTGAAAAATAATATATTGATAGGGAAAACAGATTTATATGGAAAATGGCAACTTGGGAAGTGTAGTTATTTGCCACAGCCAAAATAAGCCCAATGCAAAAGTGGTAAAGGTAGCAAATGTGGCTCAATCTGTTACTTTTGCATTTGCCATATTTGCTGTATCTGCCACATTCATATTTGGCTCCTAGTGCCAAATCTCACACCTTGCTCAATTTGACTGAATCTAGCCCAACCTGCCACACTTGCTGCAAACTAAATATAAAAGTAGCAGAAGTAGTAAATGTGGCAAATCCAAAAAGTAACAAATTTCAGAGATATTTGCCACATTTGCATTTGCCACATTCACATTTGGCTAAATATAGCTCAATATACCACATTTACTGCTTTTGCTACATCTGCATTTGGCTTAATTTGGTTCATTGTGGCAGTAACAAATTGAGCCAAATTCAACCAAATGTGAAATTTGCAGAATGTGTGAAATGTGGGAGTTAGAGCCAAATTGAGCCAAATGCAAATGTAGTAAATATAGTGGGTTGAGCCAAATTGAGCCAAATTGAGCTAAATGTGAAACTGACAATTGTGGTGAATTGAGCCAAATAAAGCCAAATGTGGCAAATGACTCCACTTCCCAATTTGTCATTGGTGATATAAATCTGTTTTTTATTGATGTATTATTTTTTAGTTTATTCTATTATATTTCTTATTTATTTGATATAATTTTGATATAGTATGATTTGCATAATATTTGTATTTTTATTCACATATGGCTATATTTGGCTCAATCTACCAAATTCACTACTTTTGCCACTTTTGCATTTAACTTAATTTGGCTCAATTTGGCTCAGTCTGCCACATTTACTGCTTTGTTTGGAGTTATTGGCTATGTTGATTACCTTTGCCAAATCTGTAAATTGAGCCATGTACCACACTTGCATTGCTATATTTGGCTCAATTTGGCCCAATCTGCCACATTCACCACTTTGCATCCAAACTTGATATATGTAAATGTGGAGAGTGGTGGTGAGTGTCATAGTTATACTTTTTGGCCTTTTCTCTGACCTTCCTTTCCGCACTCTCTGCACTTATTGACTTGTATAGATTCCATTCATCCAGTTTCCCTTCTGCTCTTCTGACTAAAGGTCACTGAGCTCCTATGTCATCTTACTCATCTGTTTCATTATCTGTTCCCCATTATGCTTTCTCCATTGTACCCCAGGTATACTAGTCTCAGCATTCATCTCAATTGTTAGTCTGTCCTTGGTATATATTATATTCAAATACTACTCCACCATCCACCACCATCTTATTATCCTTATCAACTAGTATACTATCATCCATTTATTCACCAGTCATCGGTGAAGTTGTATAGTATTTAAGTAGCACATCTTGTACTACTATTACTCAGTTCAAATATCAACTAAGTTATGGTCCTTCTTACTTGTCCTTGAGTTCTACTCACCTCTGGCTTAATTGTTGCTTCCCAGCAACAACTCTGCACTCTGCACTCTGCACTCCTGTCCCTCTCTTATTCTGCACTCCTGTCTCTCCCTTCTGCACTTTGAAATACTTGGACCACAAGAACAACAAGGGGCACAGCATATAAGCTGAAGCCGACAGTCCTTCTGTCCCACACTTCCTACCTTTATGCTCCCAACCTTATGTAGAAATACTGGTCTTGACAGTGAGTCAAATTGAGCCAAATGTGGCAAATGCAAATGTGGTAAATATCTCAATCTACAAATTTGGCAAAGGTGGTGAAAGTAGCAAACAAGTGCAAATGTTGAAAAGGGTGGCAAATGTGAATATGATATATGTAGTAAATGTAGTAAATTGAACCAAATATGGCAAATTCAAATGCAGTAAATGGTTCAATTTACAAATTTGGCAAAGGTAATAAAAGTAGCCAATAACTCAAAACAAAGTAGTAAATGTGGCAGACTGAGCCAAAATTGAGCCAAATTAAGTCAAATGCAAAAGTGGCAAAAGTAGTGAATGTGGCAGATTGAGCCAAATTGAGCTAAGTGTAAAATTGGAAAATGTGGCAATTACAGTCTGAATTTGGCTCAATCTACCACTGCCAAACTGAATCAAATTGAGCCAAATGTGAGAGAACACCAAATATGGCATATACAAATGTAGAGGGTGGTGAAAGGGGCGCAATGGTATAGTGGTTCCATCGTGCATGCCTGCCATTTGCACCCTGGCAGGCAAGGGTAGCAGGTACCCTGCTTGAGCATGAGCTCCTTGGTTCAATTCACACCCGGTGCAATTACTTTACTTACCCTACAAATTCACTTCTACCATGCTGATTATGTCATCCCCACCTACTTTTCAGCATCATGTGTTACCTAGCACCACTACCATCATGAGACCCTATTACTCAATCAAACCAACAACAGCATCTGGAAGTGCTGAAGGTCCAGGCCATCACCTCCTGCAGCTCCATACCAAAGCCAGACTGTGGCCGGATCTGGGGGTCCAATATTACTTCATCTAAATTTGAACTATTCTGTTGGGGTACCCAAAAAACCCTGTTCAAGAAACCATTTTGGATGTAGCACAAGGAACTGACAATTATGTCAGATGGCCACTGCGGCCTGGGAATTGCACCAGTATGAGTCTGAGTGGGATTGTTGGGTGCCGGCTTGCCACATGGGAATTAGGATGTTCACTGAAGCTGGGAATTTGAAACTTGATGTTGACAGGTATTGACATATGATTAATTCTCAACTTCTCAAGCAACAGTCACACATCAGATACTGGGGAGGAGGTGCATAAATAGCTGTATATACAAATAAATGTAAGGTCTACATAGGGTTTACCCTGGGGACAATAAATGAGACTTTTTTTTTTAAAAAAAAGGATGGTGAATGTAGCAAATGTAGCAGATTGAGTCAAATTGAGCCAAATCCAAAACTGGCAAAGCAATGAATGTGTTTGATGTTCTTTCACATTTGATTCAATTTGGCTTAATCTGCCACATTTTCCACATTTGCCAATTTCACTTTTGGCTCAATTTGGCTCAATCTGCCTGGCAAATAGCAAATTAAGAAGTGGAGTCATTTGCTACATTTGGCTCTATTTAGTTCCATTTGCCTTGAATTGCCACACATGTATTTGTTTGTCACATTTGTATGGTATATTTGGAGTCATTTGCCACACTCACCACCCTCCACATTTGCATATGCCATGTTTAGTGTTTCCTCACATTTGGCTCAATTTAGCTCAATCTGTTACTTTCATATTTGCCACATTTGTCATAAGCCAAATATGAAAGTGGCAGAAATGGCAAATGTAGCAATTGCAAAAGTAACAAAAGTAGTGCATATAGCAGATTGAGCCAAATTGAGCCAAAAGTAAAATTGGCAAATGTAGAAAATGTAGCAGATTGAACCAAATTGAATCAAATGTGAAAGAACATCAAACACATTCATTGCTTTTGCCAGTGTTGGATTTGGCTCAATTTGACTCAATCTGCTACATTTGCTACATTCACCACCCTCTACATTTGTATATGCCATATTTGGTGTTCTCTCACATTTGGCTCAATTTGATGCAAATGTGGAAAATGTGGCAGATTGAACCAAATTGAATGAAATGTGAAAGAATATTAAACACATTCACAGCTTTGCCAGTTTTGCATTTCACTCAATTTGGCTCAATCTACAACATTTGGAGCTCTTTACACTTAGCCATGTGTTCTGTATGGATCCATGCAGAATCTGCACAGGTTTTTTTTCATTTTGGCAGAGGTTTTTTTGGGTCTGTACAGATTCCACACAGATTCTGAAAATTCCATACAGATTATGCAGAATTCCTCGGAATTCCGCATTACAGACCTGAAAATTCTGTACAAAATTTTATTATACTTATTTCCTTGCATGTGACACTCTGCATTAAGCATGACACTAGGTGTTGAGTGTGACACTATATGTTAAATGTGACACTATAAGCGTGACACTAGGTGTTGAGTATGACACTATACATCAGTATGTTGCACTCTCCCACAGTTATCACTGGACTCTCACTAGACTCTCACCAGACTATTGAGAGTCTCACTACACTATCAGTAGGAGACCTGGACTCTACCTGAACTCCACTGAACTCAAGTATCTAAGCTGTACCTAGACTCTATTGTCACAGTTGTAACATGTTTCCCACAGTCATCACACTTGTCACACATGCATGAAAGTGTGCCATGTTGGAAAAAGCGTGACATGTGTGACATGTTGAAAAGTGTGACATGTTGGAAAATGTGACATGTTGGAAAATGTGACATGTTGGAAAATGTTGGAAAATGTATGACATGTTAGAAAAGCATAGTGTGACATGTGTGACATGTTGGAAGATGTTGGAAAAGGTGTGACATGTTGGAAAGTGTGACATATTGAAAAAGTGTGACATGTTAGACAATGTTGGAAAAAGTGTGACATATTGAAAAAGCGTGACATGTGTGACATGTTGAAAAGTGTGACATGTGTGACATGTTGGAAGATGTTGGAAAAGGTGTAACATGTTGGAAAGTGTGAAATATGTGACATGTTGGAAAGTGTGACACATCCAACATTTTTCAACATGTTACACATGTCACACTTTTTCAATATGTTACATATGTCACACTTTCCAACATGTCACACCTTTTCCAACATCCTCCAATATGTCACACATGTCACGCTTTTTCAATATGTCACACTTTTTCAATATGTCACACTTTTTCAATATGTCACACTTTTTCAATATGTCACACTTTCCAATATGTCACACCTTTTCCAACATCTTCCAACATGTCACACTTTTTCCAACATTTTCCAACATGTCACACTTTTTCAACATGTTACACTTCTCAATATGTCACACATGTCACACTTTTCAACATGTCATACATTTTCCAACATTTTCTAACATGTCACACATGTCATGCTTTTGATAATATGTCACACTTTTCCAGCATTTTCCAACATGTCACACATTTTTCAACATTTTCCAACACTTTACACTTTTCCAACATGTCACACCTTCACACATGTGTGACAAGTGTGATGACTGTGGGAAACATGTTATAACTATGACAATAGAGTCTAAGTACAGCTTGGCACTTGAGTTCAGTGGAGTTCAGGTAGAGTTCAGGTGCCCTACTGATAGCACTTTTCCAACATTTTCCAACATGTCTTACAGGTCATGTGATCATTGCACACAGACCATTCACATGGTCACATGACTGCTTTGGTGCAGAGAGATCCTATAAAATGTTGTGCGGGAATTTGTAGCAACAGAGTTAAATGTTAGAGACTGAACTGAGAGCTCAGTGACTTATTCTCACTGGATTCTCATTGGACTCTCTGAGATTCATCTCATTATAGTATCACTAGACTCTCAGAGATTCTCATCCAATGAGAATTAGGTGAGATTGTAGTGAGATGAAAATTGTTCATTTTCTCAGTGTAGTCTCACCAATGTCTCACTAGTACCTCTCTACACTCTCGGATATACCACTAAAATTAATCTGGATTCTCACTAGAGTATCAGAGAATCTCATGAGAATCTCACTGGATTCTACTGAGACTGTGGGTCAGTGACATGACCTCCTATACATTAAATGTGACACTATGCATTAAGCATGACACTAGGTGTTGAGTGTGACTAAGTGTGACGCTATACATTAAACATAACACTATGCATTAAGTGTGAAACTAAGCATTGAGTGTGACACTCTGCATTAAGCATGACACTAAGTGTTGAGTGTGACACTATACATTAAGCATAACACTATGCATTAAGTGTGATACTATGCATTGAGAATGATACTATATATTGAGTGTATCATGGATTTTGTATAGTGTGACACTTTTCACCTAGGGTTACACTTGACATGTGTGACAAGGCAGCAATGCATAAATCCACACAGAATCCATATAGAATAATCACCTCTAATAATAATAATAGCTACTATATAAATTCTGTATGGTATCTATACAGGTCTGTACGGAATTTTCAGATTTCATGCAGATTCTGTATGGATCTGTACAGACCTCTTGGGGGTGTGTAAATTACTAAACATTTGCTACATTCAGGACTTTTGCATTTGGCTCAATTTGGCTCAGTCTGCCACATTTGTCACATTTGCTACATTCACCACCCTCCACATTTGCATTTGCCACATTTTAAAATTAGATCAATTTAACTCTAGTTCCCACATTTCCTACATTTTGCTAGTCTTGTATTTGGCTCAATTTGACTCAATGTGCCACATCTGCTACTTTTGCCACTTTTATATTTGGCTCAATTTGGCTCTAGTTCTCACATTTCCTATATTTTGCCAATTACACATTTAGCTGAATTTTGCTAAATCTGCCACTTTTGCCACTTTGGTATTTGGTTCAATTTGGCTCAGTTTGCAATTGCCAACATGAACTAAATTGAGCCAAATGCAAAAGTGACAAAAGCAGCAAATGTGGCAGATTGAGCCAAACTAAACTAAATGTGAAATTAGCAATTGCAGAAAATTGAACCAAATAGAGGCAAATGATATACAATTGCAGCCTTTGCATTAACTGAATTTCATTCAATCTGCAACTTTTAACACTTGCATTTGGCTCAATTTGCCATTGTCAAACTAAACCAAATTAAGCCAAATGCAAAGGTGGCAAAGCAGTACATGTCATAGATTGAGCCAAATTTAGCTATATGTGAATAAAAATAAAAATATTATGCAAATCATACTATATCAAAATTATATTGAATAAATAAGAAATAGAATAGAATAAACTAAAAAGATAATATATCAATAAAAAACAGATTTATATGGCCAATGGCAAATTGGGAAGTGGAGTCATTTGCCACAATTGCACATTCAGCTCAGTTTGGCTCAATTTAGCTCTAACTCCCACATTTCCTACATTTTGTCAATTTCACATTTGGCTCAATCTGCCACTTTTGCTTTTGGCTCAATTTTTTAATGCCACACTGAACCAAATTAAGTCAAATGCAAATGTGGCAAAAGCAGTAAATGTGGCAACTCTAAACTTTGTTACTTTTTGCATTTTCCATATTTACTACTTCTGCTACTTTCATATTTAGTTCACAGTAAGTGTGGCAGATTGGGCTAGGTTCAGCCAAGTTCATCCAGGTGTGGGATTGGCAAGGTGTGGGAACTAGTGCCAAATTGAGCCAAATATGAAAAGTGGCAGATTGAGCTGCATTTGCTACATTCACCACTTTGTATTTGGCTCAATTTGGCTCAATTTGCCACATTTACTGCTCTCCACATTTGCATATGCCATGTTTGGTTTTCTTTCACATTTGGCTCAATTTGGCTCAATCTGTCACATTTGTTGCACTTTTGCCACATTTGCATTTGGCTTAATTTGGTTCAGTTTGGCAGTGGCAAATTGAGCCATATGTAAATGTGGCAAAAGTGACAGATTGAACCAAATTGAGCCAAATGGGAAATTAAAAAATGTGGGAAATGTGGGAGTTAGAGCCAAATTGAGCTAAATGTGGCAAATAACTACACTTCCCAAGTTGCCATTTTCCATATAAATCTGTTTTCCCTATCAATATATTATTTTTCACATTTATTCTACCATATTTCATATTTATTTCATGTTATTTGATATAGTATAATTTGTATAATATTTGGATTTGTTATATCAATGATTATATAATTATTGAATGTTCTTTCACAATAATTGTTTAATTTTTTATATGATAGTATGCAGATATTATAATGGAAGTATTGTTCATATACATATTTTTATAATTTCAAGATAGTCCTTTTACTATTCATGCTCTATATTATGATATGTCTATATTTATTCTTTTCTCCATATTATGTGTAAATTTTTTTCAAACAGTATAGTGACAGCTTGTCACTCAATATTATTTGAATTATACATGAATTATTATGTTGTCATATTTCAGTTATATTATTTGTATAATTTGTAACAAATTATATTGTTAAAATTTATAATTCTTTTCAACATTCCAGTTGCATACCTATTGCATACTATTCTCTGTTATCATTATATATCTTGTCAATGCAGTATGAAATTGTAATTTTATACTCTCCACTATACTTTTTACTCTTATATTTTAAAAGTATGGTGACAACCTGTAACACACTTCTATTTACAATACTATTTGAATGATTATGTATCATTCTTCTTATCATAATTTCAGTATAATGCAATACATAATTTTCACCATAATCTCTTAATACTATTGTAGTCTATTATGGTATTTATGTTCCATACTATATAACATATTTATTGCTGTTGTTATCTAAAAAATAGTGTGACATTTGTCACATAATACTATTTACAATTATATTTAGATAATTTATGAGCTATTATATTGGTATATTTCATTCATACTTTTTTAATTCTCGATGAAAAAATATGTAATCAGGGGTGCACTTCTTTTTATCATAATATTTGAATATTTTCTCACATATTATGTTGCTGTGCACCCAGTGATTACAGCCTGGGTTAAGGACAAAACCAGCGCAAAATTTGTAATTCCTGCATTGTACTGGCCAGAGAGCTTGATTCTGTTGGAAGTCTGGAAAGCATCTCCATCATCCACTAATGGTAATGAACAAGCCCACCGGAATGTCAACCATAATGGTATAAACTTGACAATGCTTGGTGGAATTATGAGAGGAATGCAGTATGATATCCACATCCAGTCAAGTCATACTTTATATTTTACTCAGGGGATCCATATGTGTGATCAGCTTGCAACTGACTACCGCCGTTCACGAAAATCTGTTACATGTCATGTTTTATCACAACGTCGTACAGCTACACAATCACCTAGGAAATCTCAGAAGAAGAAACTTGTCAATTTCACCACTACAGTTCCACCATTACCACAATTGTTCTTGGTTTCACCAATGACCATAAATCCCAGAAATTTCAAGTCTTCAGCAAACTGTTTTGATACCCCACAAGCATCACATACCTCAGGTGAGATTGACTCAATTCACACCAGTTTAATGTACTCATAAACCAAAGATATATCCTTAGGATGGAAACACACTCGAGAGAATAGGTGACCATCTCCATACTCTTCAGAAGGAAGTCAATGGAATAGCTAGGTCTATCTGTTACCATAGTGTAGACCGTATTACATTACCAATAGCATTACTAAGCTGCTTGCAGCACCGGTTCATTTGGTACCCTTAGCCAATACATTCATTGTGAGCTATGCAGCCAAAAATGAGTGTGGGTATATCTGGTCCCCTGAAGATCCCAATCGAGATGTAACAGGGGACTACAAACTCCCCCCTTTCTTGTGCGCTCTCTCTCTCTGTCTCACTTGTCTCATCGTCTCAGGGATTCAGGGTCTCAGGGATTTAGTAAGTCCGTGTTTTGTCTGTCTCCACACTTGTTATCACATGCTGACTTTTGTTAATAGTCCTATTGTTTGTTTCTGGGCTTGGGGTACTCGTGTATAGAATGCAACATCATATTTTTAAAGGTAAAGTTTTTATGTAGCTATTTGTTTAAATGGTTTTGAACCAGTACTAACGTGGAGTTATATGTTTTAATAGGTTTATTTTTATCCCTTGTTTTAATTATGGGAGGTGGCACGGGAACTCAGCCCCTCCCCACTGTTTCCTTACTTGATGCGCTTGATACTGGCATCTCGAAATCGAGATGTAAAGAAAATTAAATTTATGGTACATTGTTTTCTATTTACATGCATATCACTTTATTCTATTATTCACTTTTCATTGTACAGAGCCAGGGGAACTGGATGCAGGGATTCAGATTTGAAGGTGAGAGCTGTGACTGAAGTGCTGGAGACCACTCTGTGCAGGAGGAGCAGACACAATGAGACAAATAGTCCCAAGCACACAGGACTGCACCTCAACCTTGAGCTCCGCTTTTTCTGTTTTTGGTTTGTTCTGGAAAAGTGCCTCTCTTTATATGTATTACTTGACATTTTGATCATTTTGTATTTGTGAATGATCTCGTTCCTTGTTAATGTCCATCCTGCTGCATAGACTGGGACCAAAACAGGTAGCTTTGAATATCCATATATCAATTCATGAGAGACTTGGGGTATATTGCTGATCTCGGTAGTTAGTGGAAATAGCTTATCAAAGCTAAATGCATTAAAGTTAGAGCAGTATAAAATATATCAATAAAACAATACTTGCTCTGAGCGAAGCATAGCTGGGTTGATGAAGGCTGATGGCAATATAGGGAAGAAATGGCCAAGCCATTCCGGTTTCCAAGAGCGTTTCCTGAACTGAGCAATAGTAAACAATAATAGACAATAACATTATGTATGGAGGTTTAAAGTGCTGCCTCTCTGTGGGTGCAGATATAAGTAGTCTGAAAAATGAAAGACAATTAGGTAGATAACATAGAGTGGGTGTGGACTTGCTTGTGGGTGAGAGCCAACAAATGATACAGAGCCCAACCAAACAATGAGATACCATACAATGTTACCATTTATAAATAATGTCCTTTACAATGAGAAGTTGGCACTTCCTTACAAAATATGAAGTTCCTAGTGTGGAATAATTCACCATAGCTGTAAATAGGCTGTGTCATAACTTCGGGGTGTCATAATTCCTAAATGTTCTGTTTTTCTTAATTATTTCTATGTACATAGGTGCCATTTCATGTCATAATTATGTATATGTTTTTAAAATTGGGTTATACAAGGGTGGTTTGAATTCCCCTATAAGGCAATTTGTGGATCACATTTGGGATCTCACTTTCTGGAAATATGATTGGCTGGAGCCTAGGGACACTTTGTGATTGGCTTGTTATGAGAAGCCTTGTAACATTGCATGACAAAGATCATTTGCCTGAACAGGGGAGGTATGAAGTATGACACCTTACACAGTGTGGAAATAAGCACATATCACACTGTGTGATAAGATCAAGTGGAAGAATGTTTAAATAAGAACTAGAATTATTTCAATAATAGTAATTAAATATAATAGTCACAGGTGTTATGTGTGACACCTGTTGAGAGGGGTTTTTTTGTTGTTGTCAAACTTTTAGTTATTTTAATTCTGGGTCCTTGTGTTTGATATGTTATTATAGCATATGTACACATTGTTAATGGAAAGGCAGCTCTCAGTGAAATGAAGTGACATCTATGCAAAGCCTATAGAACTATGTTTGTCCCTCATGATGAGCTGATTCGAATAGCCATAGTTGTTCATAAACCTGAATCTCAATTTGGGCATAATCACCTACTCACACCACACACAAGGCTGTCCTATGAGGTAAAGGACATCTACTGTGAGTGTATTCTGGTCACTGGTATTTGGGGGGCATCAGTTCAAAGCATTGAGAATGGTATGTGTTCTTAGCAATATTATAGCCAATTCTCAAACTAACACAAAGTGTGATAGCATCTTCAACAAAAGTCATTTTAGATGGAAAGACTCCTGCCCTCTTTGATGATAGCCTTATGGATCAATGCCAGAAGAAAGATTTGATTACAAAGATGAAGGTGGAACATTCACCTGGTGGCCTCAGTATAAATGGTAAGCATATATATATATTTGATACTTCATAGGTGTATTCCAACTGCTCCGAAAAGAGAATGAGATGCTACCCATTACTGAGCACTACATTCATGGAATGTAGTCTGATGGCCCACTGGCTATCATTCTCATGTTTGACACCTTCCTTCTATCTCTTATTCATGAGGCTACATCCTTTGAGGTTGACCATACCTTCAAATGTGTACAAGAATTCAACAAGTGGGAAATTGTGATCTACAGTGCAGCAGATCAACATGGTAGGTTATTTACAGCTTTCTAATCATCATAGTCTGAAAATCATACTTAGCACTCACTATCAGTCAGGTGTACATGAACAGTTATAATCATAGCTATTACAAACAATTATTTGATGAATTTCAAGATGTCATTCTCCATATAACTTCCAAACCTCTTGGATTCAATGTCATGTCCCATTCCAACCACTAAGGGTTGAACCATGAAGAAGGGTCTAATGATGAGAGAGCACGTAAGTAAATGGCTTGGGGGTAATGAACAAAGTATGGGAGTAATGGAACATTGGCTTCAACTTATATGTTGCACCCCTTGAACTTCTCATTCCGTATTTAGAAGAAGGCAGAGCTGATGCTGATAACTCAGAGTTGGAACAAGTCCCAAGCGAAGGAAAGGGTGTTAACATAGTTGATTCGAAACTGTAGTCTACTTACAATGTGAAGTAGTTTATATAGTATTTACTTTGTCCCAGATGTGGAGGGAGTTAGTGTCTATGGGTTTGTGGCATACTGGGGGATAAGTAACTCCAGAGAATGTAGACTACAGTAGACTAGTTTCATGCCTCTAGATTACAGTCAACATATAACACTGATAATTACGATTATGACAAGGAATGGGGTAAAACTAATAGGGACAGGAGTTATAGAGTGAACCAGAAAGAATGGAAAGGCATAGAATGAATAGTAGTAATAAGGGGAAGGGACAAGTAAACAATGACAAGTAAACATTAAGTAAGTAAGAGTTCCATTTATAACAAACATATACAGTCTGGAGGAAACATACAATCCTCAGATGAAAACATAACAGACTTGTATCGGTCCTAGGGGCTTTGTCATGGATATGACATTCAAGAGGTTAATGCAAGGTGGCAATTTGCTGTGTATAAATAGCAATCTTGAGATGGCCTAAATTCTAGAATTTGGGGATTCTATTATTTCCACCAATGACCCAGTCTACAGTGGCATTGAGGCTGGCACTACAATGGAGGAAATCTTGCCTTATGTCATTAAGCATTGTCATACACATGCCAGGTGGTAAGTATAGCTTCAACTTTTGTTCAGGAATATGTTATAATTGATGGCACTGTACTACCTCAGTGCTCTTCTTGATTTCAAAGGCTCACTTTCAAACAATAACTTTCAGTATCTTATGGCCTTCCCCAATATGAAAAAGGAAGAGCTTCCAGCATTTGATGAGTTCATTGAGATGCTCAATAAGCCAAAAATCACAAGTATGTTACAAACTGTGCTCCCCACCAACCCTTAGTCCACCCACAAGTTCAACTGACATACCACTTAACAGACTGGTGGCAACACAAATGCAAGAGCAAATGGATTCTGTTAACATTATTAGAAAGCTTGTCTCTTATGCACTCAGATGATTGGAAAATTATGCTCTCAACTATGAACTTGGGTGAGGGACAACATCATTGGACAAATAAGCAGATGGGAATAAAGCTGTTGCTGATGGAAGCTATTAAAAGGTATGTTGCAAACTTTCATTTCAGGTTTTTTCTTGTTCCAACTTCTCATGGCCATCAAAGTGCAGAGGCAGTTGATAAATGCATTTTGGAAGTAGTTAGACAATCCTGAAAGACTGGTGTTATTACCAGCCACAATGCTTCCCTCCAATATTGAATCACACCCAGGGTCCAACATGCTACAAGCTCAACAGAGAAGGAATTGAGTAAGCACATTTATGAAGATGAAGCATCATTACTTTGTCAAAAAATATCAGATGTGAAGAATGAACAAAAGGAATCCAATTGACATCTCAAAGACATGCAGGATGAGCTTTGTAACATGAAGGATATGCCATTGGCAGACTCAAGCTGGGGGGGACTCTTGTGGGAGAGTGAAAACAGCTAAGCCATGCCACAAAGCAGCTTGCACAGCTACTGCTCCTTATCCACCTGGTATGTTGTATTTTATTGTCTATGGGCTTTGGGCACTTGTCCATATTTAGTGGTAGTTAATGACTCTGATTCTCAAGGTCCATCAGTGATGAGAGGTCCATATCCTACTCATACGTCTATCATTTTATTAATAGTGGAACACTAATTTTGTCAGAAGTAACAAGAATAAAAGAGGGTAGATGAGAGAGATGAGGATGATAAGAGAGTAATAGCTCAAACACAAACACTAACACTGACACAAGATGAGGAGGAAACTTGTTGTCAACTATCAAAGTACAGGGGGTTTATATACTAGAGGTGTCAACAAAAGTCCTACCAAAGTCCTACTAAGGTTACCAAAGTCCTACCAAGGTATCACCAATGGCTGTGCAATCCAGAATATCTAACAAATTTATATATCCTTGACAGTCAAAGCTGGACTATCACCAGCTATAGAATACACTGAGTTGCAGTGCAGACCAATTGCATGTACCCTGGTTCTCCAGTTCAAAGGTCAACACTCAACCCACTCACTGACATCCTGAATATTCAAGGCTCAGATTCTGATATGTATGTAACCCCACCACTGGGCTCACTGGAGGTTGTGGAGACTCCACCTCATGGTGTATTCATACCTGCACCTAATGCCAAGTAGGATTATTAAGAGCCATTTTCTGAATCACAATTCTTAGATGACTTTCTGCTACAACATCCCAGTCCCAGGTACAGTACTGATAGCCACTTGTAATCTACAGATAATTGACTATTGTTATTTGCCATGTTATATGATTTGAGATTTTGATTGGTGCTCTGTAACTATTCCCATGCCTCTTCTTACTTTTCTCCAAGCTCTCCCAATGCCTCCTCCACCAAGCTCTTCTACTCTCCCTTTGTATTGCACTACTGCACCCACTTGTTGAATTGTGAGTGACACATAATCACCCTTTGTCCAGGTCATGTGACTAGAGCCTCCACAGCCCAAGTTATACTCTGGTCTGCAGTGCACTGGAGTCATGTCATCACCCTCTCATAAATCATGACTAATATACTTACATATAATATAATTACTCACTAAGCACTTAGGGCCTATTCGGGTGCAAGGGGAAGAAATCTGGGGAGGGGAAGACCACTTCCCATGGGTTTAGAATTAGTCTGTCACATTATATCATGCACATGCTATCATTACCAGATGTTGTCCATCTCTCATATCTTGCTCACATCTATTCATTTTCTCACACTGCTCATGCCTGATAACCACTTAGATAAAGGGAAAAAAAAGGCTATTCTTGCAGCTGCAACTGCTGCTGCTTCAGTAGTTGAATATTATAGCCATACTTCAAGCCCTATTCCAATGCATACATCAATTTTAACTGGGCAACAATGGATTGAAGAACTTCTCACTGGACATCTTGCTCACATTTACCATGCATTTGGCCTTTCAAAGAAAGAGTTTATTAGTCTATCTTTGGAGCTTCAAGTTGATCATGGATTAGAAAATAGCAAATTTGTAACTGCTGATGAGCAACTTGCTATCTTTCTGCATTTTGCTCACATTGGAGCAAGTTCATGGACTCTTCAAGAATGATTCCAGTGAAGTGGAGACACAATTAGCAGGTAAGATGGTAATCTAAATAATACATAGATATACTGATGTCAGTACTTTGCATTCCCCCCTCTTCACCATGAATTCACATGAATTTCACCTGAAATTACATGAACTTCATGTGAATTTCAATATTTTCTAAAAAGTATAGGTTCATGAACTTTCATGTATTTTAGGTGAAATTAAAGTGAAAATCTAGTGAAGTTCATTTAAAAACATGGAGAAAATAAATATATTTATTGATCATGTGACTAATTTACATATTACAAAGCAACAATAGTATTACATAATGACCCTCAATTTCCTGCCCTTGCACTCAATGTTCCATCCCCTGCTTTCCCATGCCTCCCACCCCTCTGCTTGCTGTGTGCCTCATCCCACTTGTTATCCCACCTCTCCACTCATTATCCTGCCCCTCTGCTCATTATCCTGCCCCTCTACTCATTGTTTCACTCCTTGTGCTCATTGTGCACCCTAGCATGCTTGTCATCCTGCCCTTCCCACCACATGCACTTGTTATTCCACTCTCACACACTGCCATCCCACCCTCACACTTGCTGTGTGCCTTCCGCTTTCCCACGCTCTCATTGTTACTGTATTTGTTCTTGAGAGAGAAGAGGAGAAGGGAGAGTGTGAAATAGAGGAGGAGTGAGGGTGGAAGGATCAAGGAGTGGAAGGGAGAGAGGAGGGAGGGGGGAGAGGGAGGGGAGAAAGGAGTGAATGATGGTGATGTGGTAAGAAGCAAGAATCAACAATGGTGCAATGTGTTGTCATGTGATATTTCAATCATGTGACAAAGTATTAGAAAGCGGAGGGCTGATAGGGGTATATAGTGTGGGAAATACTTTTTCTATGCAAGTCTTTATGGTGTAGTGGTAAATTGCTGTACTGTGGGAAAATTATTAGTCATCTCTTTGAGACCATTGGTTCCATTCTGACTGGGGTCATTGTTTACTATGTACATTTATTTTTATTATTAGTAAGCAATCCTATGAAATACAATTGAAGCTCACTACTATTGTATAAGCTTCATGTGAATTATTCACCTGAAATTCATGTGAAATTGTTAGCAGTATTCTCACTGAAATTCAGCAAAAATAATGTGAAAAAGTTCACCTGAACTTCACATGAATTTCACAGTAAGGGGAAAGGGAGTGTAAAGAGCTCACTCATGTGATAATCTAGATATATTCATAAAATTACACAAATACTTACTGGATCATTCTATGCAAAATATGTGAAGCCCATGCCTGAGAATGAGATACCAAAGGAGCTTCAAGGTTCTAAATTTTCTCCATACTTCAATAATTGCTGAGGTGCAATTGATGGAAGCCACATTCCTGTTTGGGTTGAAGAGGCTGCCTGTATTCCCTATCAAAATTGAAAAGGATTTCTTTTGCAAAATGTTCTTGCTGTTTCAGATTTCAATCTCAAATTTGTTTATGTTCTCAGTGGATGGGAAGGAAGTGCAGCAGATTCTCATATTTTTGATTATGCTCGCAATTGAGATTTAAATCTTCCTGCTGGTTACTACTTCTTAGCTGATGCAAGATTTCTGCTTTGTGACATGCTTCTGACACCATATTGAGGAAAATGCTACCACCTTAAGGAATGGGGATGTGCAGCTCAGAAGTAAGTTTTCACCATTTTGAACTTTACGTAACTTATCAGCTTATTCAGGCCACCTGATTATGAAGAACTATTTAATCTTTGACATGCCCAAGCTTGCAATTGGGTGGAGCAAATTTTTGGTGTATTCAAATGGCAATTTGTAATCACTACTATGCCATCTGAATACCTGATTGAAACCCAGGCTATGTTTGTTGCTGCACTTTCAGCACTTCATAATTTCCTTGAAGATTGTAATCTAACTCATATTGATGAAGAAGATGTTGATATGGATCCTGTGTTGAATATTTCTAGTGATGATAACACACATGAAGATATTACTGACACCAGTACAACAGAAACAGAACATTCACAGGCATCAAAGGGAAGAGATGACATGGAAAAACAAATGTGGGCAGACTATCAAGCTGAACTTGAATATAGGAGGGAGATGGGTAATCAAATGTGATATAAATATAAATGAATGATATTAGTTGGTACAATGAGTGACAATAGTTGAAATCAAAATAAGTAGTTTGAATAGTGAACAGTGTATTTAGTTGGAGTAAATAAGTGGAGATAGTAAAATTTAACAATTAAGCTGCTTGAGATTTCTCAATCATGTGACAAAGGTATGATGTATGAAGTCACTTCTTGGTAATGGGTGTATATGTGTCAACTACTTTTATATCTGCTGTAAATAGTTGAAGAGCATCAATCTGCTCATTCTCTGGTAATCTTCATCCTCTTCAAGCGAGCTCATTGAATCACCAATATGATGAAGTGCATTAGCAATTCCATTCATTGCATGTGCTGTGCATCTTGGACCACTGTCACTACTCCACTGCTGCTTGAGATACTTTCCAGTACTCAAATAGGGCTGTGAAGTCTCTGAATCAGTCTGAACTCACTTGTGAGATTTTGAGACAGGGGTAGCAGGTTGATAAATCTGAGGAGATGTTATGTCATGAAAACTGAAAGCATCTTGTAAGACATGATGAAGCCTTTAATATCATCATAATGTATTGTAGGTTTGTTGTAAGGTGTAAGCAGAATGATTATAATGCTACCATAAGGCATTATAGGACAAGGATTATCATGTGAAATCCTATAAGACTGTGGGGGTACTACACAATGGGCATTAATGTATACAACTATATTTCAAGATAACAACAATATAATCTGATTCATGCAGTGCCTTGAATTGTTTTTAAGAAAGACATAAACTGGTGTTTAGTCTGGCTAATTTACATCAGGTTCAGTATGGACTGCCTTTAGACTTTGGTATAAAGCGGTAATCATAAAAAGTGTATAGCAATCAATAACTTACATTTAACTAATTTGGAATGTCTGAGAATGTGAAGAGTTGAGAACTATGAACAGGTAGTGGTTATGATGAGTATGGGTGAGTCTGGGTTAGTCAGAAGTGGGATGGGATGAAGTTGCAGTTGATTCTGGAACATGTGCCAAGACCATGCAAGATCTGAAACATGCTGACTAATTCACCTTCCTCAGATGTATAAAAGAGTGATGGGTTTTGTGTTGCTTTTTACTTCAAGAAAGGTAAGTAGCATGGGTAAAGGTAAGTGAAACTTAAACCAAGGTAAGTATTCTTATTTAACATACACTTGTTAAGTTGATGAGTTGCTGACATGAGTACTTACTGTCTTTGCATGTACATAAGTAGTTTAGTAATGAATGTCATAATGTATCATTCTCCAAGAGGTCACAATTTCATAATAAGATTAAATGATATAATAAGTTTTATGAGCCTAAACAGTGCTACTAGCTTATAATCCATTAAGTAAAATAGATATATTATAATACTCTACTGTTCATCTCACAGAAATTTTAGAGCATGGAGCTTGACATATAATGTGTTATAAGGCATCTGGTCATGACCTGCAACTATCCCCAAGGATCCATGTTCAATTTAAGGTGGCTGGTGCCTTAAGGGCCTACAATGCACCATAATTCTTTGTGTGACAAACTAGGTTTTCATGATGTAGTTTACTGATATCTATATGGAATATAATGCTTACTTCATCATCTGTAGCATCAATAGTTGGATTATTGGAGTCAACAGTGACTCCAGCATGAAATGCTCCAGAACCAGTTGCTACTGTATCAGATACAAGTTCCTTAATAATCTTGTAGTTGGGAAATGATTTTTTATGCCATGAATAATACTTTGGATGAGCCTAAAACAAGTAAATAATGATACATGAACAAAAAAAAAAAAAAAAAACTGTACCTGTAGAAATGCATCCCAAACTTCATCTGTTGCTGTAACCTTTTTCTCATTTTCATCCCACCCAAATCCAGACAAACTGCGAAGATACTCAAGCTCATTATACTGTTCCTTGAGCTGAGGGACAGAAATCAGGTGTGTAAGTTGCTATAAAAGTGAAAACATATACATATTTATTGAAATGATCTTCACATTTGTCTGCTATCTTTAGTGTACCCTTGCCTGAACCCTCTGCAGCAAGTGCTGTCTCTGCCAATCCTTCATAACATGAAGAAGAATTCCATCATCTTCATTTGTCCAAATGCAGCACTTAGGAGTTGTTTGAGTCTTTGCATTCTTTTGAGGGGTAGCACTTTAAGAAGGTGTAATATTTGGGTCAGAATGCGATATAGAAGAAAGCTAAGAATGTAAATATAGAGTAGAAGAAGTCACAGAGAACTAAACAATGAGCAAGAGGATAGAGGAAGAAGCTGTACAGAGCTACAGTTGAGGACAATCAAAGTCAGCAAAAAAAATAAACAATTTTTTTTAGCCTCGGACTTCTTTGGGAATGAAAGCTACTTGAAATAGCTTTCAGTTGATACAATTTTCATGACAATCCTACAAGCCATTCCTTCTAAAAATGGAAATTGATTTTTTTATTCCCAAAAAATTTGGCCAACTGTAAAAAAAATTTGTTTAATTCATGAAAAAAGCGCCAATAGACTCCTTTTTATGTATGATTAATGATTCCAATGTATTAAGACATTTTATTGAGTGGTTGTTGAGCAAAAAATCAAACAAAAGTTGCATCTGTACATGGTGTTGTGGAGGAAGATACTAGCTTGGGGGTATCTTCTTGACAAAGAATATGCAAGTGGAACGATGTCTGTCATTCCTCCAGTTCTAGTGAGGTACGATACGAATTGAAATGGGGGGTAATGAAAACCTGGATTCAATGAGTGTATGTATGACAGTTTAAGTAGCTAACAAATGCAGTATGTATGAGTAAGCGACAGAAAAAATGAAATGAGGTACGGTAATGAAAAACACGAGATTTGCATCGCAGGCAAACTGCATGCTCTACAGTGTGAACTGCCAAATAGGAACAATAATATGAAATAAGATGCTATATTTGCTATCTGACTTATTTTCATGCTTGCTAAATACAACAAGATAAGTATTGTAAGATGTCAATTGCAACATAACTTGTTCCACTACCACCATGAGCTATCCTTGAGGTCATCCATCAAAGAAACACAAGCCTAATATGCTTGGACTAAGAAAAGATACCATTATCCCAATGACAAATGAAGCACCTGAATTTCAGGGGAGGCATCAAGCAATGACACTGCCAAATGGTGCAGCAAAAGGTTTAAAAACTGTCTTGGAAGAAAGGGGGTTCAATGTTCAGAAGTTATGCTCCAAGTACTCACCAGTATGTCTAATTGATAGTCAGAATTGCTGTATTGCTTGGCTCCTCAGCCAATAGAATGATTTCAAGAATCAAGAATCAATGATAGAAATTTTGATAAAAGAGGCTGGCCATGAGTGTATTTTTTTACCCAAGTTCTACTGTGAGCTTAACCCTATTGAAATGGTGAGAATTTCATGCAATTAAAGCTTATAACACTTACAAAATAGTCTAGTGTTGGGGTTGGTGTAAATACAGATATCATGAAGCAGACAAAAAGACCTTCCAGGAGGCTGAAAATATTGTATTACAATATCTTGATGCTTGCCCAGTGGATGTAATTCAACAGTTTATCAATCACACATGGCGATTTATGAATGCATATCACACAGGGCTCACTGGAAAAGCAACAGAATGGGCAGTATGATGGCAGAAGCAGCATAGAGGAGTGTCTAATGCAGCAATGGAGGCTATGGAAGCGATTGATCATGGTAAAGATAGGCACTGACTTACTTAATAGTGTCCAAACATGTACATACAATTCGTTTTTTTGTCTGAAAATTTTGGCCACCTTAAAATATCGTGGGAATAACTTCTAAAATGCCTTTTCTAACATATTTTAGGCCTCTGGATCCAAATATGAAGTTAGTTATTTCATAAAAAATCATGTGGCTGAGTTATAAAATTTGTTGACTTTAACTGTCCTCAGCTGTAGTATGGGAGTGAGACATGGGTGGGAAAAAAGCGATGTCATGCTCTTCCCCTCCCTGGAAACCACCCAAATACATAATTTAGGTGAATGAGCATGATTATGCTCGGCTAAAGGGACCACAGTAACTGGAGGGTAACTTTCATCAATTTTGGTGGGTTCCCCCTTGATTTTCCTTCTCCTCCCCCTTGCACCTGAATAGGCCCTTAGCAATGTGTAGTTTGACTTAGCAATGTGTGGAAATTCATGTGGGAATGTGTGAATTTACCCAACCACACATGTGGCAGGGGTTTCCACACTGTGTAAGGTATTGTTTTTTGTCTGTCCCAACCTGAACACCACCACCACTGCAGCTTCAATTGAAGACACTTGATCTTTACTTGTACTCTTTTCCATTATGTCTAGACCCACTCACTCATTAGCATCATTGATTCATCAGAAGCATAAGTGTCAGCCAAAGGGTGATTATAAAAATGAAGTGTTTTATGATCACCTTGCGCATTTTGCATTTTCAGTGCTTATTCACCTATTAATACTAGATCTAATGGTGATCATATGTGATCATTAGCTATTTTGAAGTGAATATTACTATTTGAATGGGGTGTTCATATGTGATCATTGATTTATTTTGAAGTGAATATTACTATTGTAATGGGGTGATCATATGTAATCATTAACTTATTTTGAATTGAATATTATTCCTGTAGGTTCATTATAATATGGTGATTATATGTGATCATTGGCTATTTTGAAGTGAATATTACTATATCATTGGATATTGCTATTGTACTTCATGTCACATTTGTCACATTCTTCATGTGTGTCACACATTTCCTGCGCTTCTCATAATTCCCATGCTCCAAATAATTCCAGCAAATCATGATTGTCACGCTCTTCCCACATGTCACATATTTCCCACGCGTCACATACTTCCCACGCTTCTAATAATTCTCGCGCTCCACATCATTCCCGCGCTCTAGAGAATTCCTGCACATCACATTTGTCATATTCTTCCCGCGTGTCACGACTGTCACGCTTATACGTGTGTTACGACTGTCACATTTATATGCGCATCATGATTGTCACGCTTACACATGTGTCACCACTGTCCCACTTATACACACATCATGACTGTCACACATTTATGCCCTTTACATATGTGACATATTTCTAGGAGAAATGGCCGCGGCCGGAGAACGAGGTAGTAATATTAAAGGGAAGGAACAAGTATACAGTTACAAGTAAACATTAGTAAGGAAGAGTTCGATATATAACAAGTATACATAGTCCGGAGGAAATGTACTAAAAGCGGAGTAAACCCGGAGTTGACTCCAATGGTACAGGGATTGTCACGGATATGACAGTATCCTCCCATTAAGGCCGAGCCTTCGAGGCCTTTGAGACGAATAGGAATAGTTATGCTTATTCAGCAGTGAAAACTCCGGAGATTGCTGAGGGCAATGCCAGAGGTGGAGTAAATGATACTGTGGCGGAGATAATGAGTCTGGGAGTGAAAATGAAGATAGAAATGAAAATTGAGCCGGAGGAAAATGTGCATAGACAGGAGAAAATGTTTTGTAGGTTTTGGACTTTGAATTGTTTTTTGGTGTATGTGTGCACTGAGTGCACTAGGGATTGAAACTAAGAAAAAGAGTGAAAGCGAAGTAAAATGAGTAAAAGCGGAGAAAAGTCTAAGTGGTGTCTGGATTGGGCTTATCAGGATATTTTGAATGGAACTCCTGAATAAGTTCAAAAGCATGCTCTAGCTCCATTGCAGCTAGCCAAGTTAACTCTTCGTCCGTGCCCTCGTATCCAGACCAGCGGACTAGATACCAGAGTTTGCATTTGAAACGACGATCTAACTTGGAGTCACAGATTTCGCTGACTTCATACTCGATGTCGCCATCAAGTTCCACCGGAGGAGGCGGAGGTATTTCATGTTCAGGGAAAGGATTTTCTGTGGCTGGCTCGAGTATAGAGACGTGGAAGACTGGATGAACTGAGCGAAAGTTGGTGGGGAGGCGTAAGGTGCGGGAGTGGGATCCAGTCTCGGCAATAATCTCGTATGGACCATAATACTTTTCAGCAAACTTTTTTGCTGGACGAGTAGATTTAAAGAACTTAGCGCGGACAAAAGCCTTTGTTCCAGCCTTGAACTCCGGAGCTGGCAACCGATGGTTGTCTGCTCCGACTTGATAACGCTTTTGAGCAAGTGCTATTTCGATTTTGAGGAGTTCGTGAAGTTCTTGGAGGTCAACAGCAAATTCCTGTGCTTTAGCTGCAGTAACATCTCATTCCGGATGAACTGTTATTGCTGGGTGATAACCCTTGTTGGCGAAGAAGGGGGTTGTATTAGTGGTCGAGCTCGGAGTATTATTATACGCGAACTCAGCGAGAGGAAGTAGAACAGCCCAGTTGTCCTGCTGGTAGTTGCAGTAAATGCGGACATATTGCTCCAGAACTTGGTTGATACGTTCTGTTTGTCCATCACCCTCTGGGTGATACCCGGAGGTAAAGTGCAAGGTCATGTCGAGGACTTTGCCCAATGAACGGAAGAAATGAGAGATGAACTCCGAGCCTCTGTCGGAGGTAACATGCTCTGGAACACCATGTTTAGAAAATACGTGCAAGACAAAGAGCTGAGCGAGTTGGGCGGAGGTAATGGTGTTATAGCAAGGGATGAATATTGCCTGCTTGCTGAAACGATCTACGACGACCAGAACGGAGTTATACTCTTCTGAACTGGACTTAGGAAGTGTTTCGATGAAATCCATTGAAATAGAACTCCATGGACGTCCTGGAATTGGGAGTTGCTTCAAAGTGCCATAGGGTCGATGCCTTTGGGGTTTAGATCACATGCAAGTGGTACAGGACTTACAGTAGTCCTTGATATAAGTGCGGAGGCCGGGCCAAGTGTATTCACGCCTGATGATGGACAAGGTCTTGTTTTGACTGGGGTGTCCAGCGAGGATGTGATCATGCTTGTACTGGAGAACACGGAGGCGAAGGGAGTTGTCATTGGGAACATAGATACATTCATCGAGACGGAGTAATTTGTCCGTTCCGACTGACCAACGACCAGTGGGATCTCGGAGATGAATGGCAGCAACAGTGTCAGTAGGTTGAGCGATCAAGATGTCATGATGAAGCTGCTCAACGTCCATAACTATGCTAGCTCCGAGAATCGGTAGGAAGAGAATAGTAGCTCGCAACGAGGTAGTGAGTTGTTCTTGAGTGAAAACTGGCCTAAAGTTATGCGGATTGACTGTGGCATAGTCGTTATCCCCCTCTTTAGGATAGACATCCCAGCGTCTAGTTAATGCATCTGGTTTAGCTCCGAGCTTCCCCAGACAAAAATGTATAACTAGATTGAATTGAGAAAGATACTCCGACCAACGGGCTTGACGACGAGTGAGGATCTTGGTGGTGGAGAAGTATTCCAGGTTCTTGTGATCAGTGACCACGTCGATTGGAATACCAGAACCCTCCAAGTAATATCACCATACTTTGAAAGCTTCAAAGATCGCTAGGAGTTCTTTGTCATGGGTGTCATAGTTCAACTCCGGAGCAGTAAAGGTCCTGGAGTGGAATGCTATAGGGTGGATATCGCTATCGTCAGCGATGATAGAGAGAATAGCTCCGAGTGCATAGTCTGAAGCATCAGTCTCTACTATAATCTGCGCATCTGGCACCCAGTGTGTAAGCACTGGAGCAGTACTGAAAGCATCTTTCAGATGATTGAACGCCGCACGGCATGCCGGAGTAAAGTCCCACTTCAAACCCTTCCGGGTAAGACGTGTTAATGAAACAACAATGTCCGAGTAATCTCGGATGAAACGTCGGTAGAAATTGGCAAAGCCAAGGAAAGATTGAACATCTTTCACTTTTCTAGGCTCAGGCCAATCCTGAATTGTTTGGACTTTGTCCTTAGACATTGTGAGGCCGGACGGAGAAAGAACGAAACCAAGGTACTCAACAGACTCTGTGTGGAATTCACACTTATCTGCCCGGGCATAAAGACCATGCTTTCGTAATCGGCGTAGGACTTCCTTAACGTGTCGACGGTGTTCCTCCATGTTATTGGAGTAGATAAGAATATCGTCAAGGTAAACTATTACGCACACGTCAAGTAAATCCTTGAAGATGTCGTTCATAAAACGTTGAAAAGCTGCCGGTGCATTGGTAAGTCCAAATGGCATTACTAGCCATTCAAACGAGCCATAGCGAGTGCGAAAGGCAGTCTTCCATTCATCTCCGTCAGTGATACAGACAAGATGGTAGGCGTGGCGGAGGTCGATTTTAGAATAAATTCGAGCCTTGCGAGGACTATCAAGGAGGTCGGCAATGAGAGGGAGAGGGTACCTATCCTTCTTGGAAATGGCATTGAGTCCACGGAAATCGACACAAAGCCGAAGTGAACCATCCTTCTTCCAGACAAAGAGCACTGGTGCTCCATGTGGAGAATGTGAAGGACGTATGAAGCCAATACGGAGATGTTCGTCAATGAACTCCCGTAAAGATCCAAGCTCGGATTGGGAAAGGGAATAGATTGTACCAACCGGAGGAGAAGAGCCTTCATCCAGATTGATTTTAAGATCGTAAGGACGGTGTGGAGCAAGTGTATCTGCTTGGTTCTTGCTGAAGACGTCAGCAAACTCATGGTAGTCCGAGGGAACATTAGAAAGGTCAATGGTCTCTGTGGCCATAGCAGCAGCAGCAGACACAGAGACTACAGCACCGAGATGTATCCTGAAGGTTTGAGACCCTTCAAGTTTGCTAGCTCTAAGAAATGCGGCAGCATTGATCATAGAGATGCTCGGAGGAGGACAAGAGTCTGGCGGAGAAGATGAGGTCTCATCTGGTGAAGCAGGTGGCAACGAAGGAGTATCCTTCGGAGCAGGGGTCGACGAAAGCGGAGATGATTCCTCTGTAACAGTGGTTTGGAAGCAAAGTATGCGTCTCTGTACCCAGTCAATCAACGGATTGTATTGGGAGAGCCAGTTAAATCCTAGAACCACGGAACAAGAAGAATCAAGCGGAGTCACATAAAGTGCAAGGGAGATGCATTCACCAGATGGAAACGTTACAGGCAAAGTAGTACTTTCTGTAAGAGTAGAGTTTGTGGTGCCGTCAAACAGTCGTAATGCTATCGGGGTTATAGGAGTGGTAGGTAGGTGATTTCTCCGGACGAAGAATGAGTCAATGAAACAGTGAGTGGAGCCGGAGTCAATAAGGGCAGCATAGGTAAGTAAAGTGTTCAGTGTTATAGGAGATGGAGAGGAGAGTGGTATATGTACAGCCTGAGGGTCAGAAAGAGCGGACGCGTTAAGTCTTACCTCCATGAGAGCACAAGGGAGAGGAACACAGCCCTCGACTTGTGCGGAGTTACAAGGACCGCGCTCTATTTTTTTGAACTCCCTGTAGTGGGGCTCACTGGGGCAGACGCCTTGGAGGAAATAGCAGCAGCGCGTGCTCTTGCAGCTGTGGATGTAGCCTTGCGGCAATCCTTAGCCATGTGTCCAGCTTTAGCACAAAACAAGCAGAGCTTGTTGTCCAAATGACGTTTGCGCTCCTCTGGAGTTAACTTACCATCAGGTCCTAATTTACCTGTTAAGTCCGGTTCTTGAGAGGCAGGACGGCGTGGTTGGGCTGTAGACCCGGAGGAAGTGCTCAGAGTAGGTACTGATGCAGCGTTAGAGGTGGAGGCAGCAGGCTCTGCAGGAGTGTTTCCCCGGTTCCTATTGTTGGAAGCCGGAGGAAGAGTCTTGGAAGGTGCAGCAGCAACCTTGTGACGCCTCTCCTCAATGGCACGCTCAGTACTGCGCTCCCAATGGTGCTGATCGAAACCCTGGGCCAAAGCCTTCATAGGCTGAAGGGATTCAGGACGAGGAATCTCCCTGCCGGAGATTTTGTCCTTAATGCGTGGACATAACCCATAGTAGTATTGTGAGGTGAGGGATGGGTCGTCCCAGTTCAACAAGGTAGCATACTTGTTGAAATCAATTTCGTACGAAGTGATGCAATGGTTGTTTTCCATCTTCAGTGCACAAATCTCCAGCTCAGCCTCTGCTCAGGGGTTAGTTTGTCCGAAGTGAGTCCGGAGCAAACTAACGAAAAAGAGCCAATCGTCCATCCAGCGCTCATAAACATCCTCATCCAGATGTGAACTGAACAAAGCCCCTGCAGATCCCCGGAGAAAAGTTAACGTATAGTCAACCTTCGCCTGGTCACTGTTGTAGAGGTGGGGGTTGTTCCAGAAATTCAGGCGGCACTGAGTTAAGAATGCATCCAGCTTATCAGTGCTAGAGCCATCGAAAATGTCAGGCGCTTTGACTTTCTTGTCACGTGGTGCAGGAGTAGGAGGTGGCCGATCCATAATGCGCTCGACTATGGTAGTCAGAGCACCAACCACATCTTCTCCATCATAACGACGTCGACAAGGGCGGTAGGAGGATGAGCGAGAGGAGCGAGAGGAGCCATGAGACGAAGGACCAGAGCCTCCAGGTCTGCCAGGCCCACCAGGAGGAGTTCCTCCATGGCCTGCAGAATCTCCGTGATCAGAGGGAGGAACTTCATCCTCAACATCACCAAACTGAGAATTACCATCAGAGGGCTCATGGTTGGAGCCATCCTCAGATGATTCGTAACCATTGCCCCCATTGCCATTATCTACAGGTGGAGGTGGTGGCGGAGTGCTCCCAGCACCTGAAGGTATAGGTGCCTTAGGGGGTGCTAGACCCGGAGTTGGAGCTCGCGGGTCAGAGTCAATGGTAGCATGTGGAATGAGTGTTGGGTCAAATGGAAAAACAAGTGGCATGGGTCGGGCATTGCTGACATACTCGAATGCTGGTTGCAGCACCCGTTGAGCACGTCCGGCCGAGACAGGAATTCTCGAGACCAATGCACTGGCCGACTCTGGAACAGGAGAATGAGAAACAGAGAGGTCGCGGGACGGTAGTCGTACGTTGAGTAGCAGATTGCTGAGAAGCCAAATGATTACTGCGTTGGGCTTGCAGTGGGATTGTTTGCTGCTGGTGACTGCGTTGATGAGCAGTCTCGGTACGAGTAGCCATCGGAGAAAAGACAAAAATGCGGAGAAGATCCAAGGGAGTGAGTTTCAAATACTGTCACGTCCCGTTCTTTTCCACTAGGGACAAGAACCTCGGAGGAGATAGTCTAAGTAGTGGAGTAACTTGTACAACGTTAGTAGGGTGTGTGGAGATGATGAACAAGTACGGGAGTAGTGGAACATTGGCTTCAACTTGTGTGTTGCGCCCCTTGGACTTCCAGTTCCGTATTTAGAACAAAGCGGAGTAAGTGACAAAATAGCGGAGTTGGCTCAAGGCCCAAGTGGGAGAAGGGTGTAAACGTAGTTGATTTGAAACTGAAGTCTATCTACATTACAGGAGTAGTTTATATAGTAAACTACTTTGTCCGAATGTGTACGGAGTAATGCCCATGGGTATGTGGCATCCTAGGGATAAGTAAACTCCATGAAATGTAGAACATGGTAAACTAATAGTACGCCTCTAGATTATAGTCATAGGAGAAATGGCCGCGGCCGGAGAATGAGGTAGTAATATTAAAGGGAAGGAACAAGTATACAGTTACAAGTAAACATTAGTAAGGAAGAGTTCGATATATAACAAGTATACATAGTCCGGAGGAAACATACTAAAAGCGGAGTAAACCCGGAGTTGACTCCAATGGTACAGGGATTGTCACAGATATGACACCACCTCACATTGGCACATACTGACCCAGATATGACAAAGACATTTGATGCACTGTTGCAACACCTTGAGCATCATAAACCACATCAGAGAGTATTAGGATGCAAGAGAAAATATTGAATACCAGATCCAATCAAGAAAGGGATGAACTTATTTTTGAAAGGAAATACAGTCACAGGTGCTGATGGTAATAGAGGGGAGGTGGAAGACAATGAGGATTTTGAGGAAGCTGTTAATGAGACCAATGTTGTTGGTGAGCTATTGGAGTAGATAGACTATAATTATAATATTGAGTTGTAATGAACAAATTGTAGTGATGAATTAGCATCTACATGCTGCTCGCCTGCTGTTGACAATACTGTAGCTATTGTATTCTCTTTCAGGCCTGAGCTTGAGGGTGTGCATACAGCAGCTGTGGCTCCTGTATTACATGGGGCCTGAGAGCACTTTGACAATCATGCTGTAGATAAAAATATGTTAACAAATAATAGGTGTAAGTTAGTCCATTTACTCACAAGTATGACCATGCTCTCCACAATGACTACACTTCCAGGTATTAGAGCATTTGGCTGTAGAATCTACTTGTGAATTTTGTGTGGCTGACCATAGAGGCTGAGGTAAAGGAATGGATGTTAGCAGGGGGGCCTGTTCTGTGACAGAAAAGATATCTGGTCTTGTGGTCTGAATAACAGCTATGATTGACTTGCCATACTCTTCAGCATCCACCCAATGTGTTTCATGGATGAGTTGATCAACATTCTTGATGACTTTCAGGTGGACACACTTGACAATGTGGTCCAATACTTCACTTTGCATTGCCAGACTTGGGCCCATATCAACTAGAATTGAGCATCCAAATACTTCAATTGTTTTGTTTTTACACCAATGTTCAAGTTCTTGTTGCAGCTTCCTGTCATCTTGAGTGAATTCATGAGGTGGATTCATCTTCAGTATACATGTGCAAGGAAGTGGTCAAACAGGCTTGATTGTGGGAATGAAGAATGAAGTAAACCCTGGTGGAGTGTGTATATCACAGCAGATAGTGGAAGGTGTCTCAAGATAGCATTGGCAGCCATGAGGTTAAGAAGAATCGCAGTCCTGGGGATTGGGTGCTTCATACCCATGTTCATGAGAATACAACAAGAAATTGTGAGGTTGTGACACTTAGCCACATGTTTCAACTGACTATCAGAGAGTCAGTTGAGAGTCAGTTGATAGTATCAGAGAGTAGATTGATAGTAAGATGAGACTTAGTTGAGACTCAGATGAGACTCAGGTGAGAGTTTTGAGAGTCAGGTGAGAGTCAGTTGATAGTCAGATTATAATTACATACAAAATTAGAATATTGCTAGTCTCACCTTACTCTCACCTTACTATTAGCTTACTCTTATTCAATCTGGTATCAGATACTAATCTGAGAGTTGATTGATACAATTTCACCTGACTATCATCTGACTATCAATTAAATTTGTATGAGTTATTGGTGTAAAATAGACTCCATGTAGATTCCATGTGATCACTATAGTTTCCCACAGTCATTACACATGCCACAATGTGTGACATGTGTGACATGTTGAAAAAAGTGGACTTCCTGAATGATACACTAGGACAAGTGTGCACAGTCATCACACTTACCTAGACTATAGTTTCCCACAGTCCTCACACATAATGTGTGACATGTGTGACATGTTGGAAAAAGTGTGACATGCTGGAAAAGCGTGACATGTTCGAAAGGTGTGACATGTTGGAAAAAGCGTGACATGTGTGACACATCTTGTCGTGTGACATGTTGGAAAATGTTGGGAAAAGCGTGACATGCTGGAAAATGTTGGAAAAAGCGTGACATGCTGGAAAATGTTGGAAAAAGCGTGACATGTTGGAAAATGTTGGAAAAAGCTGGAAAAAGTGTGACATGTGTGACATGCTGGAAAATGTTGGAAAAGTATAATATGCTGGGAAACTAAGCTGTACCTAGACTCTATTGTCACACATGTGTGAAAGTGTGACATGTTGGAAAATGTTGGAAAAAGCGTGACATGTGTGACAAGCGTGGGAAAAATGTGACATGTTTTGAAAAACTGTCACATATCATAACCATCACACTTGCCACACTTTTCCAATATGTCACACTTTTCCCACGCTTGTCACACATGTCACGCTTTTTCCAACATTTTCCAACATGTCACGCTTTTCCAACATTTTCCAGCATGTCATGCTTTTCCCAACATTTTCCAACATGTCACACTTTTTCCAATATTTTCCAACATGTCACACATGGAGTTAGGTAAGAGTCAGGTAAGAGTCAGGTAAGAATCCAAGCTAAGCCCAATACTAATTTCAGGTCTCAACTGACTCTCAGCTGACTCTAATGAGGCTCTCAGTTCACTTTTGAGACTCAGTTGAGAGTCAAATGACAGTCAGATGAGAGTCTAACCTGACTTCTGAGACTTAGTTGAGAGTCAGATGAGAGTCAGGTGAGACTATTGATACTTATATGAGAGTCAGTTGATAGTCAGTTGATAGTCAGTTGAGATGTGTGTGGGAGTGACACATACAGGAAATTGTGTAATGATGCTGAGAAACTCACTGATTTCACATCCCCCAAATGTCACTTCTATTGGCATCTTCTGGCATGGAATATTGCATGTGTGTGTGTTTATAAGATCATCCATCACTTCTTCTAAATCAACCTTCTTTCTTCTTGATCTTGTGCCCTTTGTTAATGATTTGGACACTGTTATATATTTCTTATGAAGCTCTGATGTTAAACCCACTTGCACTTCAACTTCCTCCTCCTCAGAGCTTTCATTATCCTCCACATCCTCATCATCTGACACCTGCATGGCACTCAGGGTTGCAACTGTACTTGATCTGGCATTTGGGATAAGGGGCTGCACTAGTGCTGACAGCCATTATCGATGAGATTACTGCAATTGCAGTAAAAGTGCTTGGACATCTGCAACTGCAACTATGAAACAGCTTTATGTCATTGCAGTCCATTATTGCAGGGAATGCTTCATATCTGCTTCTACCACCTACTGTCATTGCTTCATATTTGCTTCACTATACTGCAGTATCTGCTTCAGGGTTGGGTCATTTGCTTTATAGATGTGCAGTAGTTGCTTCAGGATTGTTTCAACCTGTTGCAGTAATTGCATCATAATTGTTTCATGTATTTCTGTCATATCCTGTATCGCCTACCTCCAGACCCCTATGCTCTTACTCCGCCTTTCCCTTTGTTTACTCCGGACTTTGATTACGCTCTTAGTATTACATACTGATTACTGTACATAGATTACTCTTGTTTCCTTTCTTCCGTTCTACTGAGCTATCCCCTCAGTATTGTAGTATACATCTCATAGTGAGTCACTTATCATTCTTAAGTGCGCCACTATCTGTTTTACTTTACACCGCCATACGCGCTCACTTCTCCGACGCGTTTTATTATGTTTAATTAGTTATAGTCTTCATTCTACGTACGCCTACCCTGACCGTACTTCTCCGCTGGCCTTGGCCAGCGGCCTTTACTTACTCCGAGTCTCTAGTATTTAAGTAGTACTCGATTTGTACTTAGACTTTAGTTCCGTATTGAACTATGTCCTCACCCTTTCGTCTGACTTGAGTTACACCTCTCGTCTTCCGTCTCTCGTCTTCTCCAAAGGGCTTGCCCTTACTCCGAAATCCAGGACCGGGAATCCCAGGGGCGCAGCACATAAGCTGAAGCTGAAGTCCTACCCCCTGAGTTATCGTTCTCCGCCTTCGTCTATTACTCACCCCTCGTTTCTCCGCAGTCACCCTCTCGTACTCCGCCGCCAAGTCAGGCTAGGGGCACGGTCGTGACAATTTCAGTGATTGGTTCAGATTTGCTTCCTCATTTGTAGTGATTACTTCATTGTTGCTTCATCAGTTTGCACTATTTGTGTCATGTGTTTGCTTCATGTTTGCTTCAATCTGTTGCAGAACTTGCTTCATATATTTTCTATACATGCTTCAACATTGCTTCAATCCATTGCAGTATATGTTTCATATTTGCTTCATTCCATTGTAGAAATTGCTTCATAATTGCTTCAACCCATTGCAGTATTTGCTTCATATTTGCTTCATCCTGTTGTAGGAATTACTTCATAATTGCTTCAACCCATTGCAGTATTTGCTTCATATTTGCTTCATCCTGTTGTAGGAATTACTTCATAATTGCTTCATCCTGTTGTAGGATTTGCTTCATGTTTGCTTCAATCTGTTGCAGAACTTGCTTCATATATTTCCTGTACATGCTTCAACCTATTGCAGTATTTGCTTCATATTTGCTTCATCCTGTTGTAGCATTTGCTTCATATATTTCCTGTACATGCTTCAAAATTGCTTCAACCTGTTGCAGTATTTGCTTCATACTTGCTTCATCCTGTTGTAGTATTTGCTTCATGTTTACTTCAACCTGTTGCAGAACTTGCTTCATATATATCCTGTACATGCTTCAAAGGCTATGATATGTGACACTTTTCCAACATGTCACACTTTTTCCCACACTTGTCAGAAACACTTTTTCCAACATGTCACACATCAGGTGAGAGTCAGGTGTGAGTCAGGTAAGAATCCAAGCTAAGCCCAATACCAATTCCAGAAGTCTCAACTGACTCTCACCTGACTCTTGAGACTCAGTTGAGAGTCTAACCTGACTTCTGAGACTTAGTTGAGAGTCAGATGAGAGTCAGGTGAGAGTCAGTTGATAGTCAGTTGAGACATGTGTGGGAGTGACACATACAGCAATTGATCATATGATCATATGTGATCATTAAGTGTTTCAAAGGAATATTCATCTATTATTACTAGATCTAATGGTGATCATCAATCTGCTTATTATTCATACTAATGATTATTCAGGTGATTATAGGTGATCATTGAGTGTTTCAAGGGCATATTCACATATTACTAGATGCAATGGTAATCATGGGTGATTATTAAGCATTGGTAGACATAATTACTATCAAAGTGGGCATAACAACCATGATTGTCACACCTTTGTTATCTGTCACACCTGTCACACTCTTCCTATATGTCACTCATGTCACACCTCTATTATCTTTCACATCTGTCACGCTCTTCCCATATGTCACTCATGTCACACCTTTCCCATCTGTCACATCTGTCACACTCTTCCCACATGTTACATGCTGATAAATATGGGCAGCAAGAAAATTCTGGGCATGCTAGGCCTGCGCATGGGTCGATCCGCCACAACCCATAATCTGAATTATGGCTATCCACTGGATATGGATACAGATTGATGATTATTACAGATTTCGGCACCCATCCATGCCAATCCATGCTACTGTCAGCTATCAGGAAGCTGGCCAAACCCAGAATCTGGTCACGGCTCATTCTCCAGCTTCTACATTAACTACTTGTACAATTTATTGATACAGTTGGGTACATTACTATAGTATTTATATATTTTGTAAGTATTTAGACTGTTGCTCTCCTGTACATAGAGAAATTCAAGAGATAGTTGACTGCTATAACCAAAATAGGCTAAATCTTAAGATGCAGAATCTCACTTTGGAAAGAAGATAACACTGTGACATTATGCAGTACATCCAAAGCATACAATCAGGCTATATATATAATTTAAAGCCCTCTGAATTCATTTGAATCAGTTTGGAAATCTCATTCCCACTCATTTCTATTCTATCTCATCAATCTACATGAAAGAGTGCTAGTAAGATACAGTTCCAAGGTATATATTGAACTGTCTGTATCCTTCCTACATGATAAATCTATGCTACAAAATTTATAATGTGGAATATACACAATAAATACATTACAATCTATGCTTTGCCTTAGCTTTAGCAGTTTTCCTTTGCTTGGAAACTGCAGATATGTCTTGAACCTCTAGTTCTCATTGTATTATCCTAATACATCAAATATTCGGATGCTACACACCAAATAGAGCACTGTATAAAATCATTATAGGTAGAAGAAATATATATTAATATTTTAAAAGCATTAGTTGGATATAATATGCAAGCTATTGCTTCAAATATCCAAACCATTGCTAATCTTGGAAGAAAGATGATATTTCGGCCGTAAAATCTGTTTGGCTGCTAAACAGGCCGTGGTAATTATTATTAAGGGGTGGCCAGTTTCCCGGTTTTCCTACTTCCTGAGGTCTTGCGACAAAAATATTCATAACATCTCTCAGAGTGCCTCAAAAAATATGGTTTAAGTCTTATATAATTCCATACAAGGTCTAATATCTAGTTAATGTGTTTAATTCTAAGTGTACAGCTTTTTGGAATGAACAAATTTGAATTTTCTGCTAATGTGGCCAGGTTCCTGAGCTAGTACAGTAAAATTAGATGGGTGCCCCGGATGAGCTAAAAATATCCAAACACCCATGGGAAATCATCCAGACCCATCCGAATTAGGCTAAATTTGGATAATATCTGTGGGTATTCGGATACCAGCCATCCATGCGCAGCCTTAGGGCATGCACAAAAGTGAGTGTGAGTTGAGCGTGCATGCTCAGGGTCTGTGTGTGGAAATTCGACCCTGAGCATGAATAATATATACATGAGTGTGAATAAGATTTAAGTGAGCATGAAGCAATATGTAAGAAGTAATATCTTGTTATCAATATAATATTATCTTAAGGACATACTGTAGCATGTTCATACAGTCTATCATAAAAAAACTAAATATCATATTATTGTTCTTGCCTAAGCCAATCAAGTTTAAAAGTGAGCGTGATAAGTATTTCTATTCACGCTCACACATATTTACCATAAATTGTGCATGAGTCTTATATTCGCACTCACACTCAATTTAGTTAAGTTTGAGCATGAGTGTGATAGGAATATCTATCACATTCATGCATATTTGCTGCTGCTTGCCTTGTATGACTTGCGTGTGTGTGTTATGTTCACGCTCACACTCGGTTTACTTGAGTTTAAGCATGAGTGTGATAGGGGATACCTATCATGCTCATGCATATTACTTGTATAATAGTATAACTTGTGCATGAATAAAAAATATATATGCGTGTTTCTGTTTGACAGTGAGTGGGAAATATTGAGTGTGGATATTCTTTATGTGACATAAACTAACTTGTATATTAATTACTTGGTGTACTATGGCATGAACATATCTAAATGGTATATCAAATAGATCATGTGAGCATGATTGTAATATACTATAAATCCATTTAGTATATCTAGAGCACAGTGATGTAATAATTGAAGAACAAGTGTATATATAGTACAAGCCACAAATCAATGACAGGAATGAGATCAATAGCGCAAGGTTGAATGGTATGATATTCACACTCATACATATCACGCTCATGCATGGGCCATGGTATATTATTTATATCTAGGCTCATGTGTATCTGGAGTGCAAGCATATAATGATGTTTATCCTCTACTATTCAGGCTGTATTCACCCTCATGCATGTTCTGATACCTATAGATTGAGTGCAAATATCTAATAAGTAAAGCCACAATATAAATGTACAGTTGGGGTCACACAAACACCACCAATTTTATATCTCGACAATGCGAATTTTTGGGCACAAACTGACTTCAGATTCAGAATCAGCAACCTCAGAAACATCCAAAAACGATGTTTTCGGAAAATTCCCATGAGAAAATAGGTTGGCCAAAATTTTTGACCAAAAAATTGACATGTTACAGGGTCCAAATCTACCTGAGTCAGGCTGTGGACTGTATTAAAAACCTATTATGGTATAGGAGGGAATTGACAAGTCTCGGGAAACCCAATTTTTGGCTCAAAACTACTCAAATTTATAACTACATACATAATAAGTATGCCCTAACAAGTATTTCTAAATTAACTGCCAAACAAAGGACACACATCATGCTGACACATCAGAGGTTGCTGACCAAGTCTGTCAGCCTGGTGCGCACTGAACCCCTACAGAGGGTACTAAATAGTAAATGCATTGACAATTGTCTACTCCACTAGTTGCTGCTTTGATATCTTTGATGGGTACCTCAGAGTTCAAAATTGAGTCAATGTTACAAGTTCTCATCAACATAGTATTTATAATGAATCTATGACTTGTCAAGAATTAAATAGTTTGTCTAATGTTACTTTAAAGTTTGTAGCAATTAGTATATGATACTACTTGGTTACATATATCTTAATAGTATAGTATTTACTTGCAGTCTACCAAAGTTTTAGATTTCTGCTGCTTCTACCACAATATTACTCAATAAACTATTTGAGCAAGATTTAATACATTATAAAGGATTTTTGGGCATTTTTCATAGTGTATACTATGGGTATGGCCAGTTACTTAGCCATTTTTAGTGCGGGAACCGGTACTCCGGTGGGAATTATTTTTACGGAATCATAACTAGATTAATGAAAGGATGCCGAAAATGATTTTTTCGAGATTTTACCTGTTTTTTTCGGTGATGGCCAAATTTTTGGGTCAAAAATGCAAAAAATCGGTTTGAGTGAAATCGGCTCGTGGAAATCAAAAGCAAACCCTCGAAATATGCTATTCCAATGGTTTTCGGAGGCCAGAAGGCATTGTGGGTGTGGGAAAAAATCAACCAAAAAAGTTGGTGGTGTTTGCATGACCCCAACTGTAGTGTTTAATTTTTTGAAATCCATGAGCATGAAGTTAATGACCTTGAGCGTGAAGGAACAGACTTTGAGTGTAAAAATGTCGACCCTGTGCATGAATGTTTAGACCCTGTGCGTGAAATTTAGACCCTGAGCGTGAAATAAAATATTGAGTGTGATGTGAGTGTGCACGCTCATGCCTTGAATGTGAAAAATGAGCATGCGCATTCAACCTTGAGCATGAAATATAAAACAATTCTTCAACATCTGAGAGCTTACCTTGCTTAAAAAACTTTACCTGCTATGACAATATGACTACAACAGGACTATACCAGTATATACATTCGATGTACATTTAATTTGACTCATAAATAAGCCTTTTACAACTATAATATATATCTTGAGCATGACACACTCACCTGTTGCACATGAAAATTTGGCCTTGAGTGTGGCACGCTCAATCACACTCACTTTTGTGCGTGCATGGAATTTTCTATGTGCCTGATAAATACATAATAGGAATGTGAAACTATTAAGCTTCAGTGCAGATGAAGAAGCAGATGTACCGTCCTCCTTGAGTCTTCCTCCCACCACTGCTACAGAGAACAGAACTCCCTCATGAGTCTCATCCCCTCTCACCACTGTATCTGCTGGAATATGTATCGACAATAGGGACTTGATACCCCTCTCATGTACTTGAAGCTTCATCGCTTTCGAGTCTTTCCTATCTTGTGGCTGTTTGTCTCCTGGCATATGGACAGATGCTCTGTCCCTCTTGAGTCTCTGAGTCCCATCTCACCGCCGTTCATCTGTATATGTACATGTGCTGAATTTGATGAAGTTCTGTCACTGTTGAGTGTCATGCCTCTCACCACCTGTTTTCTCTCCTTCATGAAGTGCATCATTCAGCTTGGTGTCGAAGGCAGGGGGACTGGGAAGCCGATATGTTTTGCTTCACCCCTCTTATCCTCCTTTTTCTTTCATTCTCTCTTTCTGTCAGTTCTTTGTTATATTGGTGACTGTTACCATACATGTGTATTAGAAGAACAGTATGGGAAGCACAAAATGACAGCAAGAGGGAGATGTAGCTAAGCCTATGGGAGACTGTTTGGCAGCATGGAGCATTGTGTTAGTATGAGAGATAGGTTTTTGATAGTATATGTTGTATATCAGTAGTAAATGTAATGATTATTTTCTTTCTTTCGTTTTTACTGATGTTTTACCGATGTTTTACAGTTTTATGATGAATAAAATGTGTTCTACATATGTACGGTCTATATACATTGTAACAAAAGCCAAAGGTTTAAAATTATGAAGCACGAGCGAAGTCCCCGACGTGGGGATCCAAAGACGGTTACCTGCAACACAATTGTCCTAATACTTAGCTAATGCAGCACATACATAAGATCCATAGTTCCACTATCAGGCAGTTTCATACTGTCCAAAGATATGGGCTCTATATCTGCAGTAACAGCTACAATGTCCATTCACTGACTTTCAGAAAGTGTATTCCAGATGCTTCTATTGGACCAACAACTTAGACAACCTCAACAACCTCAAGTTGTGGTTCTGTTGGAGCAGAATGTTGGTGTATTCCTGTGAATACATGATTGTTAGTATATGAGGGGTGTTAGCCATTTGGATCATAAAAAGCCCAGGTTTTATGAAAAAGTGATCACAAAATCCCTGACTTCCATGATCACTGCTAAAATCTAATGGTATTCATTATTATTAATGAATGTATGAGTGATCAAAGGTGATCATTGGATATTATAATAGTGTATGATGGATATTAAAGGGCATATTGACTACTAATGAATACTAATGAATGTGAAAGGGATCATAAGTGATCATAATATAATATAATGGTGTATTATAGTGCATAATGACTACTAGCGAATACTAATGGATGTATAAGTGATCATAAGTGATCATGGTATGTTGTAATAGCATATTATAGTGCGTAATGACTACTGGTGAATACTAATGGATGTGGAAGTGATCATAAGTGATCATGGTATAGTATAATGGTGTATTATAGTGTGTAATGACTACTAGTTAATACTAATGAATGTGGAAGTGATCATATGTGATCATGATATGTTATAATAGTGTTTTATAGTGCATAATGACTACTGGTGAATACTAATGAATGTAGAAGTGATCATAAGTGATCATGGTATATTATAATAGCATATTATTGTGTGTAATGCTTACTAGTTAATACTAATAAATATAAAAGTGATCATAAGTAATCATTGTATAAATAATAGCATATTAATTTATGGGGAGGCGCAATGACCACTGATCAAGAGTTTGTTTGTATGTGTTTGCATTTTTTGAGATTTGCGCAGATTATGGATAATCGAAATTCTGGTTCCAAATCAGGCATTATTCCCTATATTATTCCGGATTTAGAACATATTTGGGGTAGGCGCAGGTGGTTTTCGAGCCCAATTTCCCAAATTGGGCCAGAAAGATGACAATTCATGCTCGATATCTATGAATATGCCTTAAATAAATAAAAATCTTCGAACATCTCCTTTACAATGTATGTATGTTCATATATGCCTAAGTAGCTTTTGTGTACCATGAGTCTGTGTGCTATAATATCGTTCTTACTGATGAGCACATTTGCGAGCCTTTTATTGCTTATGTAATACACATAGTACGTGTTTGAACGCGTCGCGTTGGTGTTGCGCGCAACAGAATCAAAACAGAACAGAGCTACACCCCCTGAGAAACACCTTTTCCACTCTTCATTGCACTTCCTGGATCTCGGCTCTGCATCACTGGTTGTACTGATACACTAAAATGGGTAGAACATACAAAAAGAAGACCAAAGGAAGGACCAGAAAGCAACAAGCTACTCTAGAGGTTGCCAATGCTACTCGTCTTCCAAACTATACAGCACCGTTACACACCAGTGCTGTATCCAATGTAACTCGACATGGAAACAACTCATGTATACCAGGTTGTCATAATGGTAAAAAGGCTGCACTGTCAAACAAGAAATATTGGAATGAACATAAACAGACTTACAGGATGAAAAAACGAGATAAAGACCGAAAACTAAAGCTCAAAAACCTAAAGTTACAGGTTAAAGGGTTGCGTAATGACCTCTCAAGGAGGACAAACGAATTACAAGGACATAAGGAAACATCTGAGCTTAATGTCCAAAGCCTTCAGCTTCGCATTGATGCTCTCAGGGGATCCAAGAACGAGCTACAAATGGAGCACCAGAAGCTGAGGAAACGGTATCAGCGTCTATCACGTACCAAACAGGCATTGGAGAAACATGTAAAGGAAAGAAAAAAGCAGTGCTTACAGAGTGGAAATCGACGGCAACTTATCCAACTCAAATGTAGAGGGACATATACTTCTGGGGCTCGCAAACTTGCACGCTATCTAGTGTCAATTGGAGCAGCAGAAAAAAAAGTAGGAGCCGCAATACAAGAGATTGGGAGTGTCCTAGGAATGGAAGTTAGCAATAAAATGAGCACCAGAACAGTTCAAAGAGCTGTTCTTGAAGGTGGAGTCGCTGGTGACCTACAGATTGCTTATGAAATAGCAATGTCGGAACGTAAGATAATTAATACAAGTCATTACAAGAGGCTAAACATTTTGTTTCAGAACTCACCTATAGCTCTGATTCAACATCGCACAAGCACATTGAATATGAATCTCGTCATATTGCACTGCAGGTTGTTGACTACTACAACCCAAATGCAGAACCACAATGGGCATTGCGTACATTGGGCATTGATACATCAGTGGATCATACCAGTGAGACACAAGTAAACGGTCTAAAGCAGAGACTGAAATCATTATCAGTGGTCTTTAATGAGAGTCCGATTGCAAAAAGAACTGGTCTTACATTTTCTCCAGAGGACTTCGCATACAAGTTGATGGGTACAAGTGGAGATCATGCAGCGGACCAGAAGAAAAGCCATGAGATTTTACGAACATGGAAAATGGAAGTGGTTCTTCAGCGCATGGGAGAAGAAGCACTGCTCAAAATGGATATTGAATGAGTTGCCGCAATTTTGGTACCTCGGAAATTGAAGTTAATTGAAGAAAGTGGTGGGCAGGAAGCTTGGAATCAACTTTCAGAAGAAGAGAAGTCATCTGCCGACATTTCATTAATCCGGGAAGTCGGTCAGCAGATATTTGACAACTTACCTCAAGAAGATAAGAATAAACTCACACTCTTTATCCGAACTGGATGCTGCATGCACAAGGACTTAAACTGTGTCAAAGGCGGTGATAGAGAAATGCAAAAGATGTGGCAAGTTAAAAATAAAACCCAACCTATTCTGCTAGCAAACCGGGATAATGCAGCGACACTGGCACAGCAACTTGATTCTTCTAATCCAACTGCAGCAGAAAAACTTGCAGAAGAACGTTCAAAGCGAGGAGGGAGCCATGCAGCTATGCTTGGTGGTCAGATATGTCGGAACAAAGATACAAAAAAAGGCCAACAGGAAACATACAATTCATGGATGCTCATGAATGTAGGCAAAAATATACCCTATCCAGATGTCAGTAACACACGATATGGATCCCATGGCGAAGCAGCAGGCACCATAATCACATACCTCAAGAACTTCATTCAATTTATGCAATTTGTGCATGATGCGAAGGAAAAGCCTGGATTTACAAATATTGAGTCCAATTTTGCAAGAGCACTCGAGAATACCGAAACACTTACAGAACTATGTGTTCTTGCACTTTATAATGTTGCTGTATCGCGACCATTCATGCGATATGTTAGAAAACACGAAAATATTCTTGAGTTAGAGACATTCTTTGCAACAAAGGCTGCATTCCTCCAACAGATATCACAGAATCCGATAATTTGGGCGGAAGGGAACTTTAATCTTGCAGAAGCCGTACTTGGGGGACAGCCAATGGATGAATGGGAGCAGAAAGTGGTGAAGGCTATACAATCTCTCGCACCAAAGCTACCAGATTTAAATGATGCTGTAATTGCATTTGCTGAGGGGGCAAGAGTTACTTTTGTTGAGCGGTTTTCAGAGGAGTTTAAAGAAGGCGGAGAAATCAGCTCACTTTCAGATGTACAGAAGAAAAAGATGTTCTTTTCATCAACAAATGATGTCAATGAAGGTGGCCTTGGAAGCTATCGAATAGGACAGAGGCAACGACCTGCTGAAACATTGCATAAGTTTAATGCAACATTTGTTGCCAATCAGAACAAGACAGATACCTTTATGTCGGTCATGCTTGATTCGGAGGAGGATGCTGCTTATCTTCGTTCTGTGGCTCGTAAAACCGATTCTAGCCAGGTTCAAAAGGCCCTAAAAGAGGCACAGATAGCAGCAGATGAGAGGAAAGTCCAGGAGAGGCGGAGGAAGCAAAAGAGTAAACAAGCAAAGAACGACCTTAAGGCTCAAGAGATAGGCAAGACAGCAAAGAACCTCATTCTTGACATTTCATCAATAAACGAAACCATGCGAATGGCGGAGCTAAACCGGCAGTTAAATTTCCACCGAGAACACGAGAAGAACTTGAACATGACAGATTGTGAGAGAGTTCCCGCGACATCAAAAATGCGTAATCAAAAGCAGAGGTGCACCGTACTGAAAAAAGCTGTTGAAAGATATCTATTGAGGACTAATACGGCTTTCAGAAGTTATGAGGAACAGCCTGTAGTGGCTTCTGGGAGCAGCAAAAGCGCTAGCACAGACCTACTATATGAATCAGACTATCATGACGATATGGCATAATAACTCATATTATTTTACTTACAAAAATCTAGTCTACTTCTACTATTGATGAACCAATACCTATATAATAGTTAATATTGGTTGAACTACGAGAGCAATAATTTGGCAAAAATGGAAGATAAAGTATGATATTGGTGCATGCAGTGCATGCGTTAACGATTTCACACTTTTTGGGTGGCTGTGAGCTTAGTCAGCAGCCGCGTCCTTTCACAGCGGTTGCGCCTCCCCATAAATTTAATTTATAAATGAATATAGGAATATCACATTTTCCCACATGTCACACCTGTCACGCTCGTCACATTCGTCACATATGTCACGCTTCACATATTTGTTACATATGTCACGTATGTCATGTATGTCACATATGTAGCATTTGTCATACTTGTCACACATGTTGTGTATGTCATGTATATCACACCTGTACGTCACATTTGTCACACCTGTCACACCTGTCACGTACGTCACGTACGTCACACATGTCACATATGCCACATATGTTATGTATGTTGCATTTGTCATACTTGTCACACTTGTTGTATTTGTAACGTATGTCACACGTGTCACAGTACGAATGTCACGCTCCTCATATTTGTCACACCTGTTGTATATGTCATATATATAGCATTTGTCACACTTGTCACACTTTTTATACATGTCACACCTGTTATGTATGTCATATTTGTCATGCATATCACATTCTTACATGTCATACTTGTCAGATTCATCACACTTGTCATGCATATCACATTTATCTTACATGTCACACTTGTCAGATTCGTCACACTCGTCACATATGTCACACATTTTACTACTGGTCATATATATCACACTTATTACTCTCATCTGTCACCCTTTTTTCTGTCTGTTATACCGGTCACACTCTTCAAGCATTATTCATATAACACTTATTATATTTTACACATTTGTCACATTTCTTACATATTTGTCACATTTTCCATGTCTGTTATATCTGTCATATATTTTCTCTCATTTTGTTACACTTTTCTTACATGTCACATTTTTCAGTTATATTACACATCATACTTCTATAAATATTACATACATTACAAATTGAAGATTCTATTTCATTCACCTACTTCAAACCTGTTTTGGTGAACACATCTTTAGTGTACCAATCTTAAGTATTAAAATGGAAACATATGACTTACTATAATATATCTGAACACAAAGAACTGCATTGTACACAGCATACAAGTTGAAGTCAATGATCCTTATGTTTCTGATCTTTGTCAAAGCTCACATCAGTATTTAGACACTCATACAGTTACATGTGTAATAATTGTCTCAAGAATCTCATGTCAAATATGACATATATGACACTATGTCATCTGCAATTAGTTTGAAATTGTCAAGGTTGATAGCCTTCACTGAGTTATGGGAATTATACATTTTAAGCACTCACATGATTGTTATATTTAACTACTTGTTTTATTTAAGTCTCAGATGAGAGTAAGCTGAGAGTCAGTTGAGACATCTGTGAGAATGATACATATAACAGCTGGTTATGTAGCAGTTCTTGCTTATGAATAGATAAGTACTAGTAGGACATGAAAACAGTATCATATTGACATCAAGTCTTGAGACATTAGAAAGTTATAAGTTTTAACAATAACATGAAACCATAGTAGAATGAGTGACATGAAAAAAAAACACAATTGAACTAAACATGAAGTGAGACAAAGAGATAAGAGATGTGATAGTGGGAAGGTAGTATACAGTTAGTACTATGTGATATATGAGAAAAGATGTGATGGATGTGGTGAATAGGGAAAGTGTGAAATGTGCAACAGGTGGCAGGAAAGGTACAATGTTAGATATTCTGGGTTGTACAGCCTCTGGTTCAGGCCTTGGTAGGACTTTGGTTAATAACTCTAGTATATAAACCCCCTGTAATTTGATAGTTGACCACAAGATTCCTCCTATTTGTATTTGTGTCTGTGTCTGTGTCTGTGTCTGTGTCTGAGCTTTTCATCTCTTATCACCCCCCTCTCTCCCAACCTACCCCCCTTTATTATTTGTTGCTTCAGACAACAATTGGTGGCAGAAATGGTGTGATGGGTAGCTGGAAAAGAAAAAGCATGGCATGTGGTAATATAGGCAGACATATATGACAAGTGGTAAAATTTGTGACACATGTAATCTGTATGGCAAGTAAATTTACTTGTGAAATCAATATGCTAACAATGATATGTGGGAAAGGTGTAAATGTAAAGCATAACAAGTGTGATATGGGTGCAAGTGTAACATACAGGAAAGGAATGACAAATACAGAAAATGTGACATTTGTAACTTATAGGGAAGGGGTGACATTTGTGACAGATGGGACTGATAGGTGAAACATATGTGACAAGTAGTAAAATATATGACATATGTGACGAGCGTGACAGGTGTGACGAATCTGACAAGCGTGACATGTAAGAATGTGATATACATAACAGGTGTGACATGTATAAAAAGTGTGACAAGTATGACAAATATGAGGAGCGTGACATTTGTACTGTGACACATGTGAAAAATGTGACATACATGAGATGTGTGACATGCATAATAAATGTGACATGCATGACATATATAAGTGTGACAAATGTGACATGCTTAACATGTGTGACATATGTGACATACGTGACATATATGACAGGTGTGACAGGTGTGACATACATGAGATGTGTGACATATGTGATAAATACAATAGGTGTGACATGTGTGACATACACAACAAGTGGGACAAGTATGACAAGTATGATAAATGCAACATACATGACATACATCACATATGTGACAGGTGTGACAAATGTGACGTACAGATGTGACATATGTGACATACACAACAAGTGTGACAAGTATGACAAATGCAACATACGTGACATACGTGACAGGTGTGACAAATGTGACGTACAGGTGTGATATACATGACATACACAACATGTGTGACAAGTATGACAAATGCTACATATGTGACATATGTGACAAATATGTGAAGCGTGACATATGTGACGAATGTGACGAGCGTGACAGGTGTGACATGTGGGAAAATGTGATATTCCTATATTCATTTATAAATTAATATGCTATTATTTATACAATGATCACTTATGATCACTTTTACATTTATTAGTATTAACTAGTAGGCATTACACACAATAATATGCTATTATAACATACCATGATCACTTATGATCACTTCTACATTCATTAGCACCTGCCAGTAGTCATTATGCACTATAAAACACTATTATAACATATCATGATCACATATGATCACTTCCACATTCATTAGTATTAACTAGTAGTCATTACACACTATAATACACCATTATACTATACCATGATCACTTATGATCACTTCCACATCCATTAGTATTCACCAGTAGTCATTACACACTATAATACACCATTATATCATATTATGATCACTTATGATCACTTTCACATTCATTAGTATTCATTAGTAGTCAATATGCCCTTTAATATCCATCATACACTATTATAACATCCAATGATCATCTTTGATCACTCATACATTCATTAATAATAATGAATACCATTAGATTTTAGCAGTGATCATGGAAGTCAGGGATTTTGTGATCACTTTTTCATAAAACCTGGGCTTTTTATGATCCAAATTGGCTGACACTTATGAGTATACAGCAATCAAATAGAATCGTATCTATAGTACCTGTAGTACTTGGCTGAATTTGGTGTTGAATATGTCATATGTCGATGTTGAGTCCTTGTAGTGCAAGTCAACCAAGCTCAAGATAATAAGTCTTTACATCACAGGCTACTGCCAATTGGACTATGTAAGTATTCTGAAATTGACATTTCTAATATACTAGGAGATAAGTAGAAAATAGATATCTAACTAGAGTATCTATCCTTTTTAGCAACGGACGAGACTTAGCGCTAAGCTATAAGTCAAGTCCAGGAAACTAATATCCACACAATGTTTAAAGGGTTTGAAAAGTGATGTATTCAGTACAGTAATCCAAGGGTATTTATACATTTCAAGCGCTATATCATGAGAATATTCTACAAAAAGAACTGTATAGGCATTTTGTAGAGGTTTGTATCCTCTACAACTTATAATTCCACAGAGTACACCTGACCAATTTGTATTGGAGAGTCTACATAGAGTGGGAGTAAGTCCCTGTACATGTAAGCGCCGCTATGTATTTAAGAAAAGGCCGTGTTTGGCTAAGCCAGCCAGGACAAACACAGTGAAATTCCCACTACCTTTTAAGGTAGTAGGGTTATAGGGTGCACCAGATTCTTGCAGTTATGCAGGGAATTTTATGCTGTGCAGTTGAGTTTATAGCTGTTTGCTCAATGATGTAGCACCCAAGTTGACAGCATACATAGCTGAATTGATCGGCTTAGTGCTGCCGAGTCCCAAGCCAACCAACCAGTTCATGTTCCACTCCACCATTCCGCCCGCTTGGCAATAGCTGTCTCACTCTCAAGGATGGAGGGCTTTCATTCCACTCACTATATTATGTCTTCATGCCTGGAATACAACACGTCGAATCCTTATCTCCTGTGATATCAAGAACATAGTTGTCTGAATGGACAAGGAAGGTGTTCCTAGAACCGACATTTGCCAGTTCACAGAGTACACACAGTGCCAATTCTTGCACTGTACTGAAGAACAGGTAATGTAGTGTGATATGCTTGAAAGAGGCAGGAAATGGATTCTGAGGGGCTTAGATGCAGCTGTAAGTGTCTAACTTTACACGTCTCAGTCTGCACTGATCCAGATGATACTTAGTTCTGCAACAGCTCATCTTTGTCAATGAAAGCCACTTGCAAGCCACTTGAATAAGTTTTCTATGCATCGATGGAGTACGACTGGGCTTTGAATGGATGCAGATCACCAAAACGTGATTATTTTGTATGCGGTCAGTGGTAGGTGGGCTGTATATATGACCATTATGTTCTGAGTAGCTTACATCCCTGTAGGTACTCAATGCTGCTTGCTCTGTCCCTTGATAGTACTCTATATCTCGACGTTTTCAAAAACCAGTCAGTGCTGAGAGATTATCACACTTTACCAAAGGCCTACTAGAGCAAACAAATTCTTTCCCACTGTGCAACGTGATAATTATCATAGATAACACGTGAATACATATGTTTCGCTCTTTTCAGTGAAACCTTCTGACTGCTGAGTGCTGAATATCCAAGTCTTCTGAGAGTCTGAGACTGAGTGTGCACTCCCGCCACCCCTCCCTGATTCTGAGCTGTAATCTTCAATAGCTGGTTATCAGGCAGATGTTCGCTGCATCGTTCCACCATATTGTTGTGTAGTGTAGCCAGACTGGCCACACAGTACACAGGCATTTTATCATTGTCATTGTTCACTCATGTCTCCATTTATAAGGGTCAATGAGATGATATATTTTACAGAACTCGTGCAGTGGTGAGTTGGTAGGGAGGATAAAATATAAAACTGGCACTGGCGGCTACCTCAGGCATTGTTCTACAAGTCCCCATGGCATCATATACTTCTTGAGGTATTGTTGGTTTATTTGTTCTATCTTTTTATGGTACACAGTTGTATTCAATATTAAAAATGTTTTGTAGCTACTTAAGCGCCAAGCACTGGGCACTGATCAATGATCACGGAATACTTAGGTACTACTACTAGCCAGGTAGTGGGCTCTGCTGGCGTGAGCCAGCCCTAGGATTTATTGTATCTAAGTCCGAGTGACAATTGTACCGCTTACACATTTGTATTTGGCTCTACTTCTTGAAAAGACATCTAACGGCTTCCTCGGTCAATCGAACATAGCACCATGTGATAATTGAGCAGCTCTGCTGCAAATAGAGAACACAACCATGAAGACAGAATGAAAGTAAAGAAATAAGAAAAAAGGAGAAAGGCGAAGAAATTATGTACCTAATAGATAGTTGAATACCTATACTGTACTATTTCGACCAATTGTTCGGTCACACGTCATGCGGGGTCTCCGAACAGAACAAATTCAAGTCTTGTCACACATCCCAGAGAGCATCGAACATAGGGTAGAGACAACTAAATAAGAGCTTAAAATTGAAAAAAATTCATTGTGGATTTGAGTAAGTTTTTCTTCTCAATAATTTCTATATGGATACTGCTCACTCATTGTAGATCTATTGTTAATAATATTCATGTAGTTATTATTGTTGAACAACTCTTAACAATGAACATGGGCATGAACAAATTGTAAGCCTGTCATGTACTGAACTGGGCCTCGAACCGAACAATGAATTCAAATTTTCGGTCACACCCAAAATCAGTGAACAACTGGTCGAAATAGTACAGTATCCATAACATCAACTCAAGTCTCAACAGCTCCCAACTAATGTGACAACTAGCCAAAAGCAAAAAACAGTTTACCTATGGCTATTGACAGGTGAAAGCCGTCCTGTACCAGTACCATCTTGACAACTCATTCAGCCTGTATGGTATGGCATTTCCATTTTGTACTGATGTAGAGTAGGTGTTTCGCCTGCACTACAAAACCCACCATTTTACGAGCTGCGCCTGCCGGGATCACGTGACCGACATCGTGAAGATAACAATATCAAATCTAGCCGTACGCGCATCAATGCGCTATTCGTGTTTGCTCTCCCCCTCGCACTTGTCCCCTCCTGCACTTTCCTCCGATGCTAACACCCCCATTCTTCTCCGAACGCCACTATTACGCACCAAGTACTCAAGATCACCGGTATTGTGCGCTACCAAGAGCCACTAAAAACCGCAGTTCACCCTACCAGCGACTGCATCATCGCCCTAACTATCTTCCCCCTCAAGTTTTATTCTTCAAAATTTCTCTTCAATTCATTGCTACATCTAATGTTTCATACCTTACCAATTACTGCAATATTCTACGACCCCCAAACATAATTAATCTCCGTCCTTTCGACCTTTCCTAGTTAAGTTACTCATTTATTCCAGCACTCTATATAATCCATGTATCTACTTCCACCCAACTCAGTTGATTTTTCCTCGCTCAGAGTTTGGTCTAAAGTCTTGGTTATCGTCTTCAGGTTGTTGCTAGCACTCTCGACTCGCCTTATACTGCTCCGTTTTCATAATTATATCAGATCTCCATGTTCAAAATTTCATCTCGAAGGTTTTCTTGTTTATCGTGTTCTCGTCTTCATTATCTCATTGCTAATCTCGCTTTGATCACCTTAGGACCTCTCAGTCGAACGGACGTTTGATAACTTGTATTAACATTTTTTTATCACCCTTACACTGACTTACCTCAACCTTCACTGTCGAAGTCACTACATACCCCTTCCACATCGACATCTTTCACAACCACTCCTAGGCTTCGTACTTTTGTGGCAACATACCATGCCACATTTGTGGACAACAAAAGAGCAACGATTATGGCTTACTGCTAGACTACCTGGGTTCATAGATGCGAAGGACAATGGTGGGACAACACCCTGGCTTGCAGACTTATATGTCAATTACTTGCATCAGTGGGGTATGCCAACACCAAGCAAGAGGGAAAAGTGCGAGTGGGGTGCAAATGCAAAGACTAATAAGTGGAAGAAGAGGTGCAAAGTAAGTGACAGTACTTAAGAAACATTATTCATACTCATAGACTCACAATTTTGCCTCATCATAGCAACTGAGCAGGTGGTTTCGTAACCACATTCATAATTCGACTGCCACAATGCGAGGTGTTCTGAAACAGTCCAAAAAGCACACACTACAAGAGTGGCAGGTCTACAGGAACTTATACATTGATTATCTTAAGCCCTTATTGGAGGATGCATGGCAAAGGTACCTTTCAACATTGCCAGCAAACCCCAAGAATGTGAAGTCATGATTCGAAATTGAGAACACTCTCATTCGCCACCATTACGCCAACGAAACAGCAGATGTTGTAACAGAAGTTCAAGAAATTCATGCAACAGCATGCAAAAGCAACCAGGTAACTATTGACGACATGGATACTGACAAAGACCATACCAAATGGTATGAGAAGTAAGTACAGATAGTGTTGAGATTGTAGCTTTTCACTTACATACAATATATAGATCAATGAGGAAGTTTCGCACAACACTTGCTTCAATATTAGAAGATTTTTCGAAGAACACTAGCTGGAAATTCACAGTATTGGCAGGTGGACCTCGTCCACTTTATGGTGGGGATATGCAAACTATGATGTAGGTCAATGAATGTTACCTCAGCTTATTGTCTTTCATGGTACTCACCATATGTGATACCGCAGTTTCCACTGTGGTATGGATAAAAATGGAGATACATGGGAATCAAAGATGGGGAGCACCATTTTTGCGAAAGAAGTTAGCAACACATTCGATGTTTTCCTTTGTGGATGCTTTTGTAAGTACAATACAAGTGTGATTTAATATTATCCTGTGCTTACCTGTGCTAATGAATATGCCCAGCTGTAGATGATTGCAAATCTCAAAGCCTTGAAGGAAGTCTGGAACAATGCTCAGTCACGCCAGCTTCTGCTGCAGTAATTTACACTCCCTCAAGGAGTCTGTGAGGATCTGCACAGATCCATGTGGAATCTGTGCAGATCTGTGCAGAATCTGTACTGGTCTGTATAAATGTAAAAATTCTGTATGGATTCTGCACAGATTCTGCACAGATTCATGTGGAATTTAAGTATTTTTAAGTAGTAATAATGTCTTCACAAATTCCATGCAGATTCCTTACAGATTTTGTGAAGAATTCTTCAGTTATAGAACTTTACTAGCTTCAAATGTCAGTTTATTTTACCACATCTTCTGATACCTTTTCTGATGCATTACTACCACTACCACACCTCAAACCCTTTTCCAAACAAACCAAACAATATTAGCTGAAACATAATTGTACTGTATGTGCTACCAGATGTGATTACAAATACATGAGTTTAGCTATTTAGAGAACAATATCTTCTGCTGGAAAGTCATCATTCTCTGCTACATCTTCTTCCACTTCCATTCCATTAGCTTCCTGTCTTCTTCTTCTTGCTTGCCTATCTATAACATGCTTACTGTGATAAAACAACATGGTATGTAAAAACCAATCAAAATTGCTTGGAGTCATTTTTTTGAAGTAGATTCAAAGCCACCAAGCCAAGCATTGAGCTGTTCACATGCCTATAACAAGTAGTAGTTTTGAACATATTTTGAAACAATTATAATATGTATCTTACCTGTGTATTAAAAGCTCTTTTCAAATATGGATTTCCATTATTGTCAACATCAGTTACCACCAAATTTGGAGCAGATCCATCTAGTGGGGCTGGATTGCAGAATATTCTGCAGAGGAAGTCTTTAACTCTGTGATTTGTATAATGATAGCTATCTACACTAAATCTTGTAGTTTTTATCCAGGTTTCCCATTGCTCTCTTCTTGCTTCATTAAGAAGATATCTTAGTACCAAACATGCTTTATCAATGCATACATAATCTGAGGTCTTTACACTCGCCCCCCCATTCCGTCCGGACTCCGTGGATTCCACGGACTATCTGGACGAACTTCAAGGATTTTCCAGATAGTCCGTGGAATCCAGCCGGACTCCAGCTGGACTCATTTTGGCTGCAAGTCCAGCCAATTTTTCAATTCCGGTCCGGTTCCAGTCCACCTGGAGTCCATCTGGAGTCCGCCAGGAATCCTTTTGTTAGCTGGAGTCCGGCAAGTTTGGCAGGAATTCCGGCGGACTAAATCTGTTCGGAACTCACCTGGACTCCGGTTGGAACTAGGCGGACACGGACTCTCTATTAGCCACTATTAGTATTTACTAGTTACTTGTTATTAGTATTAGTTACCTTTAATTAATTTATAGTAAAAAGACGCAACAAGCTGGAATCGAACCCTCAGCTAAGGAAGAAGTCACGTGAACAACTAGAGAGTACACAATACTGATACACCAAATGGTCTTACAATTCTTAGAGACCACAATCTACATAATCACCATATATTTCACTTTCCTGAAACAGTATGTCATTTTCCCACCCTATTTTTCTTTCTCTCTCACGTCAACGCTTCCACCCTCCCACGTCAACGCGTCAAGCGCCTCAAACCCCCATCCCACATCGTCGCCTCAAACCCCCTTCCCACATTGTTGCCTCTAACCCCCTTCCTATATCGTTGCCTCAAGCTCTCTTCTCATGTCGTCGCCTCAAGCCTTCTCCCACGTTGTCGCCTCAAGCCCCCTTCGCATGTCGGCGCCTCAAGACTCCTTCCCACGTTGTCGACCCATCCCCACCTCCCTCGTTGTCGCCCAAATCGACTCTCAAGCGCAAGATCGATAGTACAGCAAGATCAATAACGTATGGGATAGGCGCTGTGGTGTGAATGGTTGCGCGTGTGTGAGCGCATAAAATCTAAAGGTACTCGTTTCCCCCTCTTTCTCCATCTTCCCTTCTCACTACCGGACAACGGGCGCTATATAGGTGCGCCTCTCTTCCCTCCCTCGTTTTCGTCTCGCAAGTGACGGCTCCTCACCCCCCCATCTCCTCCCACTGCCTCGTCTGGCAAGTGACGAGAGTAACGGCGTCTCCCTGCCACCTCGTCTGGCAAGTGACGAGTGTGTGTGTGTGCGTCCCCCCTCCTCATCGCTTGCCAGGAGGAGCGCTGTCATGTCCCCCTCCTCTCCTCCACTTCGTCTCGCAAGGGACGAGCGTCTGTCCATCCCCACTCCTATCCCCCACCTCGTCTCGCAAGTGACGAGCGTGCATGTGTGCATGTGTCCCCTCACGTCCCCCTCCTCACCACCACCTCACGTCCTCCATCCCCCCATCCTCCTCTCCCCCACCTCGTCTCACAAGTGATGAGCGTGCGTGGTCCTCTCTCCCACCTGCTCCGTCCCCCCCTCCTCCTTCCCCTCCTCGTCTCGCAAATGACGAGGACGAGCATATCATCCCCCCCACCTCCTCTTCCTCATCTCGCAAGTGATGTGGGCGAGCGCTCGTCCCCCCTCGTCCTCGTCTCGCAAGTGACGAGGACTCCAAGTCCCCCCCTCCTCCTTCCCCTTGTCTCACAAATGACGAGGACGAGCTAGCTGTCCCCCTCCCCCTTCTCGTCCTTGTCTCGCAAGTGACAAGGACTCCAAGTCCCCCCCTCCTCCTTCCCCTTGTCTCACAAATGACGAGGACAAGCTAGCCGTCCCCCTCCCCCTCCTCATCCTCGTCTCACAAGTGACGAGGACTCCAAGTCCCCCTCCTCCTTCCCCTCGTCTCACAAATGACGAGGGCACTGGTCCCCTCATCCTCGTCCTCATCTCGCATGTGACAAGGACGAGTGCTGGTCCCCCCCTCCTCGTCCTCGTTCTCATCTTGCAAGTGACGTGGATGAGTGCTCGTCCCTCCTCCTCCTTCTCGTCCCTCCTCCTCCTTCTCGTCCCTCCTCCTCCTCCTTGTCCCTCCTCCTCCTCCTTGTCCCTCCTCCTCCTCCTTGTCCCTCCTCCTTCTCGTCCCTCCTCCTTCTCGTCCCTCCTCCTTCTCGTCCCCCCTCCTTCTCGTCCCCCCTCCTTCTCGTCCCTCCTCTTCCTCGTCCCCCCCCTCCTCCTTCCTGTCCTCGTCTCGCAAGTGACGAGGATGAGTGCTCATCCCCCCCTCCTCATCCTCGTCCTCGTCTGGCAAGTGACGAGGACAAGCATCCATCCCCTTCCCCTTCACACGTACTCCGTCCCCTCCTCGTCCTCCCCCCCACTTCGTCTGGCAAGTGACAAGTGTGCGTGTGTGCATGTTCCCCTCCTCCCACCTCCTCTGTCCCCCTGTTGTCCTCTCCCCCACCTCGTCTGGCAAGTGACGAGTGTGTGTGCGTGCATGCATTCCCCCTCCCTCATCGCTTGCCAGGACAAGCGTGCGCACGTCCCCCTCCTCTCCACCACCTCATGTCCTCCTTCCCCCTGTCCTTCTCTCCCTCGCTCATTCTCTTCTCATGCCAATGGGCCGAGGGCAAAAGGCTGTGTTTTGCCTAAAATAGTTTAGATAATCATGTACTGTAGCCAATCAAATTTAATATATATTTATTCATATTCAATGTAGCCTATGAAAGGCTGTATATTTTTAGTTTCTTGATCATGAGATATTGCTGTGCATCTTGTGGCTTCCTAAGATCTTGGTTTGCATCAACCCCTTCACCCCTTCCCCCCACTCCTTCTTAACCACCACCACTATCTAGCTATCTCAAAGCATTTTAACAACACATCTACACACAATGGCTCGTCGTTCTACTCGCTCTGCTACAACTCAGGCTTCCAGTATCACTCCTACTGAGTCTGCTCCACTTTCAGCTACACGTGAAACTCGCAGTGAGTCTCGCAAGCGTGGAACTTCTGCTGCTGATCTTACAGCTCAACCACCAACAAAGAAGCAGGCTAAGGCCAATGAATCTATCACAGATAATGAGGAGACTGAAAAAGTGCAGGAAAAATGGGGTAAAAAAACTGTAAAAGGCAAGAAAGGCAAAAAAACTCGGTATGGTTTAATAACTTTCTTTTACTGCCTTACTAATGCTTTTTTAGAAAAACTTCGGAAATGAAAAGAGCTGAGGATGCTGCTGCAGATGAAGAGGGTGTTCCTGACCTTACTGCGTACATATTACATATATTTATACAATATTTATGTACTAATAATACTTAGTGCTGAAAGGGTGCTGGAGGAAAGCGGCCTTCCTGTTGCCCCTCCAAAGCGGGGTCCATCTTCTGATGTACCTCAACCAGCAGCTCCTGTCTTCACTGTTACTCGTAAGCGTCATTCAGACATGGAAAAAGGTAAGAAAATATTCATTTACATGCATAAAATGTGTATCTAAATATTTATATTGTCTACAGCTGAAGAAGAACAGGAATCTGATGGATATGAAACCAATAACAAAACTGAAAATAAAGGTTTGAGTTGATAGCTTACATATATATTTACTAACACAAGTTATATTTCAGAGAGTACTGAAAGTTCAAGTGATGGACCAGGTGCAAGTTATGAAAATGAATTGGATCACAGTGATGGTAGGTGATATTAGTATTACATCTTTCAAGCCTGACAAAAAGCATACAGAAGATCAGATCAGTAAGGGTAAAGGTAAGAAAAATTCAGTAATATTATAACTGTATTACTGTATTCAAAATCTTGAAAGGGAGTGATAAGTCCAATGACAATCATACTGAAGATAGGACCAGTAAGAATAAAGGTATGGATTTTCAGTATATTTGTATTTATACTAACTCATTGTTCTTTGCAGAGGTAGACATCATCATGACTAGTCCACCAGTTAGTCCACCTTGTGCTACCAGTAAACCAGGTGTAGTAGACACAGTGGATATCACCAATATTAGCCCTAAAGGTTCTTCAAGGAGTGAAGGTAAACCTACTATTTGTATAAATATATATGTACTAACTCTAAGTAGGTGGCATTCTTAGAGGAAATGCATTTGGGAATCACCCAAATGCTGCTGACTTTCACAGTGCTGTTGAAAGCACTGCTGTTGGTCCAGTTAAGGGGCGGGTTTGGCTGTATGTATCCAATGCAGATCCTAGTACTGTCATGGTACCTGGAGTGGCTTCATTTACATTGAAGCATAACCTTACCATAACCATTGGGCCTGTCTTGAAAAAACTCAAAGACAAAGCCGAACATTTCTTTAGTATGTTTTCTTTCATATTTTATTCATATACTAATATCATTTCAGCTGCTGATCGCTGTTTATATGTCTATGAAAGTAAGGCTTGGAATATTCTTGGAAATTTCGAATCTGCTGTTAAGGATGATGAAGAAGTTGACTGGCTGAGGATTGATGGCGAGCATATTTTGCCAATACTAAGCATAGCTATATATTTTATTCTTTTATTCTTGTACCATTTACTTATATTGTGTTGTTTTATAGTCTGGATTTATGCCAAATGCACCACCCTCCCTTGATGTTGAGACATATTCTATTCGGTCTAAGTCAGCTGGAAGCTCTGCAGCCAGTTCTCATGCTGTTTCTCGCTCTCATACCCCTTCTCTCATTCAAAGGGGTGGAATCTCGGAGCAACGCACTGAAGAGCTTATTGAGGTTCTAAAGCTTCCTAGGGATATTCTTGAGAGCACAGCCCCTGGACTTCGAGTTGCATATCAGAGGTATCTTGCCTGTATAAAGGCAGTTTCTGACCACAACATCATGGATAAGAACAGAACTTGGCCAGTTGCAAAGGCAACAAAGAAGGAAATCATCACAGTTTTTGTATCGTCTTCAGCCTGGTATGAGAACTACTCAAATTTCGATAAGATTGCAGATTTTCCAGCCATGCAGTCTTGGTTGGCTGAGGATTAGGATAGTCCTTCTGATCTGGATCTTTGGGGCTTTGAAAGTGATCATTATACATTTTTGGATCTGAAAAAGTGGCTTAAGGAGAAGAAGGAGAAAAGGAAGGGAAAGGGAAAGGGAAAGAGCAAGGAGGAGAAGGGAGGAAGAGATGGGAAAGCTCATGAGGAAAAAGAGAAGTCTAGTTCGAAAAAGTGCAAGTAAGTATATTGAATTTAAAATGTAATAGTTTACAATGGAATTTTTCAGTTGGGCTACAAATTTTGAGATATATCTGTGGTGCTTAACTTGTATATGGGCTATATTCATGCCAGGAATAACTCAACATATTTTATTCTGGTTATTAATTATCTGGCTATTTCAATGGCTTCCAAGTGCAACATTAGTTCCATTTCTTTTATTCAACCAGTAGTTGCAGCAAATGAACAACCATTTCCTAACATCACATTTGATGTGTTCAGTAAATTTATTCTGTCAAATTTTGGTGAAAACATTACACTCTCTGCCACATTGGTTATATTGTTCTCTATGATTGATAATGTTGATTTGTTAAGTCTTCATGCAAGACAGCAGAATGCAAAGTTGAAAGGAGAAAAAAATGTTGATGCAACTGCATGGATTAGATTACTGGCTAGAGCTATTCAGGAAAAAATTGGCATGGACTCAGATGATCTCTTTGAAGATAATGAAATTGATGAACACACAACTCGAACAGGCAGATCTATTTTGTTAGGCACTAAATTAGATGAAATGGCAAGACTTCTGAACTTGTATCCTTTCAATCAGGAGAGAAAAGTTTTTGAAGGTCAACTGAAACCTGTATCTCATGCTAGTATTGATCCTGTTCATATAATATGTCCTATAGCTGCAGAGTGTGAGACACTGAGCTGTAAAGGACAGGCACTACATGTGCATACTAAAGTTAGAGATGTACCTAAAGCAACATTAATTAAAGGCTCAAAAATATTTGAACATGCTTATGTAGTATCAGGTGTTTGTGAAAAATGTAAAACATTATATTCTGCAGAACATGAACGAGCCTATGATGAAAAACAGGGATATTATATGGTTCATTTAAACTCTGCTAAATATCTGAAAGTAGGAAAAAAACTATGGGTAGATAGGGCATTTTCTCAAGGTGTTCTGAATGGTATATATAGCTTTCATGCATCTGCTGCAGCATATATGGAATATTGGAACAACAGTTTTGGAAATGGAAAGGAAATAAGCCAAAGACAAGTCTGGGAGGCTTTTATACATGAATCAATACACATGGTTTCTGCAGGATCTGGTGTTAATTTTATTAGTCTTGATGGACTTTCAATTACTGCATTAACAGAAGAAGCATTTGCAAGGTTGGGTGAAAATGGAAAAATACGTGCATCACATGATCACAGCTGCTTAGAGTGTACACAGCCTTATAGAGAAACTCAAGACTCACTACCAGATGAGAGTGCAACAGTTAAAATGGTAGTAATTGATGGGATTGTTATGGGACCACAGGTAATGCACAACTAAAACTAAACAATATTATACTAATACATATTTTAAGCACTGTGCATATGACAATTGTTCCAACACACTTGTAAACCATAGAGGAGGTGTATTTTGTGATGTTCACAATCAAGAATTTGGAGCAAGATGCCGTGTTCGTGACTGTCAAAATCAAAAGATAGATAATACACAAGCTTGCAATGAGCACCAGGAAATGTGGCATAAATATAATTTAGAACATAGTTCAGATTACTTAAATGGTGCACGAAGAATGCTTCGCAAACCAGCTGAAAATCCACCTTGGAATAAAAACCGAGGAAGACGTGTTCAGCAGCCTCATGATGAATCAGATACCAATATTCCAAAGAAATCTCATTATTTTAGTGCCTCTCGCTATTATTGTGTAGAAACAATATGTGCTCCATGTGGTGCTGTAATTGCATGGACAAAGTTTGTGAAGTCTGAGTCAACAACCAATATACTTAAGTTCTTAGAAGATGTTTTTCCTGATGAAGAATTAAGACCAGATTACATATGTATTGATAAGGCATGTAAACTTCTTCGAACAGCAGTTGCAAATGGAAGTTGGGTAGATTGGTTTAAAAGTAGCCGCTTTGTAGTAGATGGCTATCACTATACAAATCACCACTCAGATGATTATCTTTGTAGAAAGTGGTGTAATCCAGCACCACATGATGGTTCTTCACCAAATCTAGTTTATATTGCACAAGATAGAAATGGTGAAAGATATCATAAACAAGCATTCAATACACAAGCCTGTGAACAACTAAATTCATGGCTTGGTGGATTTGAATCTATTATGAAACGTATGACTCCAAGCAACTTTAATTGGTTCATACATTCTATGATCTTTTATCATACTCAACATGTAATAAAATGGCAGAACAGCCAAAACTTTAGTATTATTAGTGAAGATTTTGAACAGCCTCTTCTATAATATTTTCCCACACCAATTATTCTCCTACCAGATATCTCTGTACTACATTTGTACCACATTTTCTGACACATCTTCTACCATATTTCCCACACCTATTATTTCTGATGCCTCTTCTACCACATCTTCCAATGCTTCTACAACAGACCATCATCATGTTCAAAATCTTCACTAATAATACTAAAGTTTTGGCTGTTCTGCCGTTTTATTACTTGTTGAGTATGATAAAAGATCATAGAATGTATGAACCAATTAAAGTTGCTTGGAGTCATACATTTCATAATAGATTCAAACCCACCAAGCCATGAATTTAGTTGTTCACAGGCTTGTGTATTGAATGCTCATTTGTGATATCTTTCACCATTTCTGTCTTGTGCAATATAAACAAGGTTTGGTGCAGAACCATCTTGTGGTGCTGGATTACACCACTTTCTACAAAGATAATCATCTGAGCGGTAATTTGTATAGTGATAGCCATCTACTACAAAGCGGCTACTTTTAAACCAATCTACCCAACTTCCATTTGCAACTGCTGTTCGAAGAAGTTTACATGCCTTATCAATACATATATAATCTGGTCTTAATTCTTCATCAGGAAAAACATCTTCTAAGAACTTAAGTATATTGGTTGTTGACTCAGACTTCACAAACTTTGTCCATGCAATTACAGCACCACATGGAGCACATATTGTTTCTACACAATAATAGCGAGAGGCACTAAAATAATGAGATTTCTTTGGAATATTGGTATCTGACTCATCATGAGGCTGCTGAACATGTCTTCCTCGGTTTTTATTCCAAGGTGGATTTTCAGCTGGTTTGCGAAGCATTCTTCATGCACCATTTAAATAATCTGAACTATGTTCTAAATTATATTTATGCCACATTTCCTGGTGCTCATTGCAAGCTTGTGTATTTTCCATCTTTTGATTTTGACAGTCACAAACATGGCATCTTGCTCCAAATTCTTGGTTGTGAACATCACAAAATACACCTCCTCTATGGTTTACAAGAGTATTGGAACAATTGTCATATGCACAGTGCTTAAAATATGTATTAGTATAATATTGTTTAGTTTTAGTTGTGCATTACCTGTGGTCCCATAACAATCCCATCAATTACTACCATTTTAACTGTTGCACTCTCATTTGGTAGTGAGTCTTGAGTTTCTCTATAAGGCTGTGTACACTCTAAGCAGCTGTGATTATGTGATGCACGTATTTTTCCATTTTCACCTAACCTTGCAAATGCTTCTTCTGTTAATGCAGTAATTGAAAGTCCATCAAGACTAATAAAATTAACACCAGATCCTGCAGAAACCATGTGTATTGATTCATGTATAAAAGCCTCCCAGACTTGTCTTTGGCTTATTTCCTTTCCATTTCCAAAACTGTTGTTCCAATATTCCATATATGCTGCAGCAGATGCATGAAAGCTATATATACCATTCAGAACACCTTGAGAAAATGCCCTATCTACCCATAGTTTTTTTCCTACTTTCAGATATTTAGCAGAGTTTAAATGAACCATATAATATCCCTGTTTTTCATCATAGGCTCGTTCATGTTCTGCAGAATATAATGTTTTACATTTTTCACAAACACCTGATACTACATAAGCATGTTCAAATATTTTTGAGCCTTTAATTAATGTTGCTTTAGGTACATCTCTAACTTTAGTATGCACATGTAGTGCCTGTCCTTTACAGCTCCATGTCTCACACTCTGCAGCTATAGGACATATTATATGAACAGGATCAATACTAGTATGAGATACAGGTTTCAGTTGACCTTCAAAAACTTTCCTCTCCTGATTGAAAGGATACAAGTTCAGAAGTCTTGCCATTTCATTTAATTTAGTGCCTAACAAAATAGATCTGCCTGTTCGAGTTGTGTGTTCATTAATTTCATAATCTTCAAAGAGATCATCTGAGTCCATGCCAATTTTTTCCTGAATAGCTCTAGCCAGTAATCTAATCCATGCAGTTGCATCAACATTTTTTTCTCCCTTTAACTTTGCATTCTGCTGTCTTGCATGAAGACTCAACAAATCAACATTATCAATCATAGAGAACAATATAACCAATGTGGCAGAGAGTGTGATGTTGGAACCAAAATTTGACAGAATAAATTTACTGAACACATCAAATGTGATGTTAGGAAATGATTGTTCTCCTGCTGCAAGTACTGGTTGAATAAAAATAAATAGAACTAGTATTGCACTTGGGAGCCATTGAAATAGCCAAATTATTAATAACCAGAATAAAATATGTTGAGTGATTTCTGGCATGAATATAGCCCATATACAGGTTAAGCACCACAGATATGTCTCAAAGGTTACCATCCAACTGAAAAATCATATTGTAAACTATTACAATTTGAGTTCAATATACTTACTTGCGCTTCTTTGAACTTAATTTCTCTTTATCCTCATGAGCCTTCTCATCCTTACCTCCCTTCTCCTCCTTGCTCTTTCCCTTTCCCTTTCCCTTCCTTTTCTCCTTCTCCTTAAGCCATCTTTTCAAATCCAAAAATGTGTAGTAATCTCTTTCAAAGCCCCAAAGGTCCAGATCAGTAGGACTATCCTCATCTTCAGCCAACCAAGACTGCATTGCTGAAAAATCTGCAATCTTATCAAAGTTTGAATAGTTCTCATACCAGGCTGAAGATGAGACAAAGACTGTGACAATTTCTTTCTTTGTGGCCTTGGCAACTGGCCAAGTCCTGTTCTTGTCCATAGTATTGTGGTCAGAAACTGCCTTTATACAGGCAAGATACCTCTGGTATGCGACTCGAAGTCCAGGTGCAGTGCTCTCAAGAATGTTCCTAGGAATCTTTAGAACATCGATAAGTTCCTCAGTACGTTGCTCTGAGATTCCACCTCTTTGAACAAGAGAAGGGGTGTGAGAGCGAGAAACAGCACAAGAGCTAGTTGCAGAGCTTCCAGCTGACTTAGACAGAATGGAATATGTCTCAATATCAAGGGAGAGTGGTGCATTTGGCTGAAATCCAGACTATAAAGCAACACAATATAAGTAAATAGTACAAGAATAAAAGAATAAAATATATAGCTACACTTAGAATTGGCAAGATTAATTCGCCATCTATCTTTAGCCAGTCAACTTCCTCATTATCCTTGACAGCAGATTCAAAGTTTCCAAGAATGTTCCAGGCTTTACTTTCATAAACGTACAAACAGCAATCAGCAGCTAAAATGATATTAGTATATGAATAAAATATGAAAGAAAACATACTAAAGAAATGTTCGGCTCTGTCTTTGAGTTTCTTCAAGACAGGCCCAATGGTTGCTGTAAGATTATGCTTCAATGTAAATGAAGCAACTCCAGGTACCATAACAGTACTTGGATCTGCATTAGACATATACAACCATACTCGCCCTTTAACTGAACCAACAGTAGTACTTTCAGCAGCACTGTGAAAGTCAGCAGCATTTGGGTGATTCCCAAGTGCATTTCCTCTGAGAATGCCACCTACTTAGAGTTAGTACATATATATTTATACAAATTATAGGTTTACCTTCACTCCTTGAAGAACCTTTGGGACTAATATTGATAATATCCACATTGTCGACTGTACCTGGCTTACTAATGGTACGAGGTGGACTAACTGGTGGACTATTCATGATAATATCTAGCTCTGCAAACATTGAGTCAGTATAAATACAAATATTACTGAAAATCCATACCTTTATCTTTACTAGTCCTGTCTTCTGTATGATTGCTGTTGGACTTGGAAGATATGATGCTGATATCACTCCCTTTCAAGATCTTAAATACAGTAATACAGTTATAACATTACTGAATTTTTCTTACCTTTATTCTTACTGGTGTGATCTTCTGTATACTTTTTGTCAGACTTGAAAGATGTGATGCTAATATCACCTACCATCACTGTGTTCTGATTCATTTCCATGACCTGCATTTGATCCATCAGTTGAACCTTCAGTATTTTCTAAAATATAACTTGTGTTAGTAAATATATGTGTAAGCTATCAATTCAAACCTTTATTTTCGCTTTCATTATTGGTATCATATCCATCTGATTCATGTTCTTCTTCAACTGTAGAAGATATAAATGTTTAGATACACATTTTATACATGTAAATGAATATTTCTTTACCTTTTTTCATGTCTGAACGGCACTTACGAGTAACAGTGAAAACTGGAGCTGCTGGTTGAGGTACATCAGAAGATGGACCCCGCTTTGGAGGGGCAACAGGAAGGCCGCTTTCCTCCAGCACCCTTTCAGCACTAAGTATTATTAGTACATAAATATTGTATAAATATATGTAATACGTACACAGTAAGGTCAGGTACACCTTCTTTATCTGCAGCAGCATCCTCAGCTCTTTTCTGTTCCGAAGTTTTTCTAAAAAATATTAGCAAGGCAGTGAAAGGGAGTTGTGAAACCATACCGAGTTTTTTTGGCTTTCTTGGCTTTTACAACTTTTTTCTGTTTTTCCTGCACATTTTCACTCTCCTCATTATCTGTAATAGGTTTGTTGGTTGTGGCCTGCTTCTTTGTTGGTGGTTGGGCTGTAAGATCGGCAGCAGAAGTACCACGCTTGTGAGACTCGCTATGAGTTTCATGTGTAGCAACTGACAGAGAAGCAGACTCAGTAGGAGTAATACTAGAAGCCTGAGTTGTAGCAGAGCGAGTGGAACAACGAGGAGCCATTGTGTGTAGAAGTGTTAAAATGCTTTGAGATAGCAAGATAGTAGTGGTGGTTGAGGGTTGAGAAGGAGGGGGGGATTGATGCAAACCAAAATCTTAGAAGTCTGATGATGCACAGCAAATTCTCATGATCAAAAGTTAAAAATATACAGCCTTTTATAGGCTACATTGAACATAACTAAATATATATTACATGTCATTGGCTATACAACATAACTATCTAACTATTTTAAGGAGACACAGCCTTTGATCTTCTTCGGCCCGTTGACAGCACGCATGAAGACAAAGGGAGAGAGGGAGAGACGGCATGATAGGGGGGAAAGGGGACAACAGACGACGGGGATGAGGGGGACAAGGAGGTAGCAGAGGAGGGGAGAAGGGGAAGGGGATGGATACTCATCCTCGTCACTTGCAAGACGAGGAGGCAGAGGCAGAGGGGAGGAGGGCATGGGAGGAGGGGGGGTGACGGGTGGCTCATCCTTGTCGTTTGCGAGACGAGGCATGGGAGGAGGGGGGGACGAATGCTCGTCCTCATCATTTGCGAGACGAGGCGTGGGAGGAGGGGGGGACGAATGCTCGTCCTCATCATCTGCGAGACGAGGAGGGGAAGGAGGGGGTAATGGCTGGCTCATCCTCGTCATTTGCGAGACAAGGAGAAGTGGGAGGAGGGGGAGATGGCTGGCTGGTTCTCGTCATTTGCGAGACAAGGAGGGAAGGAGGAGGGGGACGAGGGCCGAGTGCTTGTCACTTGCAAGACGAGGGGGGGGGAGTGCTCATCCTCGTCATTTGCAAGATGAGGAGAGGGGGGACAGTGCTCGTCCATGTCACTTGCAAGACGAGGACGAGGAGGGGGGGGACGAGCACAGGTCCTCGTCACTTGCGAGACAAGGACGAGGAGGGGGGGGGGACGAGCGCAGGTCCTCGTCACTTGCGAGACAAGGACGAGGAGGGGGGGGGGACGAGGACGAGGAGGGGGGGGGGACGAGCGCAGGTCCTCGTCACTTGCGAGACGAGGATGAGGAGGGGGGGGGGATGAGCACTTGTCCACATCACTTGCAAGACGAGGACGAGGATGAGGAGGGGGAGACGAGCGCTCGTCCACATCACTTGCAAGACAAGGACAAGGACGAGGAGGGGGAGACGAGCACTCGTCCACGTCACTTGCAAGACAAGGACAAGGACAAGGTGGGGGACGAGCACTTGTCCATGTCACTTGCGAGACGAGGACAAGGAGGAGAGGGGGGACGGCAAGCTCATCATTTGTGAGACAAGAGGCAGGCTGGGAGGGGGGACGGCCGCTCATCCTCGTCACTTACAAGACGAGGCAGAGGGAGGAGGTGAGGGGGTGGTGACTAGACGAGAAGGAGCGAGTGAGTGAGGGAAGAGGGAAGAGCGAAGAGCGATACTTACCTATACCGTGTATGCACTCACACACACACCCTCCCTTTCCACTATGGCGCCTGTGCCATTACTGCGCGTTATCGATCTTGAAGGAAATCGATTGTCACCTGCTAAGTGTTGGTGGGGCGACAACATGGGAAGGGGGCTTGAGGTGACGACTTGAGAGGCTTGGGGTGACGACGTGGGAGGGGGCTTGAGGCGACGACGTGGGAATGGAGCTTGAGGCGAAGGCACTGACATGGGAAGGTGAGGCGATGACATGTGAGAGAAAGAGAGTGCAGTGGGAAAAACTACATGCTGTTTTAGGAAAGTGAGATATATGGCTAATATAACTTACTGACTTAAGAAAATATAAGACCGTTTGGTGTATCGGTATTGCGTGTGATTTCAGTGTGCACATGACTTGTCCCTACGTTGCTGGTTCGATTCACGCTGGTTGTAAAGTTTTTACTATAGAATATTAAAGGTAACTAACTAGTAATAATAAGTAATTAGTAATAATAAGTAACTAGTAATAGTGGGTACTTGTAAGTCCGTGTCTGCCTAGTCCAACTGGAGTCCAGGTGAGTTCCGAATGGATTTAGTCCACCGGAATTCCTGCTAAACTTGCCGGACTCCAGCTAATGAAAGCATTCCTGGCAGACTCCAGGTGGACTCCAGTTGGACTGGAACTGGACTGGATTTGGAAAATTGGGTGGACTCACAGTGAAAATGTGTCTGCCTGGAGTCCAGCTGGAATCCATGGACTATCTGGAAAATCCTTGAAGTCCATCCGGATAGTCCATGGAATCCACGGAGTCCGTCTGGAGTCCGAACGGAATGGGGGGGCGAGCATAAAGACCTCGTGGAATGAATGAATGTTAGAAAGGGTAGTCCAAATATTATTGAAGGATGCATCAGACATTACTTTCTATGACTGAGTCTGAAAGCAGTACAGTCCTTCTTCATACCTCAGCAAGCAAAAGGTATGTGCTTTTATTTCTTTTTGGAAGTGCATAAATCACAGTACTCAACACACCTCATTTCCAGCAGACACCAGCTGGGTTAAACTTCAAATTCACTGCAAAATATGACAAAAGGCAATGACAAGGCAAAAATGAACTTGAGGAGTACTTTCAATAGTGGCTAGGGTGTAAGGCTATTATACTTTCTAGCAGCTAAGCAGCTAATTTTTTATCAATTTCTGGTTTGTCTTTCTGACATTTATCAATTGCAATAGTTACTGACACTTATAAATACTTAGGGTCTGCTGTTGTGGTTGAACACTTTTCTCTGGTGGACAAGACACTTATCTCCCTCTCCCATGAAAGTTTACATGCAGAATATATATGTGAATTGACCCTCATGAAGCTTAACTTGAGGACTTTATGCTCACCCCCTGTTACACATGGAATACACATGAATTCCACCTTTTCATGTGTACTTCACATGTACTTCATATGTACTACACTCCACCTCAAATGTATTCAAATCAGCAAATTTCCATTCAAATTTGTGATTTTTGTACACATGAAGTACACTTGTAGTGCACATGTAGGGGTGAAATATTGAAATTCCACATGAAATTGCAAAGTGAAATTCACAAGGAGTGCATGTGAACTAATTACACTTGTAATACACTTACCTGTTACTATTATAATAAAAATAAATGGTTTAGTAAAACAATACGAAGGGGAATTGAACCATTGATCACAGCTTTGATTACTAATCATATTAAAAGTGTCAAATTTACAGTTAAGCCAACTGTCCACATAATATATTTGAGACAAAGGCTACATAATGACCTTCAGCACATTTCCATGCATATACATCATGTGATATTGCTAACACATTGCCAGCTCATTGTTTCTTGCCCCACTTCTTCACTCCCCACCACCATCTCCCACTCTCCCTACTCTCCCCTCCCCCCCACTCTCCCATTCTCCCCACACTCTATCCCCTATCAAGAGGATAAACCTGAAGCAAGACAACACCAAAAAGGCAGGAGGGCCATGCATACAGGGGAGGAGAAGTAGAACAGCAACAAGCACATAGGGCGAGAACAGCAGAAAATGACACACATGCAGGGTGGAAATAGCAGGGAACAATGTGCATGGAGGGCACAGAAAGCAGGGTGTAGAGCAGGCAAAATGCCTGCAATGTGATTCAGGAATTATTCGACATATCAAGATGTTCCAAATCGGATTACATAATCACGCATCACATATCATTGACATGTTCATATGCATTCCACTCGCACTATTTGTTCAATCACCATCCCTGCTCACTCATTTCAATCTTTCCTCAAAATATACTTCTTCATACACCATCCCGACTACACCAATCCCCTGCGACACTCCAAATTCTCAAAATAGCTCTGACATCGGCACTGACACCAGACCCTATTGTTTGGAAAACTTGTCTCCTCACAAACTCCTCAATTCACTGGACTTTTGTACTTGAGTTTTTCTATTCAATCTTTATGTTTCAAGCTATGTTCTTTATAATAATTTACATTCCTTCTTCTGATGTACACAGTCTTACTTATTTTAGATTAATTGGGTTTTCTAGTATATAATTCCTGTAGTTATTCTACAAAAATCTAATCAATTTTCTCTTCACCTTAGAACACCCCAGATCAGACAGACGTCTTGATCGACTCGTTTATTATTATTTGTTTAGGTACACCCAACCAATGTACCACATCTTCAAGGGAATGACACACATGGAGGGTGGGAACAGGGGGAAATGACCTGCATAGAGGGCAGGAATTGGGAATGATGTGCATGGAGGGTGGAAATGGCAGTAAATGACAAGCATGAGGGGTGGGATTGGCATGGAATGATGTGCATAAAGAGCACAAACAGAGGGAAGAATGACACACATGGAGGGTAGGAACAGGGGGAACAACATGTGTGATGGGCAGGAACAGGGGGGAATAATGCATGTGGAGGGCAGGAATGGTGGGGTGATAGCAAGCACATGTAGTGCATTGGGAAGACAGGCAATGATAGTGGGGTGGGAGGGTGTTGAAGATGATGAGCAGGCAGGGTAGGTGAGGCACAATGTCATGTGACTGATATTAAATAATAATAGTTGTACTTAAATAGTTTTAAATATACTATTATTTTTAAATGATTTGAGCAAAGTACACATGGATTCCACATGTACAATTTTATGTGTAGTTCACTTTCTTCATAGCTAAATTCACCTTCTGCATGAAATTTTTTAAGAAGTGGAATTCACATGTACTTCATGTGGAATTAGGTGAAGTGCATGTGGAAATTTTACAATTAAGTGTATTTTTGTGAAGTACACATGTAGTTCACATGGAAATGTGCACTACATGTGGAGTACATGTGTATACATGTACAGTTTGCGACACTTAAACACTACAAATTTATTAAGCAAATTTTCTAGCAACCACAAACAACTTTTAGCTTCCAAAAATCATCAGAATAGGATAGTTACAATGTGGCACTTGGCCATAAAAAATAGTAAAAATCATGAAAAATGTATTTTTAGTATGCTTTCATTGATAGCAATATGATTCTGCAAAAAAACGGCCTCTGAATCGCTTCACTGGGCGCTAAAAAATCGCTTTTCTAACCACCATGCCCAGAGGTAGACCCAAGAAAAAGAGCCGAAATACCAGTGGACTTCGCAATAATCAGCCAAAAACTGATCCCCAGAGTCCCTCCCCACTACATATCACTCATATATCCTCCCCAGAGCCCATTATAAATCCTAAAAATGCGATCAGTGGGGAATCTATGAGCCTGTCTCAATCACAGCTAATCAGTGAAGATGGTGAATTGCTTCAAGACCCTTACTGTTCAGATGAGGATGATATTGAGCCCATTATAAATTCTAAAAATGCGATCAGTGGGGAATCTATAAGCCTGTCTCAACCACAGCTAATCAGTGAAGATGGTGAATTGCTCCAAGACCCTTACTGTTCAGATGAGGATGATATTCAGAACAATTCTTTGGAGGAGACTCAGGAGAGTGACTTTGAACTTGACTGGAATTATGTGGCAGATGAAGAGTTTGGGAAGAAGCTTGCAGATATGGCCTTAGAAGATGATCCCAATGATAGTGATTGGATTCCTCCAAAGCTCAAGAGAGAAAAGCTTGAAAAAAAAGGTAATTACACATTTTGTATTAGAGGGAAATACTAAAATAAATCTTGTTCAGATCGTCCAAAGTCATGTACAAAAGGTCCTGATGTTATGAGTAAGTCTAAGCACACAAGATATCATTACAAGAAGGTATGGAAGACACAATCTACCCTTGATAATTTTGTTGAAATAAAAACTGGATCACTGAAGTGTTTTGCAGCTGAAATAGAGTCAAGCTCTAGCTCTGTTGAGTATCAGGTTGATCCTGGATCAGACAATAGTGTTAGTTGTGTCAGTTCCCCAATCCTACAGGAGTCTCACAAGTCTTTGACTCCCTCACAAATATACACAGAGGATGAGACTCTGGATGATAGTAGTGATGTTGAACTCATAAATGAAGGTGCACAATTTGAAGAGAAAGATGAACTACCACATGAACTTTCCATAAACCAATATTTGGACAATAATAAGGATGAAATATTGGATGAGGAGCTTGAAGAAAATTTACAGGGTATAGCACCTGAAATAAAAGATTGGGGTTTTCTTCACAGGCAGATACAAAATGATTTAAAGAAAAATAAGAATATTCTTCCCATTTCAAAAATTAATCAGCTCATGATACTTTCAAATTTTGCTACTGCTTGTCTTAATGGAATGTCTCGTATTGAAGCAAGTGAATCCATTGCTAATGTATGGTGTGTTGAAAAGGGACGAGCTTGGTTTGCTCGCAGGATTCGGTCTCTAGCACAACATTACCAGATTTTTGAGCAGCTTCCAGAAGAGAAGTGAGGCAGAAAAAAGAATGCTCAGTCATGTATTGGTGATGAAAATGTTAAACTGCTGTGTCTAAATTATCTTCGCAGCCAGAAGCCTGGTACAGTGACACCAAAGAATTTTCAGAAAGCAATCAATCAACAAATATTTCCTGATCTGAATATTCAGCCAGAACGACCAATTAGTTTACATACTGTCCAATGATGGCTACCAATATTGGGGTGGCGTCATTCAAGTGTTAAAAAAGGTGTTTATAAAGATGGACACAATCGTCCAGATGTGGAGGTGTACCAAGACAAAAAGTATCTGCCTGAGATGGAAGTATATGAATGTAAAATGGCTCATTATGAAGGACCAGAACTTGTTAGAGTTGCACCTCAGTTGGAAGAAGGGGAAAGAGAAATAATCCCTATATTTCATGATGAAAGCTCTTTTCACCATCATGATGCACCTACAAAAGCATGGTATGTAAATAACATTTGATGTTAATGATTCACTCTGATAATTTACACAAGGATTGAGAAAGGAAAGCAGCCAATGCACTCAAAAGGAAGAGGAAGAATAGTCCATGTTTCCAATTTCATCACTCCAGAAACTGGACAGTTGGTTACAACAAATGAAGATGGAACCATCAAAAGAAATGCCCAGAAAATTATATTTCCAGGTGCAAATGGAGATGCCTGGTGGGACTGTGCACAGCTTCTGAAGCAGATGGAAAATGCAATATCCATTTTTGAGGAAGCTCATCCAATGAAGCAAGCATTATTTGTATTTGACAATTCATCTGCACATGCTTCTCTCCCATCAGATGCACTCAAAGCTTTTGAGATGAATAAGCATAATGGAGGCAAGCAATGTATTCAACATGAAACAATTATTCCTGAGACAAATCCATTCATTGAGTATCGAGGAAAGGTCCAGCAGATGACACTGCCTGATGGAAGGCCAAAAGGACTGCAGACTGTTTTAGAGGAATGAGGTTTTGATGTTTCTCACCTTTGTGCAAAATGCTCACCAGTTTGCCCTTTTGAAAGTAAAGATTGCTGCATGGCCCGTCTACTTAGCAGGCAAGATGATTTTGTCAATCAGAAGTCAATGCTTGAGATATTAATCACTAATGCTGGACATATTTGTATGTTTCTGCCAAAATTTCATTGTGAATTGAACCCAATAGAAATGGTATGTATGTTTTAATAATATTACAAATTTAAATTATTGAGCATACACTTTGACAGTACTGGGGGTGGGCAAAATATCAGTATCGTGAAGAAGATAAAAAAACCTTTCAAGATGCAAAAAAAGCAGTTGTGAAATATCTAGATGCTTGTCCTCTGGATGTTATTCATCGTTTTATAAACTGAACATGGCGATTGATGAGTGCATATAGGTGTGGTTTAACAGGTGAAGCAGCAGAATGGGCTGTTAGACAGCATCGTCAACACTGTCAAGTCTCGAATCATGCTATGATGACAGTTGAGGCTATTGTATCCTAAATTAGGCTATGTAACATGTCAATTTTTTTGCCAAAAAATTTGGCACAGCTATTTTATCGTGGGAATTTCACAAAAACATCATTTTTGTATGTATTTTGACCTTCTGATTCTGAATCTGTAATTAGTTTGCCCTGAAAAATTCATTTTCCTACTGTAATAAAATTTGTGGTGTTTAAGTGTTGCAAACTGTAGTTGCCAAAAGTGATGGCAAGAAACATTTTTCCCATGCATGATTTCCTCCCCTCCCTCACAATATTTCAATGTTATCTTACTCATTTTCAATTTAATTATTACCAAATTTATGTAGACTTAAAGATATATGTATTAAATGTAATATCCAAAAATTAAAATCATGTGGACTCTCCTTTGGCATCTAAGACAGCCTTGACATGCATTGGCATACTTGCAATGTGCCAGTCAATTGTCTCCTGTGGTATTGCATCCCAGGCAGATCATACTGCAGCTCTAAGGCTTTCAATGTTTGAAGGGGGATCACCAGAATGAATTATGCACTTCAAATCGCTCCAGACAGGCTCAATCAGATTAATATCTGGAGAATTTGCAGGGTGGTCTGCAAGTGGAATGTCTGCTTTCTTGAACCAAGCTTTGGTGGTCATTGCAGCATGGCAAGCAGCTCTATCTTGCTGAAAATCAACCAGCCCTCTCTCCTGCACCACCTCTGCATAAAACTGATGAAGACAACCCTCCAAAACCTGCTCCTAATAGTGCACTGCAGTCATCCCCCCCCTTTCCCCCTGGATAATCTAACACCAACAATGGCCCTCTCCTTCCTGAAATAATACATGCCCATACTATAATTTGAATCTACAACTGCTTAAAAGCAGGTACTAGACAATTATCATTGAATTCCTCCCCTGGGTAACAAGTTACAACAATGCAGCCACTTTTGTCATCAAGACAAATATAATACTTATCTGAGAAGATAGTGAACATGAAATCTTCAGCACATAAAACTCTTCTATCCTTCACCCACTTAAACTGAGCAATTCTATAATGTTTTTGAAGATAAGGCTTCTTTCTAGCAACCTGCAGGTAATAGCTATGACAATGCAAAATATGTTGAACCATTGAGACTGATGATTGTGATGCTGTGGCATTACTCAGGTCCTTGAGACCCATATGTCAATTTTTTATGGCATCTCAAACAATATTACACTTGTTCCAGTCACTGTTCTTCCTAGACTGTTCATTTCGAGGTTTGTTTCTCATTGAACCCATTGTTTTATACCTGCGAATGATTTTGTATGCTGTATCTGGAGGTATGTTTTCAGCATTGGCAGCATGAATGATCTTCTGATTCACCAGAACACACCCAATGAGCTGATTCTTCTTGGATTCTGAATATTCATATTGGGATGTATGCTCTTGAGGCATTTGAAGTGGTAAAGCAAGATAGATATTGAGAAAAATGAGCAACCAGAAGGTACAGTGTGGAAGATGCAATGTGATCATTACATAATCTGCCATCACTTTTGGTGACCACATGTAGGTGGGTGAGTGGAAAGTACTGCTTAACTTCTGCCACATCATAGAATATGAATAAATTCAGCTGTATACCCATATATAGTTATATATTTTACTGTCTGTACTGTTAGTGCTTTCACCATTTTAAAATATAGTATAGGTATGGCTTATCTGTATTCATAAGATACCTGTAATTAAATGGCCATATCCCATATACAGATAGTGTGCAGCCCTAGATCAGCCTGGCTCAGCTGGATACTGGATGCCAGCCTTTTTCAATACTGCCATCCTTGCTCAATCCAACCTAGAGACTTCTGAAACTGATCAAACTGTTCTTCAAAATTGTTGGTTGCATGATTTTTGGACTTGTACAATTGATGTCTTGACCAGAACTATGTTTTAACACTACTAGTATGATGTGGAAGTCTTATATATATAAAGTATGAGAGCTGTAAGTATGAGTGCAGAATGCAAAAGATATGGATAACTACAAGGGATAGTTAAAAGAGAAAGCTGGTCATAGTGGAGTAAAGGTATGAATGACTCACTAATGATATAGGTAAAAGATGGTGGCAGAAAAATTAACTACATTGGCTGAAATGAACAGATAGGTATGAAGGGAAGTGAGGAGTAGTGGTGTATGGTAATGAAGTAGAAAGATAAGAAGAAACTAACAATCTAGAAAACCTGAAAGGAACTGTTGGACATTGGAACTCAAACAGTGCTGTGGACTGGGAGGGTTCAGAAGTGTCACATGTCTCATGCCTGCTTCTAGAAAGTTTGATCATAGTTGCTAGACCTGAACATAACATATCACAAACTAAATTTACCCTGATATGCATACAAAAGATGTAAGCTATTGATTGTGTGTAGAAAGTGGGAGGGATAACTTGTCAATTAGTGAACCAATACTATCATATTTTATATTTAGTCAGAGATTATATAATTTACTAACTATTGTTTATATTCAAAGTTTCATAAGGGTTGGAATTTCTATATAAAAATCAATATGAAAAATCAGATAGTGAAATATATTACAACACAGATGATTCCATAGTGCAGATATTTTCAATATTCAGTGATGTTTTACTATAATATAAACAGAAAACATGATTATGAGTAAAACACCTAATTGGGTAGAAAAGAATGAATCTAAACAGATGTTATTTTGTTCTTCATTTGGAGTACCAAAATGTTTTGAATCTTCTTGATCTTCATTATTATTAATAGAATCAGAGTATATGTTTTTCTTTTCTTCCATAACATCAGAACACTTGAACATGTGAGCTACAGGAAGTTCAATATCTTTGGGAAGATTAGGTGAGCCAGTTTCACATTGGGTCCAGTTGGATCCACATACAAAATTGGTTAAATCAATCTGACACATTTTATAATCTGACAAGATTTGAATTGTTTCAAGACTGTACAGATCCTTTCTACAATGAGTAGGAACCCAAAAAAGAACTTTTTGTTTTTTTTCTTTCACCCAGCCATCTTCAAAACAAGATTGGAGCACTTTATATCCTCCAAGTAGCTGAAGTTTTATGTAATAGTTTGAGAGTGTGTATTTACTCTGTGGTTCAATAGAATGATCAGCCTGATCTTTAAATAGCTCAGCAATGGTTCCCTCCACATTCTGTACTCTGACAGTTTGATCTTCTGAGTGAGACACCACTTGTTTTCCATCTGGAGAGAATGCCACTGATTTCACTTGATTACTATGGCCTTCAAATAGTCCAGCAATGAGTTTTCCACTCTCCACACTCCATACTCTGACAGTTTTATCTAATGAGCCAGACACCACTTGTTTTCCATCTGGAGAGAATGCCACTGATGTCACCCAATTGCTGTGACCTTCAAATGGTCCAGCAATGAGTTTTCCACTCTCCACACTCCATACTCTGACAGTTTGATCTTCTGAGCCAGACACCACTTGTTTTCCATCTGAAGAGAATGCCATTGATGTCACCAAATTTCTGTGGCCTTCAAATGGTCCAGCAATGGTTTTTCCACTCCCCACATTCCATACCCTGATAGCCTGATATTCTGAGCCAGATACCACTTGTTTTCCATCTGGAGAGAATGCCACTGATGACACTCCTCTGCTGTGGCCTTCAAATGGTTCAGCAATGAGTTTTCCACTCTTCACATTCCATACTCTGACAGTTTGATCTGATGAGCCAGACACCACTTGTTTTCCATCTGGAGAGAATGCCACTGATGTCACCAAATTTTTGTGACCTTCAAATGGTCCAGCAATGGTTTTTCCACTCTCCACATTCCATACTCTGACAGTTTGATCTGATGAGCCAGACACCACTTGTTTTCCATCTGGAGAGAATGCTACTGATGTCACCAAATTTTTGTGACCTTCAAATGGTCCAGCAATGGTTTTTCCACTCCCCACATTCCATACTCTGACGGTTTGATCTGATGAGCCAGACACCACTTGTTTTCCATCTGGAGAGAATGCCACTGATATCACCTCATTGCTGTGGCCCTCAAATGGTCCAGCAATGGTTTTTCCACTCTCCACATTCCATACTCTGACGGTTTGATCTGATGAGCCAGACACCACTTGTTTTCCATCTGGAGAGAATGCCACTGATATCACCTCATTGCTGTGGCCCTCAAATGGTCCAGCAATGGTTTTTCCACTCTCCACATTCCATACTCTGACAGTTTCATCCCATGAGCCAGACACCACTTGTTTTCCATTTGGAGAGAATGCCACTGATGTCACTCCTTTACTGTGGCCTTCAAATGGCCCAGCAATAGTTTTTCCACTCTCCACATTCCATACTCTGACAGTTTGATCAGATGAGCCAAGTACTACCTGAGTTCCATCATGTGAAAAGGCTACAGAATGCACTGCTGAAGTATGATAATACATATTATATAATGTGGTATTCCAGTCTATATCTTTTCCTTTTATTATTGACAGTAGATTTTGAAATGAGGATGAATAATGCTTTACAATCAATGAATTTTGGGGGGCAAATGCCAGTGCTGACAGATATATGTGTGGCATGCTTCTTGATATAGGAAAATAGAAGTTTGCAACAAATTTTGCACCATCCTCAATAAATTTGAAGACCTTCATATTTTTCTAATGCAATGTAAGATATTTGTTCAGTTAGAAGAATTTACTACTTACTTTTGTGTAATGAGATATTTTTTTCAACATTTCCTGTACTTCATTCATTATATTTAAGAGACTCATAACCTCAAACCAGTACAATAATTTGCAATATATGAATGTATGAAACTCCTCTGAGCAATTTGAGACACCCTTTTCTATTTCAATCATTTCAATGTAATGCAAATTCCAATATTTACAGCAGTATTGAACATACATTGGTATATGTTGAGATATTTTTATTTGTAAATCAGAAATTTTTTCATTCATTGAATATGATGATTCAATATTGCATATATTAAATTTTAGTTTACTGTTGAGAATCTGAAATACTGCTTTTGCCATTCTATTCATATGCTTTTGATCATTTACTGAGAATGTTTTATCATTAGGTATTTTTCCCAAAAATTCAACAAATGATAAGTGATGAAACATTATATTATTATTACTTCTTTCCATAACTGGCTGAAGATAATGTAGCACCCTGTCAATTTCCTCTTTCAAGTACTGATCACTATTATCAGATTTTAAAAAGTTTTCTAGTTCATTCTTGGGTAATGGAGACTTGGCTAAATATATTGTTGCCAACACCTGTCTTACAATTTCCAGCCTGTCATTATCCCATCTTCCAAAAGATGTCTGAAGAATTTCCTCATAGAGTGCATCAACAGGATTTTCTACAGCATTAGATAAAACTTGGTTAAGCTTCTTTCTTGGTGATAATTCATTTGTCTCAGTATTTGCAACAATGTACTTCATAGCAGTGGATGCCCAAATAAATAATCCTGCAGATTTTGTTGTCATTTTCTGCAATTCATCTTCTATTAAATATAGTTGCAGCTCATTCTTGTGAATCTCAAATGACTGCTTCAAAAAATGATAAATGTTTTCATTTATTTCTGGGTCAAGCTTTAGGTCAGTTTCAAGTTTGACAAGTTTACATTTATTATTAATTTGAACAATGGTAGGTTCTGACCCCATTCTTCCAGTTAAAACTAGCTTGTAACATTTTGGAAGTTTAGTCCAGTTATCAAAGGTCTTCTTAAGATCTAGTGGTGATGTGCATTCATCCAGTGCATCAACAATAAATATAGGTGGGAATCTAGTAAGATTCTCTTGCCAAGTAGTAAGTGGACCTTTAATGAGATATTTGAAGTGCCATTCAATTCTTCCAAGAGGGAAGCTATTATCAAGATGTTCTACAATTTTCTCCCTCAAAATGGAATACTTTGGTTTTGATGCCAAGTCTGCAGCTAGTGTTCTCCAAACTACAGTAGCATCATCTAAGGCACTATTATTTCCCTTAAAGAAATGGTGGCCACCCAGTCTCTCCAGTTCCTTTGATTTTTCAACCAGAGTAGAGGCTATCGCAGACTTTCCAGAGCCAGGACAACCAGTAATCCACATAAGGTTTGGGGTGGATTCATCTATGGAAGTGATTGATTGACCCTCTATTATGAATAATATACCAATACAGATACATACCAAAATCACTTAGCCACTCATAAATCTCATTCAGAATAGTAACCCTAGTCCCTTCCATGCATACAGGTGGATCATGCAGGTTATGATCAACAGGTTTCAATAGTTTAAGTCTTTCCAATATTTCATATTCCTTATTTACATTGTGGTTATTGACAGTAATTTGATCACCAGCAACAGTATTGATGTTTGCACCTTGTGCATTGACTTGTTGCACATTAGAGAATGCTTGAGCACTGGACCTATTTTCAGACATTGTAAATGTGCTGTGGAGCTTGTGAATCGTTGTTGTAGCACTTGAGTTGGGAGTTTATGAACACAGGAGGGGGGGAATCAAACATTTCGGCGAGCGAGCTATATAGCGCTGCGCCATGCGTGTTTCGACCCAAATCAATGGAACAATCAGTAACTATAAATGGATACTCGTTCTATGTATATCTGACACGATGTATGTATTCATAGTTATTAAGTGTGTTGGCATCAAGAATGTGAGGATATACATAGTTTATCGATAAGGGATATGAATAGATCAAATTCGTACCAGTTTTGTTGTGCAGGCATTAGCCAGGATGATGTTAACAACACGAACACTACAAACATCTTTACCACTAGACACACGGAATCCAACAAAGTACAGAAAGAAAATTCTACGGAGAGAAACATGTAATAATTGAAGACAGACATACATGAGATAACGAAGCGCTAACCACAGATATTTATGTTCTAGACAGGCAGCAAGTGTCCCATCACGATGCAGCCCGATAGGAAAAAGAAGTCCATACGAAGGCGATAATTAGCGATTATTATTATCCACTGATCGTTTGACATGGGAATACTTGCTATCGTTTTAGTGTACATGTGTTGAAGGCGAGGCAAGGCGGCAGCTTCCTCATATAGAAACACTGACCCAGATAGTCGCTCCCTGTTTTGTCTTATCCTTGCAAGTTGAGCAGGCCATTCTAACGCTTGATATTCTTGGAGCTTGTGGTTGCCAAAGGTCTATTTTATGAGACAACATTATACCGCCACCTACGAAAACTTCCTACACAGGTCTAATTTGATGTTTAACCCGTTGATTTCAAATACCGCTCGTGGTACACCTACACCACTTAGAATCTTTCCCTAACTGGCAAGCAATCTATTTGCTACACGGAGTAATGGCGTTCAGAAGACTTAGTAGTGTGCGTGCTAGTCAGCCAACTGCGATCCCACTGCCTTGAAAATTTCTTCGCAGAAAAGATGCCAGAACATGAAGATAAGCTCTTTAGCTCTTAGAATGATCGCCGAAGATGTCGGTAATAAAATCACCACGATACGACTGGGGGATACGACTGTAGTCGACTCTTAAGACGCTGGAATTGAAATCTTCAAGGGTGTGTTCATCTTTTTCCTCCGAGAGCTTATGAGCCATAATAGATTGGACACATATTTGTTTGATATGACTCTAGTCCCCGCAATACATTCGTCCTGCCTCGTCATGTATTATGTATAGGCGATGCACTGGTATGTTTGAAACAATGTTTGGTGGTAAACAACAATCACGTGACGAAAGGCTGTGGGAGGCTGTGGGCTGTGGCACCCCTCCGCCTGACTGAGATAACCACCCAATCTTCAAGCTTCAAAGTTCAGGGAGCTAAATGACGTATTCACCCGATTTTATCACCGATAATACTCATCTTGATTGTATTACGGCGGATGGTATGCTTGTTTATAACTCGGAGCACTGATGAACCGTGATAGAGTGGCGGAGTTGCTCGTTAAGACCCTGCTGTATTCCAATAGTAGTGCAAGTGCTGAGAAATGGTATGTTTGGAAGAAGGAAGACGAGGCTGTGACATAACTCAATATAATGCACACGATATCACGGAAAACTTCCAATCTTCAATTTCAAGAAGCTGAAAGTCATTCTTCCGATGTTACCATTTAATACTCGTCCTGATATTACGACAAGTGGTGTGCACGGTGGCCATCGCTCGGAACACTGCGAGCTAAAATGGAGTCAAGACCCCACCAATTTCCCGAGAAAACATTCTTCATGTCTCGTTTGAATAAGATGATGGTGGTATAATTTTATGAGAGCGGCGTGAAGGCTAGGCTGAGCGCGATTCGCTATCCTCTGTGCAACTATCGAGATAAATTATATCACCAATACCCCTACTCCGAGGGTGCGTTCCCACGTCTTCGGTGGTCTGCGTGTGGTCATACGACTTGTTCCCGAGAAAGAAATCATCGCCCTCTTGTCAGGTAATCACCACTTTTACTCGGAACACTGCGAGCCACAACGGAGTCGAAACCCCAACAATTTGTTCGGCAAAAACATTCTTCATGTGTCATTGAATAATTGATGAATGCTGGTGTAGTAATTTTGTGAGTGGTTGAAAGCGGTAATCACTGGAAGGCTGTAGTGTGATTCACTATAGTCCGCGCAAGCACCAAGATAAATCTTCAAGGTTCAAGCACTATTCTTCTGATGCAATAATCCAACCAGGGTGCGCCCCCATCGCCTCTGGCCCTGGTCCATGTATGGTCCGTCACTGGAAGGCTGTAGTGCGATTCACTATCCTCCGGGCAAGCACATAAATTATTTAATCTTCAAAGCCCGAGCACCCGAGGGCCGAAAGAAGTATTCCTCCAATACAATACTCCAACTATAGTACGTTCCCATCGTCACGCTTTCATATGCCTGATTCCAGAAAAAAAATCGTCGTCTTCATGCTAACAGTTAATAACCACTTGCAAGTACTCCAACTAGGGTACGTTCCCATCGTCTTCGGTGACCTACGCCAGGCTTTCATACGCATGATTCCAGAAAGAAAAAATCGTCGGCAGTTAATGACCACTTGCAAGGTACAATGACTTCGTGAATGTGGATGCCTCGGCCTGGGCCCTGGGAGAAACCCCCCTCGGGCCTCGGTCCATCAAATAGCCACCCATTCACATTAAAGTTAATTAATGTGACACATAATGGCGGCAAACCGTTCCTGCCTTTCATAAGTACTTAGCACCTGTCGGCTCAATCACATCCGTCTTCCGACTCCCTCTTATTCATCTGCAGCAAAGGTTAACGAAAGCAGGCTTGAACGTTTTTTTATCAACCTCGAGTTCACAAAGCAGAACCTTCGTAAGACAGTAATTTTGTAACCGTACGCGTGCGTTAGGTCTACCCCCATTCAGATTCGGGTCTTGTTCATCTCTCCTACTTGGTACGATGGGGAAAAAGACCGGTACGCATCTCGCCCTGTCTTGAAGTACTACTTTGCGAAAATAGAGGAGAACCGGGATATCCCTGCGGAGGCGCGAACAGAGCGTAAGCGGCGCGGCCTGCCCTCCCCTTGTCATCTATGCGCTGAAGAGTAGACCGCCCACTGTCGTGCCTGGAACAGGACTCAGGAGGCTCCCCTATTCTGAAATAGCGAGTTTATCGGTGAAGGTGTCTTGATTAATGTCTGTACGGAGGGTGGAAAAGAGCGCGAATGAACACTTGAGGGTCCCTTTCCTGAGGAATGTAGGCCGCCGCCCACTACTGGCAGCTGTTGTGCCTATCGGTACAATCTAGTACTCCAGAATTCTAAATCCGAATAGGTTGATAGGGTGGTTTCGGACCTCCTCGCGATCTCTTTCGGAACTCCGTTGTTCTGCCCAGTGGAAGGAAGAAGATAGCGTGTACAGCGATCCTGTTATACATCAACGCTTCAGCGGGTTTCGCGAATCAGTAAGTGGCGCTATTCTTCCACAGGTGCGTGAAGATATCTCTCCTCCATAGGTGAATATGCTTGAAGAAACTCGTAGATGTTCTCCTCATCCTATCGTCCTATTGGAGCAGTACACTGGACCTCCCTCAATTTCTCTAGTATGGAATAGAGGTGCGGGATGAAAAGTACACTTGGATTTTCGATATGTGGAGTTTTCAGCGATTAAAATCGCTCGAGTGTTCTAATAAAAGCACTGATAAGTCTTTGTGCATCTCGGCAGAATATAGGCTGGCATAACATATAAATCTACAGAAACGGTAATTTGTATCAGCGGTCCTTCCATGAAAATCATTAAGCATGCTGAGTCACGCTTACAGGTACAATGGCATTTCGTCTTTTACCCTCGCTGTCCTGGCCATCTTCAACGATCTGGAGACGTAGAGAGACGTTCTCGTCCTAACCAAAGACCAGAACATCATCAATATAACCAAGAATACTCAAATCAGTAGTAATTCATCCCAAACCGGCCATTCTCGAAATAACGAGCTAAACCTAGTAAAAGAAGGAACGATACAATTAGTGACAAGCGTGGTATTTTTTATAAATTGTATCACTGGTGCATGCACTCGGGTTATCGTTTCGTTCCCTAGCAATGAATTGATTTATGTGAGTTTAACTTGGGAACGCTCAAACTGTAGTGTCTTGTAGAAGGTGAGCTGGATACTGGAGAGTTGCATAGTCTGCTCCATGCCTGTACACTGTTATGAACGCATGGACCTAGTAAAAAATAGGAAATTTTTAGCAGAGTTTTAGTCTCGATACCGTTAAGGATATCTCGTCCCAACGAACGACATTTTCCATCGTCTAACACTCTCTATAGCGAGCTCAAGTACCCAGTTCAAAAAGCAAAGAATCGTACGAATATAATATCTTCCTATGTCCCTTCTCAATCCCACCTCCCCCTCTCGCCAAAGATATCCCCCCATCTAACCATAGACGCGACCCTCGCACCATTCTCTCCTTCGCATGAACGGACCGCTCTTACTCTCATTCGAATTTGAATTCGTCACCACAGGTCGGCTCTACAAGAACGGCGGTCCTCAGGACAAAGAAAGAACAGACTGAGCGGTGAGACGGTGCGTAGTGAGGGTACAGGACTTAGTCCTGCCTTTTCCTTTGCAGTGGTACATTGCATTCTGCAGTGCGATGCTGTACCAGCCGCAAACCCGGGATGCAGTGTGTATGTCATAATTGATAGGGCTGTGCTATAATCTCCAGTAAGATTGGAGTTTTGGATAATGTATGTATGTGGGAGTTTGGTGTTGGAGGTGGGTAGGCCAGGGGAAGTCATTGCTTCAGGTTTACTGTAATCAGAATGAAAATGCATCCCTTCGGGGAAATAAACACCGAATTTAGGTAGCTGAGGCATAATATTAAAAGTAGAACAAGCAGGATATTGAGGATAGATGAAGGAGTGGAATGAAGATGGGAACGCGCGTGCGATGCGGATGAGATTATCATATCGTGATGCTGACTAATTACATTACTAATACTCGAAAACGCGCGCGGACAAGCATTTGAGAAGCCCGAGAACACCGAACGCATACCCCTGCTAACGTTGCTCGTTTTATCCCAGACGTTGACGATAGCAAATCCCGATTTGGACGAGCGTCAACGGATGGGTAGCCGAGACTAGCGTAGATGGAGGATATGGACATGGATACACCTCAGACAGGCCTAAATTGGGTTCGTGTAAATATGGTACATCCCGATTTATGTAACAATTAGAATATGCCATAAAATATGTAATGGGTGACTTCCCGCTGGGTTTAGAAATTCAGATTAAATATCTAAACGCCTTAAGCGAAATAAGCCGTGATGCCGTTGTCCGAATCGAGCTATGTTGACATCTGATCTTGAAACAGACCCCATCCTAGGTGGCACATCTGGAAGAGGCCTCCCCCCCCCCTTCCAGTTCTAAACGCCCGCTCTAAACGTGTTTTGAAGATCCGACCTCAACCGATCCAGGGCTTTGTCGTTATTGTGCTCCATCAGCTCCTCAATGTCGACAACGACTTGCTGCAGCTTTCTGCCTCCGTCTTCGATGTAAATGCCCTCTTTGCTGCGGCCTGCATACCCTACTGTCGACTTGATGGATGCGGATCTCACCCAGGTCCACCATTCCTACTCCCTGAGGTTGAGATCTCCAGAGTTTCGTGCAGAGCACTCACATCTACGGTGCGCAACATTTTTCTTCCAGTCTGACACCTGTTGAAAAGGGTTTTTTTGCTAGGGTCTTTTCTCTTTTTTTTCTCCTCATTGCAGCTCAAAATGTATTGCACCATGCAAAGAACGAAGGAATTTTGGGGATGGTGGCAACAGCTGGGCGCGCTGGGGATGTATGAGACTGTATAAAAGGCCAACAACTTCGTGAGTAGATAGCCCATTCTCACTACACTTACTCTCTTATATATTCTTCTAACTACTAGCCATTCTCTTTATCTATATGTCGCCTTCAGACCAGTCTCAGAAAACCCAATCTCCGCAGGAAACTGCTGATGGTGCTGGGTCTTTTCCACCATCAACTGTGCAGCTGCCAGTACGTCGTTTTGTGTGGTATATTTGAACTTATCACATGTCCATTCGTTTTCAGGCCCCCGCCTCCTCTCAACGTGAACATCTGAGAACTCAAGATCACAGTGGTTACGCAAATAGTCAACGTGAACATTCAAGACCTCAAGAGCACAGTGGTTATGTGAACAGATATGTAGGTTCTGTTTCCCATCATCGTCGCTTCTTGATTAATCTTATTATATAGCCACATGGACCACAAGGGCATCCAATCCCCAACACATACATGTTCCCACCATATGGTATGCCAATGGTGAGTTTATCAACATGTGCTCGTACCGAAATCAAATTTAATGGAGGTATTTCAGAATTATCACACTCAGTTTCTTCCCGCTCCGCCTATGGCTGTCAACACTGAGGCTGCGCATTCCGAGTCAGAAGATCCAACTCCCCCTCCTTCTAACCAGCTACTCCAGCAAGTTGCTCGTCCTGCATTGAAGGTTGCCGGTTCTCGTCACCCTGATCCAAAAGGCAAAGGCAAAAAAAGGCTACCGATGATCAGCCTATTGCTTCAGGTTCTGGGATGAAGCGTAAGGCTGAATCACATCCAGCTGGACAGCCTGAAGTGAAGAAGTACAAAGGGAGAGCTTCTGGTGCCCCCAATTATTCTTCTGAAGATGTCGATCTCCTTCTTAATGTTGTGGAGGCCCTATTGCCGTTGGGTGGTAATGGGTGGAATGACCTGGAACGTGTTTATAACGACCAGGCTGTTGATCTTGAATGTCCTCGTAGATCAGCAAGATCTCTAGAGTTGAAATTCAAGCAGGTATGTGAATTGTCCACCTGAATGTTTCGCAGAAGATACTCATTGTTTGAAATCAGCTCGTTAAAACACCGAAGCCAACTGGTGATGCAGAATGCCCACCTCACATCATTCGTGCTCATCAAATTGATGATGCTATGAATGAGAAAGTTGGAACTCAGGACCTTGATGATGAGGAGATTGTTGATGCAGGAGATGGAAATGAGCTTTCTGATACTGAGGTTGCAGCTGCTGGACTGTTGTCGCATGGCAAGGTTACCAAGAAACCTGAGACTCTTACTCTGCGCTGTCCGACTGCTGAATCTTGTACTGTGTCTTCCTCTCGGTCACACTCTTGCACTGCTAGTCAAGGAATATTGTCCAGCATCTCTGCTGCACTGGACCCTTCTCTTGTACAGGCACGACATGAAGAACATTCACTTCATGCTCTTCATGCAAATCAGATCTTTCAGCTCACATCGCAGTTGTGCGAAGCTCAGCGCCGTGCTGATGCACTTTCAACCCAGTTATTTGAGACAGAGCGTCGCTGTGCTGCTGCTGAAAGGCAAGCAGATTGTAACGAGCTGCTGGGTATGCTTTCATCTCAGCAGCATGGCTACAGTCAGACTTCTCCTGTGCATCGACGCAATAGGGTACATGGCTGGACCCTCCTTCTCGACATCAATACTCTCGTCCACTTCAAGAGAGGTGTCATTATCGCCAGGATATTTATTATGCAGATGGTGGGCATGCAACACGATGGGTTGGTGGGTCATCAGATGATGAGGCTGTCACAGGCATGAACGACAGTCCTGGAACACGATGTGTTATGCGCCTCAATGACAGTATTGTTCTGCCACCACGTCATTCTACATCCCCTGTTGCTCATAATAATCAATCTCGGTCACTGATTTCTCCTCGTGATGGCTCCCATTTATCTGCTGCTCATCGTGATCATACTCCATTGCTATCGCCATATATTTCTTGGACCCCTTCCCCTCCTACTCATCGCAGAGGAAGTCCATTCCGCTCTGCTACCTCTGTATTTGATAATGCCATTGTTGATCTTACATCTGAGTCTAGGAATGCTGATAATGATGTTGATGACAATAAACAATAGATGTAACAGTGTTTGTTTCCGCTCTTTTTGCTCTAATTATTTCTAAATACCTTACACTCTTTTTTTTCATGTTGGACTAAGACTGTTATACGCCATTCTGATTGTTAACTATTCTACATACCCCAATGATAACTAATATGAAAACCCACTTGCTAAGCAACTAAGTTTCTGTAACAATCATATGAAATCTTCATACTCTGTCATTTTCTCGCTGCTCTGAAAATAACATTTCCTCAAATGAAAGCCAAAGTTGTTCTTGTGTTTCATCCCCCCTCCAGATAGGCACGTAAACTGATTTAATTTGATTGAATCCAATCGTTCGTGTACGAAGATTAAACAAGCGAGTGGTGGTCTCCAGCAGATCTCCTCAAAGGTCATTATAATTGATAGGAAGGGGAACTCACAAGCAACCAAATGAACCTTGCATTGTGCGCATACCCCATTCGGCAGTTTGACGATATGATAGAAGCTGCCGATCAAACTTCAGTATTGCAGTATATTGGGCGGGATCACTGGATACTCTAGACCCTTCTTTCATTGGAGCTTTTATTTGACCTGCAATTTGGTTGGTTCCATGAGGGAATGCTGTATCAGTGACTAAGTAATAACCTTCAGGTGTGTGTGTACGAAGTTTCTCATATATTGGGTGGGCTACTCGTGAGTCGTGCCAACTTCCTGGTGCATTGAGATTGCAAGCAATTATAGTCCCTAAGTTTGCATTAAAGTGAATGATTACATATTTAATATCAAAACTTACCATCACCAGCAAAGACAAAGACAGAACTTACAAAGTGCTCATGCAACCATCCATTATAAGTTGCATTTTCAATCTCCACATCACTTGATGTTTGAACGGCAAGGTTCAAACCGTCCATGCTTCCAAATGCCCCTGTTAGGAGTGGATGACGAGCAGCAATCCATGCATTGCTTTCTTGAAATTCATCTCCAATGAGATACCTTATCCATGCTTCTGGCATTTTCTTTAAAGTTAACAGCAAGATCTGAAGGGTAAAGCTGATGTAACGTGATACTGATGATGGAATAAGTGCAAAGATCTCGCAGAGACTAACATCATGCATTGTGGAATTGATAAAATGCAAGATAAGTCCAAGAGCACCACTTGCATCAAGTGAGCGACGTGTGATGCGAGGTTGTGAAGTGGGTGAGACATCATTGCGAGGAATAGGTGTCGTATTCCATACAGTCTCAAAACCACTATCCAGGATATACTTGAAGGTTGCAACATCAATTCCCATCGTCGTAATGAATGCATGGTCACTTTGAGTATCATATAGTACCTGCCATGGAGTTGCTAGTCGTGGATTGGGTAAAAGGTCAGGACGTGTTAGATATAACCTTTGTTCTTTACGTCGCTCTGTGCGTATTCTATGTGCTTCTTCAAGACCATAGCCAATCAAACCAGCAGCTGCATAAAGCAATGTTTCATCATCTTCCAACATCTGCAACCCCCCTGTGAGGTGTGCTTGAAGACGTTGAAACTCCTCAAACTCAATGGTGTCCTCGTCATCGATGTCCATAGCAAAGATCTTGATAAGGTCATAGCTCAGGGACTCAGGGTTCAAAGACTAAGAATAGTTTGTATACTGTGTTTACTTGTGTGTTACGGTTAGAAATGCAAACCTATTTTTGCCAAGCACCACTCGCTTAACATTTAGAAAAATAATTTGGGATTCTAAACCCAGCGGGAAGTCACCCAATGTGTCAGATGCATTAGAAAATCCTAAATTGGGTAATACATCTGCTTATTGTTCCAATTGTTTCGTGCCGATTTTACCTGTACAATGTGAACCGAGCCTCCGAAAATTTTACGATTGGCCTAGGAATGGATGGGGTCACGGATCTTATTGTAAATATGTTGCATGGATTGGTCAGTTTTCCTATTCTTGCACATATTCTAGATTTGCTCACACATCGGTCAGATAACATATTTTAATAACTATTCTAATTGTTAAGTAAATCGGGTTGTACCATATTTACAGCAATCCGATCCACCCTTGTCTGAGGTGATATGGACACGGACACGAACGCGGAGGTATTTGTGGCCCGTGGTTAATTATAGTTCTTATTCGTATGTGGGTAGCGTGAACTATGCATGTCATATACATACGTGAAAAGACACAACCACCATTCAGAATATCACGCAGACAAGCTTCAGCAAGTTCATCAAACACTCAGCGCAAGCCTCGGCCAACCTCGCCAACAGGCCCTGAACGAAATGATGCAACCACAGGTTAAATCTGATTGCTCCCGGCAAATCCCGAACAACCCGACCTCTTCCATTCCCCCTTCCTCCTTCCCAACCACAACCACCTCCCCCATCTCTCCCCAGCAAGAGAAAAGAAAGAAGCAATGCGCAGCTCAATCCTCCGCCTCGCCCGCCCCGCCCTCTCCTCCTCCTCCCGCCTTGCCCCCCGCTTCGCATCAGCAAGCACAACCCGCCTCGTTCACTCCACGCACAAGAATCATTCGAATCCTTCTCCCAGCGCTACATCTCATTCTTTCAAAATGCAGAAGACCTCTTCGAAGTCCAGCGCGGACTGAACAACTGTTTCGCGCACGATCTTGTTCCGTCTCCTCAGGTTATTGAGGCTGCTGTTCGTGCTGCAAGGAGGGTCGATGATTATGCTACTGCTGTGAGGGTTTTTGAGGGTGTTAAGGAGAAGGTGGAGAATAAGGGACAGTATGAGGCGTATGTTGATGAGTTGAAACCTGTGAGGGAGGAGTTGGGTATGTTTTTTCTGTTATTGTGGTTCTATGGCTGTCCTCTAATATACGTGTGATAGGCATTTTGCTTAAGGAGGAGCTTTATACTTCATAATTCCCCAGTCCGTTTCACGTTCGTTATCGAATAGGTGTGTGTGTCTTTCTCCCTCTCTGACTGTCTTCTTACCCCACTTCAGTGTAGACGAAAAGTGACCTGGAGTATAAGAATGCATGCTGTGGTAGAAAATGCCAGAACTAGGATTGATTTTGTGTTTTTATTAAGTGTTGAGTGATGTGGATGGACTGTCGTATGCTCTCTTGTTCTCGTTTCGTCTTTCTCAGATCTCTATATTAACACTCAACGACATTCCCGAGACTGGCTCAAGCATCTCGTGCCTAGCGTGTTACTAGTATCAGTGGTACAACCCCGCGTCCTTCCCTCCTGCTCTCACCGCCCCCTAACTCACACCTTTATCTTCACAGGTACACGTCCGTTCTACCTTCTGCGCGTATACGGAGCATTGAGCACCAGTTCTCACCCGTTCGTGCGCCAAGTTGGGTTTTACGCCAAGTAAGGCTGCTTATTAGGAGCAGTACTATGGTACCCACCCCGCATCCTGTTGTTCTTGCCCTTATCGTTTGGCTTACTCACCCCCGCCCATCCTTCCCGTGCGCGTATATGGAGCACGGAGCACCGGTTCTGAAGCACCCATTCGTGCGACCAGCTTTTTGGTTTCGTTCCGTCAAGGTGTTTCGTTGTGCTGTGCGTGAGGTTTGTCGGTGTGGGGTGGATAGATCTGCAGGCTACGCAGGGGGTCGTAACTCGTTCTGTCGAGGTGTATTCGTTGCGCGTGGGGTGTGGACGTTGTCGGGGTGGGGTGTGGACACTGTCGGGGTGGGGTACAAGCTACGCGGGATGTTCATTCAATGGCACTTTTCACTTCTTTCTATCGAGTTGTTTTGGTGCGTACGTGGAGGCTGTCGGGATGGGATAATCCCACCGGGAGGTGCCAGTATTATCGCTCTCGTGCGCTAGCCCAGTCCTGGCATGTTGCTTTTTGTTTTTGTGGTTCGTCGAGTGGGGGGAGTCCGATGGGATTCGGGATGATGTGGTTCGTCGAGGAGGTGGGTTTGGGATATACGTACCTTCTGCGACGTACTGCGCTATCACGGTTCGGTTGGAGCACCGTGCTAGTATCAGTGGTACTCTCCACCCTGCGCCTCATCGTTCTACTTATACCCTACACAGATACACATCCACCCTCTGCGCACCGGGCGTCCTGACTCGTTATCGGGTCCAGCTCAACTCTTCCGCGATGCGATGTGAAGCGGGCGTATACGCCTCGTTCTTTCTCTCCATCTTCTTTTCATTCCGTCGAGGTGTGTTTGTTGCGCGTGTAGGGTTGTGTGATGGGTCAGACAAACCACCAGCAGCCAGCAGCGCTCTCGCTCTCGCTATCCCAGCGTGTTACTTTTTTTTTTGTGTTTTGTCGAGCGGAGTGTATGCGATGGGAGGCTGATGGGCTTACCTGTCATCCATGCCTTCTACGACGTACGCGCTGTCATGGTTGGAGTATTGTGCTCGTACTAGTATCAGTGATACCACCTGCGTCCTTCCCTCCTGCCCTTATCGTTCCACTAATTCTCATCCCCACAGATATACATGCACCCACCCTCACCTCCCATGCGCGTATACCGGTTTCAACCGCCCGCTAGCAAAGCGAGGCGTGCACTGCGTGATATCGTTCATTGAGCCTTTATCATTTCCGTACACTGTTCACTGTACGTTGTGCGGGTGAGGTGGTCATGGTCATAGTCGTGGGTGGTGCTTTGGTGATGTCTGTTGGTGGTCGTAGCGCGAGCGGGGTATGCTGCTTGTGCATCTTAATGCTGACCGTTCTTTCCTTGTCTTATTTTCGGTTGGTAGTTGGTTGATTGGTGTGGAAGGTGGTAGGAGCCTGAATGCCCACGCCGCTCCCCAGCGAGGTGTATTATCGTTTGCGTTATGGTTTCTCCTAGCGTAAAGATACCTTATATCCTCTTATCCTGCTTCCACCTACAGGCATTTCATCAGCGTATCCGCTCGGCATGCCTTCGGGAGCTGAGCTTTCCGGTGCAGTGCGATCCCAGTCCCGGCATGTTGCTTTTTTGTGGTTTGTCAAGGGGAGGCGGGGAAGGGGGGGAGTTAGATGGGTTTTTACCATTCATACATTCGCGCGACGCTGTGGGATACTGCGAGCATTGGGCCGGGTCGGACTGTACCGTTGACTTTTCAGCGTAGCCATCGTACCCACTCAACTTCCACCTCTAGAATTTCCATCATTGGCATCTTCGGTTCAGCATCACACACTGTGCTCAAGCTTCAATGTGTCGAGTGTGGCGCCCCACCCGGAGCTCTCGATATGTGCTGCTCGTGCTGTTCCGGTCCGGGCATGTTACTGTTCCTTTTTATGGTTTGTCGAGTGGAGGGGAGGAGGAGCCTGATGACTTTGGGCTATACATGTCTGCGTGATGCGGCTTTGGAGGATGCTGCGGGTGGTGGGCCATGGGTGGGTGTTTCTTAGTGAGGTGCGGAGGGTTAGATTATGTGTCGTTTGCGCTGCGATTTACACCCACACCACGGCGCGCTTCCGCTTCCTCGTTTCCTGCTACTCACTCTGCTTACACATGCCAGTACAGATGTTCTAACATGATCAAGTGCTGCCTTTCTACTGTGCTAGACCACTGTCCGATTCTGGTTTGAGTCTGGCTTTGTGATGGCTTCGTCATGTACGTGCGTGCGTTTCTCTGCTTTGTTGAGTATGGCACAGCTGTGCATGGTCATGGTGGTACTGTGACGGTACCCTCCGCTGAACGAGCTCGCCTTCATGCTTATTGTTTTTATTCTAGGTTGGGTGTAGTCCGATGGCGAGTACTCGGACCGTGACGGGCGCGGTCGTAGGGGAAACAGAGGTACGTTCGCCATATCGCCCTTGGCCAAGTTCCTTCTCACATATCCCTCTTTACAGATCGTGTGCGCGTGCTGAATCGATGCACCTCCCCAGGATGGATGCGAGGTGTACACTACGCTCATTTGTGCATCACCATCGAGATTCCCCCTTCCCCGTTTCAATGGGGGTGCGGGCACATGTTATATGCTAGCACCGGTGAACGCTATCGAGACAAACTCGCTTAGGTCAAGGAGTCCATTGGCACTCGCGACGCAACCCTAACCCTAAGATTCGTCGCTATCTGCTATTTCTTATGTTTTCTATGTGTGCTGTGGGCGCGTACCTCGTCGGGCGGACGCAGTGTCATGTGCTATTGCAGTTGGTGAACCCGTAGCTGGTGTAGCTTGAGGTTTGGAGGTAGAATGGGTCTGCATGCCGCTGACGAACTCGTAGCTGTGTCTACTGGAGCAAAAGTATTGGGGTGGTGTGGGTGTCAACGAACTTTTCCTCGTACATCGACCCCGAGCCTTCGATTCCACTCTCGTCTCTGTTGGCTAACTCGAGCATCAGGGTATACTTACAAGGAGTAGCTCTATTCGACCCGCCGCGGCCGTTGTATCCAAGACTATTTTCACTGTAACGCAATTCCGCAGCGCCATGGGGTCATGCGAGGATGCAGATGCTGCGGGCTTCGGAGGGTACATCGCGCCCCCCGCTGCTTTGCTTTCTGGCCGTCTACATCCGCGTCTTCCCTATTACACATGTACGCAAGCTATCCGCTGCGGCTGTTGTATATCTATCTCAACTGGGACGCAATTTCGCAGCGTAATGCGGTCGTCCAAGGATGCGGTTCGAAGGGCTTTGCTTTTGCCTTCCGGCCGTCTGCGTCTGTGCCTCAAATCTCCCTCACAGTGCTGGGCTTCGCTGAGGGGAAGGACCAATCCGGATGCACGTGATCGTGGTTGGGCACCAGGGCAACGCAAACGTACGTTTGATCATATCCTCGATATATGTACGTGTCTCTTATTGTCACTCCTCCATTATCCGTGCAGATCCTAGATACTCCATCTACTGACGCATATGCTGAGCTCTTTCCAATGAGGTAAATCATGTTGCGGGTGGGCAGAGACATTGTTAGATGAGGATTCTTGCGCTTCAGTCGAGCACCCATTAGCAATCTCGACACTGCTCAGTGCTATTCATCACCGCCCCGAAACTGTTTTGTTTGTGTTCTCTATGTGCGGTAGACCGGATGCCGTCAAGCTTTAACGCTCCAACATGATGTATGCCTGTCGTACCTACACCTGGGGTTATCATACCAATGCGTTAGAGGAAGGGAAAATGTCGTGCTCGGGCGGGGTGGTGTGATACAGGCTGATGGGTGTTAATCGTAGTTAGGCAACACAGACGTACGTTGGAACATATCTTCCTATCCTCTTTCCGCCATTCTCACACCTTCCTTACAGATGGTCCCAAGTGCTTAGACCCATTAGCAACAGTTCGGGTAAGTCGTGCCGCAGGCTCACCGGGGCGTATGTGGTCTTCGCTGAGTGCTGTCGGATCAGTGTTGGATTAGGTTTAACTAGCTTGGTCAATGCGCCCATTATCACCGCTTGGTCAGTGCAGTTGTCGCCGTCCCGAAGCTGCCTTTCCTTTTCCTGCTTTCGTTTCTCAGCGTCGAGAGCCTGGAGGGATGCCAGCGCCCAAGGTTTCTTCGTGATGTACGATATGGAGTGCTGCAGCCAGAACGACAGGATGGACTATCGAGCGTGGAACGCTTCCTTGGTCATGGCGGTATACCACAGAGCGAAGTCCCCGTACTGTTGGACGCATCTGCATCTGCGCCTACTCGCGCTCGTTACACACAACTCATACTAGGCGCTGTTAAAGGGGACAAACGTACGTTCCTTGGTCACAGCTGTATACCACGGAGCGAAAGTCCCCGTACTATTGCACACAGTTGCATTTGCGCCTAATCGCGCTCGTTACTTGTACTAGGTGTCTCTGAAGGTGATATACGTACTCACCGTTCGGTGGCACATATGTGCGTTTTGCTTATACCTTCTGTATCTAAGTTGCTTCCTTTTCATACTTTCTTCCTTACAGATTGTTGACGCCCACCTCCAATTACGTATACTTTGAGTCACTGTACCTCCGTGCTTCAGACTTGTTCGGGTTCTCTTTCTCGTAAAGCTTCCGTATTGCTCTCCAACAGGACCCCCGAAATCGCCCATAGAGGTATGATACCGGTCCGCGGAAATTTTGGGACTTTCGGACCCATGTCGGAGGACAGTCCACGTATATTTGATCGATTTTCGGCCAATAGGTAGGGTGGAAAATCCGTGTACGGAATGGCGTGAGGGGGAGGTACCATTCACTGTCCACGTACAGTTGAGTAGTCCGGTGCCGAAGGTTGACGGAAGGTGCTGCCGCGTAGAGCACCCCTTGTTGCTTAGAAACTACAAGATAACCCTGTTCCTTGTCACCAATCGACTAAGATCGCAGCCAAAAAAGGTAGGAGCAGCGGTGGTGAGGCACTCACAGCTATGATGAGCACCATACACTATGCCAAAAGACGTGGCTATATTCGCACAGACATACGATGCCACAAGAGAGGATAGAGTAAGTAAGAAATGAAGGGCGAAAACGAGATACAATGAAGACAGGAAAAAGAAAAGAAGAAGTAAGAAGTAGAGAGAATGAAGAAAACGGCGGCTAACTAAAGTAAATAAGATATATAGGTATAAAAATGAGATATGTAACTAAGGTTGTGAGTGGGTGGGTGACCGCGAAACGGTAAAGCGTCGTCAATGTACCTAGCTGGTGCCATAGTTATCACCAAATTTGAGAGTACAACATTTTTTGCCCGAAATGGTACAGAGTCAGTAAATATCTGTGTAAATAAGCTCAGGGTAACATTTTTTATCCAACTGTTGCATGTCCGAATTCCAATCACTCGAGCTCGCATCACAAGAATAAGCAGGAGCAGTAGTGGGAAGGCACTCACAACCAGAATGAGAACCGGGACACCGCTCAAACAAGAAACCTATAGACAGTACTAAACAATGTAAAAGTCTAAAGATGAAAGAAAGAGACAAGAAAAGACGAAAGATTTGTGTTGGGTTTGTGTTTTCATTGGCTATAAGTCGAAAAGTGAGGGAGCGAGAAAGACGAGTGGACGATAGATGTTATAGCTTATGTATTAACCAAATGCAAAAGTTTTTTGTAGCAGAACAAAGGAACTTCAGACTACTTTGTAGACAGACAAGTATTAATTTCTTTTAATTCATACATTACTTTATACATAGGATCTTTTACTTAGGCGCCTGCGGCGGATTTTGGCGCTTATAAAGCGCTTAACAAGGTCGGAGGACGAAATCCGCGTATAACTCACCAATTTTGGAGGTATCATCCCACATCCGCGTATGGATGCCCTTATTCCGCCAAAATCTGTCCACGTATCGATTTTCGAGTCCGTCCTTCAACCTCTATGGGAGTTTTCGGGGGTCCTTCTCCAACCAGTCCTTTCAATCCGTCGAGCTCCTTTTTACTTCATGTCGCGTATATTCTGTTGCACTCACTCGTGCCATTGACAGCCCTGGTCCTCTGGGGATCAGCTAGCACTGTTTCTCACTGTGCTTGTCCATTCTTTATTTTCCTTGTGTTTGCCTTTGCTAGCCGAAGTTTTTATGCTTTACACGCCAGTGTCATGTATATTCTGTGAAGTACAATTATCTGCATTTTTTAATGTAGAGTACAAGTTGCTAATCAGAGTCCCCCATATAATCTATGTTAAAATCATAACTCCAATCTATGCCGTCTTCAGATTCATTCATAAACAGGTTAGCGGGAGTGTCGCGATGTGCTTCTGAAGGTATAACATATTCAGTAACCATAAATCTATGCCACTTATAGCGGTCGCGGATTTTCGCTATATCCTCCGGATCAACGATACCAAATAGTTCGCACATCACTTTAAAAATTTCTTCCTTTCGTTCAAGGAAATTCTTCATGTTTTCAACGGAATTATTCGTGGCGAACACAAACAAAAAGTCCCGTGTGGTGTGATCACGAATTACAGGGAAACGAATCAGTCTACATACGAGACGTTGAGTGGACAGCCGACAGAAGATAGTTAAAGACGTACGGATCTTTCTTATACTTCTTTTTGAACCCTATCATTTTCCACCTTTTGGATAACGGTACATTCACTTCTTCGGCACAATAACTTTCGATTCTGTATTTGCGAATGATCTCGCTCCTCGTTAATGTCCATCCTGCGGCATATACAGGGACCATAACGGGTAGCGGTGAATGTCCGTATATCAACTCACGACGGACTTGGGGTGTGTCGTCGAGCTCGGTAGTTATTGGAAATAGCTTATCAAAGCTAAATGCATTAAAGTTAGGGCAGCATAAAATATATACAATAGAATAATACTTGCTCTGAGCGAAGCATAACTGGGTTAATAAAGGCTGATGGTGGTAAAAGGAAGAAATGGTGTTAGTACTTGTTCAATGTACGCTGTACTTAAGAAGTTGAACAAAGAGTCACGTGACTAAACTCACACGGCCACTTTAATCCCTATGGAATCTGAACGACCGAGCCAGGATTTCCCGAAGTGAACAACAGTAAACAATAATAGACAATAATACAATGTATGGAGTTTTAAAGCGCCGCCTCTCTGTGGACGCTGAACAATGAAAGACAATTAAGTAGATAACATAGAGTGGGTGTGGACCTTGTTGATGAGAGCCAACTAATGATCCAGAGGCTGAGCCAAGCGAACAATGAGGTAGTACAATACTTACACCGTTACATTTTGCAAATAAAGGCCACTACAATGCGAAGTCGGCATTTCCTTACAAAAGACAAAAGTACACGTGAAACCATGTGGGTTCTGCATAGCAGTATGCATTGTTCCGATTGTATCTTCATGTTCTAGGAATCAAGATGGAATGATATGGTGGATTAGTCACGGCGCCATTCTGTGGGCGTCGGGGAGAAGTAGTAATCTGAACAATATAAAACATTATCTAGATTAACAAATGATTCGGAACGGGCCGTTGAAAAATGAGGCCCGAGGTACAATAGTCGTTACTTTTGCGAAGACCGGCTGGCACTACAACGAAGAAACAAATGTGCATGTAAACCACGTGGGCGCCGCATAGGTATCCGTATTGTTTCCGGTAGAGCCAACAATATTACAAGACATGGAATGGTTGCCGGCGAGAGCAAACAAATAATTCAGAACTGACTGAACCATGCGGTATAATACGCCATTAATACCTTTCGCGAATAATGACCACTATAATGACGAAGCAAATGTACACGTGAACCTTGTGGGTACTGCATAGGTATTTGCATTGTTTCCTATTGCGGCATGTTCCATAATATGGGTTCCGATTGTATCCCTTTGTTCTAGGAATCAAGATGGAATAAGATTCAGAACGGGCCGTTGAACAATGAAGCCTGAGGTACATAGCCGTTACTTTTGCAAATAACGGCTGGCACTACAACGACGAAACAAGTGTACATGCGAACCATGTGGGTACTGCATAGGTATCCGTATTGTTTCCTATTGCGGCTTGTTCTATGATATGGAAGAACATAGCAAAATAAGGTGGAACAGCCACGTACGGAGAAACCGACCTAGTATAAAGATGGACAACGATAATACAGCCATGACAGTTCAAAAATTTTGAAACCATGGATCAATTCCGCCTCTCCATTTTTCGCTCACTCTCTGCCATTAATTCTGTCTACTACAATCCGAGGAACACTGAAGATTTGGTCCGACCGCTATGGACTCTCGTAGTGCAAAGACTATGTGGGGAGTTGGAAGATTTTCTCCCTTCTTCCGAGTTCAGATTGTATACGTCCTCGATAAACACGGAACCATCTACCAGATATGTGGACACCAACATGTCAATTGTTACAGTTCCCGACAAGAGCGCAAAAGACGTTATTCCCGATTTTGTCGCGCTACTCTTAGTTTATGAGGACAAATTTTACGATGACCCCAAAATAAAGAAGAAACTGCTGGAGGATATGAAGAAGCATATTAAACCCCAAGTTTTGCACATAAAAGGGCTGTATTCTCCTTTTCTTGTGGAGGTTAAGCGGGCAGAATCGCGGCATTGCGACAACGTCGAAAAGTTCACCATTTGGTTTTATGGTCTACTATCCGTTGCGAAGAAACAAGTAACACTACAGGCCGACTGTTTGTTCAATTCGCCGAAGTTTGCTAATCAACAACAGGTTTTAACTATTGCAGCCGCTGGGGAGTGGTGGGCTTTAAAAATTCGTCAGAGGTCCCAAGCTACAGAGTTTGATCCAGATGAATATGAAGATGCATGCAAACCCATTGAAGACTTGCCTGAAGAAAATGCCGCAATTACGGAGAAAATGTATGAGCCCCATGACACAGATATGGAAAGAAAAGAACATGAAAGAATCTCGATTCAGGAAATGGCCTTCTTGAAGACGATGCAACAGAGGAAGGAAAGGGATGAACGGGCGCAGCGACGAGCTGACAAGAAGGAAATTGTGTCTAAGCTACAGAAAGCACTAGATGATTGGGTCGACGGCACTAAAAGCGACTATTACACTGAGGAGACTATCAACACTTATTGTACGAGGGCGACGAGACTAGCTAAGTTGGACGGTTTGACTTCCGATCAGGTTCGGATACCTAGCAAAGGGGTGGGGAAGTTGGTAATAGAGCCGAAAGACATCTCAAAGGCGAACTTATTGCAGCAGTGGACTGCTCCCATGAGAATTGGTAGCCCTGTATCTATGGCCTATCTTAAATTTATCCAGGATGAACTCAAGATTGCTGTCGACAATTTGAAGTACTGAAGCTATATCGCTTAGGTGGGTTTTTATTTAAATTTGAAAGTGCATGACTAACACATTTTTTTTATCAAGTATGCGGGCTGTATTATGTAATGATGTTTATCTTAATAACTCTGAGTATGATGCTGTTCCATGTATGATGTATCAATCCGTGTTTGAAATCGATGACTTTGTTGTCCCAGAGTATATCCCCCTATTGCCTTTTCTTCTGTGTCTGTCGCTCCATCGTTCAGTAACCGGTTAAGATTATTTCTCTCAACCCTATGCTCTGGTTATCCCAGAAGGCTCCAGCTGGTAATCAATTAATCAAATTATTGACAACTTAAGCTGAACCGCGGGGGGGCACATTCAAGACGTGTTATCAATCTTGTTCAAGGAGCTGTGTACATTGAAGTAATTAACATCTTGTCTCTGCTGTTCCCCTTATCCAGAGACACTCCCATGCATAGGTCATGACCAAATGCACGGTTCCTATCGTATGCTCTCTTGTTCTCGTTTCGTCTTTCTCTTTCTTTCCGTACTAATTCTCAACATGTACGATATTTCAGCACTAGCGTGAGCCAGAGTCAAGCATCTCGCGCGCAGGGTGTTACTAGGAGCACTGGTACCGCCCCCGCGTTCCCTCCCCTCCTACCCTTACCGTTCTCACTTACTCACACCCCGCATGCAAGGTGAGGCGAGGCTGCTTACCAGTACAAGTGTCAGCACCCCGCGTCTTTTCCTCCTGCCCTTATCGTTCCCCGTACACCCCAATTTACAGATACCCATCCATGCACCCACCCTCCTCTGCGCGTATACTGAGGGATGCTTCTACCAAGTAGTATTGGTGGTGCCACCCCGCGTTCTTCCCTCCTGCGCTTATCGTTCTACTTACTCCTTTATCTTCACAGTTATCTATCCACCCTGCCGTGTGTATACGAGCAGTATACGCACCGCCGGGATTCTAGTGAACACCCGTTCACGGGTCGAGCTCAGCTCGTACGCGAGGCGTGTACTGTGTGTTATCGAGCCTTCAATGCACGTCCGTCTACCGCAGGTGGTGGGGTTTGGCAATGAACGGGCCTCTGATTTGCACGCGCGTGGGGACGTGCAGGGGTGGGGTGGGGTGGTCGTTGGTGATGCTTTGTTTGGATGTCTGTTGGTAAGCGTGGCGAGAGTGAAGAGCGCTGTGCTGTTTGCTCTTATCTTGGTGTTGCCTCGTTTCCTTTCGCTTCTTTTCGGTCGGTCGATCGGTCGGTGGTGTGGACGTGGAGGGGGTAGAAGTCTGATGCGCTTCTAGGTATACATACCCGTCGGGCTGCTACGAGCATCGAGCCCTTGTGCACGCTGTTTTTCAGCGAGGTGCAGAGTCGCGCTATGTATCGTTGACTTTTCAGCGTAAATATCTTACTCGATTTACTTCAGATAACGTATCATCGTCTGCGTCTGCTCTCCGCTCATACCTCTACGTGGCTAGATAACATCGCTGATATTTCTTATACTTCTTTTTGAACCTACTTTCTTCCTTACAAATTGTTGACGTCTACCTCCAACTACGTATACTTTGAGTCACTGTACCTCCGTGCTTCAGACTTGTTCGGGTTCTCTTTCTCGTAAAGCTTCCGTATTGCTCTTCAACCAGTCCTTTCAATCCGTCGAGCTCCTTTTTACTTCATGTTGTGTATATTCTGTTGCATTCACTCGTGTCATTGACAGCCCTGGTCCTCTGGGGATCAGCTAGCACTGTTTCTCACTGTGCTCGTCCATTCTTTATTTTCCCTGTGTTTGCCGTTGCTAGCCGAAGTTTTTAGGCTTTATACGCCAGTGTCATGTATATTCTATGAAATACAATTATCTGCATTTATAAACCACATCTAATGTAGAGTACAAGCTACTAATCAGAGTCATCTAAGTTAAAATCATAACTCCAATCTATGCCGTCTTCAGATCCATTCATGAACAGGTTAGCGGGGGTGTCGCGATGGGCTTCTGAAGGTGTGTTGTATTCAGTAACCATATATCTATGCCATTTATAGCGGCCACGGATTTTCGCTACATCCTCCGGATCAATGATACCGAATAGCTCGCACATCACTTAAAATTTCTTCCTTTCGTCCACGGAAATCGTTCATTTTTTCAACGGAATCATTCGTAGCGAACATAAACAAAAATTTCCGTGTGGTATGGTCACGAATTATAGGAAAACGAATCAGTCTACATACATGGAGTTGAGATATTTCGCGCCCAGCGGTACAAGATGGTCAAAGACGTACGGATCTTTCTAATATTTGTCCCTGAACCCTAGCGTATTCCACCTTTTGGATAACGGCCCGTTCACTTCTTTGGCGCAATAACTTTCGATTTTGTACTTGCGAACGATCTCGTTCCTTGTTAATGTCCATCCTGCCGCGTAGACTGGGACCAAAACGGGTAGCTTTGAATGTCCATATATCAATTCATGAGAGACTTGGGGTATATTACCGATCTCGGTAGTTAGTGGAAATAGCTTATCAAAGCTAAATGCATTAAAGTTAGAGCAGCATAAAATATTCGTTAGAACACACATCACCTTCCTTTTCTTAAACCGAATTCACACTCAGGCCCTACCAGCCCACACTCAACAGAACCAACTTCTATGCTAATACTAACAACACTACATAATGACCATATATCTTCTGAGAAAATGATATATTATCAATCAATGACACTCTCTACCTCTCTGGAGGTCTAAACCCGATCCATTTCGTGTTCTTCTACAGAGGTGTTGGTTGTACCAAGTGCAGGGTGAGCAAAGAAAATTAATCGCGACACAGGGGTAGTGCTTGTATTTCCATTTTCATCTGATATTTGCCGCAAATTTAGTATCAATCGAGACCCCTAACGACTTCTAAATATTAATCATTGAAATAAATGATTTATAACTGACCATAACCGACAGCATTGCATAATACCACCTGTAATTATATGAGGAAGTTTTAGATAAACCATAGTAGTGATGGAATTTACGAGAAGTAGTATTCTTCGAACACAAATCCATTTGGATCGATCGAGCTCCATGTCTGAAGTACATTAATTACTAAACGATACCTTGATTAGTAGACACACTATCTGGATTTATTTGAACATGTCTCTCACCAAAGACAATGAAGAAATAAAATATGCCATCACGCATAACTGATGCTAGAATAGGGAACTTGCTTCTTCTACTTTGTAACAATTTTCGCAGCCCTCCTTCAGCAATACTGAGATCTTTCCAAAATCTAAAAGTGATGAGTAGAAACATGACAGCTATTGACATAAATAAGTACATCCTCATGGGAAGTTGAAATGAACGTACAATGGATGGCAAGATTGAGTCCGAAAACAACAGTTTGCAGCAAGTTGAGAAAATTTACATTTTCAGGATTGCTTGTTATGCACACCAATCCTGGAATATCAACAAGATTTTTGGTGAATGCAATGGACTCTAGTATGCTTAAAATAAGGAATAACTAGAAATGATGATTAGTGTTCAACAATTATGTGGCAGTCGGTTATATTAGGCGAACCGAAGATCGTGCTAGTGCATTTCCGCATGTACATCAGTCTTAATCATCAAATAGTATTATAACTCACCGAATAAACATATTCCTAGGAACCATGTGACTATTGTTATTTCAGTCTTACATTGGCAATTTAGTTTGATGGGAAAATATACTTTTTTTGTTGTTCCTATAAAATGCACTAACTCGAAATGCAAAGATAAGGTCCACTGCAGTATTCAGTACGACTGGCCAACTATATGACTAATGTTATATTTCATGGAGCAGAATAAAATAAACTTTCCCACATGTCAGAATACCAAATAGCTGCACGGCAGCTGCAGATTAGGTTAGATTCTAGAAAAACCTATTTTTCATTCATAATTACAACTGATTTCATAGATTCAGTTTATGAGACAGCAAAATCATGTGAGAATTACTGACATTGGATGACACGGTTCCAAATGCATCAAAGAATGGTGCTAGATGGAGCATAATTAAGCTATGTATTTTTCATACTGATGGAGTGCTTATTACGAATGAATGTGATGATCCTGTAGAACTCAGAATGTGAGTAGTACATTTGCTTATTAAAGAAATGAAACATACGAGAAAGTAACAAAATAGTTGTATCTTACAATGACATAAAGAACCTTAGGAATGGACCAGTTCATTCCACTAAATAAATGAACGCCCATGAGATATATATATATTATCTAATAGAATATCAATCGCACCACTAGATGTATTTCACCTATAGAATGTCAGCTTCATATGCAGTTACATAAAATGAATACTGATACCTCATCAAAAAAGTAGTAAATAATATCATACCCAATGGAAGATATAACAGCAACTAAATTATAATGAGTTAGTAACTAAGACCTAACATATAATAACACACTATTGACAGTATTTATCATTCTGATATTATGTGCTAAGTTAATTACTTCAGAGTCGATAGGAATGCCTGAGTAGGTGTTGCCCATGGTGGATTTTGTAACAGCTAAGGTGGGAGGGATCAGACTAGATCTCTTATATATACTCAGTGTATGGTAGGCGGGAGTTCCATGGTTCGATTTCCAACTTCCTTCCAACTCGCTTTAGTCTAGGTGGCTCGGTCAAGCTCGGTCCCAACTCGGTCCGCTCGGACACATATGGATTTTTCACGTGACATTGTTCTTAAGGTCACGCGTTGACGACGCGTAGTTCACCGATTTCTAAAAAGTAGACTTAATTACAGCTGCCATAATACCTGCATCTCAGCACCTGAGACATAAACAGATTCTATGTGTTATATACTCAAGAATCATCTTTTGGTGTAATTTCATGTGAACAAATATTTCAGGGAGATAATTTCTTCGCGCTACAATAATTTGTAAGCATCTTAGACACTGACACTGACAGGGTTGAAAGGTAGCTTGGGGTCACGTGACCAAAACTAGTGTGTGATTACCCTGAGCCGGTTCGTTGGCTACACTGCTGTGGGCTTGTGGCTAGTGTTGCCGCGGCTCGGCTAAGGTTCAGCTAGGCTCGGCTACTCCTCAGCTCGGCTGTTTTGGGGCTCAAGAGCCAAAAATAGCTGATTTATCGGTTCGGTTTAGCTCAGCTCAAGGCTAGCCAACGGCTACTTTCAGGTTCATGATCAACTTCTATAAATGTATAGTAAATTGTCAACAAATCGTAGTCCTATGCATCGTCGTCGTGATCATCATGCAGTAAACTACTTAAGAATGCACTAATGTCCTCAGGTACCTTTTTTTCTTCATTCATAATATTCTCAATGATCTTGGTCTCGTCCTGTCTTGAAGTCCCTTCCGTAAAGTTCAACTGTGAATTACCATGTTTACGAGAAAATTTGATCATTTGTAATGCTTCCATCAGTTTTGGGCTGATACGGTTTCGTCGTTCTGTCATAGTTTCCTTTGCAGATGAGAACACTCTCTCACAAGGAACAGCGGACCCTTGAATGGGTAGAATGTCAAGGGCAAGTCGGAAAATTGTTGGGTATCTGAGATGATTTTCCTATAAATAAAATTAGTGACACAATTTATACAAATACTCAAGAGCACTAGTTACCTGCCAGAAAGCGAGAATAGTGGAGCTAGATTGAGTATCAAGGAAGTATGATTCAACCTCAGCTTGAAGACTCTGTGGTTTAGAATGTCTACTGTAATGATCATCATCAAGCTCCAGAATCATGTCAGCACGAGCAAGATCATCTAAGTCAGATTCATTGGAATCCATGTTGTCAAAACTGAAGTCAGAATCATATGGATCATAATAAGTATCTTGTTTTCTGCGTGCTGGTGTCTTTATATTTGCAGAAGTGCGATATTTTCGAAGCTAAGGAACAATTAATTAGGAAGAAAGAAATATAATATGTAAAATGACGAACTGTGTCAATAAAAAGCTGTTTCACCGAATCTACTTTGTTCGGCATATTTATTTCAATCCACTTGAGTTTGCTGGCAGGATTGAGAACTATAATCATGAGTTGATAAATAGGTATGAAAAATGAAAAGATTATTAGAATTAATACATACTTAAAGAAAATAGGTAAGCAGGTACAACATTAGTGCGCTGATTATAGTCCTGTAGTTTTTTTATACCCGCATTGATAACACTTTCATATATAGGCATGCGATCCTTGAGCTTTGTCCATATTTTAATCATCGCATTGAAAGATGGCAGTGCATGACATAGTGTTGGTGTCTTTTCAGCAGAAAGCTTCTGTTGAAATGAGTGTGGCACCTGTAATAGTAATGTATTATCAGTACTTATTCATATCATAAATTCATGCCTATTATTTACCCCAAGTATTGCAGCATATGACCTGAGTACTTCCCAATCGTTATTTGTGAGGACATAGTCCTCCAATTCACGAGATAAATACTGGTCAATTCCCTATTCATTTAGAACATTAATTATGTGAAGAATTTTAGTCAATAACACCTGCACACCTTTCGAACAGTTAATGCCCTTTCTATCATTAAATAAGTCGAAGACCATCGTGTACTAACATCACGTAGTAACTCTAAAACCGGATAATTTGGTATGTTGATCAGGGTCTTCCGAAAGGCATCTCGTCGATTAGATGATGATCGAATCTAGATGGAACTATGAAATTTAAGTGAAATATAAAATGATATATCAAATACCTTTCGAATAGCTGCCTTGAAGCAAAGCTATAGGGTCACGTTTGCTTCCTGGCTTTGCTCTATATTCCACAGCATTATCTTCTGCATAACCTAAATCCGTAGCTGCTGATAATACAGCTTGACATGCGAGATTTACGATGTGTGGGAAGCAACTAGTTATAAATAGAATGTCAGAACTTGCATATCGAAATATTTGAATACGCACCGTACACGCCGCTCAGAGGCATTGAAAGGAATATTGCGCACACACAAGTCTTTCTGCAGTGCTTCAACAAATGTATCGTTATTTGAGGCATTGTCTAATGTTACCCAGCCGATCTATGAACATATTAAAAAGATCTTCCAGTAATCTAATATATTATCATACCTTAGATGTGATTTCAAGTCGATCAAGAATATATAGAAATGCGCCAGATAGATGAACTCCAGTATGACGACCAGGTACACGATGAAATCCTACTAAATCAGATCGAAGATTTAATTTATAATGCATTCCTTCAGAGGTCTGCTCTGTCTTGACTTCGATGCAATGGGCAGTTACAGCCATGAACGGAGAAAGGTTTTCATCTGACCATAAGTCCATTGTCAGTGAGATAGATCCGATTGTATTCTTCAATAATACATTGAGCTTAATGCGAAAAAATATTTAAAACAGTGTACTTACTGTTAATTCATCTCTCAAATGATCGAGATGATTATCCCATGTTTCCATAATTTTGTTGCGGAGCTGTGTGCGATGAGGGATATCTTCATCTGTAAGGTCTTCTCGCAACATTAGGAACAGAGACCGTAGTTTCTCGTTTTCGATCACATTAATTGACTATAATATAAGCATCAGTGTGAGTTAAAACGAGTATTGTAAGTACTATAATTCAAATACATACCTGGTCATCTGAAACAACCCAATCAACTAATGCTTCTACAAATGCTTCCTTTGAGAAAGGTTGTCGTTTCGGGCTGGCTTTGGCAGTGGGATTTTCATTGTGCTTCGCTCGGTGCGCATCAATAAGCGAGTTGATTTCGGCAGTCCTTCCAACCGTAATTTTCAGTTGATCACAGGCGGCAATCCAGTGGTCTAAGTGTATGTTTGCCAGATGTCGCCTAAGAATACCAGTAGTTGTAGATAATTTGTAGTGCGAAATCCTATGTGTTGGTTGTGATTTCTGAAGTAAACTAAAATTGCATCAGATAAACAGATATATTAGATGGTATAGTTACGAGAAAATAAAATAAAACTTGCCTGCAAAAGTGGCACTCTCGAAGTACTTCACCTTTTATATTTACTTCTTGGAAGAATGTCTTCACATCATCAGCACCACGGCTCTTCCCTGGACGTTCTCGCTTTGTAAATGCTTGGCCAGAACGAGCCTTACTGTGTGGACCAGCACGAGGGGACAGTGTCGACGGAGTTGCGACAGTGTTTAAACGCTCGAGCAAAGATGCATCAGCAGAACCATCTGAGTCACTATCGTTTGGATCCACTGGTTTGAGACTGAACTGAGGCGTAACCAAGGGCTCCGGGCTGGTGGATGGTTTTTCGAGGAATGGATCCGAATTGCTGATATTGGTATCAACAGGAGGAGAAATCGGAATGGGTGATGGCACTGGTACAGCATCGGCTTTCGCTTTTTGAGACTGCTTATTTTGAGTAGTTTTGCGTTTCGGTTTCGCTGGTTCTGCAACAGAGAAAGTGATAAGTCGAAATTAAGGAGCATAGAATAGTATAAAACATGTAATACAGTGGACATACATACCTGGATTGATTTCGTTGTCATTTCCAGCGGTCTTCATGGCAGCAGCTTTACGAGGAGGCATGAATAGCAAGTGGTAGAGTAGAGCAATAGGGTGTCAGCAGTTATTTGCAAAATGTATGCGTGATTCGTTCTGAATTTCATGCTATGCGCTGCCACTTAAATACTTGAAATTTTCGGTATCAAAAAATTACAGTAAAGTACAAATTAAAAATCTGAGTCAATACTCTGTACCAGTCCTCAACGTTGCAACTTGCGCATCACAATCGCTCCGCAGCATTGAATTCAACAAGACACGATTACCATTGCTAATAGCCATTTTCCTGTGCGCTGGGTATCTGTAGGTGCAATAATAAAATCACCGAGACACGAGTATTGTAGTCAGTAGCCATTTTCCTGTGTACTAGGTAGCCACAAGGCAGAAATGAGGCAAAACTTGGGCAAAACTGTGGTGCTATTCGTCAGTTTCAAGTACTTGAACTTGAGCAATGATGACATACATGATGTAACAGGAGCTTTATAGACATATTAATTGAACATGGGGTTGAGATTTGCCTTTCCGTATGGTGGAAATGTGTATGAGCTATAGAATTGGAGGATCGTGAACGAAGTGTACTGATGGTTGTCGATTCCTGACTAGTTAGGCGTAAGGAAATCCTTACGTACTCTGGCTTGGTCGGCTCGAGCCTCAGCTAGCCGGCTATTTCCTGAGCCACTCAAAAATAAGCCGTACTCCATTTTGGAGGCTCAGCTCGGCCAATTTTCGGTTCAGCTCATGCGGCTAGCGGCTTTGAGCTGAGCCCGCGGCAACACTACTTGTGGCAGGCTGTGTACGGTTGATGGGATGTCCAAGATTCGTTTCCAATGCTCGCTTGTAAATGCCCCCGGCGCGCCGTACCCACCATTGTGTGTAACTCCGAAACTTTGTAATTACAGTATATAAATTTATATGTTCTTCCAAATCAATTCGTATATTTCATGTATATTTAATGTACTTTTCACGTACTTTCTTTAAATTTAATGTCCATTTTATTTTTTCATGCTTTCAATGTAAGCTACGGGACTAGCAAGGTTTGATTTATATAACTCTGTCTCAGTACATGTATGTATATGTATACTGTATAAATAGAAGTATTATCTTATGGGTATATAGTTATCATAGCTATTTACTTACTTGCATTTGTTGGCTTCCTAATATGTAAATGCAGTTTCGGCCTAGATACTTAGCTGAGCCGAGCTTAGCCGAATTGCGGCTAGACCGGCTTAGCTGCATATTCGGTTGCGTCATCATCGAATACCTCTCGCCACCCGCCCTTGACCCGCCCGCGCGCCCGGGCCCCATCAACTTCAAGCTCCAATTATGTAGCAAGGCCTTTACCCCCACCACTGGCAACGTTAAGTGATGCACCAACGTCAACGAGAGACTACCGTACGAGGCCAGGAGCGCGCATCGTCGATTAACGGTGGCAGTAAAGGGTTACTTACATTGCTGTAGAGGGAACAATGAGCTTGTGGCCTAAACAAAGAAATTGTAAGCGAGTCGGTTGAACATCCGTTCGACCTGGGTGTTCTAAGGCATCGAGAAGGGGGCAAATGTAAAGCTGGATTGGGAGGGAGTAGTTACATGATATTTAAAGAAAACTAAAATAAAGAGAGTACTTAATAAGGAATAGTTGAATAAAGCGGAAATTAATAGTGTTGAGATTGTAGATTGTTGAAAGAAAAAGGAAAAGTTTGAAACATAAAGCATACCAATGAATTGAAAGAAAATTTATAAAATAGAAACTTGAGGAGAGGGACGACACGGACACTGGTAAGGTGAACTGCGGTATTTAGTGGAGCTTGGTAGTGCGCAGTACCGATGATCTTGAGTAATTGCGGCGTCCGAGCTATGCAAGAGAGTGTCGGCATTGGAGGGAAATGAGGGAGAGCGCGAGAGTGCGCGCGCGTGAACGTGCACAAACGCGTCGACGCACGCATCAGCTGATTACGTAATGAGATCGGTAAAATATCCAATTTTGTAGTGCAGGCGAAACGCCTGCTCTACATTGCATACATGGATTTATTATTTTAATATATATTTTGGTTACATTTAAAATATTTACATTAACTACTTAACATATGTAAGTTTCGAACGTTCCTCTCCGAACTCCGGAGGTTACGCTGCACGATGCGTTTCCTGATATGGTATGGTATATAGGTCACGTGACCTGTTTCGGTTCCCTTGGACATCTCGTCAACCGTATGCTGTGTCCGAATTTGAACCATGGAACTCTCGCCTACCTTACTCAGTGAGCAGGACTCCATGCGGCCTAAAATCAAGGACAAACAATTGACACGAATCTTGTGGTCTTCGCTGTTGGCCTCCTTGATAACTGCTGTTCAACTATCTTTGTGCAATATTATTAGATATGAAACTGTAGACCATACATAGATAGATAAGTGATGATAACTAACAGTTGATCAATTCGAAGGCTACTCCAATGATACGTACTCATATCAGATGTTGAGCTTAAATGGCGTCAAGTGTGATGAAAATTATGCTTTATGTGCAACATTGATTAGCACTCTGTGAAAATCAGTCTAGGATATATGTATACAGCGAAGTCCAAATACGCAGACTGTTAATCATACATAACTTGATCATCTGTGTTTTAAACACCAAGCAATGAAAGTTAGGTATATTCCACCACGATAGATGAGCAACGATGATTAAAAATTGCACCCACGAAAAGAGAACCTTCTAGTGTAAGTCCAAAGGCTATTCTAATGATATGGGACATAATCAGCAGTATATATGTATATCTCCACCCTATTTCGTGACTCAGGGTAGTTCTACTTCCGATATCAGACAGATGAAGTAGCTATCGTATTTATAAGTTTGTTATAGCTATGATTTTAGCCATCAACTGATGGGTTGATTCCAATTGTGTGAAAGTTGGCTTAGCTACGTATGTAAGGTGTAAGTTCCGACACATAAGCATCAATAAGTTGACTTAGAATAATTACGCTGCGCATTCACCATCACTTTCCGAAGGAGTCCGAACCTCTGGTTTGGTTTCGTTGTCCGAAATATAAAATCAACAGAAATTGGTAATTTATCACTGCTAATGTGTATGATATAGATGAAGAGATAGAGTGATGATTAACACGAGTAATGTTGAGTTGACTGACGCATCCATTTCAGGAGGAGAAAGAGCGAAAGAGCCGAGAAGATATTTCTGAAGAAATGATCTCAAGCAGAATCAATTGATTGTAGACCGTAACTGTACTAGTCGAGCGCGTTATCGAAGACCGTCAGCATAAAAATATAAATTATCTAGGAGGCAGAGCGTCAGACATGACATTGATAACAACCCAAAGAGTAAGGAGTTCACATACTATGCCGTATACAACCATTCACGTTCATCAAAACACGCGTTCCCGGGCATCCCCTTAACTCTCGATACCACCTCATATTTCTCTTTATTCCCTTCCCGCGCTTCCAAAACCGTACCCATAAGATCCTGAAGTGCCTTGGGCAACTCGGTATAGCCCCCACGCTCCTGCATCAGCGCCGTCTTCCCCTTCTCACAGCTCTGCACGCTAACCTCTCTATATCTTCCGTGTACGCCTCTTTCGGCTTGAGATCCAATGCTCCAAGTGAGATCAGAATACGATCGATAGGCTGACTTGATGGTACAGGGCCGGTCTATAACCCGTGTATTGAAGAACCTATCGTGGGTGGGGAGGGTGGATGTTTGCGATGCGAGGTCTAGAATACGATTGAAATCGTCTTGCGTGAGTTTGTGGATGGTGCCGTAGTGGGATACCGCAATGTCAGGCGCAAAGAGGGCAAGTGCGAGTTTGAGATCTTGGCGTGTCACTGTGAGTGGTCCTTTTGCCTGCACTAGCCACGCTCAAAGTTGAAGTTGAGCTACCACGGCAGTGCGCCTGCCTAAAACGGTGAATTTGAGAGTCCGATGTGACAAAGCTGTGACACTCTGTCTTCCAACACGCATCCAGTGAATGAGGAGAGGTTCGTTACAGGCTGTAACGAACCTCTGCTCATACATTGTCCCTCGAGTCTCCACTCTCGTCTGTGTTGGCTAACTCGAGCATCACTGTGCCCAGCGTATCCGGGGAGTAGTTCCGTTCGGCGTGGGCGGCTGTTGTGTATACATATTCACTGGAATGAAATACCAGACCACAGCGGGTTCCTGCGGGCGTGCAGTTGGTAGAAGCTTCGGAGGGTACATCGTGATCCCGTTCCATGCTTTTCTTTGCTTTCCAGGTATCTACGTCTCATGTATCCCTCACCGTACTATTGGTACTACATAGGCTTCGCTGAGGGGAAGATCAAGCTGGACATACATAATCGTAGTTGGGCAACACAAATGTACGTTGGAAACAGTATTTTACGTATCCACATTCCGTCATTCTCACACCTTTCTCTTTACAGATGCTCCCTCCATTGACGCATACTCTGAGCCAATGTACACTGTACTCCCATGGACCAGACCCATTATCAAGGAATCAAGCTTGCTCTAACGCAAGGCATGCGCTGCCCGCTGCCCTCGTTCTTCCAGCACCATCGAGCTTCTATTTACTTCTTTTTGTAGGGTTGATCATACTGCATGCTCACCGGAACGTATGCGATCTTCAGTGAACGCCAGCTGCTCATATGGCGTATCTCGTAGCAGAGATGCATATAGACCTTCTCATACATTCTTCCTTACAGATTGTTGACGCCCACCTCCAACTACATATACACTGAGCCACTGTACTTCCGTGGTTCAGACTTGTTAGTGATCTCTTTACCGTAAAGCTCACTTATTAGTTGTCGGGCTCCTCTTCTTCCTGTCATGTATATGCATTCACTCGCACCGTTGACAGCGATCAGTCATCACTGTTTCTCATCGTCCATACCCTTTCCTTATCTTACCTGTGTTACTTACACTAGTCGGAGTTTCCAGGTTTCACACTCCAGCGTCATATAAAAGCTGTGATATATAATTATCTGCATATGTAGACCACATCTGAAATATGTAGGGTACACGCTATTAATCAGATTCTACTTCAGAATCAAAAAACTCTTTTTCAGAACCAGAATCTATGTCAGAACTCCAATCTATGCCGTCTTTCGAATTGTTTATAAACAGGTTAGCGAGAGTGTCGCGATGCGCTTCTGCAGGTATTATGTATTCATTAGCCAGAAATCTATGCCATTTATAGCGGCCACGGATTTTGGCTACATCCTCTGGATCAAAGATACCGAATAGCTCGCACATCACTTCAAAGATTTCTTCCTTTCGTTCAAGGAAGTTGTTCATGTCTTCAACGGAATCATTCGTGATGAAGATAAACAGAAAGTCCCGCGTGTTGTGTTTCCGATGTATAGGGAAGCGAATCAGTCTAGATACATAAAGTTAAGATATTTCGCGGACAACCGTTGTAAGATATTCATAGACGTACGGATCATTCTTATACTTCTCATCGAACCCAAGCGTTTTCCACCTTTTGGATAACGGCTGGTCCACTTCTTCGGCGTGATAACGTCTCACTTTGTACTTGCGATAAATCTCGCCCTTCGTTAATGTCCATCCTATCGCGTAGACTGGGACAAGAACTAGTCTCTTTGAAGGTCCAGATATCAATGTATGACACACTTCAGGTATATCGTCGATCTCCGTAGTTGGTGGGAATAGCTTATCAAAGCTAAAACATCAACGTTAAAGCAGCACAAAAAATAGTCAATAAAACAACACTTGCTTTGAGCGAAGCATAACTGGATTGATAAAGGTTGATGACGGTAAAGGGGAAGAAATGATATGAGGCCTTGTTTAATGTAATATTTTCACAACTGCAAATTCAGCATCAAATTACCCGATTTTAGTCCGAGTCGCCATCCCGTTAGCTAGCCTTCAGCGGTACTGAAGTAAAAATAAATCCATAGTATATATATAAAGATACTACTATCAGAAAGGGTATCACACGATTATAACTGTAATTTTATTAGCCTGGATGTGTTAGCGAGGAAGACTCGGGATGACATCGCTTTCTTGATGTGTCGCATCTCTCGTTGTTTGTCTGAACCTCAAAGTGGAAATAGGCTGCGACCATCTCTCTTCATCATGCTTTGCATTGGTCATGGCACGCTCGGAAATCAATGTCGGTGCAATGCCCTGAACGGGACAAACGTTAGAAAGAAGCTACGTAATCAAACGTTTAGTTCACTCACTGTAATTGGGATCAAAATTGCCATGAGGTATGTACCGGCTTCTGTCACGGTTATGTCATTGCGAATTACTAGCATTACTCCCACGATGAGCAAGGGGGTGGAATATAATATCCCTGACTCGACCAAAATTTCGATGATATATCCGTATCTACCCATTGATCCACTGTCCCGCGAGACAGTCAAAATGCGATATATGATCATTGATGTGGAAATGATGGTAATTCCTGACGAGATGAAGGAAAGTGAGGATGCAGGAAATGCTGCAGAACTGAAGAACAAAAAATAAGTGGGAAATAGTCCTGACAGAAAACGGATTTTCAACATGAATATTAGCAATATGAATTCTTTCCTTACCAGCTTCGCCTAGGAGAAGGATCCCAAAAAGAACCAACAGCCATTTGTTTTTGAGCCACACCATGTAACACCTCCAAACCTATCGAAACATGAGTACACTGTATTGTAATGCCAAAAAAAAACTACAAAACTCACTAACAATGTATCTGCTATGAGCATTGCTGCAATCTGTGTGCCATGCACAACTTCGAGGATATGAGAGGAGCCGAATATGATTTGTGAAGCTATAGATTTCTGTTTCCCGCCCTGAGTAATCAGAAGCGACCGAACTACCACCCAAGTGAATGAAATGTTCAACATAATCAATATATAATTAGAAAACGCGTGGGAGATTTGTTTAAGGGAAATACGCTAAACTAAATAAGTATGTAAATAAAGTAGATGAAAGTAGATTATGTAATCAAACCCAACGGCCCTTCAATTGAGCGCGCGCCCAGATTAGTCAGCATTTAAAAAAGCGCTCCTCGCGCTCTCTCGGTGTTAATCGGCAGTAAGCTGGAACTTCCACACTGCCGCACTAAGTACTTACCTCCATGCCTTTATCCCCTCCCCCTGGAATTCAACATCGAAAATAAGCCTTAATATTTATGTTCATAATAATACTTCCATAAACACTCAATTTTCGGTTTTTTTATATTTCTATTGTAGTAATTGGTAGTGTATTGCTTTTTTCATTGAACTTTTGACCAAGTGTGAGATTATTTTAAATTGTCAATAAAAATATTAGTGGAGGGAAGGTATATTATCAAGTATAGTCAAATATGTTTGAATATTTAATTATGTTAAACCAATACAAGTGATACTGATAAGATATGTATGGAGTCTACTATCTATGAGCTTTGATATGATGGTGGAATAATTTCATTTAAACTGACTTTCAAAAAATCATCACTACACTGTAGGCCAATAACTAATAGATGAGGTGGTGAGATCCTTAAAGCTTATAGGTAGAATGAATGATTGAAATGGAAGGTATAAATGTAAGGTTTATATAATTGGTAGAATTTCAGTAGGTAAATATGTACAGAGCCAAACTGAAATGAAAGATGGAGAAGATAGAGGTGTAGAGTCAGGTGAAGAGGGGCTTAGCACATAGTGAGGATAGAAGTAGCAGGAGAATGCTGTACACAGTTATCAGATCAATATACAATATGACAATATTTTGGAGTAAAAATATGATAGATATAGAATAAGCTAAATGCACTTCAGCAATGACCTAAGTGCAGTTATATGTCTGGATGAGATCAGAACAGACAAGATTGAAATGAAAGGACCATTCACTTCAGCTAGGCAATGTCACAGGCAACCAATGGGTATCTGAGAGACTACTCAGACTTATGCCCACTGTTACGTACTGATTCCCTTCCTACTGGGAAATGAATGTGAAGACACCCAGAGGGCATGGGAGAACTGTAACAGAAACCTGAAGTGAGTATGGGTACAGAAACATAGAGTGGGAGTGTGGGAAAGAACCGTGGCTTCAGTTTATGTGCTGCACAGCCTGGATATCCCCAGGGAATGGTTCTCATTTTGAGGAAGATGATATACAACAAAGGAAGATGTTCCAGAGTGTAAGAGAAGGCTTCGCCGCTACACTAGGCAGCAGGAGAGAAACCCAAAGTAGAACCTGGAGCAGGTTTCGGAACTTAAGCATAGAAAGAAGTGTATGAGGTTTATATGAATACTGAAGACTACTTATACTAAGTAGGAACCTGTAGGTATGAATGTAGAAGTATAATACTAAGTAGAAGTCAAAGGAGTAAGTAGGAAATGAAGTCTGGGCAAAGCAGAGTAAGGGCACAAATGACGCACTCAGAATGCAGAATAAAGAACTAATCTACAAAGGCCATAATGAAACATACAAGTAGGAATGGAAGAGAGGAGTAATATAATGATGATGTGGTGAGGCCGTCATAAGAGAAACTACATATCCAGGATACCCAATAGAAAACCTGACAGGTTCTGGGTACATTCCTGGGCAAGAATGTCTGGAAGTGTAAACCTGTGGTGGGTAAGTTCCAGGAACAGACTGGGTGTATTGGAAGGTCACATGAGAATGTTCGGTAATGTTGACACAATGTATCTGGACACAGATATAACACCCACCAAAACCTGTACCCATGTGTATGTGCATGTGTTACATTGGAAAACTCTTCATTTGTTAGTAGTTATACTATATGTTTCTACTCTTTACATAGCTGGCAGGTACCTGTGGTTGTGGGTACACCCATACCTGTGCTGTTGCCTAGCTTCAGGTCATGTAATATGCCCCTTACAAAGTTGTTGGGCTGAAGTGCAGGAGTGATTGCCAATTGGAGTCATATAATATATTGGAAGTAGAGTCTGAGGGGAAGAGAGGAATGGAGTAAGACCAGGTAAGGTCAATAGAGTGAGCAAGAGGATAATCTTAGTCACTATTCAAGTAAGATACAAAAGATGCAAATGATAGAAAAGTATGGGGAGTCATATGCAGGTAATCATAAGGGAATGGAATTGGAAGGGGAATGAACTGAAGTATTGGAATGGTATTATAAATGAATGGCTATTAGAGTGTGAGTGAGAGTTGGGGAAGAAGTTGGTGATGTGTATATGGGTACAGGTATTCCTCATGGGTATTTAGATATTGCAGTAGAATAGAGTATGTTAAAGACTGGGATGAAGAAGCAGGGGGTCTGGGGGGCGCAGCCCCCCAGCAAGCCGTCACCCGTGTGAAGCGGAGGGGGGGCCGACAGGCCCCCGGCCCGTAGCGAAGCACGGGTGTAAGGCTTGTTAAGATATATAGAAACGTCAAAACAGCCATAAGGAAAATGTGTGTTCCATTTCGAAGTTTTGGGACTATATAGATTCAAAGTAAATATGTGTCTGTACGTATCTTCCAACGTTATTACCTGCAGCGCGGATCGTCCGAAAAAATAGGAATGTATACAAGCCTAAAACTAGGGACTAACACGGGTTAGCATATTCCGGTGCTAACCCGAAATTACGTCACCCGTGCGGGTTAGCATCCACCCGGGTGATGAACGGGTGTCACCCGCGGGTGAAGGGGGATACGCGGGTGAAAAATATGAATTTTAAACTCAGCCAACCTGTTCTCCTACCTATGCAAAACTTTCATTTCATGTTGTATCAGTGGACTGATAGTTTCTATATATTGCAGTGTATATTAGTGTACTTATACCTATGCAGATATTTCATTGTATGATGTATTAGAATGAACTTTGGATGGTATTTTGGTATTTAATTAGTAATTTTGATGGGGAATACAATTATGAAGTAATTGACTTCAAATTAATTAGTGAGCACACTACATAATTAGGTACAGTATACAACCATCATGTGTCACATGTGACAGAAAACATGATGTCTTCATAACTCTTTTCTCCCTCCTCTAATTTTTACAAAATCTGTATGGGGAGATAGCGTAGTACTTTATGAATGTTACTGAAAAATATTTAATACATTTGATGGAGGGAAGCTGGTCAAATATGCAAAATGGTGGATGGGAATGGATTTTGAACAGCATACATGGTGTGACAGTCAATTATTTATTGTGAAGCCATTCAAAATTAGTAGTGCCGAAGTCCCGGATCAGTTTATAAATAAAGTTTTGATGTCATGCAAGATGGTGAATATCACACAATCTGTAATTCTATAAAGATATGACATGCACAGGTCAATAAAAGTAATAGAAAATATAAATTATTGCTTGTCTTCAACAACCGTATACTTTAAGAGTGATTATTCCTGATTTTTTATGGTGATACAAGCCACAGAATTTTTGAAATTCACTAAATTATCCAAACCCCCCATTTTGTTTTGCATATAGTCTATAGGAGTGCAAGTATTTTGAATAGCTAATTCATGGAACATTTTTACAGCATGCTATTCCTTACTATTCAAAAAGAATTGGTGTAATAGGTGTAGATTTAGGATCAGGAGAAGTAAAATGAGAAAGATTGTCACACGACGCAATGGCTGTAGGGTCTAAACAGGGTTCAAGGAACGGGTGAGTGCAGGTACCCGCAGGTATGCGTGCACCCGACCCGAATTTGCTAGTCACCTGCAGGTGCCACCTGCGTAAGGCCTGGGTCCACCCATGTTAGACCCTACCTAAAACCGACAAATATCGATTAGAATTTTTATTGCAGATATTAAAAGTAACATACCACTTAGGAAAGCTTGCACAATTACTGATCTGAGATACGTATCAAGATAAGCTTGAAATTTTTTATCAGAGAGCTGGGGAGACATAACTGCAGGATGTACTTTGATTGTAGCTTTCCAGGATGCCCGTGTCATTTTGTACTGATGCACAAAGTCTAGCAATGTTATCACGTTTAAGTTCCCAGAGGCATCAGTGATCAATTGACACTCCGGTGTTATTCACATTGCATTTAGTTAGCATCTCCACAGTTAGCCGAAATCTGTAATGGCTAAATGATCCTGTTTGAGATAAGGTTAATTTATGTTTAGATAGATATCTGACACAGTGTTATATAGTTCATAGTTATCAATGTAAAATGCATATGTGGACAAATACCAGGGCCGTAGGCCCCGGAACTTAGCGAAATCCGGACATTTTTAGGCTCACAGAGCGTCAAAACCTTGTTTTTTTACCCGGACAATGATGGTCAGTATGATGAAAGTTTTGACAGTTGTCTGGACATTTATCCCGGCAGTTAGTACATTAGTCACTATGTTGTACTACAATTGTGTCAGGTCATGTCTTCAAACACTGATGTTGTAGTTACATTTTTGTATATTTCATCATTATCTCCAAGGATTTATTGCCTAAAACTGAAGTTTGAACCCAAAGATGTCCGTTGTCATATGAACGACAGAAAGTGGGCCTGTAAGACCCTGTTTCTTCCTGTTTTCTCCCAGAGCTCACTACTTCTGTGCCTCTACCCACCCATCAAACCTCTATCAAATCCCGTCAAATTGTCTTGTAATCAGCCACGAGAAATCAACAACCAAGCATGACCAACAGCGTTATCATTATAGAGGGTGACCATAGACTGTTTCTCGAATCTGAATGGATTGATTGCGGAAAGACATTTCCAACCTGAGATGTGCCGGAATATATAAAGAAGTAAGGCTGACAAGCAGCATCACCCACTACCTCAGGGGGATTGGGTGACCTAGTGTAGGGGAATCAGAGGCAGAACAGATAATATATTGCATGTAGTTAGGAAGGAATTGGAGACTTGGAGCGATCACACGGTCGTCGGTAAGACAAATTGTGGTATTCAGTGGCTCTTAGTAGCCCGCAATACCAACGGTCCCAAGTTCCTGATGCGTAATTGCGGTGTTTGTGGCAATGTGGAAGTGTCGGTGTTGGAGGGAACCGGCGGGAGAGGGTGAGTGAGAAGGGAAGATCAAACATGAACAGCGCATTGATGCGTGCACGGCTAGATATGAAGGCGTTATCTTTTGGTGAAGTTTTGTAGTGCAGGCGGAACACCTACTCTATACAGTGAAGGAGTTGGAGAGGTGAGAATGTGTGGGGAACGTAAACAAGGATAAGGGGGAAAGATGATGACAAATGTATTCTTCAATACTTACACAGAGAATGTTACAGTAACCGATCGCAAAGCATCCTGAAAAGTCATCAGCCAATCAGGTGGCCAGAAAGTGAGATCCCGAACGTGATTCACAAATTGTCTTATAAGGAAATCCAAACCTCCCCAATAACTCACTACCTTAAAAGGTAGTGGAAATCAGCAAAGCATTGAGTAGCAAGCTAGCTATTCCAGGTGAAGATAGAGTGGAAATGCTTCTAGATGATACAGCTACAGTCAATGATGTTGTCAATTTTGATGTTCCGCAACAATCCAGTGACTTGTTGTGTAAACCTGGATCAGAGTGGTAAATTCTCCAACCAGTGGTCCCAAGTTTCTATTCCGGTACCCTATTCCCTCTGCCGAGCAACTTTCACAGTTGAGGAATGCCTCTGCGGGCTTGATGAAAAAGAAGAGAAACTTTCGGATCCGTACAGATAACGGAAAGATAAACGGCCTCATCATTCAATGGGGCTGCTAACATTTCGAGTTCCTATCGAGTTTTTCGAGTTAAACTTGAGTCACACTTAAGTTACAGTCAAGTTCCACTTTTGAGCTTGCTTATTTTTTTCAAGTCAAAGTTAAGTTACCTTGAGTGGACTTAAGTTCCTCACTTTTTTTTTTTGGAAAAGTCGAGTTCCCTCAAGTAAACTTAAGTTCATCACTTATTATTTTTTTGAGTGAGTTCCTTTGAGTTAAGTTAAGTTACTCACTTGTATTTTTTGAGTGAAAGTCAAGTCCCCTCAAGTCAAGTAGAGGGGATGCTAATATTTCGAGCTCCTGTTAATTTTTTTGAGTTAAAGTTAAGTTTTTTGAGTGAACTTAAGTTCTTCACTAAGTTTTTTTTGGTGAAAGTTGAGTTCCTTCGAGTTATATTAATTAAGTTCCAATCAGGTGTAAGTTGAGTTCTGAATATTCTAGTTTCAAAAGTTCAAATGTACAGTAAGTATACACTAATCATTCCCATACCCCCACCTGATGTTTTCTACAGCTCTGCTCAACAATTCCCATGCACTCCACCCGCCTTTATTTACACACATTTGCATGCGTGTTGTGCTATCCATCACTTACATCAACACAAATATTCATTCCTGCGACGTCAATGTGTGAACACATCGCGGGATTGTTGATGGGCACTCTTCCTAGTCATCATCCTTAACAGTGAGCAAGTCTTTTCTTAAATTTTTAGCTCAGTTCTTGCTCTTTTTCTTTCAATCTTTTTGCATCACTTAATGTAAGTTGTTATACACATAGTAGACCATATTATATTAAGTAATAATGCAAATAAACTTATAAAAAATGCGAGTTACATATGTATTTAGTCTGAAAAGCGGAGGCGTGGGAAAATATGAGCGGGAGGGCGGGAAAGCGAAAAGAGGTCGGAATGATCAGCGAAAGCGTGGGAAAATGTTGAGCGGGGATGCGGACAGCAGTAAACAGTAGAAGCGGATGCGCGGGAAATAGAAGTGGACAGCAGTGAGCATCAGAAGTGAAAGGCGGAGGCGTGGGAAACTATGAGCGGGAGGGCGGGAATGATGAAATGCGCAGGAAATTGCGAGCGGATTAGAGAGCGTGGGAAATGCTGAGCGGAAAGCGGACAGTAGTGAAGCAGAATAATAACGGAAGCGTGGGAAATCATGAGTGGGAGGGCGGGATAACATAAGCAGAGATCAGAATGGTAGCGGAAGCGTGGGAATTTATGAGCGGAGGTGCGGGCAACAATGAGCAGAGTGTGGGAAACATTGAGCGTGAAAGTATGTAGGCGCGATGTGTTAAGCGGAAGCGTGGGAAATTATGAGCGGAGGTGCGGGCAACAATGAGAATGTGCAATTAATAAGAAATGAATAAACATTGAATTATAGGCGTGGGAAACAGCGAGCGGGGGGGCAGGAAACAACACAAACTACTGTATAATTATTGTAAGGTACTCATACAATACAAGTATACAACTTGCTTATTTTTCAAGTAAAAGTTAAGTTCCCTTGAGTAAAGTTAAGTTTCTCGCTTATTTTTTTGAGTGAAAGTTAAGTTCCATCGAGTCGAGTTGAGTTCCTCGCTTATTTTTTTTCGAGTAAAAGTTAAGTTCCATTGAGTTCCTCGCTTAAGCTAAATTCAAGTGTCAGTTGAGTTACCATCGAGTTACCTTTGAGTGGTAAATGACAACTCAACTCCACTTGAGTCGAGTTCCATTCGAGTTCCAGTTGAGTTCCAGTTAAGTTCCTACTTTAAGTTCCTCAAATTCCATTACTAAAAACTCATACTTTATTATTGTGCTCATTGTTGTTGTGATCCCTTAGCTCGTTGTTTCCCATGCCCACCCCTGCCGCCGGGGATGTGTAAAAATAACACCATCACATCAGTCATCAAATCCCTGATAACTCCACTTGCTTCTGATGCATTGATGGTGATCGCATCGCACTTCTTCCATCATCATGCTCAGCAGTGAGCACGTATTTTGTGCATTCTTCTCTCACTTTTTGGATTCTTCCTATAATTTTTTTTTTACAATATGAAGCTAGTTATTTTGTATGTAATATAACATCTTAATTGCATAAACATCATGTACTGTGCTTACATAAAATATAGCATTAATAATAATAAATTGAGCTTATCATACTATTTCATAGGTAATTTAGCTGTATAGTTGAAGCATTTAATATACATTTATGTTCACAAAAATATTGAGAGGAATTTCCAAAAAAACTCGGCCAGAAATAAAAATAATGGGTGCTCACTGTTTATGACGATGATGAGACTTATGAATGCGATCAAACGCTCCGTGGAAAACAACGTGCGGCACTCATTGATCAATTTGATGGAGATTCAGGGGCGTGGGAAATAATGAGCGCCGAGGCGCAATAGTAAGTGAGCATTAATCTGGTAATCCATAGCAGCGTCGGAATGTCTGTGATATACCATACAAATTCAGATAATTTACATTTTTCGAGTTACAGGTCAGTTCCTAAGTTGAGTTCCAGTCGAGTTCCAGTCGAGTTCCATCCGAGTTACCGGTAACTCGAAAAGTTGACGGCCCCATTCAATGCGGTCACACCTCGGCAAGAGACCCAGGCGGTTACGGACTTACTATTGTAGAGCAGGCAAACTGCCTGCGCTGCGATTCAGGAATTATTCGACATATTATCATATACCGACTGGTCCAACTTATCAAATTTAGGCGGGGTAAAAGTTATCAGCGTTAAGGCTTCAAGAGTCGCCTTTTTGGGACTTTCAAATCCTCGCGCCTATGTCTCATCCCTCGCACCATCTTTCCTCTTTACTGTATTCCCTTCGTTCATGCACTGGTTATCTACTATTTCATGCACTGTTATACTTATTACATGTATATATCAATTTAATACCGTGTATAAGACCCAATATACAGCTCATCTCAATTCTAAACTCTACGGAGTGCTTCAGGAATACCTTATACCTCCAATCTAAGTGCTTACTTCAGGGTGAATGCTGACCAAAGTGCCGCAAGACTCTAATGTTTTGATGAGTAAAGCAGGCATGTATAACTGTAGACTACACAAGTGGCAAAAGACAAGCTGAACATATACTAATGATTTTACCAACTAGCCCTTTCCCCACCTGTCAACAAAGTAGCAATCTGCAGATTCTAAGTCCATCATCATCCCATATCTCTCCCAGAAAGCCTGACTATACGAGCTCAGAGATGATTCAAGATTAAAGAACGCGCAAAACTGTTCTTGTACTTGCTATTGTTTGAAAGCTTTCGTTGTCTCAGGTCTACGAGGTGACTGAGGATTTTGTGTTTGTTGATTGTAATTCGGGGCGCCGGGTGGTGCGTTTTGGGTGCTGGCTGATCCAATTTTTAGGCGTGAGGGGTGGCAGGGGAGGGAGCGATGACAGGACAGAGAGGATGAGTGGGGAACAGAAGAGGAATGGGACCAGGAACGTCGACGCGACAATGAGACGGGAAAATACGGCAGATACCGAAAACCCCCAAAGGCAATTCTTGAAGCCTTAACGCCGATAACTTTTACCCCACCTAAATTTGACGAGTTGGACCGGTCAATATATACTATATACTATAAGTATCGACACGATACAATTGTTCATATCACGTAACAAGTTTGTACCAAGTAGTGATGAAGTACTGTACCGAGCTATTGCAAATGGTCAACGAACAAGTCAAGAAAACTAGCGAGTGCTACGGGGCAATTGGTGAGCACTTTGACTTGTACAATGGAAGATATAAGGGAAATTGGTTCAAAAGTCGGTCCGGGTCAGCTATGTACTACCAATGTCATACTAATATTTGACTAATATACTACTCAGCAACTATTCAGTATGAACAAATTAAAGTCAGAAGTTGCAATCAACATTCTACGGTGGGAAACATCGACCCAAAAAAGACTTATATTGAAATTTAAGCTAGTCTTGTTACTTGTTACTCCCACTTGTACCTAATACGTTATAGATGTCGCTAAACACTAGTGATACCCACGAAAAAGGCTCCCCTCCTACACCACAACAAAGTACTAAAAGTAGTGGTAAGCAATCAAACAAATTGAGGGGACTAGAGACGAAGTAGAAATCATCCAAATGAAGGTAGATGAATCATAAGTCATACAAATGAAGTGAGGGTACTAAAGATGAAGTAGTAGAAATCATCAAAACGAAGTTAGTGTGCTACTAGAGACAAAGTAGTATGCTTATAAATGAAATTAGGGCATTAGAGACAAAGTAGAAATCATCCAAACGAACTGAGGGCACTACAGACAAAGTAACTTGAAGCTCAGATCAGCAAGACACATAAGTAAGCATTCATTTTAAGTGAAGGGACTAGAGACAAAGTACTAATCATCGAAACGAAGTGAGGGTACTACTAGAGGTGAAGTATCAATCATCCAGATGAGGTAGGGAAGAGCATAATAGGTGGTACATGCCATACCATTGACCAGAGATTCTTGCTCTTCAATTTACCCAGATTTTCGAAAATCAAGTAAGATTTGAGAATAAATCATGATAATTGAGGTGGATTAAAAATGAGATCCAATAACCCGGTATTATCTATCCAAATCTAGCTCAATTTTCAAAATTTTCAACACTTTCAGAATTATTGAAAATTTTACAAAATTATAAGATTCAAGTTTTCCTGACGTTCAACATCTCACAAAGTGGGCTTTTCATGCGCTGACATAACCTCTAGTACTTCCTCAGGAAGATTCCATTGCCAAGAAATCCCACATTTGTTTGAGATGAACGGTGTATTGCATGTCTCAGGAAGGAATACATGTTATAAATATTTACGGTTACATGTGGGTAGCTGCTGAGCGCGTGAGGCTCCCAAGTATGCAGTGCGAAATACAGGGACGTGTGCGTTATGCTACAATATTACGATGGTGATGTATGGGTTGTGTATGATGCAAAAAATTGTGATCGTAAAGAACGAATGCTATATGAATTTGCTGTGGTTTAGTAACTCAAGTCGTAGTAAATATGTCAACTGCGGAGCTGGTACTTACAAATAAATATCCGGGGAATAACTGGTCCTCCGGAGTTTTTTGATGTGAACGTGAAGGTCATGTTAATTAGAGCCGGACCATTTTTGGTTTTATTATTGCACCGGCGACATTTTAGAGTGATTCAAGTAGAGACCGATAAAATTTGAGTTGGAGCACTTGCTGACGAGGACCAGAAGTAGTAGCAATTGAACAGGAATAGAGACCAAGGCTACAGATCAGTTGGATAATTAAAGCAGTCGTAATCCAGTGCCATAAGACTAGTCACTGAAGAGTTGTCCATATCGGAAACCTGTATATCTGCAACACTATGTGAGACAGTAGAGAATGAATGAAATAGTAGTACACATACTATGTTCATCTGTATTTGCATGTTGAACAAATCTCTTGCTTCGAAGGATTTGATATCACATTTCCCTCTGGGCAGTTTGCGCCTGGCTTGCAGGAAACCCTAGTGACGTGCACCCGACCACAAGAAGGACACTTGGCTTTGAAAAACATACACATCGTAGTAGAGAAATGCCGGGGTAACTTTACTACTTACTATCGGTCCTCGATATAAGAACTTTTTTGAGCCCTTCTGGCCCACACACATACGTATCGTTAAACCAGATACAACATGCTGAATAGGGCATTCCTACACTTACACTTAGAAACAAACAGAGAACGCCTACAACGATCTAGGAGGTAATGTCCTAAACGGTCAGTACGGTAAGTTAAAGACCGATGACACCTGTGGCGAAAATCACCATTGATGTCGGTAGATGAGAATCGGATACTTAGCGCATATCTCAAATGACAAGACTCCGTAGGCGCATCAGTGTGCGTCTCGTTCCTATAACAGAAAATGTTCGAAAAGAGGAGAGGCGGAGTACTACGACAATCCGGCGTATTTGAAGGTTTGAACAGCTTCGTCCTTTTATTCAGCCGGACAAAGCAGGAGCAAAAATGGTTATGTTTTATCTGAAATTAGAACGCTCCAATCAGTAAATGTTTAATGATGAGAACACGCGTGGTAAATGATAGTGTGCGCACTGTGGCGTAGGTTAAGTTGATCCGGATAACTGTGGCTGTGCTTGAGCTTTACATTCATTTGGTTGGGTAAGCGCCCGCTGCTGCCTCCCGGCGTGTACATTCCTACCAGGTCTCACTGTGTGTTATCAAAATAACTTGAAGTTACTCTTAAAAAATGTCACAATTTTTCCATGCGTGCTCAACTGGAGTTCAAGCAACAAAAACTACTCGAAACTGTCAGCCTTAATTGATATTTTTAATTGTTCTTTAATCTACGTAGTACACTCTGGACTACTGTACGAATCCGATCAATTGGGCATGCCTTTGAGTGCGTGACAGGCCCAAACCACAAAGTGATTTCGGCACACGAGAATTTGTAGTGTGACATGCCAGAATTTTCGGCATTTTCGTTACTCAAGCTAGCCAATAAGCCCAAATTAGTGCATATATTTAGCTTTCAAATGTACAGAACACTATCGTTTAGCAAGAATTAGCTTTTGGAGAAGAAAAAATAGTCATTACACTGAAAATTTTTAGGTATTACGCCTGCGCCTAAATATGTCACGGTCTAACCTTTCGGCATTTTCATTTGTGACGCGTGACATGGCCCAAATTTCGGCGCGGCAGAATGGGTGCGTGACGCGTGACTGCCCAATTGATCTGATTCGTACAGTAAGGTGAAATCAACTCACCTCGCATGTTATGATATGACCTTTACATCCATTTCGATTATTGAAATGTTTTCAAACTTTGATGCAGTACACTAGCAGTGATAGGCCCGTCATGCTTCTTCCACTCTTGGGTCACTGCGTATGACTGAAATGAGGACCGTTGAAGTCACTTTACTGCGATAAGCATAAAGGTACTACCATATGTTCGATAAAGAAATAGCGTACTTTAAAGTATTCATTAGAGTCATACGGGTGATATTCATCTGGTCAGTTGTCCATAGCATCGTCTTGGTATAGCTTGACCAAATGTTTCTAATGTGTCATCTATTGCATATAAAAGCGTCGAGGTTACAGCTAGCTCTGCACACAACGACGAATATTTAGAAAATGTACGTCCTTTATACCTCTGCTCCTAAATTTCCTTCTGAATCTTTCTCGCAGATGGGGCTCACAATGGTCAAACTTAGCGCCATTATGCCTCTCTTCGCCGTTGGAACAGTGCCCAATGCGTTCTCCTTCGACGCATATTCTGGCACCAACTATGGCGGAATGCATTATGGTCCTACTTCTACTACTGGGGCGAAGAGCCTCGTATTCTATGCTCGCTCTTATAGGTGGTACTTGCCCCTCGGAGACGGGTGCTGCATTCGATTCTGCAGCGGCTTGAGCTCCACAGGATATTGGTGCGACAGCAGAGTCAATCCTAACGTCGCCTCGAGAAATAAGTTCAATAGGGCCCTTATAGGTTGTATGGGTGCTACTCTAACTTGTTAAGCGGCATATTGAGTGGCTTCGGAAGTAGGTTTAGAAATGTATGCATTTGGAATTGGAAACTGAAAATCAGATAGGTGTACGTACTGTGATTTAAAGTGTTTGTAGTAGCGACATTATCCTTCAAATGGTTGTGCTTCTCGTAGCTTGTTCTTTATTTATAAAGGGCACAATATAGTACCTGCTTTATGGTTCAACATAATGCCGCGCTGGCTGAGATCCACTAAGATCTCTCCCAAAAAGTTGATTTATGTCCCATGAACTCCTTTAGAGATGGCTATCTTCAGAAATTGACTTCACACCCACGGGCTGTACTGCAGAGGATGAGCAGTGAATCGACAAAACAGACAGGTCCGAGAGAGCGCCCTGTGCGTTTATGAGCTAGAGCTAGAACGGCCTTCAGACGTGTTGCATCTGGCACGTATGCAATAGCAGACAGAGGAACGTGAGTTAGATGTAGTAGTACTATATGAGAAGAGTAATGAAATCATAAACTCGAGCATCCGCCTAAAGAAGGGATCTGTCGCTTTAGATACTTACGAAGTCTGAGGGACAATGTACATGAACTGAGCCCATCGACAATTGGCACCAAATTGGCCCATTGACTCTTGAGTTTTGAGTAACGACGGGGAATGCAAGCAGAGGCTAAATATGTATGAATATCGATACCATATGTGGTCCTCTGTATGGCAGTGCGATATTCATCCCTGACGCAGCCCCATGGGGAACAGATCCAGAACGGACCCAGAACGGACCCGGGAACAGTCAATTGTGTGATTGCGTCAGACAGATATAAGGTAAGTAGTATAGTATGTAGCCTTCACTTTATCGAACTTCCTAATCACCCAGCACCGAGTGCACAGGCAAAGTAAAGGAGACGCGCGCAACTGGGCTCCTAACAAATTCTGTACAAGAGAACGGGACATACGAGATATCCCTTATAGATCATCCTAAACTGAAATGGCTAAGGAGCTTCGCCGTTTCTCCGACTCTGCGGTGAAACTGTCCTCTCGTGTTTTGAGCAACACTTTTAATCGAGCGGACACGTCGCAAAGTACGGATATTCTGTCGGAACGCCAGCAACCTTTGTCAAAGTATTCCAGCCCATCTGTACCGCACGCTGGATGGTGTTCAGTAAACTTCATGCTTGGAGCTGGCATGGTCATATTCCAGCAGAATACGCACAAGATTGTTTTGGTATATGATATGAGGAAAAGGAATCAGTGGTTTCTTCCTCGAGGACGCAAAGATGTTGGTGAGTCACTTGAAGAGACGGCATTGAGAGAAGTATACGAAGGGGTAAGTATAGTCAACTTAACAGTAATATTCTCCTTGATCATCTTTGCATTCAGGCGGGATACAAGGCTGGATTTTTACCACATTACGGGCCTACTCGACAGCCTATAGCACCTGCCGAGCGCTTTACTAGGTCAAAAGCACTCACAGAGCCTATTTATCTAACGATAAATGCGTGGAAGGAAGGTGCACATACGCGATACGAAGATGAAGGGAGCAAAGGTGGCGAGTACTTGGTCTCATGGTATTTGGGGCAGATTGCGGAAGATGCCGTACGTTATTCGTCATTTCTAACGTTCACCAACGTGATGAGCCATGGCACTCTCAGGTACCAGTGGAAGTTACCCGTATGTCAAACGAACAACACTTTGAGACCCATCTGCTGTCATTTGAAGATGCGCTAAAGAAGGTGTGCAAAGACGAGGTCCCAGTGGTACTTTATGCCTGGGAAGTATACAAAAAGACGATGCAGGTGCAGGAAGACCTCTCTGTCATCGCTACGAGATTGGCTCACGGAACCTTAGGTCTGATGCGCGCATCTGGAAGTGAATACTTCAAATCGGATGACCGTTTGAATTCATGGGCAGTTACTACATATTATGATCTAGTGAGACGTTTTATAAGCGTATGATTAGACTTAAAGTTAGACACGGGTTTCCGTTGGGCTTACGGACGGGATGCTGGTACTTGTACTTGTACTATGTAAAGTAATGGATGGCTGGTTATAGAAAGGGAGGCGGTAGTGAACTGGAGTCCTGTAGTTCCATGTCCGCGTACGGAGATAAACCGCCCAATACGTCCTTTAGTTCCTAAGGATAAATGTATGAGAATTATACATAATTGTTTGTAGGGGAAAGAAGTAAACGTCGTACACGGAACACATGGACTCCATAGGGAAGCGACGGGCTGCGACGGGGCGAAACACTCCCAGCGTAAGGAGATGGATCTAGGATGGACCCATCATCACTGACAGATACCCGGAAGCAGACTAACAGCGACGATCATTGTTCGTCGTTACATAGATGCTTGCTACTTAGAACCTGGGTCCGGCAGACGCCCACAGTCCACAGTCCACTATCCTCATATATGCCCGTCGATCCCCGTGAACAATCTGGATACATGCATGTTAGAATTTTAGAAGCATTAGACTCGTAGCTGTAACATAGCAAGAGAGATAAAAAACCATTCGGTTGGATACAGAGCTGAGCGAGAGAAAGCCGAAGAGCTCTGAGTACGGAAGCTCGCTTGGGAGCCTGAGACCGGCCTGACGGGCCGCAGGCTTTGGCCCTATAAGTACCGGCTCCAAGCAGCGATTGAGGCATAGGCTCATCAACTCCAACGGAGTAGCATCATGGGAGTATACGAGTAAAGGGACCTGAATAATGGTAGAACGTGGCAGATACAATGAAAACGATAGAGGATAAAAGCCCGTGGGAAGGGTAGCACAGCAGTGCTAGCGAGCACGCACGGACCAACACAACAGGCGTACGCATCACTGGCACTGGAAGCAGACGTCGGACCCACAGCGAACACGTTTTCCCCCATAGCCTGCATGTTCCTAGGGTAGAGTGCGTGGAAGTAAGGTTCCTGTTTATAGTCTACATTCTTGAAAGTAGACAATAGTTAATGACCTGTTATATCCTCGCGAAAATCCAACGATCTGCATCGTACAACCAATTTACCCCCCCACGAGAATGTGCTGTTTACTTCCAACATGAGAAGAGGGATGCAAAAAATGAATAAAGCCGAAACGCGAGTACGCAGCGGTGCTGTGAGAAGGAACGGCTCATTAGCACGTTGATATCCAAGTACAATGTTGCTCACCCTTCAGAACCACATATGACCATCGACGCTCGCAAACTGTCCTCCTGCGTCGCACAGGGTATCGTAATGCACAAACACTTCGTATAAAATCCCGGATAGGACACCAAACAGACGGAGGAACAACAGCTTTTGCTGCGAGAACACTATCTCGACAGCTCAAGGGGCGCGTCAAGAGCAAGGAGACGTCAGGCACTGGTGGCTATATCCTCGCGGAAGCTCTGTCAATCATGAAATCGGACATGAGGTGAGCCAAGGCACCCGTCTGTCTACCACTAAGGTTATTGATAGCAGGGCATTGGTGGCTATATCCGCGAGGAAGCTGATGAACAAGTGGAGAACACTAGACATGGTATCGCTCGTTAGTAAGTTGATATTCAACCACGATCTCGCTCACCCTTAACATCCACGCTCACAAAACCAACTACAGCGTCGCACAAGGTGGTGTAATGCACAAACACCCCATAGACAATCCTTGAAGGACGTCAGGCACCCGTCTATCTACCCACTAAGGTTATTGGGAGCAGGCAGTGATAGCTGTATCCTCGCGGAATGCCCGTCAACCCTCCTGAAATCAGGTGAGGCATAGCTGGTGGAGAACACGAGACATGGTACCGCTCATTAGCACGTTTATATCCTAGCAAGATCTCGTTCAGCCAACCACGTTCGCAAACCCTACTACTACGTCGCACAAGGTAGCGTGATACACAAATACCCCGTAGACCGGACGAGCAGCAACCTTTGCTCAGGCGAGAACACTATCCCGACATCTCAGGGGGAAGGTCAATAGTGCGGGTACGTATCCATCGCCTAAGGTTATAGGGAGCAGGCAGTGGTGGCTATATCCTCAAGGAAGCTACGCCCCACGTCCGATCCCAAGACTATTGGAGCCGATGAACAGGTGGAGAGCGCGAGACTGCAGGTCTGAAGTCAGAGTCCCTGGTAGCGCCACCTGAGCACACCACGCCAATAGCTATTCCACCATATACGTTCGTGACAAGTTGTGTAGTCGTGTGGTTCAGAGGGGCTAAGTGGATACGTGGGTACCTCGAATGTTTAGGTGGCTCGTCACCTAGGGAGGAAAGAAGGCCCGTTAAGGGGTACGTTTAAACTTTGACAAGTGCCGCGACAGACGTCGCAATGCCACCCGATAGAGAAATTGAGAATGTCGTACCAGGATGGGACCAAAAGCGAAGCGGAATGTCGAAATTCGAAGTGCTATGGCCCACAAGAGGCTTTCCATAGACTCTATCCATACTATCAGAATCATCTCCCGCAGTAGCCTAACAGAAATGATGCTCCAGGAATGTGGGGAGGGGAAGCTCTGCTGAACTTTGGGTGCGGGCAGGAGGATATCGAAGCCCAATGATAACGAATCAAGCATCTGTCCTCCTCCGCAGGTTTAAACCAGCTAGCCATTAGAGATCCACCACGACGGCGTGGACGCCCATCAGGCCTCAGAACCCCCATGCCAACAAACGAAATACGAACGAAAGCAGCTCCTAAACGGTGGTCAGCATCAGTGAGCGAGAGCGTCACCGGTTGACAATGGGTGCTTGATCCAAGCACAGCTGTCATGGATCCGACGGAATTCACCGGTGCTCGTATAGGATAAGCAAGCACACCTGCATCATAAATGAAAGAAGTGGCCTGGTGCGGTGTATGTTTCAGTAGAAGGAGCGGGGCGTTGTGAATCTGTAATGAATCAACCATCTGTCCTCCGTAGGTCTAAACCAGCCAGCCATGGGGCATGCACTACGTCTGCCTTTCAGGCTTCTCCAGCAGCAGCTCCTGGATGGTAGTGAACATCGCTGAGAGAGCGTCAACGGCTGACAATGGGTGCTTGATCCAAGCGCAGTTGGGACCCCATCCGACACTGTCTCCATAACATTCACCGATGCTCTCACTGAAAGAAGTAGCCTGGTGCGTCGTATGCATCACTGGAGGGAGCAGGGTGTTGTGAACCTGTAAGGAAGAAGATGTGAGAAGAATGAGACGTAGGTATGGAAGATATGTTCGAACGCACGTCTGAGTTGCCCAACTACAATTACATCGATCCTGCATCGGTCCTTCCCTTCGGCGAAGCTTGATACCACGGTATGCTATAGTGAGCATGACATGATAACTTGAGGCGCAGATAGGTGAGAAGCATTGAATGGCCCAGCGAGAGGATGCCGGAGCGCGATGTAGCGTTGTGAAGTCCGAGCTGGAGTGCAAAGCTATAGCGAGAAGTTGAAACAATGCCCTTGACGCTGCAAGTGCTCCCATCGATTACGAATCCTACACCGTTGAGAGATAAGAGGGAAAGGCCCGCCCGTGAGTTGCTGCCATTTGCTACCGAGAAGAGTAAACAGGGGCAGGCAAAGGCTTGGACATGCAGAGAGTGGGGGAGGTACGCGAAGGAATTTGGGAAGTTGTATGAGGCATAGGAGTCGAACCAGGTAACCCTAACCCACCCACCAATGCCAAACAATGCGCTGCATGTATGATGTAAGACTTACATAATTCCCACTGATGGTGAACTCTCCGGGCCTGACGAAAAGGAAAAGAAAAGTTCGGATCCGAACCGGAACCGTGAAGATAACGGAGAGATAAACGGCTGCACCGTCGCTTGCTTGGTCTAGCGGCGGACAGGTATCGTCTATTGTATGGTGTTTGGCAGCAGCTTCGTGTAAGTAAACATGTGGGAATGTAACGCATCAACGCGAAACAGGAACCCTGAACGCACTCACACCATACCTACACCTTATTTGCTTGTTCTTTGACAATATGTATTCTGTAGATCATCTAAAGATACTCCTGTGTTTTAATTAAAAGTATAGCCAATAAGAATAGCCAACTGTTTACCCACTGCTCTCAGCAGTGGCGTACTACTTTGCCCAAATACCTGTGATTATATGCAAGGGTCACAGGTGATTTACTTTCGAAAAGCTCATTAATCTTCTAGATGTTTCGAAAGCATTCAATGGTACACATAGGTAAATTCCCTGAAAGCTATAAAAGTGCGAAGATCGACCAGTCATTGGATCCCCAAGACGTTTGTGCTTCTTTCATAGTATGTATCAATTCTATGAGAATGGAAGTGAGTATTTTTTATTATTAATTCAATCGCCATTTTTCTAATCTTATATACATTTTGTAGTCGATTATCAGCGCTGGAGCATATTGTTCCTCGTATATTTATCACCTCGTCACTCATTTTAAATTGGTTTAATACTCGCACCCAATTACCCACTCTTTGTTGCATACACATCTCTCTTAATGTTTTATTTATCAAGTAAGTCTCATTATCCTAATCTTGCAAGTCATAAGGGAACTCTTATGCATTATTTAAACTCTTTGGTCAACTCTTCATCTCTCACTTCATGTTTAGGATTTGATTATAATTGGTTATCTAAACCTTTTATAAAGCCGAATTCTGCTTCATTTTCTATGATAATATTTGTTCACGGACTCCGTGAAAGCTCGTGCAGTCTCAGTTAGTGTCATACTTTATTACTTAAATACTCTGCAACTAATTTGGATCGTTCCTACCACTTCTAGAATCAGAATTTCCAAAGAAAAAGCGAAAAACTACCTCCTCCAACTTGAAGCACATCGTAATTAACAATACTAATGATCATTCTAGCGCCTAAGCCTTTCACATTTTTCTACTTCAATAAATTTATTAGCACATTAATTTATACTAATACTTATATAGAGTACTTGTCCATTTACTATACATCACAAAGAACTAATTATCACCACATTGCTAAGTATGTGGTCAGCTGTCCAGTCCGTTCAGAGTCCGTTTTATTTGTTTATTATCAACTGCAAGACGGTGTTAGTAAACAAGGTCTTTGTGGCCGGCCATACCATCGGACGCTCCGTAGAGCAAGCGGCCTGATAAGATCTGAAACATCGGTTCCCACTCGGAACCGAACTTTTCTTTTCCTTTTCGTCTATGCCCTGAACTCTCGCACCAAGAATTAGGCGCCTTAGTAGCGGCACGTGGAAATGCAACATCTGACAGAACTAAGATGCACCTTGACACCGCTAACAAGATATGTATTGCGCACGGAACGAATTGAGCAGACGCGAATAAAGTACTAAAATGAAGTGGACGAGAAGAGTTAAACGCGAACAAGGAAGAAAAGGGCACAAGAAGCAATCAAGAAGGGAAGAAGTGGTTCGAGAAAGAGAAAAAGTAGCTTTACTGCAGTTATGCGGCAGCGTTTTATTATAAGTAAGATATCACGAGGCGCTGTGGAACGGGACACCGAGCGAGAAGGCTTCCACACTGGGATAAAGAGGAATATCAGTCCGAAGCACGAGAGTCTGGTAGCAGTAACATTGTCACCAGGTGTTAACCGAACACATCCATAATTCCCTTGCATTCTTTATAACATGTATTCCTTCCGGCGACAAGCAACATTGTATTTATATTACCTGACAACGTATCTTTTGAATCACTCGTTGAATTTAGAAGATTATTCAAAATTCCAAATCGCATGTCCGTATCAATATAATATATTTCATGAAGTCGTTGAAGCCATAAGTATTTCGTAAGGGGTGTGTAGTGGGTATAAAGTGCAAGTATCGGAGAATGGAACAGATGAAATAAATAAGGAAACAAGGAAAGTCAAGTGGTATAAGGGGGTATAATAAACTAAACAACTCCTAGTACAAAAACCTAACTCCTGTTATATTGACGACTTATGATCACGGAACTCGTGTTGTTCGAGTTACTGTTGTTCGTGACACTTCCGGAACGTGTTTCGCTGAAGTTCCCGGAGATGGATGTATAGGAGATGCTACCAGACACAGTGGATATGGAAGGACTTGAAGTTCGACGAGTGAAATCGAACGGTGGGGTAAGATTCACTGAATTAGAGATTTGCGCACGGCTAGAAGGTCGCGTCGGTACAGAAGGTACTGGTAAAGGATCTCGGCTCAGACGAGGGACATGTCCACCGACGTTGGAACTTGAAGAAGGACCACTTCTAGTGGCGGTACTGGGAACTGCCGAGACGGATTGTGGCTCGTTCACTGGACCAACTACCACATGCTCAGGTTGCGCACGTTCACGTCGAGAGTCCAGAATGTTATGTGCTCCATCTGCCGCTGCGCTTCCCGGATTGAGGGACGGATTGGAAGGGCTGCATTGAACGGTACTCAGTTTTCGTGCCTTTACTGCTTGCAGAATGGGATCTTGAATCCGCGCGAAGTCATTTATATCTTCGCTGATGAGCTGTATGCCCCAGTGTTTCTAAGAAACGAGACGTCTTCAGTCAAGATTATAAAGGTCTGACAGAAGCTGCTACATACCGCATAAGCCTCAACGGCCTCCCGAAGTTCGCTACGTAGTCTCTCGGTACGATTCATGTTATGGTAGAACTTCAACAGCCGGAAAGGGATATTCTCGGATATGGCCTTGGATGTGATGCACCCCGCTTTCTGCAGTGTACTATGATTTAAATTAGAGATTGCGTGAATAAGAAACACAGCATTTGATTACGACGTACTTGGAGAGCTTCTCCAGAGCGGAAAACGCGGTGTCCAAATCTGCATCCCATCCTTGAAGTGTCTTCAGCACTTCCACCATCATGCATGCGACAAGACAAATATCCGTGGTGATCTTTGCAAAGAATTCGAGGTCAACACGTAAAGACATCTAAAATGGTGCGTTAGAACTAGACGAGATAAACGGTCGAAACAATTACATGGCAAACAACATCCCTCAAGAGCGTCTCCGTCACATTGCAAGCATTCTTAACGCAGGCGATAGACATGTCCGATTCCTCCCCAACACGTAGTGTCTTCATGTGAGCCTCAGTGACAGCTATCTTGTGCTCTAGCAAGTAGGGTGCAGTAACGTCCGTGTTGCTCGGTTCCGTAGAGAAATGGAAACGTTCCAAGAACTTCATGCTTGCTACAGCTTACAATGGGTATGGGTGGTTATTGACGGGCACTGGAGAGAAAGGAAGGGGTACAGCTAGATGATACAGAGCATTTCATTGCCACTATCCTCTATTATTATATAGCGAACTGAGAAATTCTTAAGAAAACAAACTCGGAGCGGTATCTATACCTTGTTGGAAGTACACGTGCCGCACAGCAACAATACGTCATCTCATCTCCCTTCAATCTACATTGATGGTCAATCGATGGTAAATCAACCTCTTATCAACTTCCAACGTCGTTTCCTGCTTAATGTTTGCGCTAGCAGTATGATGTTCTATCTGTCTATCTCCATATTTCTGCAAACTCAAACTTATATTCTGCAAGTTTCCTGTAGTTTTTACAACAGGTACTAAGAAATTCTATGCGATGATGTTGATGATGCGAGAGAAGTACCATGTGCTGCGGTGCATATTCCTACCAGCTGAAATCTGACAGGCACAGGACACACAGCATATATAGCAATCCTTATTGTTTTTTGTCTACCAAGCACTGCATCACTAAATACAAGGACATCATGCTAAATATGATACCAACGCGGCTACATCTTGGCCACACACGTTCGAAAATGTGGGTTCTTTTCGGATTTAATCTACGCAGCACTACCATTAGAATTTTCTATTAACACAGCAACAGGATCTAATGACATTGTCTGTCGCTGATAAAAATTGCAAGGCATCTTCGTCATTACCACGCTACGGTGTTCCAGAACCGCATGCTTTTTACTTTTCTGATTTCACTTTCATCAGATTTACTTAAGCGAAGAGTCTCTGATGGATTACCTAACAGTCAAGTTTTTTCTGAACTCAGATAATTTATGGAGAGAACAACAAAACCGTCCTCATGACATGAGTCACTTTCGATCTAAGTACTTAGATTTAGGAATAATATCAATCATAAAATTCTGTACGTCATTCCTTGCTTTGCTATGTTCCGCATATTCCTTGTGCCTGAAAAGAGTGCAAAGCAAAATGCCAATTAAATGCACAATGGCATAGTACTCATTCGTCGCTTGAAAGCCGTTTGCTGTCATCCCCGTTTTATCATCCGTAAGCAAACTCCTGCAATCCTCAAATAAGTTCTTAGCGTAGTTTATATCATCTAGCTTGTCGTTGTTGTTGCTTTTAACCAACTTGTAATAACGGTCGCGAATTGACGTACGTATGTTGTCAGAGGAGTCAGGGATAGGAATCGTGGGACCAGTGGACCCAGACTGGAACCTTGATTTGGTTGAATGTGCTGGTGCAAGTGGACAGCAGGAAGCACATGAGCAGGTAAAACCAATGAATTTGAGTTGCATTTGACGATCCGCGGCAATAGGATAGTCGATTATTGGTTCGATGTAGCTGTAGAATATCTCCTCTCCCTTTGCAATATTCCTACTAGCAGATAATCTCAGGGTGAAGGATTTAAAATTAAAAGTGCGTTCGCAGTTCGGTAAGCAGCTAACATATAGTCTGTGAGTCAAAAAAGGAAAAAGAAGAAAAACTAGAGCTTTCACCTATGATTGACCCTCGACATCTCTTTAAAAACCATAGTATACATAACACTAGAGTCATCTCCTGAGACCAACTCATCAAGCTCGGGAAAGTGAAACGAATTCGTCCCCCAAATTGAACATAATTTATGCACAGAGTTACTGTGTGCATTATCCAGGTCCAAATAGGCTTTCCTGTTATCGGGACTCATACGGTCTAACATCAGTCTTATCATAGGTTCTAAAAGACACCTGGGCGCACACTCTGGGTCAATATGAGCGGCATCGCGAATATCTTTGGGACACTCAATTCCATGGAGATCCACAATCAATGGGGCAACCATCAACGGCCTTTCCACCAGGATACACTCGCCAAACTCAATATCGCGCTTCGCGAACATTCCTAACCCTCCTACTAAACCATCACTTCGAATTTGGTACGGCTTGAATATCTGTTTAGGTACTTTAGGAGCACATCCAAAGCCGGGTTTGGTGAAGAGAGTCCATGCGGTGTTACTGTAGAGAAAGCATTCAGTCGTTCCATATTCGTCTTGTGATACTTTTGGAACGCGGGTACACAGGAGTGCTTTTTCAGATATAAGTTGATGGGTGAAGGGAACGGGTTCGGTGTTAAGGATACAGCTTAGTTCGCTCGGGTGGCTGTCGGTTTGGATGGGAGGAGGTTCTACGCGATGTAAGTCAGTGTTGGCTATAATACATCGAGTGATACTGATTAACTCACCAAAAGACACAATGCGTTCATGAGGCAGTGCGTCAGACGTGGGGGCTTTGTGCCAGTGCGATACATTAACATAAAGCGTGGTTAAGAGCAGTAGAGTATCATACCTGGATTTTTATCAGCTGACGTTATATTTTTCTTGGTCTGATTATTTGCCATCGTGTGGATGGATAAAAGAGGAGGTAATGAACTAATGTCGAAGTTGGAAAGTAACTAATAGGTTGTAGAGAGAAAATCGTAGAATACAGGAAGGAACAATATGATTGACTGGGCCGGAACGAACCGAGAACCATTTTTAGCTGACATAATCGATACATAGTCCATTTCAAATTTAAATTAAATTAGTGTTGCCGCCGCTCCGCTCACGTGATTTTCCGTTCGGCGACATAGCTCGCTATCCTACTTCTACTAGTACACATCACCAGTACTACACTGTATCTAAGTGCCTGTAGCTATGTCGAGCTATCACGTAGCGCGCCGTGCTATGTAGGCCTATGAAGTCACCATCGATCCATATGGTTACGCGCTTTGGCGCGCGGGAATACCCGCTAAAACCTTTCCTGAATCCAGTTGAAGCGATCTCAGCTGCTTGAACATTTCCTCCAGCGGAGGAAAGGGTTCAACAAGGTCTGGATGTAAGTTGAGCCCATTACAAAGTGTTTGGGGAAAAGTCGGCCGCTATAAAACAAATGAATGGATAGTTTCATTAGTATTCTTTTTGATTTCCATACCAAATTCTCGTTGTTTAGGTTTTTCACGGTTGAACCACCGACACAAAATACCTTTTCTAGTGAAAATTTTCCGAAAGCTTGGTTAGGATCGACACTGATAGCTTAGAATAGCTTACGGATGAGGATTCTGCATTTGCCATGGCGTTACTGGTTGTACCTGTCGCAACACGCGCTCAGTATGAGATTTTCAGCATTTGCCTAATAAATGATTCGTTAAGAAGCGTAATATATAAAGGTAAACTTGAACATACAATGAGCCAAAGGAGGCTCAAGTCGGAAAGACCGTGTTCACTGTACTACATCTCCACCAACCAAATGATATCTGAAATACCGGTCACTGGGTGTGAACCTGAGCATTTCTGAAGCATAGAAATTAACCACCTTTGTAACTAAGTATGTAGTATAAAAGGCTGCACTGCACTATCTGGACGAACAGGAGCTTAAATGTCCATACAAACATCCACGAAGAACACAAAAAAGCAATTACAGTAAATAAGCGCATGCATACACAAGCACACTCGAAATTACGTAGAATATACACTCCCTTTCGGAATCCCTCCCCACCCCTGCTTTACTCCGCCTTGAGACGCTTAGCAACATGATGCTGCCTCCTCTCCAAATATAGCGCCACCCCCCTCGTCAGTTCTACCCATGTCCCACCTCAAAAGAGGAGGGAAGAAAGAACGCACCATAAGCCCACATCGCCGCACCAATCCAATTATGGGTAGGCTTTCGAGCAGAGAAGCTGTGAATCCGAATGCTTTTCGTATTTCAGGTTAGTGATTATTTGAATCTAGTCGGTATAGGAAAAAGGGAGGGAGGGAGAGACGTACCCCTATAATCCCACTTTCGCTCCTCCATAAACACAGCTACTTGATACTTTGACATTCCTTTCGCTTCAAAGTACTGTGTCGTGGCCATGGTTAGTATGATACAGGGGTGGAAAGGGGAGGGAGGGGAAGGGAAGTACGTGTTTATGCAAATACTGCGCTGTTCCGAGGGCTTTTAGCCATGCTGAGACCAATATCCCAACGAACGGGTGGGAGTCAAATGGGAGGAGAAAAACTACACCCCACCTCATCAGCATAGCACCTCACCTCACCCAAAACCAAAAAAAACACATACCCCATTTAACAACGAAATTCCCAAACCGCCCACCCAGCACCTTCATCGTCAACCATCTCCACTTGGATTTCATATCCACAACAGGAAGCGTACTCCACTCTTCCACATACGGCTGAAAGAATTCAGGGCCTTTTCCACGGGATTGGGCGGTATAGTTCCATGCGCGATCTCGTGCGATACGGATGTTGCGCGCTAGGAAGAAGTTGAGGATTGTTTCATCTATATACATAGAAGGGGGGTTAGGGTAGTAAGGGAGGAAGGGGAAGGGAGAGGGGAAGGGAGGGGGACGGATAGGTGTGGATATTGAAAGGGACTTGGTATCCGAATATTGTGTCGTTTGATAGGCCTGTTATCCTCGGAGAACTACGACAGTCTTAGATGGTGGGAGTGGGAGGGACAAGAAGCGTACTTCGCTAAAAAGATCTGAATGAACGCTTTCTGAATACGATACGTCAAAACCGCTTTCAGAATCAGAATCATATACGTCAACCCCATGCTACCACCCAACACACAGAAAAGAACCCACCCAAACAGCACCAATAACCATCCCCCTCCTCGTCCCATGTTTACGCTTCTCCAACGCAGCTCCATAGATCAACTTATCCGTCAGGCGGTACACGCCCACGATAACATACGAGGGGGAGAATTCCATACGGAGCGTTGCGCGTCGGAGTTCGGGAGGAATTTGGATGTTGTGCACGTGTGACGGGGTATCTGATTCGAAGAGTGCGTCGAGTTTTTCTGGGGTTGTTGTGGACATGGTGGATGTGTACGTGCGTAATGAGTGTGTTGGGTAAGTGCTAGTGGAGGATGGGGGTTGGGCGGATGCTGCGGCGTAGGGACAGGGACAGGACATTTCAAAATGGGATGCGTTCTGTTGACACGTGGTTATGACTTACGCGTAGATTCGGGGGCAGCCGGATTTTATGAAACTCCAATTTAATTAATGCACTGGGACCGGTTCGCGGCAAGTGCCAGCTGCCAAGCGCTGGGATGGTCATGTCATGATAGGGCATGTCAACAGAAAGCTACACGGCCACCGCATCACTGTCGGCTCCGTTGTGTTGTTAAAGTTAAAGGGGAGACGAGGGTCTCGGCGAGTGCAGCTGCGTCCGTCAGCTGCTTGTGGCTTCGAATCGAGAGCTGAGTTTTAAATTGAGCTTGAGGTAAATCTGAGATACTTCAGACTTTGAGGTAATGCCAGAGTGAATACTGAGAAAATGTTGGTGAAAATAGTGTTGACCTAAGGGCGCTCTTATTGAGCTACTTGATCCTTGCTGAGCAGTGGAGAGTGGATAAAGTGGGTGTGAACGGATGTATTCAACTGACGAGAGGTAGGTAACTACAGAGGGATTTATATAGATAAATATCGAGATGAGTCAAATAAAATTTAATGATTAAACTATAGTAAAGGAAAACATAGCTTGAAGGCATTGCGTGCTGCAACGTGTGTAGAGAGTTGTCGCTTTTCTTTCCGTCATCGATGACTGTTCTTTCCGTGAGCTTTGTCCAAGCCGAATTAGGGTGCTTGATTTCGGGGTTGTTTGTTTAGATGATCCAGCACGTGATCTACTTGTTGGTTGCGTCGTCGTCGGTGGGATATCTTTTCTATTTTTTTGCTTTCTTGCTCCCCGTCTCCGATGTCTGGCATGCGCGTACTGTGACTGACTAATTGGTAGGCAATTATCTTCTTGTACTATTGCCACGGTCCTGGCGAGGCACTACGTATTATTGGTTCTTTCATGCGTAGGCCTCTGTCAGGTCTGACACCATAGACAAAATCGCTGGAACTTGAGTTGTCCCACTGCTCTGAGCGCTCCAATGAGTTCGCACTGGGGCCGCTGCAGTTTCCCAACTGCTGCTATGCATGCCTCACCTCTTATCCTGCACCCATGATCATCCACATTACCATAAAAATTTTCACACCGCAGTCGACTTTGTCTAAATACATACCTCTCGGTGGACATGGATAGCTATAAAATAGTACCGAGCGTACACTAGCAAAAAAACCCTTAGCCGGATACTACAGGCCAGCCCTACTGGATCAGTACTGTGTCACGACTCACCAAGAACTCACAATGCATTTAACAATTCGATTTCTTACTCTTGAACAGACATTACAATTTTTTGTAGTAATCAATAATACTTATGTGACTCCTTCAGAGCATGAGTATGGGAAGCCTACCAACCACGCTCAATCCCATCAGATGGAATTGAGTTCCGACATGTCGGCTTCTCCGGATCTTCGGGTAGCGCTTACGTAACGTATTGTGTAAACTCATACTATACTGTTATTTACCGGCCGGTTGTACACTGAATCTTAAATTTGTCATAAAATTACTGAAAATATATTAAGAGCTTAAATAAGTTTACAGACACAAGGTATGAAGTGTAAACAATCTATTTCTCAACTTTTATGGCATTCCAACATATTTTGAAAGAGTAACTTATGTTTTACTGATTTTGATGCGCAATCCGGCATCACCACCCGGTTGTACTTATAGTGTTACATTTTTGTGACCAATCTAAGCGATGTCGCATCACAGAGCTATGCACAATGCCGATTAACGTTGTTCAGGGCCATCAAAATTCGAAAAAACACACAAAATCTAACATTGCAGCAGAATCACATATCCTAATGCCGACATGAGTGTATGATGTGATAGACTAGATTTATAGCTACATATATATCTAATTTTTATAAATTTTAATGCAATGTTAGCGGAGAAATGTGCTACTGTACAAGTGGCTAATGGTGTACAACCGGCCGGTAAATAACAGTATAATTGCCGAGAACGCAGCGAGAACGTGTAGTGAATATCATTGAGCGCTTGAGTATGAATACTTACATTGTCCTTTGCATGTGCTAAACTTCCTATTTATGTTTTTTATTATTCCTACTGAAGAACTCCACACAGTATGTGAGGATAGGTATGATTTATATATCATGCTGTCTATGTAATGTTTAGGAAATAATATTATGATGAAATTTACTATACATCAGCCATACATACTTATTAAGATCATATGAAGTCGGTTCCGCACAAAGTATTGACAGCGCCCTTATAAGGCAGAAAGCTATGCACTTTGCCCTCCCCAAAAAGGTATATATTATGGCATATCAGAATGAAATACATGACTCCCGCCCACCGACTTGGTAGAACCCAAAAATTATTAAATTGAGTAAAGTATGTATTTTGGCAGCACGCACCTATACAGAGCCGACTGCATTTCGGCACATCCTTCGGGAGGTTGAAAGGCTAGTAAGTTAGTTCACATGCACCACGAGGGCTTTAAAGGACCCCCGAAAATCCTCAGATGACTTAGATGCCCATCCGGACACAAAGTTTCCCTGTGTATTTGACTGGTACAGCATGGAACCGCCTTCAAGTAATACTCATGTTCTCTGGTACCGCAATATTCCTCCTAAGGAATTGTTGGGAGAGTTGGCGGGTGCACTTCATCCTGCATTATGCCATGGATACGAATCAATTGTCGATCAAGTTTTCGAAAACAGCATCGCAAATCATTTCACGGTGTACCCTCAAGCTACTGTTCTACTTTTTACCCACCAATTCCAGCTCATTACTTCAATTCGATTTCTGATGGTCTTACCTCCATCTTCTATCACAGTTCAGCCTGATGGCGGCTTAGCCTTGGATCCAGAGTATATGATCATGTTTAAGAAGCTGGAAACTCAAATCAGTAAACTCAATTCGGCACTCAAGGCTTTCAATTCAAGGAAGAAAAAGGATTCAGATGATGAAAATTAGCATGGAAGCACGCTTATCTACAAAACTGTGATAGGTTCATGTATTTACTCCATGTTCGTAGACACCATTACAAGGCACGGGAGGTCTGGGAGCTCAATTTAAACAAATAACGAAAATTTTGAACTTAGAACGCGGAATCCGGACAAAATTTGGGATTTCGGAGCTGACTTAGATGCTTTCCGGACATATTTTCGAAAAACCCATCCGGACACAAACCCCCCCTCCGAAATCTAAGTTCCAGCAGGGTTTTCGGGGGTCCTGGCTTTAAGCCTTTATCTGACAGTAGTGATATCCGACGATGACAGGAGTGCCACAAGATCGACACAGAAGAATTCTGGCGTTTCATCCGAAGAACGTCGGGTGATGTTTGTAGTATTACAATTGAACAGGGTCTAGTCTGAATGTTACAGTAAGTAATCTTTCGATTAGTGATACCTCGTACTTACACTGTATAGTCCCTATACTCCTGTATTGAACGACACTAGAGCGCAACAAAGAAAATAAAATTGACTTCAAGAGTCTGATTACAAGCAACAACGAAGCCGACCAGTTCACGAGAGTCATCTGAAGCGCTGGGATTCTGGGGTATACCGGTTTTGAGTCCCCCGTTACATCTCGATAAGCCCAAAATGGTGAGCACCCCCGAAATTATTCGCTTCTCGCCGTCCAGCTCGATTGCCCAACGATTGCCTGTGAGCCGCTCATTTGGTAAGTTCTAGACTTTTCAGAAAACATAGCCAGTATGTGTATTGTGTCCTTGGGTGGTGGATGTTTGTTTCGTTATGTGTGGCGTTCATAAGTGAGAATATTTCAGATACATTTAGTATTTTTTTGATATTTTAATGTAGCCTTCAAACATGAAGTGCATCTTTACTTATATTATTCTGACATTACTCTGGCCTGCAAAACTACCAGGGAAATAAAATAAAAATAACCGTTAGATTAATAAGTATGTATTTAAATTCGATCAGGTAGTCAGAATATGTACTCAAGAAAAATATACCCCTGAGACAAAGGCAACTGAAGGTTTATAAAAACAATATTTTATCTACACATCTAGTACAGTGCTAGTTGTTAATTTCGACAAACAGTACATGACCATACCACCTATTTAATGATACAATAAGTGAGTTATATACATGAGACATTTATCTTTGTAGTTATATCGGTCGCTGTTATTCATGTGTACATTAATTACTTGCCTGCACTTCACTTAGTATATAGTATACATCACGTTGTAATTGATAGTTTCACCAAACCATTTATAACAGTTTTGGTGATTCTTATACTCGTAATTTAATTTAAATGTATCGTAATGTGCATCCTTTAGACGGCGGGACAATATCTAGGTGCCTTGTGTGTAACTATCTAGAATGTATAGTTAATTACACGTCGAACGTGAAGGATAACGGTATAAGCGCCAGTGTGTCGCTCGAACTGACTTGCATTATGTGAGCAAACCAATCACCTGACAAAGCATTTGAGGTTAGCGTGATCTTTAGATCCAATCGAGATGTACGGGGGCTACAGACTCGAGGTATACCGCCAATATACCGCTTCTAAATTCTTTTCTTCAGAATTTCTTTGTTCACTATATAATAATAGAGGATGGTGGTCATGAAATGCTCTGTATTCTAGCTGTACCCCGTCCTTTTTCTCCAGTGCCCGTCAATATCCACACCCATTGTAGGCTGTAGCAAGCATCAAGTTATTGGAACGCTTCTTTTTTCAAAACCGAGCAACATGAACGTTACTGCACCCTACCTGCAACAGCACAAGATAGCTGTCACCGAGGTTCACCTGAAGACGCTACGCATTGGGGAGGAATCGGACATATCTATAACTTGCGTTAAGAATGCTTGCAACATAACGGACACACTCTTGAGGGATGTCGTTTGCCATGTGATCGTTTCGACCGTTTATCTCATTCTTTAGCTCTAACGTGCCATTTTAGATGTCTTTACGCATCGACCTCGAATTCTTTGCAAAAATCACCACGGATATTTGTCTTGTCACATGCATGATGGTAGAAGTGTTGAAGGCACTTCAAGGACATGCGGAATTGAACACCGCTTTTTCCTCTCTGCAGAAGCTCTCCGAGTACGTCATATATAATCAAATGCTGTGTTTCTTATTCGCGTAATCTCTAATTTTAAATCAGTACCCTGCAGCAAGTTGGGTGCATCACATCTAAGGCCATACGCGAAAATATCCTTTTCCGTCTGTTAAAATTCTACCATAACATGAATCGAACCAAGAGACTACGTATCGAACTTAAGGAGGCTGTTAAGACTTATGCAGTGCGTAGTAGCTTCTATCAGACTTTTGAAATCTGGACTGAAGACGTCTCGCTACTTAGAAACATTGGGGCATACAGCTCATCAGCAAAGATGTAGATGACTTTACACGGATTCAAAATCTCATTTTGGAAGCAATAAGGGTGTGCAAACCGAGAACCGTGCAACGGAGCCTTTCACATACATCCCTCAATTCGAGAAACGCAGCCGCAGAAGAAGCACAGAATACTCAGGAGTTTCGACGTGAATGTGCGCAACCTGAACATGTGGTAGTCAGTCCAGTAAACGAACCACATTGCGTCTCGGTTCAAGCTTCTAGTACCTCATCTGGAAGCAATCCTTCTGCCAACATCGGTGGAGACCTCACTCGTCTGAGCCCAGATCTTTTAGCAGTTCCTTTTATACCGACACGTCCTAGCACACCAGTCGACTCCGCCGGTCGTACGCCAAACTCAAATTCCACAGCTCATGCCCCACCGGTCGACTCCACTCGTCGAGCTTCAAGTGTCTATCCTATCCGTCCTCCCATATCCACCGTGTCGGGTAGCATGACCGATGATTCCACCTCTGGGACCTTCAGTATAACACGTTCAGGGGGTGTGACGAGCAATACTAACTCAAACAACACGAGAAACACGGTCATACGTGGGCAATTTAACAGGAGTTAGACTTTCATACCGAGAGTCAAGTTGTTCGTTATTTCTTGATCTTTCTTGATTTTACCCTTATTATATCTGCTCCATTCTCCGATACTTGCACTATTACCTACTACACACCCCTTACGAAATAGGCATTCGGTCGTTCCATATAAGTTATTTGATCTTGGAACTCGGCCACATAGGTGTAAGGTCTCGACCTTGCAGAGCTCTGACGTCAGCAATCAACGTAGTCACGTGATACGAACACCGTCGCATGGACCGTCCATGCGATAACGACTTTACTTCCATATGCTCCCTCCTCACTTATTGGCTCCCTCTCTCTAACGCTTCCGCTTTGACCTACGGTACTGTTGACATTGTCGGTACCGCCTCCTCAAGACTCATCCAAGCACGACTCTCTTTCCCTTCTCTATTAACGTTCTCCCTTTTCCTTACTCACATTCCATATTCTCTTACTCATCTTACCTACTCGATACAAAACCTTTCCCCCCTTCTAAAACTTTCCCTGACTCGATATATACTGTTTCTGACTCACTCATTACTCACTCTGACTCATACATACCTCGTAGATACTTATATAAACCCCAGTAGAGTACCCTGTACTTTAGAGTTCCTGAATACGAGACATTAGACACATATTTCCTAAGTGATTGTAAGTTCTCGGCACCTCGAACTCTAACCCCTTTTCCGTGTGTTTCCGTTATCGAAGTCTAACCCTCTGACTTTAATTCGGAAACTCCACAATAGGAGAGTATAATTGTCTATGAATTCAACGTCTGTGGGAATGGGTTCAGCTTTAGCGATGTACAGTGCAACCAGTCACCCTCAGTAAAAACGGTAAGTCAGTGACATGTAGCCGAAATACACTAGTTTAGTCATCTGAGGGTCGAAGTTTGGTCGAAATTGAGCAAGTGGTGACTAAAGTGCCAAAAATCTGATGTTGGTCCGACTAATAGCCGTACTCAATTCTTAAATTTCTGGCGTCAAAAAAAAAGGAACCAAGTGTAAGCGAGCTTTTCAACCAATGGATGCCTCTCGCTTACACTCGCTTACATTTGGTTCCTTTTTTTGAGGCCAGAAATTTAAGAATTGAGTACGGCTAATGAATGCAAAATCAATGACTGCGGTTAATTAACATTAATCCCTGAGTGTTCCCGAAATAGACAGCAACTTTTGGAACTGAAAACGGAATTCTAAACTCATTTGTTGTGTAATCTTAGTATAATTCGGGACACCTATTGGGCAGTGGTATGACATTCATAATCCAAAATTAAAGAATGATTGGGTAAGTATGCAAAGAGATATTCGTGATATAAAGATGAAAACATAGAATTATTTTAAAATTAACTGCAGTCATTCAATAGTCGGACTAACATCAAATTTTTGGCACTTTAGTCACCACTTGCTCAATTTCGACCAAACTTCGACCCTCAGATGACTAAACTAGTGTATTTCGGCTACTTGTCACTGACTTACCGTTTTTACTGAGAGTCACCTCGCATCAATTGATTTGGCAGGGAACCATCAAAATTTTTAAAACATAAACTACTTTTCACCAACACTTCTAATCAACTCCAAACCACATTTAGAGATGATAGATTGGTTAGTTCTATTATTGCTGTGAATTACAAGATGATTGGCTGAATTTTTTTTTTTGGTCCCGGAAAAAATGAAACAACCCTTATTACATAATCATATTTATACTATATATAGTAATAATATTATGTAATTCGTGAGAAATTTCTAACCCTAAGATTTTCTGGCTGACGTCTTCTCCTACATATGCCTTCCATAAATGGTAATTGTTCCTTAGAAATACTGTTTGAGTGGAGAAAGTGTTATTTTCAACATGTTTGATATACTGTACTATCTCAGGAACTCGGTCACATTAGCGTAAATTCGAAATTTCTAACTTTTAAAGACTGGATTTAGAATAAAATACATGTGCTACATAGAAGACCTTGTATAGAACCATTTCCAACTTTAATCGCATTTTTTGAAGCATTCTATGAGATGTTACGAATATTTTTGTCGCGAGACCTCAGAAAGTGGAAAAACCGGGAACCCGGCCACCCCTTATTAATAATATCAGGGCTTGTCTAGCAGCCGAACTAAGCTTACCGGACTTACTCGGACTTAACAAATAAATATCATCGTTCCATGAATAACAATGATTTCGATGTTTGAAGCCACAAATTTGCACATTATACTTCAAAAACGGCTGTAAAATATTAACCAATATTTATTCTACTTATAATGATTAACTACAGTGGTTGATCCGGCCTGAGGCATCCAGTATTTGATATGTTAGAACGAAAAAATGAAAAGTAGAGGTTCTGGATAGATCTACAGTTTCTAAACAAAATAAAATAGCTAAAATTACTTTAAAACTTGAATAATAATGCAATGATTGTATGTATTCGGCCTTATAATTTTTGTAGCATCTTTCTACCATTTATGAAAGATACAAACAGTTCAATGTACACCTTGAAACTGCTTCTTTGTACCACTCTGATGTGTAGACTGGTGAAATAGTATAGAAACGAGTGAAAATGAGATTTATAAAGCAGTCCAAATCAATACAGGGGGCTTTAAAATAGATATATAGCATGATTGTATGCTTTGGATGCGCTGCATACGGCTGCAGCATTATCTTCCTTCTAGAGTGTGGGAATCTGCATCTTAGATTTAGCCATTTTTGGTTGTAGCGGTCAACTAAGTTCTGAATTTCTCAATGTACAAGAGATTAGCAATCTAAATACTTATATACTATATAGATATTATAGTAATGTACTGTACTGTATCAAAAATTTGCACAAATGGCTGATGTGGAAGCTGGAGGATGAGCTGTGACCGTGTTCCAGGTGTGACCGAGTTCCTGATAGCCGACAGTACGTCTTGGTTAAATCAATTACAAACTTTGTCAAAATAGCCCCCAAATTTTTCTGATCCACCCGCTGAAAGTGAAACAGCGTGGGAAAATTTGAGAAGACAACGTAAATCGCATTCTTTTGGTTGGTTTCCTTCTGAAAAAAAATATCAAAAAAATCCGCAAAAAATTTCTTTCCCTAAAACGTGACGTGTTGGAGAGGTGCCCAGTTGCACTGTAGCGTGGTTCGCTCGGGTGGCTGTCACCGGTTTGGATAGCGGGGAAATGTTGGGGGAATGATCTACGTGATGTAATTTGGTGTCGGCTGCCGTTGGAGAACCTGACTAACGACTCACCTAAATATACAATGCGAACGGAGATAGCAGCAGATCCGACATGCCTGAAGTGGATTCAAGAGATGAAATTGAGAAGGTGGCTTGAACGATAGATCAATATCATAACCACAGTTTAGAGGGAGCTAGAATATGATACCTGGATTACTACCAGCGGACATTACTATTATCCTGCCTCGTTTAGTTTTTCAGAAGCTCAAAATGGAACTAGTGCTTGAAAATGGAAACAAGAGATGAAGTGGCAGGATACGAGGAATGAGTCAAAGTGACTGACGGAATGCTCAACTAGAGTTTGTTTATTATTTATCTTCCTCTTTGACTGTGTCTTATAAGTTGACATATCAACGGACATCTCAAGATCATTATTCTATAACTTAACTGAGACACCAAGTCGTTGAGTACACTGTTTGCATTAACTTAGTCTTGTGTGCGCTCGTTGCGTTGTGTAACCAGATGAGCCGGCTAATTATACCGAGGCATTTGTCTTATATTGATGCATGCTGCTGAACCTGTGGATCGAGCACGATTCTGAATAACTGAATTAGCTAAATGATTTCTTAAATACCGGTCACTGGAGGTGAACCTTGGCATTTCTGAGGCATAGAAAATCATATCAACCACCTTCGTAGAACCTAATTTATCCAGACTAAAGGACAACGAAGTATGACATTGAGTCGTTGCCTTGGCGTTTATAAATTGTGAGCTACGAAGGAGAACACAAAAAAGCAATTAAAAAGCGCATGCATACATAAGCACGCTCGAAATTATGTAGAATACACTCCCTCTCGGAATCCCTCCTCCCACCCGCCTTACTCTGCCTTGAGACGCTTAGCAACATGATGCTGCCTCTTCTCCAAATCTACCCCCTATAAATCTCATCAATATATTTTAAAATAAAGAAGGAAGGAAGGAACACACCATAAGCCCACATCGCTGCACCAATCCTATTCGAAATGCTAAATACCAATCCGATTATGGGGAGGCTTTCGAGTAGGGACGCTGTGAATCCGAATGCTTCGTTTGAGTGTTAGTTTTGTTTGAATTGAATAGGCAAGGGAAGATAGGGTGGGGAGACATACCCCTATAATCCCACTTTCGCTCCTCCATAAACACAGCTACTTGATACTCTGACATTCCTTTCGCTTCAAAGTACTGTGTCGTGGCCATGGTTAGTATGATGCGGGGGTGGAAAGGGGAGGGAGGGGAAGGGAAGTACTTGTTTATGCAAATACTGTGCTGTTCCGAGGGCTTTTAGCCATGCTGAGACCAATATCTCAACGAACGGGTAAAAGTCAAATGGGAGGAGTAAAACTACACCGCACCATCAGTACTTCCACACCAATCAAATAAACCACATACCCTGTTTAACCACGAAATTCCCAAACCACCCACCCAGCACCTTCGTCGTCAACAATCTCCACTTGGATTTCATATCCACAACAGGAGGCGTACTCCACTCTTCCACATGCGGTTTAAAGAATTCAGGACCTTCTCCACGGGATTGGACGGTATATGCTCATGCGCGATCTCGTGCGATACGGATGTTGCGCGCGAGGAAAAAGTTGAGGATTGTTGTTAGTTGTGAGCCGAGGAGGATTGTTGCATCTGGACAAAAAAAGTTGGGGGGTTAGGGTGGGAGAAGGGGGAGGGGGGAAGGACAGGTGTGGATATTGAAGGGGACTTGGTATCCGAATATTGTGTCGTTTTATATGTAGGCCTGTTATCCTCGGAGAGCTGAGGGAGTTTTAGCTCGTAGAAGACCATGGTAGGGAGACAGGAACGTACCAAACAGCACCAACATCCCACGCAGGTCCATATATCAACTTATCCGTAAACAGGCGGTACACGCTTACGATAACATGTGACGAAGGGGAGAATTTCATACGGAGTGTTGCGCGTCGGAGTTCGGGGGGAATTTGGATGTTATGCACGTGTGACGGAGTGTTTGATTCAAAGAGTGCACTGAGTGTTTCTGGGGTTGTTGTGGACATGGTAGGGTGTGTTGGGTGGTGGGGGCGCGCGCGGACGGGGATGAGTTGGATGCTGCGGTGTTGGGATAAGTAGGACAGGGACGGGATGGGGATAGTTGACACGTGGTCGTGACATTCGCGTAGATTTCGGGTGTACCCGAATTTCATAAAACTCCGATTTAAATTGTGCGAGTCTGGAGCCAACACCGTTGAAACTTGGCACACTGCTCTCCGATGCGCTACCACTGCTGGGGCCGCTACCGTTTCCTACCTACCGCTGTTATGCATGCATCCCCACCAATCCTTCATCAATTCAACTTACCATAACAATTCAATATTCATCCATCAAGCGGGGACTGTACCCGCCGCGCCGCGCGAGGGCTTTCTGACAGTGATATCCATAATCCGACGATCGACAAGGGTGGCAAGATGCGTTTCATCAGACAACTTCGGGTGCCGGTGATGTTTATTTTGTTGCAATTGTGAAGGGGTCTGGTCTGGATGTTGCAGTAAGTAAGTAATCTTTGCCATACCGCTATCTTACACTAAATATACTAGATGCCCAGCACAAAAATGACAGACTGTCTGATGGCGAGGGATTTACCACGAAGCCTACCAACTTGCTTTCACAGACGAGCGTCGTCGGGCAATGATCGCATGGATGGGTAGCATCGTGCACAACACGCGATCTTTATACATGGAAAATGGTGCGTACTCCTGATATGAATACCTAGCTACTTTATTCTTCCAGTATTATCTATCAATATCAATATGATTATCAATCTGGCTCTCTACGAGAGGGCTATTAATGCATCTCAACCATAAATCCTCGCTATCCTAACACAACGACACCTTTCAAGACTCCCTAAAACCCCTTTAAAATCAAACACAATCCATCAATGAAGCAGTGAATCGAACACATCCAATAACAGCGCCGTAAGAAACCACCGTCACACGGACAAAACATGCGCTCTAACTTCCCGTTCGTCTTAACCCACTTCGACACGCCTAAAAATGCAGAAGGTACCGGAATAGCGTCGATATCCGCTGAGATCCGCAAAGAAACAGATAAATTTGTGCGTTTGACCATTGAGGTCGTCATATCTAACGATTCTGGCTGGCCTTTTTATTTCTGATTCGATGAGGCGGAGAAGCGATTTGGTTGCTTCTCTTGTGCTGGTGATGTCAGCTGAAGATTGGTTGATATCTAGAGGACCTTCTTCGAGCTCGTAGCCGATGAATATGACTGGATATCCGCCCATCTTTGAACGTGGTATGGATAGGATTGTCAGTCATTCATGTTGAGTTGTGTAGGGTTTGCACCTGGCTTTATATTCTTTTTCACTGAATTATTCCAAGAAGGCAAAATCTACAGCCAATTGGAACATGAGCATGAATAAACTCTAAACTCTATCGGGTCTTCAGATCTTTTTGGCAAAGTACATCCTTTCCCTTGTCCCCTACTATCTTCTACAAGCTAAAAGTCCCACAGCTCTCCGAGGATAACAGGCCTATCAAACGATACAACATTCGGATACCAAGTACCCTTCAACATCCACACCCGTCCGTCACCCCTTCCCTTCTCCCCCCTCTTCCTTTAATACCCACCCTAACCCCCCATCTTTTGTTTTACAGACGGAACAATCCTCAACTTCTTCCTCGCGCGCAACATCAGTATCGCAAGAGATCGCGCACATAATGAGAAGATGATGGTTTGAAAGGAAAAGGAAGGAAGTGAAGGTATGATATCAGAGCTGTCACTCTCATCCACAGGTCCTGGCCTGATCTTAACGGAGCATAAATCTAGCGCCAACCCCAGTGTATGACACTGAATCGTCGGTGTCGGCATTCCTCCAGGGTCCTTCGGCAATAAAAGAGATCTGTCACTTACAGCTTATAACGGACGCAAATATCGCATGACAGCTACAATATCGTGTGCACTTACTAAATTTAAAGTCATAACAAGGCACATTGAGATTGTTCTGTCTAGTTTTCGAGACTGATTACAGGTGTGATTTTGAGTGTTTGATTTAAGTTTGAATAAGAACTTGAGATTTCCAGAGGACATATATACATAACGGACAAGCAACTACTATTTTCCGCCAAATCCTACTCCAGATACTACTAAAATCTCCCTGTATATTCCAACATGCACTATCACATTCTCCAATGATCCCCTTCGTAACTAATCCGCTAGATATTAAAGTGACGGCTGAAATCCCAACACCAACATCAAATCAAGCAGGACACCGATGGGGGTTGCCACTTTTCACTTGCAACGACGACAATTTTGAAGGACCCAACAATGTGAGGTAAGTTGTCTGCCTGTCTGGCTTGAACATGGATCGGACACTCGCACACTTCGATATGCATCATAATTCTTCAGCCTAATTTTATCTTATTTCCATCTTACAGGAACAAAGAAGGAAAGATCGCTCTACTTAGAAGTTGACATTCCCTTTTTTGGCTGAAATTTTGAACACTGGTCTCCACAAACAGGCAGCAACCTACATCAGTCCGAATCCCGTTCTCATCATCATGATACGTTTGCTAGATTTTACGCGCCAAAGATGTACCGGCGCAGAGACAGAAGAATGAAAGCTGATTAAGTTAGCCCAATCACAGGGAATAGAGACTATAGATGGGATAGTGGGGTTACATCGGTGCACTCTCTTACTTGATGTATCTAAACTTGCATTTTTCCGAGGATCCGTATATAGTTCTGCAAGGAATTGCGTGCACACTGTACTAATTGCGAACATACTACAAACGTTCAAGGGTGTAAACCTCAGATCAGCTCATTGACACATGCCAACTCCAAATATAGGGGCTGTAAAAATTTGATCAAAATTCTGCAATATGTAGGTGTGACCGAATTCTGACTTGAACGCTATAGCGAATAATCATCAAGTACATCTCTAGGACTGTAGGGTCATACTATAGTGTTTGGAAATGCGATTCGATTGCATAAAAATAATAAGCGGTTTTAAAACCGGAACAAGGTACAATGATTCACATGCTAAAGCTAACCTATATACATCCCGCTCTGCTTCTCTGACCTAGAATATTAAGGTTCAACGTTCAGTGCCGAGGCCCAATATCTTCTTTTGATGAAGCCGCATGAAGATAGATTCCTTATTAGCAATAGAGACTCAGTATATATACTGCTTCTGCCGCTTATCCTTAGAGTTGCTAAGCCATTTCACTGCGCCATGGCACAATTAACATTGTCTCAGTAAGTACTGCACTCATTCTTATACCTGGTGGAAACACACTTATAAATGTTTTTTTTTTCATTCCAGATTTGTCCACTTTTGCATTCAGTACTCAAGCATCGGTGTGTATCTCTCATAAACTGCAGAAGTGTCTAAAGCTTATTAATTGTGGCCGCGTTAGCTCTTCTGTACTATGATTATTTCCTTACTTTCGGCAAAGAGGTCAGATACATCTGGCAAGCAAAATTTCGACTTTCCACTATTCTATATGTATTCTGCCGATATGCCATGGTTGCAAACGTCATTTACGTTCTTGCGATATCAGGAAAAATCCACACTATGAGGGTAGGCGGTTCTCTCTCCTTAGGATGCGAAATAAGCTGATAAAGCAACAGTGATAATGTTGACATTATCGGTGTGCAAGCTCTCTAATATGTGTTCATCTCAGTTGCGACGCTGCGTACAGAATATGTTCTGCCCTAAGTTTGTTGGGGCGATTTGCCGTTATAGGTGATATCTATAAAAAGGCTTCGATTCACACATAGTAATAGTACTAATTAGTAACGTACAACAGTAACTTGGACCGCCCGAACAGGCGCCGTCTATGGCCAAAATAGGCTTATTATGGGGTTCCTCGGCTTGATTGGAGTTATGCTCATAGTCCTTGCGGGAGTAAGAGTTTATCATTTATTTCAAAGAAACTCTGTAATCCAAGGATTGCAAAGCTCCACATATCTGTTATTCACTGCACGGGAAGCACAGACAATCCTGTGTAAGTGCCAGACCTCCGATATTCTCATATTATCAGAGGATTAATGACATGTTCAATGCCCTATCTTATGTGGCTTCTAGAGGTAAGTTTACAATGAAAGTTATATTAACGACTTTGCATCTTATGATCATCTCGTCGATATTGATCAGCGGTCCACCTTCTCTCCATCTTCACCGTTATATTTGAACTAGTATCTGCACTGCTTACTACCATCAGGGCTGTGCAAGCTCTACGTACCTCGTCATGGAAATGGCAGAGGGGTAGCTTGATGTATTTTATATTGGAGCAAGGTCAGTTCCATTCTTTAGCTATGCCCGACTGCGGTCTCAAAACAGTGCTCTGCGCACCATGTAGGAATTCTCTATTTTATGTTAGTGCACAACCAACACCTATCGCAACCATCTGATTAATGAATACTTATTTCAGATTCGTATCAGTATTTGCCACGGCATCTATGGTTCTCGACTTCGTGAGTGATCATCTTATTAGAAGCACCCGGGCCCATTCTAATTCTATTCATCAGGCTGCAACAGTTCGTCCCCTCGCAAACTTTACTTGATCTTCCTGATTCCCGATCTACATTCTGCATATAGCCCGGAACTTTTCTGCAAACATCCATGAGCACATTCACGATTCCGTACGTGATCGAGTGGCTATCATTGTTCCCAGATACGTCTGATTGGATTGTTAAGACTATCTGGTCTCATGACAGCACGTTTTTTGCTCCATTTGCGTGAATGGGAAAGTACACGTGCGATTGGTCGTGTATCCACAGCTATAAATCCAATGGATGAGATGGAGTTTAACCGTGATGCACGCAATACAGCAGGCGAAGGAATAAATGCTCAGTTGTCTATGCACGAATATGGGGATGATCCTGTACAGAGAAGCAGGGATGGCTGGGTAATGGAAATCCATAACGATGAATATTGAACTTAAGGGTATTTAGATGGTTTCAGATGGAAAGGCACTAAATATGAACTTGTTATTATGTTGTGAAAATCATTATACAGTGTAAAAATATATTTAATACAGACATTTCTGGTACATAACCTTTACCGCAATGACATAGCTGCAACTTGGTATAGAGCCAAGGTATTCAACAAGTCTATTTTCATATATCTCTTCTGCTCGAGAGACAATTAAATTAAACCTCTTTAGCGAGTGCATCTTACCTCAAGACCAAACATTCAAATGATTAGGAATGCTTAGAATCAACCTCAAGATGTGGTATATAAATAGTTCAATCATGACGGAGCATTTATGTACCAGAAATCTGAGTATATGTATAAGATCAGGCTCCACACCATCTATCGTTGGCAGCGATAGATGGTGTGGAGCCTGATCAAATATATTTACTTTGTCAGAACCTTAAGTGTGGACGACTGCCCAACGACGGCTGGCAAACTATGTGGTTAAGGGGCTGTGGGAATATATCCAAAAATGCGAAAGCAAACGGCTTGTACAAATTTATGAAAATATATGAACCAGCGCGTCGTACTGCCGGCTACTCGGAACCTGAACAACCTTCACTTTGCTGCTTCCACAATCACTCTTCACCAAATTTTTTTGTACATACTAATAGCTTACTATCATATTAACATGTATACCAAATTTTATCATGAGAGTATGTTTAGTTGCTGAGAAATGTGACAAAGAGTACACGATTCCGATCAAAGTTGGCTATATTTAGTCTGCAGAATCTCACACGCTTTCTCGAAGACGATTTCTCTGCATTTTCCATCCCCATCCTGTACAACATAGTGTTGTGTAGCTATTTTCGAGCACCCTCTATTCAATGAAGCATCTTCTAATGTGATAATTGCTATATATCTTATGTTATAATCTAGTTTTTAGTATAGTAGTAGCAGAATAACAATTTAGAGCATATATATGAAAATCCATACACCACTTGAACAACATGCCTGAAGAGACTTAGACTTCTGGAAATGGATATATAAGCATGAACCATCACAGGACATCATAGATCAGATTTTTTGCGATTTTATTTACAGTGGTATGCATAGATATGATATGCATGGCATATTTCATTCTTTATGGTTTATTTGAGGAGAATTTTAAGTTACAGACAAAATAAAGCCAATAATTCAACATAAATAGGATGTATATATATCTTAATATTGTAGCAAGTCCACACGAAAGCTGTAGCTTCAATAGAAACATTATACAATGGCAATAAGACTGAAAACAACATACTTGTTAGCGACATCAATGACTTCTAGGCTTATGTAGTAATTAATACTAGCCGAGACCCTGTCAGGGTTATATATGCGCTGTCCAGGTTCCGGTTACCAAAATCGTCAGGAGACTTTAGAATAAAAAAATTCATAGTACATTAAAGAGAACCTCAAAAATTCTGATTCAAAGTGTGAAAGAATCTGAAATAGATACATAATGCAGCACATACATTTTATTTTTGAAAAATAGACACTGGAATGGACAATTCGCATTTTACGCTAGAGTGTCCAGGATCTAGATCGGCAGCAGTAAGTCTAACACGTGATTAGACGCGTAGCGCATCGTGCATTCAACTGTCCCTGCTCTCTCGTAGAGTCACTTGGATAATTGCATCGGTAGATTATGCTGGAAAAATAAAGTATTTAGGCACTGTTTAGAGTTGTACGATATTCCAATTAGGAGCGTACACACCATTTTCCACGCATAAAAAGATTGCGCTTCATGCACGATGCTGCCCTTCCATGCGAACATTTCTCGACGACGCTCGTCTATAAAAACGAGTTGATATGCTTCGTATGCTATCAGATTTAGACTCTCACTGAAGTCAATTCTAAGAATCTTTTCTCTGTTGCGCTCCAGAGTCGTTCAATACAAGCAAAGTTCCTAGCAGTGTATTATATAAGAATGGAATAGCACTAAGCAATCATAAGATTATTTACCAACACCCAGCTCAGCAGAAATACTACAAACATCACCTGAAGCTCTTCTATGAAATGCAAGAATTCATGGTTTTTGGTGTGTCAATTGTTAAATGTCACTGTCAGAATGCTCTTGAGACGACCGGTTGTGGTACAGGTCTAACCCTATTCGAAGGATGGGTCGAAATGGTCTAGGAATTGTTATGGTTCGCTGTTATGGATATTCAACTATTCTTAGAAGGTAGCATATTTCCTTGACCTTTCCACTTATTTCTCTTCTTTCCTTATTCCGTATCTCATGACTTCATTACTTCGTGGCTGTGCTGCAAACCCTAAGAGAAAGAAGTATTAATTGGGAAAGTCCAAGATCACCAAGCATGGTTAACTCTGGACTTGTGTAAATGGATTTTGTATTATCTACAACAGTACTGGACCATTGAGAATGTTCCAGTAATGATGGAAGAACATCAGGAAAAACTGATCTGGCTGCCAAGCCACACGCCAAGCTCGGTAGCCAATGTCAATCATCCGCCAAGTAGTACCGCTCTGTATAGATGGCATAGCATGGTATATCATGGGTCAAAGGTGTGTATACTAATATAGCATTGCCATGCTCCTCTATAGCGTGCTATAGGCTACAGAATTTGAGGTGAAGCATGCATAGATATAGATATATTGTGCATTAATCTACTTATCTCTACATACATTAACCATAAAATGGTATGGACTATGTAAGAGCTTTCATAATGTTTGCTTTACCCAGATGAGAATATATTATAGGATATTGTGTAGACCTCTGTCCAACATTGCTTTATGGTAGATACATGAATAACTATCTTTAAATCTTGCATGTATGCCTATAATTAATAATAATATGTGCTGTGATATGTAGAGAGTATGCCATTATAAGTAAGGGAAGTATATGCAATGGTATTCACATAAATTTCACAAGCATGAGGGAATTGTGAGTTGCAGTGAGGGATGGTGAAGGCTGGACTTCACATACACATGATGTGGTGATCGGGATTCGGCTTGTAGTTGTTTATATCATGTGACGTTGTTTGTTTAGTCATTCTGGCTTCTTCCCTTTCAAAGATTTTGACATTGCCGTCTTTCTTCCCTCTCTCCTCCCTCCCACCAACCCGTTCATCATGCCAGTCACAAAGTAACACCATCCCACCTTTGTTAGGATTTCGTCACTAAAATCTAATCTTTAATCTAATCATATCTTATCTATGTCATGTGATAGTCACATGACCTACAATGCGGACACCATGTGTATCAACATACGTTACTCATCATGACTGTGGGCACAGTTACACAGTTCGGCCATATGTATTACATGAGTTCTTAATATAGAAGCACAGTAACACGTGTTGTAGTGTAGGTTAATGGACATGCGATTACTTCATGGTTCTTTTCTATAAATACGGTCTTTCTAGTCAGTAGTTCGTTATTCTTGTGCTAGTTTATTCCAGATTAGCAATAAGACTCACTTCTCTCTCACATTCGAGTGTTTAAGTTCGGCTTTGAGTATTTTGCTCATCTGTCGCTAACAAAAGCACAAGAATCTACCTCATTCCTCGACCCTGAACTTCTCTTCTCTCGCCGAACCCCGGCAAAACTTCTTTCCATACCTCGTTCCCCGTCTTGGACCTCTTGGACCAGACGTACACTCCATTCAATAGACTTGATTGTTGTACTTGGAAGTATGAGAGGACCGGTGTAATGTTGAGCCCGACACTGTCCGAATTACCGATCATCTAAGGTCCTCTGCCTTAAGTTTGGCACGACGCCAGTGACTGGGGAGGCTACCATGTGTTGCCCCAGCTGGTTCTATCTGCAAGAAAGTGTGCGTGAAACTTAGGACGTCTCGCTAGTTTCCGAGCAACCTCAAGAGCTTCTGATACTTGATCTATCACGGTGGCACCAATTACCTGTTCCCAAACCTTCCGATCACTCCATTCCCATTCTTATCATATCCCTTCTTCATCCATACCCATCTATATTCCCCGATCTCGCCCTACCCCCTATTCTCGCCCTCAAACTCCGAGAGCTGTGTCCTTCCCTTCACCAGATCCCCAATTATATTCTGCCACCCCGTCGCCCTACTCCTCCTACCATCCGCACCCTTACTATCATCACCGAACCCAGACACGACGACACACTTAGATTCAGTACACCCACCCGATACGTTTCCCCTTTCGAAAGAGATTTCTATTCTCCTTTAGGATATGAAACCCTTCTCAACACCATTGATAATGACGGAAGAGAACTCCCTACCCCGACATACCCTGATTCTGACATCGATCTATAATGATCTCCACCGAAATTATCCTTGGCTTCATCACAGCCATAGTGATGGTCTTTATGAAAGACGAAATTGTAACTAGATGGACGAACATGACTCCTGCCAATAAGCAGCTAGTCACAGAAAGTGTCTCAGCAATGACTCAGGGAGTTATTAAAGAGATCAGAGACGGAATTAAGGAGGATCGACCAGAACCTAAGGAAAAGGTCGAGATCCCAGAAGACTACGAAGGAGATCCCCATACAGTTAATAATTGGATTAGACATATGATGCTGTATTTTCAGGAAAAGAACATCACGAACGATTGGAAAAAGATAACAATCACTTTACTGAAAGTCAAAAAGGGAAAAGACAATCGAGCCCAACGATGGGCAGACACATTTCTAGGAGATTTGATCTTGTTCAATGAAGAACGAGCTCAATGGAAATTATTACATGACGGAAAGGAACCCACTCTACAGGACACTCAAAAAGTTAATATTCCCGCAACAGAAGACTCCCCGGCTATCATTCATGAAGCCTTCAGAACGGCTTGTCCATTTGCTGATTGGAACATGTTTGTCGAACGACTCCAATTCTTTTTCATCTCCACAGAAACCCAGAATAACACAATCGAACAAATTAACAAGGTCGTACAGGGAACACGACCTGTTGAGGATTATACAATCGATTTTATGCAATGGATGAACCTAACTGGATTTGATAACACGGCTTTAGTAGACAAATATCGACGCGGAATGCACCCTCTTCTGGCCAGAAGACTTATGGAAGTCGGAGGACTTAAAGTCACTGATAAACTTATCGATTGGGTTGACAAAGCTGCCAAATACGAAAGAAACCGTCGAGAAGCCAATTTCGGATGTACTCAACAGAATCTTGGATGACCTCAGAATAACAGTCAGAACCCTGGACGCCCCCAGAATAATATAAACCCCGAACTCCACAGGCATCTAACAAGCAGCAACGAACACCCGATCGTTCTAATCTCACGGTATCACAAGGAGGGAACCACATGGATCTCGATCAACTTAAGAAGGAAGGTCGCTGTTTTTATTGTAAAGAGAAAGGACACATGTCCAACACATGTCCCAAGAAACCTCACGGACCTTATGTACAACATAATGTAAATACGGACTCTTCTATACCAATAGCTTCCACTAGCGGAATTGTAGAATTACCCGATGTAACTAAATTATCAGAAGAGCAACGTGCTCTACTCATTGCTCAATTGGGTTTTCCCCAAGGCCAGCAGTGAGTGCGAACTCGCTGGCCTCATTTTATATACCTACTAATGTAACTGTACCTACAGTAGATCTGGAATCGAAATACGTATCGTTACAAAAAGAAAGAACCAAGCGCACCTTCCCTAATCAGGAAGTAAAACCCGGAAATGTGTATTGGGTCGCACGGAGATTAAAAGACCAAACATCGGAAATGGCACTTGCTACATTAAGTATCTGGACACACCCTAAACGAAGACCCGAAGTAATTCAAAAAACAATTATGGAATTAAATAATCTTTCAGATCAAGATGTGATTCCAGCATTGGAAGAATTAAAAAGACCGAAACAATTTATCCGAGGAACAAACGGGAATCAAATGGATCTTGATTTAATGGTCACAACCTTAGATACTCAACGAACCTATGGGTTAAAGGCACTACTTGATAGTGGAAGTACTGGAACTTGTATTAGTCGAAGATTCATTGAAGAAAATAAAATCACAACTAAGAAATATCTGAGACCAACACCAGTCTATAATGCAGACGGAACTCTTAACAGTGATGGATCAATTACAGACTATGTTGAATTAAGAGTACGACTAGGATGACATGTGGAAATATTACAACTCACAGTTATTAATCTAGGAAAAGCTTCTATGTTCATAGGACACAATTGGCTTCAAACTCACAATCCAGAAATAGATTGGAAGAACGAAACTATTAAATTTACACATTGTCCAATCGAATGTACTCCATTAATAAATACGATGAATCCAGAAGAAGATGAATCTGATCTAGATGAACAGATAAACCTTGAATCTGACGACCACATTATCGCTGTAAATATTTTCGAACAAATAGAATTAAGGGCGTTTCAGACTACTGCTTCAAAAATTGCTGAAGCCCAAAATCAGCAAAAACAAAAAAAGCATTGGAAAGAAACTGTTCCAATGTATTACCATGAATTCGAAAGAGTATTTGCAAAGGAATCATTCAACAAACTTCCTCCTCGAAGACCTTGGGACCATGCCATTGAATTACTACCGGGAGCAACTTCATTCGATTGCAAAATTTATCCATTGAATCTAGATGAGCAGAAACAACTTGACGAATTTCTTGATGAAAATCTTAATTCAGGGCATATCAGACCTTCGAAATCACCATGGTCATCACCATTCTTCTTTATTAAAAAAAAGGATGGATCATTAAGACCAATTCAGGATTACCGAAAACTAAATGAAATGACAGTAAAGAATAGATATCCATTACCGTTAATTCAGGAGTTAATAGACAAACTTAAGAAGGCACGATACTTCACCAAGTTAGATATCCGATGGGGCTATAATAATGTCTGAATCAAAGAAGGTGACGAACAATATGCTGCATTTAGAACCAATCGAGGACTATTCGAACCCTTAGTTATGTTCTTCGGCCTTACCAATTCACCGGCAACCTTTCAGACCATGATGAATGATATCTTTAGAACGGAAATCAATGAAGGAACAGTTATTGTCTACATGGATGATATCCTTATATTTACGGAAACATTAGAAGAACATAGGAAGATGGTTAAACGAGTTCTAAGAAAATTAGAACAGAATGAGTTATACCTTAAACCTGAGAAATGTTTCTTCGAAAAAGCAGAAGTCAAATATCTTGGACTTATTATTTCCAAAAATTCTGTATGAATGGACTCTGGAAAAGTAAAGGCAGTAGTCAATTGGCCAGTTCCGAATAATAAACGAGAATTACAACAATTCCTAGGATTTATTAATTTCTATCGACGATTCATTCAAGGATTTGCGAAAATAGCAAAACCACTTCATGAATTAACAGGAAAAAATGATTGGAAATGGGAACTCGATCAAGCATTGGCATTTTCCGAATTAAAAGACAAAATCGTATCGGCACCTATTCTAGCAATGCCGAATGATAATGGAAAATACCGTGTAGAAGCCGATTCATCAGATTTTGCCAATGGAGCTATTCTATCACAAGAACAAATTGATGGAAAATGGAAGCCAATTGCATTCTTATCACATGCTTTAAGTCTGACAGAAAGGAATTATGAAATCTACGATAAAGAAATGCTTGCGATTATGAGAGCATTAGACACATGGAGACAATACCTTTTAGGAGCACGACAGATCTTTGAAATCTGGACAGATCATAAGAATCTTCAGTATTTTAAGAAACCACAGAAATTAAACCATCGACAAGCAAGATGGCATACTGAATTATCTGAATTCCATTACACGTTACACCACAAACCAGGAAATCAAATGACTAAGGCTGACTTATTATCTCGAAGAGCTGGACACGAACAAGGAGAACATGATAATGAAGACATTATTCTTCTCAAACCTGAACACTTTAGACAAACATACGAAGTTCATGGTGAAGATGAAGAAATAATGAAACGGGTCCGAGGGTCGAGAAATAACAGAGATAAGGAAGTAATTAAAATGATTACCCTTAAATCTAAGGACTGGTCAGAATCACCAGAAGGAATTATCATGTGGAAAGATCGAGTTTATATTCCAAAGAATGCTAAACTCAGAGAACAAATAATTAAATTATGTCATGATTCTGCCATATCTGGACATCACGGAGAATACAAAACTCAGGAATTAATAACCAGAAATTATTGGTGGCCACGAATTAGATCTGACATAATTAAATATGTCTCAGGATGTGAAGCTTGTCAAAGGACAAATATTCATTGATCTAAACCTGTTGGATTATTAAACCCCAATAGTATTCCTGAAGGACCATGGCATACCATATCAATTGATTTTGTAGGACCACTTCCATATTCCCAAGGATTTGATTTCTTAATGGTAGTAGTTGATCGATTCACCAAAATGGCAGCTTTCATTCCATGCAATAAGGAAATCAATAGTCCAGGAGTTGCTGAATTATATTTAGAAAAAGTATTCAAAAACTTCGGAATGCCTCAACATGTCATAAGTGATCGAGGATCGCAATTCGCATCTCATTTCACAAAAGAATTCACAAAACAATTAGGTGTTAAAATGAATCTGTCAACTGCATATAGACCACAGACGAACGGACAAGTAGAACGAGTAAATCAAGAGATAGAACAATATCTTAGGATTTATGTAAACTATGACCAAAATGATTGGGCAGATAGAATACCAGTAACAGAATTTAATTACAATGACACTGTACATCAAGCAACCGGATATACTCCCTTTTACTTAATGTATGGACATCATCCTTATGGAGGAATTAGACCAAATGGAACATCTCGGACTATTGGAGTTGATGAATTTATCACCACTATAACGAAAGCCAGAGAAAACGCAAAAGCTGCTCTTACCTTGTCAAATGAAGCAATGAAACATGGATATGACAAAAATAGAAATGAATCACCTGAATATAAAACTGGAGATCTCGTTTACGTGGAAGGAATTAATATTAAATCTGATAGACCGGTTGCAAAATTAGATGACAAACGATACGGACCCTTTAAGGTTTTAAAGAAAATTGGATTAGCCTCGTATGAAATCCAATTACCGAAAACTTGGAACCGAAAACATCCTGTGTTTAACACGCAACTACTTATGAAATATGTACCTTCACAGTATAAATCACAACAAAAGCCGAAACCACTGCCAGCTATTATTGTCAACGATCAGGAACAATACGAAGTAGAAACGATTCTAGCATGGAAAATGAATAGGAAGAAAGTTTTATATAAAATAAAATGGAAAGGCTATTCTTATGATCACTGTACATGGGAACCGATCATGTCATTAACCGGATCTAGAAGTATATTAAATAAATTCCATCAGGAAAATCCGGAATGTCCAACTATATAAGGAACAATATAGAAAAGTTTTTAATTATTCAACATGCTTTCAAACAACATCACTCTTTTGATTTATGTCATTGTTATATTCATCCTCTGCATGGCCATATTCATACTCGGTCATTACATTCCTCGTATTATACTTCGAATTCAAGAATGACCCCAATGACCAGAAGAATCCATTGAAATGTCATGAAGACACGACTCTTAAAGGGGGGGTAATGTTAGGATTTTGTCACTAAAATCTAATCTTTAATCTAATCTTATCTTATCTATGTCATGTGATAGTCACATGACCTACAATGCGGACACCATGCGTATCAACATACATTACTCATCATGACTGTGGGCACAGTTACACAGTTTGGCCATACGTATTACATGAGTTCTTAATATAGAAGCACAGTAACATGTGTTGTAGTGTAGGTTAATGGACATGTGATTACTTCATGGTTCTTTTCTATAAATACGGTCCTTCTAGTCAGTAGTTCATTATTCTTGTGCTAGTTTATTCCAGATTAGCAATAAGACTCACTTCTCTCTCACATTCGAGTGTTTAAGTTCGGCTTCGAGTATTTTACTCATCTGTCGCTAACAACCTTCTACCTTTTACCATGCCTGTTATCTATTGTCTATGCCTACTCATCACTGCAGAAGGTGGTCTTATATATTCAGTAAGCTGTGATTACAACCTTCCTGCTGCTCCTAATGATTACTTGTACTATAGTCATGTCTCTGATTCTGATTTTTCTCATTCTTGACTTGTAAGGTTTTATCCTCTTCATGTAAAACCTTTACTGACTTTAGTTTGCAGGTATCCTGTCCCACCTTTTGTTGCTGCACCTGGGAACAATCATTTCGTATTGTTGATGAGTCATGTTATCGCTTGGTTAGGCTTGGGATATTTGAATGGTTTCTGGTTTCATAGGTCTAACTAAGGTGAGACCATGTTATGTGTTCACTACTCAAAGCACTCTGCTATGTAGAACAGGTGTTTCGCCTGCACTACAAAAATCGACATATTACAATTTCCATTATGTAATCAAGTGATGCATGTGTCGACACATTTGTTCGCATTCACGCACTCTCTCTCTCCTGCTGATTCCCTCCAACACCGACACTTCCACATTGCCTGCAACGCTGCAATTACTCAAGATCATCAGTACTGCGCACTACCAAGCTCCACTAAATACCACAGTTCACCTTACCAGTGTCCATGTCATTGCCTCTAGTCTCTCCCCTCAAGTTTTTATTTTATAAATTTTCTTTCAATTCATTGGTATGCTTTATGTTTCAAGCTTTTCCTTTTTCTTCCAATAATCCACATTTAATTTCTGTTTTATTTCAACCATTCCTCATTAAGTACACTCTTTATTTTACTTTTCTATAAAATCCCTGTACCTAAACATTTGCAATCCAGTTGAATTCACCCTCCCTTCTTGACACCTTTGAACACCCAAGGTTGAACAGATGTTCACCAACTTGCTTACTAATTTCTTTGTTTAGGTATCAATGCACCTTCCACCTCTACAGCTAACTCAGGTGTCTTAGATACGAGTGAATGATAGATGATTTGGGAGGTTCAGGAGTGGCCATATATATTTATTGTAAGTGTGGATGTCAGACATATGAGATATATGTCATAGGAAGGTGGCTGGTTGTGGTAGGTATGGTATGGTACATATTGTGATAAGAGATTGTTTAATTCATATAATATATATGTTTCCCCATCCCTACTTTGCCTGATGTTACGCTGTAAGCATAATATTGCTTGAATTAATTGGAATGGAGGTATCTATTAGAGTAAAAGATCTATTGTCTACATACTCCCTGTAGCTGCAGTAGATGGTGTTTCTATATTTCTATAGTTTGTTTTGAATAGTGCTATCAAGGTTGTGCTTCTCCTATGTTGAGCTATGTTGAGCTATGGTACAATGGCAAGAGTCAATATGAATCTATCAAAAGGGGACTTTCCCATGCGAGATATTGCTGCTAGCCGAGCTATGTAGCTCCACATTGCGATGTCTTTTTTTCCTGATGAATGCCAGAGAATGTACTTTAGATATCTACAACAGTGAAGGAGTATTTAGAACACTTTAGAAACAATAGTACAGAAATTTATATAAATGTCGGTAGATAGGTACATGAAACCAATCCTTTTTTAACCTCTCAAACAGTGTGGCTGTAAGAACCAGACTCAACTTAAGGCTAAGCGCTAAGTCTCATACTGTTGCTAAAAAGGGTACATACATATATTACTTATCTACTCACTACTTAAGTACTAGATAATTGTATCGAGTATTGTCGATTGCTGAATATCAACGGATAGTCCAATTGGTGGTAGCACGTAGGGCTGCACACCATAGCCGTTTAAACAGTATACGGTACGGGTTGTACCGCTTCTCGTACCGTACCGTACCCTATTCTCAAATGCAAATGTACGGACGGTTAACGGTGCGGTTACAGGTGTTTACGGCCATAGTTTAACGGCCGTAACGGGTTGCATAAGGCCGTATTTGTGAGAATATTACGTAAATGATCTCTGTTGACCCTTACTACTTCACAACTTAACATTTGTACTCATATAATTCTGTTTGGTTAAGGCTTCTCCATTTATGTGCCTTCGCATAATTTTGAAACTCGGAAATCTTCTTGATAAGAGATAATATCTCAACCAGTTGCAACTTGGACTCCTGATCTGCCCTTGAAACGCACAGGGAAGTGGCGTGAAAATCGTTCTAATGGACCATGTCCCTTGTAAGTGATGCAAATACACAAGCTCGTTCACAACTCCCGGCCCCGGCGCAGAGATCCAGGGTGTTTTTATCCCACTAAACCACTGTTTCAGTGTGAGTTACAACATGGTCAATACTCGGCATTGAATCAGAGGCTAGTGACCATAGCTACACTGAAGTAAGAGTGTCAACGTAAGTAAAGAAAATTTTACCTTCATTTCTGTATAATAGACTGGACAAATTACATTAGAACCAGACACCACCACTTTTTCAACCTTTTCTCACTATGCCCGACCAGTGTGCTATTGATCTGGAGCCGAATGAATTGAAGAATGCATCTGACATTACTTTCTATGACTCAGAAAGTACTACAGTCCCCCTTCTTCGTACCTCAGCTGACATGGGTGTTACTGAAGGTATGTGTTTTTATTTCTTTTTGGAAGCGCATTAATATTCATTTAACTTCTCATTTCAGCAGGTGGCCGTGGTGCACGAACCAAGAAGCTTACACGCTTCAATGATTCACTTGCAGCTGAGAAGCTTGATGACGATGGGTGCCCAACTCCAAAATCCATGAAGAAAGAAGCAACTCGTCGTCCTTTAAAACGGCGAAAACCCACCAAATCATCTAAAGTGATTCAACTATTGGTGGCGACATTGACGAATCGGGCTATGACACAGCACCTGAGGATAGCTCTAGCTCAGACTCAGATATTCAGGTGATCCCTTCTAATGAGGAAGTGAGTGTTACAGCTTTATAAGTGTATCTTTCTATGAATTCAAACTTTTAGGTCGCCAATTTATTACCTAGTAAAACTGTTCCTGAAACAGGAAGGGGTTCAGGAAAGCGAAAGCGCAATCAGCAACGTTCCAGGCATGCTGTTACCATTGAGGAAGTTGAGGATGAAGACACTCCAACAGGACATCAAAGTACTGGCAGCAACGAATCTCATACACCAGTATTGGAACGTGCACCCATCTCTTCAAAGCGAGCTAGCGTAAGTTCAAATATTATTTTATTTTCGGCATTTTACTCAAATACAACATCTCAGCATAAACAGAATCCGATTTATCACTTCTATAAAAAGGTTAATGCATCGGAAAAGGGTATAGTTGGAGACTCTGGAGATGAACATTGGAAATGCTACCATGGATCGAAAAGAATTATAACTATCTGGAAGTCAATGAAATCGTGTCTGACAGGTATGTTTAGATATAATATGAGTGTTGGTATGCTGTACTTACTCGCATTTGCAGGACTTATAAAAAATCTGGAAAAAGCTTCGCCACATATGTACCAACTGTACTTGCTCTTGAAGGAAAGGCCAAACGATCAACCCATAACCAAAGAAGAATTAGATCTTGCTTCAGGAATGATGTCTCTTGATGCGGCTGAGACTGGTGCTTTTCTTAATAAGCTATGGGGTCAGCAACAAAATATCCGAAGTGCGTTTGCACGGCAGGAAGCAAAGGCTCTGGTAAATTTTTTAATGTTGGGCCGTGTACATATTTTTAATTATCCTTTTAGGGTGACTGGGACCAAGCGAAGTTCGAAAAACTTCTTGTCAATTGGGTTGTTGCATGTGACCAGCCATTTTCAGCAGTAGATGACCCCGAATTTCGAGACCTGCTTCAGTATACTCGGCATTCAGCATCATCACTACAGGTGCCAGGTCGAAATGTGATTAGAAGACATGTGATGAAACTTTCAGAAGAAGGAATTGCTGCGACAAAGCAATTATTTTCTGTGAGTAATTCCATCCTTATTCAATTAACATTCTTATAGTATATTTAGGAGCTTGAAGGAAAGCTGAGCATTTCACTTGATGCATGGACATCACCCAACAATAATGCCTTTCTTGGTATCGTGGCTCATTACACAAATACCTTGGGAGAGCTGGGTGTGTAAATATATTAGAAACGATATTGTGCTAGCATTAACACAAAATAGAAGAATTGTTGATTGATTTTAGAGAGCTAATTGGGGAGCACAGCGGTGAAAACATGGCTGAAGCTGTCTGGGAAACACTGACAATGTATGATATACAAGACCGAGTAAGATTGTTTTTTAAATGAATACATTAACTGAAACTAATTCATTGAGTGTTTTCTTATAGATTATGGCATTTATGTTGGATAACGCCTCCAACAATGATACTTTCGTTGATGGTATTGTATCACGCTGTAAAAAACATGATATTGACTTAAATCCAATGTGGATACGTTTGCGGTGTATGCCGCATACTGTTCATCTCGCTGCAATTCAGGTAAGAACTTAATTGTGTGACTTATTATTGTTCTAAAATTTACAACCTCCCAGCTTCTCGAAGCAATAGGGGCAGTCTCTCGCTCCGATAGTAGGAAAGCTGCAGTTCATGGCGGAAACTACCAGCTGTCAGTCATTGCTCCATTGAATAGTGATGATAGTGTCTTTTTGGAGGATGATGAAGACAATGAAGCTGTTGATGTGCCTTTCAACAGTGTGTTATCATCGGTTGAAAAAGTGTGTATATCGTGTCTTTTCTTCAACTTACTCATATCATTCAAACTTTATAGTTGCGCAAACTCGTTCGCTCAATACGCTCAGGTCCACAGAGAAAGCAAACCTGGCTTAATCAGGTTCGTTGTACTCTGCGTGGAAAGGTTACACTTTGAAAACGACGAAGAACAAGACCATGAAAAACGCGAAACACTAGAGCAAAAGGTGTTAATGCCAATTCTTGATGTCAAAACACGGTGGTCATCCACTCATCAGATGCTTAGTAGGATATATTTTATATATATCAAATATACTGACCCCTTACTTATTTATAGGCCGGGCATTGCGTTACAAGGACGATTTTGATACTTTTGCATCCCGGTTTAAAGATCTCAGAGCACTAGAACTTACAGAAGATGACTGGGCATCTATAAAGTTAGCATCCGAGTGGCTTGTAACATTTCACCGCGCAACTACACAGATGTCTGTAACTAAACAGCCAATGCTCTCAACCACGCATGCTGTTTTTCGGGGCCTTCAAGATAAGTTAAAATCTGCTCTAATCACTCTGCCAGACACAGTCTCGCCACGAATCAAGGAAGGAATACTCAATGCCCATCGGAAGTTAAGTGATTACTTCTACAAATTTGATCAATCACCATTTTACACATGGGCCGCTCGTAAGTCTTATTTACCATACTTGAATAAACTGTTATTTCAATTATGTACAGTTCTAGATCCACGTATTTCTTACGAGGGGCTCAAAGATGACTACGATGGCGACTCCGACTTACTTGAATACTTGGAATATGCTAAGGACCTTCTCCATACTCATTTTAACATGCATTATGCGAAGAGAACAGGCCCTCGCAGTACCAGCACACCTCATTTCCAGCAGACTCAGGCTGGGTTCGACTCTGAATTCCTCGGACGATATCGAAAAACGCAACGACAAGTTGCAAACGAACTTGAGGAGTACTTTAAGTTACCACTAGAGGATTTCTACTCATGCGACCCCTTCAAATGGTGGCTAGGGCGTAAGGCTCAGTTTCCTAATTTTTACTTTCTTGCAACTGATGTTCTATCAACTCCTGGTTTGTCTTTCTGCTATTTCGCTATTTTAATAATTAATGACATGACTATAAATTTAGGATCTGCTGTTGCAGTTGAACGTGTTTTCTCCGGTGGACGAGACACTATCTCCCTCCGCCGTGCAAGTTTACATGCCGAAACTATACGTTCATTGATGCTCGCAAAACATTACCTTAGGCTCCGACGCAAGTAGATTCTATACTACAACTTCAGCGATGTCATAGAGTATAAAAAAATTGAGCTATCAACGACCGTACACCCGTATACGGCCGTATTTTTTACCGTCCGTACCGTTAGCACCTTCGCCATTTTAAAATACGGTACGGGTACGGCTTATCCGTATCCGTAAAATACCCGTAAATAAACGGCCGTATCCCGTATACGGACGGTGTGCAGCCCTAGTAGCACGTGACTTGTTTTGACACTTGCTCTTGATTGACTTACTTCTCGAGAGCTGAACTTGACGTAGCACTACTACATATTCATGCTCTCTCGCTTACATTATATTCAATTCATGACTGAATAACACAATACGTTTCTGTTTTTGTAGGTGTACTCACTCTGTGTATTCATAGGAATACACCAACGTTGCAATTCGTTTGCAAATCGCAGCATTCGCTGAATGAATTAATGATAGATGAGGATGGGCTACGCATGTCGGCGGTCAGGCCTTCAGGAACCTGAAAATACCAGTGCAACAGTCTCAGTGATAGCGCACAAGTTGGAGCGCAGTTTCATTGTTTTTGGCTAAGGAGCGCTATTGCCCCGCCGCGTAATTTTAATCAGAGTTCCAGAAAATCCGGCAACCTCCGAAATCTACGCGAGTGTCACGACCACGTGTCAACCGTCCCCATCTCGTCCCTATTCCTATCCCAACACCGCAGCATCTGCCACATCCACCCCTCAACACACTCATAACCCACCTACCATATCCACACCATCCCCAGAAACTCTCGGCGCACTCTTTCCGAGTCTTCGAATCAGAAACCCCCTCACTAGTGCACAATATCCAAATTCCACCCGAACTTCGACGCGCAATGCTCCGTATGGAGTGTTCCCCCTCGTATGTTATCGTAGGCGTATACCGCCTGTTTATGGATATGTTGATATATGGAGCTGCGTGGGAAAAGAGTAAGCATGGGATGAGGAGGGGGCTGGTTGTTGCTGCTGTTTGGGTGAGTTCTTTTATGTGCGTGTTGCGTGGGTGTGTGTTGATGTTGGGATATGTGTAGGCGGTTTTGACGTATCGTATTCAGAAAGCGTTCATTCAGATCTTTTTGGCAATGTACATTTCTTGTTCCTCTCCTGCTCCTACCAGCTAAAACCGTCATAGTTCTCCGAGGATAACAGGCCTATCCAACGAAACAATATTCGGATACCAAGTACCCTTCAACATCCACACGTCCGTCCCCCCCTCCTTCCCCCTTCCCCCTTCCCCTTCTCTCTTCTTTACCACCCTAACTCCCTTCTATGTATACAGACGCGACCATCCTCCTCCTCGGTTCACAACTAACAACAATCCTCAACTTCTTCCTTGCACGCAACATCCGCATCGCGCGAGATCGCGCATGGAACTATACCGTCCAATCCCGTGGTAAAGGCCCTGAATTCTTTCAGCCGTATGTAGAAGAGTGGAGTACGCCTACTATTGCGGATATGAAATCCAAGTGGCATATTTTGACGGGGAAGGTGCTGGGTGGATGGGTTGGGAATTTCGTGGTTAAACGATGTATGTGGCTCTTGTTTTGTTTTGGTGTGTGGGGTGGTGGTATTGATGACGTGACGACCAGTCCTACTCCCACCATTCGACTTTTACCCGTTCGTTGGTATACTTGTGTCTGCGCGGTGTAGAGGAAATAATGAGCTTGAGGCCTAAACAAAGAAATTGTAAGCGAGTCGGTTGAACATCTGTTCGACCTGGGTGTTCTAAGGTGCCGAGAAGGGAGGGTAAATGTTCACTGGATTGGAATAAAGTAGATACATGGTTTTTTAAGGAAATTAGAATAAAGAGATTACTTAACAAGGAATAGTGGAATCAAACGGAAATTAAAGGGTGTAGAGATTGTAGATTAATGGAAGAAAAAGGAAAAGTTTGAAACATAAACCATACTGATGAATTGGAAGAAAATTTGTAAAATAAAACTTGGGGGAGGGAGACATAGGGTGCTGACACGGCCTTTGGTAAAGCTAACTGCGGTATTTAGTGGAGCTTGGTAGTGTGCAGTACCGACGATCTTGAGTAATTGCGGCATTGCGGGCGATGCAGGACTGTCGGCGTTGAAGGGAAATGAGAGAGAGAGAGAGCGCGTGAACACGAACCAATCAGGACTCTCGCAGAGAAGGAGCAAGGTAGGAGTAGCAGCAGGGAGGCGCCTACCACGGAGGTGGGCGCCTCAGCACCAACAACGAACGCTAGTATTGACCCCCATGAACCATGTACGATATACACGTGAGAAAAGGGGAGAAATAAAGACGAAATGAAGTAAGTAAATGAGAAAAGAAACTCGAAGAGAAATAAAGATATGGCTATAAAGATAGACTAAGTAGATAATGCCGGGTGCATCAAAACCTTCGTGCTAGTAAACCCAATGGGAAAAAACCCAGCAGTCCCTGGGGAAAAGCTACCGGCTAACGAGTACAAACGAGAGTAAGTAATAAAATATGAGAGGACAGGAAAGAACGGGAGTGGGAGGGAGGGTAACAAGAAAAAGCGACGCAAACAGCGACAGTGACAGAGCCCTGGTACAGGAGCGAGGAGGAGGAATGCGGATCATCGACTCCTCTGAGCCCTTTTGTACCATCCGCACAAACAGCTCTACAGCGTGACGAAAGCTGATCACTGTGAATATATTGGAGAATATATTGGAAAGGTGATAGAATAGAAATTGTGAGCGTCGAGGCCTCGAAGTTGTAATAGGCCAACTCACAATTGAGAATCCATCAAGTGCCGGACGCCCGTGAAGCGAAGGCGCTTCACGGCCCGAAAGCTACAGCGCTACCGTCCCTATTGGCCCAGTGCAAGATACTGTAGCCGACCATGAAAGTGGCCATTTCAACTTGTGCAACTGTGTGCACCTTTTCAGGTTGCCATATGCCCGAAATTGTTTTGCAGACCTGTGTGCATATTATTCATTTATATATTCTGAGAGTTTCACATTTTTAGGTGACGTGTCTAGCTCAGAATGAATTTATTTGTTACAAGGACTCCAAATTACGGTTTACAGGGAAACCTGCCACGCCTAGGAAATTGAATGTCCCTTGATCGCACTATAAGCTACAATAAGCTAAGACTTCTTGGGCTGCTGACAAAGCAAGCTCGGCTGCATGTGCTTTACCTGGACCGATCTGCTGAGTTCTCGTCCTACTAATAGGACGATATCTCAATGATAGGGAGCTTTCTACACATAGAATTGCGAGGATATATTGTTCAGAACCTATTAAATACTTTTCTGACTTCTGCATAACCCAATATTTTCCCGATATTGCAAGCAACTGACTGCATCTGACACTACTAAATTTAGCATAAAAACAAAGATGCTCTTCTCATGCACCAAATAAAATAGTATAGAATAAGCGGAGTACATGATCCTAAAGATATAACCATGTATTATAGCCTCCAAAAAAAGTTAAGTAAAATGAGCTTTCTATGGCCTTCGAGCTTCATACAGACACGGGCCTGTGCAGGTGAGTAGATAACATATATGTATCAATTGCATACCAGATCTACATATATTGGGACCATATCAGTTATTTCTACCACCCAGGATATCAATACAACTTATTTATATACCTAACTGTATTTTTATTTCAGCCTATCGTGGTGTTATAATGGAGGAGTAGCAGGGTGATTCTTGAGACAGCGTGTGAACCTATAACAAATTGAGGCCACATCGACATTTTTATCACTTCTAGCTACCATATCTTTACACGCTGAACCCGTTTGGAGTTAAAACTTTGTATATATGTAGCTACAGTATATTACTATACATATCACAAAAAAACCGAGCTTAATTTGATGCTGTGGTCGCTCAAATCACTCAATGGCCACTTACTATAGGTGGCCACTTTCAGGGTCGGCTACAGTACTCTTGAACTGCAACAAACGCGTCGACGCACGCATCAGTTGATTACGTAATGGAACGCGAAACGCCTGCTCTACAGCGGCTAAAAGCCCTCGGAACACCGCAGTATTTGCATAAACAAGTACCTCCCTCCCCCTCCCCCTTCCCTCTAGTACTAGAGTTGATATTTCTTTTTCTGCGTTATTAACATGAACATCAGGACAAATGCAATATATATGTTGACTCCCATACTTATTTTACAGTGATTTGTATTTTTACGCGGTGGTCATTGAATTAGCACTGTAATGGATGGATAATTCAGCGAAGGCCTTCGCGACATCCTGCTTAATTCTCAACTAAACTCTTGAACAATTCCAAACAAATGTGGTAGCAAAAGGCGTACTGATGCAAATTGGGAATGAGATTGAGACGAATGTGTTACACGATATTAGTTTTATTTGGACAGCATATTATGCCATTGAAAGTACAAATTTGGTTTTCCAAATATTCCTAATGGACAATGGTCTCAGAAGATATATGTGCCTGAGCCTCATTTGATAAATCCGAATGAGTAGACCGAAATAATAATAAAGACGGCACAAATTTGCTGAGTGACATCTCCACATCGTTCCTCCCTTCTATAATTTTGACTCGGTTATTGAACATTACCATCATTGAGTTGGAGTAGAGCTTCCCAAGTGTAGAGCAGGGTACCACGAACATAACTCCATGAAGATAGAATGCCTGCCATAAGTATAAGGATAGGTCGATTATGGTTACAATTGCTTTGAATAGATTGTTAAAGACTTTAAATTTAAATGAATTCACGCAAAGAAACGTACCTGTTAAGGCTCCAGTTCCAATAGATAATTGCAGAATTCGACTTAGGATAGCTTTTGTTTGTGGGAATTCGGTGTGAACGTTACATAGCTATATTGTGAAACCAGTCAGAAATTTGAAGTATACTGTAAATGAACAGTGTAGCATACATAATATGCCATACGTACAGCAATAACAACGTCGCACAGAGCCGAAGTACCATTCCATAACTGTGTGGTGCATAAGGAAAATGATAAGGGATAATTTAAGGGACTCTTACAATACGGCTGATAATTTCAGGAAGCCCATCCAAGTTGATTAGGTCGTGAGCTATGTGGTCAAAAATTCCATTCGCAATAGCTCCTGAACATTGAACAATGGCCATCTTGGATATAATTGTATAATGTTTACGAATGGTATAAATTGAACATACTACAATGATGAGCCATGACACAATCCATGACTTGGATAAAACATATATGCGATAGGCATACAGTATTTGAACCATTCCAGCAACTATATTTTTGTTATTCTTCTCCCTACATAAAGCCAGTAAAAGCAACACGAAAACTTACCGATGCTCCCGAGGAATGGCAAAGTAAACCATTCAAGGTGAATATTACTGACTGCATTTGGATTCCCAAAACCTTCAGCGAAAGTAACGTAGGCGTCTCTCCCAAGCATAGCAGACTGGATTGTTTCTAAAATAAAGACCATGTATACCATTATTTTATTGCGCAATGGATCTTTCGGAAACGCGAGGTAGTATAGATCTTTCATAGAACCCAGGGAAAATAAGAAGCATATCACTTAAGAAAATTTGGGTTCCTGCTTACAGACTTGCACACATAGAACTCCATAGAACATCCAGTTTGTCATATATGCAAACAGCTGTGCTCCTTTCAATACCAGTCTGTCTATACCAATTTTTAATTGATTACTTACCACAGGAGCGGTACTAAAGGAAGAAAGATTTTATTAGAGATTAACAAAGACCTTATGGGCAACGTACGTAGCGCCGGGAGAGGCGGGTAACATTTGTGGTTGCGAATTCATGCTGGAATCGAAGTCAAAGAGAGGTATGTGTTCTTGATCTACTCAAATCCCCAGAATTACGAAGCTATTTGAAGTTTAAAGAAAGCTGTACATTTCGGACTTCCGGGACGGTTCTCGGAAAATTCTACAGCAGAACGAGTGCATATAGTATAGCACAAGCATAGAATCCAGATGGGATTTCGGAGATCTCCAAGATAAACTGCGCATTGATTCTCTTCGGACAACGCAGCATTTAATAAACATTGTCCATTATGGCTGTTGGATTTGGTACTAGGAATCTCAACTTACCACCGAGTAACCAATGATTTCTCCAGGCGTTCATCAATGTAATTAATGCTACTATCATATGTTTCATAATGAACTCTAAAGCCCACAAACCACTGTCCCGTACGTAAAAATCGCGTTTAGACGCTCCCCATCCATTCGCATCAGTAAATCCATGAAACAATTATATTCCATTATGTTGATCATTATTTGATGCTAAGAATAACATCGCATTCTAAGCCGTTATAGTGAACTATGATCTGTATGTTATTATCAGGCGCTATCATGACATGGTGGAGACCAAATAACAGTCTGACTACTCATTATGAGGTTATACTGATGATTATAGGGAACTCACAAGCAGTCAAATCATATTATATCAAGCTTACATGTAACACATACATATCATAGATGTATGGTAATGGTGATGATATGGCAGCTATTAATTCGATAAGAGACTACTAAATTAGATGTAACAACTCGTATTACATAAAACTTACCTGGCTGATCTTGGGTTTAAGAGCTGTGGCTAAGTCCCGTGCAGCCAGCTAAATGTATGATAAACACATACACTTAAACAAGGGAATAATAATTATAAAACAATATAAAAAGATCAGGAGAAGTTATGTACACACATACCTAGATAGGGTGGAAACTCGAGTTGGAATCTTATTCAATAGACTTGTTGAATGAAAGGCGCGTATATCTCTTGCCAGAGATTATGTGATTCACAATGTTGGGGATCTAGACACAGTTTAACATGTAAGCCTTTTAAAAACATAAAGAGCGCACTTACTAGGATAATGGATGAAGCTGCAGGGAGAATAATAACATATCAGCGGTGAATGTTGCCAGACGAGTGCTCGGCACACGAGACAAGGCGCCCGGAGATAACATGTATCAAGTCCAGTATGTATGGGGCTAGTGTTGCTCCAAGGTGAGATGTCTTCAAGGTCAAGGTGCCTTGAGGCGCTCAGAAAGGAAATTGTGGCACCTCAAGGTACCTTGGAAACGCTGAGATCAAGCTGGGCCTTGAGGTCAAGAACTAAACATCAACAATTTCCGTTCCATCATCCAGTCACCTGACAGATGCCAACGCGTTCAGAATCAAACGCGTCGAGATATCTCACATAACACTACATTCTGTTAGTCAGACGACGTTGGTTTCCAAGGTACCTTGGTAATACCTCAAGCTACCTTGAGGTGAAATAGCCGAGACCTTGGAACGGCCTCACCTCACCTTGGAGCAACACTATATGGGGCACATCAGTACGCGCCTTTTGCGGCGTAGCGCGGGGACGCGTGATGCGCATCATTAGGGAAATAGCGCCTACGCTATAATTAGGACACTGCGCACCGTATCACTAAAGTCTAGGCCGGCTATGGACTAATAAAATAAGACCTACCTAGTTGGTACTTTAAAAAGTTTTATTAGATACCTGTAGTCTATATAAGATGAGGAAAAATGCGAGGGAAAGCTAAGCACCGCACGACACAGTACTTCTGTTCCCCACAGACAGGGTGACGCATAGGCCTAGGCAGGAAATATATTGGTTTTTGACGTATTTTCGAGTTCTCTAAGCACGCATAGCGCCAACAGTGCTGAGATCATAATGTGCTCGTCTCCTTAGCTATATCCTTTGAATATTATTTACATTTGAGCCGTTGACACCCTTCGAACCATTACAAGACTATTGACTTAAACTCAAGTATATAAATAGAATAATAGCTATTTTACATCGTATAGTAGTGCTATTTTAACAAATTACCAGTAGCTAAGCCGGTAGCAACATCAGTGACAACATGTGAATGTACAGCTGATGAAATATACCTACAGCTTATTCAGCCATTGCAGAAGATCATATAGAAGTTTGTAACAATCTTTAGATGTGGAGTTGAAATTTCCTGGTGTGTTGACGAGAACTGTGTGTTGTTCTGCTAGAGAGTTCCAGGTGTGATAACTAACAATATCATCTCCGGACGTGATTAGGGGACTCATTGTGGAGGAGGATATTCGCGTATCCTCTCGTGGGCTGGAAGACGTTCGTCTGCCCCTTCAAATCCTAGTGAGGTCGCATGAGAGACAAAGTTGGGGGCAAGCGTAACCTGTATTTTCCAAGTGTACATACGATGCTTATGTCGGTATCGAGTGGGAAAGAACGTGGTAAATGACAGTAGGTATGGAACGAGGTAACAGATATGAAAAACGCATTTTTGTAGTGCAAGCAGAATGCCTGCTTTACATCATGTGTTCTTGAATCTCGCAATATTTGTCTTTGACAAGTACGCGCAACCACACCTACACCTCTTTGCGGTAATATGCCCGCTCTATGTGCAGTCGAGGTATGCAAGCACCAGCCTGGCACCAACTCTACTAAGTTATTGCGACAAGGAATCTACTAATAACATATTACAAAAGCATTACTACTGAGATACAAGCGAACAATAATAACAACTGTTCAGGAACAAATTTCCATAACCTCCGGAAGATGATACCTTATGTAAGGGAACACATCCTTCAGGTTTTCACGGTTCAGTGTGTCATTCGTTGAATGTCACGTCATAATACCCTGGAGGCCGCCGGTTGCGGTACAGGTCTTTTGATCTCCCGCTTAAATGATGGGTCGACATGTTCTAGGAATTTTTATGGTAAAATGGATATGTGCGGGATAGGTGGGGAAGGATGCATAGCAATAGTCAGCAGTGAGAGACGGCAGCGGCGCCAGTGGTAGCGCATCGGAGAGCAGTGTGCCAAGTTTCAGCACAATTTAAATCGGAGTTTTATTAAATCCGGGTACATCCGAAATCTACGCGAATGTCATGACCACGTGTTAACCGCCCCGTCCCTATATCCCTATCCCAACACCGCAGCATCCAACCCCATCCCCCAGCACCCTCCCACTCCTCCACCCTCCCAACCCTCCCAACTCCGCCATGTCCACAAACACCCCAGAAACACTCGACGCGCTCTTCAAACCAGAAACCCCCTCACACGTGCACAACATCCAAATTCCCCCCGAACTCCGACGCGCAACACTCCGTATGGAATTCTCCCCTTCGTATGTTATCGTTGGCGTGTACCGCTTGTTTACGGATAAGTTGATATATGGACCCGCGTGGGCGAAGTGTAAACATGGGACGAGGAGGGGGTTGGTTGTTGGTACTGTTTGGGTGGGTTCTTTTGTTTTTTTGTGCGTGGGGAGGGGGTTGATGGGGTGTATTGATGTAGGCGGTTTTGACGTATCGGATTCAAAAGGCGTTTATTGAGATGTTTTTGGCAAAGTACGTTTGTTTCCCTTGTCCCTTGTCCCTCCTACTATCTCAAGCTTAAACCCCACAGCTCTCCAAGGATAACAGGTCTATCAAACGATACAATATTCGGATACCAAGTCCCCTTCAACATACACACCTGTCCGTTCCCCCCCCTTTCCCCTCTTCCCTACCCTAACTCTTCTACAACCAGACGCAACAATCCTCCTCCTCGGCTCCCAACTAACAACAATCCTCAGGTTCTTCCTATCGCGCAACATCCGCATAGCGAGAGACCGCGCATGGAACTATACAGTCCAATCTCGAGGAAAAGGACCTGAATTCTTTAGGCCGTACGTGGAAGAGTGGAGTACGCCTCCTGTTGTTGATTTGAGGAAGTCATGGTGGAGGAAGGTTCTGAGTGGGCGGGTTGGTGGGTTTGTTGTTAAGCGGGGTACGTGTTTGAGTGTTGGTGTTTTTCTTACTGGTAACTTACTCATGATGTGATGCTCAGTCTTATTGCTACCATTTGACTTTTACCCGTTCGTTGGGATACTAGTTTCGGCTTGGTTAAAAGCCCTCGGAACGGCGCAGTATTTGCATAAACAGGTGCATCCCCCTCTCCCCCCTCTCCCCCTCGCACACTAACCTAATTACCACGCAGTACTTTGAAGCAAAAGGAATGTCAGAGTATCAAGTAGCCGTCTTCATGGAGGAGCGGAAATGGGATTATCGCGGTTCGCTTTCCTTCTCTCCCCCTCTTTCCTAATCTAACACGCAAACGAAGCATTCGGATTTGCAGCCTCCCTCCTCGAAGGTCTCCCCATAATTGGATTGGTGTTTAGTATTTCGAATAGGATTGGAGGTGCTATGTGGGCTTATGGTGCGTTTTCTTTCTTTCTTTCTTTTTTGAGGGTGGTTGGTGTTAATTGGGCGTAGATTTGGAGAAGAGGCAACATCATGTTGCTGAGCGGCTTAATGCGGAGTAAGGGAGGGGTGAGGATTTCGAGTGGCAGTGAGGATGGTGGGTCCTGTCGACTTGTATTGAAATGCCAGTTCGACAGATGCTTATTGTATGGTTCTCTGGTGTCTCCTGGTATGCGTAATGTGTTATATAATTGCCTTGTTGTGTTCTTCGTTGTGTAATATGGACAGTGGATGCTCTACGCATGATCGTGTTCGAGTACGAACTTAGAGGTGTCAATGCGCTGGGAGCTATGATATCTGCTTGATGGAACATTCATTCCTCTTTAATTCGTTGGTCTACAGATTGTGAACTAAGCGGGTGACTCTCGACCTTACGGGGGTTTCTGAATCGACGTTCGGTACTCTATCCTGCGTCCTGATTATTGATAGGCGATGATACTCCCCTTCGTAAATGCTTTCACCAGTGTCCTGACTTTCTTCATAATAACCAGTAACCGTGTTGATGGGAAGCATCCAAAGTGGGAATAGTAACGCAATATATTGTCTATCACTCATCATTCCATCACAAAGTCGAGCCCTTCAACTTCATGATTGACTTGCATTCTTCGGCGAGGGGTAAGTAAGTCGTATATTCATGGCCTGCCGAGCTGCATCGTTTCTTCCTCTCCTCTCTTTTCCGAGTATTCGTCCCTCCCCGATTCCAATAAATCACTAACAAGAAACTTCGGATATGTGGTCTTCATGATGGTGCGGCACTACTTTTGTTCTTCGGTTAGTACATGGTAGAACTGACGATGCGTGTAGATTTAGAAAAGGGACAGCATAATGTTGCTGCTCGTATCAAATAGGCGGATTGAAGACGATATAGCTTTACAGCTTGAGATTGGACTCAGCAAGAGGACCACTAGGAAGGGTAACGTTATGATATTCTGGGTGCACGAGGATGGTGGGCCCTGTCGACTTTGTATTGTAATTCCAAGTTATATGATCTTTCGTTCCATCACAAACCTAACACCCTGCGACACTGGTACACGGCCGATGCTGATACATCGGCGATGGGTCCGTCATTTATCCATGCCCTCAGGCCCTCGACTCTGCATCCTTTCTCCCTCTCTCTTCCCCCTCCGCCCTCAACTAAGTATTCGGATTCATACTCGAAAATATTCCCATTGTAGGATTGGCATTTAGCATTTTGAATCGGATAAGAAATTGCGTTATGTGGGCCTATAGTGCGTTTCTCTTTCTTCTCTTCTGAGGGGTAATGTCATTTGACGTATGGTTGCGTGTAGATTTGGAAAAGAGACAACGTAATATTGCTGCGAACCCGGGTAAGAATGAGTGGATATGGAAGGTATGGGTAGTTTGAGGGGATCCCGAGAGGAGGAGGGGCAATAACGTTATGATAATCCTGTGTGCACGAGGATGATTCACTAATATCCTGACAACATGTTACGATGGGAGGATTGAGGTTCAGTCTCTAGTGAAGTCATATGGATAATCGTTGAGAGATTATGCTGGAAGAATAAAGTATCTAGTCACTGTCCATAACTATACAAGATTCCTATCAGGAGATTACACACCGTGAGACTTAAAAGTACTCCGTGTGCTGTCCATGCATGCGACACCGCACTGAGAAATGGGCCAGATGACACTGTACGCTTTGTAGTTCCTCGCAAGAAGACTCAGACTCGGATCCTTAAACTCAAATTTCTTTTCTTCGTTGCCCTCCTGTATCGTTCAATACAGCCGTCTAGTGACTTTACTGTGTAAGCATATTAATAAGATACCACTAATCCAAAGATTACTTACTGCGATAACCAGAATACCCTAGGTGCTCAACGGTACAAACCACTCCCTGAGTCAGTCGTCAGATCTCATGCGTCATTCACAGTAGTCATCGCTACATACCAACCTTTACGAGAAGGAACGAACGTCTTTTCAAATAATGTTAAGAAAGTGGAGTCAAGTATATACAACACGTGAACAAAGAACGAAGAACGAACCTTTTCTCACCGCGGGCAATTGCTTCTATATCCTTTGATGATATCGAGCAGATATGATGAAATCAAAATATTCTCGTCATATCTTCTCAATACTATCGATTTTATCATATGTCCTCATATCTTCGCGCTTATAGAAGCAATTTCCCGCGGTGTCTGTGGGAAAGCGTTAGAAGGGGTTAGTTGTGGGAGGAGTGGGAGTGTTATAACATGCACGACAATGGTTCGGGCTGTTAGTGTGGTTGTGGTAGTCTTCCGCTTTTCATGCAGGGTCACATATCAATTCGAATTTTGGAATACACATCTTTGCCTCCTTCGTCGACGGAGACTGCACTGGAGTCCATTCAAAGTAGAATGCCAAACAGCAGAGGAATCAAAGAAAGAAGCTTGTTAATGGTGAATTTTTCCAGTATGTGCCGTTGTTTTTCTGCCCCAAGATAGCGATACAGTCAACTAGACTGTTTGCAGCCTTGCAGGTCGTGGTCGTGGAGAGAAATAATTGAAATGGTCCATGCGGGTGCGGGCCCACTATTTGTCATACAATTACGTAAGCATTGTAAAGGTTAGGGTTAGCACAGCATAAGCCTATAAACTCAAAGCTGAGTACGAGCGGGTTCTATTAATAAGTATTTAGACCCCCTCCTCCCCAAGGTTTAGTCCTTTCATAATCGTGGCAATGAACAGAATAGGAGTAACGATATAACACATGAATACCACAACAACAGACAGTATAGCTGAGCCAAATAAGGTGAACATCTCATATAAAAGCATAGCTTGCCAAGTGAATCCAGGTAGCATAACAATAAAGGTGTAAGTATGCGGGCCAATGGCTTTGACATGAGACTGGAGCGACGTAGAATCGAATCACTATAAATAACTCACACCGACCAGGGGGCGGACATACCATAAACAATTCTGGAGGTATATCATCAAATGACAGGGAAAGGTGGCCCGTGAAAAGGATAGCGCCAATGGACACTGCAGCAGAAGTAGCCCTTTCTTGATGGGTGTAATAACTGTCACGAGAGTTCTATAAGTACAGTTACACTCAATGTGTAATGACATACCCAAAGAGCCCGAGAAGCTAAAAATAGTGTGCATTTAGAAGGCGGTCTGCTACAAAAGATACATCGACGACATACAATTGTAAGGCATGTCGCGCGTTTCCCGCTGAGCTGTCTAATAAGCGGCTCAGCTTTGGAGCGGTCATTCAAAGCCTCCTCAACTACTTTGTAGAGTGTGAGGGAAAGGATAGAGTCACGTAGGATGTTAAGATAGGAAGGCATGCTGAGTTGGAAGGGGGAAGCCAGTTGCAACTTGCAAGCTCCACTACTAGGGTGGGTGTTCTAAAATCCGAAGGACAATCACGATTAGTGCTGCCGCAGAGTAGGACCCCTGAAAATGCCTACCAAGGATTGATCCCTGGGACGGCTGATCAGTCTGGATGGATTTTGAGAAATTTGAGCCAAAATGTCTGAATTGGATCAAGCCTTCAAAAAATTTCGAAATTTTGTCTGAATTCCGCCTCAGGCCTCCCGAGTCCCAGAGCACTAAAAATGTCTGAAAACAGGATCAGGCCTCAAATTTTGCCTAAAATCGCGCCAGCCGCTTCCGCAAAATAGTTGAAAAAAATTTCGACAGAATATGTCTGTTTCTAGATCAATCATTACTCTTACAAGCCTGGTTTTGTCTTAATGTTAACTCAAGCATTTGGTCGATTTTCGGCCTCAAAATGTCTGATTTGTATCAGGCCTCGCGGCCTGTCGGCCGCCGATTTGTCTGAAATGGGATCAATCCTTAGTAGGCATTTTCAGGGGTCCTCGCAGAGTGCAGTAAAGTAACAGTGAAGCGAAATTTTACGTACTGTGACATGCCTCACAGTTGGCACAGTGTGCTGTGAAGCACTGTGAAGTGATGGCGCCCAGGAGGCGCTCTCTCTAAATTACTGCTTTAGGAAATAATAGGGTCCTGTTACTTATCCAATTATTAAGGGACAGATTGAAGCACTCTGGAGTGCTGACGAGTGGAAACGAACAAGTGCTTTACATTTCAATGCGGGGGACTTCACAGTGCTTCACAGGGACCGCGACACACTGTGCAGTGTGTCTGAATTTGAAATCTTGCAGTGCAGTCACAGTCACTACACAGTAATGCGCTGTGTGCGGCAGCACTGGGTGACTTTCCACAACGTCTGGAATGGCTTCCAGAATCAGATCCCATTTCAGACATGGTATGCCGAGATGCCGCTACCAAGGTACGTGAGTAAGCGAAGATTTCACACTCAGCTAGAAAAAATCACCCACTTTCAAACCTTCGTCTAGATGAGGCCCTTTTACCCCCCCTCCAGTATCAGACAGGCCTTTCAGAGCCTTTCAGACTCATTTTCACAGTCCGCGACGCCTTCGCCTATGTTGACCCTGATATATAGCGCATACCTTCGCTATAGAGCGCCACCCTCAACTGCTTCAAGTCTCAAAATCTCAAGCTTTCATGCTCATGGATTGACTGTTGGCAGCCGAGGGTATATGGTTAATAAAGTATCTTTCTTCTCTGTTATTCACACTAATTTCCCATGACTTAATAGGGATTAGATGCATGTTTCGTTGTGTATTTATGTCATAGTTGCCAATTGTATGAGTTCATCATCCTGTTGCATGTATTGCTCCTCATAAAGGATGGATAGTAGGATCTCGGCTTCATCTATTCTAAGAGACTGCAAGCAATGAGAGGCAGTAAGAGAGAGTGAAATCCTAATAATTATTAAAGAACTTTATCTAATTGACTAGCTAAGAACATGTTGCCACTAATCAAACATATCAGGAATGCGATTGCATTCTAAACGCGTTATGGTTTTTCAGACTGTGATTTCAAACTTCAGACTTCGGAACTTTCCGCCAGGAACAGGTCTACAACAACATCTGAAATTTCAGATCGCTGTGGAAAGTCACCCACTAATCACGATTCACAGATGTGCAGTAAACTTTTCAAACTACCGCAAACAGATGATTGACCTTTTGGGGGGATCCTCTGACAGTGCTGTGCAATTAAATTAGGCATTTGCCGCCTCAAGGCCCCACCTGACATTGACATGGGAATAAAGAGTATTTATAATGAGAACTTCAAAGTTCAGGCGTCGACGGGAGTCGGTGCTGTCCAGACCCAGAGGCCCGTGCACGCAGGTATTTGTTGTCGCCGGTTTACATTGTATTTGCTACTGTTATCACTGCGGGAGGTGGCTTATATAAGTTAAGAATATAGCGTGAGCATTTGTCAATTAAACTAGAAAAAAATATCAGATTTTAATCTCAGAGCTTATGGCAAGTATTTATGTATAATATTCTTTGATATGAGCAATTTTTATCTCAAAGATTTATTTAAAATATCTTCACCATATTGCTTTATGATCTTAAGGAGAATATTTTAGTAATTTGTCTTACATATGTCTCATGATTAATCTGTAAATAAGATCATGGAATAAAATATCAATAAACTCTCAGGTCTTATTAATGAGAAACAGTCAGAATATATATAGAAGATATATGAAAATTAATCAAAACTTACTCAAGATATAACTCCAGAGTATATTGTGATCAGCGGACAGGTGCATCAAGGTATACTTTTCCATTTCCGGCATTCCCCTTGTTTTTGTTCCTTTTAGAAGCACTACACCGAAATAGGCACCCGTTTCTCGTCATTGACATGTCTATCAGCTCGTACCACGTCTCTCTCGAAGACATGGTGTGATTAGTCCGCGAAGCAGGCATTGAAAGTGTGAAGCTTGCTTTAGGATACTATCAATGTCAGGTTTTTGCAAAAAGGCTCAAGGGGAGTGCCATAAATGGAAGATTATACATTGATGCACCTGCCCACTGATCACAATATACTCTGGAGTTATATCTTGAGTAAGTTTTGATTAATTTTCATATATCTTCTATATATATTCTGACTGTTTCTCATTAATAAGACCTGAGAGTTTATTGATATTTTATTCCATGATCTTATTTACAGATTAATCATGAGACATATGTAAGACAAATTACTAAAATATTCTCCTTAAGATCATAAAGCAATATGGTGAAGATATTTTAAATAAATCTTTGAGATAAAAATTGCTCATATCAAAGAATATTATACATAGATACTTGCCATAAGCTCTGAGATTAAAATCTGATATTTTATCTAGTTTAATTATCAAATGCTCACACTATATTCTTAACTCATATAAGCCACCTCCCGCGGTGTATGTACTGTCCCTACCTGTATGGATGCAACGGTCACGCATAACGGGGACCCGGTTGCTTAGTAGGAACTTATGTGACATAGGTTTTTTTTTTCGATAAAAATGGTCTCAAAAATTGTATAAAAATCAGAAAAAATATCCCAATAACAGTCTTTCAATAATACACTAGTCGTCGTCACTTTCGGAAGGCAGTGCATTAATATCTACCCATCTGTTAGAGCATCTGAGAGGTTTTTTACAAGATTTCGGTGATGAATGCGAGATATGAGCTCTTGCGAGAGGCCTCGCATTGTTTTCTTGTCGTAGAGTTGGGGACTCGGGAGTAACAAACCAGTGACCAACGGGTTCTATTCACAGAATTTTTTTACTGTACATAATACATGTCATAGTGAAATAAAGTAGTTGCCGTTTTCACAATGAATCGCACTCACTGAAAGTCTAATAACCATTCTCAGCTTCATCAGGCAATACTGTAAAATGTATATATTATCTGCGGTAGTTACAAATGAATCGTAATGTATGTACTCTGTAAATTACCGTAGGTTATTAAATAGGAAGGGAGCTGATTCTCACGTCTCTAGGGAAGCTGATACATGAGGCAGCCATAGCGACCTATTAGTGATACAACAAAGCGCGTCCGCATCCCGCCTTTATCCCGCCATCATCCTTGCTGCTTGCTTCCGAGTTCATTTCGTCAAGTATTAATTAATGAAGGAACCACGCTCTGATGTCGATCAAAAGCTTCGTGTCCTGGCCAAAACCATCTGCATAAATTGCAGGTTGCTTGTGACGATACCACAAGAGAATACTGGTAAATACTTAGTACATATAATATTACTCCCGGCCTGTGTTTTGTAGAATATCTGTATATATGCAGTTAATATAGATATTTAATAATCTACGTTGGGTTTTTGATTCTATTCCAGTAAAATATCTAGAAACACACTGATTGTAGGTTCAGATAGGGCTCGTGTAACTATATACCATAGATGAATGAAGCACAAATCCTCAGCATTAGATTTTTTTTGTATAGCATATACTACAAAAATGATTTTTTGCTAGCTAATTGGATATTACAATAGTGTGATCACTTGCAATCTACCGGTACTATTAGTTGAGTTCATAAGGCTTTTACTTTTTCGTCAGACCAAAACTCGAAGTTGACAAAAACAGCGCCAAGGGTAACACTTTAATCTTATAACATATAGTAGACTTATATTTCATTTAATTAGTATGTTCTATTTGTTAGAAAAGTGATGAACTGTTATGTTTTTGTATTTCCTAAATCTCCGTATGTTGCAATTGTACCTATGCTTTGCGTCACTGCGGGCGCGTGGTGGCTCTTTTCGAAATTACGGTGTGGCGAGTTTTGGCATGTACCCGGGAGCTGGTATGCGCCTCTTCTTCTTGCGTATACACAGGTTGCATACAGAACATGGAAATATTAGAAAATAAGAAAATATATGGAAATCATACAATAAATAAGTAAAAAGGAAATGAAAGTGGCCGGCCTATTGTATTTCCAACGGATGGAAAGAAATCGTGGAAATTGTGAAATGTGAAAAACATATGGAAAAACATAACTCGGGTTGGAAAACATATGATATAATATATATAAAGCACGGAGGATTCTGAAGATGCAGAAAAGAAGTCGATTGGAAGACACAATTCATTAATATTGACATGAAACACTTCGAAACACCCAGACATCATATCTCCGAGGGGGAGCAAAACCATGCACTCTTTTGTATCTGAATTTGGAAGCATCGGGATTCGTCAGGATTGATAACAGTCTCACCATTGCGCTCAGAGATCCATGATCAAGATCTATACAGCATATATACATTAGATTCAATGCCATGTACTACTAATTTATTATAATTGCTTCACATTAACTATTACTACTCCTCTTGTAATTTACCGTATCGATACATCACGCTCAGGTTGTAATTACAATGTATAATGTATCAGCTCCACACCATCAGGTGGCTTCATTTGGTAGGGTCCCTCTCTAGCGTTGCTTATTCTGGAATCGGTCACGCATAACTCAGCACTGGTTGCTAAGCTGGAGTCAAATTTTCGTGTCACGCTCCAAGTCCCCGTTGCATCCATACAGGTAGGGACAGTAATGTTCAATTTTCGTTTGTCCGCAAACGCTCGGCTGGGAGGGGGTGTGGGTGTACTTACTGGTGGTGTGTAGGTGGTTTTGACGTATCGGATTCAGAAAGCGTTCATTCAGATCTTTTTGGCAAAGTACGTCCTGTCCCACTATCTTCTACATCTAGCTAAGACTAGCTCTCCGAGGATAACAGGCCTATCAAACGATACAATATTCGGATTCCAAGTCCCCTTCAACATACACACCTGTTTGTCTTCCCTCCCCTTCCTTCTCCCCTCCTAACCACCCCACCTTTTATATGAACAGACGCAACAATCCTCCTCCTCGGCTCACAACTAACAACAATCCTCAGGTTCTTCCTAGCACGCAACATCCGCATAGCGGGAGACCGCGCATGGAACTATACAGTCCAATCTCGAGGAAAAGGACCTGAATTCTTTAGGCCGTATGTGGAGGAGTGGAGTACGCCTCCTGTTGTTGATTTGAGGAAGTCATGGTGGAGGAAGGTTCTGAGTGGGTCGGTTGGTGGGTTTGTTGTTAAGCGGGGTACGTGTTTGAGTGTTGGTGTTTTACTTGACTGGTAACTTATTCATGATGTGATGTCCAGTCTTACTGCTGCCATTTGACTTTTACCCATTCATTGGGATACTGATTTCGGCATGGTTAAAAGCCCTCGGAACAGCGCAGTATTTGCATAGACAGGTACCTCTCCCTCTCCCCTCCCTCCCCATCGCACACTAATCTAACCATAAATAGTACTTTGAAGCAAAAGGAATGTCAGAGTATCAAGTCGCAGTATTCATGGAGGAGCGAAAGTGGGATTATCGCGGTTCGCTTTCCTTCTCTCCCCCCTCCTTCATATTCTAATACGAAAAAAGCATTCGGATTCACAGCCTCCCTACTTGAAAGTCTTCCCATAATTGGATTGGTATTCAGTATTTCGAATAGGATTGGAGGTGCTATGTGGGCTTATGGTGTGTTTTTCTTTCTTTCTTTCTTTTTTGAGGGTGGTGATGTTAATTGGGCGTAGATTTGGAGAAGAGGCAGCATCATGTTGCTGAGCGGCTTAATGCGGAGTAAGGTATGGAAGGGTGAGGGGTGGGGGGGAGCGGGGGGAGGTGAGGAGTGGTGGTGTGGGGGTGGTGGGTCCTGTCGACTTGTATTGAAATGCCAGTTCAATAGGTGCTTATTGTATGCTCCTCTAGTATCTTCTGGTATGCGTAATGCGTTATATAATTGCCTTGTTGTGTTCTTCGCTGTGCAAATATAGACACTGAGGACTCTATACGCGTGATCGTGTTCGAGTAGGAACTTAGAGGTGTCAATGCGCTGGGTGGTAACCTTTTCCAAGCTATGATATCTGCTTGATGGAGCATTCATTCCTCTTTAATTCGTTAGTCTACAGATTGTGAACTAAGCGGAGTTTCTGAATTATCGTTTGGTACTCTATCCTGCGTCCTGATTATTGATAGGTGAGTACCTTTCACCAGTCCTGATTTTCTTCATAATATCCAGTAACCGTGTTTATGGGAAGCATAAAAAGTGGGAATAGTATCGCAATAAGTTATCTATCACTCACTGTTCCATTACAAACCCAACGATCTGTAACACTGCTACATGGCCGACTTGGATTCTTCGGTGAGGGGTAAGTAAGGTCGTATATTCGTGCCCTGCCGAGCTTCTGCATTGTTTCTTCCTCTCCTCTCTTTTCCGAGTATTCGCCCCTCCCCGATTCCAATAAATCACTAACAAAAAACTTCGGATATGTGGGCTTCATGATGGTGCGGTACTACATTTGTTCTTCGGTTGGTAAATGGTAGACTGACGATGCGTGTAGATTTAGAAAAGAGACAGCATAATGTTGCTGCTCGTATCAAGCAGGTGGATTAAAGACGATATAGCTTTAAGCTGAGATTGGACTCGGCAGGAGTATCACTAGGAAGGGTAACGTTATGATATTCTGGGTGCACGAGGGCCCTGTCGACTTTGTATTGTAATTCCAACTTATATGGTCTTTTGTTCCCGATTTGAAGGATGGGTCGAAATAGTTCGGGGATTGTTATGGTAATGTATATTGGTGCAAGTTAGGTGGGGAGGGATGCTTAGCAGTGGTCCGTGGGAAGCGAAGCGGTAGCGCAAGTTTCATCGGATTTAGCTAAGGAGCGCCATCGGCTGTATAATTTAAATCGGAGTTGTATTGAATCCGGGTACGCCCGAAATATATGCGAATGTCACGATCACGTGTACTGTCACAACCGAAGGTCCGAACGCAACCCATTCCCCCGTCCGGGCCGTCCCTGTCCCTACGCCCCAGGATGACCCCCAACGCACCTCACCGTGACCCACTACCTCCCACCACCTTCCCAACACACTCATTACTCACCCACCATGGCCACACACCCAGAAACCCGACGCATTCGTCACCGTGCCACTAGTAGGAGGAACGACATCTCGCATAGGAAGGCTTCGCTGAGCTTGGGCACTTTGATACGGAATGCTTTTCCGCAGTAGAGAGAGCAATTCTGCGTTCCAGATGCCGGGCTAGGTACATCGTGTTTGATGACGGAGAAGAGAAGAGAAGTTGGTGGAGGCGTGGATACGTCGTTGGTATGGGGTGGACGTGGTGGTTTGAAAAAGCTGCGGTCGGCGGGTTGGGTGGATGGTCCCTCTTGGATGTTGGATTTCGCTAGACGTGTTCAAGGAGATCTACTCGAAAGTCTCCCCGTAATATGGAAAATCGGAGGCAGCATCATGTTGCTACACGTCTCAAGTCGGTGGAGTGAAGACGACTTGTGGAGGTAGATTACGAGAGTGAGGTGAGGTGGTGGTACGCTATTCTAACTTCGTTGGCGTGCCTGTGTTTATGCGTTGTTTACTAATTGACTTCTGTTCTTCGTAGGAGTAAATATTGCCACTGGGAAGCTATAGGCATCTGATCTTGTTCGACAGGAACTTGGACGTTCCTCATGTTGGATTGAATACGTCAGGTATTAAGTCCCGCTATAGCTGCGATATCAGCATGATGGAACATTCATTCCTCTTTAACTCGTTGAACCAGGTAAGTAGTACACTGCGTATGTTGATTGGTGTACTCGCAGATTGTGAACTAAATGACTGGTCGTTAATGTTCCTAGGTTTAGCCGTTAGGTATGTACTCTAGAGCATATCCTTCATCCTGCTCATCACGTCCTTCGTGTAATATACAGCATGTTCTTGCTTACCATAACCTCCACATGAAGTACACGATCATGTTGATGGGGGGCTTAAAACACCCAACAAGTGGGATTGTCGCAGTATGTACCCAAGCACTGTAATGTACCTGGCACTCTCCTGCGGCCCTCACCCTTCGATCACTATTCATAAACGCGCAACACTCTGCTACGCTAACGCTGGTACACGTCGAGTCCTTCAACTTCATGATCGAGTTGGATACTTCTGGGTACGTCGTTCATCCAAGTCTCAAGTTTCAACACCAATTGATAGGCGTTCTTTGTTATAAGTGTTCTGATCGGGCATGTGAGAACCTTGCGCAGCGATATTGTTTCTCCCTACATCCCACGTTATTTCAATAATAAGAAATCTTGGTGGTCGAGGTAGGCAGGGGAACGCCAGAAAAATATTATCTAGACAAAGAATCTACTACTACAAAAGCAATTACTATCTAGAAGCAAGCGAACAATAATAACAACCGTTCAAGTACCAATTTCCATAACGTCTGGAAGATACTCTACGTACGGTAACACATCTTTCAAGTAATCCTTCATGTTCGCAATATTCGCATCCTCGTCCTCATCCTGACAAAGAGTTTGAACTGCCTTAAAACATATCTCGTATATCATAACGAACTCCTGCGTGCCTTGAAAACCGTGCGCTATCATCCCCGATTTATCATCCGTAAGCAATCTGATGCAATCCTTATATATATTCCTAGCGCGGTCGATGTCGTTTAGGCGGTCTTTGCGGGTTCTAACGCGGTTGATGTCTTTTAGGTGGCCTTGGCGGGTTCCAACCAACTTGTAATAACGCTCGTGAATTGATATACGAATAGCGTCGGGACCGCATTTTGACAGGGGCCCTGGTTTGGAAGGTGCGGATGCAGGTGGAGAGCAAGAGGCACATGAGCAAGTAAATCCATATGGTTCGAGATACTCTTGACGATCCGCGGCAGTAGGGTAGTCGATAATGTTATCGAAGTAACTATAGAAAATCTCCTCTTTATCTTTAATATTCCTACTTGCGAATACTCTCAGGGAGAAGGATGGAAGGTCAAACTTGCGTATGCCGTTCGGTAAGCAGCTGTAACATGTAATTTATGAGTGAAAAAAGAAATGAAGATAAACTGAAGGTTATACCTATGATTTACCCTGGATATCTCTTTAAACACCATAGTGTACCGATCCAAGCTCGCTGACGGAACTTCAGGCTCAATGTGAAGCTCATGAAAGGTAAATGAATTCTTCGCCCAAATTGAACTTAGTTTAAGTGCGATACCATGACTTTCTGCAACGTTATCGAGGCTCAATTTCAGATAGGCTTCCCTATTTTCCGGACCCATGCGGTCAAATGCCAGTCTTAACAAAGGCTCTAAATGGAACTTGGGCGCGAGCTCTGGGTCCTGGTCAGTGACGTCGCGAATTTCTTTGGGACACTCAATTCCACTGAAATCAACGGAAGCTATAGGAGCAACCATCAACGGTCGTTCCACCAGGATAACCTCTCCAACCTTGATATTGCGCTTGGCAAACATTCCTAGCCCTTCAACTGAACCCTCGGATCGAATTTCGTACGGTGGGTTGAAATGGTCCGGCACTTCAGGAGTACATGGGAAGCCGGGTCCGAAAGCCACGTCTAGGTGCCTTGCGATATCATTATAGAGAAGGCATTCGGTCATTCCATATCCATCATTCGATCTTGGAAAACGGGCACATATGAGAGTTCTATTGTCCACCTGTGTAATGTCGGTGGAAATTGGTTCAGATTTAGCGGTGAAGTGTAGTCCGCTCGGGTGGCTGTCACTTGAGGGGGAATGATCTATGTGATGTACGTCGGTGTTGGATGCCGCTGGATACATTGACTAGTGACTCACCAATAGACACAATTCGAACGTGAGGCAGCGGATCCGACATGCCCGAGGTGGTGGCTTGAACGATAGATTAATGTCATAGCCACAGTTTAGAGCGAGCTAGGATACCATACCTGTATTACTGCAAGTGAATGTTACTTTTATCCTGCCCCGTATCCTTGTTCAAAAATTCAAGATGGAAGGAAGATGAAAAGGAGAGACGAAGTGGCAGAATACGAGGATTGAGTAAAATTGACGAAATGTACCAAGAATAAGTTCATGGCTGACAGAATGCTCTGGCTTATTTAGGTAGAGTTTGTTTATTGTTTATCGTCCTCTTAGAGTCTCGACCGTGTCTCAAATTTCAACACTCCACCCGTTATTCAGTATTCAACTGATAGTTGTTCTCCGTTGAGTGTTCCGGTGGGATTTGTGAGAACGTTGCGGACTGAGATTTTTGTCAAATCCCGTGGTTGGTATACTGTCAATATACAGTACCATTATTCTATAACTACCTGTGCAATCTTAAAGGCATAAATTGGAGCATTTTAACCTTAAATGTAAGGATCTGCTTATATAGAATCAGCTACCATAAGCCACAAACCAACAAAAGGCATCAGTAGACAGCGAATTTTACTGCCCCAGTTACCGACGAGATACCTCATGCTAGTCATGTGATGCTAGCGTGAAATCAGTGATAGACGGGACGGCTTCCGGAGTCCGGACTAGGCGTCTATACGGCCACGTCACTACAAAATTCAAATCGTCTCAGTGACCAGTCTCCGCTTCCATTCCATAACCGTCTCACCACCCAATCAATACCAAGAATACCACAGAAATTTTAATAAAACAGACCGCTCGATGTTACAGTTCACCAGCTAGTTCTAAACATTAGCTTTACAAATTACCATTTCAATGAGCTCTAGTATTCGACTCCTTTCGGCCTCTATGGCCGCCTGCAACGTTCTGCAGCATTCAGCTAGTCGTATAAACTTGTCGAAACGAGCTTCAGTCAACCACATTCTTCTCAGAATTCTGTCACCTTCGAACGTTAACAGGCTTTCAAATCATGTACTAAACTACGGTCCTACCCGCGGAAAGGCCCCGAGTTCTTTCAGTACTCCTCTCATAGTGTATATGAAGTCGAAATGGAGAATTGTAACGACAAAAGGTTCTGGTTATGTGGTTTGGTAGGTTTATGGTTAAACGGTCTGCATGGTGTTTCGTTTCGTTCTCATGTTAGTGGTATTTTTATATTACTGATTAATTGATGCAGTTATACTCCTCCTATTCGAGTTTTACCCATTCGTCAGTATCAGAGTGTCTATGTATATGAAAGCTCTTGGAACAACGCAGTACCTCCATCAATAGGTACTAGTCTCGGCTACCCATCCGTTAGCGCTCGTCCAAATCAGGATTTACAACCGCCAACGTCTGGGATAAAACGAGCAGCTTTAGCAGGGGGTATGCATTCGGTGTTCTCGGGCTCGTTTGCTGCCTTTCCACAGGCCATTCTCCCGCATGACTAAGCATCACAATGCTTCAATTTCTTTTGCGCTTATCAGCATCTTTGCGTTCCCTCTGGTGTACTCGCTGTTCACTCTTACAATTACAATTTCTCTTATATGTAGCAAGTATATCTTATATTCTCCAATGATATTATAGTTTTTTGGTCACTAAATTTGCACCGAAGTGCCATACTTATAAGAGCAAGAATAGGCAACAATAGTAATGTGAAATTTCCCCTTGGTTTTCTCAGTCTCCCACTGGTAAAGCACCAAACCTTTCAAGTATAGTTTTTAACATGATCCCGATAAAAGATTGGTCTGTACTCTGACTTCCTTTTCATATTCAGCTATACTTCACCTCTGTTGGGAACTCAAAAGATCAACAAAAGGTAGCATGTTCACTTTACCATTGGCATCTCTGCAACTCAATCTTTTAAATTGATTTCCTGACACGTAAACCACAAGACCACCCTCTTATATTGCTAGAGATTCAATTATGCTATTTGCTATTTCATAGGTCAATATTCTCTCAAGTATTTAATCAGAGCTAGTGTTTCTTGCTATTGTTCTGAGTTCCTACCACACAATATATATATACATACCCTACTAGATACATTAAGTTTCAAGTATGTGATCTGATAAGCAGTGTCTGTGCAAGGGGACAGTGAATAAACGAGGAGGAAAGCAAAGACGCTGATAAGCGCAAAAGAAATTGAAGCATTGTGATGCTTAGTCATGCGGGAGAACGGCCTGTGGAAAGGCAGCAAACGAGCCCGAGAACACCGAATGCATACCCCCTGCTAAAGCTGCTCGTTTTATCCCAGACGTTGGCGGTTGTAAATCCTGATTTGGACGAGCGCTAACGGGTGGGTAGCCGAGACTAAATAGGTACTTCCCCCTTCATACATCAAAAATTTCGTGCCAATCTAATTATCACTGGGGGTGCACAACGCCTGCAAAGCGTGACTCACATGATCTGTGACATTTGTCACGCATGCCCCCAAATTCTACTGACCCACTGCTCTCGTTCCTCACTCAACACATTTTAGCTAGCTCTTTTGTGTCACGTCATAATAAAAATACATTATCTATGTTTGTATGAAGTTTTTTTTTGTTAAAATGTGCTGGATATTGCTGGAGGCATCAAACCCCTGCCAAAAATCACATCAATTAGGTACTCAAACTTCATCCTCTTATAACTTTTGAACGAGAACACTTCAGAACATATATAATAGAGCAAAATTGCACTATTTTACGATGCCTACAATTGCTATTAGCCGGATTTTTAATTAAGGTGCTGTAACATATTAATATGACAGGTATTGGTGCATTATCTCATACTTACAATTATGATATTAAAATTCTGGTTAATAGGAATTGTCCGCATCGATGAATAGTACAAATTTGCTCTATAAATCATATACGTACGATGCGATTCCGTAAAGTTATAAGGTATAAGTTCTCGCTCCCATAGCTCAGAGGCACAGCCACAGGTTAGACATCAAACAACACCATGTGTGATCGATTGCTCAACACAAATATTCCATTATCATGTATATATGAACTACACATTAAGTACAGTTTATAATAGATTATTTGTATAGGCTGTATAGGTTTTTGTGCATGTAATAATGTTGAATTGGCCAAACTTATATCCAAATGCCTATTAACTGTATAGCTGTGATTTTCATTCTTTAATAACTTTTGAAGGAGTGAACGTAAGACTATGGTTTATAGAGCGAAATTACACTACTTTTTTGTGCCAATAATCGTATCAAGCTAGAATTTTGATTCAGCAACCGTAACATGTAATTTGGGTGTGTATAACAATGGGTTCCCATACGTACAGGACTTTTAATAAAATTCTGTATAGATAAAATTATTTACACAATATAATAGCGCAATTTTTCTCTATAAACCATAGCAATACAATGCGATCTCAGAAAGTTATTTGAGAAACAAGTTCTGAAACCAACCATATATGGCACAGCCACCAGCAGAACCTATTTTGGAAGATCGCCAATGAAGAGGATATAATTATAAATGTAGAAGAGGAAATAGTTATAAATGAAGAAGAAGAGATAGTTTTAAATGAAGAATTGCTTCAAGAGAGTGAAGAAAGGGAATATATATAAGTTGTCACAGCCATCACCTTGTTTTAACCAGTAGTTAAAAGAGAATATAGGATTTTGTACATATTACACCACTTAAATAATATATTTACCTCATCTAGCATAATATTAGTTAAAGTAGGAGTGAAAAGAGCAAAGAAAAATATGAAGAAACACCCAGGAAGGGAATATATACAAGTTGTCACAGCTGTCACCTTGTTTTAACCAGTAGTTATAAGAGAATATATGATTTTATACATATTACACCACTTAAATAATATATTTACCCCATCTAGCATAATATTAGTTAAAGTAGGAGTGAAAAGAGCAAAGAAAAGTATGAAGAAACACCCAGGAAATGCGAAGAATAGAACTGGGTCAAGATTTGTGACATTTTTGGTCACATAGCGTGACCGTCACGTCACCAGTCATGTGAGAGCCCATTATCACACAGGAACATCTAAGCAAAAGGGATGTCCGAGTACTAAGCAGTAAGTAGTCTTTATGGAAGAGCTAAAATGTGACTAGCGCGGTACGTCGTCTACGGTTACCGAGGAGTATCAGCCAGGATTTCGAACTCGCACCCCTCATTTCAATTCAAAGCCAATGACAGATCCGTCTGTCTATAAACTTCTACCCTGAAACTGAGCCAAATCAAACGCCAAGTTACCCAAAACGCCGTCACTCTTGCCTAATTTACACCAAGTAACCGGCGCTTCTTATTTCACCACGCGCTTATTATTGGAAATGAGCGTACTGATGGTAAGGGTAGTGTTCGATTGACTTTCAGTCTTTCAGCCTTTCAGCCTTGCGTTCACGCTACCCTGCGACCACATTTCGCACATACTATCTTCATTACATAGTTAGTATATACTTGACAAGGGCACTTTTCAATTACTGGGTTGGTGGGTTGGGAGTTGAAAGTCTTTAAATCAACTTGAATGATCTTAGTAAAGTGAGAATGTACCACACAAAGAAAGTTGGTTTTTCAGAAGTGCAATAGCAACTATGTACACACTTAGGTTACAAGACTAGACATATCTGTCCAACAGTTCAATGCATGTATTTCCTTTTATGAAGCACACAGAGACAGACTGCGAGGTATTTAAATGGGCTGCTATATGTAGAGGGGCCATTTATGCATTTCTTTCAGGTGGTTCATAGACAATTAACTTACTTACAGGTGAAACAAAGTGGAACACCGAGTCTTAAATGCTTTTTCTAAGTAACGTTCTTGTGGTGTGCGCGGTGATCTGAATTTATTGAAGATATAACGGCAGTATTTAAGCTATTTACTAGTACTATTACAAGTCATACAAGTTGTGCATACCTGAATATTTATACTGATTGGCTTGAGGTGCAAGGTGACTGATTCTTAGTCGTTGTCTACATGTATACATGAACTTGACATGAACGATGTTCTAAGCTCGATATGCTCTAAAGCAACTCTAATGTTTACAAATTTAATGTATATTTGAATTTTAATGCTCTGATATCAAGTTGCTGTCTGCTGCAACATTTTGTTCACATTATCTCAACATATCTAAAACTAATATATGGTGGATTAATTAAACACACAAGAGCTACAGGTAACATGTTGAACATAGCGAGTTGGTACTAGATAGCGAGACAGTTGAATAGGCAAGTTGAGCGGCACTGAATATAAGTATATCATGACAACAGCAACTATATCGAACCAAGTAATACCTACATGCAATTGAATTGAAGTCACACTTTCTAAGCACATTACTTACCATTCAAATATATATGCACTCTCACAAATACATAACTTACTAGGCCTGTGTATTTTGATTTTCTGGCAATGCTCTGGTATCGTTTCGGAAGGCAAGATGGTAAGTACCGGTAAGAATCTGTATTACGTAATATAAGGTACATAATTGAGTTCTATTACTGTTCCTAGAAACGGACGCCGTTCGATGCTTGTTCGGCTCTTTCGCAAAGAATGCGGACTTTGAGTGGTTCGAAATCCTGGCTGATACTCCTCGGCAACCGTAGTCGTCTGTTCATCCATCTCCTACCCTTCTCTCTCCATCCTTTCAGTAAAACGCACTAACAAAACCAAGCATTCAGATTCACGATATCCCTCCTCGAAGGTCTAATTATGGGACTCGTATAGGCGCTGCTATGTTGGCTCATGGTACGTTCTACTCTCTACCGATATATAATAAAACTTACAGTTTTACTTGGGTGTGGTATAGGTTTAGAGAAAGATAGCATCATCAAGAGGATGCAGTGCTCTTAAGTCGGCAGATTGAAGACGTGGGTGTAGCGTAATATAATTTGAAGCTGAGATGAGGAGGACCCTGAGGAGGAGTAGGGAGGTTAACGTTATGATATCCTGGCTGCACAAGGATGATGGGCCCTGTTCGATTCGGACTTCTATATTGTAATTTCGACTTGTTCGACCATGTTTATGGCTGATCGAGGAGTTGTTGTTATCACACGTTGTCCGACTATATATAGGAACTTGGAATTGGGTTTTTGGGAAAGGCGTTAGGATAGAACGGGTCTTCTGATAGGTCGGAAATGCACCAGGTTAAGTCCTGCTGTGCTGCGCTCATCTTGGTAAACACTTTCACAGGATATTACAGTTGGGGTCACGCAAACACCACCAATTTTATATCTCAACAATGCGAATTTTTGGGCACAAACTGACTTCAGATTCAGAATCAGCAACCTCAGAAACGTCCAAAAACGATGTTTTCGGAAAATTCCCACGAGAAAATGGGTTGGCCAAAATTTTTGACCAAAAAATTGACATGTTACAGGGTCTAAATCTACCTGAGTCAGGCTATGGACTGTATCACGAACCTATTATGGTATAGGAGGGAACTGACAAGTCTCGGGAAACCCAATTTTTGGCTCAAAACTACTCAAATTTATAACTACATACATAATAAGTATGCCCTAACAAGTATTTCTAAAGTAACTGCCAAACAAAGGACACACATCATGCTGACACATCAGAGGTTGCTGACCAAGTCTGTCAGCCTGGTGCGCGCTGACCCCTACAGAGGGTGCTAAATAGTAAATGCATTGACAATTGTCTACTCCACTAGTTGTTGCTTTGATATCTTTGATGGGTACCTCAAAGTTGAAAATTGAGTCGATGTTACAAGTTCTCATCAACATAGTATTTATAATGAATCTATGACTTGTCAAGAATTAAATAGTTTGTCTAATGTTACTTTAAAGTTTGTAGCAATTAGTATATGATACTACTTGGTTACATATATCTTAATAGTATAGTATTCACTTGTAATCTACAAAAGTTTAAGATTTCTGCTGCTTCTACCACAATGTTACTCAATGGGTTATTTGAGCAAGATTTAATACATTTTAAAGGATTTTAGGGCATTTTTCATGGTGTATACTATAGGTATGGCCAGTTACTTAGCCATTTTTTTAGTGCCGGAACCGGTACTCCGGTGGGAATTATTTTTACGGAATCATATCTAGATTAATGAAAGGATGCCGAAAATGATTTTTTCGAGATTTTACCTGTTTTTTTTGGCGATGGCCAAATTTTTGGGTCAAAAATGCAAAAAATCAGTTTGAGCGAAATCGGCTCGTGGAAATCAAAAGCAAACCCTCGAAATATGCTATTCCGATGGTTTTCGGAAGCCAGAAGGCATTGTGGGTGTGGGAAAAAATCAACCAAAAAAGTTGGTGGTGTTTGCGTGACCCCAACTGTAGAAAGGAATCAGGGTACTGGTGAATCACCAGTACCCTGATTCCTTTCTAATATCCTATCAACCGACGTTACACGTATTCCTGCTTACGATACGGGTAAACTCCGCACATTAAGTACGTAGCCGCCGTATTGATGGGAAGCCTAAAAAGTGGGATTGGCGCAGTAACGTACCTGTCACCCCCCTTGCGGAAGACTACTTGCGGCTCTCAGCCCTGTACCCTCCCCCTTCCATCACAAACCCGCAACAGGGTTGATGCCGCCCTTCAACTTTATGATTGACTTCGGCGCTGCGATGTCGGCTCATGCGGTGTATACTTGTCTTTGATTCGCTAATTTTGTTTATAAACATAACAACAAACCCTACCAGTCGCTTGTTAACACTCGAAAGACGCTGTACATAGCTTGAACATATCGTTAGTAGAGGAAATGAGGCGCCCAGAATCAGAATAATAACGTTACGCAACGGTCTCAACACACCACAACGAGAACGATGGCCCTGTCGAATACTGTATTGTATATTTATGGCCGCCAGTACGCGATATTAGGTATTCAATTGATAGGTGTTCTTTGTTGAGTAAAAATGGAACTTTGCCTCCAGCTATGTATGTATTACTTTTACCGACATGTTTGGACAGGATATCTCACCATATTCGGAGCTGGGCAGATTATGACTGTCTCTGTCTCTGTCTCTGTCTTACCTTTCAATCACTCACATTCAGCCACATTTGTTGATAGTTGTCCTGGCAGGATCTTGCAACCATCACCTATGCTCAAGAGGACGAGTTGAGGACGAGCGCTTCGAAGCCGTTAGGGGCGAAACATTGTATTTTACGTTGTGGATCATGGGAAAGCTTGGCAATTGATAAGAAGCAGGAAAATCCTTCCACGGTGGGTAACTTGAAGTAAGCGCCTCCATTCCAAACCTAAAGGATTGGCGGAAATGCCGACCGGATGTTGCCCCGGTAGCGTTTGCCCCCAATTAGTCCTTTGTACATACATACGACAGTGGGACACATATAATCAGCCAGAAGATGATGAATCGATGATCATATGTACTCCCCTTTCTTCGTTCTCTGACAAAGAAATTCTGAAAGATTAGCGTTTCCGATCTGAACTCCACTCCACACTCGTATTATTTAAAACTCTCGACGACTCGTTTCTCGTCATCTTCCCTTCCCTTTCCCGCCCAACATGGTTATGACACCGAGAGCCCCGAGTGTTTTAGCGGACACCAATATAATAACGAAAGAGAGCCTGATGAAGGATACTTCGCGTGAAAACACATTTCTCGACATTTCATGGGCATCATGTACGCAACCCTACTTCTTCAACACAGAATCATTAGGTGGGTCTTCAGCGTCGTATATACGAGTCACTTCAAGGATGCTAATCGACTACGCAGAAGGTTCCTCACGTCGTGCAAGTTGGGATGCAAGCAAGATGTCCGAAAACCAAGGAGTAGCTGGCAGTAGAAGCACGCGGTTAGGTGAAGGTGAGAAATCATCATTTCTAAATTCATTCATATCATTTCTAATTCAGGCGCTCCCATAGCAAGCGATTCTGCATTCGGTGCTGGCTCGAGGTTAGATGATCGTTCATGGTCAGAACCCCCTCAAGGATACAACCCCAGTCCCCCTTTCCCATTCCGACAAAGCCTCACTCCATCTGGCCATCCTGACTGGGGAACCGCACCAACCCCGAAGGGAGCAAAGCATCGTGCGCAGTCACGTTCACACTCACAGTCAACCCCCATCCCTGCCTCACGACTTCCTCGCAATTCATCATCTCCCTACGGCCACCAAAACCAAAACCAACGCCAAAATACACAAGTCTCTCAGAACCTCGTGGCGCAGGGTGTAGAGTATCGTTTCAGATCAACGTGCATGGGAATGACAGGTCCTTTGATGGGATACCGAAATGTTGATCAAACGGGTGTTGCTACCAACAATCACGGTTGCGATATCGACGACGAAGAGGAGTTGCTGCGTTCGATTAGATCGAGTTTGGATGCGGAGGATGGGAGATTCCGAGAGATCCCGCTGTCGACTCCGAGACTGGGAGCTGGATTTGGCTTGTCGAAAGATATCCCAGTTACATTCCCGCATGAAAGATCAAACTTTATGCATGTTGACCCCTTGCCACAGGAGTGGCCTATGACCTTGTGATTTGTTGTTTTATTATAGTTTCTCGAGGGAGGGTTACCCGGTTTACAGGTTGTATAAAGTATTGTAATCTTATTTTCTTATACCTGATGTTGATAGTGTGTAATAACTTCATAACTCACCGCGACACCACATACCTTGTTTATTTTCTAACAAATTTGTAAATTAAATCTTGCAACGGTAAGTACTAGCCTCGGTCAAAGTTGAGCTACAACTTTTGCAGCTGCAGCTGTAGGTGGCTGCGTGTTGCATAAAGCGGTTGATGCGCCTTATTTTTGAAGTCCGACACATTGGAAGTCACACTGCCCATACTCACTCGACTTTAAGAGCAACATATAAGCCGCACCTTTACATATCCCTATACATGCCTTACAATTTATTATAACCTATATTATAGAGATTTATTGTTTTTTTTTGATATTTTTTGTTTATGAATTGCATGAGATATGATCGAAATAATAAATTTATGACGTGATGTAGTATTTCTGCCACAGTGCCATCTACTATGAGCTATTTCATTATAATAAAATAACATCAGTTGAAATATTAACATAGAATAAGATACAAAATACTACGTGTTTCGCGGATTGTAACATCTGAACTTCATTTGAGTTGATACAATTCAAATAGTATCTTGCCAGTCTCAGACCACTTGTTTCACTGATATTTTCCTAAATATATCTAATATGCTTTACTATTTACTCATTAAGTATGTGCCACAAATTTAGGCCTGTAAAATACACTTGATTCCTGTATAATTAATACTGTGCTACCAAAACTTTTTGTTGCCCAGTTTCTATTGGAATAAAACAGTTATAAGATATATAATTAGATTAATTTTGAAATGACCATAACTCCTATGTTAATTTAAATTACAGTACATGAAATTATGGTTTACAGAGCCAGAATAACATCGTTAACAAGTGAACGAAGAGAAGAATGGTCCATTTCCAGAGGGTGTCACAGTGGGTCACGATCGGAGTCTCAAAAATCAGGCGCATCGACCGCTTTAGGCAGCACACAGCCACCTGCAGCAGAAGTTGCAGCTCAACTTTGACCGAGGCTACTCTTTCGTTTCCCCTCCGCAAGCACAGTTGAAAACGTGGGAAAATACTCTGGCTTTAAGTGCAGGTATACATCCGAATATAGACTTCAGCCAGCTCCAGTCCAGACTTGGCCCAGATTGTGTTAGGCTGCCAGCCAGTGGTTCGTTCCGTCGATCTGGTGTAGGGAACCCTACTGGCCTATGTACAAAAACACCTAATATACATAGTCCATTAGTTCCTGTACTCATCCTAACCAATTATAAATTATCTTATTTACCACACCCTGATCTCGAGACACTAACAATGTTCCACACCCTCGATTACTCCGAAGATCATTACAAATTTTGATGAAGTCCGCAATATTACTAATCAATCAATCATTACTCAGCAAGCGCTAAAGTTAACGCGCTGAGTAGTATCTTAAAACCGACACGCCAAAGTAAACACCGTACCGAAAGGCACGTGACTTAGCGCTGACCAATCAAAACGCACGGCAAAGCGCTTGCATCAATATTACTTTATCCGATGCCACCGCGCGCCCTTTATACATATTCCTTTCCTCTTTTCTTTATTCCCCTACCTTTATCTTTATTCCTTTACTACAAATCATTCTTACTTACTGTATTATTAATCATGGTACATATTTCTACCTAGGTAGTTCCAAAAAGTATATAAACCCCTCTCATGTAGCTACATCCCTAAGTCAATTCCAGTTTGATTCACACTCAGCATTCATCTGTTATTCACACTAAGCTTCTAGCTGTAGAAACTTAGTGTACTTCTGTTCCTATCTGCTTAATACTCAATACTGCTCAGCTTCATTACTAGTTAAAGCTCTTGCACAGGCAAGAACCTTAGCTAACTTCGCATTTTCTACCCTTAATTCACCAAACACACATTCACTACTTCCCTTAAAATCCTATACAAGTCTTAATAACCTTATAAGACTTGTACCTTACTTCAACACTCCTCGGGAAACTCGACAACTCATTTAGAACACCAGTGACAGACGGACGCTGTCACTCTCCGTACTTTATTGTACACCTTCAGACAAGTAGTCACCTTACACTGGTTTCAAATTTCATTCCTCGTCTTCTGTGGCTTCTCTATGGTGCGCGGCGCTTAGTCACCACTAAATATGTGCAGCGGCGGAATCCGATGGCGAAAAAATTTGAAATTATCCGAATGCAAAATTGATGTAGGACTACCGTTTCGTACCTGTAACTATCTCTATCTACACTTTAATATCAATGGCTGGACCACGAAAAGCCCAAAAGATAGCTGCTGCACGAGCTCGAGAAGCCAAGGCTCACCGGAAATTGGGCTTATATGACAATTCAATGCCAATTGATCATGCGATCCAATCCGATAGCGATGTACCAGACAGTGAATATGAAGACGGTGTGGGATGGGATGGAACTATCATTCATACGCCATCCGACTTCGAGGATTCAGAAGGAAAGTGGGAAGACTTCACGGCGCTATACCTCTCCCTTTGATTACTAATACATAAACCGTGGGAATATATTAACATATTTGGAAGGTGTTACATAATGCGGCAGAATTTGGGTTGATCAAAAATTATATCTCCGTCAGTTTTGCGAATTTCAAAAATCTGTCTGGGCATTTTATTCCCCTCATCAAACTAAGCACTATGGAAAGAGGAATAAGCCATAGGACTTTTTCTCACGAAGTCATTTTGGTTGCACAAAGTTGGTGGTGACTAAGTGCCGCGCACCATACAACTTTTTAGTTACTTACATACCGTCTTGAAGTTTTGAGTCATTTCCGCCTCCCTTATCTCGCCACACGATTAAATACAACATGAATCAGGGTAACGGAAGCATAGCATCCGCTGGCAATTATACAGGTATGGTATTCTAACTGTCTCTAAGTTAAATGTGTTTTATGTTGATCTATCGCAAAAGCCACCACCTCAGGCACAACGCCCCACGAGCGCATTGTATCTTTTGGTGAGTCTGTATCACTCGAAATATTCCAGCTAACAATGACTTACATTACGTAGATATCCCCCCATCCGAACTGACAGCCACCCGAACGAACTATGCTATATTCTTCAAACTGAATCCGTTCCTTTCACTTGTCAATAGGCTCTCGTGACAGATATGGAACGGCGGAATGCCTTCTCTACGGTGATACTGCATGGACTCTGTTGGACAGACCCGGCTTTGCATGTCCTCCCGCAGTGCCGATACATTTCGAATCATCATACAATATTCGACGTGATGGTTCGGTTGGAGGATTAGGAATGTTTGCAAAGCGCAATATTGAGTATGGGGAGTGTATCCTGGTGGAAGGCCATTGATGGTTCCCCCGCAAGTTGTGGATTTCGATGAAATTGAGTGTTCCGACGACATTCGTAATGCCGCTAATATTGACTCAGAGTGTGCGCCAAGGTGTCTTTTAGAGCCTATGATAAGATTGGCGTTAGACCGTATGAGTCTGGAAAATAGGGAAGCTTATTTGAACCTTGATAATGCACGAAGTAACTCTGTGCATAAACTATGTTCAATTTGGGGAACTAATTCGCTTGACTTTTCCGAGCTTGACGAGCTGGTCTCAGGAAAGAACACTTATGATATGTACACTATGGTTTTTAAAGAGATGTCGAGGATCAATCATAGGTAAAAGCTTTAGTTTATCATCTTTTCTTTATTTAACTCATACGGTAAACGTTACAGCTGTTTACCGAACTGCGGATACAACTTTGATCTTCGATCCTTCACTTTGAAAGTATATGCTAGTAGGAATATTGAAAAGGGAGAGGAGATTTTCTACAGTTACATCGATCCGTTAATGGGGTACCCTATTACCTCAGATCGTCAAGAGGAACTTAAACTGATTGGCTTTACCTGCTCGTGTGCCTCCTGTTCTCCACCGTCACCCCATAATTCGCCCAAATCGAAGCTCCAGTCCAGATCCGGTCCCACGATTCCCATTCGGGATTCTGACACCATACGTACGTCGATTCTCGACCGTTGTCGTGACATGATTGAATACTTCGATGAAAACCTGTTAGACGATATAAACTATGCTAACGAGGTATATGAGAATTGCAGGAGTTTGCTTATGGATGATATAACGGGGATGAAAGCAGACGGGTTTCAAGGTATGGATCATTACAATGATATTGTAATGATAATTAGTAGGGCCACTGCCGCTCTTTCCGAGAAGGGAGCATATAGAGCCTATAATAAAGCAGAGATTACAGAGATGAAGATTTACCTGACTAATTTACTTCCTAAACCTGACAGAAATACTTTGTATACTCGTATTTCTTAGTTGGGTTGAAGTTGTTTCGTATCAGTAAATTTAAAGTAGATTTAGGAACATTAAAGCTTTAAATATTATGTAGACATATACAATACAACAATACAGAATACCAGGCCTTGAACATTCTTGGTACTGAGGACATGAATAGTAGCTCATGTCGGTCGAATGTCTATGATTAGTAAAATGATAATCCCATTACTGTGTTAAGAGAAGCTCGTATCGGGTTGCTGATGTAGTATGATAGCGAAGCGTATTCATAGAACTATAAATTAATAAGACATTAAAATCATGTGCATACTCACACTAAGGAAATGCAACCGCAATCTCATTTTTGATTGTGAGTTTGAGACTAAGATATCACTGGTATCGTCAACACATGCTAAATTCCTTCCGAAGCGTCTTGATTTTCATTGTTTAATTCGCTAGTTAACGCCGTAAAGCCAGCCACAAACGAATTCCATTCATTGAGCCTAAGATGTGTAGTGTCAGACGATTTTCAGAAGATCGGTGATATGATTCCGTATACAAGAACACTCACTGGAAACCGTTGGGCCCATTGAGCCACATGGCCATCGTATTACTATGCAAGGTCTGCTGCATGTCAATCGGAGGCGCTATGTTCATGTTCGAATCTAAGTGTTCAGAAATGTATGAGCCATGGCCATTTTCTGGAACACCACGAGAGGGAACATTATTTCTACCCATCTGGCCAGAAGGGTGCTCGGCATTGCTATAGTTAAAAGTCGAGGGGTTGAAACCATCGAAAAGAGCACCGTCAAGAATAGCAGCTGCCCGCTGCTCAGTTCCAAGATCGATTGATGGCGGCTGAAAGGTCTCTGTGTATTGGTCGAATAAATCGAGTTGGCCCTCCTGTATTGGCGGGAAAATCTCAAACGCAGGATAATTAGAAGTAAAAATGCCAGTTTGAGATGATAACGACGGTGCGCTCTCCTCTTCCCCAGCATCACTGGATAGAAATTCGGTATTTCCGAGCTTAAATAGTAATGCAGGGTCGTCCTCCGGAAGTATAACCTCCCCAGAACTTGTAAATTCATTCAAAACGTCCCTGAAAAAAAATCATAGTAAGCTAAAGCAACACTACAAAGATGAATAGTAAAACGAACAAGAGAGCCCCAGCATTATGCCATCTATCTTCCGCCTTTCTCAAGACATCCTTACACTTTTCGACGTGATTCATTACTTTTGGATCCGGTTCCACTCCATTGCGTACACTACCCCAAATACTAACAAGTAACACTATCCCTGCTGTTACGCATGTAAATTTCATAAAGGGGTACACCACAGTTAGACGCTTCGTTAGACGCTCCAGGACAAGAGAGCACGAGCGCGCCGCAGTGGTACATATTACCAGGGAGGGAAAGACAAGGGGCGATGGTACACCGGTGTCTCGGATGAACGAGCGATGTATAAGTATTTGGACGTAGTGATATGTAGTTATCAAGGATCCGGATAGCTTGAAGAATCGGTCATCCGTCCGATTCGGGTCCCAACGTACTACATGTATTCTCCAGCATTTAGATAGAACATATCACATATATAAAAATTGACGCTTACAGTAGTCGGGTAATGCCCCTATCCAGTTGTTCAAAGCCGAGTCCAGCTCGGCCACAATATGTTGCTCCCAGTCCGATTTTAATACTAATTCCCACCATTTGGTCTTAATCGAGTACTATAGCGCAATTAGCCCAGGAACTAAAAGACGGGTATAGATAAGATGTACGGACAATAGTATTGACTGAAAATATCATAATCTTGCTAAGCCGAAGATGCTGATTAAAAGCAGTCACCACAGAAGGTACGCCATCTGGTTGCTTGAAACGATGTCTTGGATCTGGATGCTCCCAGAACTCGTCATCACATTCAATAGGCATATCAAGATCAAAGCTTCGTTACGTATCAGTCGAGTTAGTACCCAAAGTTCATAGATGGACGTACTATTCGTCGCAAAGCGCGCATGGTCTTCCCAGGCTCACACTATTCATTCGATCGATAAGAACAAGAACCCAAAAGGCTCTCTTCCAAAGTTCATCTTCAACGGTGAGCCTCTCGCGAGAAATACGACGACGATGAACGCCAACATCCTGAGCGAGGCGAATACCGAAACCTGCAAGAAGCCACATTGACTCTGGTGCGCAAAACCCCGTAAGATAATGCACTGCTAACTAAAATGCGTCAGAAGGATCGGTAAGAACGGAGAATAGATTTCGTACTCACGCAATACAGCTGGAGATCGTACAATGTCGGCGGGTCCAACACGCTCTGCTTGATTACCTGAACTTGCTTGTACCATTTCCATCCTGCCGAGAAGTGGGATTGTTCTCCATCGTTTAGCGTTCGCTCGTCGATCTCATCTGTATACCGAGATCCCACAGCGCATACTAATAAGAGCACGCTTCCGAATCCTTCATCGTGCAGGTAAAGATTATTGGCAACGGCCCGCTCGAACGTTGGTCTATGAAGCAGAGGATAGAAAAGGTTCACATGGTCAAAGTACGCGTTACTAAGTTTTAAGATGAGGTCCGAGGAAGGGAATGTATAGTTCATTGGTGGGCGTTCCATGTCCTTATACCACTGAAGAGATTATTCAGATACGAGATGATCTTCGTACAAAAGGCAAATTACTCACATGAAGTCTCTGCCAGAACATTGGTCTTCTATGCTGCAGTATGCGTCGCTTGACTGGAGTTCCTTTCAAGTACTTGTTTTTCAACAACAGCGCAGTTTCCATGAACTTCATCCCGCTACTCTTTCCCATGAACCTACAAGATTTGGCCGAGTTGACGGATATCAACTTCAGTCGTTCTGCAAGAATATCATCCTCGACCTCATCGTCCCTGAAAGGGTCGTCATTTGAACCAAGAGTGAGTGAAACAACCTTATGTGTTATGTCTACCACGTCGTTCTTTGGTGCATTATCTGCTGGAGATTGGGTCAGCGGAGAGCTGGCGAGTGAGCTAACAGAGGAACTGGAGGTTGACTCCGAGGCAGTCGTATTGACGAAGCATTCTGTGGCATATTCAGGGTCAAGATGATAAACGAGGCTGTGTAGCAAGGATTTGTCTGGGCACAACTGAAGAGTCTCGTTTAAGGAAAGTAGGGGTTAAAAGACGAGGCAGTCAGCACCTTCTTAACCAGTCCTTCCAGCAGTTTAATTCGATGTTCAAGCTCTTCGACATATCTGTTGAGTGCGTAAATTTACATGTTGTGGTACGTGGTACGGATGAATTTACCCCTTGGGCAGTCCTCGTTTCTGCAGATGTAAGCCCGACGTATAAGCTTTCGTTCTTTACACGAAGATACGGGAACGTACTCTTGGTTCAACTGTGAATGTGCACTCGATGCCTTGCTCGGCGCATTTCGAACATTTACCTTGTGGATGAATTGGCTCGTCGCCTGTAAAAGCGTGTCTTAAGAAACGTTGAAATGTTTAAGAATAATCGAAGCATTAGTACATCGAACTGATTGACATAAATATTAGCCACGTCAACTGATGTGACATGCGTACTATAGGAGACCTACTTTTCTTCTTTCTACAGTGGTCGCATGCACGCTGCATCAATTTCCTCTTTTTCTGGTAGCTGTTATGTGGTTCTTCTTCGTTTGACATAGGTAATACGTGAAGAAGACTTTCTAAGTCAAAGTGGTCCCAATACTATGAAAGAATGTGGTAAGAAGAGTTGATATGTAGATGACCGAATGCTGTGTGCTTATATTAGTTTGTTGACATGTTACGTACCAAAACGTTGCGGGTTGCCATTGAACTTTGTCGTTACAGTACCAAACCTTACGTGGTCTTTTATGCCGAAGGCGATGATGGTCAGATGAGCCGCTTAGCCGCGAGCGTTTGTGGACAAAGGAAAATTGAACATTACATAATAAAGAATTAGGGCCGACAAGCGGCAAAGCCCACTACCAACAAATTAAACCGGTGATTTAAGTCACTCACAGCAAGATTGACAGATTAGTTTGTTACTACAAAATATAGTTGTCCAAGGAGGGAGTCAGCAGAAGTCTGCATGTAGATTCATTGACTTCATGAGAAGGGATGATAATACTTAGCAGAAGGGAGAAAACAGTTCATAAGGCAGGGAACTATGCTATTGATGGAGTACGTATCACCATTGTATAATAACTGAATGTGAACACAATGTACACAAACCCCAAATCCCCACTATTGTACATACCACTACAATACATACAGAGCAAACCCATGCAAAGATCTTAGTCACGAGTATGTTATGATGGTGATAGGATGATGCGAGAAGATGGTGATATGGACAAATTCTTTAGGATATAGAAGCCACGAATCTCAGATACTGTGGCTTCATATGGTGAAACCACAATCATAATTGCACAATATAATACATAACATACTCTGCTGTTAATGATATGGTGACCTTCACTCTATAGTACAGTGGTTATCGTGTGACGTGCAACTATAATTTCCAATGGAATACTCCCTGGAGGAGGCAAATTATTGGGGACTTGTTGTCCGGCCTCTCTCAGGGAGAGATGCATTCTGTTGATTAGTATGGCTATAAGCCTTCAAATTACATCCATCAGCTCTTCATGTAAGAATAAAAGATATGATCATCACATTAAGTCCGGTCTGTGTAACTGGAATTAGTGCATTCAACAACATAAATTTCAGTACTCACTCCGCTGCTATCAATGCTAGGCTTGGAGGTGCGTTAAAACCTAACAAAATCCAAAGCAATGTACATGAAAAAATAGCAAGAAAAATATCGTCCCATCTCGTTGAACCACTTTGACCCATTTTAATGTCGGAAACCAATTTTTACGTGAAGATATGGTAATCCATAGGGTCAAAACAAAGACTAAGGTATCAAAACTAAGCGCAAGACAAAGGTTGGCGACAGTTAGTGGATAACTAAAGTGTATAGTATTTAGTACTCAGCAAGTTTCTGACCAAATTACAGATGTACTTACGCCGTAGGATCGGGGAAAAGCTCGCATACTTGATAGCCACTTAGCTTTAAAGTGAATATCAACATAGTTTGAGTACTTACTTTGGAACATATTTCTGTTTGAGCCCTGTCCTACAAGTGTATCTTCCGGTGGTGTTAGTACTACGGGATCTAATCCATAATCAGCGCACAGAACTAGAATATAATGATGACTGGATGTGGCTTACTTCTCAGGGTATTATCTTGGCCTATCTTCGAAAAGATATAAAATGCTAGGATTAACTGCGTTATGATATGAATCCCAAGAACGCTCGATATTATTTTATTTCTCTTCGTTAACACATGGATTCTACAAGAGAGTTAAAATCTATAATAGATGATGTGCAATGACACATTACCGAAGTGACAGAAATATCTCTGCTATCGTGAATATGATTACAGTCTGTATGAACTCCGCGATAGCAAATCGGGAGCAACTAATAATTGGCCAAATTTCAGATCAGGAGCAAATATTTATTGAAAATACTGACACCTAATGTGCATGTTATAACTCTGGTTTCAAAATCAAAACAGAATCATACTTACCAATTCAGTCCATGCAGGGAGAAAATACGCCATTTGATTTCAGTTTCTGTGTCTTGTTCGCATATCGATAACGTACAGGTTAGGACTATGATACAAAATGCCAAGCTGATATATCGATTCTAAATGGAATGATTCAATGAGATTTTTTTCATTACACAGCGATAGGCCCTACTATAAAAAACAGAACTGTAGCTAGATTACCATATTTAGCACGGTTAGTGATGTATTATAAGACAGTATCATACTCACCTGGGGTTTTCCTCCCCCGCCACACTAATCTAATCTGTGTGTAATGTTAATATTGTGATAAATTTTTGAATTGTACATAAAATTGGGAATCACCCCTTGAGGAAAGCTTAAAATGTAGTCATACAGGAGGAGGGTAGATGCAGCCACGAAGTAATACTTTGTTGAAAGTCTGTTTCATCGACAGCACATTAATCAGCAATCATTGTCTAAAAACCGCCACTTACATGTTGGACAGCTTCTGTATATCTGGTGGCAATTCATTCGGATTGGCCATACTTGACGGTATTCCTCCTTAGGCGTCACTTAGCGCAAAGTTAGACAACTGTCTGCATTTATGTGAAATTGAATTTTATCTTCAGTTGTGGTAGATAGTACGGGTTTAAATGCAGTGTTAGATTGAATGATGAGAAGATTCTGGACCTCACGTATAATATGATGGCGATCATAAACACTGAAAGTCAAAATAGAGCAGAAGATTTGAGTGCATCCCGAGATATCCATCATCACTGTTCAAGGCCATTAAGTCTCAAAATCAGTGAACTCATGTGGGCTATCTTCCATTTGTTATAGCTCACTATGAGAATAACAATCGCTATATGTAACCTAAACCCATGCCTGCCAACGTAAAACATAAGTCTTGATGTAGATGTTACACATTTCAGCTCAGTCGACATTCGTGGGCACTTATAGCTCTCGTCGTGTATACTCTTCTTTCATTTATGTGCATGGGCTTGCTAGAAAAAAACCACGCATTCAGCAGATATATTGTGTATGAAACTTGATCCAACTTTCCGAGTTTCGAAATTGTATCTGATAGGTTGATAAAAGGTATAGATCAAGCATATGATATTTCATTTGACTGTTCATCATGATTAAATCAACAGCCTTCCGCAATGAAGCACATAGGGCGTACATAGTCATTACACGCTGATAGCAGTATACCATGCTTATGTGATATCCTACTCTAAACTTAGATGATGAAGACAAGATAGAGGTGACTTCCAGTGATAGTTATGTTGTTGCCTCTTTCGATATATGATCAGATCAGATCCGTGGGTACAGAGTGTGAGTTGCTATATATTCCTCATGTTAAGTTAAGAGGGGAGTCGAGAATTGATGGCCATTATTTCCTTCTATCAGATTTACGTTGACACCAGGTGACCAGGAAACGAAACGAGACAGATATGTGCACCTAGGGACTTGAACAGTGGCGAAAGAAAGGCGATATTATTGACACTGGCAGGTTGTGGCAATGGATCCTGCCCGCAGCATGGAATAAAAAGATCCCTCGGAGCTCAAAATGGTCATTTGTGTGATTTACTCACAGTACACTATGTACAGGTTCTGAGTCTCAAAGCTCTGAGTCGACTCTGTGGAGCTACAGGTACAGAGTGTGATGAAGGGAAGGAGAGTTCTTATCCTGAGGTTGCTCTCTCAGGAACCCCTTTTGCGATGATGCGACTTGCTAAATCTTCTAATATTGCAGTCTTTCCTACTCCAGGAGGACCTATGAGGACTGGGCTGGACTTTGTTCGTCGCAAGAGAACAAGAAGGGGGTTAGTACTCAGTAACTAAACTGAATGAGAGAAAATCAATATTTACAAGCGCCCTTTGTCACAGAATGTCACAAGTGATCGATTGACAAACCAATCACAGAGGGTAAAGGGGCTTCGGCCAATCATATTGCTAGAAAGTGAGATCTAGTGTTGCCGCGGGCTCAGCTCAAAGCCGCTAGCCGCATGAGCTGAACCGAAAATTGGCCGAGCTGAGCCTCCAAAATGGAGTACGGCTTATTTTTGAGTGGCTCAGGAAATAGCCGGCTAGCTGAGGCTCGAGCCGACCAAGCCAGAGTACGTAAGGATTTCCTTACGCCTAACTAGTCAGGAATCGACAACCATCAGTACACTTCGTTCACGATCCTCCAATTCTATAGCTCATACACATTTCCACCATACGGAAAGGCAAATCTCAACCCCATGTTCAATTAATATGTCTATAAAGCTCCTGTTACATCATGTATGTCATCATTGCTCAAGTTCAAGTACTTGAAACTGACGAATAGCACCACAGTTTTGCCCAAGTTTTGCCTCATTTCTGCCTTGTGGCTACCTAGTACACAGGAAAATGGCTACTGACTACAATACTCGTGTCTCGGTGATTTTATTATTGCACCTACAGATACCCAGCGCACAGGAAAATGGCTATTAGCAATGGTAATCGTGTCTTGTTGAATTCAATGCTGCGGAGCGATTGTGATGCGCAAGTTGCAACGTTGAGGACTGGTACAGAGTATTGACTCAGATTTTTAATTTGTACTTTACTGTAATTTTTTGATACCGAAAATTTCAAGTATTTAAGTGGCAGCGCATAGCATGAAATTCAGAACGAATCACGCATACATTTTGCAAATAACTGCTGACACCCTATTGCTCTACTCTACCACTTGCTATTCATGCCTCCTCGTAAAGCTGCTGCCATGAAGACCGCTGGAAATGACAACGAAATCAATCCAGGTATGTATGTCCACTGTATTACATGTTTTATACTATTCTATGCTCCTTAATTTCGACTTATCACTTTCTCTGTTGCAGAACCAGCGAAACCGAAACGCAAAACTACTCAAAATAAGCAGTCTCAAAAAGCGAAAGCCGATGCTGTACCAGTGCCATCACCCATTCCGATTTCTCCTCCTGTTGATACCAATATCAGCAATTCGGATCCATTCCTCGAAAAACCATCCACCAGCCCGGAGCCCTTGGTTACGCCTCAGTTCAGTCTCAAACCAGTGGATCCAAACGATAGTGACTCAGATGGTTCTGCTGATGCATCTTTGCTCGAGCGTTTAAACACTGTCGCAACTCCGTCGACACTGTCCCCTCGTGCTGGTCCACACAGTAAGGCTCGTTCTGGCCAAGCATTTACAAAGCGAGAACGTCCAGGGAAGAGCCGTGGTGCTGATGATGTGAAGACATTCTTCCAAGAAGTAAATATAAAAGGTGAAGTACTTCGAGAGTGCCACTTTTGCAGGCAAGTTTTATTTTATTTTCTCGTAACTATACCATCTAATATATCTGTTTATCTGATGCAATTTTAGTTTACTTCAGAAATCACAACCAACACATAGGATTTCGCACTACAAATTATCTACAACTACTGGTATTCTTAGGCGACATCTGGCAAACATACACTTAGACCACTGGATTGCCGCCTGTGATCAACTGAAAATTACGGTTGGAAGGACTGCCGAAATCAACTCGCTTATTGATGCGCACCGAGCGAAGCACAATGAAAATCCCACTGCCAAAGCCAGCCCGAAACGACAACCTTTCTCAAAGGAAGCATTTGTAGAAGCATTAGTTGATTGGGTTGTTTCAGATGACCAGGTATGTATTTGAATTATAGTACTTACAATACTCGTTTTAACTCACACTGATGCTTATATTATAGTCAATTAATGTGATCGAAAACGAGAAACTACGGTCTCTGTTCCTAATGTTGCGAGAAGACCTTACAGATGAAGATATCCTCATCGCACACAGCTCCGCAACAAAATTATGGAAACATGGGATAATCATCTCGATCATTTGAGAGATGAATTAACAGTAAGTACACTGTTTTAAATATTTTTTCGCATTAAGCTCAATGTATTATTGAAGAATACAATCGGATCTATCTCACTGACAATGGACTTATGGTCAGATGAAAACCTTTCTCCGTTCATGGCTGTAACTGCCCATTGCATCGAAGTCAAGACAGAGCAGACCTCTGAAGGAATGCATTATAAATTAAATCTTCGATCTGATTTAGTAGGATTTCATCGTGTACCTGGTCGTCATACTGGAGTTCATCTATCTGGCGCATTTCTATATATTCTTGATCGACTTGAAATCGCATCTAAGGTATGATAATATATTAGATTACTGGAAGATCTTTTTAATATGTTCATAGATCGGCTGGGTAACATTAGACAATGCCTCAAATAACGATACATTTGTTGAAGCACTGCAGAAAGACTTGCGTGTGCGCAATATTCCTTTCAATGCCTCTGAGCGGCGTGTACGGTGCGTATTCAAATATTTCGATATGCAAGTTCTGACATTCTATTTATAACTAGTTGCTTCCCACACATCGTAAATCTCGCATGTCAAGCTGTATTATCAGCAGCTACGGATTTAGGTTATGCAGAAGATAATGCTGTGGAATATAGAGCAAAGCCAGGAAGCAAACGTGACCCTATAGCTTTGCTTCGCGCAGCTATTCGAAAGGTATTTGATATATCATTTTATATTTCACTTAAATTTCATAGTTCCATCTAGATTCGATCATCATCTAATCGACGAGATGCCTTTCGGAAGACCCTGATCAACATACCAAATTATCCGGTTTTAGAGTTACTACGTGATGTTAGTACACGATGGTCTTCGACTTATTTAATGATAGAAAGGGCATTAACTGTTCGAAAGGTGTGCAGGTGTTATTGACTAAAATTCTTCACATAATTAATGTTCTAAATGAATAGGGAATTGACCAGTATTTATCTCGTGAATTGGAGGACTATGTCCTCACAAATAACGATTGGGAAGTACTCAGGTCATATGCTGCAATACTTGGGGTAAATAATAGGCATGAATTTATGATATGAATAAGTACTGATAATACATTACTATTACAGGTGCCACACTCATTTCAACAGAAGCTTTCTGCTGAAAAGACACCAACACTATGTCATGCACTGCCATCTTTCAATGCGATGATTAAAATATGGACAAAGCTCAAGGATCGCATGCCTATATATGAAAGTGTTATCAATGCGGGTATAAAAAAACTACAGGACTATAATCAGCGCACTAATGTTGTACCTGCTTACCTATTTTCTTTAAGTATGTATTAATTCTAATAATCTTTTCATTTTTCATACCTATTTATCAACTCATGATTATAGTTCTCAATCCTGCCAGCAAACTCAAGTGGATTGAAATAAATATGCCGAACAAAGTAGATTCGGTGAAACAGCTTTTTATTGACACAGTTCGTCATTTTACATATTATATTTCTTTCTTCCTAATTAATTGTTCCTTAGCTTCGAAAATATCGCACTTCTGCAAATATAAAGACACCAGCACGCAGAAAACAAGATACTTATTATGATCCATATGATTCTGACTTCAGTTTTGACAACATGGATTCCAATGAATCTGACTTAGATGATCTTGCTCGTGCTGACATGATTCTGGAGCTTGATGATGATCATTACAGTAGACATTCTAAACCACAGAGTCTTCAAGCTGAGGTTGAATCATACTTCCTTGATACTCAATCTAGCTCCACTATTCTCGCTTTCTGGCAGGTAACTAGTGCTCTTGAGTATTTGTATAAATTGTGTCACTAATTTTATTTATAGGAAAATCATCTCAGATACCCAACAATTTTCCGACTTGCCCTTGACATTCTACCCATTCAAGGGTCCGCTGTTCCTTGTGAGAGAGTGTTCTCATCTGCAAAGGAAACTATGACAGAACGACGAAACCGTATCAGCCCAAAACTGATGGAAGCATTACAAATGATCAAATTTTCTCGTAAACATGGTAATTCACAGTTGAACTTTACGGAAGGGACTTCAAGACAGGACGAGACCAAGATCATTGAGAATATTATGAATGAAGAAAAAAAGGTACCTGAGGACATTAGTGCATTCTTAAGTAGTTTACTGCATGATGATCACGACGACGATGCATAGGACTACGATTTGTTGACAATTTACTATACATTTATAGAAGTTGATCATGAACCTGAAAGTAGCCGTTGGCTAGCCTTGAGCTGAGCTAAACCGAACCGATAAATCAGCTATTTTTGGCTCTTGAGCCCCAAAACAGCCGAGCTGAGGAGTAGCCGAGCCTAGCTGAACCTTAGCCGAGCCGCGGCAACACTAGTGAGATCCCGACCCGCGATCCACAAATTGACTTATAAGGAAATCCAGAGGTCCCTATAACCCAACTACTTTAAAAGGTAGTGGGAACAATAGCAAACTCAAGCAAACTCCAACAAAGACCCGCGCGCACGGGCCCCTCGAGTCGACGTTCTCGTCAATTCTCGTTCTTCTGCATTAATACTCTGCATTCCCACGTCGATGTCATGGAACTCAGGTGAGGCCTTGAGGCTGTAAAAAGTTCATACGTAAAGGCAAGTGCTGAACAGCAATTGCACAGCAGTGAGCACCGTGCGATATCTACTTATACTGCTACCCAATACAGGCACTCATTTACTGGCCCCCACGCCATGGATCCCAGCGATAATGAAATCACTGACATACCACACCATGAATCCGTAATACGCAACTCCATTTTTACCCTGGTTGACAGAGTCACTACAGCTGATATGTATATGGTACGTCGTTGATTATCTCCCCCAGTTTCCTTGTCCTTTTAATCTGATAAAGTTTAGATTGAAGACGATAAACGAGTTCATATCCTTCTAGCAACAATCTCGGGGCTACTTGAACATGTCCAAGCTCATATGTATTGTGAATATAGATTTCATAGTGATGCATTCGCATCCCAGCTGGAAAACAACGATGCATACTGCCTGGATGATTTGCTAGATATTAATCTCCAAGCAATTTCAGATTGCATATTTGACTACATCACGAAAGCTCTCGCAGTTCGAGCAATGGATGCATCTTGTCCAGACGTTCTCCTGGATCGCACCATCCTCTTCTTACGTGGCACCATGGATAGATTCCCATACCCGTTCTACATACGCTATTACTCCTTGGGATACCTGGCTACTGCATTACACATTCGTTTCAACAGATCGAGAAACCAAGCTGACATGGACGAATATATTCAAATCACCAGTCATATTTGTGATCTCGATCCGAGTGTTCGTGTATCATTTTACAATTTAGGACTGATGCTTTGTAAAAAGCTTCAGTTCAAGATGGGAAATGAAAATGACTTGTTGCCAGAGACCATTAGAGTGCAGAGACGAACTCTTGAACTCACTCCGGAATCAGCATCAGATCGATTGGAATGTCTACGTAACCTTCGTGTATCGTTAGCTGCCGCATTCAACATATTTTCTCAGCCTGAATATCTTGAAGAAGCAATTGATATTGACCGACACATGGTACGTCGACGTGTATTCAAAGTAACAAATTACCTATTATATCATTGTAGATAAAAACAGTAAAGAAGGAAGGACATCTATCAAATTCAAATGTCATTAAGTCCATGTCAACCACTACGTTGGATAGTAACATAGGAGAGGATCCCTTATATATTAAGGAATACTTAAGTTCACTCTCGGATCTCTTGCATAGACGATTCCAACTTTATGGAAATAAAAAGGACTTGGACGAATCTATTGAAATAGCAACCAGTGTCCTATTCGAGTTTACAGCACCTGGAAGTTCCGATCGCCTTGACGCTATAGAAGAACTCGGACGTAGCCTTTCCGGTCGGCTGGAGTATTATGCGAATATAGAGGACGTTAATAAGTCTATCGAAATATTTCGAGAAGGACTGTTGCAACTTCACTGGACTGGATCGGATTCGTCTTATGACCTATCCAGTAAACCACACCTACCAGATTTTCTCGACCATCTTGGAGGCTCTCGTAGGGAGATTTAAAATTACTGGGGATAAACGCAATCTTGATGAAGGAATATCCATATATCGTGATGCAGAAATTATTACTCCAAAATCGCATCAAACACGATCATACATTCTGCATAATCTTGCCAATTCCGTATGGGTACGATATCGAGAAGCAGGAGCACATTTAGACTTGGAAGAGACAATATTATTGCTATGCGAAGCTCTACAACTTCGCCCCACAGGTCATGTCAAACGGTATTCTACATTGGAGCTACTATCGTTTACATTAAGGGTGAAGCATAACTCTTCTATCTCATCAACTATTGCCGAGATTTTTACCTTCTTCTGGAAACGGTTCGGTTTCTTCTATAGGGACCACTTCTATTTGGTACCATATGCGCCTAGTGCTGGAGAAATGTTTAAAAAACAGCTTCGAGTATCAAAAGGACAAGAATACATCGACGAGTCAATAAAATGCCTTGAAGAAGCTCTTGATTTGCCACTTCTCCCCTCAATACAGGTATTTGTATTACACAGTTTGGGATCCTCATTATTGTGCCGCAGCACAAGTATCTTCGTCGAGGTGCACTACTTTGCGCGAAACTCTATGCAGATGCAAATGAAGTCTGTTGAAACCCCTGGAACCACTTTAAATATAATATATGATAAATTGAAAACTCTCGATCCAATATCAGCTTTTGGAAACTTAGAAGATATCAATTCCGCAATTTCATTCTTTAAAGAGGCAATGAACCTTGGAAATTTTGGTGCAATACAGTCAGATTGTCTGATTTCGGTTGCATACTGCCTCTCCTTAAGGTATCATTATATTGGAGATACTACGGATCTATTTGAGGCAGTTAAAATCTATCGTGGCTTACAGAAGGGCCCTAGATATCATCTATTCCCATCTACCGATGAATACTGCACATTTGCACGCGTTCTGATGAAGACGTTTATTGCAACCAAGGACCAGGTATACTTGGAAGAAGCCGTATCAGAGTACAAAACTGCCATTAGCCTTTCATCAGCTTCAGTGCTGGACCGCCAACAGATTGCTCGAACATGGGCTCATAGCTTAGGTTACTATCATGAATCTGCACTTGAAGCCTACAGAATTGCTATACAACTTCTTCCACAAATTGCAGCAATGGGATTAAATGTAGAATCTCACGGAAATGCATTGCAAGAGGCTTCAACGGAGACATTGTGCCGCGATGCGGTAGGATGTGCACTTTGGCTTAACAAAGTTGAAGATGCTGTCGAGTTTCTCGAACAAGGGCGTGCTATCTATTGGTCACAGGCTTTACAGCTTCGTTCTCCAATGCATGCATTGTCGGAGAAGGCTCCGAAGCTGGCCAATCTACTGCAGTCTATATCAAGTCAATTACATTTTGGGTCCTTTCGAGATTCGTTACCCAATTCCATTCATGACTCTCGACAGAGACGACTGTACGAAAATGATATAGCATATTATGAAGGCTTACAGCTTGAATGGGAGAAAGTGCTTAAAGAAGTACGGAGTCTCCACGAATTTGAGGATTTCCTTCTTCCAAAAGGGTTCTCAACCTTACAGAAGTTCCTAAAGCAAGACGAAACTATCATCCTACTTACTGAAACCAGTGTATTGGACATATCCAGTGTACTGCTTATATCCGTCAACGAAGTACGGCATGTACCACTTTTGAGTGCTGATAGTGCCATGATATACTCTGTCATATTGCCAAATTTAAAGAAGGGAAGGACCGCTGCCTTGGGATACCGTAATCATTCATGTTCGAGCATTGATATGCCCGACATATGTCTACCTGCACAATTTTTGGATGAGAAAGTTAAGGCATTCATGAACAAATACCGACATGGGCAAGTGAAGCCGAAAGAATTACCATTTAGCGATACCAGTTTACGTGATGTATTACATTGGATATGGGATGCAGTGTCGAAACCAATTATCGAAGCCTTAGGTGTCAAAGTGCGCACTTCACTACTTCTGTGTTTCGAAAGCTCAGAGTTCCTCTCCAGAAATCAGATCATCCTAAACGTATATGGTGGTGCCCTACTGGAAAATTTAGCTTTCTTCCACTTCATGCTGCAGGCATATACGAGGAAGATATATCATTGCATCAACGACCAGAATCCATCTCGGACTATCTTATCTCTTCGTATATCCCCACAATTGATTCACTTTTGAACAGAAGATGCAATCCTCCTGAGGCAAATACACGTTCCAGTACAGACGTTGAAATGATGGTAGTTCTCGAATCTCGAACATTACCCTGGACGGTGGAAGAGCTACAACGAATTAAAAGGCATGTGCCCTCGGATCAACTTGCAATCTTAGGGTACGAAGCTCACAATCCAGCAACTGTTGAAAATGTCGTTTCTCGTTTACCAACTGCTTCGATCGTTCACTTTTCTTGCCACGGCATGCAAAATGTTGTCAATCCTTTGGAGAGCGCACTTTTATTGGATGACGGACCACTTACCATCCGACACATCATGCAGCAGCCAATGTTACATTCTCAGCTTGCATTCCTGTGTGCATGCGAGACTGCTACCGGTACTGAGGATCTTGCGGATGAAGCGATGAGCTTTGGAACATCTTTGCTTTATTCAGGATTTAATTCCGTCGTGGCAACCATGTGGTATGAACCTTCCCTACTACGCTACTGGGTATTTCACATTTTGACCTAATATATGAGCAGGAGTATTGCAGATGAAGATGGAGCAACCATTTCGGATTACTTCTATGAATATCTCTTCAATGACAGGGGTCTAGAAAACAGAAAGGGATGCCTATCCGACACAAATCAGTCTGCCCACGCTCTCCATCATGCTATAAAAGCAGTGCGAAGCAGCGGCGTTCCTTTAGAGCGCTGGGTACCATTTATTCATATGGGGGCGTAACATACGATCGTTGGGAATAGCTGTTATTGTCGTCATTGGCCGCTGACAGAGTCTACGCTAACTAAGCTGAAAAAGATTTATATCGACTTTAACGATTACTACAATGATCCAAAGATGACAAGCGAGGAGATTGATAGTTTCATGTGTAGTTTTATCCCGAAGACAATGAAGAAAGGATTGGTTGAAATCGTCGCGTAGACATGTACTTCCAGAATCTGTTTACTAAATAAAGAAATAAGGCCGGCAAGCGGCAGGGCCCACTACCTCATTTACCTGACATTTACTATGATAATTCAATGAACAGGAACTTTGGACTAATAAGTGATGGCAGCGAGAAATCATGAGAACACAGATAATAAAACAATGAATTTAGAATGGAAGACCTGTGTACACCAGGGAAAGCGAGTCGGGAGGTTACATTCTCACGAATATAATGATGTATGGTAAAGCCGAGTAAGCCAGCAAATCATGGTGTAGACGGTTGCTGAAGCAGGAGGCTGATCGACAGTCAAGGATTATTAGAAAGTTGAGCTGCGGAGATAGGTAGAGTTAGTAAGTTAGTAAAGTGCATTGTGTATAACGCATCACAATACGGAAAACGTACCCAGAAGTAGCCGCATCAATTCATACCACATCGTGGTTGATTCCTAGAACATCGTATTGATGATACTGTACAGGCAAGCCTGGGAGGTACAGTGACGATGGACGGGGTCGGTCGTGAAGGGTGGGTCGTGGCAGGGGTGGTGAGTGGTGGTTGACAACGGCAGTGACGATAGAGACGACCATTATACTGGCGGGTTGTGGCATTGGAGGTGGTGGTTGAGACCGCTATCGCGAGTTGGAATGAGGGGCAGAAGGGGAGGAAAGAAGGGATAAAGAAGTTAGTGGCACCGTTGTGCGTCGACATCGATGACGTGGCGATAATACGTTGACACGACAGGGGAAGCAATGGACAGTCGGCAGTGTGGATGAGGGAACTGTTGAACTAGCGGAGGCAAAGGGGGAGCGGGAGATGCGTTGATGGATCTTGGGAGAAAGGAGGTTGGTGACTCAAATGCAGGAGCGGTAGTGGGAGACGGCAGGAGAGAGGGAGGTGGGAGACGAGGTGGGTGGAGAACGCGGTTCAGTGATGGGAGATGGCGGGAGACAACAAGCTGGTGGGGCTGAAGCGAGGAGAGGGGTGGTAACGCGGCGCCAATGACTCCGCTCCCCCGCTAGTGTCACCCTTTTCGTCTTCAACTTCAACCTCGTCAAGAGCCCTGCTCCTCTACACCAGCCTCCTCGACCCCAATCTCACCCGTCGAGATCGACATCGTCAACAGCTTGTATACAGCCCTCCTCTCTTTCGTCTCGAACAGCCAGTGTCGCAGCGTCCCATCGCCTTCAACACCTAACTCGACGTCCCACACAACGACCACTGCCTCCCTTTCACCAACATCCCTACTCCCCCTTCTTCGGGTCTCTCTCTACGTTCGATTTCCCTCTGTTGTCGTCTTTGGCACGGTCTGCCGTCTCCTTCACGCCATCTTCTTTCTCTCATCACCGTTACCAACCTGCTCTAACGGCCGGTGCAAAGGAGGGGGCGTTGGTGGTCTGGGTCGGTGTTCTCCGATAGTAAACGGTGGCTAAATCTAAGAATTAACATTGACACGACGATGATACGAGACATTACAACTTACCAAAAGAAACCAACGTGAGAACAGAGAGACGCCGACGAGCGCACATCCTGAAAATTGAGGCCGAGGCCTCGAGGGTTAGTTAAAAGGACGTGAGGACTGTGAAACCCCCCTAGAGAAAGTTCACATACCATACGATCATTCATATTTATTCAAAACACGTTCCCTAGAAGCCCCTTAACCCTCGATAACATATCTTCATCTTCCTCTTCCTTCCTTTCCCGCGCCTCCAAAACCGCACCCGTAAGACCCCGGAGCACGCTAGGCAACTCAGTGTATCCCCCGACTTCCTCCTTCAACGCTGCCTCCCCCTTCTCATAATCCTGCACGCCAACCTCCCTATACTCCGCATATGTTTCCTTCGGGTCAGGATTCAACGTTCCAAGTGGGGTCAGAACGCGATCGATAGACTGGCTTGTGCGAGGCTGGTCTATAGCCCAAGTATTGAAGGTTTACCGGGGGTGGAGGGTGGATATTCGCGATGCGAGGTCGAGGATATGATTGAAGTCGTCAGGATGGATTTTGTGGATTGTGGCGTGGTGGGATACCGCGATATCGGGTGCGAAGGGGGCTAGTGAGAACCCTTCGGTTTCGACAGGTGCGTTGTGCAAGTGTTGAGGGAGGACGGGGGTTGCCGCGCGATAGGAACTTGGGGAGTGAGATGGTGACACTGATGAGAAGTGGTGATGGGGGAAGGGCTTTGAGAAGGATAAGTATAGATAGAGCGTAAGTGCGGCTATGAAGATAGTGCTATGAGGTATGGAAGTCCTAGTCAGCGACGACGATCACTGGCAGGCTGTGGAGAATGGAAGATGACGAACGACTGAATGAGCTGCGACAAAGTTACGGATCTGCTTGTTATTTCAGGGATCCGGTTCATGCATCATATGGTCGGTTATGGTGATTGACGAACACGATCCGGCTGTGCGACGTTGAGCATGGGTTCTTTACAATGGAGTCTTGTTAGTTGTTTCCTATATATTTAGGCTCTGCGTCACGTACGTCGTTCGTATGTCTTGTCACGAGTCAGATCTATCAGATCTCAAAATTCAAGTGCGCGTTCAACGAAACGGCAGCGAAATGGTTTGAAATGAGGGACGTTACCAAGACGAAAGACAATTCGGACGAGTCCGTCACGCGTCGCACGAGCGTCTCACCATCATGTGACTAGCCAAATTGGATTAATTTTCTGTCGTGGCTCGAAGTTGCTATAATTGCACATAGAGTTGACTAAAGACGCTACTAGTTTTACTAATTCAGCTGGTGGTATTTATTATTATCATACAGTATCTATCTGCCAGTGGTACCGTAGTAAATGCTCAGTCATCAAGCTCAAGCAACGACGTATTCCCAAACCTTATCTCTAAGTCTTCGTGGTTCTGCCTTTTTAGGGTGGCCTTGCTGAAGCTATTTTCACAGGTCACACACCAATATCCATTCTTCAGAGCATCGAACTCGCCACCTTCAAGGCAAAAATAAATTATTGCCCATTGTTTTAGAGGGCTTCGGCGCCATTGTCCCCCGAGAAACGCACGAACGTGTTCAGGTAGAGTGTCCCCTTCGCGTAAGACCTCGAAGCCCCATTCTAGGGGGTTAATATGTAGATCTAGATGAAGCCCCTCAACGCCGACTGTAGGGCCGACGAATGGGGTTACTAGACCACGCTTTGCTACAGCGGTAACTAAAGCGTTAAAGAAGTCCATAGTTAAAATTCTTCTTCCATCCCTATCGCTATTAAACGCATTAGCAATTATCTCTGGGCGTATATGCGATAAGCATATAACAGTCAATTCTTCAAAGGGGTATAATTCAGGGAAAAAATTGAAAGTACCAGTTAGCCCTGGATAGAGCTGCAGGCTAAGAAGGGATCTAAATATTGGAGCAGGAAATTCCACGTAGTTTTGGGAGTTTCCTTGTATCATCACTGGACCTAATAATAATAGTCTTGTGACTACCTTCCTGTCCCATACATCCCGAATACAAAACCCCTGCTCATGGCCAGGGATAAGGCTTCGATTGTCTGAGTCCACCAGCATTTCTTTCAGAAAAATTTGTTCTTCGAGGTCAAACGCTCGATAATATGCGCAAAACTTTTGTGTTACTCTGAGAAAGGTTGGCGATGTGATGATTTTCATCATCTCCTCCAAACCTGTATTTGAAATATTTTCCCGCACAACAAAATCCAAAACTTCAATAACTAATTCACAATGTCCTGCGGTGTAGTTGAAAATGATTCGCCGGACGGCGCTTGAGATCTGACAACCTTTTTCCGTGGCGATCTTGGTTGCAATCATGTTGTACTCTTCATTCGAAAAGTACAGAACGCTAGGATGTAGGGACTTATTGAATACTGAGCCCTCCGCATATTTTGAGTCAATATCAACGTACGTCCCCAGTAGTAATATTGTCAGATAGGGGTTACGCAAGGTATCATTCCGCATTTTACGAATGAACTCCCAGAAGAACGAAGCTGTGTTACTGAGCATCTGCACATCGTCTATGATGATATCTGTCGGCTGAATCGTATTGGTGCAATAGGACCAAGATACTCCTATTTGTTTCATCAAGAATTTATCAAAATTACTCTGGCTTTCACCGATGACACCCACCCTGGCCGGACGCACGGTTATGTTAACGACAGTTCTACCACTAGCCACCAAGTGATCTGCTAAAACTGAAGCAAATGTAGTCTTCCCACTCCGACGTGGGCCCCACAGGAACGAGACGCCTTGTTTAAGCATGCTATCATGCACAGTATCTAGACGCTCATGAGATATTGGATAGTTTTTTACAATGCAGTGCTGATTGCTGTAACACCGTTCTATGAACGGCGAGCGGGCATAGGTTCGTGAGTTTCTTGTAAAAAAAGTTTATGTCAGACTCACCGCAAATACAATATGAGGCCATTGTTTCTGATTGAGAAATCGTTATGGCTTGTCATTTTACTCTGAGGTTATATACCTGGTAAACTGAATGTACAATAGAGTATGAATTGAATGCATTGAATAATTATAGATTGAATATTTGCAACAATAATTTAGATAATGGACTGGACTGTACTGAAGGTTAGAATAAATAATTAAATGGAATCGAATTTTACGATGATATTGAAGGACGGTGACTGACATGCGGGTTTGCCACATTCTCATTCTTATTCGATTATCCGAATCCACATGTCTCGGTACTTACCAGCGTCGATCGAGTTCAAATTTTATGGAAAGCTTAACAACCACGCTCAATTCCATCAAACAGAATTGAGTTCCGACGATCGGCAACCTCGGGTTCTCGGTTAGTGCTTTTCGGTTGCGAACATCAATCTCTCAAATCCAATTTGGTAGATGGGAATTTACGCTCTTGCTAATAAAAAATTGAAACATAAATTATTGTTTTCAGACATAAAAACCTGTAATTGAAGTTCAATTTATGATTATTACTGAGTCACACCGGTCCTTTGTACAGTACTAGTCCCTTGTACACTGCCCATTTTCTCGAGACAGATTGCTTCCACATTAATTTTCGCATCATTTATAATAAGAAAAATATGTGTACTCTTAGTTTACCTACTTTGTTAAAGAGTTGTAGGTGTGGATGTTCTGATATGTTAAATTTACTGTCTTTTCCGAAATTTCATGAAATCTGTGACATGAAAGGGTCGTGTCACAGACCCTGTTAGCCGATGTCAGTCACGTAAAGTGTGACACTGTACAAAGGAGTGGTGTTGAGCCGAAATGTCCAAAAACAAGTATAAAACATATAACAGCTTCATTTCTTACTTTTATATCCTTAAAATTTGCACATAAGTGCTAATACATGTTACAAATATTTCTGTGTTGTTAAATTCAATTTTAATGGTATAAATGAAACACAAATGTAAAATTAAAATTGGGTGTACAAAGGACCGGTTGATCTCAGTAGATGTGGATTTGCGCTTTGTGTGGGAACAAGTCTAACCGAGGAGCCGAAAATGCCGGCTGTCGGAACTAAAACTTTGATCAACGGAAATGAGCGTGGTTGTTAGGCTTTCCATAAAATAAATCAGTAAGGCCGGCTACCTGAAATTCTCTCTAATAGTTAAACATATATTGCATCCGGTTTGAACTAATTTTCATAAAAATGACATGTAAAGTTATTGTTAGTTGATTGTTTGTTTTAGTAATTCCAGTTCCAGTAATCCCTAGAATAATACCTGCAATGCTCAATAACTTCACTATTGTCACGGCCCTAACACGGCCCAAGCCCAACAAAATTTGTTGTCAAAAGATGGTCATGGATATGGCGTGAAATTTTAGCAATGCAAAAAGGAAACTTGTCAAAACCTGATCACATGCCTATGCATCACATTGAAGCAATTTAGGAGGACAACTATGTACACAACAAGTTACTTACAGTGGAGCGACTTTATCACCAGTAAAGTACTAATGCATATTCACAATATTATAAACCGACAATATAACATAATACTTGAAAGTGAAGATGCAAAATAAAAATACAAAGGAACTCTAAGTAATCTTCGACGACGCGGTGCCAGAAGCTCTGAGCAGTTGGGACACGGGAATAACCGATATTTCGAGCTCGTTTAAACTCCGGTTGATGGGAGGTGTTCGCTCTGCAAAATTTGATTTTTCATCACCCTACATAACCCTACTACCTTAAAAGGTAGCGGGAATTTCGGTCCCGGATCAAAATATGACTTGTCCCTCGACTATAAAGTGATGCACAAAATTATACAGTAGCATACAGTATCCATCAGGGTAAATATGACTATAACAGAGACATTTCCTTCCGTTCGACGACTCAAAAATGCCTCAGGTTTGTCCCATCGCCACTGGAATTATAGAAAATGGCCTGACTACCTTGTGAAGACGCGGAGGTGGAACGAGTAACGCAAGTTCTCTGTGCGGCATTTCATGATACGTTATACTTGAAATCGTTAAATACGTATTAATTCAACTTACGTTCCCTAGATGATCCTTTTAACAAGATCATACTCGGAGGAGACATGTCTCTAGGTATCCTCCTAAATCGATGTGGTGTTAAAGCCGGGTTAATTGGCGGCCATGTCTACGTTGCACAAGTTGGACCAGAGATATCAGATATTGCAGGTGTAGCAATTTGGTATCCTCCTGGAACAAAAAGCATGTTAACGTAAATATCCAGACTTTGTTGATATATTTGATTTTCCCATCATTGTCGTATTCATAGAGATGAGGAGCGGGAGAAATCGGGGTGGAACGAATTCTGGAATGTAATTTCTGAAGAACATCGTACCTGGTGGACGACTATCGTGAGCTCGTTCTTGAAGTTCCTGCTTTGAACGCGAATGATAGCATATATCATTTTAGTATGCTGCTTCTGGGAACCGATTATCAGAGGAATCAGGACTAGGACCAGACTTTAGCCGTAACGCTTGGAGCCTTAGAATATTTGCCGTCGCTCCTCAGCACCAAGGGAAAGGACTTGGAAGAGCACTGTTCAAGCTTATCGATGATATCGTAATGCATCATTTCACGTATTAATGATCAATACATATTCTGATTTCCAATCTGCAGGCAGCGTCCGAGGGAAAGTCAATCGTACTGAGTACCACGAACGACCTCGATGTACGTGATGTTCTACTGGTAGAAATGTATGAGTGGTTCTGATGGAGTATACTCAAGATCACGATTTACAAACGATTGGGATGCGAAGTGTGTAACGACATTGTGGTTGAAAATAAGTTCAGTGAGGCTCGTGTAACACTGATGGTGAAGAAGCACGGAAGTTCGTAACTCAACCAGCGTTTGTATTGTCTTTTAAGATCAACATTGCATGCGTAACTATATAGGATCATTAAATATTATAGTAGTACTTACATGAGACGATATACATCATGGTTACCTGACCAGGACGGTGCGTACGAGTCCAAAGATTCGAGTCGATTTTTGTCCAGTGATAGTAAATCCTATCATATTGGCATTAGTATTCATCTGAGCCGGAGACATACGTACCCGTAATCGGTATAGAATCCTCTCTCGCGCAGTGGGTGCTGCTGGCTAGTGAACACTGAACTGTAATATTGTTCTAGATCGAAATGAACTGTCAGCAGTCATTCGAAGAAATCATCCAGGTACCGAATGGAGGTACTACCTAGAGTGTCGAGTTGCCGGTACCAGAGCTATTGAAGACAGTAGGGCCCCTCGCCCACGCGTGGTGGAAGGAAGGAACTTTTGAATGGAGTGGTAAATTTGTTGAGTCGTTATTCGTACAGTCGTCGTCGAGCTGCCGTGTCCTCCATGAGATATGAATAGTATACGTTAGGCTTACTGTCGTAACAGGACGATCATTAAAGTTCACCTGTTTCATCTTGAGAGCATACATATTGACCTTCGTCATATAAATCTGGTGGTGGTGGCGGAGGGTAGAGGAGGGTAGGGAATGTATGATTTATAGTTCATGAAAATCAAGCGAGACAGGCTGGAAGCGACGAGATAGTGCACTACGACGAGAGTGGGATCAAGCAGTGAATATGTAGCTAGCGTATGAGAGAATGAGATGAGTACCTTCACCCTCCCTGGGACCCCCTAACCACTCCCTCGTCCCTCTCCTGCGTTTGAGCACGTCTCTCGTCGTAGAAGAAAAAATGTAAACTGAGTCCCTCATTCCCTTCAAATTCATCTCCATCTCCAACACCAACACTCTCCAACGCCAGCACCGGATACCTCGACAGAACAGAGAGACATAGATGGGAATCAAACGTCAGTCCTGCCAGTGGTTTGACATCCATGTAGTGCTCAATGCTATAGGGATGGTGACCGTGTGGATCTCGGCGAAGTGCTTGCGCCTTGCAGGATGTGCTCGTTATGTATCTTATGTCAAAGGAGGTGGAAGGGACCAGGGTGTACATGGGATTTGATTAATGGTTTTTCGCTTTCGTTTGAGTTGGGAGGAAGTACTGGTGGGTTAAGGAAGGGTTGGAGAGAGAGGTATTGATCTGATTCCAGCTGCTCGTCTGATGTGACTCTGTTGAACAACTGATCGTGTAGTCGTGATGTCGATGGAATTGAAAGCGGCGCACTTCATTGATGCGTACGAGCGAGTTGCGTGGGAATCTGTGGCCGGGGATAGGTAGTGGATGAGCGCGCTTGACGCGTTGACGCCGCTTATTTAGCGGAGCTTTAATTGACTTGATGGTTGAATTCGGCTCCCGAGTCCCGAATCTTGTTCGAATCCCACAAAATGACGCACTCAACCTGAGTAAGTATTTGTTCCCCTTCTTGAAAGGTAATACCCATTTCGTCCATTCCAGTGAGTGTTGTCTATAAAATCATATTACCAATCTTCCGAAAACCGTCTGACGCTACAGATCTTATGCTTCGTGAGTACATCAAGAGGCTTCCGGCGGAACTAAGCATGTGTTGACGATACCAGTTATAGATTTGGTATCGAACTCACATTCGAATGATCTTAAGTAAAAGAGCTCCTTTATAGATTCACAATTATATTTCTGGTTGTTACATATATAATTACAAATACTACCGAGTAAAGAACATTATTTATTTTCGCGGGGCTACTAGATTTTGACGTTGCCGTGGCATTGCCAGTGAGGCAACGTCAATTCTCGCGCGGCAACGTCACAGCAACGCCAGTGCAGCAAAGTGCCCGTGAAGAGGTGGTAAGTTGGGACATTCATAAGCCATACTCTCTCATACTCTTCACATATATAATTTATTTATGTCTGGAGATCCAAATGGCAAGCCAGAATTCACATGTACATTGGGTTGTTGCGATGTGGGGCTTTTCAATTAAGTGTGGGAAATACTGTTGGACAAAGAGTATCGTGAAAAAAAATACATAGTTTTCGGGTCAATTTAATTGTTATCATGAGATTTAGGGACACTTATAATGACATTTTAGCCCGCAAATTGCCCTCGGGGCTTCTGTTCTTCATGTTGTATCGCATGCGAAGGTTATTTTCCCACGCTTTCTCGATGCGCGGAGACTTCAACATTTGCTAGACCCGTACTATAAACATATACATCATGAATATCATAGAAAGTGATTTATGCACTATCTCTTATTAGTTATAAATTCAGATTTCTTATGCCACCAGTACCAATACTAATGAAGAGCTTAGCAATGTACTGCCATTCTATCACTTCTCTGGGTTGATTGACTTAATGACAGCGGAATGTGTTGGAAATTTAACTTATATAAGCCCCTATGTACACCATAGAAGTACATTAAGTCACTTTCATAATGTGTATCCACTTATGTTACTGTCTAGTAAGTATTATTGAAGAGTCTCCGCATGGTCAGCAAGCGTGGGAAAATGCATCAATGTAGTGTGATGGCAACGTCAGCAACGTCACAGGCAACGACAGCAACGTCACAGCAACGTCAGCGACGTCAGGCAACGTCCGGCAACGCAAGCAACATCAAGCAATGTCACGGCAACGTCAATTCTCAGATTGGCAACGCCAGGCAACGTCACAGGCAACGTCAAAATCGTTTTTTTCAGATTTCTGTAACTTGTATAAAAATGAGTAGAGTGCTTGTATCTCTACCAATCTTTACTTGTTATTAGTAATAGTATATATCATAAATTTACAAAACTACCAGCCAGCTAAAATCTAAATAATATTAGAAATGTTGTACACAAGTGACAAAATATATGTATTTCACTGTGGGATTGTAAGTATTATTTGTTATACCCTTTCCCCACCCCCCATCCAGTGGTAATATATATTATTAAATGAAAGAACATCCATCTTGTGCAATCCTACTTATTTATTGTATTTATTACTAACTACACAATGAGACTTGAACACAGGACCTCAGCACTAATATATGTAGCAACATCAAAAATAAATAAGCAATGTCACGCAACGCCAGGCAACGTCACCAAAGCAACGTCAAAAACCGGGCAACGTCAAAATCTGTAGGCCCATTTTCGCGTACTCGTAGGTCTTTTGACGAAAATACACATTTTAGAGAACAGAATTCGGCGTGACGCATACCCCCCCCCCCCAACACATTTCATCTCACAATAGATGAAGGAACCTATCATGTAAGACAGAACCGATATTCATCACCTTCCCCCATCCGTTGTAACGAATAATACCTATCTCCATTCCGTATAGTAAACCAATATTTTGAACGATCCATCGGTCCAAACAATCTGACATGAGTGTCGATTTGAACAGAAGGATGGATTGCATGCTCCATTGTGTCAGCCATATTTATGATAGGTTGGCGAAGATTAGTGTGATTGATTGATAGGTGAGTTAGATTCGGAAACAAAGACGCGGTGTGTAGAAGAAAGCACTGGGCTCTACATTAGCACGAAGTCACATACACTTAAGAACAAGCGATCTTACGACCAAATGTGATGGTGCGTAATCATTTGCAATTAGGTCGTAGCTTTTTATACCCCTTCCGCGCGGTACAGTACTCGAATCCGCTAAAATCGTGGTAGGAAGATATTTCAGGTTGATGAATTGTGATAACGCCGTAACGTTTCGCTCCGCGAAGCACCAGTCCCCCTCTTCCCTGGCGGGAACTATTGTGAGGTTTTCTAACGAACTAGCATGATTTCCGAGCGCACTCAAGTAGTCATTGAGTGTGAGCTGTTTAGATATATTATCCGTTTCGCCGTAGTCACCCTTGTTGAATTCTAGCGACTTGAGTCCGGAGTACGAACCGATATATTGCAACGATATATTGCAACAGGCTTTCTGAAGGTTCAATATGAGCGATGTGCTCAAGGTGTATCTGTTCGTCTTTCAACATCTTCCACGTATCTCCAGCTGTAGATATGCCACCATCGCGTGTGGAAACACATCCTAAAGATAGTGATAGTAGTGAACGAAGGTGACGAGCGAATGATTTATGGATATGTGCGGATCCTCCCACATCAAGATGTGTTATACACAATGGCTGTAGACTATTCACTAATGAAGAAAGGAATGATTTTTCGTTTTTGGAACTGTAAAGCAGAAGTTCGAGATGGCAAAGCTTGCTGGAGGACTTCGTTACTAGACTCGGCAACCCATAAATTGATTCATATCCGTGAAAATATGATGCATGGGGTGAGGTAGATCGTATCTTGATTGCATCAAGGGGAGGTAGAGATTCGAGCGATAATGATCGGTTGTATAGGTTTGCATCTATTGTCAAAGACTTCAAAGATGTCATTTTCTCGAGACCTAATAGGACACCATTTCTGCTCCATTCGGGTGTGAGATTGGTCAGTCTCCATCTTTATTTTGTGGAAATTAAGTGTGAGGAACAATATTCATAATATAGAGTACTCACGAAACGGTAGTTACATGCTGAAAGCCGGCTACTGCGTCCTTAAGCAGAGTCTGTATCCTTTTGAACTGGGGATCGCCGATTTCTATGAGATCAAAGAAGTATGCTTTATTATATATTGCATCGTCGAAAGGGTAATCATGATCCTCTGGATCCAAATTTTCAATAGTGAGCGACCTGGCATGCGTTGCCCAAGGATGTTCTCTCGTAGCAAGCGTAACAAGAATGTCTAAATATATGTCCAGACTTGAAGGATAGAGAATATGTGCATTACGGAACATGATTGGTATGGCTATTTCATTGAAGCTTTTGCAGGCAAGCCTCACGTTTGCGAGTGATGAGTCAGAGCATGCCTGGCCGTTCGATGTTACAGATGTATAAAATCAGAAATTCGAGATAACTTACTAGTTGGAATATTTCTTGTAGAAGCTCAACTGGGAACGGTTGCATGATGGCGTACTGCAAGAAGAGACGTTACAGTAGAGTGTTGCTGCGAGAGAGGTGGAGCTTCTGGTAAGCATTAGTAAAAATGAGATCAGCATTATGCGGAATCACGTGAACTAGGCTGTAGGCACATGGCAAGAAATTAACGACTTGTTAGTAAATACAATAATCGAAAATGACCGACAGTACTTCATATAATTAGCACTTACAGTTACCGATCTCCCTCGGACTCCCCAACTGCTCCTTCGTCCCTCTCTTGCGTTCGAACACCTCTTTCGTCGCAGAAGCACAAATGCACGCTCCATCATTCCTTTTAAAATCCACTCCATCTGCGACGTCTATCGCGACAGTACCGCGAGACTAGCACCAAACAGGTTATGTAAAGATACGTTGAGCACTGAGTATGTACTGAGTATCGATGAGGATAGGTAATATTAATAGATACCTGTCCTGGTTTGACGTCCGTAGTACAATTGGTATGACATGGTTGACCACATCTCAGCGAAGTGCCGTGCGCCTACAGGATGTGATAGAGCGTGGTCGTTACATACATATTCTACTATGTCCAAGCAGGAGGTGGAGATACCAGGTTGTGCCTTTTTATTAATGGATTGTGGTGTTCGTTTGGGTTGGGAGGAAGAACTGGTGGGCTAGGTTGGACAGAGGACGGGCGTCAAGATTGTTCTGCTTCCAGGCTTCCAGCTACTCATCTTTAGCTCATCTGATGCGACTCTGTTAAACAGCTGAGGTAAGGTCAGATGTGTCGTTGCGGTTTTCGATGCTATTAAAACACGGCTCACGTTGTTGACGCCTATGAGCGAGTTGGGTGGTTTGGAGACCTTTGGGCAACCTGGGGGGACGGGGTGGCTCGGGTAGGTGACTCGCACGCTTGACGCCGTTTATTTGGCGGAGTTTAAATCGATTTGATGGTTGGATAAAGATGTCATCTAAGTACAGCAAATGTCCACAACGATTGTTTGAAGAGTCGAGTTATGGTAAAAAATCGAAATTAATAGTTTGAGAAATATTGTGAAGACTACTCAGATATCCTCGCCATAGAAAGACGAACGTATGCAATGAGATCGATGTACCCATACAAATGACTCTCCCAAATAAGGCGAGTTGAACCGCTAGGAATCGGCTCCTGAATCTCGCCCGAATCCCACAAAATGACACATTCAACCAAAGTATTTATTCCCCTTCTCGAAATATAATACCCGCCTCGTCATTCCACCATTTGCTCTGTCCTCTGAGCAAGTAATTGATCTACGCCAATGCGATCGCTTCCAATATCCTCTTCTTTGTGCAAGTACATTGGTTCAAAAACGTATGACAATCATGGTCCCTTCTTCATGTCAAAAGTCCCTATCCACGCACAGTGTCTTATGGAGCTGTAAGAAGTGAAACGGGAAGGTCCTAAGCGTTCTCGTATTTAAGTGCTAACAAGTCGTTAATTTCTTGTCATATGCCTACAGTCTAGTTCACGTGATTCCACATAATGTCATTTTTACTAATACTTGCCAGTTGCTTACCAGAAGCTCCACCTCTCTCGCAACAACACTCTACTCGAACTTCTCTTCTTTCAGTACGCCATCATGCAACCGTTCCCAGTTGAGCTTCTACAGGAAATATTCCAACTAGTGAGTTATTTCGAACTGCTGACTTTACACTTCTGGGACATCGAACGGCCAGGGGTGCACTGATTCGTCGCTCACAAACGTGAGGCTTGCCTGCAAAATCTTCAATGAAATAGCCGTACCAATCATGTTCCGTAATGCACATATTCGCTATCCTTCAAGTCTGGAGAAATATTTAACGGTTCTTATCACCCTTGCTGCGGGAGAACATCCTTGGGCAACGCATGCCAGTGATACGACTAACTTGTTAGAAGTACTTTAAGTAGTTAGTAGTAGCACCACTAACATAAAATATGTAATCTAAGTTAGTTATATTTTGTACGAAGGGTATCTGGTTCGCAATAGTGAAATAGAGCAAGTTTCAAGACAATAGATTGCTTTCTGAGACTGGGATTTCTGACTTCAGTTAAAGTTCTAGTTAAAACTCGAAAATCCAATATTCAATTCAATACAATAGTACTCGGTACTTCAAATACTAATCAGAACTCGGATACTATTCTTCAGAACGTTACTCTACTTCGAGAACGGAAGGACGGCTCGTGCAGTACTTGCTTTTCCTATTCTACTATCTTTTAGCTATATACTAAAATTCTATCTACTTTATTTGTAACGGTAAATAGTATATCGCATATGTAAATAGATTGTGTGTGCTACTTCTAAGACTATCCATAAGTTCCACCGAGGTGTGGAGAACACTCCATATGGTAAACCATATGGATACACCTCATTCCGGAGGTGCCTCCAACACTGCGGCGTTGGTACTAATTCAGTACATGCGCTAGGACACGCGCTCGTGCCAGTACGCACTCGGTTACAAGGAATTTCGGTTTTAACGGCCCATTCTGATGCGCGCATCAATAGCGCGTGATGGCATAGATACCAGACTTGGCGGTTTCGCGCACAACGTCCCATATGGTTTTGCACATGTAAACCGTACAACCATTCGGGTTCTGATACCGGTAGTACGAGGCTCATTTTAGTAAGACTTTGGAACGGAGCACTTCCCGGGTTGTGTACTGTAATTAGGAATTTCTTCGGAGTTACATACAGCAGCACGTGATGTATTTGACTTCGCGTTGGAACACCATTCAAGGCGTACGAGAGTGGTACGTTGGCTTCATTATAGAATAGTAATAATTGTAAAAGAAGTAGTGCAATATATTTGAATAAGTACAAGGAACCAACCCTCGAGTACAAGAGCTGGAGTGAGTCCCGGACTGCCAGCTACAGTATTTTAAAAACAAAATACCTTACTAAGGGACGAGTACAAGGGCTGGGGTTGAGGCCCGTGCCGCCAGCCAAAGTGTCTTATTGATACAAACCAAGGGTATTAAAGAATATATCATATGACTTCGGTCCCTTGCATTTATTTTAATATATTGCACTACTTCTTTTACAATTATTACTATTCTATAATGAAGCCAACGTACCACTCTCGTACGCCTTGAATGGTGTTCCAACGCGAAGTCAAATACATCACGTGCTGCTGTATGTAACTCCGAAGAAATTCCTAATTACAGTACACAACCCGGGAAGTGCTCCGTTCCAAAGTCTTACTAAAATGAGCCTCGTACTACCGGTATCAGAACCCGAATGGTTGTACGGTTTACATGTGCAAAACCATATGGGACGTTGTGCGCGAAACCGCCAAGTCTGGTATCTATGCCATCACGCGCTATTGATGCGCGCATCAGAATGGGCCGTTAAAACCGAAATTCCTTGTAACCGAGTGCGTACTGGCACGAGCGCGTGTCCTAGCGCATGTACTGAATTAGTACCAACGCCGCAGTGTTGGAGGCACCTCCGGAATGAGGTGTATCCATATGGTTTACCATATGGAGTGTTCTCCACACCTCGGTGGAACTTATGGATAGTCTTAGAAGTAGCACACACAATCTATTTACATATGCGATATACTATTTACCGTTACAAATAAAGTAGATAGAATTTTAGTATATAGCTAAAAGATAGTAGAATAGGAAAAGCAAGTACTGCACGAGCCGTCCTTCCGTTCTCGAAGTAGAGTAACGTTCTGAAGAATAGTATCCGAGTTCTGATTAGTATTTGAAGTACCGAGTACTATTGTATTGAATTGAATATTGGATTTTCGAGTTTTAACTAGAACTTTAACTGAAGTCAGAAATCCCAGTCTCAGAAAGCAATCTATTGTCTTGAAACTTGCTCTATTTCACTATTGCGAACCAGATACCCTTCGTACAAAATATAACTAACTTAGATTACATATTTTATGTTAGTGGTGCTACTACTAACTACTTAAAGTACTTCTAACAAGTTAGTCGTATCACCAGGTCGCTCACAATCGAATATTTGGATCTACAGGATCCTGATTACCCTTTCGAAGATGAAAGATATAATAAAACGTATTTCTTTGATCTCATAGAAATCAGCGATCCCCAGTTCAAAAGGGTAGAGACTATGCTTAAAAACGCAGTAGCCGGCTGTCAGCATGTAACTACAGTTATGTGAGCATGCTGCATTACCAATATTGTTCCACATGCTTACTTTCCACATACTCAAGATAGAGACTGTTCAATTACACATCCGAATGGAGCAGACATGGCGTCCTGTCAGGTCTTGAGCAAATGACGTCGTTGAAGGCTTTGACAATAGATACCAACCTATACAGCGGGTCGCTATCACTCGAATCTCTACCTCCTCTTGAAGTACTCAAGATACGATCTTCCTCACCATATGCCAGTGAACCACCAATCGATGGGTTACCGACTCTAGTAACTAAGTCCTCCAGCAAGCTTCGCCATCTCGATCTTCTGCTTCAGCTGTACTCTTCTCAAAACGAAAAATCATTCCGTTCTTCATTAGTGAAAAGTCCACAGCCGTTGTGTATAACACATCTTGAAGTGGGAGGATCCGCACATCTCCACAAATCATTCGCTCGTCACCTTCGCTCACTACGATCACTATCTTTAGGGTGTGTTGTTACACGCGTTGGTGGCATATCTACAGCTGGGGATACGTGGAGGATGTTGAAGGACGAACAGATACACCTTGAGCACATCTCTCATATCGAACCTACAGAAAGCTTGTTGCGATTTTTCGGTTCGTATTCCGGGCTCAAGTCGCTAGAGTTCAACAAGGGTGATTACGGCGAAACAGATGAGATACCTAAACAGCTTACACTCAACGACTACCTAAACGCACTAAGCAATCATGTTAGTTTTTTGGAAAACCTCACAATAGTTCACGCCAGGGAAGAGGGGGACTGGTGCTTTGCGGAGGAAAACGTTACGGCGTTATCACAATTCATCAATTTGAAAATATGTGGCATCCAGAAATACAGTTATCAATGGGCAGAATCTCTGAAGCGTCTTGATGTATTCAATTTGTTAGTTAACGCCCAGCCACAGACGAATTCCATTCATATATCCCCAGCGCTAATGGCTGATGAAGAACTCGACAATGAAGACTGTATCGTATAATCACTGCAAGATTTTGATGATGTTGCCATTCCAGATGAATCTGAGGAATCAGAAGAAGGAGAATCAGATAGCCTAGCTTCTTCTTTGGCCATTGTATTGAACATAAGAAGATCCACTAGGGCCTTCTCTGTTTGCTGTCTTTCTGTAGTTCGAGGCATAGCATAGGTCCAAGGTTTGAGCATGAATAAAGATTGTAAATATATTATCTATTGATACAGAGTGGCCACGGGCTACAAGCGATACTTACCAAACATACAAGCCGATAAGTATTCAAACTCCACCGGAGCTTGCAGAGAGCATGCTGTGTACCTTAATCATCGCATGGTCATGTAACGGGGGTATCAAACTTGGCTAGCTACAAGTGATCGTTGATGTGATGCAGCTACTTGTAGCGACGCGACAAAACGGTCAACTTTGAATTCCCCTAATGAACGTGTGGCTTCAACGTATGAACCGTGTACGTGGCACGAACTTGGCACGAACGCTCACGTGCTAACGATTCCGATGGTACAATTTTCACTGACACTTAAACTCCACGGACCACATCATCATATCCTCCTACCACAGTGCAGGAACGCAACACTTCCATATGGCATCGTTCCCAGTCGAGCTTGTAGACGAAATTGTCCAACTGGTAGGTTAATCTATCTATAGTGGACATTGAAATCGTGCATTGATATAACATCGGATCTCCTCTAATCAGACAAGCACATCATCATTCGCATCCCTCAGACTAGCATGCAAAAGTTTCAACAAAATCGTTTCGCCGCATATGTTTCGTCATGCTACTATTGAGTATTGTAATGATGTGGGCAACTTGATAGCGGTTCTTCAAGCACTGGCCGATCCAACACATCCATCTGTAATCCATGCGAAATCTCTCACCATGCGAAATCTCTCACCATTCGGGATTTAAGCCCTGACCCGAATTCTTTTTATGGCGACGAGGATATGCTAGAAGTTTTGGGTCCTTATCAAGCCCGTGAACGTTCTGTGCGACGGTTGCTTCAACTGGCACTAAAGAGCTTTCAGCAAGTAACTACCGTTACGTGAGTACTTTTGTAGTGTAATATCATCTGGATACACCACTGATCTCCTGGCCTATTCAAAGATGGAACGTCAGGGGTTACACATGCTCGGAATCGATGAGAGAAACTGTGCTGTCTGGAATTGAACAGATGACAACTTTGACTGCTTTAACGCTACACGTGGATCTCGGTGGATTACAACAATCACTCTCACTCTATTCCCTACCTCCCCTCGAAGTTCTGAAGATTGTTGTGGCGCCTTATACGACTGTAGAAGACTCAGAAAACCATGGACAAGTTCAAGGATTACCAAGGTTAATTGCAAAGTCGTCGAGCAAGCTTCGCCACCTCGACCTTCAGCTATATACCTCGATAAACGAGGAAGAATTCCTTTCCTCGCTCACACGTCAAGCGCCACCTTTGAGTATAACACACCTTACACTGAAAGGATCGGTGCATCTGTACAAGACATTTGCTCCTCACCTCCGCTCTCTTGAATCCCTACATCTAAAATGTGTTGTTCGTCGTGACAATCTCGAATCGACGGCAGGCGGTACGTGGACGATGCTGAAGGAAGAGAAGATATATCTTCAACACATCACTCACATAGAGCCCACGAAAAGCTTATTACAGTACTTCCGATCGTATACTGGCATCACATTGGCTGCTTTCATACAGGAACCCTACGGTAACACAGATGATGAATCTAAGGAGCTGGTACTTAAAGACTATCTTGATGCACTGAACAATCATGCAAGTTCGCTGGAGAACCTGAAGATATTGCCTACACACGAGGGAGAATGGTGCTTCTCGGAGAAATGTATCCCAGCGTTATCAAAATTCGACAATTTGCGATATCTATCCATGGCAGTTATAGCAGATTCAAGTAATATCGTACGAAGTGGTTGCTCGAGCAAAAGCTTTGACTTAGCCACAAACCTATATGATCCCTCGCATCCCGTGGTAAGTTTGTTTTTCTTTCTTAAAGTGTACACTAACGCAAGTCCAGTGCCTACTTCTGCATGCGGCATCGTTACTTCCAAACCTGAGTCTCCTGTCGGTACATGGCACCAAGTTGAAGCTTCAACCAGAATATAATGATATGTCACTGGAACATGCAGTTCATCCCACTGTGCAAATCGACTCGCACGTTAGGTCATATGGACCACTTGACCCATTAAAATATAGATACGCCGTAAAGAATTCGTATAGATATTATACTTTGCAAAGATCTGGAGAAGACGGTGGATTTCGATACTGCTTGTCATGACTGTTTTTCACATTAGGAATAGGAATAACAATGTACCAATGAAATAGTAGAATCTCGTACTGACTGGTGCATTCCAACAAGATACCTTACGTTTACCGATAATCTAAACTGGCATGAACACCAGAACTTCTCATTATCACAGCACGCCATCATGCTACCTTTCCCAGTCAAGCTTTTATGCGAAATATTTCAGCTAGTAAGTCAAAATATTCAGCTTGCTGACACTACACTTATGACATCGAACCGCCACTGCAAGCATGCGCCTCGTCACTCCCAAATCTGAGGCTACCTTCCAAAAGCTTCAATGAAAAAACCAATTTCGCCTCCCTGGTCAAAACATTGTGTTCTCTGATAGTACCTACTGCAGCCCGAGCCTTACCAATCATGTTCGGTCACGCAGGTCTTCACTATCCTCACAATATTTAGCGGTTCTGCGTGCACTTGCTATGGGAGAACACCCTTGGCTTGCCCATTCCAAATCGCTCACAATTGGAGATTTGGGTCCAGGGGATTTTGATGGCCCTGATGACGACGACCAGGCATACGAAGAATTTAGTACAAGATATTCTACGAGAATCTCAGAAAGCCAACTGTTTGAGGGAGGAAGAGATATGGAAGTACGACAGGGAAAAGTAGTAAACCTACCTCCATTACTCTTATGGTTCACTCATTTACTGAATTGACTACTGCAAATTCCGACGTCATAAAGAGCGTATCCTTGCATGTTGTGTCCTCCGTACTAGGGTGAAAGGTACTTCCCTATCCATCGTCGCTCCTCCACCGTAATCCAGACAAACGATCTTCCCCCTCTTGTCTCACTCCCCCACGACGACTACCCATGTCTCCTTATACGACCCTGCTCTCATCGAACCACGCATTGTAGCCTCCCAACAACGACCCACGTCTCAAATAGTCTCTGGGTCGTGTCTTACTCGTTCTCCCTCTCATCTACTCAACCACCACAATGCACATTCTAACCATGATTTCTGTTAGTTCGTCGGGTTCTTGGAGTCGCACGCCGAGTATTCGAAGGATGAAGTGTGGTAGTGAGACTGGACTGTGAGCGACGAGAGCCGGACGAGAGCCGGACGGAGGGGTAAGAGCGAAGCCTGTTGGCCGAGGTTGAAAGAAGTAGGTGATGCGCGGGGTATTCGTTGCGGGAACTAGAGAACACGGCGACTTGAAGATGATTCGTGTTTGTCCGATGGTAAGCCTGCCCCCGCTCTTACGCTTATCCATCCATTGATCCAACTCACAGTGCAATATAACCAAATTGTGATAGCCAACACTCTTCGGAGGATCTGCGCCTGCAGAGTCGCAGTGTATGAATATACGAAAGTAGTGCGTGTCTATCTTGAAGGTCCGTCTGCGTTCGTCCACTAGGCTAGCTCGTAAGATGTCACGTGGAGTCATAGGTTTTTTGGAGAGGTGGGTAAGGAAGAAGAATGTCTTTCGAAGGTTGGCTGGCACACGTACGATTCGTCGGTGCTGTGAAACTGTGATACTTTAAAATTTTGATAGTATCCAGAGGTTGTCGAACCAGGATTTATCCATGACATTTTCTCTTATAAATCGGAACCCTTTTCAACTTTGCTGTATGCTTTAAGTGCATCTCTCTCAACTGAAACCCAATTGGTTCACTGACATCGCTTTAAACCGCCTCTTCGTTGTACAAGTCCATTATTTCAAAATCGTATATCTCGGTCCCCTTCTCTATGTCAAAATAATCACATTCATGTACAGCCTTTCCTTTGAATACCGCACGAAGTGTAGCAGGAAGGCCAGAGTGCATAAGGTTTAACAAAAGATTTGAAATTGTGGCAATGTTGAATGAACGTGTGATTTCAACGTATGAACCGTGTACGTGGCACGAACGCTCACGTGCTAACAATTTTCACTGACACTTAAACTCCACGTACGGACCACATCATCATATCCTCCTACCACAGTGCAGGAACGCAACACGTCCGTATGGCATCGTTCCCAGTCGAGCTTGTAGACGAAATTGTCCAACTGGTATGTTAATCCGTCTATAGTGGACATTGAAATGTTTTGATTGTGCATTGATCTAACATCGGATCTCCTCTAATCAGACAAGCACATCATCATTCGCATCCCTCAGACTAGCATGCAAAAGTTTCAGCAAAATCGTTTCACCGCATATGTTTCGCCATGTTACTATTGATAATTACAGTGATGTAGGAGACTTGATCGCGGTTCTTCAAGCACTGACCGATCTAACACATCCATCTGTAATCCATGCGAAATCTCTCACCATTCGGGATTTAATACCTGACCTGCCACGTGCACTTTTATGTTATGGCGACGAGTATAATTTAAAAGTCGTGGGTCCTTATCAAGCCCGTGAACGTTCTGTGCGACGATTGCTTCCACTGGCACTGAAGAGCTTTCAGCAAGTAACTACCATTATGTGAGTACTTTCCTAGTTTAATATCATCTGGATACACCTCTGATCTCCTGGCTTATTCAAAGATGGAATGTCAGAGATCACTCATGCCCGGAATTGATGAAAGAAACTGTGCTATCTGGAATTGAACAGATGACAACTTTGACAGCTTTAACGCTACACGTGGATCTCAATGGTAGGGGGGGAACATTCTCACTCTACTCTCTACCTCCCCTCGAAGTTCTCAAGATCGCTGTTATGGCTTCTACAAGTGTACAAGACTCAGAAAACCACGGACAAGTACAAGGATTACCAGCATTAATTGCCAAGTCGTCGAGCAAGCTTCGCCAACTCGACCTTCAGCTATATAGCTCCACAAAAGGAGAATTCCTTTCCTCGCTTGCCCGTCAAGCATCACCTTTGAGTATAACGCACCTTACACTGAATGGATCAGTGCATCTGTACAAGACATTTGCTCCTCACCTCTGCTCTCTTGAATCGCTACATCTAAAATTTGTTGTTACTTGTAACAATCCTGAATCGACGGCGGGAGGTACATGGAAGATGTTAAAGGAAGAGAAGATATACTTTCGACATGTCACTCACATCGAGCCTACAAAAAGCTTATTACAGTACTTCCAATCCTACACTGGCCTCAAGTCTGCTGCGTTCGTAGAGGAATTCTACGGTAACACAGATGATGAATCGAAGAAGTTTGTACTCGAAGACTATCTTGATGCACTCATCAATCACGAAAGTTTGCTGGAGAACCTGAAGATATTGCCTACATACGAGGGAGAATGGTGCTTCTCGGGGGAGTGCATCCCAGCGTTATCAAAATTCGTCAATCTGTGATATCTATCCATGACTATTATAGCAGATTCAAGTAATATCGTATCATGTGGTAGGTCGAGTGAAAACTTTGACCTAGCCACAAACCTATATGATCCCTCACATCCCGTAGTAAGTTTGTCTTTCCTTCTGGAAGTCTACACTAACACACTTCCAGTGCCTACTTCTGCATGCAGCATTGTTGCTTCCAAATCTGAGTCTCCTGTCGGTACATGGTACCAAGTTGAAGCTTAAACCAAAATATAATCATATGCCAATGGAACATGCAGTTCATCCCACTGTGCAAATTGACACACATGTTAGGTCATATGGACCGCTTGACCCACTAAAGTATAGATTCACTGTTAAGAATTTGGATAGATATTATATGTTACAAAGATCTGGGGAAGATGGTGGATTTCAATACTGTCTGTCATGATTTACTGTTTGCTACATTAACAATAGGAATAACAATGTACCAATGAAAACACCAGAATTTTGTACTACTGGTGTATTCCAACAAGGTCTCTTATGTTTACAGATAAGTAATCAAAATTTGATGTGACATACAATTTGTACTTCAGGATGTTGGCCACAACAGCATTATCTCTTGAACATACTGAAGTAGTTTCTGTTCAACGGAGTAACAAGCACACCCAAAGTCATTCGAGGATACGGATGAAAAGTGTAAACTCCGATACTAACCACACCATGGACCATGGCAGCGGAGAGGACACGCCCTGAGAAGCTTATGTTTGGCTTATGTGACAGACAACGAGGACTTTGTCAAAGTGTGCATGTTCCTAAGAAGGGGGTGAGCGTGGAGAGGGAGAGAGGACTAATAAAAGAAGTAGACAGCTGAGGAGCGTGACGGACATTTTTGAGGCCGCTGTGAGATGGGCATGCTCGCCCGGTTCGAGAATGCACTTGAGGGGGTTAGAGGGATCAGCTGTGCCAGAATCAGATTGGGGATTAGGGCATAGAGTAAGATTTAAATTAATCAGTGTTGACGAGAACTACAGTTTTGCTGTAAGTAGTAAGAGTAGTAAGTAGTGCTACTAGGCCGGAACTTGGAAGAACGAGGTTACTGGAAGCGCGTGGGAAGAAACACGTGCAGGTCGAGACAAGCAAGGCAACACAACCAAATGCCTGAGACGACAACAAGCTCACTTCCGAATCCTACTCACCGCCTTCTACATGCTTCAGACGAAAGCAATTCAAGCCATTAACTCAACCAAATCTGCCATAGCGAGCGTCTCATAGGCCTAGCCCTCCATGTTTTCTCGAGGTTTCGTCGGAGCTTCAAAGTTGCTTTCGTTCGTGTCTTGTCGCGGCGCACGGTCTTCCGTGCCGTGCTCGTGTCGTGCTTCGTTGAACCTACTCGAGCTCTCCTCGACTCGGACTCCCGCAATCATCAACCACACATTGCCAAATGGGCTCAGATCGTTTTATCACTTTATCGCGTGCTGGGAGTCATACTCTGACTGTTTGAGGGAGGAAGAGGAAGAGAGATGGAGGTGCGACAGGGAAAAGTAGTGAGCCCACCTCCATTACTCTTACCATTCACTCATTTACTGAATCGACTACACATTCGCAGCGCAAATCCCGACGTCATAAAGAGCGTATCCTTGCTTGTTGTGTCCTCCGTAGGATGAAAGGTACTGCTCTATCCATCTTCGCTCCTCCACCGTAATCCAGGCAAACGATCTTCCCCCTCTTGTCTCGCTTCCCCACGACGACTACCACCACACATTGTAACCCCCCCCACAACGACCTACGCGCACGTCTAAAATAGTCCCTCGTTCGTGTCTTACTCGATCTCCCTCTCATCTTTAACCATCACAGTGCACATTCTAACCATGATTCCGGTTGGTTCGTCGGGTTCTTGGAGTCGTATGCCGCGTATCCGGGATGCCGATGATGTGGGGTAGTGAGACTGGACTGTTGGCGACGAGAGCCGGAGAGAGGGGAAAGAGTGAAGTTGGAAGAGGTTGAAAGAAGTAGGCCCGGGTGGTGCGCGGGCTGTTCAAATACGAGAATCAGAGAATACGGCTTGAAGGTGATTCGTCTTTATTAGACTGAGATGGTAAGCCTGCCCCCGCTCTTACGCTTACGCTCATCCATCCACTCATCTAACTCACAGCGCGGTATAACCAAATGACTATTGCTAACACTATTGTGTCCACTCTCTCACCGATACTCTTATCGTACCTGAAGCTTTGAAGAACCTACCCCCACACAACGACCGCCCGCGTCTCAAACAGTCTCTCGTTCACATCTTACAGGCTCGAGCTCCCTCTCATCTCCTCGATCACCACAACTACAGCACATGTTCCAACTGTGATTTTAGTTGATTCGTCGGGTTCTTGGAGTCGTACGCCGAGTATCCGAGGGATGAAGTGGGCTAGTGAGGCTGGCGAGAGCGAGGGGGGGTATGAGCGAAGCCTGTTTGGAGAGGCTGAAAGAAGTAGGTGATCCGCGGGCTGTTCGTTACGAGAACCAGAGCACGATTCAGTCGTCAGTGCTGTAAAACTGATACTTCAATATTATAATAGTATCAGGGTTTTTCCATGACGCTTTCTCTTACAAGTTGGAACATTTTTGATTTGGCTGTATGCTTCTGAATCAAGCGCACTGGCCCCGCCCTCTGCCCCCAATGCGATGTTATTTCTGAGAACCTGGTAGCATGAATGGCTGAGATTGGTTGTCCGTAACTCGTTTGAAGCGGCAGCAACTTGTAGCATCGAATCTCGGGACTCTATTGCAATTGCTCCATTACCTATCGTCCACCTTCACTTCCTGATTTGTGTGGGGTGCGTTCAGACTCGGCGAATGGGCGCGCTCTAGCTTCTGGAGTATTTGAGATGCCTACTTGGTCGTCGGCTAGTACAACAGCGTTATGATTAATGGTGGAGCAGTTACCATTTAACGATGTAACGAGCTGTCCTGTCATAAACCAGTTTAGCCCCTATGTAACCCTGAGCTGGTTCAGATGACATCTACATTTCAGAATCATAATTCAATCCATTGTTCAGTCCTCGTGATTCCGCAAAATCCCGATCTCAATTTCAATATTTACTAATACTTACCAGACAATTGAAAGCTCCACCCCTTTCGCAACAACACCCCACTTGAACGTCTCTTCTCGCGACACGCCGCCATGCACCCGTTCGCAGTCGAACTATGGCACGAAGTATTTAAGCTAGTAAGTCAACATATTCAGCTTTCTGACATTGCTATATCTTGTAACATCGAATCGGCAGGTATGCAACTCGACACTTTCAGATCTGAGGCTAGCTTGCAAAAGCTTCAATGAAGTAGCCGTACGAATCATGTTCCGTCACGCTTGTATTCGCTTTTCGAATCACGCACTTATATGCGACTCTTCAAATTTGGATAAATACTTAGCGCTTCTTCGTGCGCTTGCTACTGGAGAACATCCTTGGGCTACGTATGCCTTGTCGCTTGATATTGGAGATTTGGGTCCTGAGGATGATGATTTCCCTGAAGAAGCCGAAGATTATAGTGCAAGATATAACACGGAAGTGTTAGAGCCATACTATTCCCAGCGGGAATTGATAGAGAATTTGCTTGAGAGCGCTGTAGCCAACTGTCAACGTGTAATCACTGTTGTGTGAGTGCCGTACATCACGCCTATTGCCCGTCGCGCTTAATATACACTTACTAAAGATGGAAGATCTCCAAAAACACATGCGAATGGAGCAGAGATGGTGTCCTATCCGGCCTCAAGGAGATGAAGACTTTAAAGGATTTGACATTGGATCTCAAGCTACATTACATATCACTATCGCTCGAATCTCTACCTCCCCTTGAAGTTCTCAAGATACGGTCATCATCATCTAACTCTGCACTTTTGCCAGGAACTGTATCACGAATTTATGGATTGTCGGAATTAATTACGAAATCCTCCAGCACGCTTCGGCATCTTAATCTATTGCTTTATTGTTCGGAAGATGAAGATCTGTTTCTTTCGTCATTGGTTCAGAGTGCACAGCCGTTGCGAATAACGCATCTCGATGTGGGAGGGTCTGTGCATCTCCTTAAATCATTCGTGCCTCACATTGGTTCACTGCGATCGCTATCTTTAGGATGTGTTTTTACGCGTGATACTGGGATATCTACAGCAGGGGATACATGGAGCATGTTGATGGATGAAGAGATATACTTACAACGGATTGCGCATATTGAAATTACGCAAAGCTTACTAAAGTATTTTGGTTCGTATTCCGGGCTCAAGTCGGTCAAATTTGAAATGAAGCATTATGGGAATGTCGATAAGGAGTTGAAGGAGATTACGTTTAATGAGTATGTGGATGCGCTTGGGAATCATGCGGGGTCGTTGGAGGATCTTACGATTTTGCCGCCTTGTGAAGAGGGGGATTGGTGTGTCTCGGAGCGGAATGTTATGGCGTTATCAAAATTCGTCAATTTGAGATATCTGTCTGTTACGATTTTGGCGGATTCGGGAAGGAAGGTGCTTCGGGGACAGGGTATCAATAACTATAATTTAAATGCGGATTATTATTCACCATCACATTCAGTTGTAAGTTCGCTTGTTCTTAGCTATATGTGAATTTGTGCTAATGCGCTGATCCAGTGTTTACTTCTCCAGATGGCTTCTTCATTGCCGAATCTCATATGCCTGTCGATTGGATGCGCTAGACTTCGCCAGGTTCGTCCTATGGTGAGGAAAGCTGATAGAATGGTGCATGCGATTCATCCCTCTGTGCAAATTGATACGCATGTGAGAATGTTTGGGCCGTTGGATCCTTTGAAGTATATGTTTGAGGTTAGGAATGGGAATAGGTGGTATATTTTGAAGAGGACCGGGGAGGGTGATGAGTATTGGTTTTGTGTTGCTTGATATGTTCTTTCTTCTATTTTCGATGATGGATAAGAATGCGTGTCTCGCCGAATTCTATGTATTTATTTTTTACGTAGGACCTTGTAAGAGTATGCAAATAAATTATGATTTGTACTTGACAGTATTCGTTATTATTCCCACTACCTTTTAAGGCAGTTGGGTTATAGGGGCGTCACCTGGGTTATAGGGGCGTCTGGATTTCCCTATAAGGCGACTTACAGGATCTTGAACAGGATCTCAACCTGATTGCACCGCGGGAAATTGCTTCTATAACTAGTATAAGCGCGAACATATGATGAACATATGATGAAAATATTTTAAAATCGATAATACCGAGAAGATATGACGAAAATATTTTGACTTCATCATATCTTCTCAATATCATCAAAGAAAATAAAAGCAATTGCCCGCGGTGTTGGCTGGAACCCTGTGACAGTCTTGTGACCGCTGATGAATTTCACTGGTCTCAGATCCTATCACCCTTGTCATCATGCATCATCCCTCTCGTTTTCGTCTTCAAACGTTGAGAGCTTAAGCGCTTGCACCATGTGACTCTTTAGGTTAATAATAAAAGCCAACGTAGTCTCGGCTCCCTACGAGCGTCAACGGATGAATAGCCGAGACCAACACGGTTCGCTTTCCGTCTTGCTTCTATCACCCATGCTCTCGTTCGCATTAATATTGTAATTTGCCCAAGATTCATTATCTCCCACAGTCTAATGGAACACGGCTACAATCCAGACGATTGCTACTAATGATTACAAGCTGATGGACCAGCGATGTATACCACTCAGTACAAAATCAAGTGAACTTACGGTTGCAATGGCACCGATGGTTCAATTATCATTGTGCCTAGACGAATGATTACATGGTAAAGGCGCGTAATACCCGTGTCCTCGAAGGAGTATATAAACCCGTATACTCGAAAGATGTCGATATAAATGAGAACATAAACCTCACAATCGCACTAGAGAAAACAATGTCTGCAACTGAACCATCCAGCAATGACAACCAGGCCACGCAAGTCACACGCGTCGCGATCATGTAAGTTATCTAGTGATTCTTCACTCAAGTATTTTAAACTGATATTTTCTACAGTGGCGCAGGAATTGGTGGACTAGCATTCGCAGCTGCGCTCGCGAAACTCGTTCCAGAGGGAGAAATCAAAGTTGATGTGTACGAGCAGACACATGAGATCAAGGAAATTGGGGCTGGTATTGTCTTTTGGCCGCGCACCTGGGCCATCTTTCAACGTCTTGGTGTATCCGATGCTCTTGAGAAGCATCTACACAAGAAACCAGATAACGAGCGAAGTACGTGTTTCATTACTTCTTGGTTCTAAAGCTTACTCACTGATACATTAGCACTTGTGTGGACTGTACGAAAGGGCGATGAAGAAAATAGTGCCGATATGCTTGAATTCTATCAAGATGGTATGTAGTTCAATTCTTGTGTCTGTAACCTTAAGACTTAACGAAATCACCTAGGAGCACTAACACATTTTCACAGATCCGCAGTTCAAAAGTCATTACTCGAATCATTACCCCCCTCAGTAAAGGTCCACCTCTCCCACCGTCTTACATCTTATGATGAATCAGACGACAAAGTGATTCTCAACTTCGAAGGACAAGATTCCCAATCGTGCGATTTACTCGTCGCTGCTGACGGTATCAGGTCACATATCCGGGCTGAGCTTATAGAGAAGCGATTCCCTGATGAGCGAGAATCGATATATCCCGTCTGGGGTGGTACCATTGTGTATCGTAGTCTTATTAATGCGGAAAGGGTTAGGGAGGCGTTCCCGGACCATTTGTCGTTGCATAAGCCTGTATTGGTACGTTCTTTTCACCTTTATGATCCGCTGACATTAACTATGTTTGTAAAGTATGCTGGAGATGGAAAAGTAACCCTTCAGCTACATATCCACGGGCTTGATCTGACAATCTTTTGTAGTACTGTGTTACATATCCAATTATGCAAGGCAGATACATCAACATGGCAGCTCTCGTTACAGACTACAGCAAAGAAGGTACTCGATTCAAAGGCCCCACTGTTCAAGAAACGACCAAAGAGCATATTTTATCTATTTTTGATGGATGGTCTGCGGAACATCGCGAGCTGGTTAAGGTTAGCTGCTTCCTTTATTCGGTATACGTGATATTGGCTCATAGGTGTTACCATGTAGAATATAGACTCTTGTTCGAAGTGGACGGTTGAGTATCTGAATGTCCTGGAGAAAGTTGCAATTGGGCGAGTTGCTCTTCTCGGAGACGCGGTTCGTTCATTTCTACCACTGTACTTTGCTTGCTTGTTGATAATGATGTTGGTAGGCTCATGCTATGCCACCGAATTTGGGATCTGGAGCTGGTCAAGCCGTAGAGGTTAATTGCACATATACCTTATACCAATACCATACTGAACAGTTTTTATTCAGGATGCATACACTCTCGCTCACCTCGTCGTAAAAGCGATAAAAGGCAACATCCCAATGCACCGCGTGACTGAAGCATATACAAAGATACGCCGACCACTCGCCAACACTGTCCTTCAGCAATCTCGCGAGATGGGAAGATTGGTCAGTTTCCGTGCACCTGGGTATGAGCACTTTAAAAGCGACGATAAGGAGGCGTTGAATAGATGGTTTGAGAGGTTTTTGAATGATTTTAACGAGAAGTTTGGGTGGGTGGAGACGCATCCTGTTGAAGGGGAGGTTGAGAAGGCACTGAATATGTTGTAGAAAGATTTTAGATTCTATATATTATTGATATCCTAAGTGTATAAAGACCAGAATTACCAGCGTAGCTCCTCCAGTAGCTCACCTGTTGAAAGGGATGTTGAGATAGCTTTTAAGATGATATTCATGTGTAAGGTTAATGATTACCAGTGAATCCAAGGATCTTCCAGTAGCTCGCTCGCAGTAGACCACCTCTTAGGCTCCCATTGTATCATTCTCCTCAAAAACGGCAAGAAATCTACCTTCTTCTCTCCCTCCAGTCGTTCCCCAGAAGCCTCAAGTGACATCTCAGTAGAAATAGGGACATCATCTGAACGCTTCCAGTTCCCTTCGTCATTAAAGTACCCCTCGAGGATCTTGTTAATTGATTGTTGGAGAAATTCCACGGGTGGATTGCTCATCACACCAACCACTTCCGCCAAATGATGGAGAGAGCTTTCTTCTTCGCTCTGTGAATTTTCACCGGTGAATATGTGCTTCCCTTCAAAGAAGTGCCACAACTAAAAGTGCTATGAACAATAATCCAATAAGTAATAAAGTACTCATACCAATACGCCAATGTTCCGTATATCGGCGCTGTATGACCATGGAATACCCAGTATGACTTCTGGCGCTCGGTACTGGTAAGGCTGGATGACATCTGCGTATATATGTTGTCCAAATCGAGCCTCTCCAAAGTCACATAAAATCGGACGTCCAGCGTTCTTAAGCAATTGAAAGGTCGTGTACAATAGATGGTACGACCACCGTCAAATTTACGAGGACTTGGATCGTTGATTTCCGATTCTTCGAAGTTCTTGAGATCGGATTCGTCTTCGAGGTGTAGATGAATATTTCGTGACTGAGTGTCTGATTAAAAACGACCATCATTTAAAGCATCATGTAAAGATTAATACATGCCGTACCGTTATGTATCATATCGACTTCAGTATGCAAGAAGTTGAGGGCGTGTAACACATGGTTTGTAAATGCTTTTAGGAATAGTTCGGGAAGTCGGCTCCCTGGGGTAAATCTCACAATGTTCATTTCATTTTTTCAGAGGAAACATATTCAAATCTCTCTTCTGGCACTACAGTCTTTATTTCTGCTAAATTAGTTCAATGGCTAGATAAATATGCTTGTGTAGAGCAGGCCTTCTGCCTGCACTGTCACGGCGGGCTTTTAGCTGTCCAGTTTCAGCTGTCCTTTGGCCTGTCGTTTGATCTGTCCTGTTTGGCATCACGCACGTGTATGTCACGCACATCAAACCAAGTTCTGATGGCTTCGTAATCGATGGGTATGAGAGACTGCACCAAGCTAGTGCATAAAAAAAAATGCTGTGATTGTGAGACCATCTAATATTTGACTTCAAAAACAAAGTATGTACTCGCACTCAATGTCTGTATAGTTACCGATGATTGTATGTAGTATTTAATCCACTTGAGTAATCTTGAGGAATTTTCATCAAATCCTTGATCTGGTCATTCTTGTATCTTATATTCACTTCGTTTGGAATGTATTTTGTACAAAGAGAAGAAACAAATGTGAAAATTTGTTCCATATAAATATCTCTTATTAACACAAACATGTAAAAAAATTAATTATGGGGTAATAGGTATACTTTTACAGTATATTTCAGGAATAGAACAGAAAATGTGAATTTTAAGGGATTAAAATATTTATATACTACTACTTCGAATATTTGGATGGTCTACAATGATGCATTTTTGAACGACAATTTGTTGGTTATCATATGTCGGCTTGACTTGATTTTGTCTCGACCTCGATTATCAATCACCACCCAGTTTGGTATGTGTGACATCGTGACTGATGCCTGAACAGGACAGATCAAACGACAGGCCAAAGGACAGCTGGAACTGGACAGCTAAAAGCCCGTCGTGTGTAGAATCGACGTTCTGACGCGTTCCGATGTCATCACGTGACCTTCCCATCAAGCGCGTCAACGCGTCTCCCGTTGAATCGTCCTGAACGCATCTCAACGCTCTCGCCATCGGACCAAATCCGCCTAACTCTCAAACCTTGGACACCATGAAGGATACCTCAGGCACTCGAATATGAGTTGCAAAGCAACGGACTGCGACGCGTACGCACAGGACAACAAATTTCATTCGGACATCGGTCACACCGCATTGCTTGGTCTAACAACTCTACATCTGCCCCTCCCCCTCGCCGTCGCTTCAAGACTTCTCTACAACTATTTTTCATTCTCTTAATATCACACTCCTTGAAACCGTAGTCAAGTTCCTATCACCTCCTTGGACTTAATAAAATTTTATTCACTCCTTTTAGGTATATTTCCTCTCCTTTTTCTTATTTAAACCGTGTATCTAGGTCTATCGTACTTTAGTGAAATTCACCCCTCATTTCTATCTCTCACTCTCTCTCGTTCTGTCTCTGGGTCGTCGTCTCACTCGTTCTGATCGTTCTCACCAAGTCCCAATTCTCCGAATTCACTCCAGAACTTCATCTCGAAGTTCTGCTCCTTGTTGCGTCGTCGTTTCTCTCAATTACGTCGCTAACACACTCTTTTACATTACCTTAGAACCTTAAGGTTGGACGGACGTGCCAACCGCTCGCATTCTTCGTCGAGGAACCTTCAACAACACTTCGTCCTCTTCACTTGGTTCAGAGTAAGTTTGTTTGTTTCCTTACTTTTAACTACCACATTTATGATCTATTTTCATTTCAGACTTATGAACTTCAAATCTATGGCATCTATCACTACAATAATGTAGTTTTTTATTAGCTGTTCTCTCTTAATACAATTTTCTCTATATTAAATTGTATTTCTAATGGTAAATGTCAGTTAAATAAGGAGGTAGTGGGCCCTGCCGCTTGCTGGCCCTATTTCTTTATACCGCAAGTATATAGCAACCAGAATTTTAGATCGGACGCTATATTTTCGACAAGAAAGCTCAACGGACGAACCCGCTGTGGACCCAAACCGACGAGCGAATTACATAATCAGATGGCTTACGTACACAACGCGATTTTCACGTTAAGCTCGTCGTCGACAACAAGCTCACTTCCTGCTCACCACCTTCTACGGCTTCAGGCGAAAGGAATTCAAGTGGTTAACTCAAGCAAAGTTGAAATAGTGCGCCTTCACATCATGTTCTCACAAGGCTTCATCGGAGTCCGACTCCAGCTAACAAGCGCGCGCAGTGCTCGCATCTCAACGTTGCCTTCATCCGTGTCTTATCGCCGCGCGCATTGTTCCGTGCCCTGCTCGTGTAGTATTCAACCCCACTCTCCTCGCTGGTGCAATGCATTGCTTTAGCGCGTGCTAGGGGTCGTACACCGACTTTTTGAGGGAGGAAGAGAGATGGAGTGTTGGCGAGCGGTAGGAAAGTAGTCGTCGTGCGAGGTACAGAGTCGATTCATGTGTCTAGATGGTGAGATCACCTCCCTTATTCTCATCTTCCACTCATCCAACGCTCTTACACAGTCGCAGCACAAGTCTCAAAGTCATAACGAGCGTATCTATGCATGTTGTGTCTTCTGTAGGATGATACGTCGTCGCTCCTCCACCGTAACCCAGGCAACGATCGTCCCATTCCCTGCAACTTCCCCCTCTTGTCTCACACGCCTTACCCCACGAGTTACGACGACTACCCACGTCTCTTTATACGACCTGCTCTCAGAGAACAACACATTTCAGTCAACTTATGTGTCCACTGCGTATTCATATCGTGACGCAGTTTGCAATCTCGCTTGTTGGGAGTTGTATACAGAATATCCGAGGAGGTGGAACGATAGTGGTGGAGGGGTTGAAGCGGTTGAATAATGCTGCTGCTGGTGCGGACGATGAAATGCAGCTTGAAGGACACGAATATATCGCACTCTCACCACCGACCCATACCATCATTCGGAATGAAACGCCGTGCGACATTCGTTGACGAAGAGGATATGCATTGATACGCTTCTGTCGAATCTTCGCGTTCTAAAACTCCTTCGCGTCTCTTCCTGATCCTCTACCGCCGCCCCCGAGCCCCGCACGTGGACAATACAGTTAACCAAGACAATAGCACATGCACCGGCTCATCGTACCTCACCACCGCAGAATGACCGAAGATCTCACCTGGGGATACTTTAACCACGCGACGTCTTTCGATGAATGTTGAGGCGTCGATGTTGAGGCGTCGATGTTGTGGCCCTACGAAGTGGATTCGATTCGCATGCTCTATCGGCCATAGGAAGTCGGCGCAGTCGTGGCTGAGCCCAGTCACTGTGGGAGGTGGTACTTTGGAGAATGTATACAGTATCATCGTACGTCAAGTTCTCTCCAGGGTACGTCCCACTCAAAGTCGTTTCCCTTTTCCCTGTAGCATACGGGAAGTGTCCTCCCTCACCACCCCCCACCTCCCGACCGTACTCGAAGAGTACACCTCGCCTACAATGACTGTCCATGCCCCATCTTGTCGTTCATGTCTCCTCGACTACCACAACGCACATTCTAACTGTTATATCGGTTAGTTCGTCGTGTTCTGGGAGTCGTATGCTGAATATCCGAGGGATGAAGTGAGGTAGTGAGACTGAGCGACGAGAGGGGAGAGGGGAGGGGAAGGGGTAAGAGTAGAGGTTAGGTTGAACTCGAAGAAGCAAGTGATGCGTGGGCTCTTCAAATGCATATTCTACAGTGAATCCTAAGCACCCCCTGAGGCTCAGCCCTCACACCACCCTCATCCCCCTCCTCCCCTGGCGAAATAGCAGAACAATCAGTCCCCCTCAGGCACTACCCGCAAGTCCTCGCCCTCCTCATTTCCCGTCGCCTGTCTCCTCTTTCCAGCGTTCTATAAACCCATCGTCAACGCCCTCAAAGAATGACGAAACAAGGCCAACCCTACCTCGACGCCTTCCTCCTCAAAGATCCTAACGCCAACGCTGATATCATCACCGACCTCAGCCAAATTCATCCCGTTGCATTTTTGCGGCCTGGAACGTTGATGGTGGGGGTGGGAGGGTCTTACTGCTGGATGATCCTGAGCAGAACATTGCCTTAGTGCGTTCTTCCTTTTTTTTCGTAGTCATGTATGCTGATGAGTTGCGTTAGCATGGACGTCCCCGTCAACTTCTCTCCTACTTCCGTAAGAATGGTGTTCGTAACTCGAAGAAACCTATCGACAAAATGCGTTTTCTACTTCTACGTGTCTGTAAACGTGGCTGACGACGTCTTTAGATCTACCACAACTTGCAAGGCTGCATTGAAGCTCGTTCAAGATCGTGAAGGTATGTTCCCTGAACCCAAGGAAGACCAGGTTAGCCATGAGGCTGTAGCTGCCGCTGTCGAAAGTGAAGGCGAAGCTCCCTCTACCACCTCGGCCACCGAGGAGTCAAAGTCCACACCCACGCCCGAGGAGAAGAAGCCCCAAACCGTCCCCGGCGCCTAGCCCAAAGCCAACGAACCTCATGCCGAATCTATTTTATCCACTAGCGCTAAAGACCTCGGGAAGTCTGTGGACGTAGGAGCGCGTGCTCATGGAGATCCCCGCTGACGTTCACACTTGCATTACCCCCGACGATCTGAAGGACTACGTTGACCCTACTGATATACCTTAGAGCAATGGAAGGAAGGTGTCCGATGAGCAGTCGGCAGGGGTTGAAGCCGACTACGAGTGAGGCACTCGATGACCAATTGCTCCGATCCTTCACCTGTACTACGCTGATATTTCCCGAAACGAGGGATCCTACACCCCTGAGGTGTCAGACCCGAAACCAGCGACTATCAATTCCAATACATCTAATAGCGCAAGTGTTAGTGGATCAGTGTGCGTTCTGAGGGTAAATACTTGTCGGGCTGAAGAAGGTTTAGGGATGGTAAAGAAGTTTTCTGCGTAAGTGTTTTATTCTTAATGATGATGCGGTGCTGACGAATGTATAGAATCACGGGTAATGCAGGATACATACTACACGCTCATGTCGCAGATCCAAGCCGCTCTCGCAACAACTTCGACCAGCATGCATTAAAGCTCGCAGGACAATATCGACGAGGAATTACTCGGACTGGCTTACTAGTGAATGGTGTCGGTGCCGAAGTCGCTTAGGTCCCCGCAGTCTATGTCGTTGACCGCGCTACGATCAATTGCCATATTTCCCCTGATACGATTGCTAATGGGTCAGTGGCGATCTGAGGATAAATTCGTCGGAGAATTTGAAGATCCCTGCGCGGATTGGTATATATTGGGTTGAGGAGGGTTTAGGGATGGTAACGAATTTGCTGCAAAAGTTTGACGTGCGTCTTTTGTTTTTTATAATGATATGATACTGCCGAACGTTTAGAATTACGAGTGCTCCCGGATACGCACCACACGCTCCTTAACGCCCTCACGACAATATCATCAGTCACCTCAACCCTGCGCGTTCTGTCCCATATTCTTCAAGAAATGTAGCAGCTCCGGCATCAATCTTGCCACCATCTCTATTAGGTTGCATACCTCGAGTTACCCTCGTTCTTCTACACTCTCAATTCACAGTACCTCATTTCCTGAGCTGAATTGCTCGTAGCCTGAGAGCGAACTACCGGTTCGTCGTGATGCTCTTTCAAGCTGCCAGGGTTCTCGCGGTTCCATCCAAGGTTCTCGTTCTGGTGTGTATATCTTGGTACGATAAACTTGGCCTCCTAGAACTAGCTTATATCTTCGACAGCTTCATTCGGTATCTCTCCTTGCGCTTCTACTGGTGCTTTGACCTGCTGCCTCACTTGTTTTTGAAGTTTTCTGTATAGTTGCATGTAGTCTCGTGTTCCGTGGACAAGTACTAGCCTACAGAATGTCTTATATAGGCTATTATTCTCAGTTAAATGTATTGCATAGCCATACCCTTCCATACATTCAGGAACGAGATTTCAAAACCCAAAATGGATGAACGTATTCTATGACTAGCTCAGTGACCTTTATGAAATCAGAGTCTCGCGCTTTGGTGTGTTTGGGTGAAAATCTGCTGTCCATTGATATTCATCAACAAAGACATGTAAGTGTCGATCAGCTTTCAGGTAGATATAGTATATAGGGCTTAGGCTAGCGGACAAGACAAACAGAATGGACGCTCGTCAATGATTTGCTACCTGTCTTCCTACCATGTTTAGTATTTTAGACCAAGTAGTATAAGGTCGGAATCACGTCGGAATATCAACCTTCCTCGTTACGATGTGCCATTGCGCTAGAATGATCGTTCAATGTATTGGTGATGCCAAAAGTGGACGGACTGGACTGGTCTGCAGTTGAGAATGTAAGACAAGAGCACTCACCAAAGTCGTGGTGAGCTCCTTTTGGTGTCGAGACTCGATATTTCCCGAAGAGCGATCGCAGTCAACATCAATCGATCAACCACCACTGTCGTATATAAGTTGTGGCTGACAACTAAAGTTTCTTACCCCAACCATCTTCCTTCCACCACATACACACCATCACGCTCATGCTACCAACAACTTTAGCTACGCTCTTCTGTCTCTCCGCTCTCCCATTATCCTACAGTCTCACTCTCGTGCCTGGCTTTCCTTATGGTTCCCAGAAAGTTCGTGGCGTGAACTTGGGCGGATGGTTAGTCCTCGAGGCAAGTGCACACTCAAACATTCCTCCAGTATCTTACTTATTTCCCTCTTTCAGCCTTGGATTACGCCCTCCATCTTCGATAACACCAATGACTCGCGAATCGTCGACGAATGGACCTTTGGACAATACCAGGATCGCGCCAAAGCTCTCGCCACTCTCACCCACCATTGGGATACCTGGATTACCGAAAGTGATTTCGCTGCTATCGCAGCTGCTGGGTTCGTACTCTCTATTTTCTTCTTGACCATTCCTCATCGTCACTGTTGTAGGTTAAACCATGTTCGCCTCCCAGTCGGCTACTGGGCCTTCGACGTTTCCCGTGGGGAGCCATTCATCCAGGGACAGCTGCCCTACCTTCACAAGGCCGTACAATGGGCGCAGAACCATAATTTGAAGATAATTATCGATCTTCATGGTGAGTTAATAACTACCTCATGAACTGTCGACATATCTTCTCATAATTTTATTCAGGTGTTCCTGGAAGTCAAAATGGTTTCGACAATTCTGGCCAGAGGAAACCACTCCCGTATGCTGATTTCTGTACATCTGTAGCGCACACTTCTGACATATCATTACGTAGTGAGTGGCACACCAATCAAGACAATATCGAACGCACAAACACCATAATCAAGAGACTCGCTTCAGATTTCAAGAACATGACTGTCACCGTCCCCGTTATCGAACCACTTAACGAGTAAGTTCTCAATTTACGTACTAGTGAACTTGAATGATGACATCCATCGTTCAGACCCGCAGGATTTTATGGAGATGGCTTCCTTTCCGTTACCAAACAGGTGAATATTTCTTTCGCACTCTTATTACGAAGCCACCTAACGACACTGCCAGTACTGGTATGACAGTTATGGAAACATTCGGTAAGATAACTGCAGTTTCATGTTCACATTGCAGTAGTAAATTTAACGAAATTTATAAATAGATACCCTTATGGAACCGACCAAGCAAGCAACACGGTGATAATGATCCACGACTCCTTTATGCCCATAGGCTACTGGAACGGATTCATGAACCCACATGGCTATGAAGGTGTCATTCTCGATACGCACATCTACCAAATGTTTTCTACCGCCGTAAGTATCTTACCATCACAATTTCTAGTCACTGATACATTCTTCAATAGGAGAATCAAATGTCCAATGAACAGCATATCAGAACAGCCTGCAACAAAGCGCAAAGCCTCGCCACAGAAGACATCTGGGTCGTTGTGGGAGAATGGACACCAGCAGCCACCGATTGTGCCAAGTACCTCAACGGAAGATACGTCGGCGCACGCTACGACGGCTCGTATCTAGGATCTACCCGTGTTGGCAGCTGCGACGGGTTGACTGGTAACTCGTCCTCATTTAGTCAGGACTACAAGGAGTTTCTGCGTCGTTACTGGGAGGCGCAGGTTATTACTTTTGAGCATGGACAGGGTTGGATCCAGTGGACTTGGAAAGCTGAGAATGCAGATGAGTGGTCTTACCAAGCGGGCTTGGAGAATGGTTGGATTCCTCATGATCCGACTGATTTGAGAAATCACGATATCTGTTTGAATGTCACCAGAGACTAATGGTTATTGACGGTACACCGCACATAATTTAAGTTAATGTATTCGCTGTTCTTTGTTGTAATCACCGATAGTGATAGATATTAGATAGTTGTATATTTTTATGTATCTTCCAGGACTTTAAACAACTCGAAGACTCTTTTTTTGAATGGCTCGGTGACTTTTTGAAATCTGGAGTCCCGCGCTTCTATGTGGTTGGGTGAAGATTTGTAGTCTATCGATATTCATAATTACGTAGTAAGACACGTAAGCAACCAAACCTAACACAGAGACATATGTAAGAAGAAGTATCGACCAACTCTGAGGTAGATACAGTATATAGGCTAGCGGAAACGACGAACGGAAGAGACTGTTATGTTTCCGGAGAGATAGACGAGGGGAGGAAAACGGAAGATTGATGGTCAGCGATCGAGGACCAATGGAGGGAAAGAAGATTCCGCATGGAGTTTCACGATAAGGGTCGAGACATGAGTCCTTAGGGGGACGCATCAAGCACAACGTCCAGTGACGGTCCCACAAGCCGCACAAATGAAGATGTACGTACCCATGACTATGCAGTATGAGGGATTGTGAACCGTTGGATACACGCGCAGGTGTCGGCACTGTGTTGGCCGATGTGAGTCTACAGACGAACGTAATATGAATGGATCAATGGATAGTCAAGATCGATTAAGTAGGTCATCTTCGTGGCCAACGTGAAGACCCAGGCGAATAAGAAGATGGATGTTATACCTAAGGCCTCTTTTTCACAACACATCGTACCACCTCGTCTTAGGCCATTCCAAAAATTACGCAGACCGAGCGCAGCGAGCGTTCTTCTACACATCGAGAGCACATAAAAACTGTGTATCTTCTTCACCACGTTTCGTAACTCCAAATTGATGAGGTCGATATCGAGATTGAATCTGGGTTGCTTCGAAAGTTTACTAGCTCGTAGATTCTTCGGCAAAACTCCCAATAATGCATCTTTTCCGATGATGAGGTGCACAGGACATACGAAAAAGACGAGACGAAGGATTGCATAGGGAGCAGGAAGGTAGGAACGACATACGATGTGCCCAACGCGTGACAAGATGTGGAAGTTCCTTCAGGGACATGCCACACAACGTCATCGATTCATCGAAGCCATCATATCAGCTTTCCTTCAAAGTTTCACCAAAAGAAAATAAGTGAGACGCAACGGTGTACTAATAGCTCGACATTACCCAGAGGCTCGTTGAAGTTTAAACAAGATAGTACGCATGGAAGTGCCAGAGGGGAGAAAGGATAGCAGTCACTTGACAATAAGAGAGATGTACGTCACTTCGTCGTGCGGCCCGAACCATTCACTTTCACACAGTCACGAGCAAATTCGTGCCGATACTGCCGAGTCATGTGCGCGTGATGGCCGTCAAGTTTGCTGCCATGTTGAACCTGGTTCGTCGTCGGCTACAATCATCCTGGCATTTTCCTAGCCCATTTCCCTAATCCTTATCGATTTATCATTATCTAATAACATGGCATATTTCATACGTCTTCCGCAACACTTACGGTGTTCCAGAACCGCAAGCTTTTTGCTCGGCGCTCGGTGCTCAGTATTAAGCGCAAGATTTTGATTGATTCCTACTGTGGCTGTGTGACAAGTAACTGTTCCATCACGCTAGTGTCAGACTGTCGTTCGTCTCCCCCACCTGGGACATCACGTGACATCCGGTACAGGCAATAATTCTAACCGGAGGGGCCTCTACGAGGACCCCTGATAATTCCTCCAAAACTTAGATACGGGTCCCCCTATAAATGGCCAAAATTGTGTGAAAGGTTAGATACACTTTAGCAGGCATCCCCCTACGAAGGCTGTAAAAATTCCCACGATGTTGAGTTTAGCGTCCCCCTACAGGCCGTGGTCTCAAGAGTAGGTTAGATACTTGTCCCCCTACTGTGAGCGCTTAGGCATTACCTCACCTGCCTAATGGGGACATATACTGAAGAAACCAGTCAAAATTCAACGAATTTCAATGATATGGCCTTATGCTCTAATTTTAAGGAGAGAACACAAGCCAATTCTTTTATCTGAAAACTAGTCAAAAACCAATAGCAATGCTGCAACTTGTTGCTTTACTATCATGTAACAAGAGTTTGATAACTTAATAAATCTACAATATCACTTTGTTGGGCAATGCTATCACCATGAAATTTTGCACGATGCTGTAATATGTCTCTGCGCATGTACATCCCAATTTATATGTCCAACGGATGGATACTTTGTTTTTAATTCTGGAATTACTGCCGAATGGTCTCAAAATCTAATGAATGTTGAACATCAAATACAAGATCTATTCTGATCCCATTGGTACATCTTTACGAAATTTGAAACGTAGATTTGATATACAACTCTCTACGATATTCCAAACTTTTATAACAAACAATTGAAATTCAGCAACGAGGGAGCATGAATACGAAGTTTTCATGCATTCTGAGCGTGACAGGGAAGCGCAAATTTGGCAGTGTTCGGAGCCCCAGATCTCACTGTGACAACGCGTGACAAAGCCATCAAACTCTAGTAGCAGCCTCTGGAAGCGCTCCGCTACGACGCTGAAAATAAACTTTAACGATATAAATACATATTCGTATAGCCAAGAAGCGTCGGTACATGATGGCCAAGTTTATAGTTCCAAAATCATGTAGTTGAGGAAGAAATCGCAAAATACCGAAAAGTTGTCAAACTTTTGTTACATGATAGTATGTAATAAGTAAGATATCCCAAAGTGCAACTAATTACCCTTGAAGTGCATAACTACTTAACTTAGTTCAACCTTGCCTTGATATGTGCTTTTCCATCCACTTTTGATGTTGCCATTGGCTTGGCATGCAGTGTAAACCAAGCCTTGACCTTGCCTAACCTTGCTGCTTGCACACATTTGATTGTAATTTGATTTGCGACTCAGTAGGACGGCCTGCTCAAATGATTATATCCAGTGCCATAGTATACTGTGGATATATCATAACATCTATTTCTGGAAGCAGCATGTTCATGAGCTGCATAAGTACTGAGTACTTTGGTTTTTGAATCATGACAACTACAAGTTTTGTATGCAATAAGTACTACAATACACTATAAACACTTTTAGAATCACTCTCAAACTTAAAGGCAAAATCAGTTTTTTCCCCAATTTTAAACAATTTCTCGCATTTTTAAAGATTAGATACTTTGTCCCCCTATAATACCCAAATTTTGTAGCTTAGATACGCCATCCCCCTAAAATTTTGGAAAATTTTGGCATTTTTGTCCCCCTATAACCAGCCAAAAATCGCCATTTTGGTATCTAACCTTTGGAGGGATTATCAGGGGTCCTCCTCTACGTCGCGCATATGTGCTTACAGGCCACTGCTGACATGTGTACAGAAGGATGACATGGTCATTGAGACATAGACGGCGCTGCGGTAGGTGTAGGCAAAAGTACAAACCACCAACAATGTATGTAAATTAATAAGGAGGCATTCATGTATTAGAGACAAGTTAGCGCTGCTAAGATAAGTATCAGTGCAATACATTAAAATAGCTTTGTAGTCTTACACTGACACATGTTGATTCTTCAGTGTCGGTAAAGGAGGATACTACTAAATAGCTGTTACAGAAATATCATTTCATCCCAACATGTTCTCGATTTTTTACATCAGGATTATTCGATGGCTTGGGCTTTTTCCAATGAGCTTCATCCTGGCTGCACCGGAATCATATGACTGTCGTTCGTCTCCCCCACCTGGGACATCATGTGATTTCCCTAATTTTGATATATATTCCCGTGCCCTTACGCAGATGAACATAAAGGTGTTTTACTTTACATCTTACGCAGCACCATAGTGAAGTGGAATACAATATGTAATTATTGTTGCTATTTTACTTAAGGCTGTGGGTTCAATCCTTGCCCTCCGAGTTTTTGTTTTGGGTAAAGGTATAAGCCAAGAGATCCCAAGTGCACTGAGGGGCCGGAGCCGTCGCACCTCCGCGCTTGAATCGACTCAGCGCAAGACTATTTTATGCATATGTCTGGAAGACGCGGCATAGGAGACGAAAGACCTATGGAGCATGAAACCTCTGTTCGACTGTGTTCTAACTCATCTTCGTCATGTAAACAACCGGCCAATCTGGCTTTCAAGTATTGTGATGCTTGCCAGAAAAAGAATAAAGATATTACACGGATCCTCCTCTTTTTCTGGTAAAAATGGCACAGAAATTCTGATGTGTTAATTCCAGAAAAGCACACACGCATGAAGGAATTAAATGATATGGATTGGAATGGAGGCAATATCCTCGAATATAATGTAAGATTTAAGAGACATGCAATACTTCCAGAACTTACCCTAGATATTAAAATCTGTTGAGCTATTTATGGATACAGAATATTTTTCTAACCTATACGCTCTCAATTTTTAGAAGGGGATATTTTTTGAATTCCGAGAATATTGCATCAAGAGTGGCGAATTGATTAGCAATAGGGAACGAGTGCAAATGGTAGCACGAGAAATTTGGAATATTTCAGGCTATCATTTTATATGAGTAATTAATATAGTGCTAAAACGAATACATGGAATGAATTGACATACAATACTAGTGTGAGAGACCATAAAGTTCTCGAGACAGGTCTCGCCCATACCCTTATTGCACCATCAACGACAACCATCTCAGCCCGCTAAGCCCTTCAGTAATAGCACCCTCCGTCCCCATAGTGAACCTTAGGAATATTGATGAAGTAAATTGGCATTATCCTGCCAACTATCCTGCCGAACTCAAGCAAACGTCCCCCGAGAAAAACAGCCAAGCTGATATAATACCAATTCTACCATCGGCCTCCATTTCTGAGGAGTCGACTTGGAGGGATGGAGTTCGTGATATAGCAGAGAAGGTGGTATGTGTAGAGAAGAGAACAACGATGCCTCTTGCCTCTGCTCCATCTTCTCTGCGATTTCCGAAGCTCCCGTGTTTTCGACGGATACCGCTACTATAGAGAAGGAGACAACCGGCACTCAGTGTCAAACGTTGTTCTATTCGATGAAATTAATCACGATACACTCGTTGTTTCTGATCATGATCAAGACAGCTCAGAATCTAACGGGGACCAGGTCCCCATTCCCGTGAAGATTTCTTCTCCTCCAAGCCAAGTCGAACGAATTCATTCTACGAGTTCTCTATCCAGTGTATCCGCTGATTGTTCGATACTACTTCAAAGTACCACGTACCTCCCTCTCCTCGTTTAAGAGTGAGGATGGCTGTCGATGAAGATTCTATATTTCACTGTCTACACGAGCAGGGAAGTGGCCTGGCTCGACCCGAACATCGCTTACTCTGGTGTGCCGAAACATGGAACTGCTTCATAATCTAAACTCGTGAGTGCATCAGTATTAAGTACATCAGAGAGACAGGACTTACAACAGAAGGGGAAATGCACAGTTCTAGTACTCAGCCTGAGTTGCCAGAGGTCTTATGTCTCATCACTGTCCACTTTCACCTTCGCACTCTCAATGGGACCAAGTACAGAAACGCTTAACCCTTGTGGAGGAGGATATTTGCTTGGGGATATCCTCTCGACAAAGAAATTGGGAGTGGGAAGACGTCCGTCTAATCGACATGGGCGAGCATATAGGCAGCAGAAGCTGTTACCAAACTTGAAACAACTGAAATGATGGATTACAAATAAACCACGCTTAACAAATTGTTTGGCAATAGCCTGAGCCTCCACAGACTCTTCGCTTCCCAATCAAGCAACTTATCCGCCACCCCTTCCATGTGCAACATGTGCTACAGCATGTGCTATGTCAGGTCTCTACACCTCGACGGATACACCAGCCATATAAGGGTCCGATGTCTCGTAGGATACAAAGCTCTCGAAAGCTTGCAGCTTTGCATCTCCATGGTATGAGTAAGCGGTACTGGACAACAGAGAGTCTAAGCAGTAGTTTGTGAGAGTAGTATCGAGCGGTGAAGTAGGGTGAAGTACGTTGAGATGGCCCTAGTATAGTAGCTCACAAGTGAGTCCTTCTTTATCTTCGCTAGTGATCTTTTACATGGATTGGCTTTTGCTCGTGTTCATGGATCTGTGTTATCCTTCCATTAAATTTAGCACAATGTTCAAAGAGTACTCATAAGAACATACTAAGCTACGCTCCATTCGTGCCCTACGTGTGCACAATACAACTTCCGTAGTAGCAAATTGACAATGTCCTGTACCGCCTCCTTCCGCAAAGGCCCATACACCCTCTTTGGGACCAACTGCTTACTCAGTCTCCCTTGAACGTTTGAATCCCCTACAGGCTCACCCGCGTACCCCAGCTGCCCAAATCGGCAAAGGACCCTAAAAATCTCAGGCTGAGGAAGTATCCGATCATCCTGTGGCCGAGGGCAAGATGGCCGAGAGGGCGAATGGCGAGGCTCTAGTGTTAGAGTGACTTGAGTCTCGAAGAGACGGTATCTTCTTCGTCTGAGCCGTCCTCGGATTCCTCATCCAAATTGATCAAGACTTCTTCGCCGACTTCTCTGTGGACGGAGCCGCTGTGTCTTCCTGAACTCGCCCCTCGTCTCTATCCAAACTGAGAGAGTAAGACGAACGGAGCGAAGATGTCATTGAGGCAGCTTTGAAGTCTCTCCGTTTCACGACACAACCGCACAGGGAAAGGTTATGTATAACGACGATGATGGGTTCTCCGTGGCCTCGAAAACGAGAATGCACGAGGTAGCGTTGAGTGCTGAGGTTGGTTCGTCTACATGATGGCGTTAATAACTTTCAAAGAAAGAAATAGAGAAACGTACCGAGGACGAGATTATCAGGATTTTATAATCGCGTGGACAATCTCCAATCGCTGCCTCTGTCCACTACTCAGTGACACTCCTCTACTATCTCCAAGAACAGTCTGGTGTGTCAATCACTGCCCTCAAAGATGTACCTAGATGAAACTAGAAAGACATAAGCCCTGAATCTGAATCACACAGTGGAAGAAAAACATTACGCGACATACCGCGGCAGAGTTGTCAATGACAGTTTGTGCAGGATGTCGAATTGTTGCAATCAACTGGGAGGCAGCGCAATAACGAGGGAGGAGGCAGATAAGACATCTGGATGTAAAATTGAAGATTCCGTTTTGCTCGTCGGGTTGAAAGGGTCTTGCAGCAATGAATAAGTAATGCCTTCCTTCTCGCCCATGGTAGGTGTACAGAACGAGGGAGATGGCGAGGTTGCGCGCTGCCACGACACTTCCCTTTGCATTGTTCACGTTGAGGGACTAGCAAAGGGAGATGCCAAGGTCGTGTGCTGCCACGGTGCTTTCGAGTGCATTTGCGTTGTTCATGTCAGGGAAAATAGGCAGCCCGTCAGCTAGCACGAACATCGGCTAAGCAGGTAGATACTTTGGATAAGTGCATTTCTAATACTTATACACCCATAGTATGTACATACTTCGAATATTTGACCAGTCCAAACTTCCAGCTCCCAGGTCCCACGTATACGACATGTACCCCGTATATTTGACGATAATGGTCGTTTCTACCTCCTGGTATCTGAACCTGCCGGTTGAATTTTGCGTTGTAGACGTCGAGGGAGTGGTGGTAGTGGAGGTCAGACTATCAGCGAGCGCGAGATGACGGTGTCGCTCTGGCGTAGTAGCAGGGCATCAGTGTATGTGCATATGTCAGTACTTATGCACTCGTACGTACCTCGAACATTTAACCTGTCCCAACCTCCTGCCCTGTAGATTGACGATGGAGAAGCTTTCGAACGCACTGAGGTTGGACGACGACAAGGTGACACTAGCGTGATGGAACAGTTACTTGTCACACAGCCACAGTAGGAATCAATCAAAATCTTGCGCTTAATACTGAGCACCGAGCGCCGAGCAAAAAGCTTGCGGTTCTGGAACACCGTAAACACTACATTGTCTTCAAGCCGAATAGAAAACCTACCGATGCAACTGCTCAAGAGTCAAAGTTCATCACCGCAACATGCATTCTATGCGACAGGGAATTGCTGAGAAAACACAGCGCAGAGGGCTTCGAGGATATAGCCATTCCAAAATCGAGTTTCATAGTCACAAAGATCCGTCAATTTGAAGCAGATCATCGATGGATGAAGACCACTATAACTATGCGCTTCGATGCGCCTCCGGAAGTCGCAAAGTGGGTAGAGGTGGTTAGGAAGAATGCATAAAGACTCGGAGCAGTACGGTACAGTGGATGTCTTTTTATAGAGGGTTGTGGGTAGGTTGGGAAGGTTGGGAGGGGGGGGAAACGCGAGCCTCACGATGAAAAGACGCAGACTGTCAACATTTCATTCACCTGCTACTTCGACGATTACATCCACCCGTCACTGTTAAAACGTTAACCATGAACTTGTTCCGCTCGCATCTCAATTCTCGACTGTCTACTCAACTCTCCCTCTGCTTGTTTTCCTGGCCCTTATGCACATTCGTGCACTGTCCCGACATTGTAACCAACAGCCAACTGGAGCTGAGTCGTACAATCGACATGGGTCGTTCCTTTTAATCTTGCCTTGCATTATTCAGCCTTTCTGTGTCGTACTACGTCCTTTACAGACAATCGCGCAACTGAAGACCATTTTCGTAGGCGTCTAAAGCTCTCGATGCATATCAGTATCTCGACACCGCGATCCGGTATAAACCCACTTCAAAACCTCTCATCTCTCCATCTTACGCACCATCGCCCATAAGTGCCAGGCACATTCTCATTCTAGTCCACACTATATACCGATGACGCTCAAGCTCACGTACGCCATCTCCATCTACCCCAGCCCCACTGTACGACCAGTCATATTTGTTTACTCCCCTGATATTTAATTCATGATTGCTAAAGGTTTAGTGGTAATTTTTAGGAAAATTTTTGTTCACTTTAAGTCAGTTGATAAGGAGCCTCAGGACGATTCTAATACATTGGGGTCTTCATCGAGAATGAAATGTCCGTCGCTATGGTGGATGACCTTCGAACTACAAATGATGACAACCAAAGTAGGCAAAGTATTCCATCGAATTCAGTGGACCAGATACCAACGCAATATTCTTACTACTCAGCAGGGCACATTCCACAGAATGGGAACTTCAGCTACCCGGAAGCAAGCAACACTATACGCGGCCTCTAATGGTCCCCCACAGGTCCGTCCCCCTACTGTGATGTCGACCCCGAATAGCGCCTTTGATGTCACATCTTCGGTTTTCCCCGCTGAATAGATAGTAACGCTATAATGATGTGGTTCAGTGGGCTTGATAGGTATGAGTAAGTGATTTATTTGTAGGTTAATATTCATCTTACGATGCATATTATAGACCTAATGAGTGGCGCACTTTTTGCGGGATTTGCGGATTTAGCCGATGAGTTTGATAATGAGAATCATCTGAGTCTCCCCTCAATACCGTATTGAATGTACAGTTACCATGTTGTTTTGTTAGAGCACAGAAGACACGTTTACAAAAAGGCAAGAACACTTGCAAGATCCTGTATGATCTAATTTCCAAGCCCCCCATATGCCATATGATCCATTAACCCACGGAGGTGTACCTAATCGCCTTCTAGAACGGATACACATGTGCTAATCGACAATCCAATACGCCGGCGATATACTATACACAAGAACACGATAATTCCACCCATCCCCGCCGCAGTAACGAATCAACAACCAGAACCAGAACCACATCGTCGGACCCAACACACACCCGCGCACCTAAATAAACAAGTTTCCATGACTCCCAATACAAGGGTACACCGGCTACGCAACTGAAAGCTCAAGTCGATACGACAAGAGCTGGGTAATTTAGTGTTAGCTACAATGAAGGCTACAACGACAGTGCGAAGGTCGAACGCAAGTATGGGAAGCTGCAGTGGATTGGTGTACATCCGTGTGACGACATCGCTTCGATTTAGATTACCGGGGTTAGCCGCTTGTCACATTCTCCGATTATAGCTCAGCCACACGTTGGATGCTCACCACTGCGTCGATCCTTTCCCTCGTTTCTCATCCTCCCTTCTCGTATCGGTACCATCGAAACAGACCAATGAACACAAACACAATCGCCCAAGCTGCAAAGATATTGATATACAACTCGAAAGGAGAGCGAGTACCTTTCGGTTCGCTCTTCGAAGGGCAGAAGACGATTGTTGTTTTTATACGTACGTTTTTCTTTCATGAATGACGTTCACCACGCAGGGGTATGAACTTTTTTATGTATACAGGTCATTTTTTCTGTGGTGTACGTACACCCCTCGTCTATTCTCATTCAGGTTGACAGCGTAAAGACGTCAATAGAACTGCCAGGTATGTACATATGATATGTATAAACCATGATCAGCGACTCAGTATCACACACCTGACTAGCAATACGTGACGCAATTAGGCTCAATCCCGTACGAACACCTCCACGCGGCAAACGCCCGCATAGTTGTTATTGGATGTGGAGAATGGAATGCGATCGCTAATTACTCCGGTATGTTATTCATATCCCCCATCTTATATGTATATTCATTCCATTCGGTACTACGTACATTCCATTGGTTAATCTAATTATTTCCGTCTGTCATAATTATAGAGACGACAGGATTCCCAGATGCGGGCATCTACGCTGACCCTAAACGCGATGTGTATCACGCCTTAGGTATGACGACTGAAACGTTAAAAGGGACGCCTAGTGGAGAACAGAAGAAGAGTTATTTGACTATGGGGGTCGTTAAGAATGCTATTCTCAGCATTTGGGTGAGTTACCCCCCTCCGAGTTCCGACTCGTAACGTCCCAGTCAGGATTGTACGAGAATTAGAACGCCAGCACCGCCTTGCGTTAATTACAACGCTAGGTACAACATACTGAATGCGCAATATAATTAACTAACGCTATATTTAGCAAGGACCTGTGAAAAACCCAAGGTTGGCGGGAAAACAAGGGAATATATCCCAACTTGGTGGAGAGTTCGTCCTTGGAGCAGGTGGGTTAAGAAAAGACGAATGGGATCCCACTGTAAGATTAAATGTTGACGAAGCCTTGAAGGACACACGTGCTGGTTTGAATCGCGTATGCGACACACCGAAGATCGTATGTATTCATTTTTTGTACTGTGCGGACGGGTGTTTCCGCTGCTAATCCTATTGTGTCGTGCTTACCTATCCATCGCAGACACCGAAGTCGAGGAACTTTTGCGACACGCAGGTATATCAGGAAGTCAGTGATACCCCATCCATCAACTGGATATGCAGACGGGGAGTTGCAAGAATTTTTTTAGGCCTTGGTTACTCATACGAGATGGTTATAAATAAAGAAATGATACGATTAAAAATTACTCATCATAACATTGCGTTGTATCGGCAAACTGATTAAACCTTTCGGTTTCGCTAAATTTACCGCCTTGGAGTAGTTTATTTATAGAATGACTCCGTGAGGCCGCCACATTGACCATTATCTCGCGGATCTAACTATGGTACATATGTTGATAAGTTTCAGGCACTTCTAATGTAAAATGATCAAGAGGGAAGTACCCGTAGTATCATCTGATATTAAAAAGAAATGAACGAGAAAACAGCGGGGACATTACCCAAAGTTCAACCTAAGCATAAGATATTGAATACTATACCTAGGTTCATTCTCGTCGAGTCATTAACATGGCGACCTTTTGGAAACAATAACTGAATGAAAAGTAAGTTGAGTGAAAGAACACCTATAGTAGTCCAGTGAGTGCATCTACCAAATCCGTTCGTATATCACAAATCGCCACTTTCCCGTACATCACTAACATCGTTCATCAACAGCAGAATCAAATGTCCATCCAACATCATATGAAAACAGACCGCAGCAAAGGTATCAGTGCCGTTACATGCAACATCTGGGTCACAGCCTGAGTACGCGAAGCAGCTACTAGTACCGACCGTGCGAAATACCTCGACGGGCTCGTATCCAAGTCCCGCTCGCGTTGGCAGTTGCAATGGTGGGTTGGCCGGCGAAATCATTCTTCATCCCATCTCTATCACACATACTCGACCAGCGCGTGCTTTGCATTCACCGCATCTACTAGACCCACATCCCATGGAATCTATCATCATAAGTTCGTCCACCAACCCATCATATATAAGTACAATCGACTCTTAAATTACGGAGGACATATCTAATCACATTCCACAACGCATAATAAACGCATACTATGCTCCACTACCAACGCACTCTACACAACAACGCAGCACAGCACACTGCATCCAGAAACCTCTACAGAGGTTCCGCCCATGCCCGGTGCAGCGCAGAAACCTTGTAGAATCATTCAACACGTTACACATCATATCGGAAGTTAAACCTACAACACTCTAAGCGCGTTCCAACAAGTTTCCATGTGGGTACTATGTATGTATTGCCCTTTGTATTCGGACTTAATTGGGAGTTACAACGGAGGCGCAAGCCACTGATTTCGCTTATAATTCATTATTCTCGGATTATAGGGAATCCATACACAATGCGATCGTTGATCTTCTTCCTACTCTACTGTAAAAATAGATCATGAACACTACCTCAACAGCAATAACAAAAATGAGACGCGCAGATGCTCGAAAAAGCCGCCTTTGAACCATTCAAAGCCCAGACGCGGCGTTAAAAATTTCTTAGGGTTGGGCACTTGAATCTGGTTACGTACGTACATACGTATGGCATCACACATCCCTCCCATCTATTCTCGTTTGACATCGTTGAAACGTTAATACATATGCACTGATCAGTGACTCTGCAACCGACCAGCAATACATGACGCAATACAGTTTCGATCTTTTAGTAGTCTTATGCCCACAAAGTTCACATAACCTTCATCATCGGATGTGAAGCTGGAAGAATGGAACACGAGTGCGATCGTTAGTTATTCTTACCCGGTATATTATTCATACCCCTTCATATCATGCAATAAAAATATATATACCATTCGGTATTGCATTATCACCTTGCTGCCACTGGGGTAATTATAACCCTTACTTGGTTTAGACAGGACGGGATTCACGGGTGTCAATGAATGGATTAATGAAAACTTAAAACAGCGTATCGTGCTGTATAATGAACACTGAAATAAAAGAACGAGAGAACGCCCAGCGAGGAGGAACGGATAGACTACGAAGATTGCTTAAGATCTTTACCGCTCCATGTACGAGATAATTAGAACCTTGAAGCACCGCCTTGGGTGTGCACTAGGCTCTACCGATTTTGTAAAACATACGTATATTTAACCAATAGCTATAATTAGATGGGAAGTGTGAACGAACCAAGAGGGAGGAGGGGAATGTACATCTACTTTGGAGAGTTGATTGGAGATGGTGGGTGAAGTTAAGAAAAGACGGGGCCTTGAAGAATACACGTGTTGGTTTGTCGCGTATGCGACGCAGCGAAGATCGTTGTTTGACCGACTGACCAACTGCCACGCGACGGGTGTTTCCGCTGCTAATCCTATCCCGTCGATGAACCATCGCAACAAGCGTACATATATCAGGAAATCACTCATTATACCACAATGTTGGGGTACAGACGGGGACACATTAGACTTTCTCTTGCCAGTTTAAAAATGACTCTCCAAAAAAAATACGCATCAGGATGCAATTGCGCTGCATCGGCAAATGTAGCTAAATATAGCGCTCTGGAACAAACAAGTGATATATTAATAGAACAAGACCGCGCGGCCGCCATGTTTGACCTAATCCCAAGTTAGTCATTTCATTTCTGTGCGAAGAGCAAGATGAGAGGGGAGAGGGGTGTTATGAGGTGGTTGTGGTTGGATTGTAGATATGAATGGAATATGGATGGATTGTGTGCCAAAGGAGAGGCGCCGGGGCCGGAATGGGGTGGATTTGCCGAGCGGTGTTTTTTTTCAAGGGGCGCGTGAGAGTGATGACGAGATTGATTGGGTGTGACACTGACAATGAGGTGTGATTGTTTCTCCCTTGTCTGTCGTACCCCCCTTCCCCATTTCCCTCTTCCCATCGAGTGCGATGCGGTGCTATATATAACACATATGAATGGACGTGACAAGTTCTATTCATGGCTGCCACCATATCTAAAAAGCCAGTCACAGTTTTCAAGATCCCCCTTTGCCCCGTTCTTCGGAATATTCTGAATCTGAAATCTATTTCTATTCTTAACCCATTGAAAACAGGACAAATATAACGTCCGCGTATTACTGGTCCATTCAAAAGAACGGTTTAGCCCTCGTCTGAACTCTGATACCCCCGTGGGCTGTGACGTTCGTGGCATGCTCTCTTCCTTCCCCGACGCCGCCACCTTATCCATCTCCTCTTTCCCTACGAGCACACGCACAACACATGGCTGCTGGGAGCAGACCAGCATGGACATGGACCAGGACCGCACATCCGGTGATGGAAACTTACACTCAGCCTCAAGCTCACGCTTCGGCGCCAGTCACTAGCACATCCGAGTAAGCACCCTACCTAACTTGGAACCGTACACCAATGTTGGGGTTTCGACTGACCCCAACCATACGATGTTTAGTGCACTTGATCTCTCTGGGGGGCTATTGCATATTCGTGCCGATTCCAGTTCTTCTGCTCCTGCTTCGACTTTGTACGTCGTTTATCCTTTTCTACGCCCTCCTGGTCCCGTCTGATAAGACTCTAGTTCCTCATCCCTATCGTCAACGTCAACATCAACGCACCGCTCATCCACACGAACAACCTCCAGCCAAACCACCCCTTCCACCACCAGCTCAAGCGACACAGAAGCAGTAACGCACACCCGCACACCAGTAGCCGTAATAGCAGGCACACTCGCAGGCGTAATAGTCCTCATCACCATTGGCCTCACTCTTGCCATCGTACGCAAGAAGCAGACAAAGCGCCGAAAGGCGATGAAGATGCTGAGGAGGAGGATGCAGTTGGATGGGGATGGCCGTGGCGGTGCTGGGGGAGCTGAAAGGGTGAATGATGACGACGTTGAGGAAGGAGATGATGGAGAAGAAGAGGGGGAAGAAGGGGTAGATGAAATCATTCGTAAGTTCGCTTCCTATACCTTCTAGCGTGAAAGCCTCAATGATGGGGTACCGTACCGTAGATACCAAAGTGTCGTATCATGACGACCCCCCACGCTCTCGACCTACCTCCCAAAAATATTCAAGTGCAAGGTCAGATAGTGGTCGACATCCACGTCAACATCGACGACAGCATACATCTACCTCGTCCTCCTCAGGCTCTTCGGCATCAGGCGCAGGGGGCACCGCACGTACATCCAATTCGAAATCAAAAGCTGGCTCAAGGGCGAGAAGAATAGACCCCTCCACTGGCCCTCTCATCGCTATCCCTTCATCCCCCTCCCCGCCTCCTTCTCCCTCCCCCATCCCCAAGCTCCCAACGATAGTGGTTACAGATGAGCCCTCCAGACGGCGCAGCACCACCTCCTCCCTTTCCCCCTCCAAGAAGAAAGAGCACGACGCACAAAGTGACTTAGGAACGACTTCATCCAGCTCCGGAAACACATTCAACACCCTCGATACAACATTATTGGGAAATAACACAGTATCAAGTATGAGTATATCAGAAGGAAGCATCCCCCCCTCGCCTTCTCCTACACCGTCACTATGCCCCTCTCTAAATCCTTCATCACGCTCACATTCACCACGTAACTCGACGTCTTCAGCGCATGGTCCGTCGCCGCGCGCACCGGGTACAGCGCCGCGGATTCCATCACCTGTACATGCTTACCATCGTCCTTCGCAATCGAAAGTGCAAGCACAAGACGCGTATACGTATCCCGCTTCTAGTTCACTACCGACTCCGGCACCAACACACTATGGAACATCCCCATCTCTACCGTTACCTCCAACCTCAAATTCAAATCTATCTTACCCCCCACCCGCTCCCGCCTCCGCACTCTCACCCCTCCCACCTCCCCCCAATCCGTAAATACGAAAGGGAACGGAAAGGCACTCCTAGAGCTCCAAGCCCAAATTGCCGCGCTGAAGAGGGAGAATGCCCAATTACGCGGGTTGGATCCGTCTACTGCTTCTGGGGAGCTAGAGCTGGAAGCGATGGAGATGGAGGGGGAGCAGCCGCCTTCGTATCAGGACGCAGCTGCTAGATGACATCGATTCCGACGATGGCGGTATCAGTGGTGACGGTGGCTAGCATGTACACGAAATGAAATCGTTATTAATTGGAATTTCAACTTTCAACGGCGTTCAACGTCAACCTTGGGTGTGGGTGCTGGCTGTGCTGTGCGCCGCCATGACGCCGCCGCTGACGCAGAGCGTGTTCGGTCCATGGTCCGTAGGGTTTCTATTGAATTGCACACGTTTTACGTCTGCGTTTGCATGCGTTGATTAAAGGATTTAATTTGTCCCTTTGTCCCTTTGGTTTTTTTGACTTATTGTAGTGTACTAATACTTTCCTGCCTCGAGGCTTAATTTTTACGCTTTCTCGTGTTTTTTTGCTCTCTTTTTCTTTTCTTATTCCTTTGGGGTTCAGGTTCATGATTTATGGTGGGTGTGTATCGATGCATTTGTAGTTGTATAGATTACAGACGGATTTGTAGGATTTACTCTATGATTTGATGGATTAAATGAAGGAAGGAAGGAATTTCGGCTTTCTTTCTGTGCGAGAAAACACTTACAGTATGACAGCATTGTAGGATCTTCAGGACATGGCGATGTTCCTTCATGTGTGAACAATGTCGTCTTCAATTCAGAGAATGACAGCGCATGAAATAAATGCGAACTTCCGCAGCCGAAACACGTCACTTTGTTTCTATACTACGAACCATTGAATTTGAGATAAATATAAAGCTGTGCTTGCATGTTCAGTTTTTTCTTCTCACTTGGAGGTAAGTACATACATCCCAATCGTCTAAAAGGAGACGACTCCATCTTTACATATTCAGGTTCAGCAATGTATGTATACCGGTATGGCATTTCCATTGCCCATGTGGGTGCTGGAAGGACCTCATACGGAAAGCCGCTGGCACTGGAAGCCCACTAGTGACGCGACTCGGAATTGGGCACTGACAATTATAGCTTTCCTTTAAGGCGGCATTAAAACGGTGTTAGGTCTCTTCCTTTTTTTCTGAGTTCTGGAATAGGTCAAGAATAGGTACTTTTTATTTTACCTTTAACGAGCCTCGTTATGTGGATGACTGACGCGCTGGCGCCATACGCAAGGCGAGGTTCCATATTCCGATCACGAAAACTTGTCTCCGAGTCGATGGGTTGTTCACGTTTTCTCTGCAAGGCGACATGTTATATTTAACTGACGCTTTGGTACGCGCGCTGTGTGTGTCCTGACTCCTGTGGTACGGAGCTATAGTTATTCCTGGCTTAGGAATGGAAGTATAACTTTTCCGTTCCACTAAGTAAACATTGGTCAGTTAAATTACTTATTCAACCCCAAAGCGAATACCAATGTCTTTCCAGGACCCGTGCAGTTTCAAAAACATATTTTTAAGTATGTAGGCAACACTGTCGACGTCGGGTAACAGCCGGCGGCGATTGAGATGCTCCTAAGTTCACGGTCTTTCAAGTTTGGGTTCAAGTGATTCAATCTTTTAAATCACCGACCGCCTTCCTGACTGAAGTAAGTACATTACCTCGGAGTCATCAGAACGTTCTGCTTTTCTGTCTTTCTTTGGTAACTGGTAGGCTGTGCGCGAAGGATGAGGAAGACCCGCATTGGTAACTAGAAGGCTTCAGGGATATTCGAAGTGACGATTTGCCATAAGTACCTCTGCGTCGGGAAGAGAATGAAGAAACGCAGGAAAAAGGCTGTGTTGTGACGGATGCTGGGTTCTTCTAATGTCTCCGGATTCGCGGGAAGGTAGCTGATAATCTCACTCTGTCGGGTCGAATATACGAAGCGAAGTTGCCTTTACGAGAATGTGGTGGTTGGCGAGTGCATGGCTTTACGTTGTAGGAAAATCGTGGTGTGGAATCTCACGACACGGTTATCATAATAGACGAAGAGCATTGTATCTGAATTAATCCTCGGAAATTCTTGCTCGAAGGAAAAAATCCATCGAAGGATTGTCTACTAGCCCTGTATTGCTCCATGAACGTGCATTACCGTGATTATATGTAACCAAATGTCACCAACGATCGTACGCGTTGGATACTGCACTCGTGGAAATTCTCGTTGGAAGTAAACCTCATTTACTGTAACGTAAATCTATGCTGATAGTTCCCAACGATCGTAAGCGCCTCTGGAGACAATGAAATCCTAGCGGCAGCTAATTGAATTTCCGTTAAACGCCAAATTAGCGCTATAGCGCTTCATCATTTTCATGTGATTATTTGCTCTCTCGGGCGGAGTCTCACACTTTTTATTCACGATGTCCGAGTCCGACCTAAGTATCATGTAACATGTTTCAGTCCGTATCTTGTCTTGTTTGAAGTAATTTCCCGACGGCCTCTTACCTCCTCTTACTGAGCTCCTCATTTATTTTAAATCGTCATCGATTCTCTCAGACACACCATGTCGTTCGGCCTCAGAACAATTGCGGTTAACATCCCATAATGTATTTCCTTCCTTACTCGGCGCCCGCGCACTTACCAGACGATTGGTAAAATATGCAGCCGTGTCAATCTCATTTTGCTGATACCTTAAGCTTGAAAGCGTGTCACATGCTGCTCTTCCCAGTCAGTGTTATATTCCGCGTTCTCCGCATACTCCAAATTTAATTAGTACAAATCCCATTTGCATCCCACCATATCCCATATTGCGGTACTCGGAGTTGCATTTTTGGGACTGCTAAAGAACTTATATTATGTTCTTGCCTTCTTTTTCATAGCCTGTCCTCCAATAATTACGCAAGAATCCTTGTAGTCTTGGCTAAATGAGAATGCTTTAACAGTCAACCTGCAGCTGCCAACGCGAGTAGAACCTAGATACGACGCCGATGCCCCTTCCGTTAAGGTACTTGGCGCAATCGGTGGCTACTGGCATCCATTTCCCCACGACGACCCAGATGTTTTCTGTGGCAAGACTGTGGCTATCGCAGGAACATAGGAGAAATCCAGTGCACTGCAAAGTGAACACAAGTCCTCTGTTATATGTTGCAATAAGAGATAAGTGTTAGTGATAAGGTTGTAGTTCATAAAATGTTTATCTAATATTTTAAAGAACACGAGGGCTAGTCAAGTTACGAACTTCCATGCTTCTTCACCATCAGCGTAACACGAACCTCACTGAGCATGTTCTCAATCTTAATGTCGTTGCAGACTTCACATCCCAAGCGTCTATAAGTCATGATCTTGAATAGACTTATTAGAACAATTTATACAGTCATAGAAAACATAACTTACGTCAACGTCGTTCGTAGTCTTCAAGATGATTGACTTTCTCTCTGAAGCCGCCTACAGAAATCAGGATACTTATATGAATATATGATATGTAACGTTACTATATCATCGACAAGCTTGAACAGTGCTTTTCCAAGCCCTTTCCCTTGGTGCTCAGGAGCGACAGCAAATATTCTAAGGTTCCAAACGTTACGGCTATAGTCCGGTCCTAGTCCTGATTTCTCTGATAATCGGTTCCCAGCAGCAACATACTAAAATGTCATACGTTATTTTTCGTGTTAAAAGCAGGAACTTGGATGGGCCCACGATGGGTGTCCACCAGGTACGATGTTCTTCAGGAATTGTATTCCAAAATTCATTCCAGCCCGACTTCTCCCGCTCCTCATCCCTATGAATACGAAAGGAAAATCTGGATATTTACGTCGACATGCTTTTCGTTCCAGGAGGATACCAAATTGCTACACCCACAACACCCGATATCTCTGGCCCGACTTGTGCAACGCAGAATTGGCCGCTAATCAACCCAGCTTTAACACCACATCGATTTAGGAGGACATCTAGAAACATGTCTCCTCCGAGTATAATCTTATTGAAAGGATCATCTAGGGGACGTAAGTTGCATTAATTCATATTCATCTACTCCAAATAGTATAACGTACCATGGAATGCTGCACATAGAACTTGGGTCACTTGTTCCACCTCAGCGTCTTCACAAGGTTGTCAGGCTATTATATTAATCATCTAGAATTTACATGGTGATAGGACAGACAGACCTGAAGCGTTTTCGAGTCGTCGAACGGTAGGAAACATCTCTGTTACAGTTCGTACTTACCCTGATGAATACCGTGTGCTACTGTAGGGAAATTTATTGCATCAATTTATAGTCGACGGACACGTCATATTTTGATCCGGGACTGAAATTGACCACCGACTCATGGAATGAATCCGATATGATTTCAGTATGTAACTTCACGCGGCAAGGGGCCACCGGCACCTGTGTTATATACGCCTATATTTCTCTACAGAATCAGGTTGTGGAGTTGTGTTTTATTTCTGCAACTCAAGCAATGCTTAATATTCTCTGCTTGGCGGAAATAGCATATTACTTATTGGTGACCTTTCAAAAGTAGTCTCTTCAGATATTCCAACCGACATTAATCCTCGGGAATTCTTCGGCACTATTATTCTCTAATAAAACCGTATTAAGTAATTACATATATCCGAGATTCCTGTTATTTTTAGACGCCCAAGTGTGGTCAAGCGTTTGAAGAGTTCGTAATCAGTGAGTGAGAACTTCCCATGTTGCAGACTTCTCGCCACCACACCACCCTCGCGGGTTCTATATTGTTCCATATTTTTATTTAAGTTTTTCTCCTGCTATCTCCTGCTCTATGACTGTTGATCTTGCGTCAAGTGGTAAGTGGTCACGCAGGGCGCTAGTTGTTTTGAACAGCGAGATTTGAATTCAGATGAGCGCTTGAACGCCTGTGATATTGGCTCGTGACTGCGTGAAAGTGAATGGTTCGCGTCCGTTGCACTTGCTCCGCTGAACCTACACCTCTCTCTCAACCGTCTGCGCTCCTAGTGCCATGACACGCTACATGATACTCTTCCATGCGTTATGCATAATGTTTCATTTAAACTTCAACGGGCCTCTCAGATCTCTGAATCGTTAGAAGCGAGCCCAGCCTTCTTTTCCCAGTGTTGGGTCATGTCGAGCTGTTAGTACGCCTGATGCGTCTCTATTTTTTTTTGGTGGAGGAGAAGGCTGATATGATGGCTTCGATGGATCAATGAAGTCGAATTGCATGTCGCTGAAGGAACTTCCTCATATTGGCTGGCGTTGGGCACATCGCACGTCGTTCATACTTTCTGCTACCTATGCAATCCCTCCTCTCGACTTTTTTCATATATCCTATCCGCCTCATCGTCGGGGAAAAAATATTACTGGGAGGGTTAGAGCCAGTAGATCCCTTCTTATCGGGGCGGCCTAAATTCAATAATGACAATTGACCTCATTAATTTGAAGTTGCGAAACGTAGCCCTGAAGGAGAAGAAATCACACAGTTGTTATATGTTCTCGATGCGCAGAGGAGACCTCGTTCTGCGTAATATTTGTATGTTAGCTCGTCAAATTCGACACCTACTGGCACTGCGATGTCTCGTGCGAATGGTATTGTGGAAAAGAAGCCGAATTTGTTGTCATTCATCTATTGCTGCAACGACGATAGCATCTATCCTCGTCTAGTTCATCTAAGTTTCTATGGGAAGCTTGGCCAACAAAGATGACCTACTCGGTATTGACGAGTCATGGACTCACTGATATTGCGTTCTCCAGTTCATTCACATCGACCCACATACCGACGTCCACGCAAAGCTATGTTCCCAGGTCCTGTAGTATTGGTCGCTTTGTCACAAAAATCCGAATCACATTGTAAGGCCTTAAGCCTTAAATCTCAACACCATACATTATAATGTTATTGAAAGGCATAATATAAACGATTCTAAGCCTATCATAATCCGTTATAAGACACGGGTGTCCCTGCAATAAGTTTCAAGGCTGTGGGACTTCATTAAATGAAAGTTAGGGCATTCGTAAGATTAATCTTGAATTCCAAGGTGGCCGTAGTATTATTTAGTTCTTAAAACTACTTGTAGTTCATCCGAAAAAAAGAGTATTGAGTATAACTGTTTAACAGCCATTAGATATATTGAGCCAGGTACACTTGTACTTAACTCACTAGTTACAGTAAAATCATGACATATCGCAGTGGTAAAATATATAGTAAAATAAATACCTCTCGGCTCACATGCTCTGCGACGGAGCTCGGGACTACAACAGAGTGAGTGGTGGAAGTCTACCGAGATGTAGACAAGTCTGGATTGGTCTGGAAAGAACACCAGAGCTGGTTCCGGAACTTGGAAACCTCCCTACTGAAACACTGCAAGATCCGATGTGATGACTAAAACATCTGCCTGCGATGTATAAAAGGGCACTGACTTTCTCGTTTACACGCAAGGTAAGTGAGGCTGTGGATAACCTAAAGGTAAGTGAAATGGCATGGTAAGTGACATATGTATTAAAGTACTGAAGGCTTAAGTAACGATGAGCAGTATTTGTAGTATAAAGATTTGTATGTGTTTTCTAGTCAAATATCAATCTATTTATTAGAATCCTCGCAGCTTGTGCTTCATGGAAAAAAATAAAGAAATAAATTTGCCTTTTATTCGAGCAGTCTTACACACGTTACAAGCAATTGTAGCGAATGAATGTATTGTAAGACTCGGCAGAGAGCCTTATAAATCATTAGCAGCATTGTGCTGTTTATATCGTGTTTTAAGGCTCTCCGCCATGCCTTTCAAGACTGTTTAAGGATTCGTGTTCAACAATTTACCTTACATGGTAGCCACTGCCTTAAGGCATTACAATGCACCGTAATTTATTGTATGGCAAACTTAACTTTTATGACATTTGATACCTCTCCCCTCGCTCTACTCTCACCCATACAGTTCTCCGCTGCCACTTGGGCCTGCACCATTCGATTCCTATGACGTGTATATCCATCTATTGGTATATTCCCTCGCCTACGTTAGTTCCACCATAGCTAACCATCCACTCGCATTTATTCATCCGTCGACAATCCTTCGTACCATTTAGCCTATCGAAACTTGATCTCTTATCTCATCGTATACTTGTCTTATTACCCATCGGTTGTATTAATCTGGCTGAGTGGACACGTGCATCTGGGTATGACGCTCTTATTTGTGCACCTTGTGGGACCGTCACTGGGCGCGGCGCTTCATGCGCCGGTCGGGGGAGGGAACCCTTATGTCTGGCATCTCAGGCTCTCCATTTCTTCCTTCTCTTTCGCCATCAATCCTCCGCGTTGTGGCCTTGATTCTTCTTTGTATTCTACGACCAACGATTTGCGCTTTGCTTTACGACAAGAGAGAACATCTCCAGCGAGCGTCTCCTTTGTTCATCTTTCCGCTAATGTGTATATCTGCCTGAGAGTTGGTCGCACTGGTTCGTACATGTGTCTCTGTGCTAGGTTTGGTTTGTTACATCTCCCAGTTGATGAATACCGAGGGACTGTTGTGTCGTAGGCTTTCAGGCAGTATGGTGAGTGGAGCCACATCAAAGCGCAGGACTCTGATTTCAGAGAAGTCTCCGAGCTACTCATTGATTAGTTCACTCTGGTTTTGAAATCTCGTAAATGATTTACAAGAGGGTGCAAATTTCTTTGAGTTCACATACGTTTACCTGAAAATGACAGTCCACATATGTCACTCTAGAGGGCAGTGTTAACGAAACACGATACTACATGCAATTTTACACGAAAGTTACAGCATTAGAACGTGGAATACAAGTGAGGTAGCACAGTTAAGGAACCAGTAGAAGGGTGAGCGGGTATGGGGTGAGAGGCTATGCCGAATGAAGGAGTCGAGCCAGAGTCAAAGAATAAATAGGCTGTGATATGAAAGGCTGCTGTGTCGGAACAGCCTCACTAAATGACAATGCGTGACAGGATAATGGTATCTTCGTTGCGACAGTAAAAGAAAAGCAACGAAGGGAAATGGATGGGTTTTGGTTTTTATACCATATAGCATGGCCGGAATTGTACTAAGGAGAACGACGAGGACAAGACGAACAGGGGAAGGAAGTAAGGAGGAAGTAATTGGAAAGTAAGAGATCATGAGGTGGAGAGAAGAAAAGGGGCGCAAGAGGAAGGAGAAGAAAGAAAGAAAGAAAGGAGGCGTGAGTGCTTGGCATGCGTTGTAACCCTAAGCCTTTGGGGTGAGACTGTCTGTGTCAGGCTTACACGATATTGCCGATACGAACTAGTTCTGTGAAATCAACTTCACGGTTGTACCCAAGATATAGACACGGGAGCAAGAACATTGAGTGGGACCAGCTGTACTCATATACCGTGGCAGCAAGATAGACAGTAAAGAATAGCAACCGAATGGAGAACTGCTAGCGCTGGCAGCTTGAAAGAGCATTGTGAGCGGCATAGCAGTGAGCATAACAAACCGGTAGTTGCACTACGAGCAGTTAAGTGCAGGATGTGCGGTACTGTGAATTGATAATGTAGAAGGACGAGACTAGTTCGCGACTTTAGTAATAGCAGTGGCGGCGGGATTGGTGTCGGACCTGTTGCATGTCTTGAAGAATATGAGACAGGACACGTGGGGTTAAGATGACTGCCAATGTTGTCATGAGAGCGTTAAAACTTGACGCATGAGTGTCGAAGTTGACTTGAACCTGCGAAAGAAGCTGGTACGTATCCTGGAGCACCCGCAATTCTAAACGCTCGACAATATCGTGTCACCATAAAAGACAGAACGGTACATTCAACTTTTATAGGAAACTCATTTACCATCCCACTCTCCTCAGCCCAACCTGCACCTGACTAAACCACGCAGGGATCTTCAACTCCTCCGGCGGAGTCCTCCTCAGAACACCGCTGCACTTGTACCAGGGGAGATATTCTAATTGATCGTAACGCCGTCTACGACGTAGACTGCGGGATCTAGGCAACTTCGGCTCCGACACCATTCTCTAGGACGAAGGGCTCATCGTATTGGACAACGTAAGCGTAGCGAGAACGAATGATTGTGTATTCCAGTCCAAGTAATTCCTTGTCGATGTTGTTGTGAGAGCGTGAGTGCATGTGTGTCGAGAATGGCTTGGATCTCTGACATGAGCGTGTGGTACGTATCCTGCAGCACTCACAATTCTAAACATTCGTCAGCATTGCATCATCATTAAGAACAAAACACCCACGTTCAACATACTCATCCTCTTCCGCTCGACATGTATTCACCCTCGGAACGCCCGCTGATCCACTAACACTTGCGCCATTAAACGTACGAGAATTGACAGTTGCCGGATTCGGGCCTGACACCTTGGGGATGTAGGATTCTTCAGTATGAACATCAGCAAGGATGTCCATGGGCTTATGCTCCTACGTCCACAGACTCCCCGAGGTCCTCAGCGCTATTGGATGAGGGGGATTCAGTTTGAGTTTTGTTGGCTTTGGGCTCGGTGCTGGGGACGAATTGGGGCTTCTCCTCGGGCGTGGACGTAGACGTTGGGTACTCGGTACTCGGCAGTGGTGGTATTAGAGGGAGCTTCGCGTTCGACAGCGGCAGCTGCAGCCTCAGGGCTCAGGGCTCACTTCACCCACATTGGATTCGGGGAATGTCTCCTCACTGAGATTCTGGACGAGCTTCAATGCAGTCTTCCGGTAGATCTAACGACGTCGTCAGTTCGGTGTTGAGGGCCGAGGTAGAGAAAGGTGATGGCACTCTTATCCTCTGAGACGTAACCCGAGACTTCGAGGGCCTCCACACGGTCGAGTAGCAGGGCTGGGATAGTGTCGAGTTTGTTGGCAGTGCACGCGAACAACAAGCGGGGGGGGTCCGTGCTACGCAACTCGTTAACGTGCACAATCACGAAAAAAGAAAAGAACGCACTAATGGTCGAGGAAAGAACAACAGCGCACTGACAGGATCACCATTATACCCCCTCCCAATCTTATCCACCTCGTCGATCAGCACCAACGGATTCGTCCTGCCCACCCCCTGAATGATCTTTCCAGGTAGCGTACCGGCGTACGTACTTCTATATCCCTTGATCACTGCCGCGTCCGTTATACCGCCCACTGGACATCGGAAAAACTGCCTCCCTAGCGCACAAGAGACGGATTTCCCGACTAGTAGGGGGCTGTTGTATGGCTGCGTTGTCAGGTTCTCGATATCGACGATTGAGATGGGGAATTTGGGCTGAAACGGTGTGGGAACGGTGTGGGATCGAAGGCTGTGGTATTCGTAAATAAGGCGAAGAGAAAGAAAGGAAAAGAACGTACCCGTAGGTTCCCCCCCTCCCCCTTCCCTCCCCGGTCCCAAGCGGTGGCGTAGTGAATAGCGAGCACTGTAGGAACCGCAGGCGACTCAATAGTCTACGGTTTCTCTACCCCTACCCTATCCATTTCCTTCTCGTCACCAGCCTTAACGAACTCCATAATCCGAATCCTCCGATGCAGATACAAAACAGCAGTAAGACCCTCCTCATCCTGATTCTTCGCCATCCGCATTCTTGGCCGCAAAAACGCTCGTAATCAGCGCGAAACCGCCAACGGGGTGGACTTGACTGAGGTCGGTGACGATATTAGCATCTGCACTGGAGTCTTTGAGAAGGCGCCGAGGTAGGGTTCGTCATTTCTTTGAGGGTGTCGCTGACGATGGAGGCGTTGCGGATGACGACGGCTTTGTAGAACCCTGGGAAGAGGAGGCGGCGGGCGATGCGAAGGGCGAGGACTTGCGGGTAGTGGAGGGGGAATGATCGAGGAGGGGGATGAGGGCGGTGGTGGGGCTAAGTCTGAGGAGGGAGCTCGGGATTCTGTCACAGGAGTCGGCTGAAGGGGAGGAGGTGGAACCGTCCATCTTTCCAACCTCACCTTCGTTGACGTCTTCGATGTCCTTTTTCCCACCTAACCTCTGCCGACAGGCGTCACTCTTACCCAGTCTTACCCCTCCCCGAGTCCCGCTCTCGTCAACTAGTCTCACTGCCCCACTCCATCCCTCGAATACTCAGCGTAAGACTTCAAGAACACAGTGAACCAACTCATTCTTAGCTGCAACAGCGCAGACCTCCTATAGCCGAAGGAGTTTGCGAATTCACTTCGTGGGGCCACGACATCGAACGTCTCGACGTTCATCCGAAGAGGTTGAGTGGCTGCGGTATCCCTAGTTCAGATCTTCGATCATTCTGAGGTGGCAAGATGCGGTGACTCGATCAGTGCAAGGCTATACTAGCTTGATATCATCGTCCCGGTTCGCCGTATTGTCCAGGTGAACGGCGGTAGAGGAGGAGAGGCGAAGAAATTTCAGAACTCCAAGATTCGACAGGAGCCTCGTCGTCAACGAAAGTCGCACGACCGTCTCATTCCGAATGGTGGTACGAGTCGGTGGGTTCTTCACCAGTTCTTCGTCCGCACTACCAGCATCATCCAACACCCCCACTAACTACGATCGTATATCCTATCCTTCCGCCTCGGATATCCGGCGTACAACTCCCAACAAGCTGCGTAAGAATATGAATTCGTAGCAGAGGATACATAGGTTGGCCGTCGAGCATGGTTTGTGGTTTAATGAGAGCAGGTCGTATAAAGACATGTAGGTAGTCATCATGGGGGAGGTGAGACAAGAAGGGGGCGATCATTTGTCTGGGTTACGGTGAAGGAGCGATGATGGATAGGGCTGTACGTTTCACCCTATGAGAAAACAACATGCATGGATACACTCGTTATGACTTCGGGACTTGCGCTGCAACTATGTAGGCGAGTTAGTGAGTGGATGACGAGTGTAAGGGAAGTGAGCTCACCATCTAGACACATGCATCGACTTCGTCATCTCTGTCCCTCGCACGACTACTGCCAATCCCTACCACCTCTATCACCCTTACTATCTAAATCTTGAATACGGCACCCATATTCATATATATGCAAGCCAGACCCTACCTTGTATACAAATTTTAGCCTAAATGTTCAAGAAATACAAGCTGCACTCTAGCTGGCATCAAATTTTTATGCAAAAATCTCATGAAATGTCAGTCATACCCCAGTTGGCATACAATTTATGGCTTAATGTCTCATGAAATACAAGCTGATCCCTGTTGACATATCTGATGCCAGCTGTGGTCCAGTTGGCATACAATTTAAAGCTAAAAATCTCATGAAATGCATGTCATACCCTAGTTGGCATACAATTTCCAGCCAAATATATCACTAAATACAAAGCTGATCCCTGCTGGCATATATGATACAAGCCATACCCCTGCTGGTATACAATTTTCAACTAAATGTATCATGAAATACAAGACTGACCCTTGTTGACATATAATATGCAAACCACAGTCCAGTTGGGATACTATTTCTGGCTAAGAATGAAATTAAATATGAGGCTGATCCTTATTGACATTCTCATTCTACCGCTTTACCATTGTATTATTATTATTCTCTATGACTTTTATTTCTCTTCTATTTTGTACTAATATTAACAGCTATGTTATGAGCACTGCGTTGAAATTAGTGGTTGCGGCGTGTTGTTTATTTCAAAAGCCATGGCCAAACATCATGCGAATATGCGCAAGTGCCGCTCCGTTTGCTCCCGCCCCATCCTGCCCTTTTCTGCTTTCTTCTATGGCTATTCCTTTTGAGCTGATGCCCACAACTGTGTGCCTGGAGGGCATCTTTTGCACGCGGCTAGGTTAGAAAGGCGGCCTCTGCTTTCTTTTACGGCCGTCCCTTTGAACTATTGCTGGCAACCGTGTGCCTGGAGGGCATCTTTTGCACACAGCTTCTGTTTGAAGGGATGGCCTCTGCTTAATTATCTCTTCTCCCCCTTTCGTATCGTAGCAGGCAGCTGCTTCCTGCGCTCAGCGGTATATTGCCAAAAGATACACGGCTTCTACAACCCGCCAGCCCCCTTCCCCCTCCCCCCATCCCCCTGTAACCCACCCCTGCCTACAATCTCTCAGCGCTATACAACTCAGCCCCACCGGCGACCTCAACAAAGTCTGCCCTTCCACCTTCTCCCGCCTCCAAATATGCAAGATCAAAATGCACCCGTGCCCAAGCTGCCTATAGCTGCAAAATGGGAACGGGGAAAGAGACCTTCGGATACGTTTGCACCTTTGATTAGGTCTGGGCGCATGGCAGTGTTTAAACGTTTATGGATGAGGGCCAGGATGGTGAGATGCTTGAGTTTGTGAGTTTGGCTTTTGTTACGAGGGGGTGCCGGGTGTTTTTGTGGGGACAGCGTTTTAGCCGGAGGGCGACGCAGCTGTGCTGGGGGTAATTCCCCATGCGTTCGAGCCCTCGAGCCGAGTTATGGCCGACGCCCGCTACCTGTCTCATTATACAGCTGTCTTCTGCTCACGACCGCTAACCGCTGCATCATTCTAGGTTAGGATACCAGCTATCTGGGGAATGCACGCGGGCGAATCTTGCATTTAGTGAATGGATGGCGGAGGGCGGAGGAAAGAAGCAGGAGCAGGAGAAAGGCAGGGATAAGGGTCGGGATGATGATTTCGACGGGGACAGCAAGGAGAAAAGAAAGAGGTTCGCGGTATCTCTCTGTTTTCCATCACGACCGGTATGCTTATCGACTTGCTGGTATAGGAAGGTCCGGCTCGAACGCCCACAGCACAAGTGCAGGCTACAGATGGAGCAGACGGCTCTTAGCTTACTCTTCCACCGCTGCGGTATAATGCTATGTCGGCTGTGCTGAAGGATGTGTTGTACGCGTGCATTCTACCCCTGCACCTCACTTCTGTCACTGCCGCATATATACCCGCGGCCGATTCCTATCGACAGATATGGCGGCATCCTCGAACGCAGACCCCGCAAATACACGACCTAGCGGCTGCGTTCATGAATACTGCTACATCGCCTGGCGATGCACTCAGTACGCCGCTGCTGCGGACTAGCCCCAAGGCCCGGTGCCCGTCTCGTCGTTTAAGTCATGTGCAATAGGAATTGTCGGCTGCGGCCGCTTCGTCACTCCCACTCCACAACACCGACCTTCTCACATCCCCTCCCTCCTCCCTGAATCACGACGGCGATGAACACCCACACCCGCATCCGCTTTCCCACCCACGCCCACAACGACGACCACAACGCCAGCACAAACACCAACGCCTGCATCAAGGACGAGGACAGCGCCCAACGGCCACAACGAAGAGATGGGCAGGGGAGACAACAAGGGTAGTGCTTGGCAGGAACAGCAACGATAGGCGCATAGTGAAGGGAACGAATATGGCAACGAGGAAGAGGAGAACAGGAAGGGCGTCGAGGGTGATGCACGGCAGGAGGGGCGGTGGCAGTGGCGGGCGTATGCAACCAACACCCTGCCTGACGTTCTAGCAGCCCAACTCGTTCCTTGCGTCGCTGAAGACGTTAACGCAGCATCACCCAACCCCCCCCCCCCCTCGGCACCTCCCCATCTGCGTCGCAACAACAACAACGATGCCACGTCCCCGGCGCCCCCCTCCCCCTTCTCTCTGCTTCGTGGGGGCGACAACGCCACGTCATCCAACTCGCCTCCTCATCCTTCTTCTCTCCTATGCTGCGACGAAGACGATGAAGCCACATCACCCGGCCCCCCTCCTCATTTCACCTCCCTCCTCGCGTCGACTGGACATCACCCAATCCTCCTCTCCTTCTCCACCCTCCCCTAGGTCACAACAACGGCGACAGCACGTTATAGAATCCCCCTTCCCGCTAGCGTTTGTGCTAGGTTTTTGTTTCTTGGTTTGTGCCGGTTGCGCCAGCCACCTACTCGCCTCTCGTCCCTCAAATCCTTCCTCACCCCTCCGCCCTTCAAATCTCTTTGAGTGTTCTTAGAGTGTCTCATCTCAACCTTCTGTGCGTATCGTCAAGCAGCACACCTTCAAGGACACGGACCTTTTCGTCAAGAGGCTGACGATTCGGAATCTCAACTCCTACTCTCAACTCCCCTCTCCCCTCGCTACATTCTCCACTCTTCACACCCCTCCGCTCTCTCCATCTTCCATCTTCCTGTGGTTCGGAACCCCCCTTCCCTGCGTTACGAAGACGACAATGCCGCTGGAAAGAGGGACGCCAAAGGAACACCACCAGAGCGTCATTGAGGGCCGATCATCCAGACCCCTCCAGTCCCTCCTCCCTGTGTGATGAAGACGAGGCCTCTGACAGGAATAGTATCGCGTCGATGGCCCGTCTAACTTCACCCAACACCCCTCCCCCTCCTTCGCCTTCATAGCGACGACGGCCCGTCATTCAGATGACTCCAGCCTCTTCATTTTTCATCACATCTTACTGCCCCTGTCGCTGCCTCCGTCGCCGCTATAATGTCATTACCCACTTTGCACTTCATTATATTAGTATATTTAGTTTCTACCATTAGTTTAATTATAATGTATATTAGTAATGAAATAATAATGAAGCGACGACGCTGGTAACTCATCCTCCATGTCCGCCGTCGGATCTTGACGCACTACCCACTGAGCCAGGAGACTTTGAAGGAGAGCGTATCCTAATTCGCCGAACTGGAGAACCTGTAAGAGAGGGTTAGCAACACAAGCGAGTGATTTGCGTACTGCAACAAAGACAAAAAGAAAGAAAGAAATAGCTCTTACCAATGTGGAAGAGAGGAGGTGGAACATGTTGGCCACTTGTTGGCGAAGTTGGGCATATTGCTGGCAGCTGGTGGGGGCGGCGCACCTTAGGTATATACTCTATTATCAGTGTCATCATTCCTCTCAGCACGGTCACCAGATCACATGTCTGCAATGGGACAAACTCATTTAAAGCTTCAAGTCGTTATCTCCTGGGCAGAGTTGACGTTCCATAGCTGTATCCTTTGGTGTGTTTGTTAGCTATTCTCATTCTCTTGTTACTTGACATCCGAATTGAACTCGCCCTCATCCCTGTCGGACTTGAGAGAGGAGGAAGGGAGGGCAGAAGACGATGAAGCAGCTTCGAGGTCTCCACGGTATCCTTGCTTGACGACGCGGCCAGACTTCATAACATGGACGAAGTCGCCTTTGTCAATTTGGGAAAGATTGTTTTTGATGACGATAGTGGTCTTCTGCTGCGTCAGTACTTGACGGCTTTGAATACGAGGATGTGGGATGTAGCGTCGAGTACTGAAGTTACTTCCTCTATATGATGGCGTTAGTGAACCTTCGAGGAAAGAAACGGAGATAGAAGAAACTTACCGAGGACGAGAACGTCAGGATTCCATAACCGCGCATGGGCAATCTCCAACCATTGCCTCTGTCCACCACTCAACGATACCCCACCACTCCCACCAAGAACAGTAGCTCTATACGCATCCTCGGCTTCTTCGTTGCGCATAGACTCGGCTGAGCGTCCGGAGCCAGATAAGCCTAGAAGAACGTTCTCATAGACTCTTTCCATCGAGGACGACACCACCGCCAATGGTGCCTCCTACGCTGCCGACATAGGAGCGGAGGAAGGACTCGTTGAGATACCAAACATCCTACTCATCTAGGCAGACGCTGCCTCCCTGGGGAGCGTACATTCTGAGAAAGAGTTGGGCGACGGTGCTCTTACCGCTCCCGGAAGCGCCGACGATGAAGGTGAGTTCGCCAGCGGGCAGGAAGAGGGGTACATCCTCGAGAGCGTGGGTGTCTAGACGAGAGGGGTAGGAGAGTGATATGACGCGTAAGGAGAGTTCGCTTGTGAACTTCTTTGAGTCAATTTTGGTGCACGGGGTTTGGAGATGGTGAATGAGAATGTGGTAGTGGTGGTGGTTGTGTGCGGTGTGATTGGTCGTTGGCTGATATCGGTCTTGGAGCGGGCGGAGTGGTGTTCTCCTCCAGGAGGACGGATAGTAGTTCGACTATGGCGAATTTGCCCTTTGCGACTGTGATGAACTGTGGAACACACATCTGGAGATTGCTCGTAGCGATCAAGCAAACCCAGAATACAGCCATAACGTCTCCTGCGGACGCTTTGCCATCACGCACGGGCTTGGCACCGAACCAGAATCTAGATGAAGGGAGAAGAAGGATGAGGATGCGAGCCGGATTTCGTGCGGTTGGGCGTTGAAAGATTTGACGGCTGCAATGACTGTTGCCACGCGGGAGAGGATGGCTGCCGCTATGCCTGTGTATGTGCGTTCTGAAGCTAGTAAGGGGGAGGCGAGAAGGGGAACGGCAGAGAGGATTACGAGGGTGAGAGACCAAGAGCGCGTGAAGGCCAGAACGAGGCAGGTGAGGCTGGTTGTGAAGTATTGGAGCCTTTGCCTGAGGCTAGGGAGGATGCTGCATGAACTTCATCCGTTTCACTGTGATACAATTAGTTGATGAGAAGATAGAGTGAAGGGAAGGTACGAACCGGTTGAATTTAGCCATGCTCCAAGAGGACCCTCGGCATCGTCGTTTCCACCAAGATGCGTACCAAACTATTCCATATCACGATCCAGGACACATCGATGCGCTCGCCGCCTCGACGTTCATCATGTCCTTCATGGACTTCGGAATCCATCAACCATTGGAGACGACAGTATCGTTGACATAGGTGACAACGTCGAATGCTCGTGCTCCAGGTTCGGCAGGCGGTCTCATGTATCGGGGAACGGCGAGGTCGGGAGTGGGAACGTTGCGGTGACGGCGGGGAAGTGAGAGGCGACAAAGGGGTGCTATTGCTGAATGGAAAGTCTCCTGTGGGCTGAGGTCTTGGAGAAAGAGGAGAGATTGGCGTAGGCGAGGCGGAATGTGCATAGGCAGACTTGGTGTTGAGAGCGGTGGGTAGAAGAGCCGGCAACGAAGCAATAGATGAAAGAGGAGAATCCCCTTCGTGTAGGGGAACGGGAGACGGGTGTCTCTCCTCTCCAAGACCATCCATCGAACGCGTGAGCGGAATGTCGAGCTCATCCATCTCGACGTCACCATCTCCAGACGCAGACAGCTCCTCCGTGGGTATTGGTGGATGGTCTTGCGGCGACAAAGCCATGGTAAGTGTATTCGACGACGACACTCCGCCTCAGCCCCCGCCTCCTCCTCCTCCTCCTCTTCCCTTGCCAACTGGCTGACCTCCAACGAATCCCTACGCGTAAACACGCTCCAGCTCATCTGAGGCGACCCCAAACCCTCCTCTACGCCAGGGGCGACGTCCACAGCCCTCTCCTTGCCTTTGCCTTCCTACCCCAAGCCCAACTCCTATGTTTCCAAAATCGACGCATTATTCGAGCCAATGACAGCGTAAGCGCCCGTGATTGGCGTTACGAGCGACAATTTGGCAAAACGCATAGACGGCGACGTAGCGGGAGGTTAGGGTTAGGGTTAGGGTTAGGGTTAGGGTTAGGGTTAGGGTTAGGGTTAGGGTTAGGGTTAGGGTTAGGGTTAGGGTTAGGGTTAGGGTTAGGGTT